>CM077639.1:29775000-32275000 GCA_039660915.1 Euphorbia tirucalli | reverse complement strand
GTTGCAGCAAGCAAGGGGAGAGGCAGAGATAAAAAGAGAGAAAGAAGAAAGGAAAAGGGGGTGAGAGGGATTTCTGGTAAAAAGAAATCTAGAGAGAGAAAGAGGAAAGAAAGAAAAACCACAAAAAGAAAACTCATGTCTTCCCCCTAGGATTTTCTTTAATCTCTCGAAATCAAGCTTAAAATTTGTTAGAAATCCCTAGGTTAATCAATTAACTACATAACCAAATCAAGAACTCGAACTAAGACCATCAGAAACCCTTGCAATTGGGATTTTGGACAAAAAGCTCTCAACCTCCATTCCAAAGGGGAAAGTGCGAATTTGTTGGGATCGGAGCGACGCCAGGGGTCAAAACGACTTGGAATAGCTTCTAAAAAGGTAGTCACTTCTTTTCCTTACACTTTTACTCGCTTTCTGGGTGTTTGAAGTGAGTTTTGTGTGATTTTTGTTGCATTTTCGTATTTCTGTTCCTGGAAATTAAGAACAGTCGTACAACTGTTCTTGGTTTTCATGAACCATCGTACGACTGTTCTTAATTTCTAGTTAATTTTTCTAAAGTTTTTTTTTTGGTTAAAAATTATTTTTGGCGGAATTCTGATCCCGGACTGATTACAGTCGCAAGACTGTAAACTACAGTCGTACGACTGTAATCCCTGTTCCAGAATCAGAATTTCAGTCTCATCCCCAAAAATTCCCAAAAAATCCCAAAAAATTAGAAAACCCCAAAAATCATCAAAATGAATTTTGTTGTGTGCATCACGACCATAGATTCAATTTTTAGTAAAATTGCATTTAGAACAATTCAACGACGGAGACCCAGTTCTCCTGAAAACCGACCCACTTAAATATATAAAAATGTATGTAAACCGGAAAAATTGTTTTCAAAATGATTTTTTTCCACTAAAAACCAAAAATACAGGGACGTTTCAAAGTGTTTTCTAGGTCTAACCGGGCCGGCTAGCTGAGCCAACCCGGTTATCCCCTAAATGCATGCCCCCAATTCCTGATTTCCCATTCTGTCTATTTGAGTCCAACTTGTGGCGTGCTGTATATATTGTGCTAACCCTTCGTTTTGCAGGTTTTAATTTCTTTTTATCTTTATTTTTATTTTTGATGTATTTAGTTAGATTAAATCGTGTATTTAGGCGGTTGTAATTATTTTTAGATTTTCGTGTATTCTAGGCGATTGTATAAGTGAGGCGAGAGTTTTTATTTTTCCGTTCGATTTGGTTGTAAGCCAATTAATATTTATTTCTTTTCCTTATTTTTGTATTAAATATTTTGTGTGCGCGCTGTATGCCTTTTATATTCAATAAAATTGGCTTTAGATTTTGAAATACCATTCGAGAACATTGGCAATATTTATTTTAATTAGACACCAAATAAGGGACTTGTCCGGACCCGAATCTCTAGATGGTGTAGCGACCGTTCGTCTGGTTCAGCTACATAAGAATTTCCCGGTTGAGCTGAGCCGGGTGGCGACTCCTACAACATCCACCGAGACTTAGGTCTCGGTTCTTTTATGTATTAATTCCATTTATTTTCCAAAACACGGATTTCCATTATAAAAACCCCACGCGAGGGAGGGCGCCCGCCCGAGATCGAGGTGCCCATTCCGAAAGGGAGTCCCGCGTCCCGTCGAAAACGCGTCGTCCGCTCACAGTTGCTACCATAGAGATCGGCGAATACCACCTCATGATGCCTAGTGGATTGGTCTTAATATTGGAACATTGTTATTTTGTACCTATGATGTGCAGGAATATTATGTCTGTTTCAGTATTGGATATTTCTGGATTTCATTTTACTATTTCTAATGGTAGAATTGGATTATCTAGAGAGGGACTATTTTATGGAGAAGCTCTATTAAATAATGGCCTATATACCAAAAGGGTTAAGCTTAACGAACTTAATCCTGTCTACCTTTGGCATTATCGTTTAGGCCACATAAACGAGAAGCGCATAGCTAGGCTTCACAAAGCTGGAATCCTAGGGTCATTTGACTTGGAGTCACTTGATATATGCAAGTCTTGTTTACGAGGTAAAATGACTAAAGCACCTTTTAGCAAGAAAGCTAAAAGGGCTACTAGCTTATTGGACCTAATACATTCAGAAGTATGTGGGCCTATGAGCACAACTACCAAAGGTGGATATCTGTACTTTGTCACGTTCACGGATGATTTCAGAAGATATGGTTATGTCTATCTGATGAAACATAAGTCTGAGACCCTTGATAGGTTCAAGGAATTTAGGAATGAAGTACAGAACCAGCTAGGCAAAAATATCAAAGCCCTTCGGTCAAACCAAGGAGGAGAGTATATGAGCCTAGAGTTTGACTCATATTTGAGAGAGCATGGAATCGTTCCACAGCTCACTCCTCCAGGAACACCACAATGGAATGGGGTGTCCGTGCGGAGGAATACGACCCTGTTGGACGTGGTCTACTCATTGATGAGTCATGCCTATCTCCCAATAAGCTTTTAGGGATACGCTCTTGAGACAGCAGCTCTCATTTTGAATAATACTCCTACTAAGGCTGTGGAAAAGATGCCATATGAGATATGGACGGGCAGGGCACCTAATGTGTCTTTCCTGCAAATTTGGGGATATGATGCACATGTCAAGAAATTGATTGGGGGCAAACCAGAACCTAAAACCAAAAAATGCCTATTTGTTGGCTACCCTAGGGAAACCAAAGGGTATTACTTTTACAACCCCGCCGAGAACAAGGTGTTCATGGCACGGAAGAGGGTTTTTCTAGAAAAGGATTTCATTTCCAAGAAAGATAGTGGGAGCAATGTTGAACTCAGGGAAGTTCAAAGCTCATAAACTCCTAAAGAGGATAACTCGGAGACCAGGGTGGACTTCCACAGGAGGAAGCACTGACCCAGGTCACACAAGGACTTAGAAGGTCTGGTAGGGATCATCGGGAACTAGAGAGATATGGGTTTCTCATCACCAATGATCATACTCTTCTCATCTTTGATGAGGAAGAGCCCAAAACCTACCAGGAGGCTATAGCTAGCCCACAGTCTATCAATTGGCATAAGGCCATGGAGGCAGAGATGAAATCTATGTACAATAATCAGGTTTGGAACCTAGTTGATCCACCTCCGAGTGCTAAGGTAATAGGTTGCAATTGGTGCTACAAGCTAAAAGTCAACAACACTTTCAAGGGGCGTCTAGTTGCGAAAGGTTTCAGACAAGTCCATAGAATATACTATGATAAAACTTTCTCACCAGTTGCTATGCTCAAATCCATTAGGATCCTGCTGGCCATAGCCACTTGGTACGACTATGGGGTTTGGCAGATGGATGTCAAAACCACTTTCCTTAACGGAAAGCTACTCGAGGATGTGTACATGACACAACCTGAGGGTTTTGTCGATCCAGAGTATCCTGGGAGGGTATGCAAGCTTCAAAGGTCCATTTATAGACTCAAGAAAGCATCTTGAAGTTGGAATCATAGATTCAATGAAGCCATAAAGGAATACGGCTTCATACAGAATCAAGATGAGCCTTGCGTGTATGAAAGGATTAGTGGGAGCATTGTCACCTTCCTGGTATTATAAGTGGATGATATCCTTCTTATTGGAAGCGACATACCAACACTGCAAGGTGTAAAGTAGTGGTTGTGTAAGTGCTTCACAATGAAGGACTTAGGCGTGGCTGAGATGATCCTAGGGATCAGGATCTATAGGGATAGATCCAATCGGCTTCTGGGCCTAAGTCAGGCCACGTATATAGATAGGATTCTGAAAAGATTCAGTATGGATCAGGCCAATAAAGGTTTGTTGCCAATAAGCCATGGGCTGAAATTTAGTAAGAAGAACTGTCCTAAGACAAGGGAGGACAGGGAGAACATGAAGTCTATCCCATATGCGTCAGTTATAGAATCAATCATGTACTCCATGTTATTACAAGACCTGATGTTGCCTTTGCACCGAGTATGATGAGCCGATACCAGCAAGATCCCAGCGAGGATCACTAGAAGGCTGTCAAACCAATCCTAAAGTACCTTAACCGGACTAAGGATAGCTTCTTGGTGTATGGAGGTCAGGAAGAACTGTCAGTTACCGGGTACATGATGCAAGCTTCCAAACTGACCAGGATGAGTACCAATGGCAGTCGGGGTATATGTTTATGCTGAATGGTGGTTCTGTAAGCTGGAAAAGCTCTAAGCAACCGACCATCATAGACTCTACTACAGAAGTTGAGTACATTACGGCGTGTGATGCAGCTAAGGAAGCTGTGTGGATAAAGAAGTTTATCACTAAATTAGGAGTAGTGCCAACTATCCAAGATCTAGTTGATATCTTCTGTGATAACAATAGGGCTGTTGCAGTAGCTAAGGAGCCCTGGTCACATAAGAACATGAAGCATTTGCTCAGGAAGTTTCACCTCATACGAGAAATCAGCGAGAGGGGTGACATTTCATTACATAGAGTGGACACCGAGGACAATGTTGCTGATCCTTTAACCAAGGCACTAGCTCAGCCCAAGCACGAGGGTCATACTAGATCTATAGGGACTAGGCCAGTGCCTAGTTGGAACTAGTACAAGTGGGAGATTGTTGGATGTGCCCTAGTCCCGAGGCATTGGTCCTTGCATTTGTATTGTACATTTATTGGATTCATGTATTATATAGTTTTGTGTCATTAAATGAGGGCAATCAATCTATTTATTATATATATTGTGCTATGTTTTAAATAGTGTATCCAACGGTCATATCCATATCCATGTTGACAAGTGTCATGCACTTGGCAGGAAGACCATGGATAGGGAAAATGATATGAGCATAAAGAGATACATAGTATGTTCCAGTCATGGGAATCAATGGAACTAGAGACTATCATTAGCTTGGTTGTATGGCGGTGTCTTACTGGCCATTGGACATGGGATGTCAACCAAGTTAATAGGTACATGCAAAAGGGGCATGGTACTAGATAGATCCACTAAATGAGAAATCCACATGGTAAAGTATCACAAGTGATTCTCGTATAGTACTTGTATGGATCCTTTGACCTGACCATATGATGGTGTTGCATGTGAAGTGGCATACTTTAGTGTACGCCTAAAGGGCCTGCAAAAGGGTGCCAAGTATAGGTACGTTCGGGGTATGTCAATGAACATGGCAGTGCTATGGATATGCAGAAGGGAATGTCACTCAGTAGTCCACTAAGAATATATCACCGGCCTCTTGATGAATGCAACTGATAAGAGTGTGGCCACACCCAAACAAGTTGGAACTTGTTTGTGAGCATCAGTTCATTTGGGATCAAGTAAATGTCCGGAGACAAAAGAGGGTGATCAATCCATGCCTCGGTGTTGGACACCGATATCAATGACGTGGGATGTACAAGTTTAAACTATAGGGTTATGATTTCAGTTGAACTGCTATCTCCATCTTAATTTGGGGCTGCAGTGGCTTGCTAGAGTCCACCTACAGTCTGTGGGCCAAAGGCCCACTGCCAACATAAAGATGGGCCCACAAGATCGTACACATTGAACGTCTGAACACGGACTAAAGGGATGAACTATATACTTGGAGTATATGCACCGGAGAGAAAGGATTGTGTTAATCATATTATACAGATCAATTGTATTGGCCTTCTTATAATTAATTCAATGAATTAATTTATGAGATTATTTCCTAGGTGGAAATATTCTATATGTATAGGTTTACATGTATTTAATTTTATGAAAGTCTAATTTAATTCCTTGGTTAAATTAATTTGTCAAATTGATTTTAATTTAAATATATGTGATATATTATATGGTATAATATATTCACATACGTGTTGGATTAAAATAGAATTTGAAATTAAATTGGACCGGAAGAATTAAATCAAACTTGGGCTTAAAGGAGAATAGGCCCGCACAAAATTGAAGGAAAATGGGCCGAAATTTTTAAAGAAAAATTTCAGCCTTCTAGGTTAAAAATAACCTAGAGAATTCGGCCAAGACATAGGAAAAATAGCAAAAAATTCCAGCCACCCAAAACCTCTCTTCCATCCGATCCTCTCGCTAGCACGGGTTGTGTTCTATAGCCGTTCGTGTACGTGAACGTGGAGGAAGTTGGATTCGATTTCTGCAGCCATCTCTTGTAGAGATTTTCTGGTGAGAATCTCTATTTATTTAATTTTGTTTTGTTGTTTTCAATTTCCATATCAATTGTTCTTGGGCACGGATTTGAGGAAATCATCGCATTCTTCCGCTTTTATCAGGTCATTTCCAGTGAAAAATCCCAACACTATCTTGGCCGAATTTCGCCTAGGGTTTTTTAACCCACTTAGCCGAAATTCCCCTAAGGAATTTAGGCCCCTTTTGGTTTTTATTTTATGTGGGCTTTTTGCTCATTTAAGTCCAAATTTGAAATTAATTCTTTAGGTTTATTTTAATTACAAATCTAATTTTAATTTTTCATGTATGAGAATATATTATACCATATAATAAATTACATTCCATTTAAATTAAAATTAATTTGACAAATTAGTTTAACCTACGAATTAAAATTAGACTTTCCATAAAATTAAACACATGTAAACCTATACATGTGAAATATTTCCACCCTCGTAATAATATCTTAAATTAATTCATTGAATTAATTATAAGAAAACCAATATAAATATTAATTATATTATTTTGATCAATCCAATCGATCTATATAATACAATCAATGGAATCCTCTCTCTCCAATTGGTATACTAAAAGTATACGGTTGATCAGTTAAGGTCAAGCTCAAACGTTCAATGTGTACGATCTTGTGGGTCCGTTTTTATGTTGACAGTGGGTCAATGGTCCATAAACTATAGGCAGGCTCTAGCAAGCCACTACAGCCCCCAATTAAGATGGAGATGGCAGTCCAACTGAAATCAAAGCCAATAGTTTAAACTTGCATATCCCATGTCATTGATATCGGTGTCCAACACAGAGACATGGATTGATCACCCTCTTTTGTGTCTAGACATTATCTTAATCCCGAGTGAACTGATGCTCACAAACAAGTTCCAACTTGTTTGGGTGTGGCCACACTCTTATCAGTTACACTCATCAAGTGGTCGGTGATATGAAAACGGGACCTGAAACGCGGCAAGCTAACTGAGGAAAAGGAAATTTTGAAAATGGGTGTTGGGGTTTTTGGAAAATGGGATTTTGATTATCTTATAAAAATTATTGATTTTATTTTGAAAATCCATTTTATAGAAAACCTTTTCCCATTTTTAACTTAAAGACCTCGAAATCTAAATTCCAAGATTAGTGACAGAGTTGCCACCCAGATCAGCTCATCCGGGAAATTTCGGTACAGCTCCCTACTGAGGGTAGACTACCGTACCTAATCCAGAGATTTAGGGTCCGGGCAACTTACCTATTCAACCTATAGCTTGCATTCACTTTATAGTTTATATTGCCATATTTTATTCATTTTATTATCTTATTCTATCCAATTCGGTCTTGTATTTACTTAACTCATGCTCATACGAAAAAAGAGGAATAAATTACAGAATAATAAATTGTACATCCAAATAGTTCAAAAGAATAGAGATAAAGGCCACTTCTACAACCAAATTGAATAAAAATGGAAAACTCTCAACCTCACATTACAAACGCCTAATATACACAAGGATCTAGAAAATTCACAATTGCCTAGAATACAAGATAATCTATAAATTACATAAGAAATGAAAATTAAAAGTTGCAAAACAGATGGTTAGCACAATTTAATTATAAACACATATAGGACTTAAACAAGACAGAATGGGATTTTAAGGAATTCGGGGCATGCATTTAGGGGGATAACCGGGTCAGCTCGGCCAGCCAGTCCGATTGGACCTGGAAAACAGTTTTGAAATGTCCCTGTATTTTATTTCATGAGAAAATTCATTTTGAAAACATTTTCTTTTTCCGGTTTACTTTCATTTAGCATGTGAGGTGAGTTAGTTTTCAGGAGATTTGGGTATCCGTCGTTGCATTATTCTAAGTGCAATAACTTCAAAAATTAAATCTAAGGTCTTGAATACACATAACAAAATTCATTTTTCTGATGATTTTCTGATTTTTGTAAATTTTTATGATTTTTTATGGATTTTTCTGAATTTTCTGCCTCTAGACGAAAATCACAGTCGCCGGGCTATGATTATAGCCATGAGACTATAACCACAGTCACACAACTGTAACTACGGTCGTGCGACTGTAATTTACCCTTCTGCAGGAAATCGCCAAAATTATTTAAAATTATTTAAATGAAAAGAGATAGCGGGGAGTTTAAGAACGGTTGTACGACCATAGCTACAGCAGCACGACTGTAATTACAGTTGTGCGACCGTTCATCGCTATAAGAACAGTCATACGATTGTTCTTAATACCCAGAAACAGCAGACCAAAAATATGAACTTTAATGCACGTAAATGAACCAAAACACCCAAAAAGAGCAACAAAACAAAGTTTTTAAGTGTAATTACCTTTGTAGAGTAAATCCAACGTCGATTTGCCCCGAGAAATGCCTTGGATTGGCTTCAAATTGTTTCTCCTCCTTTATGTGTCAAGGCTCCAAAAATGGTCCAAAAATCTCTAAGTGTCACGGATTCGAGTGAGTTTGGGGTCTGGAATTGATTATGTTAAGTTTTTAACCTATGATTTCTATCCGATTTTTAAAATTTATAACACAAAATTAAAAGAAAAAGAGGAGAAGAAGGTAGTGCTTTTGTTGAGTTTTTTTTTTTTCAACCCCAAAAATTTAAATCTGTCCAAAAAAAGTCCCCCTTTTATATCTAATCCCCCTTTTCTTGCTGGCTGAAAACAGCCATTAAATGCCCCTCAAATCACACCATTTTTTTCTCACGGTATGGGCTTCTGCTACCTGCCACAGACCTACAGTCGTACGACTGTAATTTTTTATTACAGTTATATGAATGTAAATACAGTCAGACAACTGTTATTACAGTTGTGTGACACAAGTCTCTCTTTTTTTTTAAGGCTGAAAAATTCCGGCGCTTACAGCTGCCCCTCGCGTGACCAAATTCGACACCTGATGTCAGGTTTAAAAATACCTGTGGTGATGAATTTGTGAACGCAAATTGAAGCACCGTAAACGCAAGAAAGAGAAGACACACTGACTTGTTGAAGTCTCGTTGAGACGATGATATGAGACGATTAGGTGACATAAGCCGATACCGGGTTTACATTATCCGAGGTGAAGCTGATCTGGGCCGATACCAGATTTACGTATATCTGAGGGGGATCTACTGAGTTTCTGAAACAACCAATCTGACATAAGCCAATACCGGGTTTATTTTATCCGAGGCAAGGTTGATGATGAAATAAGCCGATACCGGGTCTATGTTACCCGAGGCAGATCTACTGAATTTTGGAGGTGAAGCCGATCTGGGCCACTACCGGGTCTATGTTTACCCGAGGCGGATCTACTAAATTTTAGAGATGAAGCCGGTCTAGGCTGATACCGGGTCTATGTTACCCGAGGCAGATTTGCTGAATTTTGAAAGTGAAGCCGATCTGGACTGATACCGGGTCTATGTCACCCAAGGCAGATCTACTGAATTTTAGAGGTGAAGCCAATCTGCGCCGATACTGGGTCTATGTTACCCAAGGCGGATCTGCTGAATTTTGGAGGTGAAGCCAATCTAGGCCGATACTGGGTCTATGTTATCCAAGGTGGATATACTGAATCTTTATCTGTGTCTGAGGCAGTGATGATGAATTCCTGCATTTGAAATGGCAAGTCTTCATTCTTTGATCGGGAGATTTTGGACACAAATTTTTGCCCCTTCGATCAAGAATGAAGACTAGCTGGGAATGAATGCTCCGTGTATGTTATGTATGCATGTGGATCCTAAATGATGCATTTTTCGTTGTTTGTTTAGTATTGATGTTTCCCCTCTCCGCTGTGGAAGATGTGTCATGCCCCTGGCTGGTAGCATAGCTTTTTGTTGAGGATGTATGACGACTGCTGAAGAAATGAGATAACTACTAGGGATGCGTGACAACTGCCTAGGAAAGGATCATAATGTCCTTTATAAAGGTTCCACTGGGGAATAGTGCATAGGATCTTATTGGAGAATACTGTAAGGACTCCTGCGGGGAAATGGTAGATAAGTTCTATCTTTCTACCCCTAGGAATTTATAAATCTAGTGGTGCTCTAAATTTTACCTGGGCTGCGCAATGTGGGTTTTCAGCCCAGTGAGTCGATCTAACTTTTGCTTGAGGCGCCTTTTCAGTTTTCACCTCAGTGAGCTCTTTTTTTTTTTTTTTTTTTTTTTTTTTTTGCAAGTCAATGATAAACGAAGACTGATTGAAATGGTGCCATGCCCACTTGGCCCGCCATCCTTCTGGTGATGAGATGATGCGGCAAAATGCTATACGGAGTAGCTTTGCGGTTTAATTTTTTGTTAGAAGCCATTGATGGTAGAAAATAAGGTTTCATAGAATCAGCTCAAGATGAAAGAGACAATTCATCAAATAAGTGTTTTGCATTGCATATGAGCAGATGAGAAAGGTTGTTAAAGGTAAAAGAGAACGTCTAGAGAAAAAGGGAAAGTGCTTTTAGTTCAAAGATAGGGAAGTTCAAATCTTTCACTAGAATAAGTGATAATCTCCACCTTCTCCTTGTCACCTTGTGCTCAACTGAAACCCTCGTACCATACTTTGCTGGGCTGAATGTTGCTGGTAAATGATCATCCCTTTTACACCCAGATATTGACCTCTCAAAGTGTCTTGCCAGCTCCTCTTTTCTTAGAAGTCTAGCATAGGCTAAAGTGCGGGCATTGCTAGAAGAGTGACCATCTCTTATTGTGAACTGCTCGCTGAAACTTGTATGTAACTTTTGATCTGGGAAATTTATAAATGCATACCCTTTATCCACTTTGCAATCAACAGGACGGTGTAAGAAATCAAAGGCTGGTGTTGATTTTCCATCCAGGAATTCCACCAATAATTCTCCCATGTATTGATTGGGTATATCCCTGATCATCGGGTTTGTTTTCCCACCAAAGTTAACTTCCGGCTTGATCTCTTCAATAGTCAAGTTCCTGGACAACCCCTGTTGTTCTTTGAAAAGATGAACTAGATTTGAAGGACAAGAAAAGATTTCAAATTGTATGTATTTGGTACATTTTCATTGTTAAATAATGTGTTATGTTTAACCAGTTAAATGCAAAGTGCTTCGATTAAATGGATGTTTAAGCAAGATAACTTTGTTTATGCATTTGTCATAACCATACAAATATATTTAAAAAAAAACTCCACTTTATTGATAAAATAAAAATAAGTACATTTGAAAGGATTAATGCCCAAAATGGTGTACACTCCACATAGAATTAGAACCCATCACCAGTCATCCCTTTCAGATTTTCCTACTGATCATTTTCTCTCGTGTCCTAATTTTTGCCTAGGCCACTCTTTTGAGTTTTCAACCTAGCAGACTTTTTTTTTACACATGATAAAGCTTTAAGCAGTCTTGGTTGACAGGATTTGTGAACTCATTTCCATCCATATCCATAGTGCTGACACCACCTTTTGATATCACTTTCTTCACAACATAAGGCCCTTCCCAATTAGGTCTGAACTTCCCCCGAACATCAACATTTGAAGGCCTTAATTGTTTCAGAACCAAATCTCCTGCTTTCAACTACCGCCTGAGGTACTTCACATTCCGATTATAGGCCCTAGCCATTCTACGTTGGTACATCTGCAAATGATCCAGTGCTTTTAGTCGTTTCTCATCTAGCATTGCCAACTGCTCGAATCTAGCTTGAGTCCATTCAGCCTCTGGTAACTAAGCTTCCAAGGTGACTCTACGTGACTTGAACTCTATTTCTACTGGTAACATTGCTTCCATACCATACACCAAGGCGTAGGGAGTTTCCCCTGTTGGTGTTCTAACACTAGTTCTGTAACCCCAAAGAGCATACAGTAGTTTGTCAGCCTAATCTATGTAGGTGGTTACCAACTTCGATAAGATCTTCTTTATCGACTTATTAGCTGCTTCACCGCCCCATTAGCTTGTGATCTATATGGAGAAGACCTATGATGTTTGATGCCATGTTCTGTAAGTAATTCAGCTGTTGCCCCTTGAAACTACACTCCGTTGTTAGTCACTACATGGTGGGGAATTCCATATCGAGCGAAGATATTCTTCTGAATGAACTTGACCATTTGATTAGCCGTTACATTAGCGAAGGATTTAGCTTTTACCCACTTTGAAAAGTAATCAACTACCACGACTATGAATCGGTGCCTATTAGATGCAGTAGGATGAATTTCTCTAATCATATCTATCCCTCATGTGGAAAATGGACAAGGAGAGGCTAGATTCTGTAGCTCTAGTAGGGGTAGATGACTGATATCACTGTATATCTAGCACTCATGACATCTCTTCACTTTCCTCATACAATCAGACTGCATAGTCATCCAGAAGTACCCCTATCTCAATATCTTCCTGGCCATAGTGAGCCCATTCATATGCGATCCATAAGATCCCACGTGTACCTGCTGCATCATTGTTTCTGCCTCCTGTTCTGTCAGACATCTTAGAAGAACTCCATTTGTTGTTCTTTTGTACAACTTATCCTTAAAGATTCTGAACTGGTTGGCTAATCTTCTTAGCAAGACTTTGTTAGCAGCACTAGTTCCTTCGGGGATACTTTCCTTCCTTCACATACCGGAAGATGTCAAAGAACCATGGCTTATCTTTAGCTGTCAACTCCATCACTTCGTGTATATCAAAGCAGGGTTGTCTGGAAACCGCTATAACCAAAGGCTGTATTTGTTTCTCTTCTAGGTTCTCCCACATAGAAGACAATGTTGCCAACGCATCAGCCATCTTATTCTCATCTCTAGGGACATTTCTAAATTCACACTGGCCAAACAACTCTCTTATGTACTGTAGCAGCTCCAAGTAGGATTCTTCTTTTAGCTCTCATTCACCTTGAGCTTGCCTAATCACCAGAAGCGAATCTCCGACAATTAACACATCATTTGCCCCTAGCGCCAGTAGAACTTTCATCCCAAATAAACATGCTTCATATTCTGCCCCATTGTTGGTTATAGGAAAATCTAGTTTCTATTGATAATGGAATGATTTCACCATCCAGCGTCGCTATGATTACCCCGATTCTAGCACCTTTCTTATTCACGGCACCATCAAAGCACACAACCCATCTCTTTTTTTCCACCATGACCAGTTGTTCATCTAGGAACTCAACATTCTCCGTATAATCTGATTCTAGTGGCTGATTTGCCAGAAATTCTGCCACGGCTTGCCCTTTGACGGTTTTCGTGGTGATGTACTCAATGTCGAATTCTGATAGGAGTAGCAGCCACCTAGATAACTTCCCGACTAACACTTGTGCTTCATAAAGATACTTCATCTGATCCACCTTGGCCATGGCCTGCACTTTGTATGACTGGAAGTTATGGCATAACTTCTTGGTCAGCCATATCATTGCTACACATGTCTTCTCCACCAGTGTGTACTTGGTTTCATACTCCAGTATCTTCGTGCTGAGGTAGTAGATAGAGTACTCTTTCTTCCCATCCTGCTCTTGTGCTAGCATTACCCCTATGGAGGAGTCTTCGATTGCTAAATACAATATCAGAGGCTTCCCCAGAATTGGTAGGCTTAGGACAGGTAGATTTACCACATAAATCTTAATCCTCTTAAAGGCCAATTGACATCTATCATTCCATACAATAGGCCGATCTTTCTTCAACAGCTTCAAAATCGGATCGCACAAGGAACTCAACTGTGCAATGAAACAAAACATACTGTAAGGAACCCAAGAATGATCGGACTTCCTTTTCTGTTTTTGGAGTTGGCATATCTTGAATAGCCTTGATTTTGTCTGGGTCCATCTCTATCCCTTTCTGGCTGACTATGTGACCCAACAGCTTTCCTTATGTGACCCTAAATATGCACTTCTTAGGGTTAAGTCGAAGATTATACTCCCCAATGCGTGTAAGAAATCTATCCAGGATGGCAGGATGCTCCTCCCGGGTTACTGATTTAACAAGCATATCATTGAGATACACTTCGACTTCTTTGTGGATCATATCATGCAGCAAAGTTGTGACAGCTCTCTGGTAAGTGGCGCCAGCATTTTTCAAACCAAAGGGCATTGCTCTGTAGCAGAAGGTGCCCCACTCTGTGATGAATGATGTCTTCACTTTATTAATCACATCCATCAGGATCTGGTTGTATCCCAAAAACCCATCCATGAAGGAATACATTGCTGCTTAAGCTACACTATCGACCAGGAAATCGATATGAGGTAGTGGGAAATTATCTTTTGGATATGCCTTATTCAGTCCTTGTAGTCGACACATACTCTGACCCTTCCATCCTTTTTAGGTACTCAGACGATATTGGCTAGCCATTCTGCATACTCCACCACTTTGAGGAATTTGGCTTCTATCTGCTTAGCCACTTCTTCTTTCATCAATGTAGCCCATTCTGGCCTTAATCTTCTTAGTTTTTACTTCACTGGTTTGAACTTAGGGTCCGTTAGGATCTTGTGAAGTACTATTTCCGTGTCTACACCCGGCATGTCCTCGTATGACCACGCAAAGGCTTTAACATGTTTTTGCAATATTTTTGTCAGCTTTCTCTCTTCCTCAGGTTTTAACTCGTGTGAAATGAATACCATTTTGGGATTTTCATCTATACTTATGTTGATTTCATGCAATGTAGTGTCATGAATGCTAAATATGCTTGATGGTGATTCAAATGCATGCATAGAATTATCAGGATAAACATCACACAAGTAAGCAAACTGGAATTTCATTACATTAAGCTTGTTATAGGTTACATCATTCACATTGAAAATGGAAGAAATAGATACAACAAAACCATTTTCATCCCCCATAGGTGGAGGGCCTTACACTTCTTCATCTTTCTCATTCAGCCCCAGGACACCATTCAGATCCGCAACTACTTTGGCCGTTTGTTCAATAGGAATAGTGGTCTCCTCAATTTCAGCCACCTGTGCCTTAGCCTTCTTCATGATCTCAACTATTTTGGTAGCTTTAGAATCCAGGTTCACCTTCATCATCAATTCCTTTTCAGACCCTTCGCCTTGCTTAAGGCGGCAGCCAACACCTCCAAAATTACTTCCACAGACTCACCACAGATTTCCTCTTCATCTTCCTTCTTGGACACTTATGCTGCTTTTGCTATCACCTTAGATGGCCCATCTTGTAGGATGGCAGGCTTAACAACTGACTCTTCCACCATCACAAGTACTACTGGCTCTTCCGAGCTCTTCTCAAAGTCCACAACATCAGAAAATATCTCAAAGCCCGGATATTTGATACTCCCGACTCTCACTGGCTTAGCTTAACCCTTATACAGCTCTTCTCCTGCCTTAATGAATGGCTTCATCATGGGCTTGTCGTTCTTCCCTCTTTTTGGACTTTTCTCCTCAGATGCCCCTGCTGTGTAGCCTAAGCCGAACTGTTTTGGCTTCACTGAGTCAATGTTAAACTCAAGCACCCCCTGTAGGTTAATTATGAGTCCCATACCTAGGACAAAGTTCTACTTACGCAAATACTTGGACAGCCACTCTGGCATATAGTTTTCGTAGATGACCATCGGAGGATCTGTGGCTTCCTCTTCCCCGACCATGGCGATTTGGAACCCGCCAAATGGTATGATTCCTTCATTTACAGCAGCAATCATGGACTGAGCTTCCGCCTCGACCATCACAACCTCATCACCCAATGAGAACTTTATTTTCTAATGCAGAGTGGAGGGGACACCTCCAAGTGGGTGAAACCACGACCTTCCCAATAACAGGGAGAAGGTGACTGGGATGTCTATCACGGTGAAAGTTACCATTGGCTTGATTTTTACCTCGGTCTCAAAGGTTCCAAATACAGTTCTTTTGTAATCATCATAGGCCCTGATTATGGTTGAAGACTTTTTTAGTGCATATTCGCTCAAGCCTAAGCACAGCAGCATTTTTTAATAGCAAATATTCAGAGCCGATCCGTCATCCACCATCACGCATGGCATGACCTTATCCATAACATGAGCTCTGATATAAAGGGCCTTGTTATGGGCTCTTCTGTCACCTGGTAGACCCTTCTCAGAAAATACAATGTCAGGGGACCCAGAATGGATCTTATCCAACAGACAACATAAAGCTTCTGGTGATGTGATTGGAGAGACCTTAATTTCGGCCAGCTTCTTTACCAATGCTGTTTTATGCTCCTTGGAGGTCATCAGGAGATGCCATAAACTAGCTTGGGCTAGAGTCTTCTTTAACTGAGAAATGACCAGGTCTTCCTTCTTAGCCTCCTTTTGCAATGATGTGCTACTCGACCCAATCACAGGAGTCTTATCTTTCTGCTGAGCCACTGGCTGGTACACCCTACCACTTCTAGTCACGTTCTGTACTTCAGGAATCCTTGGTTTCTCAACAGCTGGTAGTACAACTGATTCATCATGGTCATACTCCTCATATTCATCTTCAGAGTCCAGATCATTCCAGTTTATCCGTTTCATCTCTTTCTATTCTGCTGGCCTTTCACATTCTACCTCTACTTCAGCTTTGCTGGTAACTACAGACTGTATACCAAGGTTCGTTCGTATAATCTGGGTGAAGATAAAATTGGCTAGTAGCCCTGATTATACCATATTAACTTGCCTTTCAAATACTGGCAAGGGGTTGGTCTTTGTGCTTGGTTTCTCCGGTTCTTACAACTTTCCTTCATCGATTATCTTTTGGATGGCATCCCTCAGCCTATAACAGTTGTTAGTTCTGTGGCCTACAGTAACGTGGTATGTGCAAAAATTATCCTTGTCGGCATCAGTTGGCTTCTCAAATGGCTTTAAGGAACTCAGCAGGCCTCCATTTCTTCACTTTGCAACGATCTTGGCCAAAGGAAAAGTCCAAGGAGATATGCCGTGTCCTCCTAGATTTCTACCCTGACCACCTTGCTGCTAGGATACAACAGCGACCTTAGCTTACTTGACTCCGGAAGACTACCACCTTTACTTGAGACCTAGACCCAGGCCTACTGTTTGACCCGGTTGCAGCTGTTGACCTATACCCAGTGCTGTATCCTGAACTTTTACCACCTCTGTGGCTCACTGTCTTTTCTTCCTCGTCTCGCTCAATCTTCATGGCTATACTATAGGCCTCACTAAGTTCGTTAAAGGAATGGAATTTCATATTGTTCCTATAAATGTCCCTACTACCATCAATCAGCTTTTAGATTAATTCATCTTCGTCAGGATGATTCTTCAGCAAAATCATCTTATTCATCCATCTTTGATAATATTCATCAAAGTACTCATTCGGCTTCTGTTTAACCCATTCCAAGTCATACAGCTTAACCTGGATCTTAGTGTTGAAGCCATAGTATTTAATGAAAGCTGCAAATAGTGCTTCCCAATCTGATTGCACCTCCTCCGATAGTGAACTGTACCAGGACAAGGCTCCCCCCTCGAGTGTGGTAGGGAAGAAGTTGATTAACTACTGTTTGGTAGCGCCTATCATCAACATACAGATTCACATGGGCCTCTGGTGATCCAATCCCCTTGTAGGAAGGGATTTTCGGCACTTGAAATCTGACAGGGAAAGTTTCAATACCCTTACTGATCATAGCATCTACATTTACTCCCCTCTTGGAGTCTAGACTGATACTAGCCTGCTTTTTCAAAGCTGCAGCCAATTCGTCCAGTTCTAAATACTTGGCCTTTAGTTTTCTCTCCATGGCTGCCTTAACTTCTTACAGCTTTTCCACACTAGCTGAGGCATCAGCGCCATGCTGATGATTCACCTTCTTTCTCTTTCCCAGCCCCACTAGCACTAATTTCAACAATTTCCCTTGCTATAGTCTGCATTTCTTCCTTCAGCATGTCACAAAAGTCCTGAGATTTTAGGAAGTCCCTCAAAACATCAATAATACTTGGCGTTTGGTTGGCCATCTCTACTTCTTCCCCTGATTCGGTTGTAATTCTTGACTCTACTACCCTTCCTCTTTCACACCCTCTCGCAGTCTGAGACCTTGTTCTAGGTCGCCCTAGTTTAATCTGTTTCAAATCACACGAGGAACGTTAGGACTAATAAATGCATGGTATGATGACGTGGAGGATGATGCTTGACTGATGCTTTTGCTTGTTTACTAAATCTCTAATTTATCTTTTGATAATAATTTTTCTAATAATAATTCCACTTAGAGATTAGTGCTCGCAAGTATAGGAATCGCAACGTAGTAATAAAAGATATCGATCCCACGACGAACAAGTATGTACATTTTGGTTTGCTTTTCTTTGCGTTTATAGAGTATCGAATTATAAAGTGATATGGGGAAATGGCTAAATGGCAAGTTAAATCAATTAAAGTACTAGTTATGAGTTGAGTTGTTGTTTAATATCTAGTTACGTAAATATACAAGCATTTTATCTTAGATATTCGTTGCACGTGCATTAATTCTCCATTCAAGCCCTATAATAAGAGTATGTTGGATTAGTTCTATTTCAACGGGCATGTCTAGAAATAGATTTTATTCAATAACTCATAGACAAATTATCGAATACCTTTGCCAAAATAACTAAAGGTCTTAATACACAATGGCCAAGCTATATTAAGATGATCTTCAATTAATTTAACAAAGTGAAGCAAAACAATCATACATCATAATTTATTCTATCTTATTAACTAAATAAGACAAAGTAAAATGCGAACTTCTCTATATCCTATTATGAATCACAATACATACTTGGCATGAGTCATGTAATGTAAAATAAGAAATCAAAACATACTTGGCGTTAGTCATCCAATGAAGAGTAAGATATAAGAAAACTTATCGATATTGATCTCGTAAATATTCAATACAAATACAAGTGTGACGCTCTCATAAAGGAAAAGCATAAGAATAGACTTAAGAAAATGATAGTATTCCCATCTGTCACATAGGAAACACTCCCTCACGCCTATAGGTATATTGCAACCTCGGGGGTATCTTTTCTCTATGCAGCGACAATACTTGATTCAAGGACCTTGGCATTAGGCTCCCCTTTATGTATACTAAATATTACAACAACACTCAAACTCTCTAGGCACTTTATTTCTCTAACTTCTGCCGATTCTTCCTCCCTTTGGCATCCCATTGGGGGCACACCTTGCAATCTAGAATTTCTTCTCTATTTATAAGCATTGAAGCATGTGTCTCTTTGTGAAAGGTTGTGTTGGTTCATTGAATAGTTGTGTCTCCCTGTAAAGTTGTGTTGGTTCATTGAATAGTTATGTCTCTTGAATACTATTGGTTCTTCTTGGAAAGTTGTGTCCTTTCATGAGGGGTTGTGTCAGTTCATGAAGGGTTGTGTTTTTTCATAAAGGGTTGTGTCTTTTCATAAAGAGTTGTGTCTTTTCATGAAGGGTTGTGTCTTTCCATGAAGATTTGTGTCTTTTTATAAAGCATTGTGTCTTTTCATGAAGGGTTGAAGTTCCGGATAGATAAGATTAGATAACTGCTGCTGAGTGCATGTCACGATCATTACAAAGTGTCGTGCTCATGATTCACATGGGTTTCTTTACAATCAAAGTCTGTCCAAGTGCTAGGTCACGACTGTGATAGGTGTGGCACTCATGACATGTCTCTTTCCTTTCATTTCTCTTTGTTTTTACTTCCTTTTATAGCTAAATTCCATATATTTTCATACTTGGTCTTTAAAACTATAAATCATAAAAAACAAGCAATACCAACGTGAAATATAATATTTAATAAGTGAAAACATCATAAATTCCTTATAAATTGTATCATATATAAGTGCCTTTTTAGCACTTATCAAGCCCCTACACTTATCCTTTTGCTTATCCTCAAGCAAAATATGAACCTCTTAATCTTCTTACTTGTGATGATCCAACATACTTAGTGTAACGCCCCAGATATAAGTTGACTTAGTTATGTTGTGATGTGTGCATATGAGTGAGCATTTTTGCATTTAACCGATGTTTTGTATGCTTATAACAATTCGTAGGCTTTGGCCTAGCGGTAGATAGTCCTGACTAATAGCTAGTGGTCTAGAGTTCGAACCTTACCTGGCTTAAATTTATTTTTTTTTTGTGCCTTTTTATTTTTGTGTTGGGAAGGTTGGAATTCCGAAAATCCATGATAAATATCCCATTTTTCAGTTGACCAATTCAAAAAAATTAGGAATCCTTAACCTAAGGAGAAAATCTCTCCTTAATCTCTTCCACTTTCCAAGTTTCACTCCAAGGCAATCTCTTCATCTCTATTAGGGTTAAAATTTCGGCCATTCCATTGTGTGGAGCTCCAGTGCAGCCGAAATTCTTAACTTTCTCTCCCTCACTTTCATTCATTCAGACTCTGCTTCATTCTTCTCCATTCCGAGTTAATTGCCTCAGTTGGTTTCACTGCAAACAGGGTAACAACTAAACCCTAAATATCGGTTCGAAATTTATATAGGATGTATGGTAGATGAATTTGATCCTAGGTTGTATTATTACTGAAATTATTGTTGAGACATGAATGTATATGATATTGGTGTAAGAAATTGCTTTTAGGTTAAAAGATTGGTAGAAATATGAAAATACATGTGATTGAGTCGAAATTGGTAAGCTGCTGTATTTTCAGAATTGACTATTTATGGTAATTATGGCATAACTTCCGTTATATAACTCCGATTGGCATAATTCAACTTTCTGTGTTTTCCTGAGATATAGGTGTACAAGGTTGTTTTACATTATTTTGGAAAATTCCGTGAGTAAAGTGCTCATATTCCCTATTGAAACTGCCTTATGTGCATTGTGCCGATTTTTCTTGAACTGCTGAATTTCAGATTGTACAGGTTGTGATAATTTTAGCTTTATTTTCGTTATATAACTCCGATTGGCATGATTCAACTTTCTGTGTTTTCCTGAGACATAAATGTACAAGGTTGTTTTATACTATTTTGGCAAATTCTGTGAGTAAAGTGGTCGTATTCCCTGTTGAAACTGCCTTATGTGCACTGTGCCGATTTCCTGGAACTGCTGAATTTCAGTTTGTACAGTTGGTGTTGATTATGGCTTTATTTTCTCTCTGTAGCTCCGTTTGCCATGAAACAAAATTCTATGTATTCCTGAAATTCTGATGTTCAATGTTGCTTTATATTATTTTTGCTAAATCAGTGAGTAACACATCTGTTTTGTCTGTTGAAGTCAGACTATGTGCAGTGATCTGAAGTGAATTTACAGATTGCATGTTTTTAGTGTTTCCTTAATATCTTTTGCTATAGGAATCCGAATTGCATGATTTAAGTTGGCGTGTGTTCCTAAGATGTAAGGCTAAATTTACCTTTGTATTGCCATGCTGAATTCTGAGTCTAACCTACTGGAATATTATATGCAAGTTGAGGCATGAACTATGAATTCTGAAATTTTCACCTTAGGCCTTGAACTGATTTTTTTTAATGTGTGCAAAGCATAATTTGATTCTAGGAATTTATGCTAGGACTCTTGACATGAAATCTAATAATTACATATATGGTTTGGTAAATTTAATACATGTTGGAATTATGAAATCGAGTTTGGGGTAAGTCCTATTTTTTTTATGGCACCATGTGTTTATTGATGTATCAGATTATGTTTTGGGGTAAGTCCTATTTTAATGGCACCTTATGGTTATTGAATTGGTTGGGATAAGTCCTATGTTAAAGGCACCTTTTTGAATATTGATATAATTATGATAATTAAATTGGTGTTTGTAGTGGCATATACTCTGGTGTCTTGGTTAGTTTGGCTAAGTGTTTTCCATGTTTGATTGGTTGACACTAGGACAGCGCCCTTTGTTTCGAGGTAAGTCCCTTCGTTGGCACTCAGAGAGGTAAATCCCTTCGTGGTACTCTAATTTATTTTATTTTTGAGGTAAGTCCCTTCGTTGGCACTCTGTGAGGTAAGTCCCTTCGTTGGCACTCTGAGGTAAATCCCTTCGTGGTACTCTTTTCTTATTGATAAGGGGGTAAGTCCCGTTGTGGTTCCCCGAAGCGTCTGAGCCGAACTCTCTAAGGACATAGGTGTATAGGTCAATACAAATGATTTATACGCGTATACCACAAAATTAATAAAGGTTAAGGTATAATTGAGTTGATGTCAAGTTTGTGATGAAGTACTTTGATTTGGGATGTTGGTATGTATTTGTATGTACATGACTTATCTTGGAAATCTGAATTTTGATGATATTGATTATCCACTTGGAATGTTTTGTACTATTATTTGAAATAGATAATTATGTGATATGCTGAACTTGAACTTTATATGTTGTATGTGATGCAGCTAACAAATAAGGGTAAGATCCCTGATACATGATTGTTACTATGAGAATTATGCATGCTTGTATAAATTGATAAATTTGCTTTCTATTAATCATGATGAAGTATACTTAAGTAATGTAATATGAAATTTATGATCTGTCATCTTCCTATGTGAACTTTGAATTGATGTTTGGGATTTATTAGTTACTCGTCACTAAGTGGCGCTGTTGATATTTTCAGATTTTGCCGGTGCAGAATAGGAGATGCCTGATGTCTGTTCTCGGGGATTGTGTGGAGAGTTTCCGTCATGTTATTTTATCATCTATTCGTAGTTATGGATGTTCAAAGATTTATTTATTTATTTTTTTTTTTTTTACTCCGTTATATTACCTTTTGAAATACCTATTTATGTTAAATTACTGTTTTTGAAATGGAAATTTTCGAGTACTCATTTATGATTATGTTATTTTAAAGATAAAAAGGAAGTTTTGAAAATGATGACCTAAACTTTATGTAATGTTTCCGCCATTGCATGCTTGCAAAAGTTAGGGTTGTCACAGTTGGTATCAGAGCCCGCGTTGGTTCCAAGGCTTTGGTAGCATAAGTCACTTGGAACCAAAACTCAGAATCCTAGGATAGAGATTTGAACATAGTGTGAGGTGCATGGGTAGGTAGAACGGGTTTAATTGCTTTGGATTACTTGTTTTCTATTATTAGCTGTATGTATTATATGCTTAGACCTAACTAGAACAAAAATTTTAGAATGCCTCCACGTAGAGATTCCGTTCGCGATGACTCTCCTCAGCGACGTATGCGGCTGTTGGAAGATGCCGTGCTCGCTATGGCTCAAAGAAATCCAAATAACCAAACTGTCTTCGATCGCATTGCTCGTCACCGACCCCCAACTTATGAAGGATCTTCCGACCCGGTGGTGCTTGAGGGATGGATCCGGGAGATAGAGAAACTCTTTGATGTGACCGGCTGTCCGAACGCCGAGAAAGTCGTGATTGGAGCCTACTACTTGAAAGGCGAGGCTGATAACTGGTGGGCATGGTTAAGGCCGAGTGCCTGGAATTGGCTGAGTTTGGATGGGGACAATTCACTGAAAGGTTGAAGAATCGTTTCTACCCAAGTGAGTTGAGGTGGCAGAAACGAGAGGAATTCCTATGCTTGACTCAAGGAAGCATGTCTGTTCAGCAGTACACCAACAAATTTACTGAACTGTCCAGATTTGCAGGTTCAGTCATCCCCACTGAAGAGGAGAAGGTGCAGTTCTATATCAAGCGGATGAGTCCCAAAGTGAGGACACATGTCCTATGTTCTGGAGCAACAACTTTCCAGAGAGCCTATGAAGTGTCTTTAGGAGTTTATGCATCCGTTCAGGAGGATGAAGCGGTGAGGCGGACCATGTTCTTAAAGAGGTCTCAGCCTACCTCGTATGTTCATCCGACTTCCAAGAAACCCAAGTATGTTCCGGCAAAGGAAGCTGCTAGTACCGCTCAGACTAGGGAGAAGAAGTGCTTCAAGTGTAAGAAAGAGTGGCACTATGGGAAGAACTGTGATGGGACGCCTGTCCGATGCTACACTTGTAAGGAAGAGGGTCACTACTCTCAATCTTGCCCGAAGAAGTCAGGAAGTAAGAAGCCCGATTCTAGCTCAGGAGGCCCTGTTCGCAACAGAGTCTATAACATGATGGAGTCCGAAGTTGACGAGGCAGGGAATGACATCGTTGCAGGTACCATCCTTGTCAAATCTTTTCCTGCTTATGTATTATTTGACACTGGTGCGTCTATATCCTGTATTTCTACTACTTTTGCTCAGAAGTTGAATTTATCTGTATCTGTTCCAATTAATTCTGTGGTTTCCCTCCCTAATGGGGAGAGTGTTGCTTGCTGTCGTGTTTTCCCCGAAGTTCCCGTAGTTATCGAGGGAGTTGAATTGAAGGCGAATTTGAGGGAATTTCCATTGACCGAATTTGATGTTATCTTCGGTATGGACTGGCTGAAGCAGCATCAAGCGGTGTTCTATTGTAGGGATGAGAAAATTGTGCTGAAGGACGGTAAAGGGAAGAGGGTTTCTTATTCAAATGTTAAGATGAAACCAGGAGTGAAGGTAGTTTCGGCTATGAAATTGAAAAAGATGGCGATGAAAGGCGAAGAAGTATTTCTGTGTAGAATAAAGGATACCTCGGAAGAACTGAAGATCGAGGATATTCCTATTGTTCGAGAATATGCGGATGTGTTTCCTGATGAACTGCCAGGGATTCCACCAGGAAGGGATGTAGAATTTGCCATCGACCTAATTCCGGGGTCAGCTCCAATCTCTAAAGCTCCTTATCAGATGGCTCCCTCGGAGATGCGAGAATTGAAGACCCAGTTGCAAGAACTTGTTGATAAGGGTTTTATTAGACCCAGCGTGTCACCTTGGGGTGCTCCGGTACTCTTTGTCAAGAAGAAGGATGGAAGCATGCGATTATGTATTGACTACCGTGAGTTGAATAAGGTGACCATCAAGAATAAATATCCCCTGCCAAGAATTGAAGATTTGTTTGATCAATTGAAGGGTGCAGGTGTGTTCTCTAAGATCGATCTGAGATCCGGCTATCATCAGATTCCGGTAAAAGAAGACGACATTCAGAAGACTGCCTTCCGGACAAGGTATGGGCACTATGAATTCGAAGTAATGCCCTTCGGTCTCACTAACGCACCAGCAGTGTTTATGGATCAGATGAACCGAACCTTCCACGAGCTCCTTGATGTGTGTGTTGTGGTATTCATTGATGATATCTTAGTATATTCGAAGAATGAAGAGGAGCATGCTAAGCATCTCAAAATGGTGTTGAAAGTATTAAGAGAGCAGAAGTGGTACGCCAAGTTCTCTAAGTGTGAGTTTTGGCTTGGAGAGGTGGCTTTTCTAGGCCATGTGATTACCAAAGAAGGTGTGAAGGTGGACCCGGCGAAGATTAAAGCCGTTCTTGAATGGTCCAGTCCTACTAATGTGACCGAAGTAAGAAGTTTTCTTGGTCTTGCTGGATACTACAGAAGGTTTGTGCACAACTTTTCAATTATTGCACGACCTTTGACTCAGTTGATGAAGAAGGACTGTAGGTTTCAATGGACTGCAGAATGTGAAGAAGCGTTCCAGATATTAAAAGAGAGACTTACTTCAGCCCCAGTTCTTGCATTGCCGACTGACGGAGTAGAGTATGAAGTGTTCAGTGATGCTTCCAAGTACGGACTTGGGTGTGTACTTATGCAGTTGGGAAAAGTGATTGCCTATGCTTCAAGGCAATTGAGGGTTCATGAAAGGAACTACCCGACTCACGATTTGGAGTTAGCTGCGGTGGTGTTTGCTCTTAAAATTTGGCGCCATTACTTGTATGGTGTGCCGTGCAAGATATACACCGATCATAAGAGCCTCAAATATATTTTCACCCAGAAAGAACTAAACATGCGACAGAGACGTTGGTTAGAGCTTATCAAGGATTATGACTTAACCTTGGAGTATAAAGAAGGAAAGGCAAACAGAGTCGCAGATGCATTGAGCAGAAAGAGCATCCATTCGGTGAACTTCATGAAAAGACTTCCTATTGATCTTTGCAAGGAGTTTAGCAAGTTGGAAATTGAAGTGGTCCCGAGAGGAGTGGTTCGGGTGAGTTTAAATGCAATCAGTGTGGAACCAGTATTGTTTGTAGAATTGAAAGAGAAGCAGTTGAGTGATCCTGTACTTCAGAAGATTCGTGCAGCGAAGGAGCAGGGTAATGCTGTAGATTTCGAGATTCTTGCAGATGGGAGTATGAAATTTAAAGGCCGATGGTGTGTGCCTAATGATTCAATGTTGAAAGAGCAGATCTTAAGTGAAGCTCATTGCACTCCCTACTCTGTGCATCCGGGAGGTGCGAAATTGTACAAAGATTTGAAGATGCAGTTTTGGTGGCCTAGAATGAAGAAAGAGGTAGCTGAGTTTGTGGCCCGGTGCTTGACTTGTCAAAAGGTGAAAATTGAGCATCAGAGGCCTGGGGGATTATTGCAGCCCTTGGCTATTCCAGCATGGAAGTTTGACTCGGTTTCTATGGACTTTGTGTCGGGTTTACCAAAGGTTGCTAATGGTTTAGACACAGTGTGGGTTGTTATAGACCGTTTGACCAAGGTGGCTCGGTTTATTCCTATGAAGAAGACCTGGTCTATGGAGCAGTTAGCTGAGGCATATGCGAGTGAAATTATAAGGCTACATGGTGTGCCTAGGGAGATTGTGTCAGATCGTGACCCACGGTTCTTGTCACATTTTTGGACATCATTGCAAGAAGCTTTGGGCACTAGGTTGAAGTTGAGTATAGCTTTTGATGCTGCTACAGATGGACAGACGGAGAGGACAATCCAAACCTTAGAGGATATGTTGCGGTCATGTGCTCTTGACTTCCAGAAATCTTGGGTGAAATGTCTGAGTTTGGTAGAGTTCTCCTATAACAATAGCTATCACGCTAGTATCCGTATGGCCCCGTATGAAGCCCTCTATGGGAGGAAATGTCGTAGTCTGACATGCTGGGACGACATTAGTGACACATTGGTGTTGGGTCCGGAACTGATTCGGGATACAGTTGAGAAGGTGAAGGTGATTCAGGCGAATATGAAGGCTGCCCAGGATCGTCAGAAGTCTTATGCAGATCTCAAGAGAAGACCTCTTACCTTCGAAGTCGGTAGCAAGGTATTGCTGAAAGTATCTCCTATGAAGGGAGTGATGAGGTTCGGCAAGAGAGGCAAGCTCAGTCCCAAGTATATTGGTCCATATGAAGTGCTTGAAAGGATTGGGGAAGTTGCATATCGGTTGGCTCTACCACCGGAATTGGCAAAAGTTCATAATGTATTCCATGTTTCACAGCTACGAAGATATGTGAGCGACCCTTCTCACGTTATTGCTGTGGATTCGGTGGAGGTGGAACCCAATTTGACATATGAGGAGAAGCCTGTTCAGATCCTCGACCGTCAGGTTCGCAAACTCAGGAGAAAAGAGATGCCTTTGGTAAAGGTGCTTTGGCGTAGCCAGAAGTTTGAAGAGGCTACTTGGGAGCTAGAAGAGACCATGAGATCCAAATATCCGGAATTGTTTGCAACTAATCAAGGTTAGAACCTAGCTTACTCTTTTGTCCTTGAGTTTCGAGGGCGAAACTTTTTGTTAGTGGGGAGGATTGTAACGCCCCAGATATAAGTTGACTTAGTTATGTTGTGATGTGTGCATATGAGTGAGCATTTTTGCATTTAACCGATGTTTTGTATGCTTATAACAATTCGTAGGCTTTGGCCTAGCGGTAGATAGTCCTGACTAATAGCTAGTGGTCTAGAGTTCGAACCTTACCTGGCTTAAATTTATTTTTTTTTTTGTGCCTTTTTATTTTTGTGTTGGGAAGGTTGGAATTCCGAAAATCCATGATAAATATCCCATTTTTCAGTTGACCAATTCAAAAAAATTAGGAATCCTTAACCTAAGGAGAAAATCTCTCCTTAATCTCTTCCACTTTCCAAGTTTCACTCCAAGGCAATCTCTTCATCTCTATTAGGGTTAAAATTTCGGCCATTCCATTGTGTGGAGCTCCAGTGCAGCCGAAATTCTTAACTTTCTCTCCCTCACTTTCATTCATTCAGACTCTGCTTCATTCTTCTCCATTCCGAGTTAATTGCCTCAGTTGGTTTCACTGCAAACAGGGTAACAACTAAACCCTAAATGTCGGTTCGAAATTTATATAGGATGTATGGTAGATGAATTTGATCCTAGGTTGTATTATTACTGAAATTATTGTTGAGACATGAATGTATATGATATTGGTGTAAGAAATTGCTTTTAGGTTAAAAGATTGGTAGAAATATGAAAATACATGTGATTGAGTTGAAATTGGTAAGCTGCTGTATTTTCAGAATTGACTGTTTATGGTAATTATGGCATAACTTCCGTTATATAACTCCGATTGGCATAATTCAACTTTCTGTGTTTTCCTGAGATATAGGTGTACAAGGTTTTTTTACATTATTTTGGAAAATTCCGTGAGTAAAGTGCTCATATTCCCTATTGAAACTGCCTTATGTGCATTGTGCCGATTTTTCTTGAACTGCTGAATTTCAGATTGTACAGGTTGTGATAATTTTAGCTTTATTTTCGTTATATAACTCCGATTGGCATGATTCAACTTTCTGTGTTTTCCTGAGACATAAATGTACAAGGTTGTTTTATACTATTTTGGCAAATTCTGTGAGTAAAGTGCTCGTATTCCCTGTTGAAACTGCCTTATGTGCACTGTGCCGATTTCCTGGAACTGCTGAATTTCAGTTTGTACAGTTGGTGTTGATTATGGCTTTATTTTCTCTCTGTAGCTCCGTTTGCCATGAAACAAAATTCTATGTATTCCTGAAATTCTGATGTTCAATGTTGCTTTATATTATTTTTGCTAAATCAGTGAGTAACACATCTGTTTTGTCTGTTGAATTCAGACTATGTGCAGTGATCTGAAGTGAATTTACAGATTGCATGTTTTTAGTGTTTCCTTAATATCTTTTGCTATAGGAATCCGAATTGCATGATTTAAGTTGGCGTGTGTTCCTAAGATGTAAGGCTAAATTTACCTTTGTATTGCCATGCTGAATTCTGAGTCTAACCTACTGGAATATTATATGCAAGTTGAGGCATGAACTATGAATTCTGAAATTTTCACCTTAGGCCTTGAACTGATTTTTTTTAATGTGTGCAAAGCATAATTTGATTCTAGGAATTTATGCTAGGACTCTTGACATGAAATCTAATAATTACATATATGGTTTGGTAAATTTAATACATGTTGGAATTATGAAATCGAGTTTGGGGTAAGTCCTATTTTTTTTATGGCACCATGTGTTTATTGATGTATCAGATTATGTTTTGGGGTAAGTCCTATTTTAATGGCACCTTATGGTTATTGAATTGGTTGGGATAAGTCCTATGTTAAAGGCACCTTTTGAATATTGATATAATTATGATAATTAAATTGGTGTTTGTAGTGGCATATACTCTGGTGTCTTGGTTAGTTTGGCTAAGTGTTTTACATGTTTGATTGGTTGACACTAGGACAGCGCCCTTTGTTTCGAGGTAAGTCCCTTCGTTGGCACTCAGAGAGGTAAATCCCTTCGTGGTACTCTAATTTATTTTATTTTTGAGGTAAGTCCCTTCGTTGGCACTCTGTGAGGTAAGTCCCTTCGTTGGCACTCAGAGAGGTAAATCCCTTCGTGGTACTCTAATTTATTTTATTTTTGAGGTAAGTCCCTTCGTTGGCACTCTGTGAGGTAAGTCCCTTCGTTGGCACTCTGAGGTAAATCCCTTCGTGGTACTCTTTTCTTATTGATAAGGGGGTAAGTCCCGTTGTGGTTCCCCGAAGCGTCTGAGCCGAACTCTCTAAGGACATAGGTGTATAGGTCAATACAAATGATTTATACGCGTATACCACAAAATTAATAAAGGTTAAGGTATAATTGAGTTGATGTCAAGTTTGTGATGAAGTACTTTGATTTGGGATGTTGGTATGTATTTGTATGTACATGACTTATCTTGGAAATCTGAATTTTGATGATATTGATTATCCACTTGGAATGTTTTGTACTATTATTTGAAATAGATAATTATGTGATATGCTGAACTTGAACTTTATATGTTGTATGTGATGCAGCTAACAAATAAGGGTAAGATCCCTGATACATGATTGTTACTATGAGAATTATGCATGCTTGTATAAATTGATAAATTTGCTTTCTATTAATCATGATGAAGTATACTTAAGTAATGTAATATGAAATTTATGATCTGTCATCTTCCTATGTGAACTTTGAATTGATGTTTGGGATTTATTAGTTACTCGTCACTAAGTGGCGCTGTTGATATTTTCAGATTTTGCCGGTGCAGAATAGGAGATGCCTGATGCTGTTCTCGGGGATTGTGTGGAGAGTTTCCGTCATGTTATTTTATCATCTATTCGTAGTTATGGATGTTCAAAGATTTATTTATTTATTTTTTTTTTTTACTCCGTTATATTACCTTTTGAAATACCTATTTATGTTAAATTACTGTTTTTGAAATGGAAATTTTCGAGTACTCATTTATGATTATGTTATTTTAAAGATAAAAAGGAAGTTTTGAAAATGATGACCTAAACTTTATGTAATGTTTCCGCCATTGCATGCTTGCAAAAGTTAGGGTTGTCACACTTAGTCTTTGAAACACAAAATAAAGACTCTCAACCTTCGATTTCTAGGGCAACTATGAGGCTTTTTGAATCTTAACAACACATATGTATATTCTTCCTTATACTTTTATTAAGTATGCGTATTGTCGAAAGATTGTTTCACTAAGCTCAACTTAGAACTATCGACATAAGTATGTATACACCTTTAACCATGTTCATGCCTTAATCAGCACAATTTCCGCTTACTTAACCAAAGTATATCGCTGAAAGCTTTTCGAGACAAATTTTAGCACACGTTTAGCCATTGTTCTCAAAGCATTTTTAGGTAACCTAGTGTGAGCACTGGTTTTTTTCCCTACCTTAGGGATGAGAATTACTTAATTACCTGTGGACCGGACGGGCTCGAACTGGACTTGAAAGCGATCGGAATGTTGCCCGGAGAATCTCAAACGTCCTGAAAGCTAGGCTATCCGCGATCTAAAGCCCCCGAATAGGTCTCTCGAATCATTTCCAGGGTTTGGTCTGTGTGTCCGACTTTGGCTTGACAAAAAACAAGGGCACGGAGATTTCAGAGGTCAGATGGCTGATTGATTGAGCGAAATGAGTGAGAGAGAGAGAGTGATATAAAAGAGAGAAAATCAGAAAGAAGGGGAGGACTTTTGGGGGGTGGGTTCTCAAGAAGAAAAGAGAAAAAGAAAAAAAGGGAGGAAAGAAAAGAGAAGCAGAAAAAGAAAAAAAGGGAGAAAAGAAAAGAGAAGCAGAGGAAGAGAAAATGAGAGGGAGAGAAACCAAGTGCTAGGAGAACCCAGAAACGACAAGCTCAAGCCCTTAAATCAACTTCCAAACGACAACAACCAAGTCTACAACCTTTGCTTTTTGATTCGGGATCGTTTTAGGTCAGTTTCGGATTATTTCGGATCATCCTGGAATTTGGCCGATTGAGTCTCAGGACACATTTCCAGCTTTCCATTTCTTGACGTTCAAAACATTAAAACAAAACCAAGGTAAACTCTGAGAAGCCTTAAACCTATTTGCATTTCTTTTCTGTGCGTTTCCTTCATTTCTGTCTTTTTCCAGAAACTGCGCTGTCCACCATAGTTGTACGGCTGTGTTCTTGATGAACAGAGCTGGCCGGCTCTGACCCTATAGCCACCCGGCTCTGTTCCTCAGGGATAGATTCCTGGTTTGTCCCGATCGGCCGAAAACAGTCCGTTTTCCATTTTAAGCATTCTTTTGTGATCATTTTAGGCCCAAATCCATTCGTATGTTGTAATATTTTGGTTTCCAAATTTCTGTACGTATGGATATTAGGTTTTTGATGTTTCTAGGGTTTATTTCCTGAGTTTCGGGGTTGTTTTATCTGGATTAGATCCACAGTTTAGCATTAGCGGACCCCCGAATCCAATCAAATCCCGGGAAAATATTGAAAATGTGCAAAATACTTTTTTTCACAAATATTTTTGGTGTGTTTATTGCATTTTGGACCCTAGATGGATGTTGAGTTTAGGAACCCACATGAACGGAACCTCGAGTTCTGGGATAACAGACCCATAAAAGTGGAAATTTGCACGAAACCGAGCCAAATGGTTTTCTAAAATTGATTTTTCAGCATAAAAATCTACAGGGCATTTCAAAACCGTTTTCCAGGTCTAATCGGTCCGACCAGTCGAGTCGACGCAATTATCCCCTAAATGCTTGCCCCCGTTTCCTAAATCCCAATTCTGTCCTGCTTTGAGTCTTATTTGTGTTTATAATATAAACTGTGCTGACCATCTATTTTGTAGCATTTATTTTTATTATTTTTACTGTGTTTAATAGATTGATTGGTGTATTTTAGGCGTTTGTAAATTTTTAGATCCACGTGTACTTAGGCGATTGTAAATGTGAGGACGATAGTTTTTATCTTTTATTCGATTGGGTTGTATAATCGGCCTCTATCATTTTCTTGTATATTTTGGATGTATGATTTATTTTTCTGCTATTTATTTCCTGCATTTTTCTTGAGCACGGGCTAATAAAATAACTTAATCGGTTAGAAAAAGATAATAAATTGAATAAATATGGTTTTATAAATTATAAACCGAATACAAGCTTGAGGTTAAGTAAGTAAGTTGCCCGAACCCTGAATCTCTGGATTAGGTACAGTAGTCTGCACTTGGTAGGGAGCTGTACCGGAATATCCCGGATGAGCTGATCTGGATGGCGACTCTGTCACTGATCTCGAAATTGGGGTTTCGAGGTCTTTAAGTAATAAATCAAGAAAACGTTTTCTACAAAACAAATTTCCAAAATAAATAAACAATTTTTCCTAATATGAAATAAACAAACTCCTTTTCTTTTCAGAACATCACAAGAATACGTTCTTTTTTGAAAACCCCGAGTTCGCTTCGCCACGTTCATTCATTTCCCTTTTTAAAAGGAAAAAGGTTGTCCTCTCACAGTGGCAACTCTGCTGGGGATTGAAAAAGTTTCTTTAAAAGTTTTTTATAAAAACTTAAGGAACTTAGGCAACTATTGAAATATACCTCGCTTGTATTCATTTATGGATTTGTAAAAGCTATATTTATTCAAGCCTTGCATATCATGACATTTTCTTCTTCTCAACCCCTCAAATACACTGATTAGCCCCGATTTACCCAAGAAGGTGGACTACCTCTACCGCTAGGATTGGAGACGCCCGATGGGGTAAACCACTTATAGCCCCGCATGACCTTACATCGTGTTCTACGGTGGGGAAGTGTTTATTTGCTATGGGAGCCTGTACGACCCTTGATTTGACTTTGGCCCACATATAATGGCTTAGTAACTTCCCCTAGGATTACCAAAACATAAATCTAAAATTGAACGATTGAGTGTGTGCCTTTGGTATCCCTTGTTGATGCCAAAGAGACCCAACACCTAGGAAGAATGCGTGACCAATCGAAAGGAGAAATAAGGTTGGGAGGAAGAGCATATTTTTGCATGTGCTAACATTTGCTTCGTGGTGATTTTCTCTTTACTTTTTCACGAAGCATTAAAAACCCATAGTCATCTCATGTGCCATTTCTAATCATGTTTTCGTGTAGCCATCTTTAAATATATATGCATATGTGTGACATTTATGCTACCACATCTTCATGCAGCCATTTTCGAACACCGACATATGCATGACACTAATCGCATTTTCGTGCAGCCGTGACATTTTATTTGTGTACCATTTACATCTCGCGTGCGATATTTCCATGAAGCATACACAACATTGGTCTGCGTGTCATGCATCTTAACCACATTTTCATGCAGCCATTTGCATTTTCATATGACATACGCATTCATGTCATATTACCCCACCTAATAAAAAGATGTTTCAAGCATGCCCCTCAGGATCATTTCATTCCATGACATATTGGATACCCCAAAACTATCCATTTTCCGCCCGTGCACTGGATTGTACTCGGCCATTTCACAAAATATCATATCCTTCAATAGTAGACCACAATAGTCCTAGATTTACTTCTATGCAATAGTTCGCATGATGCCATCACATGACATCACATTCATTCATCATAGGTGTCCCAGTGACGCTGAGTCCTGTTTGTGCATTATGGATCATATCGAACCATTTCATAACATTGTGAAATCATTCGAGGTGCTCCCCGAGCACTAGATTAGTACACATATAGGGGCATGTCATAACATTATTAACTCATGCAAGGTGTTCCATGAACACCGAACCTCTGTACGTGTCCCAGCATACAAATGACCTGTTTGCAACATCACTTCATATCGGATGCCCCAAAAGCATCAGAACTCTGTCCGAGGAACGAATTCCATGAGACCATTTCATACCATCTCACTTTGCCTTAAAAAGCATCAAAACTCTATCCGTGTGTCATCCACATGCGACTATTTCATAACCTCCATTAGGTGCCCCAAAAGCGCTGAACCTCTGTTCGTGTTTTGACTAACACAAGGTCCCTTTGCATCTTCTTTTGCATGACGTTGGGCACTCTTGGAACATCTAGAATAATGAACTCACAACCATTATCGCTTTCATTCATAAAGCATCAAACATACACTGTCATTTTTACGTCGTTCTAATCATGCCTATATACAATCATTCTCAAAACATCGACATTTGTATGACATCGACGCTAACCATGTCTTTGTGCAGCCATGATATTTTGTACGCATGCCAAATGCACATTGTGTGTTAACATTTCCACATAGCCTACAAAGTGTCATGTGTCCTAACCACATTTTTTTGCAGCCACCTACACTTTGGATGACATATGCATTTATTCCTTGCACGCACGACATCATTCTGTGTGTCATGTATCCTAACCTCATTTTTCTGTAGCCACCTACACTTTGGATGACATATGCATTTATTCCTTGCACACATGACATCATTCTGTATGTCATGCATCCTAACCACATTTTTCTACAGCCACCTACACTTTGGATGACATATGCATTCATTCCTTGCACGCACGACATCATTCTGTGTGTCATGCATCCTGACCACATTTTTCTGTAGCCACTTGCATTTTGTGTGACATGTGCATTCACACCATCTCATTCCATTACACCTAATAAAGGATGTTCCAGGGATGCTCCATCATGATCATTTCATTTCGTAATGGGTGTCCCAAAGCCACCCATGTTTTGCCTGTGCTCTGGTTTGCACTCAGCCATTCCTCTATATCATTAAATTCACTAGGAGACCACAATGGTCCTAGATCTATTTTTGTGTGGGTAGTCACATGAAAAACATCACACAATATCTCATCCATCCATCATTGGTGCCACAGGGATACCAAGATCTTGCTTGTATGTTGTGATTCACATCGGATTGCTCATAACATCATCGAATCATCCAGGGTACTCCATGAGTGCCCAGTTACTACACATACAAGGGCATTCCATGACATTACTAAATCATGCAAGGCATTCCACGAACACCGAATCTTTGTCCGTGCCTCAGGTTACACATGACTCACCAACAATATCATTCCATATTGGATGCATCAAAAGCATCAGAGCTCGGTCTGTGTGTCGGAACACATTTGACCATTCTATGACATCTAGCAGATGCCTCAAAGGTAGAAGAACTCTATCCGTGTGTCGACCACACGTGATCATTTCATGACATCCATTAGGTGCCCCAAAGGCACCGAACCCCTGCCCGTGTGCCGGATCACGCGCAGTCTATTTGCATTGCCTTTTACATAGCATTGGGGCATCCGTTGAACATCCAAAATAAATAAAAAGAACAAAGCCATTTTCATTCTAGTCTCCATCCAACTGGCATCATTCAATCATGGCTAAGTCGCATCTCATTCATACATCAAGCTGTTCAGGTGCTCCCCGAGCACCGAAATGCTATCTGTGTGCCCAGCGTGCCATCCCATTTCATAACACTTCATCCCATCGCATTAAAACCCAAGGTGCTCCTAAATGCCAAAAATTTGCTCGCGCTCCAAGTGCGAACTCATTTCATATCATCTCATAAGAATCCAAGGTGCTCCTCGAGTGCCAGAGCGTCATCTATGTGCCAAGCACATCTCCTCATTCCATGTCATCCATGTGTCCATAGGTACTTCCCAAGTACCAAAGCTAAGCCCATACACCGCACGTATGCACGCATCCATAGCATATGATCCCTATGCAAGCAATGTCTTACTTCGACCCATGGACACCTAGTGTGTTATTTAATCCCCAAGGGCATATTTATGCACCCTATCTCAATCACTTTGCAAGCAATGTCTTGCTTCAACCCGTGGACAACCCCTGTGTCATCTTCCCCAGGGGCATATTTATGCACCCGATCTTAATCCCTACGCAAGCAATGTCTTGCTTCGACCCGTGGACACACCGTGTGTCATCTTCCCCAGGGGCATATTTATGCACCCTATCTCAATCCCTTTGCAACCAATGTCTTTCTTCGACCCCGTGGACACCCCGTGTGTCATTTTCCCCAGGGTATATAGTTATATACCCTATTTTAAATTCCTTTGCAAGCAATATCTTGCTTCGACTCGTGGACACCTCATTTGTCATCTTCCCCTGGGGCATATTTGTGCACCCTATTCTTCGCAAGTACTACTTGCTTCGACCCGTGGACACCCCTATGTGTCGTTTTATCCCTGTGGTGTATATTTATATGCCTCGCTTTACTTTAGCATGCATGCATCATCCCCAACAGCATTCATTGCATCTGCATGTTTCCCTTCTTGACTCTGTATACACTTAGCCGGTTCCGAATAGCATAGCATGACATGGCATTGCATGGCATCATATGTACAACTCACCATCCACATAAGTACTCATTGCACCACATACTCATGCATACATCGTTCCCCACTTGGTATTTTCCGCACATGCGCTTCTTGACACTAACAAGTGTTCTCATCAGGAGAGGGAGAAAGAATCTTGAGGATGGCCAACCCAAGGAGCTTCCATGCCATAACAGATATTGTGGAAGACTATGTTGCTTCATCAAGATTTCGGAAGGCTATCAGGGAGGAAGTGGTAGCGATCTTAAGGGACATGTGGGGGGGTGATCTTGAAAAAGTGGAGAGACTGACGGCAAGGTGCACTGAGCTGGAAGCCTGGGTGGTAGAGCTAGAAGGAAAAATAAGGGGCATGACAAGCATGGACTCCGAAGTCAATGCTGACAAGAGGCAGAGTACCCAGCCTGATGGCGCTCACTCTCGACACCACGGGAGACCTTCCCACCAGAACTTGGGCTTACCGGGGTTGACCTGTGAAGGGGAATTGCAAGGACCTCCTGACACCAGTGCCAATGCTGACCCCATTCCACGACATACCCAGAGCTCACCTCCCGAAGATAGTGGAGAAATCACAGCCTCTGGGTCTTGCTCGTTGACCAGATTATTTGCCAGGTGTAGAAAGGAGGGATTGCTGCATAATGTCAAACCATATGTGGGGCCAACACCAGAACAAAAGGGTAATTTCTGCAGCTATCATGTAGTAGCGGGCCACTGGACCGATTAATGTGTCGCTCTACGAAGGAGGATCCAGAAGCTAATCGACAAGGGAAAATTGAGGGTCCCATCCACCTCCAATAAACGACTAGGGGAAATCAGGGAGACCGCCAAGGAAGTTCCTCAAACTTCTCAGCGAAAGGGATATAATCAAGAACTGCAAGGTCTGGTATGATGAGAGCGGGGCAATGATGCTGAAGCCGAGACAGTGATAGGACGGGGAATGATTAGATGCCATGAAATCAATACTCTTAGAGGCTGCCTTTTTGTAGGGGACTCATTTTATTTGTATGGTGTATTGAATTCATTTTGAATGCAATACGGTTCATTATCTTCTTACTTATGTAGTGATTGCATGTACATGGCATTATGCATGCATCTGATCATCTAAAGTGACATATCCAATATGCGTAGTATCAAAATGCATGGCATCAATCTGAATACCATAGGGAACCTAAAAGTGAATCTGGTCCTGACCAAACTCTCTCTTGAAAGGTGAGCTTGTGAGATAAATAAATAATAGGATGGCACCACTTCCACCAAGTCATTTGCTGGTCCAAATCACCAATCCTTGCAAGATGCTATTGCCCTACCCCAAAGTTTCAATTTGAATAGCACACATAACACCTGAGTTGTTCCAAGCCAAAAGCTATTATTGAAACTCAAAACCCAACTCCAAAATGAAACCCTAAGCCTAATTCCTTACCCAAAAAGCACCCCACGCTGGAATCCTAAAGCTTAAACTACAAACTCACCAAAATCTCCAACCTTTGGGGTGGTCAAATGGTTTTCATCATCTTTATCACCCATTATGTGGTAAAATGTTGAAGCAATCTTGGTCGTAGTGCATATATTATCCTGTTCGTGTGACATTCATATGTATATGACATTTCGCATGCATTATTCATCCAAAAAGCATATTAAACACGCATGACATGCATGGATTTGAATGCAGCAGGAAAACCAACTGGTGGCAATGGCTTGGGCATAGTCCTTAAAAAAAAAGGGGGATCAGTGTAGACAGAAGTCTTTCTCCCTCTCATGCATGGCCGCCATAGCTAACACTGGAGTGTCTAATAGCATTAAAGGGTAACCTCCAGCTTTCATCATTGTCAGATCCTTCCCTCCTATCTATGAAAGATTTGGACTTTCCTATCTTCAAAACCAAAGCTCTTCCCCTTCCCTTTTCCAATCTCTTCCACACCTTCAATGCCCTTTGTCTACCTTTTACCGCCAAACCACCAACACCTATTTGACAAAACCCCTTTTTTATCCTTCCCTCTGAACTGATTCTATGAAGCCTCATTTTCCACCATCTATGGCTTCTAATAAGAAATTGAACCCCAACGTTGTTCCATACTGTCTCATCCTATCACCAGAAAGGCGATAGGGCAGATGGTCATAGCACTGCCTCAATCAGTCTTTGTTTATCATTAACCTGTACCAGATTGGGGATTCTCTTTCTACCCCATGCCACTTCTCTTCAACCTAAACCCCTAGACCAAGTATTTTGGAACCTCAGACTAACAGGAAAGGCTTTGATTTCATGAACGAGAGAGGATCTGAATACAAGTCTGTTTTAGCTAAGCTGGAGACCACCCATGCGCAAACAACTATTGGTGCAACTCCTGGATGAACACCGCATGAAAGAGAACGAGAGTAGCAATGACAGATCAATGTCAACACTCGATTTCTTATGCCTTCCTATTGTTTTCAAAAACAAAGTGAACAAAAGCCAAATTTGCACTATAGCCTGTATTAGACTTTATGGAAAAGAGTAGCTGGTGGGGCATTGTGTGAAAGGGATGTCATCCACCAGTAACACTCAACCAGCAAGGGATGTTTCTGTTGAGCAAAATGTGAGAGGGAAAGGAGAGGACTGACGCTCACCCCTGTGAACTTCACCAACAGTGTTAGAGCAACCAGGTCTTACAAAGCTTTCAACAATCATGAATGGGATGTTCCCATCAACAGAAAGACTTGCAAATCCTGCTATGCTAATATTCAGGGGTAGGTTGCATTTACCAACCATTTCAAGAACTCAGTCTTCATCTGTAATAGAAGTGACTACTTACCAGTGGTTCGTTTCACTCCTAAAGATGCTGTGATTTGCTTCAGAGCTATTGTGGTTGGCAGACATAGGGAAACCACAATTAACTCAAATCATTCTAAAGCAGGCCACACCTTGAAGGACTAAAAGCTGTATCCACCCTTAGAGACTGCGCATAAGCTGGAATTTAGGGTGAATTGAGAACATGAACATAGTTCTAGACCCTTGGAGAACTCAGTGGTTAATTGACTCCATCTCAGGTTGTCTACTCACGGAGGCAGCTCTATCCAGTGATCGGTTGTATACCCTCGTGACCTGCCCTTAACATATCCCCAGCGGATCCTCACAAAAAAAAAATCCCTCCGGTATGGAAAACCAAAAGGACATATTGGTAGCATGAAGAGGTATAGGCCAAACCAGAGCCACGGGTTGGATTTTCCTAATTCATCCACATTCATCATGTCATAAATGTTTCATATCCTATTTCGATGTTCAATATGCATACGTCGTGTTATTACATATAAATGTCCGTATACAGGTTGCCACACGCAGCAAACCGGATCTAATGAAATGTTTTACACCCAAACTCAAACCTCCAATACTAAGGGTAGGCAAAAGTTAAACCACGAAACATCATCAAGGACAATCCTCTCATGACCCTCGACGGACTTGTCAAAGTGCATTTTTCAATTCTAAAATAAGCCAGTATAAAGAAATCCACTCGGCTAGCGTGCTCTTGCAGACTTGGTCATCACTTCAAAAAAAATGACAACAATCCCCAGTGAGAGCTTCCGACATGGAAAACCGAAAAGACTTGTTGGTAACAAGAAGAGAGTGGCATTCAGACTCAGAGTCACTTTTGAATTTCCTATCGCATCCATTCTGATGTCATCATAATGATATTAGGCATGTTTGATTTTCTGCTTAGATGTTCATATTGCATACACCGTGCCATTGCATGTAAACATCCATCAGTAGGCCATTTCATCCAAACCCATGACGGCTTTAATGAAATTGTTACTACAAATGGCAACTACCGGCCCAATTGTACCATCCCCAACATAATTATCCCTGGTAGAGTGGTCCCTAGCAGGATCATCCCCATAGAATCTCTAACAACATCCCTAACCGGGTCCCAGCTAAGACATTTCCCACTAAATCAGAATCTCCAGCAGATCCCCAGTAGGGTTAAGTGGATCAAGGTTCTCCCCAGCAGAGTTCTCAGCTAAAACGATCCCCACTGAATCAAAATCCTCGGTGAGGTCATCCGATTGAAACAGTCCCTACAAGAAACCATCAGAAGTCACAAGTTCAGTCCCCAGCAGAACACATATACCAAGCATAGTATCATGTCACATACATGAATATACTTGAATCATGCACGCATTCATGCATACATGCATAAAACCAACTCAACCTTATTTATTCTTGATTGAAGGGGCAAAAATTTTTGTTTCCAAAATTGTCAATCAAAGAATAAATACGTGCTCTTGCATACAAATTTGTTGAGATGTTCATCATCAGCGGGTCGTCTTAAGAAGGGATCCTTCCCAATTAAGAAAAGATTTAATTCAGGGGTACCTTCAGAGTCATAGCGTGCAAATCAGAGCTCTACAACTCCAAATCTCAGGTATGGAAAACTTCTCTAAAGTTATCAGCTCTTTTGTTCACGCCAATATCACCCCAAGAAGGGCATTTCTTGCCGTTAATAGGAATTTAGGGGCAAGACAACTCTACCAAGCTCGTTGAACCTTTTCGTCACATGGGAAAGGAAGAATGCCCATTTCAACCTTTTCGTCACATGGGCAGGGAAGAAATGTCTTTTGAAGAATCTCTTGCCTTTAATAGGAATCTAGGAGCAAGACAACTTTAACAAGCTCGTTCAACCTTTTCGTCACATGGGAAAGGAAGAACGCCCATTTCAACCTTGTCGTCACATGGGCAGGGAAGAAATGTCTTTTAAAGAATCTCTTGCTTTTAACAGGAATCTGGGGGTAAGACAACTCTACCAAGCTCGTTCAACCTTTGCGTCACATGGGAAAGGAAGAATGCCTATTTCAACCTTGTCATCACATGGGCAGGGAAGAAATGTCTTTCGAAGAATCTCTTACCTTTAATAGGAATCTAGGGGCAAGACAACTCTACTAAGCTCGTTTAACCTTTTCATCACATGGGAAAGGAAGAACGCCTATTTCAACCTTGTCGTCACATGGGCAGGGACGAAATGTCTTTTGAAGAATCTCTTGCCTCTAACAGGAATATGGGGGCAAGACAACTCTACCAAGCTCGTTCAACCTTTTTGTCATATGGGAAAGGAAGAACGCCCATTTCAACCTTGTCATCACATGGGCAGGGAAGAAATATCTTTTGAAGAATCTCTTGCCTTTAACAGGAATCTGAGGGGAAGACAACTCTACCAAGCTCGTTCAACCTTTTCATCACATGGGAAAGGAAGAATGCCCATTTCAACCTTGTTGTCACATGGGCAGGGAAGAAATGTCTTTAAAAGAATCTCTTGCCTTTAACAGGAATCTGGGGCAAGACAACTCTACCAAGCTCATTCAACTTTTTGTCACATGGGAAAGGGAAAACATCCATTTCAACCTTGTCGTCGCAAGGGCAGGGAAGAAATGTCTATTGAAGAAATTACTTGCCTTTAACAGGTATCTGGGGGTAAAACAATTCAACCGTATTTATTCTTGATCAAAGGGCAAAAATTTTTGTTTCCAAATTTGTCAATCAAGAAATAAATGCGCAACATGCTATCAATCTCACGGGAACTCCACCACACAGAGAAGAACTCCAAGCTCGTACTGCCTCTTCACCACATAGGAAGGACAGTATGTTTTGTTCAAACTTTTCACCACATAGGAAGGGAAGAACAGCCATTTAAACCTATTCGCCAAATGGGAGAGGAAGAAGTGTTTGTTGAAAGAAGAACAGTCATTTTAACCTTTTCACCCCAAGGGAGAGGGAAAAAATGTCTATTGAAAAGAAAAGAAGAGATGTCTATTTGGTGCTCCACCACATGGGGAAGAATTGAACCTCTTATCGGGCACATTCCACCGCAGTGAGCCGACATTATGGGCACACTCCACCGCAGCGAGTCGACTTGGAACCATGGCCGGCACCCCCAACGAGGGATGCTAGGTACGTTTCCTTTTCCTTCCTCACCGCGCTCCCAGTCACGAGACCAAACTCGATCTAGGCTTTACAGCCCACGATGAGCCAACTTTGGTCCCGCGAGGGGCAGCTTGTGAGCACGGGTTTTTTCCCGACCTCGGTGATGAGAATTACTTAGCTACCTGTGGACCGGACGGGCTCAAACGGGGCTTGAAAGCGACCAGAATGTTGCCCAGAGAATCTTAAACGTCCTGAAAGCTAAGCTATCCCCGATCTAAAGCCCCCGAAAAGGTCTCCCGAATCTTTTCTAGGGTTTGGTCTGCACGTCCGACTTTCGAAATTTCGCTCTAATTCTCGGTAGGACCAGGCGGCTCTTGTTTTTTTTTCTTTTTAACCGAAGCCGACTGGCTCTAGCTAGAGCTGTACGGCTCTAGTAAAACTAGAGCCGGGAGGCTCTAGTGGTCAAACCAAGTTGCTCTGCAAAGTAGAGAAACTTGGCTTGACAAAACGAAAAAAAAAGGGCGCAGAGATTTCAGAGGTTAGACGGCTGATTGATTGAGCGAAATGAGTGAGAGAGAGTGATATAAAAAGAGAAAATTAGAAAGAAGGGGAGGACTTTTGAGGGGCGGGTTCTCAAGAACAAAAGAGAAAAAGAAAAAAAGGGAGGAAAGAAAAAAGAAGCAGAAAAAGAAAAAAAAGGAGAAAAGAAAAGAGAAGAGAAGCAGAGGAAGAGAAAATGAGAGGGAGAGAAACCAAGTGCTAGGGAGAACCCAGAAACCACAAGCTCAAGCCCTTAAATCAACCTTTAAATGACAACAACCAAGTCTACAACCTTTGCTCTTTGATTCGAGATTGTTTCGGGTCGGTTTCGGATTGTTTTGGATCATCCTGGAATTCAGCCGGTTGAGACTTAGGACACATTTCCAGCGTTCAATCCATTTCTTGACATTCAAAAGCATCAAAACAAAATCAAGGTAAACTCTGAGAGGCCTTAAACCTGTTTGCATTGCTTTTCTATGCGTTTCCTTCATTTCTGTGTTTTTTCGAACACTGGGTTGCCCACCATAGTCGTACAGCAGTGTTCTTCATGAACACAGCCACCCAGCTGTGTTCTTGATGAATAGAGCCGGCTGGCTCTGGCCCTAAAGCAGCCTAGCTCTGTTCCTTAGGGACAGATTCCTGGTCTGTACCGATCTGCCGAAAACAGTCTGTTTTCCATTTTAAGCATTCTGTTGTGATCATTTTCGGCCCAAATCCATCCGTATGTTGTAATATTTTGGTTTTCAAATTTCTGTACATATGGATATTAGGGTTTTTGATGTTTCTCGGGTTTATTTCCTGAATTTTGGGGTTGTTTTATCCGGATCGGATCCACAGTTCAGCATTAGCGGACCCCCGAATCCTACCAAATCCCTGGAAAATATTGAAAATGTGCAAAATAGTATTTTTCACAAATATTTTTGGTGTGTTTATTACATTTTGGACCCTAGATGGATGTTGAGTTTAGGAACCCACACGAACTGAACCCCGAGTTCCGGGATAACAGACCCACAAAAGTGGAAATTTGCATGAAACCGAGCCAAATGGTTTTCTAAAATTGATTTTCTAGCACAAAAATCTATAGGGCGTTTCAAAACCGTTTTCCAGGTCTAACCGATCTAACCAGTCGGGTCGACCCGATTGCCCTCTAAATACATGCCCCCGTTTCCTAAATCCCAATTATGTCCTGCTTTGAGTCCTATTTGTGTTTATAACATAAACTGTGCTGACCATCTGTTTTGCAGCATTTCTTTTTATTATTTTTGCTGTGTTTAATAGATTAATTCATGTATTTTAGGCGTTTGTAAATTTTTAGATCCACGTGTACTTAGGCGATTGTAAATATGAGGACGAGAGTTTTTATCTTTTATTCGATTGGGTTGTATAATCGGCCTCTATCATTTTCTTGTATATTTTGGATGTATGATTTATTTTTCTGCTATTTATTTCCTGCAATTTGCTTGAGCACGGGCTAATAAAATAAACTTAATTGGTTAGAGAGAGATAATAAATTGAATAAATATGGTTTCATAAATCATAAATCGAATACAAGCTTGAGGTTAAGTAGGTAAGTTGCCCAAACCCTGAATCTCTGGATTAGGTACAGTAGTCTGTGCTCGGTAGGGAGCTGTACCAGAATTTCCCGGATGAGCTGATCCGAGTGGCGACTTTGTCCCTGATCTCGAAATTTGGGTTTCGAGGTCTTTAAGTAATAAATCAGCAAAACGTTTTCTACAAAACGAATTTCCAAAATAAATAAACAAATTTTCCTAATATGAAATAAAAAAACTCCTTTTCTTTTCAAAACATCACAAGAATACGTTCTTTTTCGAAAACCACCGGGTCGCTTCGCTGCATTCATTCATTTCCCTTTTTTAAAGAAAAAGGTCGTCCGCTCACATGTAGATTTTTCTAAGCACTCATGTGTGGTTGCGTTTCACTCCATACCACACCTCCCCTTTTATCTCGTTTGTTATCACTTATATTGTAATTTTTTCTTTTCTTGTATTATATAAAAGTAGATATTTTTCTTTCTTTTATTCTTTATCTCGCTTTAGTGGTTGCATTTTATGCTCCATACCACTCTCCCCTTTTACATAACACTTTGGTTATTCACTCAACACTCAATTTTTTCTCTCATTTCAATACCCTCATCTTTTATTGAACAATGCAAATCCATATTATGGCTTTAGTTTCCCTTCTTCAATCACTTCAAACTTATTCTTATAAGGTAGAAAATTATGCATTTTATTGCTTTTAAACAAGAATTGCCAATGGATACCCAAACACTTATAGGATTTATTCTTTCGCCTTGCTTTTCAAACTACTTCAACAATAAACATACTCAATTTTTCAACATTTTACCACTTGAATATACATGTTTTATAGAATCAAAGCCTCTTAGTCCTTAACTTAAGCAGAGATGATCTTCATTTGCATTATCTAAAGATTATGTTATCATGATCACACACTTCAACTCAAGATAGAAAAAGATATAATAAGCTTTTTTGACAATCACAAAATAAGATAAAAATGCAAGAATACTTGATATTATAATGATATAAAATTTAAAATTATCCTAATTTTTCCCCCTTACACTTGAATTGCATATTGCCCTCAATGTGTAGGAAAATAAACTAACTCACGCACAACTAAAGATTAGAAAACACTAGAAACAAAATATAAAATAAAGTAAAGAAGAAAAGGATAGAAAAAACCAAATCAAGCCTCCGGTGATCCTGGTGGGCATGGAGTAAACTCAATGTTTTGACATCGGAAGGACTTGAGAAGCTTCCTTTTCAATGACGCATTCTCCTTCCACATCTCCTTTACTTCTTACTGAACTTGGTGGACATTTTGCTCCACCGCTTCAACCTTTGTTAGCACTTGTTGCCAACCTTGATTTTCTACTTCTTGCTCTTCATTAGCATTCTCCTCCTCTTCATCATCTTTATCACCACTTTCTTCCCTTTGCATTTGCTTCCCCTTGCTCCTAGATCATACATCCGAAGGTTCGGTACCTCCTTCCTCTTCCAAAGTAATGAGAATCTTCTTTGTTCTCTCTTCATAGGAAGTGAATTTGAAAGCTCTATTGATCTCCTTTGCTAATCCAGCATTTTTCATCAATTGCCCATCAAAGAATCACACTTTTTCTCTATGTTATAATGTGTAAGGCAATTCTCCTCTAGCGGCCAAAATTAGGGCTGTCATTACATGACCGCCTCCAACTTTCTTCTTGTTGGAATATGCTGCTCAAGAAATTTCTTCCCAAATGTGATCCGTGTAATCCACTTTTCTTCCTTTCATGGCTTGGTTTAAGACATATAAGTCTTTTGTTTACACCTTATTGCTTTTCACCCTGCAGAAAATGGAATGGCACAAATACTACAACCTCAGCATCTTTAAACTTTGAAACTTCTTCCCCTCCTTTTCATTCGTGATTAGGAAACTACTACCATATCTCTCCCTCAAATCCACTTGTTGAGTAGGTTGAGATGCTTTGCACTTTCTTAGAAACAACTTTCTTTTGATGAGGCATACTTACAGATATAGAGAATTAGGGTTTCAAATTTAAGAGTTTGAAGACAATAGAGAGAAAAGAAATTTAGGGATTTCTGGAAAATAGAGTGAGTTATGGATAAGATCAAAGCAAAGGGTTGTATTTATAGTCAACTTCTCAAACAACACGACTTTTCATTCACCCAAATAAATTGAATATAACAAAAATTTAATAAATAAGAATTTTCAACCAAGGGACACATTTTTTAATAGGTCTAACGGTCATAAAATAGTCAAAATTCAAAAATTTAAGACAACGTATGTTTGAATCAAAAAGCAACCGTTGGAATTCAAAAAAATACCCAAGTTGTGATAGTGACATGCTCAGGATAAAGGAAAATGTTCACACTACATCGTAATCGTGACTAGGAAACAGAAGGTTTTGGGCATTTTGGCTCGACTGTGTCATGATCGTGTTGGAGGTCGTGATCGTGATGGCAGACTTGACCAACCCTCAGTAAATGTTGCCTAACTTTCTCATTTCAACATCGATTGGCACAATTCAAGATGTGTTGGAAAGCTAAAACATAGATGCACATCTTTTTATAAGACTTCTTGATCTAATTAGGAAGATAACTTTGTCTAAATTTCAGTTAAAACCTAGATAGCTATAGTCTTGCTCTCATTCAACTTCTTTTCATGAAATAACAACAAACTTGAAAACACAAATCAAAACAGATATATTTATGAAATAACAAGCTTATGTACATGACATTCTTCTTCAAATTTCCTTCCCCTACACTTTGAAAGACAAAAGGTCCTTATATAAAATGGAAAAGAAAACCATATTAAGAAGAAGAATTATATAAACACACCATACTCAATACACATCTATAGAGACATACATAAATAAAAGTAAAATCAATCTTCAGATGATAAGGTAAAACATGGAGTGAATGTGAAAGACTGCTTCCCTTCATGATCATTCCGGATAGGGAAAGGCACTCCACATTCAACCCTAAATAATCTTAGAATTGCAATATTCGAAAGTAAAAATATTCCAAATGGAAAAACATGTATTGATAGTGAAAAACAAGAAAGGATATGACTTTTTAAATAGTTATGGTAGTTAAAAATGGATAAGGATGACTATTAAGCCAATTATAACTGATTGAAACCAAAAATAACCGTAAGTCAAAATCTAAAAAATCCAAGTGTCATAATCATGATTTCATGGACACGATTGCGATCCATACGAATTTTAAGTTTTCTTATACATATTATCAACTAAATACTGCTATACTGTAATATATAATCAATAATAAATTTAAACATTCATATTGTATTCATGAATACTTAATAAAACACATAAAATACACAAAAGCAAGAAAAAAAAACATCAAATACTTAACAAACATACAAAATAACAAAAATCAAATAAAATAGAATAAAATTCTATAATCTACATATACTTAACAAACATCAAATGACATAACGATGGTTCCCCGGCAACGGCGCCAAAAACATTATTGGTTCCCCGGCAACGGTGCCAAAAACCTTGTTGCTTGTTTACTAAATCTCTAATTTATCTTTTGATAATAATTTTTCTAATAATAATTCCACTTAGAGATTAGTTCTCACAAGTATACGAATCGCAACGTAGTAATAAAAGCTATCGATCGCACGAGGAATAAGTATGTACACTTTGGTTTGCTTTTCTTTGCTTTTCTTTGCGTTTATAGAGTATCGAATTATAAAGTGATATGGAGAAATGGGTAAATGGCAAGTTAAATCTATTAAAGTACTAGTTATGAGTTGAGTTGTTTCTTAATATCTAGTTACATAAATATACAAGCATTTTATCTTAGATATTCGTTGCACATGCATTAATTATCTATTCAAGCCCTACGATAAGAGTATGTCGGATTAGTTCTATTTCAACAAGCATGTCTAAAAATAGATTTTATTCAATAACTCATAGACAAATTATCGAATACCTTTGCCAAAATAACTAAAGGTCTTAATACACAATGGCCAAGCTATATTAAGATGATCTTCAATTAATTTAACAAAGTGAAGCAAAACAATCATACATCATAATTTATTCTATCTTATTAACTAATCAAGACAAAGTAAAATGCGAACTTCTCTATATTCTATTATGAATCATAATACATACTTGGCGTGAGTCATGCAATGTAAAATAAGAAATCAAAACATACTTGGCGTTGGTCATGCAATGAAGAGTAAGATATAAGAAAACTTATCGATATTGATCTCGTAAATATTCAATACAAATACAAGTGTGATGTTCTCATAAAGGAAAATCATAAGAATAGAATTAAGAAAGCGATATTATTCCCTTATGTCACACTGGAAACACTCCCTCATGCCTATAGGTATATTGCAACCTCGGGGGTACCTTTTCTCTATGCAGCGACAATACTGGATTCAAGGACCTTGGCGTTAGGCTCCCCTTTACGTATACTAAATATTACAACAACACTCGAACTCTCTAGACACTTTATTTCTCTAACTTCTATCGATTCTTCCTCCCTTTGTTGTCCCATTGGGGGCACCCTGCAATCTGGAATTTCTTCTCTATTTATAAGCATTGAAGCATTGTGTCTCTTTGTGAAAGGCTATGTTGGTTCATTGAATAGTTATGTCTCTTTGTAAAGTTGTGTTGGTTCATTGAATAATTGTGTCTCTTGAATATTATTGGTTCTTCTTGGAAAGTTGTGTGCTTTCGTGAAGAGTTGTGTCTGTTCATGAAGGGTTGTGTCTCTTCATGAAGGGTTGTGTCTCTTCATGAAGGGTTTTGTCTCTTCATGAAGGGTTGTGTCTCTTCATGAAGAGTTGTGTCTTTTCATGAAGATTTGTGTCTTTTCATGAAGCGTTGTGTCTTTTCATGAAGGGTTGTGTCTTTTCATGAAGGGTTGAAGTTCTGGACAGATAAGATTAGATAATTGCTGCTTAGTGCATGTCACGATCGTGACAGAGTGTCACGCTCTTGATTCACACGGGTTTTTACAAAACGCTGAAATCAAAGTTGTCCAAGTGCTAGGTCATGACCGTGATAGGTGTGGCGCTCGTGACATGTCTCTTTCCTTTCATTTCTCTTTGTTTTTGCTTCCTTTTATAGCTAAATTCCACATATTTGCATACTTGGTCTTTAAAACTGTAAATCACCAAAAACAAGCAATACCAACGTGAAATCTAATATATAATAAGTAAAAACATCATAAATTCCTTATAAATTGTATCATATATAAGTGCCTTTTTAGCACTTATTAGATGCTTCATGCATGAAGATGATAATAAATGTGACTTCTTTTGTTTTCATTCTTTGTCTTTACTTTTGACATTCCAAGTGTACCCAATGAGATGCGAAAGATGCAAAAGAGTCATGTGCAAGATGCCATATGGATAGAAGTTCGGCGCCTCCGGGGCACCTAATGAATTGTCTTGAAATGGCCGCGTGTGTACCGACACACGGGCAGAGTTTTGATGCTTTGTGAGTCAATGAAACGACATGAAATGGTTATGTGGGGACCATCCCATGGACAGAGTTCTGATGCTTTTGAGGCATGTGATATGAGATAATGTTATAGAAAAGTCACGTGTAACTCGGAACACAGACAGAGGTTTGACATTCGTGGAACACCTTATATGATTTGATAATGCTATGAAATTCCCTCTATGTGTACTAATCTGGCACTTGGGGAGTACCGTAAATGGTTTCACAATGTTATGAAATGATCCGATGTGGACCGTGATGTGCACGCAGGATTTCATCATTACCATGACACCCATGATGAATGAGTATGATGCCATGTAATGACATCGCCTGAACCTTCACACGGAAATAAATCTAGGACCATTGTGGTCTTATATTGAATGACATGGTATAGTGAAATGGCCGAGTGCAATCCAGTGCACAGGCAATACATGGGTAATTTTGGGATACCCGATATGTTATGGAATGAAATGATCATGAAGGGTACACTTGGAACATCCTTTATTAGGTGAATGAGATGGAATAAATGTTCATGTCACACAAAATGCAAGTGGCTGCACGAAAATGTGGTTAGGACGTATGACACACAAGATGATGTCATGTATGCTTCGTGGAAAATGTCACACACGTTATGCAAAATAGCATACAAATAAAATGTCATGGTAGCACAAAAGCATGGTTAGCGTCACATATATGTTGATGCTTTGAAAATGGCGGTAAAAAAATGTGGTTAAAATGGCACATGAATGATTATGCGTGTTTAATGCTTCAGTGAAAAGGTAAAAGGAAAACAATCACAGAACAAACGTTAGCACATGCAAAAATATGCTCTCCCTTTCGACCTTATTTCTCCTTTCGAATGGTCTCACATTCTTCCAAGGTGTTGGGTCTCTTTAGCATTAACGAGGGATACAAAAGGAGCACTCTCAATGTATAATTTAAATTTTCGTTTTGGTAATCCTAAGGGGAAGTTACTAAGCCATTACATGTGGGCCAAAGTCAAAACCAAGGGTCGTACAGGCTCCCATAGCGAATATACACTCCTCACCGTAGACCACGATGTAAGGTCATGTGGTGCTATGAGTTGTTTACCCCTTCAGGTGCCTCCAATCCTAGTGGTAGAGGTAGGTCACCTTCTTGAGTGAACGGGGCTAATCAGTGTATTGGAGGGATTGAGAAGAAGAAAATGTCATGATATGCAAGTGCAAACAAATATGGTACTATGAACTAGTGAAGTGACTACAAGCGAGGTTATATTTCGGTAGTTGCCTAAGTTCCTTAAGTTTTTGTGAAAACTGTTTAAGAAACCTTTCTCCTATGCAGAGTCACTACTGTGAGCAGACGACCTGTAAACGAGACGCGAAACGCGGCGGAGCAAACCGGGGAAAAGGAAATTTGGAAAATGTGTGTTGGGGTTTTTGGAAAATGGGATTTTGATTATCTTATAAAAATTATTGATTTTATTTTGAAAATCCATTTTATAGAAAACCTTTTCCCATTTTTAACTTAAAGACCTCGAAATCTAAATTCCAAGATCAGTGCCAGAGTCGCCACCTGGATCAGCTCATTCGGGAAATTCTGGTACAGCTCCCTACTGAAGGTAGACTACCATGCCTAATCTAGAGATTTAGGGTCCGGGCAACTTAGCTATTCAACCTCTAGCTTGCATTCACTTTATAGTTTATATTGTTATATTTTATTCGCTTTATTATCTTATTCTATCCAATTCTTGTATTTACTTAACCCATGCTCATACAAAAAAAGAGGAATAAATTACCGAATAATAAATTACACATCCAAATAGTTCAAAAGAATAGAGATAAAGGCCACTTATGCAACCAAATTGAATAAAAGTGGAAAACTCTCAACCTCACATTACAAACACCTAATACACACGAGAATCTAGAAAATTTACTGAAGTCAGAATTCCATAAAGATCATACAACGAATGTATAGATTACCATAAATATGATAAATAAACGGACTTACAGTTTATATGCAGCGGAAACTCGTTTATAGAATGGATCTGATCTACACGAGAAACTGGATTGTTTTGGTTGCCTTTCCTATTAGTGTATGAATACACTGAGTATGTACTATCTCCGTGAATTCTTCCGACGAACGAAGAAGTATATCGTTTTTCTCTCTGCAGACGTTTTCCCCTGAGCTAGAAGGGACTCTCTACGATTCTCTCTTACTCACAAAATAGAGAAACTTCGTCTCTATTTATAGTGAAAATCCCAACTTCCATCTATATATAGGGTCAAAAATTACACATTTGGTCCCTGTAATTGACACATAATTACAGTTTAGTCCCTGCCATTCCAAAATGTCATGGGCGGACCAAAAACCAACATCTCCCACTCGCACATGACAAGACACACTTTTATTACGATTGAACACACATACTTCTTTCAGATCTTGTTCGGCGAATTCACGCGACCAGTCAACGTAACGGTTAAACCTTTGAAGCTCTCCTTCATCGTTCCATCTTTAGCTTAACGTGACTTCGGTTTTTGGGAGATTTGGGTCTCCGTTGTTGCATTGTTCTTAGTGCAATAACTTCAAAAATTAAATCTAAGGTCATGAAGGCACACAACAAAATTCACTTTTTTGATGATTTTCTTATTTTTCTGAATTTTTATGGATTTTTCTGAATTTTCTACCTCTAGATGAAAATCACAGTCGCCCCGCTGTGATTACAGCCGTGTGACTATAACCACAGTCGCACGACTATAACTACGGTCGTGCGACTGTAATTCGCCCTTCTGCAGGAAATCGCCAAAATTATTTAAAATTATTTAAATGAAAAGAGATAGCGGGGAGTTTAAGAATGGTAGTACGACCATAGCTATGGTAGCACGACTATAATTACAGTCGTGTAACCGTTCATCGCTACAAGAACAGTCGTACAACTGTTTTTAATACCCAGAAATAGTAGACCAAAAATATGAATTTTTATGCATGTAAATGAACCAAAACACCCAGAAAGAGCAATAAAACAAAGGTTTTAAGTCTAATTACCTTTGTAGCGTAAATCCAACGTCGATTTTCCCGTGAAACACCTTGGATTGGCTTTAAATTGTTTCTCCTCTGTGTGTCAAGGCTCCAAACGTGGTCCGAAAATCTCCAAGTGTTACGGATTCGAGTGAGTTTAGGGTCTAGAATTGATTATGTCAAGTTTTTAACCTATGATTTCTATTCGATTTTTAAACTTTATAACATAGAATTGAAAGAAAAAGAGGACAATAAGGTAGTGCTTTTGTTGAGTTTTTTTTTTCAATCCCAAAAATCTAAATCTATCCAAAAAAAGTCCCATTTTCTCTCTCTTTCTTCCCCCTTTTATATCTAATCCCCCTTTTCTTGCTGGCTGAAAACGGGCATTAAATGCCCCTTAAATCACACCATTTTTTTCTCACGGTATGGGCTTCTGCTACCTGCCACGGACCTACAGTCGTACGACTGTAATTTTTTATTATAGTCATACAACTGTAATTACAATCGTGTGACACAAGTCTCTCTCTTTTTTTTTTTTTTGAGGCTGGAAAATTCTGGCGCTTACAGGAGTGTCATTCCCTTCTGCATATGCATAGTCCTGCCATGTTTACTGACATACCCGAACGCACCCATACTTGGCATCCTGTTATAGGCCCTTTAGGCGTACAGAAAAGTATGTCATTTCACATGCAGCACCATGATATTGTCAGGTCAAAGGATCCATACAAATATTACATGAGAATCACTTGTGATACTATACCATATGGATTTCTTGTTTAGTGGATCTATCCAGTACCATACCCCACTACATGTACCCATAAACTTGGTTGACATTCAATATCCAATGTCCAGTAAGACACCACCATTCAACCAAGCTCATGATAGTCTTTGGTTCCATTCATTCCTATGATTGGAACAGACTACGGATAACTTTATGGTCATATCATTTCCCTTATCCATGGTCTTACTACCAAGTGCATGACACTTGTCAATATGGATATGGATATGTCCATTGGATACTTTATTTATAACATTGCACAAGGTATATAGTAAATAGATTAATTCCTTTATTTAATGACATATATTGTATAATACATAAATCTCATAACAAGGTACAAAATGTATGATACAAAATGAGGACCAATGCCTCAGGACTAGGGCATATCCAACAATCTATCACTTGCACTAGTTCCAACTAAGCATAGGCCTAATCCCTATAGATCTAGTATGACCCTTGTGCTTGGGTGAGCTAGTGCCTTGGTAAAGGTATATGCGACATTATCCTTGGTGTCCACTCTATGTAATGAAATGTCACCCCTCTCAGTGATTTCTCGTATGAGGTGAAACTTCCTGAGCACGTGCCTCGTGTTCTTATGTGACCGAGGCTCCTTACATTGTGTAACAGCCCCTTTGTTATCATAAAAGATATCAACTGGATCCTGATAATTGTTACTACTCCCAATTCAGTGATAAACTTCTTTATCCATACAGCTTCCTTAGCTGCATCACACGCTATAATTTTCTTAGCTCCTGTAGTAGAGTCCACGATGGTCGGGTTGCTTGGAGCTCTTTTAGCTTACAACACCACCATTAAGCAAGAATACATACCCAGACTATGACTGGTATTCATCCTAATCAGTCTAGAAGCTTGCATCAATATACCCAGTAATTGACAGCTCTTCCTAACCTCCATACACTAAGAAGCTATCCTTAGTTTGGTTAAGGTACTTTAGGATTACTTTGACAGCCTTCTAGTGGTCCTTTCTGGGATCCTGCTGGTATTGGCTCGTCATACTTAGTGTAAAGGTGACACTAGATCTTGTACATAGCATAGAGTATATGATTGACCTTATAGTTGATGCATATGGAACCAACCTCATGTTCTCCCTGTCCTTCCTTATCTTAGGAAAATTCTTCTTACTAAGTTTCAACCCATGGCTCATTGGCAAGAAACCTTTCTTGGCCTTATCCATGCTGAATCTTTTCAGAACCTTGTCTATGTATGTGCCCTGACTTAGGCCTAGAAGCCAATTGGACCTATCCCTAGTATCGTCTCAGCTTCACCTAAGTCCCTCATTGCGAAGCACTTACACAACCACTGCTTTACTACTTGCAGTGTTGGTATGTCGCTTCCAATTAGAAGGATATCATCCATATATAACACCAGGAAAGTGATGATACTCCCACTAATCCTTTTATACACACAAGGCTCATCTTGATTCTGTATAAAGCCGTATTCCTTTATGGCTTCATTGAATCTAAGATTCCAACTTCGGGATGCTTGCTTCAATCCATAAATGGATGTTTAAAGCTTGCATAACTTTCCAGGATGCTTTGGATTGATGAAACCCTCAGGTTATGTCATGTGCACATCCTTGAGTATCTTTTCATTAAGGAAAGTAGTTTTGACATCCATCTGCCAGACCTCATAGTCTTACCAAGCGGCTATGGCCAGCAGGATCCTTATGGATTTAAGCATAGCAACTGGTGAGAAAGTTTCATCATAGTCTATTCCATGGACTTGTCTGAAACCTTTCGCAACCAGCAGCCCCTTGAAGGTATTGTCGGCCTTCAGCATGTAGCACCACTTGCAACCTATGACCTTAGCACCTGGAGGTGGATCAACCAGGTTCCAAACCTGATTGTTATACATAGATTGCATTTATGCCTCCATGGCTTTACGCCAGTTGGCAAACTATAGGCTATCAATAACTTCTTGGTAGGTTTTGGGTTCTTCCTCATCAAAGACAAGAAGAGTATGATCCTCGGTAACAAGAAATCCATATCTCTCAGGTTCTTGACGATCCCTACCAGACCTTTTAGGTCCTTGTGCGACCTGGGTTAGTGCTTCCTCTTGTGGAAGCTCCACCCTGGTCTCTGAGTTATCCTATTCAGGAGTTTATAAGCTTTGAACTTCCCTGAGTTCAACATTGCTCCCAGTATCTTTCTGGGAAATGAAACCCTTTTTAAGAAAGACCCTTTTTTGTGCCACGAACACCTTGTTCTTGGTGGGGTTGCAGAAGTGATACTGTTTGATTTCCCTAGGGTAGCCCATAAATAGGCATTTATTGATTTTGGGTTCTAATTTGCCCCCAGTCAATTTCTTGACATGTGCATCACAGCCCCAAATCCATAGGAAAGACACATGGGGTGCCCTTCCCGTCCATATTTCATATGGGGTCTTCTCCATAGCCTTAGTCGGAGTATTGTTCAAAATAAGAGCTGCTATCTAGAGAGCGTATCCCCAGAAGCTTATTAAGAGAGAGGCATCATTAAGCAGACCATGTCCAACAAGGTCCTGTTCCTCCGTTTGGACACCCCATTCCATTATGATGTTCCTGGAGGAGTACCTGTGGAATGATTCCATGCTCTCTCATATATGAGTCAAACTCTAGGCTCATATACTTGCCTCCTCGGTGTAAGCGAAGGGCTTTGATATTTCTACCTAGTTGGTTCTGTACTTCATTCTTAGATTCCTTGAACCTATCAAGGGTCTCGGATTTATGTTTCATCAGATAAACATAGCCATATCTGCTGAAATCATCCGTGAAAATGATGAAGTACAGATGTCCACCTCTGGTGGCTGTACTCATAGGCCCACATACGTCTGAATGTATTAGGTTCAATAAGCTAGTAGCACTTTCAGCTTTCTTGCTAAAAGGCACTTTAGTCGTTTTACCTCATGCCAAAGGTTGACAGGATTAAGTTCGTTAGGCTTAGACATGATTGGTTTCATTCAAATCCAGGTTATATAGGCCATTATTTAATAGAGCTTCTCTATAAAATAATCCCTCTCTAGATAAACCAATTCTACCATTACCAATAGTAAAATTAAATCCTGAAATATCCAAAATTGAAACAGAAATAATATTCCTACACATAGCAGGTATAAAATAACAATGTTCTAGAATCAAAACTAATCCACTAGGCATCAACAGGTGGTACGCGTCGATCTATGGCAGCTACCCTTGCTCCATTTCCAACCCGCAAGTCCACCCCTCTAGATCCCAGTGATCTCCTGTTCTTAAGTCCCTGCACATCACAACAAACATGAGAATCACATCCAGTATCCAATACCCAGGATGTTGAAACAGTGAGGTTAATATCTATGACAAATATACCTGATGAAGACACGCCCTGGCTCTTCTTCTGCTCTCACAATAGCTGGGGACAAGATCTCTTCCAATATTTAGCCTACTTGCACTAGAAGCAGACATCTTTAGGACCTGCCTTGGGCTTGGCCTTAGCCTTCTTGGCCTTGTCTTTCTTAGCCTTGGCCTTAGCTTTCAACTTAGCCTTGCCCTTAGCAAGAGGGGTTCCCCTTCTTGACTAGTAGTACTGGTGGAGTCTTCTTGATCGACTGTTCAATGAGCTTGAGCATCCCATGCAGCTCACTAACAGTACGGTTCATCCCTTGCATATTGTAATTCAGGATGAACTGTTCATAAGAATCTGACAAGGAAGCCAAGATTGTGTCAACTGCCAACTCATGTAAGATAGGCAAACCGAGATGGGCTAAAGTATCCAAATAGCTCTTCATCTTGAGCAAGTGTCGCTCACAGATGTCCTAGTCCCTATCATGTAGGAGTGGAATGCCTTGTTGGTCAAGTATCTCTCTTGACGAGCTTGCTTTTGAAACATCTTATTTAGAGCTGTTATCATAGCAAAGGCCTGATGGTCCATGGACTACTTTTGTAGTTGTAAGCGCCGGATTTTCCCGACCTCTATGATGAAAATTCCTGTGTTACCTGTGGAATGGATGGACTCGAATCAGACTTGAAAACGATCGGAATGTTGCCCGAAGTATCTTAAACTTCCTAAAAACCAAGCTAGCAGTGATCCGAAACCCCCGAGAAGGTCTCCCAAGTGTTTTCTAGGGTTTAGGGTGAGCGTTAGATTTTCGTTGCCCCGGCTCTTACTAAAGCCGTGCGGCTCTAGACTAGAGCCGCATGGCTTTAGTACAAACTAGAGCCGAGTGGCTCTAGTGGGTGAGCCAAGTTGCTCTGCAAAGTAGAGCAACTTGGCTCAACAGAAAGGATTTGGGGTAAAAGTCTCAAAGTTGTAGGCGGCTTATTAAATGTTTGAAATGATATGTGAGAGGAGAGAGTATAAAAGAAAAAGAAAAAAATAAAATCAGGAGAAGGGTTGGTAATCTTGGGCAAAAAAAAAAAACATTGAAAACCGGATGCAAAAAAAAGAAAAAAAGAAAAACAAAGAGCTAGGAAGAGGGAGAAGCCGAATACCATAAGCAAGAAGAGTGAACAAAAAATTCAAGCTAAGACCTAAAGTCAATCTTAAAACATCAATAACAAGGTCTTTAACCTTTGTTCATTGATTGGGGATTGTTTCGGATTGACTTTGGATTGTTTTGGATCATTGCGGTTTTCAACCGGTTGGGCTTCCAGGACACATTTCAAACTTTCAATCCATTTCTTAATGTTCAAAGCATCAAAACAACATCAAGGTAAACTCTGAGAGGCCTTAAACCTGTTTGCATCGTCTGTTCTATGTGTTTTCTTTATTTTTGCAATTTTCGTAACTAGACTTCCCGAATAGAGCCCGGCGGCTGTGTTCATGATACCCAAAGATGCACGGCCTTATTCTACAGGGACAAATTCCCGATTTCTCCCGATCCGCCAAAAACAATCTGTTTTCCATTTTGTGCATTCTGTTGTGATCAATTTCGTCCCAAATTCATCAGTATGTTATAAAAGTTTCATTTACAGATTTCTGCGCATAAGGATATTAGGGTTTTTTATTTTTCCCGGGTTTTATTTCCCGAGTTTTGGGGTTATTTTATCCGGATCAGATCTATAGTTCAGCATTAGCGGACCCCCGAACCGCATAAAATCCCCAGAAAATATTGAAAACGTGCAAAATAATATTTCCAAAAGAAATAAGAAAACCAATTTTTCGGGTTTCAGAAATTACATCCGTATGGCTGTAACTACAGCCGAACGACTGTAATTTTCAGAATAAAACAGAGCCGCGAAATGACCCATACGGACGTCGTCGCACGGTGCTGTTCTCTAATGCAAATTATTTTTGGTGTTTTTTTTTTTGCTTTTTGGACCCTAGATGGATGTTGGAATTAGGAAACCCGTACGAACGGAACCCTGGATTACTGGATAACAGACCCACAAAAAAAAAGGAAATTTGTTTGTAACTGAGCCAATTGTTTTCCAAAAAATTATTTTTCAGCACAAAAATTACAGGGCGTTTCAAAACCTTTTTCCAGGTCTAACCGGTCTGACCGATCGGGTCGACCCGGTTACCCCCCTAAATGCATGCTCCCGTTTCCTAAATTCCCAATTCTGTCCTATTTGAGTCCTATCTGTGTGTGTAATATAAACTGTGATAACCGTCTGTTTTGCAGCATTTATCTTTCTTTTATTTTTATTTTTTTTATGTTAGATTTCGTATATTTTTATACGGTTGTAATTTTTAGATCCTCATGTACTTAGGCGATTGTATTGTGAGGATGAGGGTTTTTTTATCTTTTGTTCGATTGGGTTGTATAATCGGTCTTTACTATTTTCTTGTATATTTTGGATATATGCTTTATTTTTCTGCAATTTATTTTCTACATTTTGCTTTAGCATCGGCTGATTAAAAATAAATAAATTGGGGTTAGAGAAAGATAATCAAGCGAATTAAATATGGTAATATAAACTGTAAGGTGAAAGCAAGCTAGAAGTTAAGTAAGTCACTTGCCCGAACCCTAAATCTCTGGATTAGGTACAATAGTCTACCCTCAGCAGGAAGCAGTACCGGAATTTCCCGGATGAGCTAATCCGGGTGGCGACTCTGTCACTGATCTCGGGATTTAAATTTCGAGGTCCTTAAGTTAAAACGGGAAAATGTTTTCTATAAAGGAATTTCCAAACCAAATCCATGATTTTCCTAATTCAAGATAAACAAAACCCGTTTTCCACAAAATCAAAACGAACGAAAAAGTTTTCCCCGGCTCGCGTCGCTGTATTTCACTTCTGTTATCGAAAAAGGTCGTCCACTCACAGTGGCGACTCTGCTGGAGATATGTGTTTCTTAAAAGGTTTTCACAAAAAATTAAGGAACTTAGGCAACTACTGAAATAAAACCTCGCTTGCAGTCACTTCACTAGTTCATATTACCATATTTGTTTGCACCTTGCATATCATGACATTTTCTTCTTCTCAATCTCTCCAACACACTGATCAGCCATGGTTTACCCAAGAAGGTGGACTACCTCTTCCGCCAGGATTGGAGACACCCGACGGGTGTAAACCACTCATAGCACCGCATGACCTTACATCGTGTTCTACGGTGGGGAAGTGTATATTCGTTATGGGAACCTATACGACCGTTGGTTTTGACTTTGGCCCATATGTAATGGCTTAGCAACTTCCCCTAGGATTACCAAAACTTAAATTCAAAATGAACATTGAGCGTGAGCCTTTGGTATCCCCGTTGATGCCAAAGAGACTCAACACCTAGGAAGAATGCGAGCCCAATCGAAAGGAGAAATAAGGTCCGAAGGCAGTGCATATTTTTGTGTGTGCTAAAGTTTGTTCCGTGGTGTTTTCTATTTCGACTTTTCATGAAGCATCACACATGCATAGCTTTCGTGTGCCATTCTAATCACATCTTTATGTAGCCATTTTCAAACATCGACATATGTGTGATGCTAATCACATTTTCGTGCAGCCACGACATTTTATTTGTATGCCGTTTACATTTCGCGTGCGACATTTCCATAAAGCATACACGACATCATTCCGTGTGTCATGCATTTTAACCACATTTTTATGCAGCCACTTGCATTTTTCGTGTGACATACACATCCATATCATTTCATCACATCTAATAAAGGATGATTCCAAGCGTGCCCTTCACGATCATTTCATTCCATAACATATCGGGTACCCTAAAACTACTCGTGTTCCGCCCATGCATCGGATTGCACTCGGCCATTTCATAAATATCATATCATTCAATAAAAGACCACAATGGTCCTGGGTCTATTTCCATATGGCAGTTCACATGATGTCATCTCATGGCATCACATTCATTCATCATAGGTGTCTCGGTGATGCCAAAGTCCTGATTGTGCATTACGGTTCACATCGGACTGTTTCATAACATCGTGAAATCATTCGAGGTACTCCCCAAGTACCAGATTAGTACATGTATAGGGGCATTTCATGACATTACCAAATCATGCAAGGTGTTCCACGAACACCTAAACCCTGTCTGTGTCTCGAGTTACACGTGACTTTCCTGTAATATCACTTCATATCACTTCACTTCAAAAGCATCAGAATTATGTTTGTGGGGCGATCCCCACATGACCATTTCACTTCATGACATCGACCGACAAAGCATTGAAACTCCTCCCGTGTGCCGATACACACACGACCATCTCACGACAAGTCATTAGGTGCCCTAAAGGCACCAAACCTCTTTCTGTACGGTGGCTCCCACGGGACGTTTTTACATTATTTTACATAGCATTGGGCACTCTTAGGACATCCCGTACAAAGGAAATTCAAACATGCAAAAATCATCCTCATTTTCATTGCCATTCATGAAACATCATTCAAGCATCATTCTCCATAACCCCACGTCATTCATTTGCCATCCCTAACTCTCCACTTATGATGTATGACCATACACATGTGAGACTAGAAAAGGCTAAAGCTCCATAAAGATAGTTCACAGAGTAAGCTGGATAAACCAAGGACAAGGTCTCAGACTTTGAGGGTTGTTGGGGAATAGAGAACAGTAGAAACTGATAGTGATTCTGATTCAGGAGACGAAGTGGAGATGGCTAATCAAACATCAAGTCTTGCTGATGCCCTGAAGGATTTCTTGAGATCCCAGGATTTTCACCGCTTGATGAAAGAAGAAATGCGGGCTGTTGTGAGGGAAGCTGGGGAAACCGGCACCAGCAGGCCCTGAAAGGAGAAGGTGGATGAGTCCTCTAAGTACGAGGCTAATGTCTCAACCAGTGTAGAAAAGCTACAACAGATTGGAGCAGCCATGGAAAAGAAAATAAAGGCTAAGTATTCAGAGCTAGATAAAGTGGTGGCCGAACTGAAGAAAGGGGCCAACATCAGCTTGGGCTTCAAAAGGGGAGTGAATGTAGATGTAATGATCAACAAGGGCATTGAGACCTTCCTCATTGGGTTTCAAGTGCCGAAAGTCCCTTCCTACAAGGGGATTGGTTCACCAGAGGCCCATGTGAACCTCTATGCATGAGTCATGTTAAGGCGGGTGCCACTAAACAGCAGCTGATTAACTTCTTCCCGACCACACTGGAAGGGGGATCCCTGAATTTGTACAACTCTCTGGTAGAAGATGTGAAATCAGATTGGGAGGCCTTGTCAGCATCCTTCATTAAATACTACAGCTTCAACACCAAGATCCATGTGAAGCTGTACGATTTGGAAAGGGTTAAGCAACAACAGAATGAATCCTTTGATGCTTACTACCAGAGGTGGATGAACAAAATGATTCTGTTGAAGAATCACCCTGACGAGGATGAGCTAATCTAGAAGCTGATTGATGGGAGTAGGGACATCTTCTAAAACAACATGAAATTCCACTCTTTCAGTGAGCTCAGCGAAGTATATAGCATGGCTATGAAAATTGAGAGGGATGAAGAGGAAAAGGCAGCAAGCTACAAAGGCAACAGAGGCTCCAGGCATGGTTTTGGGCATCAATCAGTGACTACAACTGGATCAGGCAACGGATCTGGTTCCGGGGCTATAGGCAAAAACGGGCAACTCTCAGAAGACAAGCCAGCTGAAGTTGCCGTTGTGTCCCACCAGCGGGGCGGCCAAGATGGAAATTTGCAAACTCGAGGCCTATCCCCTTGGACTCTTTCTTTGGCCAAGCTTTTTGTGAAATGCAGGAACGACGGTCTATTGAATTCTTTGAAGCCATTCGAAAAGCCTACCGAGACAAACAAGGGCAATTTCTATTCTTATCACGTGACAGTGGGGCACCATACGAATGACTGCATGCAGTTACTGAGGGCTGTCCGACAATTGATCGCTGAAGGAAAGATTGTAGAGTTTTCTTTAAAGCCTAGCATTCAGAACAATCCTTTGCCCAGCTTTAACTAATCCATGTGTTCAAGCTATTAAGGAGATGACGCACCAGCAGAAGAAAACCCTCCGCATATGGAGGATGACAACTATTTTGATGTATCTACTTTTGTTTTTTTTTTTTTTTTGTCTTATGAACAATTCAGCCCACGAGGCATTTAATGTAATGCAGTTTGATTTCAATTACTTGTGCGATATTTTTCTGGATGGAACACTGTGCATACATACAAGCATTCATTTAATGTCTTTAGCATACATGACACATCATTGCATGAAATGAATTTAAAGACAGATGATGACCCAAAAATGGTATCCATCTTGAAAGACCTCACGCCTGACAAGAGAAAAAAAATTGCAAAGTATCTAAAAGCGCATAACTGGCTTCACCCGATCCTACCACGACATAACTGGGGATCGACAGAGAAGTTACCAAATGTCAGACTCCAAAGAATTTAAGGGCGAAATCAGCTAAGCAGAAACTCCACAGACCTGAATAAGATAAACAGGGGAAACCACGACAGGAGAAACTGACGTCGCTAGAAAAACAAGACTATTCACGGCAAACAGACATCAGTTCAGGGCCATGACTTTCAACCACCCAAAGTGGATGAAAACGGAGTCGACCATGACGTCACAGCCTCAAAAAAAACGTGTGCCAAAATTTAGGAAGAATAACACACCTGCACAATATAGAATTTCGTGTTCTGTCATGATTAAGTGGAGACTATGGTTTCAAGGGGTAACGGCGCATGTGTTCCAGAATAAAAGGCTGGGGCATCAATCATCAACTCCACATCATCCACAAGCCGGTGAGGGTGACGGAAGTAGCCAAGAGATCAGTCAAAGGAATTCTATCAAAGTGGATTGGCATGTCATTATTCGCCTTGCAAAGATGCTAAACTGGCATCAGAGCACTCACCAGGAAGGCGCCGTAGTCATCGACCTTCAAGTGGAAACGGTTTTACCAGGGAGAAGAGAGACCAAGCTGTCGACCCTATCAACCCGGATGGGCTAAACAAAAGGAATAAAGAAGTCTGATGGATCGAAAGTCAAAAAGGCGGTCCATGCAAAAGTCAGGACGATGAGGTGAGCACCACCAGTGGGAAAATCTACGAGGACCGGTTGGTGGCAGTCGTGAATTCGGTCAAGACGGATACCATTGTTGATTCCATTTGTAATTTCATTTCATCTTTGATGTGCATTATGCTAAAACATTATCAATGAATGAATGAATGAATGAATGAATGAATGTCTTGCTTTGTTCATTTAAATGTCCCAATTCTGCTTGGAAGTGAATTCACATCGCGCATCATACATGGTTATGCACGTCTTTCGCTCATATGCGTCGCATTCACAAAAAAAATAAAAATAAATAAATAAATAAAAAGAGCTCACTGAGGTGAAAACTGAAAAGGCGCCTCAGGAAAAAATTAGAGCGGCTCGCTAAGCTGAAAACCTGCATTAGGTAGTTTAGGCAAAAGTTAGAGCACCTTCAAAAGAGGCTTGCTGAGGTGAAAACCGAAAAAGTACCTCAGGCAAAAGTTAGAGCAGGTCGCTGAGCTAAAAACCCACACCGGGTAGTTCAGGGAAAATTTAGAGCATTTCTGAACTCACCACTCCTAGGGATAGAAAGACGAGACACTTTTGTCATTCCCCAGCGGAGACACTTTCATCCCGCAGCGGAAATCCCTTCCACCATTCCCCAGTAAAAGCTCTTCTACTATTCTCCAGCAGGATCCCTTACACTATTCCCCAGCAGAACCATCACAAAGAATGCCACCATTTTCTCTCCAACAATCATGGGACTTCCCCAACAACCATTGCATATCCCCGTGCATCCCCAGCAGGAGTGCGAGAATCACATCACATAAAGAATATACTCCCCAATTAGATCAGCCACAGGCGTGATGTACCTTTTCTAGCCAGAGGCTTGACCCAATCTCCCCAGCAAGGGCATAATTTCAAGACTGGACAAATAGCAGGAAATGCATCTCCCAGAATCCATTCGCATAAAAATACATTGAAACATGCACGTACATACATTCAAAACATACGCACGTCTGCATACATACATCACCACCAATCCAGGTACAGGTACCTGCCACCATCATCGAGCCATCCCGAATCAGGATCGCTCCCGAGGCAGAAATAGTCCAACACTGGGGAATGCATTGGACCGCAAGATATGAGTAGAATCACATGGGCCCAAGCCTCAACATCTCGAGTTCCCAGGGGCAAAGTAATCAAGCCATATTTATTCTTGATGGAAGGGGCAAAAATTTTTGTTCCCAAAATTGTCGATTAAGGAATAAATACTTATTCTCAACCTGATTCCAAAATTATCACTCCTAAAGTCCTACCATCCAAGCTCGATTTTGAATCCTTGAAACTCCTTCAAGCAAGATTCCCAATCCTTGAAAACCTATCCAAGCCAAATTTTGAATCCTTGAAACTCCTTCAAGCAAGATTCCCAATCCTTGAAAACCTCTCCAAGCTAGATTTTGAATCCTTGATACTCCTTCAAGCATGATTCCCAATCCTTGAAAACCTATTCAAGCTAGATTTCAAATCCTTGAAACTCCTTCAAGCAAGATTCCCAATCCCTGAAAACCGATCCAAGCCAGATTTTGAATCCTTGAAACTCCTTCAAGCAAGATTCTTAATCCTTGAAAACCTCTCCAAGCTAGATTTCGAATCCTTGAAACTCCTTTAAGCAAGATTCCCAATCCTTGAAAACCTACCAAAGCCAGATTTTGAATCCTTGAAACTCCTTCAAGCAAGATTCCCAATCCTTGAAAACCATCCAAGCTAGATTTTGAATCCTTGAAACTCCTTCAAGCAAGATTCCCAATCCTTGAAAACTATTCAAACCAGATTTCAGGTCTTTGAAAACCAATTTAAGCAAGATCCTAGATCCTTGTAACCAATTCAAATCCCAAGCAGATCCACCTAGGGTAACATAAACCCTGTATCGGTCCAGATCAGCTTCATTTCAAATCACCAGCAGATCCACCTCGGGTAACCTATACCCGGTATCGGTCGAGATCGGCTTCTACCCCACCAACCTAGCCTAGGGTAACCTAAACACGGTATCGACTTATTTCACCACCAACCTCGCCTCGGGTAACCTAAACCCCGTATTAGCTTATTTCACCCCCAACCTCGCCTCGGGTAACCTATACCCGATATCGGCTTATTTCACCACCAACTTCGCCTCGGGTAACCTAAACCCGGTATCAGCTTATTTCACCCTCAACTTCGCCTCGGGTAACCTAAACCCGGTATCGGCTTATTTCACCGCCAACCTCGCCTCGGGTAACCTAGACCCGGTATCGGTCCAGATCCGCTTCATGAATTGCCTCAGGTAACCTAGACCCGGTATCGGCTTATTCCAAATCATCGCTGCAAGTAAGGTATGTCTTTCTTTCCTTCCGTTTACGGTGCATCATTCGCGTTCTCAAATTCCCCTCAGGTAACCTAAACCTAGTATCAGGTATTGAATTTGATCACGCGAGGGGCAGCTGTAAGCGCCGGGTTTTCCCGACCTCTATGATGAGAATTCCTGTGTTACCTGTGGAACGTACAGACACGAATCAGACTTGAAAACGACCATAATATCACCCGGAGTATCTCAAATGTCCTCAAAACTAAGCTATCCGCGATCCGAAACCCTCGAGAAGGTCTCTCAAGTGTTTTCTAGGGTTTAGGGTGAGCGTTAGATTTTCGAGAATTTTACCCCGGCTCTTGCTAGAGCCACGCGCCTCTAGTGGGTGAACCAAGTTGCTCTGCAAAGCAGAGCAACTTGGCTTAACAGAAAGGATTTGGGGTAAAAGTCTCAAAGTTGCAGGCAGCTCATTAAATGTTTGAAATGATATGTGAGAGAAGAGTATAAAAGAAAAAGAAAAAAATCAAATCAGGAGAAGGGTTGGTAATCTTGGGCAAAAACAAAAACTTTGAAAACCGGATACCAAAAAAAAAAAAAAAGAAACAGAGAACTAGGAAGAGGGAGAAGTCGAATGCCACAAGCAAGAAGAGTGAACCAAAACATTCAAGCTAAGACCTAAAATCAATCTTAAAACATCAACAACAAGTTCTTTAACCTTTGCTCATTGATTGTGGATTGTTTTGAATTGATTTCGGATTGTTTTGGATCATTTCAGTTTTCAGATGGTTGAGCTTCCGGGACACATTTCAAACTTTCAATCCGTTTCTTGACGTTCAAAGCATCAAAACAACATCAAGGTAAACTCTAAGAGGCCTTAAATCTATTTGCATCGTCTTTTCTGTAAATTTTATTCATTTTTGTAATTTTCAGAACCGGACTTACCCGAATAAAGTCGGGCGGCTTTGTTCTATAGGGACAAATTCTCGATTTGTCCCGATCGGCCGAAAACAGTCTGTTTTCCATTTTGTGCATTCTGTTGTGATCAATTTCAATCCAAATTCATCTGTATGTTATAAAAGTTTGGTTTTCGGATTTCTACACGTACAGATATTAAGGTTTTCGGTTTTCCCAGGATTTATTTCCCGAGTTTCGGGGTTATTTTATCCGAATAGGATCTGTAGTTCAACATTAGTGGACCCCCGAACCCTATAAAATCCTCGGAAAATATTGAAAACGTGCAAAACGATATTTCCAAAAAAAAATAAGAAAACCAATTTTTCGAGTTCCAAAAATTACAGTCGCATGGCTGTAACTACAGCCATACGACTGTAATTTTTGGAATAAAACAGAGCCGTAAAATACCCATACGAACGTCATCGCGTGGTACTGCTTTTGAATGAAAATTATTTTTGGCGTGTTTATTGCTTTTTGGACCCTAGATGGATGTTGCAATTAGGAAACCCACACGAACGGAACCCTGGATTCCGGGATAACAGACCCACAAAAAAAAAGGAAATTTGTATGTAACTAAGCCAATTGTTTTCCAAAAAATGATTTTTCAACACAAAATTTACAGGACATTTCAAAACCGTTTTTCAGGTCTAACATGTCCGACCGGTTGGGTCAACCTGGTTACCCGCTAAGTGCATGCCCCCGTTTCCTAAATTCCCAATTCTATCCTATTTAAGTCCAATCTGTGTGTGCAATATAAACTGTGCTAACCGTCTGTTTTGCAGTATTTATCTTTCTTTTATTTCCATTTTTTTATGTAATTGATAGATTTCGTGTATTTTTAGGCGGTTGTAATTTTTAGATCCTCATGTACTTAGAGGATTGTAATATGAGGACAAGGGTTTTTTTATCTTTTATTCGATTGGGCTGTCTAATCGCCCTCTACTATTTTCTTGTATATTTTGGATGTATGCTTTATTTTTCTGCAATTTATTTTCTGCATTTTGCTTTAGCATCGGCTGATTAAAAATAAAAAAATTAGGGTTAGAGAAAGATAATAAAGCGAATTAAATATGGTAATATAAACTGTAAAGTAAAAGCAAGATAAAGGTTAAGTCAGTCACTTGCCCGAACCCTAAATCTCTGGATTAGGTATAGTAGTCTACCCTCGGTAGGGAGCAATACCGGAATTTCCCAGATGAGCTGATCCGGGTGGCGACTCTGTCACTGATCTCGGGATTTAAGTTTCGAGGTCCTTAAGTTAAAAAGGGAAAATGTCTTCTATAAAGGAATTTCCAAACCAAATCCATGATTTTCCTAATTCAAGATAAACAAAACCCGTTTTCCACAAAAATCAAAATGAATGATAATGTTTTCCCCGGCTTGCATCGCCGCATTCCACTTTTCCGTTATCCAAAAAGGTCATCCGCTCACAGCAGCTCAGGGACCATGCACGCCAGCATCAAGCATGTCACTTCTTGGTTATCCTTGACATGAACCTCATATTCCTCTGGCTGTGTAGCTGGTGTATTATGTCTAGTAGGTGCAAGTGGTATAGGTCTTTCCAACACGTATTCCTTGGATTCCTGTCTTAGAACTATTCTTAAGTTCCTCGACCAATCCAGAAAATGTGGCCCGAAAAGGTTGTCCCACTCGAGGATAGATCGCAGCGAAAGAGTATTATTATTTGCCATTTGGTTACTACACAAAAAAATTTAAAGAGTGTTAATAAAGGTCTTACTTGTCTTTCCCATATTTAATTAATAATGAATCATGTTATTAATTAAGTCAAGTTGTTGGGCTAATGGGCCGAGATCCATATATCATCAAGATATAGCCAGACGAGGGCCTGGAACAACTATACCCGAATTACTTAGGTAGGAACGCCATCCAATCCCAGCATAAGGACTCTCGGTTTGATGGGCTTGTTGGCACTTACCCATCTGTGCTTAGGGCCAGGAGAATCCTACTACCTATGTTAAGTCTAAACCTCTATCCAAGTGTTAGAGTAACCAATACTCTAACCCAATACAAAATGACGATATTCCAATGTATCCTGCAAGGGCATGGTCTACAACTGGCCTATCCCCACTTCAAGTTGGTTTTGAATGAGGGAACCACTTTTAAGCGACTTAGTAATTTCCTTTTGGTTATTAGATTCATTTTAATAACGGCTTAAATGCATAGGCCGGTGAAATGAGATTGGATCATACATTGGAGAATGTAAATAAATAAAAGCATACTTAAATAAATAATTGAATGCTATGAGCCTATATTACAACCTAATATAATTCTAGTAAACCTATACTAGAAAAATACCAGGTGGGCCTCCTTCTTTCCTTCTAGGCTTGCCTCTCCAATGGGCTTCTTATTTACAACATTTTATAATAAATAAATAAAATAAAATTACGAAAAAAAGGCACGCAGGCCGTATTTACCCAAAAAGAAATATAACCCATCTTGAAATAAGGCCCAATAGCATCCATTCATACATTTAATCACACAAGCATGTAATCCAATATATCATTTTATAAAACATGTTAAAATGCATGAAATTAATCCCATATAAATATGTCCTTAGCCATTATTTAGAAATCGCCAATTTTAGCCCATCATGGTTCTAACCCTTAACTGGCTTTGGGCCTCCAGCCTAGGCAAAACACTGCTCCCACTGGAATTAGGAAACCATGAATACAAATTAGCCGCACGGATAATCATGCCAAGAAAACCCGAACCAATTTCATTACACCATATTAATTTCCAGCACTAATATCTCATGAATAAAATAAAATTTCATTCAAGAAAGCATGCGCATTTAAATTGCAGAAATTTAAACACACAAAATTTTAAAACCCATTAAAATTTAAAATTGGGCCCGGACCAGAAAACCTGCCAAATCCAAAATAGGATTTGGCCCGCGGATGCTAGGGCAACACAGTTGCCCTAGCAGCAGCGGCCCAAGTGGCAGTCGCTGTTGGTCTCAACCGCAGCAGCAGGCAGCGGCTGCCGCAGCTGTTTTTGCTGCTATGGCGGCAGCCAACGGTGGATTCTGCTACCAACAACCCCATACCCATGAAAACAGCCATGATTTTTTTAAAATAAATCAACAAATCAAATCACAAAGATTCAACATTAGCAGAAAATTAAAACATACATAACCAATATTCAAATTAATTTTTGATAGCAAAATCAAATGAGGAAAATCATAAACCCCAAATCCAAGAATCCCAAAAGAAAACATTAAATTTAAAAACCAGGGATTCAATCCTGTTAAAGATTTCCATGGATCAAAAACCTGGCTCTAATACCACTGAAGGGATTTTTCATTGCAAAACGTCCGATTAAAGCAGAAGCGTAGATCGTTTTCTTAAAATCCAATACCTAGGAGAAATTGAAGTCAAAATCAAAACAAGAAAATTTAATTAAGAAAATTTAAATTCTCACCAGGAATATCTCTTTCAGAAATGGCTGCAGAAATCAAATTTAATCTCCTTCATAATCCATACACGAATGGCTATAGAGCGAGAACCCGTGTTAGTGTCGATTCGTCGGAAGAGAGGAATTTTGGCAGCTGAAATTTTCTACCTTGGAATGTTCTATCTTGGCCGAATTTCACCTAGGGTTTTTTAACCCACTTGGCCGAAATTCCCCTAGGGAATTTAGGCCCCTTTTGGTTTTTATTTTATGTGGACTTTTCGCTCATTTAAACCCAAATATGAAATTAATTCTTCAGGTTTACTTTAATTGCAAATCTAATTTTAATTTTTCATGTCTGTGAATTTTTTATACCATATAATATATTACATGCCATTTAAATTAAAATTAATTTGACCAATTAGTTTAACCTACGATTTAAAATTAGACCCTCCATAAAATTAAACACATGTAAACCTAAATATGTGAAACATTTCCACCCGAGAAATAATATCTTAAATTAATTCATTGAATTAATTATAAGAAAACCAATACAAATATTAATTATATTATTTTGATCAAACCAATTGATCTATATAATACAATCAATAGAATCCTCTCTCTCTAGTTGGTATACTCCAAGTATACAGTTAAGTTCAAGCTCAAAAGTTCAATGTGTATGATCCTATGGGCCCATCTTTATGTTGGCAGTGTTGGGATTTTTCACCGGAAATCAACCAATTAAAGGGAAGAACGCGTTGATTTCCTCACATCCGTGCCTAGGAGCAATTGAAGTGGAATTTGAAAACAACAAAATCAAATAGATAAAGAATAGATTCTCACCAGAAAATCTCTTTAAGACATGGCTGCAGAAATTGAAACCAATTCCCTCCACTCTCACGTACACGAATGCCTATCGAGTCCAACTCGTGCTAGCAGCGGATCAAAAGAGAAAGGGAAGAATCCCATTCCCATAGCCGAAAATTTTTGCTTTATAAAACCCATATGGCCGAAATTCCCCTTAAGGAAAATCTACCTTTTAGCTTTAAATCATGGCCTTTATTATTGGGGTGATTTAACTTTGTTTCTATAAACGGAATTAATACCATAATTCCATAAATCCTAATTAATTAATAACGTTTAATTCCTAATCAATTCTAATTTAATTTCTATGCATTTATCTATATAATACCATATTATATAAGATACATGTCATTTAAATTAATTAGATTTGCCAATTGGAATTAACCCAACAAATTAATTTATGATTTGATTAGAAACAAATACATATAAATCTATATATGTATTAAATTTCCACTAGGAAATTTATTCACAAGTTAATTTTTTTAAATCAACTTTGTGCAACGCAATAAATATATATATATGTCAATTACATTATACTGACCAATCCAATTGATCTTTAATTTAATTGATTAATATTTATCTCTTCAATTAGTATACTCCAAGTATACATATGATCCGATAAGTTCAAACTTAGAAACTCTATGTGTACGATCCTGTGGGCCCATCTTTATGTTGGTAGTGGGCCTATGGCCCACACACTGTAGGCGGGCTCTAGCAAGCTACTACAGCCCTCAATTAAGACGGAGATAGCAGTCCGACTATAATCGTTACCCTGTAGTTTAAACTTGTATATCCCATGTCATTGATATCGGTGTCCAACACAGAGGCATGGATTGATCACCTCTTTTGTGTCCGGATATTCACTTGATCCCAAATAAACTGATGCTCACAAACAAGTTCCAACTTGTTTGGGTGTGGCCACACTCTTATCAGTTGCATTCATCAAGAGGCCGATGACATCTTCTCAGTGGACTACTGAGTGATATTCCCTTCTGCTATCTATAGCATTGCCATGTTCACTAACATACCCAAACATAACCATACTTGGCACCCTGTTACAGGCCCTTTAGGCATAAAAAAGTATGCCACTTCACATGCAGCACCATCATATGGTCAAGTCAAAGGATCCATACAAGTGCTATACAAGAATCACTTGTGATACTTTTCCATGTGGATTTCTCGTTTAGTGGATCTATCCAGTATCATGCCTCTTTTGCATGTACCCATTAACTTGGTTCACATCACATGTCCAATGCCCAATAAGACACTGTCATAAAACCAGGCTAATGATAGTCTTTGGTTCCATTCATTCCTATGACTGGAACAGACTATGGATCTCTTTATGGTCATATCATTTTCCCTATTCATGGTCTTACTGCCAAATGCGTGACACTTGTCAACATGGATATGGATATGTCCATTGGATACTCTATTTAAAACATATCACAAGGTATATAATAAATAGATTAATGCCTTCACTTAATGACACAAAGTGTATAATACATAAATCTAATAAATGTACAATACATATACAAGGACCAATGCCTCGAGACTAAGGCATATCCAACAGGTAGTGGGCCAATGGTCCATAGACTATAGGTGGAATCTAGTAAGCCACTATAGCCCCCAATTAAGATGGAGATGGAAATCCAACTGAAAATCAAAACCCAGTAGTTTAAACTAGCATATCCCATGTAATTAATATCGGTGTCCAACACTGAGGCACGGATTGATCACCCTTTTTATGTCGTGACATTATCTTGATCCCGAATGAACTGATGCTCACAAACAAGTTCCAACTTGTTTGGGTGTGGCCACACTCTTATCAGTTGCATTCATCAAGTGGCTAGTGATATCTTCTCAGTGCACTACTGAGTGACATTCCTTTCTGCATATCCATAGTCCTGCCATGTTTACTGACATACCCGAACATACCAATACTTGGCACCCTGTTACAAGCCCTTTAGGCGTAAACCAAAGTATGTTATTTCACATGCAGCACCATGATATGGTTAGGTCAAAAGATCCATATAAGTACTACACGACAATCACGTGTGATGCTATACATATGGATTTCTCGTTTAGTGGATCTATCCAGTACCATGCCCCATTGCATGTACCCATGAACTTGGTTGACATTCCATGTCCAATGGCCGGTAAGACACCACCATACAACCAAGCTCATGATAGTCTTTGGTTCCATTCATTCCCATGATTGGAACATACTACATATAACTTTATGGTCATATTGTTTCCCCTATCCATGGGCTTACTGCAAAGTGCATGACTATTGTCAACATGGATATGGATATGTCCATTGGATACTCTATTTATAACATTGCACAAGGTATATAATAAATAGATTAATGCTAATATTTAATGACACATATTGTATAATACATAAATCTCATAACAAGGTACAAAATGTATGATACAAAACGAGGACCAATGCCTCGGGACTAAGGTATATCCAACAGTTTTACAGTGATTGAGGTGGCGAAGCAAACCAAGAAATTTTTATAAAGTATGAGTTTGTGATAATAATTATAATAGGAAATTCTTTTTGGAAAACAATATCCATAAAAGATTCGAGACCAAAATCCTGAAGAAAATATAAGAGTCGCCACCCGGCTCAGCTCAACTGGGAAATTTAGATATAGCTGAAACCAAGTGAGGGCCACTATACCTTCTAGAGAACTAGGTCCAAACGAGTCAGTTACTTGTTATCTAACTAAAATAAATGCTTCAACAACCAAATTATAGCATTTTATGAAAATAAACTGGTTTTTTTTTAGAGCATACAAGGTTTATGCAAGGTACAGAAAGCAGTAAATAAATTTATTATACAGGCCGAATCACATAAACTACCTTAAGGGATACATATGAATCAAATAGGGAATCTGGGTACAATCACCTAAAATACACGAATTTATCTATGCAATAACAAAACCTAAACATACATCTAATCTTGTAAAAACAGATGTTAGTACACGAATAATTGCATAAAGGACTCAATCAAGATACAATAAGATAATAAATGAGTCAGGGTCATGCATTTAGGGGGAGATAGCCAAAGAGATTCAACAAATCTCACCGACTAAACCTGGAAAATGTTTTGAAACGTCCCTATTATTGATTTTTGAGAAAAGGTTTTGAAAATGGTTTTTCCGGTTAATTATTTAATATGGTAAGTGGGTTGGATTTCAGGAAATTAGGTTTTCATCATTGTTCTATTCTAATACATGCTTTTGGAATATAAATCTAAGGTTCAAATGTCATGAAATGTTAAAAAATCAGTTTTCAGTGACTCTGTCTCAAACTGATACTCGCGTGGGTGTTAAATCAATAGTTGTGCGGCTATATATTTACACCTGTACTGGTGTCATTTCAAGACCATAAACAGATTTCAAAAGTTTCAGTTTTACGGTTATATTCAGAGAACCACAACCATGTGGCTATTGCAACGGCCGAACGGGGTCTAGTTCTTAGTCTAGAACAAAAAAAAGAGCTATTTCAAAAATGATGCAAATGATGCCCAAATACAAAACAAACAAGTCAAATGCTTTGGTTTATCAGATATTTACCCTTGTAATGTGGATCCACAGCTCTAGGAGGAAAAAATCCTTCAAGAAAGGCTCTGATTTTGAACCCAAACTTCAAGCTTTGAAAACGGTTTCCAGCTCTGAAATTTAAGGTTTTAGTGTTCAGATTAGTCTCTAAACCTATTAGAAGTCTTAGTGAAAGGTCTAGTTCTCAGTCTAGAACAAAAAAAAAAGAGCAATCTGAAAAATGATGCAAATGATGCCCAAATAAAAAGCAACAAGTCAAATGCTTTGGTTTATCAGATATTTACCCTTGTAGCGTGGATCCACAACTCTAGGAGGCAAAAATCCTTCAAGAAAGGCTATAATTTTGAACCCAAACTTCAAGCTTTGAAAACAGTCTCAAGCTCTGAAATTTAAGGTTTTAGTGTTCAGATTACTCTCTAAACCTATTAGAAGTCTTAGTGAAGTGTTTTCCTAAGATTTCTAACCAATTTTAAGCTTAGAAACGGAGATTGAAGATGAAAATTAAAGTTTGATTTTTCTTCTCTTTTTCTTCCTTTTTCTTCTCTTTTCTCTCTAAATTAAAGTTGCTAACCCCGAAAATCAGAATGCAGAGGACTTTACATAGGCAAATGTTGGGAATGCCCTAGTCCCAAGGCATTGGTCATTGTTTTATATTATACATTTAGGATCTTTTAAGAGATTGATGTATTATATATTTGTGTTATTAAATAAAGGCATTAATCTATTTATTCTATATCTTTTGCAATATTATAAATAGAGTATCCGATGGTCATATCTATATCTGTGTTGACAAGTGTCATGCACTTGGCAGTGTGACCATGGATAGGGAAACGATATAACCATAAAGCCATCCATAGTTTGTTCCAGTCATGGGAATGAATGGAAGCAAAGACCATCATAAGCTCAATTTTATGGCAATGTCTTACCGGCTATAGAACATGGATTGTCAACCAAGCTTATAGGTATATGTAATGGGGCATGGTACTAGATAGATCCACTGAACGAGAAATCCACACGGTATAGTATCACAAGTGATTCTTGTGTAGTACTTATATGGGATCCTTAGACTTGACTATATTATGGTCTCACATGTGAACTTACACACTTTGGTGTATGCCTAAAGGGCCTGTAACAGGGTGCCAAGTATGGGTACATTCAGGTGTGCTAATAAACATGACAAGGCAAATGTCACTCAGTGGTCCACTAAGAAGATATCACCGGCCACTTGATGAGTGCAACTGATAAAAGTGTGGCCACACCCAAACAAGTTAGAACTTATTTGTGAGCATCAGTTCATTCAAGAACAAGTTAATGTCTGGACACAAAAGACGGCGATGAAACCATGCCTCTGTGTTAGACACCGATATTAGTGACATGAGATATATAAGTTTAACTATAAGGTTATGACTCCCGTTAAACTGTTGTCTCTATCTTAATCGGGGTTGTAATGGCTTGGTAAAGCCTAACTACTATCTGTGGGCCATGCACCCACTGCCAACATAAAGACGGGCCAGCAAGATCGTGCACATTGAACGACTGAGCTTGAACTAAACGGGTCATCTGTATACTTGGAGTATACTTACTAGAGAGAAATTATTAATTGATTAAAATTATAGATCACTTGGATTGATTAAAATAATGTAATCAATTTATTGAGTTTCATTGAATTAATTTAAATTAATTAATTCATGAATTTATTTCCTGGTGAAAATAATTTGCATATATAGGTTTATATATATTTCATTTAAGTAAAGTCTAAATTAATTAATTAAGTTAATTTAATTAGAAAAATTAATTTTAATTTGAATGCTATGTGATTTATTATATGGTTTAATATAATCACAAACGTATAAAATTAAAATTGAAATTAAATTAAATTAAATTTAACCTATGCTTTTAATTTAGACCTAGGGTTTTTACAGATATAAATACCCACTTAAATGAGAAAACCCTAACTCTAATCTGGCAACCATAATTTCGGCCAAGAAGGAATTTTTCCACTCAAAAATTTCGGCCACCCCTGCATCCTCTCCTTGATCCGGCCTCCGCTAGCATGGGTTTTTGCTCGTTAAGTGTTCGTGTACGGGACTTTGGAGGAAATTTGCTTTGGTTTCTACAGCCGTCTCTAGAAGAGAGTATCAAGGTGAGAATCGATTTCTTCCTTTGTGATATTTTGTTGTTTTTTATTTCTATTGCATAAGCTCTTGGGACCGTGTTTGAGAAAATTTAAATCGGCTTCCCTCTGCCTATGGTTGATTTTCGATGAAAAACCCCAACAGCAAAAACATAGGTTTTTCTTTCAGAATCCGCCCAAAAACATCCAAAACATCATTTCCAAGGTTGAAGATCATGGTTCTATCAGACGTTAAGACCTGTACAGGGTATTGATGCAACAGCCATGCGACTGATGTTACAGCCGTATGGCTGTTGTTCTTGGACAACCTCCTCTTTCACCCGAGAAATGTTCCGAGGCTTGAAGTTTGATCGACCGAAGCTTCGATCTTGAATGGACTTTGACTCCTGCAGCTCCAGAAGGATAAAGAAGCAAATAAACAACTTATTCATCATTGAAACCGGGGATGAAAAACCCGCACTCACAGCTAGTCTTTAGTTAAAATCATTCCCATGATTTTAATAGACTAAGGATAGCTTTATAACTAGTGTTCTTTCCTTACTCAAGGTCTTACTACTCGGAGAACATTACCGACATACTTAAGTAAAATACCAGTTAATGGATTCTTTATTAGTATTAATTGCATAAGAAATTAACAAAATAGATTATGCCTTTTTACTTATAAAAAATTATATGATTACATTATATAGGGACTAGGGCATAAACCAACAGTAAGGAGTACAATATGGGGTATTATTTGGCTTATGGCATATATCCAAAATGAGCCACGATTGTCCAAACCATTAAACACCCATAAAATAGAAAGGAGCTATTTGTAAAGAAATAAGAATCTTGCAGGAAAGATGTGGAGTGTGCATTTGGAGTTTTGAAGTTCAGGTTCACAATCATTGTTAATCCTGTATGTTTTTGGAGAAAAAATCAGGTTCATAATCTCATGAAAACATGCATTATCCTCCATAATATGATAATTGATGATGAACACGATCCAAATGCACCGATTATTGAACCTGAAGAAAGGAGGGACGTTCCTCGATCTTGTAAAATGCGATTGAGAAGTTCATTAGTCAACATTGGGAAATGAGAAATCAAACTGCATATTATGAACAATGTAATGCATTGGTCGAGCATTTGTGGGAGGAGTATGGTAATTGATCGTATTACTATTATGTTAGCTCCTAAGCTAAAACGAATTATGCATTTCATTTTTTATATATTTGTTTATGTCACATGTTTTGAATTATAATTATGTGTGTTTATTGTATTTTTTTAGTGTGTATGTAATTGAATTATGTGTGCTTTCAATACTTGTAATGTATTATTGCAATTGTTAATCCAATAAAGACTGAGTTTGTATTGTCAAACTAGGGAGGCTCAACAAAGACACTAACTTTTTTGTAAACTAAAATTCTCATAATTTCATGTTTGACTACTTTTTCTACTTCGATAAATCATGTTGAATAATTCTGACACCACTATTACTTTCTAGCATATAATAATGCCATCACTGACATGCACCATGTGTAATAATGTCTTCTTTTAAATGCTTTTCAATCCATTAATTCATTATGATTGATTACAACTTGGCTCCGACTATTTCCTCCTTAAATTAGGAGATCAAATTTGCCTATAAAGGCTTTTACTTGCCAAATACATAGTCATAAAAGTAGTTTAGCATACAAATATAAAAACAAATGGCTGCATCTAACCGTCAACTAAATGGCGATGGAAATTTCTCCAACTTTCCTAATGAAAAAAACATAATATCAACCCTCAATAACTCTAAACGCACCTCCTATATGCTTGATTATCAGTATACTGCTATTCAACAAAATGTAGAAACATATGTCCTACCCAAAGAATTTCATCCTAACTTCCCATTTATGTTTTCTTTTAAGCTTGCACCGATTGGCAAGTTGCCAAGCTTCTCACTACACATATGTAAGCACCGGATTTTTTCGACCTCTGTGATGAAAGTTGAGATGATTAACCTTAATTTATAAATCTCAAAGAAAACCAAGTCTTAAAGCGACAATATCAGTTTAATCGAACTTGAACTAAATCTGATGAGAAACTGAAATTTAGGGCTTAAAAAGGGATTATACCTATATGGGTATAGGAATAGCCATACGACTATAGTTGTTACACCCGTACAGTTGTTGTTGAATCGCTAGCCTGCCTAGAAATAGAGACAGGTGGAGCCTTGTGAGATTGACAGCACAAATTATGGGACTGCCAAAATTTTTAGTTTCCTTTGGATTGAAGGAAGGTCAGGACAGAGGATTAGGAAGAGTATTATAGGAAAATTAAGAAAAAAAGAAAGAAGAAACAAAAAGAAGAAAAACAGAGAAGAGGAAGAACACCAACTCAAGAACAAAAAGTATCATAAATTCAGTTTACCAAAACTCAACCTGAAACTCATCAATTCATTGAACAAAACCAAATTTCAAACCTTACCTAAGCCAACAAAGACCTATTTGCAGCTGGAATCATGGATTTTGGAGTTGAATTTGGGAATTTCTCTCTTAAGTTCAAAAAAGTTCAAGTTTGGTTAATTTTGGATTTCAAGCTTAAAGACTTGGTTTTCTTTGATCTTTACACTAGAGACATGCTCCAAACGTAATTTCTGAGAGGCCTTAATCCTTTTATAGCTTTCTGGATTGATTTCTAGTTGTTTGCATCATTTTTTTTCTAAATTTTTATTTCGGAAACTAGATCCGTATTGGTATCAATATAACTGTGTAGCTACAGGTCATCATCCGTATGGATATAGTTACAGAATTCGTCATCTTGGTTGCAATTTAACAATTTCTAGATTTTAGCGATTTGGAACAACAACCGTACGGGATATAGCGATAGCCGCACGGCTGTTCAATAAGAGCCGCACAACTGTTATCCCAAATTCAGAATTTCTTTTTGTAGTTTAAAACGTTTTCCATGTATTTGGACCTAGTTTTACATTTTTATTATTTATGATAGACCAGTGCAACGATAGAAACTCCAGTTTCTTAAATGTAGACTGACTTTTGCATTTGTAATATATTAAAATCGAATTAAAATGTTTTCCCAAGATTGTTTTTATCCAAATTTAGTGTTTTAAAAGATTTTCCAGGTCCAATAGAGTGAATTTGCCGGATTCATTCGGTTCCCCCATTCACACCCCGAGCTATCTAAATCCCCCATTCTATCTATTTGAGTCCTATGTGCATATTTATCTGTATACTAACCTTTGTTTTGCAGGTAGAATTAGGTTAAATGCATGCTAGCTTTTATTTATAGACTTCGTGTAAAATAGGCAAATGTAAATATTAGATTATTGTATATAGGAATTTTGTATCATCGATCCTATTTATTGAATATGTATCCCTTAAGATAGTTTATTCGATTAGGTTGTAATGTTTTATCTTTTCTGAATTTGTTTACAGTCCGGATTTTATTTATATTCTTATGTGAGCACTTATTGTAAATAAAATTAAAATCAATTTAGGTTATAAAAGGCACAATTCAAAATAGTTAATAATCATTTTAAACAAAACAGAAATAGGTAGTTTATCCAAACCTGAATCTTGGACCAAAAGGTATAGTGAATCTTGCTTGGTTTGGCTGTATCGTAATTGTGAGCACGGGTTTTTTCCCGACCTCGGTGATGAAAGCTACTGTTACCTTTTTTCACAGATAAACGTGAAGCGGATTCGGACCGACCGGGATGACGTCGAAAATGTCCCGGATAGCCTGAAGGTGTGTGACAAGTCCTAGTACGGAACCCTGAAGAATTCGAGTGAGTATTTAAGAGAACCGAAGAACAAAGCAAAAAATAAGTGAAAATGTAATATTCTGAGCATTACAGTCACTCGGCTGTAAGCTACAGCCTCGCGGCTGTAGTCTACAGGGGCGCGGCTATAACCTACAGCCACGCGGCTGTAATCTTCTTATTTCCTTTTTTAAGCAAAATCAGTATTTAATTCGGTTTTTAAGCAAAATAGGAATTTTGGTATCTACAGCCGCGCGGCTTTAGTCTACAGAGGCGTGGCTGTGACCTACAGCTGCGCAGCTATAAGCGTCAGTTTTCCTTTTTTGCCGAAATTAGCAATTAATTCCAATTTAATACCAAAAAGGGAGGTATTTAAGGATCCTAATCTAGGATTAAGGTTAGGGAGGCAGAAAAACTGAAAAAGAAATGAAAAGGAAGCGAATTTTTAGAGATAAAAACATCATCACCTAGGTTTTGTTAGGGTTCTTAACACAATAAAAAAAAAGTTAGACAAAAAGAAAGAAAAAAGAGAAAACAAAAGGTAGACAAAGAAAGAAAACTCAACAATCAATTCTCGAATCTTCTTCATGGTTCCGTTCGGGATTCGGAAAGCGCACTTTGCTTGGGTTGTTCGTGACTACGGAACATTTTTGGCATCCAAATCTCTTTTTTGTGGTCCAAGCACTGGAACTCAGACAAGGTAATTTTCTGAGAGGCCTTAGAAATCCGTTTTGTTCATTCTGGTTGTGATTTAATTGCATGATTTGAGTTTTTTACGATTTGATGGATTTTTTCCGGCTATAGCCGCCCCACCCATGATCACAGCCGCTGGGCTGTAACCTAGAGCCACGCGGCTGTGACCTACAGGGGCACGGCCATAGTGCTATGTTTTAAACCTTTTATTTTTTTTGGGAGTTTTCTTTTATTACAGCCGCCCTTTATGATCACAGCCGCGCGGCTATGACCTATAGGGGCGAGGCTGTAACCCACAGGGGCCGAAGCTTTAATAGGCCCAAATCGATCGATAACGCTCCCACTCTTCAATTAAATGGGTTTTTCATATCTGTTATCGGTCCAATCACATCCCGGCATGCTTCGATTCCATATTCTTCAATTTTTTATGGGTGGATGTGGTAAAATTTGGTGATTTTGGATGATTAGGGATTTCCGGATTTGATTTGATCCATTTTGGGTCTTTTCTGTTGATTTTAATACTTTTCCAGAAATCCCAGATCGCCCAAAATCATCAAACTTTGCAAAACGATCTTTGAAAACGTAAAAAGTACGCAGGAATCGATTCTGGAGCATTACAGCCGCCCGGCTGTAAGCTACCAGGGTGCGGCTGTAATCTACAGCCGCTCGGCTGTAGCCTACAAAGGCGTGGCTGTAATGGAGGCAGAATTCAGTTTTGCCCTTTTGGGCCCCAAACTTGTAATTTTGCATTCTTTTCTCATTCAAAAATGAATTTTGGTATGTTTGCATACTTTTGAACCCTAGATGGAAGTTTGATTTAGGCCCACACACGAACGGGACCCCTGGGTCCCGCGATATCCAGCCCGCTAAAGTTGGAAAAGTGCATGTAAATGAGCCAAACCGCTTTTAAAACTGATTTTTTATCCATAAAACCTACAGGGCGTTTAAAAAACCGTTTTCCAGGTCTAACCGGGCCGATCGATCGGGTCAACTTATTTACCCCTTTGCATGATCTCGTTTCCTAAAATACACCTATTCTGTCCTAAATGAGTCCTTGGTGTGATTTATTTATCTGTGCTAACCATATTTGGATGCAGCTTTTATTTTTGCTTTTTTTTATTTTTGAATGTATTTTATAAATTAAATCGTGTATCTAGGCGATTATAATTTTTTAGATCATCGTGTATAATAGGCGGTTGTAAAAGGTGAGGATGAGAGTTTTCTTTTTCTTGGGTTGTATAATTTGGCCTTTGATTTACTTTTCTGCACTTTTATTTTTCCGCACTTTATTTTAGTATTTATATTTATGTCATTTGCATGAGCATTGGTTAATAATTAAAGGGAGATAAAATGGGTAGATTTAAGTGAATGAAATGTCATATTATGAAATAATAATTAAAAATAAGTGAGGATTAGTAGGTATGTTGCCCGAACCTCGAATTTCTGGATTAGGTATTGTGTCTACACTTGGTAGGAAGCTGTACCGGAATTTCCCGGATGAGCTGATCCGGGTGGCAACTCTGTATCTAATCTCGAAATTTGTGTTTCGAGATCTTTAAGTTAAAATGGGATTTTCTAAAAAGCTTGTTTTCTAAAATTCATGCCTGAAATTACGTTTTCTACAAAAAGACTTTTCCAATAAAATGAAAGGTTTTTCTAAGAAAGATTAAAACCCGTTTTCAAAACCAAAACATCAACACCTAAAAAGAAAACCCCCGATTCCCGCTTCACCGTGCATTACGAAAAAGGTCTTCCACTCACAGTGGCGACTCTGCTGGGGACTAATGGTTTCTTCAAAAGAGTTTTCACAAAAAACTTAAGGAACTTAGGCAACAATTGAAGTATACCCTCACTTGTAGTTGATTATTAAATCATAACTTGATATATCATTCACATTGCATAAAGCATGACATTTTCTCTTCTTAAATCCCTCCAACACTCATTTAAGCCCGGTTTATTTCCAAAGGTGACCTACCTCTTCCGCTAGGATTGGAGGCACCTGAGGGGGTAAACCACTCATAGCCTTGTACGAACCCCTTCGTTTGAACCCTTGAGTGGGGAGAAGTGAGGAGTATATTTTCGGTATGGGAACCTGTACGACCCTTGGCTTGACTCATACCTTCAATGGCCTAAAAACTTCCCTCTAGGATTACCAAAACCATATACTTGAAAATGGACATCGAGAGTATGCCTTTGATATCCCCCGTTGATGCCAAAGAGACCCAATACCTAGGAAGAATGTGAGACCAATCGAATGGAGGAATAAGGTTGGAAGGGTGAGCATATTTTTGTGTGTGTGCTAACTTTTGCTCTATGGTTGTTTTATTTTCGACCTTTTCATATGACATAAACACGCATCCTCCGTATGCCACATTCTAATCACTTTCTTTATGCAGCCATTTTAGAGCATCCTCATACGTGTGTGTTATGCTAACCATATTTTCGTGCAGCCATAATCATTTCCTGTATGCCACCTTCATTTTGTGTGCTCATTAATTCATAAAACATACACGACATCATCTTGCATGTCATGCATTCTAACCACATTTTTATGCAGCCATTTGCATTTTCGTATGACATAGGCATCCACATCATTTCATTTCATTAAAGATGTAAGGATGTTCTAAGTATGCCCTTCACGACCATTTCATCTCATAACATATCGGGAGTCCCCAAGGCTACCCGTACTCCGCCTGTGCACTAGTTTGCATTTGGCTGTCCCATTACATTATTAGAAGACCACAACGGTTTTAGGCTTGCATTTGTGTGACGGATCACACGACATCATCACATCTTGATCATTCACGTTTGGTGTCATACAGACGCCTTAGTTTTGCTTATGTGTCCCAATCTACATTGGATTGTTACATAACATCGACAACCCATTTGAGGTACTCCACGAGTGCTGAACTAGTTTTTATATTGAGAAATTTCATATCATTCCTAAATCATGAAAGGTGTTCCACGAACACTGAAATGTTGTCCGTGTTTTGACTCGCACGTGACCTATATGTGACATCACTTCATGCTAGATGCCATAATAGCATCAAACATCTGTCTGTGGGATGGCTCCCCCAAGACCATTTCATGTCATCACATTGACCTACAAAGTGTCAAACTTATGTCCGTGTGTCAGTACACATGCGACCATTTCACGACATCCCCTAGGTGCCCCAAAAGCACCGAACCTCTGTCCGTGTGAAGGCTCGCACGTGACGTTATTGCATTGTCTTGTGTGTAGCATAGGGTATGCTTGGAACATCCAAAGTAAGAGAAAGAAAAACACTAAGAGAAAGAAAAACACTAAAACCATCTTTAGCATCATCCACATCGATGAGACATCATCCAAACATGAGCATAAAAGTACCATTTAGAGTGTCGAGTCTAAGACCACGACATCCATCCGAAACTCTAACCTTATGCTGATTGTGCAGTTTGGAGTTGCACCTCGGGAAGGTTAATTCAAGTTGAATCAGAACCAAACACCCCAGTTCAGTTAATTCGATCAGAACCGGTCACCGTGGAGGGAATCAGTTCAGGGTCACATTCAGACAGGGAAGTCGAAGTTCAGTTACCCACTCTACCGGTTGACAGTCAAGCGTTGTTAGAAGAAGTTGACAGAGCAGACATGGCTGACGGAAACAGTGGAACTAATGGAAGCATGCCCTTCGACATGGCTGCCTTTATAAGGAGCTTCTTAAGCTCAGATGAGTTCAGGGCTACCCTTAGGGAGCAGGTGCAAGCGGTGATGACCACCCTCCCTGTTCTGATTGTCCAACCAGCCAAGACCTCGGTTGGGAATGGGGGACGACAGCCTGTTCAAGTCACTAATGGAACCCGGGGGAATACCCCAAGCGGAAGTGGCAGAGTTGCCAATCACAGAGAGCCAAACCGTCAGTCCGAATAGGATGAGGCTTTTGAGAAGGCGAGGGAAGCCTCAATTGAGTCGATGCTGGAGAAACGGCTCAATCAGAAATTTTTAGATATAGATGCTATGATGCCCAAGCTGAAAGAAATGGTCCACTTCAATCCTATCAAGTGTACCGATCCTACGATATTAGTGGCTGATGCGGAAGGACCGCTTCTGGCTGGTTTTCATATGCCATACCTCCTTCCCTACACCGGGGAAGGACCACCGAAAGCCAATTTGGATAGCTACGTGAGGTTAATGACCAGCATGGGGATTGGAAAGGGCCATCTTCTGAATTTGTTCCCTACTACTTTGAGGGGCGCTGCAGCAAAGTGGTACATGAAGACGCCACTGTATACCCGTTCCACTTGGGAAGACTTAGCTGATGCTTTTGTTAAGCAATATGCCTATAACACCCAAGTTGAGACAACTCTCGCGGATTTGGAGAGGATCCATCAAAAGCCGAATGAGTCCTTCCCAGCATATTACAAACGGTGGATGGACGTGCAGGTTTTGGTGGACGGGGCACCAAAGTTGGAATCTTTGATTGTGAAGCTTGTGGATGGCAGCTTGCCCTAATATAAGGACAAAATGAAGCTTAAGAGGTTCCATTCTTTTAATGAGGTGGTGGAGTTTGCCAAGCGTATCGAATGATACGAAGAGGAAGAGCAGAGAGGCAAGCAGGGTTCAGGCTCCTATAGAAGCAACCAGGGGTACTCCCAAGGGTACAAGAGTGGAAGTTCCAAGACCACTGCGGCAGGACCTAGTTCAAGGACAATGCCAAAGGCAGCCTCTATTGAAACTCGGGAGGCAGAAGTGGCTGCTGTGAATCAGGGGAGAGCAAATGTTCCAAGAATCACTATTCCGTGGGCTTAGTCAGTCAGTCAAATCTTTGCCAAGTGTAGGAAGGCAGGGGTGCTACAGAGTTTGAGGCCATTCTCGCCTCCAGCAGAGGCAGATAAAGAGAATTTCTGTTCTTACCATGTAATGGCGGGTCACCGTACAAACGAGTGTACCCAATTGATTAAAGCCATCAAACAGCTGGTCATAGATGGCAAGATAATAGAGCCGGCTCTGAAGCCGAATGTGCAGAAAAATCCACTCCCCACCTTTGGTAGTCAGGTGAACATGGTGTAGTCAGGCCTGCCAGCCAATTATGTATTTGCCCAGATCATTAAGGTGAATCCGAGTGTCCGAGCTGTATTGGTAGAAAAGGAAGAAGAGCCAGAGGTGTTTGAAGAGCAGACTGCGGCGGTAAGGGACAAGATAGGTCCTATTGATTTAGATGACTTTGAGGCGGAAGATGAGTATGATGAGTTCAAGGTGCAAGAGTCGAAGCCAGTTTACCCGATGGAGACAAAAAGAGGGACTGTGATAGAGAAAGATGGGCCGGTGATGCACATTACTAGGAGTAGTAGGGTTTATCAACCCATTAGTGCACCACCTCCAGCACCCCTAAGAAGGAACACAACACAAGTATAGAACAATACCCCAGTGGTTAAGGAAGAAGACATGGTTGTGGACCAACTGAAAAGGACACCGGCCCAAGCCAGTGTGTGGCACTTACTTATGGAGTCCAAGAGGCACCGAGAGGCGGTGGTAAAACAACTAATGGAGATGGATGCCAACCCCACCTTGTCCCCTGATGAGGTGTGTGTAATGATTAAGGGAGCTGATTTGAAGGTTAACAAGGCCCCGGAGATCAGTTTTGGGGTAGAGGACCTCCCACCCGAAGGTGTGAATCACAATAGGGCCTTGTACTTAAGGTTGGAAGTCATGGATAAAGTGATGCCGAGTGTGATGGTGGATGATGGCTTGGCCTTGAACATTTGTCCATCTCAGGTCTTACCCTTCCTGGGGGTGAGTCCTGAAGCCCTCTGCCGGTCCAACACCGTAATTAGAGCTTATGATGATAGTAAAAGAGCTGTCTTGGGAACCATCGAAACGGAAGTTAAAGTGGGGGAGGTCAAATCGAAGGTGTTGTTTATCGTGATTGACACACCTTCTCTCTACTCTTGGGGAGGCCATGGTTCCATGCTTTAGGAGGAATTCCATCAACTCTGCACCAGAAAGTGAAGTTCTTAATCGAAGGGAACGTAGTAACAGTGGAAGCTGATGAGCCTTCTATGGTAGCCGCACTGAGTGCTACCGAGCAGCCGATGACGGGGTTTCAAATTGCTGTGATTGCTGACAAGCCTGAGTTTTTAAACTGGATTCATAAGTATTTTGCCAAATAGAATTATGAACTGGGAAAGGGATTAGGGGCCAAGCAACAAGGAATCCCTGAATTTAACATTGAGGCTGGGAAGTACCTACAATTCGGGCTGGGATATCAAGAAGGAAGGGCCAAACAAGAGAGGAAGCGTGTGAATCTGGTGGATACTTTTATCCGGGCCACAGAATCAGCATATGATGGGACTCCTGAGCCGATAGTTGTAGAGGGAGGTCAGCTCCCTGGATTTGAAATTTTTGCTGATGTGGTTGATTTCAGCAAGTATGGAATAGAGCCGGTTGTGAACATGCTGCGTGTCAAAGCCGAAGATGGAAACAAGGGGGTTCAGAATCAGAAAGCTGTTGACCAAGTCAGGGTTGAACTCAGGGATAAGGGAGAAGCTTTCAAGAAGACAGATCTGGTGAGAAGTGAGATGGAAGTGGCTATGGGGGCCATTACGAGAGCACTGTCCATCTTGATGAAACCAAGCAAAGGTGCAGAAAAGAAGACGTCAACAATTGAAAAAACACATGAAGACCTAGTAGGGGAAGCAGTGAAGGAGCTCACTAAGCTGGTTATGAGGGGCAAGGCTGAAATGACAGAGGAAGAGCTGACTGACAAATAGAAGGAAGACCTGGAAGGAGACCTGGGATACTTGTTCGAGGAGATCGACTATGCTGCGGTTGACGAAGACCCTCTGCATGTGGAGGATGGAAACTTTTTGAATGTATCTGCTTTTTCTATTTTTGATGTGAACAATTCTGCCTACAAGGCATAAAATGCAATAAAATCTGATTTTGCTTACTTGTGTGATGTTTTTCCGGATGGAACTGTGCATACATACAAACATTCATTTAATGTCTTTAGCATACATGATGCATCATTGCATGAAATGAACCTAGGGACAGATGATGAACCAAAGATGGTATCCGTCTCAAAAGACCTCACGCCTGATGAGAGAAAAGAACTTGCAAAAATCTTGCAAAAACACGTCAAAGCCTTCGCCTAGTCCTACAACGACATGCCTGGGGTTGACAGAGAAATTACAAAGCATAGAATCCCGATAGATCCGAAGATGAAACCGGTTAAGCAGAAACTCAGACGACTTAGACCAGAATGGGCTGAAAAGGTTAAGGAAGAAGTAGCTAAACAGATAAAGGCAAAGTTCTTAGAATTGGTAGAGTATCCAGAATGGTTGGCCAATGTTGTGCCAGTTGCAAAGAAAGACGGTCGAGTAAGGGTTTGTGTGGATTACCGCGATCTGAATAAGGTGTCTCCCAAAGATGACTTTTCGCTCCCGTATATCGATGTTTTGATTAACAGTGCCGCCAGGGCAGCCATGTATTCCTTCATGGATGGGTTTTCGGGGTACAATCAGATTTTGATGAATGTAATTGACAAAGTAAAGGTAGCCTTCATCACAGAATGGGGAGTTTACTGCTACAGGGTTATGCCTTTTGATTTGAAGAATGCGGGACAACTTATCAGCGGGTAGTCATGACACTTCTGCATGATATGATCCACAAAGAGGTCGAGGTTTATGTGGATGATATGTTGGTAAAATCCATGACCCGGGAGGAGCACTCAGCCATCCTGGATAGGTTTTTAAATAGAATCGAGAAGTACAATCTTCGCCTTAACCTAAAGAAGTGTGTGTTCGAGGTCACCTCAGGGAAATTGCTTGGTCATATGGTCAACCAGAAAGGGATTGAGATGGATCCGGACAAGATTAAGGCCATCAGGGATATGCCGGTACCGCAGTCAGAGAAGGAAGTAAGGTCGTTTCTCGGTTCACTATAGTATGTCAGTCAGTTTATTACGAGATTGACGACAGTTTGTGAGCCAATTTTCAGACTGCTGAAGAAGAACCAGCCCGTGAAATGGAACGAGCAGTGTCAGATAGCCTTCGATAGAATTAAAACTTATTTGATGAATCCCCCAGTTCTAAAACCTCCAATACCAGACAAGCCTTTGATTCTGTATTTAGCCATTGAAGAGACTTCTGTGGGAGCCATGCTAGTACAAAAGCAAGAGGATGGGGGTGAACATGCAATCTACTATTTAAGCAAGATGCTACTAGAGTATGAGACTAGGTATATGATAGTAGAGAAGACTTGTGCTGCTATGGTATGGTTGACAAAGAAGTTAAGACACTACTTCCAGTCATACAAAGTTCAAGTGGTGGCCAAGGTGGACCCCATTAAGTACTTATGCCAAGCTCCAGTATTAGCGGGGAAGTTATCCAGGTGGTTGCTTTTATTGTCAGAGTTCGACATAGAATCTGTGATGAGGAAGAGACAATCAAGGGAAGGGCCATAGAAGAATTCCTAGCTAACCAGCCAATAGATTCAGACTATGTGGAGAATTTAGAATTTCCCGACGAACAACTGGCGGTAGTGGAAGAGGAGTCGAATAGGTTGGTGATGTACTTCCACGGGGCGGTGAATAAACACGGCGCAGGCTTGGGGGTAATCATTGCTACACCTGAAGGAGAAATCATTCCTCTGGCAAGGCGACTTGACTTTCCAGTGACCAATAATAGGGCCGAATATGAAGCATGTCTCTTTGGTATCGATGCCTTGATCACGCTGGGGGCAAACGAGGTGTTAGTTATTGGGGATTCAGCCTTGGTGATTCGGCAGATAATCGGAGACTGGGAAATAAAGGAAGAATCACTCCAACCCTATCTCAAGTTGGTTTGGGAAAGGGCAAGGGTATTCAGTCATTGTGAATTCCGACATGTACCGAGGGAGGAGAATCAGATGGCAGACTCTTTGCTACATTGTCATCAATGTGGGAAGGCCCTCGAAAATAACCAATATAGCCGGTCATCCTGGAAATTGCTCAAATCCCATGCTATTTGTCAGTCAATACGGTTGCGACTATTGAGGCACGCCCTTGGCATTATGATATTCTACTGTTCATGTAGAACGGTCAGTATCCTGAAGACGCCAATGAATCTGATAAGGTTTCCCTCAGGAGGTTAGCAGCACAGTTCCGGATATTTGAGAATCAACTTTTCAAGAGGACAACTAACGGAGTTCTTCTGAAGTGTATCACGGAGGAAGAAGCAGTCGTTGTTATGAAACAGATACATTCCGGCGCTTGTGGCCTGCACATGAATGGTTTGGCTCTAGCAAAGAAGATACTGAGACAAGGATACTTTTGGCTCACTCTACAAGCTGATTGTATCAAGGAAGTTAAGAAATGCCATGAATGTCAAGTGTATGGAGACCTCAATCATCTCCCCCCGTTTGAACTTCATGTATCTTCGACTCCGTGGCCATTCGCAGCTTGGGGTATAAACATAATTGGAGAGATAAGGCCGCCTGCTTCAAATGGCACCGATTCATTGTTGTGGCTGTAGATTATTTCTCTAAGTGGGTCGAAGCAGAATCATTTACGAATGTCACCGCCAAGCCAAATTTATAGAAAAGAACATCTTCGCAAGATATGGGATCCCTCATCATGTCATGACTGATAACGGGGTACAATTCCAAGGGGTAACGACATAGTTATTCCAAGAGAAGGGGATCGAGCACCACAAGTCATCCCCGTATCGCCCACAAGCCAATGGGATGGTAGAAGCGGCCAATAAGTCCATCAAGAAGATTCTGTCAAATATGGTGGTAACGTACAGAGATTGGGCTGACATGTTACCATTGGCTTTGTAGGGATACCAGACAAGCATCAGAACCCCTACCGGAGAAACCTCGTATTCACTGGTTTATGGGATGGAAGTGGTATTACCAGTAGAGATGGAAATCAGATCGTTAAGAGTGGCCATGGAGGCACAGCTGCCGGAATCTGATTAGCTCCAGTCGAGATATGAACAGCTAGCACTGATTGACGAAAAGCGTCTTCAAGCTTTAGATCGGTTGCAAATGTACCAACAGCGGATGGCTAGGACATACAATAACAAGGTTCGCCATCAGAAGCATCCATTTAAGGTAGGGGATCTGGTACTCAAGCAGATGAAGCAGATCAACGCAGATGTGCGGGGGAAATTCAAGCCGAACTGGGAAGGTTTGTATGTAATCAAGAGGGTGCTTTCAAAAGGTGCTGCAAAAATTATGGATATGGACGGGAATGAATTCGTCAACCCCATCAATCAGGACAAGCTGAAACATTACTACGTGTAAAAAAAAAAGTCCGGTGGATTGAAAACCGAAAAGGCGATCCATGCAGAAATTAGGACAGAGAGGTGAGGATTATCAGCTGGAAAATCTGCAAAGACCGGTTGGTGACAAGCGTGGCTTCAGTCGAGACTTATACCATCGATAATTCTGTCCATAGTTTCATTTCATCATTCGATGTACATTATGCTAAAACATTATTTATGAATGAATGAATGAATGTTCGGTTTTGTTCGCTTAAATGTCCCAAGTTCATCTGTAATTCAGATTATTCTATGCATATTTATCTTTATATATCTTCTGCATATCTCACATCCACAGATTGAACATATACATTCAAAAAAACAAAAGCCAAAAAAAAAAAAAAAACAAAGAAGTCCAATAGATTGAAAACCCAAAATGGGCGGTCTATGCAAAAGATAGGACATAAAGTAAGGTCTGCTGAATTGAAAACCCAAAAAAGGCGATTCAGACAAAAATAAAGACAGTCCGATAGGCTGAAGACCTAAAAGAGCAGCCTATGCAAAAATTAGGGCAAAAAGAAAAAAGAGTCGTACAGCAGTAATCAATTTCAATCCTAATCATGTAGAGACCCAGAAACCACAACGTCAGTGCCTCACGTCCTCGCCCGGTGGGACAGCCGACCAGATCTGCCAACCAAGCCCTGTAGCAAGCATCTGTCTCTATGGAGGCAAGATTATCATACCTCAGGACCTCAGTACGAGTAGGATGCATCCACTGGTGCTGCACATGCCGAGGCCACGGTGATGTAAACACCCCTCACTCGGTAGTACACAAAGATCGAGGAACCCCTTGCGGTTGCCCATACTGTCTGCATAGCCGAGCAGGAGAGTAGAAAGTCACACAGGTCAACCCAAGCAACTGGACACCTTCGGCCCAGGTCTCAGTAGTCACATCAGTGATGTCCCACTAAGGGCAGACCCATCGGATAAAGGCATCAGATCGCCTCCTTAGCCAGTCAAACCAATGCTCCATGGACATGAAATCGAAATCTAGGAGCTCAATGTGCTAAGACCAATAGTGCTTCGGAGCATATCTCGGACGAGGTGGAAGAGGACTCAAGAGGCACAGCTTCTCCAACAGCCAAATCTGCATATGGTTTAGCCAGGATGAAGGGGCAATGAATGTTTGAATTCAGAAAAGAGCAGAACTGAAGCATACCTGAAGCAGGAAGAGAGACCCACAGCTCTCGATGGGAGAATCAAAATGGATGGAGTCTAAGTGTATCAGGGTCTCAGCCAAAACAACCCCCATGAAAGATACACCGTGAGACACCTGAGTCACCACTAAAGCCAGCCTAAGACTACAAGTATCATCTCGGGACTCGCACAAATAGAAGCAGTCAGTAACAGACTCATCAGCGGAGCCCAGCCAGGGGCAGTGGGAGATAAAGCGAAACACAAGTCAGCAACAACAGAAAGACTAAGTCTGGGTGAGGTAGACCTACCAGTAAGTGCATGACCCATGCCTGCTACAGAATGAGTGAACTAGCTTAGGAATGTGTGGACATCATCATAATCGGGGTCTGGAACAGCCAACTGGACCCCCCGGGGGCAGGGAACACAGAGAATGGCACTAAACTCCTCTATCAAGGGGCATAACTCTTGATCGGAGAAACAGAACACATGATCCAGGGGATCCCAAAAGCTGACAGTTTATCCAAGAAGACCCAGTTCGGGGTTAAAGCGATGTAACACCTGAGATACTACAAGTTAAAGGGTGCAAGTAGGGCCCAATTAGAAGAGCGGGTCACACCCCAGTAGTCCTGGAGTCGTCCTCTGAGCCGATCCACGCTAAAAAAGGAGCGAAAGAAGAAGAAAGGCTAAAGAATGGGTAGGGCGGCTATAGCGTATGGGGCAGCTGTAATCCACTACAGGGGCTCGGCTGTAATATTTATAAGGGCTCGGCTGTGCTGAAGAAAGATTGCAAATCGATGTGGGATGGATTTTTTTGGCATGGAGCGGCTGTAGTTGCTATAGGGGCGCGGCTGTAGCCTACAGGGGAGCGGCTGTAATGCATAGGGCGGCTGTAATGCCTACAGGGGTGCGGGTGTGATGAAGAAGGCTTGTAAAATCAATGTGAGATGGATTTTTGGTGTGTGGCGGCTGTAACCTGCTACAGGGGAGTGGCTGTAGTCTACAGCAGCGTAGCTGTAGTATGTGGGGCAGCTGTAATGACTACAGGGGCGTGGTTGTAGTGTAAACAAACCTTTGTCTATGGCCTTATATGATTTCTGATGATTATGGTTGCGTAGCTAGGGGTTCTGAGGATCGTCTTTCAAAGAAAACAAAGTATAATGGCCTTATATGATTTCTGATGATTATGGTTGCGTAGCTAGGGGTTCTGAGGATCGTCTTTCAAAGAAAACAAAGTATAAAGGCACCAGGATACGTCCTGGACCTGACCGAATTAAACAAAAGAGCGATGAAATGTAAGAGAAGGCGAGAAAATATATGGATAAAAAGTACAAATGTCATACAAAAGTCATGTACATCAGACGCATCAGATACATCACTAAATCAGACCTACGCAAGGACCCAAAATGTGCAAAGAAATGGCCCACAGACGGGTTAATACATCACAAACAAAGAATGGAAGGATAAGCCTAAGAAGAATCATCATTATCCTCATCATCTTCTGCCTCGTCATCATCATCCTCGTCATCGCCTGCATCTCCCATCTGGACATTCCAATCACCTACCTGGTCTCTGAAGGTCTGATTCATAACCTCTAATTCGATGACCTGACGCCGCAATTGATCGTTCTCGGCCCTCAAGCGAGCGGACTCACGGCGCTCCATCCCGATCGCCGTCTGCATTAAACAAAGCATGAGAAACATCACATTACATACATATGCATCCATGCATACATCTAGACATAAGCATACTATCATGTACAGGTACTTACTGTCCTAGCGGCATTGTCTCGAAAAGAAAGCACCCTCAGCTCATTAATGGCCTGACCCATGTACATACCTTACATTACCGGAATCTGTAAAGATCGGGATTCTGGGTTTCAGGTAATGACAGAAAAGGGGCAGAAATAGATGAAGAAGGAAATACTCATATGTGTGGTGTCAGGAGGAATAGCCAGGGGAAAATTATGGTCCTGCAGATGCAGATCAGCCCGGTAAGATTGCTGGAAATCATTATACAGCTAAATGGAATCTTCGATAGGGAATTCAAGCCGACCATGCATATATCCGACCTCAGGGGCCAGAGGAACCTGGAAATGAGGAATGGGAATGTCCTCCGCAACGGTGGCAAAATCAACACCAGCGGCCCTGGGATCGGCAGTACCTGATCTACCTCCTCTTCCCCTGGCTGATGAAGACGCACGTGCTCGTCCACCTCGGGAAGATGGCTGGAATCAATTAAAAATAATAATGTCAAAAAAAAAGAGAAATTTAATTACCCCAGCGCCAGCATCAGCATCAGTAGATGGTGGGAGCAAGTGAACAGTGGTGAAGCGGCTACAATCACCATCCACACTGCTAGCCTCGTATCCAACACCATAGAGGTCCGGATGCAACTCAAGGGACAGCAGGGAGGCCAGAATAACCCTACCAGCAGGGCAGCCGGGATCCTACGTGCCCCAGGACCTGAGCCAGTCGTGAGTCCTCTCACCTAAGAACCACTCCTGGCCGAAGGGGCACTCTATCATAAAGCGCCTGCTCACGAGCGCCTGTGCATCAAGAAGCTGCTAGGGCAAATTTTTGCCCTCCCGGCTCCAAGGGGCTTTGACAATCTGAGATTGAGGAACTAGGAGTTAAAATAATAATAATAATAATAATAATAATAATAATACCCCCTCAAACGTCATATCTCTCAAAGCCTGCCGGCACTCCTCTTGATTTTTATCAACCTCGCTCCAGACGTATCCCATGTAGTGTCGGAGGCGGGGGAACTCAACCAGAATGACCCCTTTAGGAATCTGCACAACTGGGGGAGGGACGAAATGGTACTCATAGACCCAGATCTGCGAGGGTAAATTTAAAGCAAGTAAAAAAAATCCCAAGACACTCACATGCAGCAGAATCCAAAAAGCCTTCAACTCCTTATGGGAACCCCGGGCCCAGAGATCTAGAGCATAGTAAAGTTGGGCCAAGGTAGCTCGAGCCCAATTAAGAGTCCTCACGGACTCCAAGTCGATCAGTGAGGGCAGTAAAGCGAGATTTAAATTGCTCCGGCCCATGGGGAAAAGAGTGGTGGAGAGAGCATACAACAGGTAGGCCCTAGCGTACTTTCTCTCGTAGCTAACATCGAAGGTAGTCCCCTCCGGGAGCGCACGCTGTCGCCCGAGCCAGTACTCACGGATACTGCTATATTGGATCCGGCTCTCGGGAGAGCTAATCCCAATCAGCGTGGATATCAGCTCCTGACAATAGCCACCATGCACGAAGACCTGGTTGAAGTGGATCGTCTGGCCGGAGAAGGGAAGGCCCGTAATAGCAATGATATCCTCTGGGGTCACCGTGTACTCTTCGGAAGGGAAATGAAATGTGTGGATGGAGTCCATCCACCTCTCCAAAAGTGCGGCCAAAAGCCCTCGACTCATGCGAGGAGTGGTGATCGACATGCTGCGAACCAGTCAGTGCAGGCCGGTGGAGTTTACTATATCTTTCACCCCTTGAGGGAGACGCCTACACCACTTTAAAGCCTCCATAATGGATCTGCTACCACAATGGCTGGATTTCGACTGCAAAATTAATAATCAGGGAGTTTATGGGCTTTTTAGAACGCATACATATCATAAAAATCGAAGAAACATTATTTAAATCGCAAAAAAATCGGGTTGCCTTAAATCTGCAGGCAACAGCCGCTCGGCTATAGGGTCACAGCCGCGCGGCTGTAACCCACCATGATCACAGCTGCGCAGCTGTGATCATACATGGGGCAGCTGTAGCTGCAAATTTTTGGCCCATTTGAGTTTTCTTCGTTTTTTCGGTTAAATCTCGTCATAACTCAAGCTAAACCAACAATTAATCATCCTAGGGGCATAATCTACTTAAATCATGCATCAATTTCACATATTTTCCTCAATTTTGCAGGAATTGGAAACTTGGAAAAAAGTGGAAAATTTTGAGAAAACTAACAGGATTCGTGCAATCATGGTTTGAAATTTTGTAGTAAGATGTTCACCTGGTCGTCAATCTTCACTCCACAATACTCATCCTCCTCTTTTAACCCATAAATGTACTCAGTGGGTTAAAAAGGTAGAGTAAAGTTTTCTTCTATGGAAAACCAAGTTTGAAACACGGGTTGAGCAGCAGGGACGGGCCGGAGGACTCTACGCATCTTTTGCCTCATGGTTTCGATTTGGGAGCAAGAAAATCACCAAAGGGGAGATTTTTTTGTCCAAGAATGGGATGAATGGGGGCTGCCATATTGTGTGGCTTTTAAGCATTCTCCCTACCAACCACTACAACCGAGCGGGTGTAGTTTTCAAGACTACCGCCGCCCGGCTGTAGCTTTTCTCCCTTAAAATTTTGTGTTGTTTTTCTTTTCTGAAATTTGTTTTATGTCTATTTGACCCCGAGAAAGGTAATTTTCTTGTTTTGTAGGCATCAAAGAACAAGATTTTAGGCTCATATTCGTTCTTGATCGAAGGCGCAAAAATTGTTGTTTCCAAAATTATCGATCACGGAACGAATACGCGCCCGAAACGACTTCAAAACTTCAAGTGTTGACCAAAATTCTTAAACCGCAAAAGCACCATCTTCCCGGCTACATGAGCTCCATGGCAACGTAATTGTCCTTTCCTTCAGTGGCACAGGCTTCACCAGAAGTGAAATGACCGAAATGCCCTTCGGTTAATAACCACACCACCGGATGGCTAAAACACCTTCCCTTTAGTGACACGAGCTACAGGGGAGACCAAATCACCAAAATATTTCTTCCTTTAATGACATAGGCTCCATTAGGGGTGAAATAACCGAAACTCCTTTTGTCGGCCACCAAGCTGCCAAATGACCGAAATACCCTTTTCTACAAAAAAAAGGAACACCAAATCACTAAAGCCCATTTCTTTTGTGACATAGGCACCACAAAAGACCAAACGACCAAAGTCCCCTTACTTCAAGGAATGCCAACTTCCAAAGTTGCAAAATTACCAAAATACCTTTCCCTTTCATAAGCACCAAATGGCAAGGAGAATCCGATATGGGCAAGTCCTCTGCTTCACAATGGAGTCGAAGCATGTCCCTGGCAAATCAAACAAGATCTGGGCAAAGTCCTCTACTTTGCAATGGAGTCTAAGCATGACCCTAGATAACATCAGAACAATTCAGGCAAAGTCCTATGCTTCGTATCAGAATCGAAGCAAGACCCTGAAAATTTAAACCAATTTAGGCAAGACCACTGTCTCAAAAGCAACCAAGACAAGTCCCTATAGACATCAAAACAAGTCAACGTGAGGAGAACCCCCTAGGTACATTCTCTTTTCCTTCTCATTGTGCTCCCTATCGCGAGACCAAACTCGAATCGGGCACAAGCACCCGTTCAAGTCGACTTTAGTCACGCGAGGGGCAGCCAGTGAGCGCGGGTTTTTTCTCAACCTCGGTGATGAAAGCTATTGTTACCTTTTTTCATGGAAAAACATGAAGCGGATTCGGATCGACCGGGATGACGTCGGAAATGTCCCGGATAGCCCGGAGGTGTGTGACAAGTCCTCGTACGGAACCTTGAAGAATTCGAGTGAGTATTTAAGAGAACCGAAGAACAAAGCAAAAAATAAGTGAAAATGTAATATTCTGCGCATTACAGCCGCTCGGCTATAAGCTACAGCCGCGCGGCTGTAGTCTACAGGGGCGTAGATGTAATCTTCTTATTTCCTTTTTTGGGCAAAATCAGCATTTAATTCGGTTTTTAAGCAAAATAGGAATTTTTGTATCTACAGCCGCTCGGCTGTAACCTACAGCCGCGCGGCTGTAGTCTACAGGGGCGTGGCTGTGACCTACAGCCACGCAGCTATAAGTGTCAATTTTCTTTTTTTGCCAAAATCAACAACTAATTCCGATTTAATACCAAAAAGGGAGGTATTTAAGGATCCTAATCCGGGATTAGGGTTAGGGAGGTAGAAAAACTGAAAAAGAAAAGAAAAGGAAGAGAATTTTTAGAGAAAAAACATCATCATCTAGGTTTTGTTAGGGTTCTTAACACAATAAAAAAAAAGGTTAGACAAAAAGAAAGAAAAAAGAGAAAACAAAAGGTAGACAAAGAAAGAACACTCAACAATCAATCGTCGAATCTTCTTCGTGGTTCCGTTCGGGATTCGGAAAGCACACTTTGCTCGGGTTGTCCGTGACTGCGGAACGTTTCTGGCATCCAAATCTCTTTTTTGTGGTCCAAGCATTGGAACACAGACAAGGTAATTTTCTGAGAGGCCTTAGAAATCCGTTTTGTTCATTCTGGTTGTGATTTAATTACATGATTTGAGTTTTTTATGATTTGATGGATTTTTTCCGGCTACAGCCGCCCCACCCATGATCACAGCCGCTCGGCTGTAACCTACACTCGTGCGGCTGTGACCTACAGGGGCACGGCTGTAGTGCTATGTTTTAAACCGTTTATTTTTTTTGAGAGTTTTCTTTTATTACAGCCGCCCCTTATGATCACAGCTGCCCGGCTGTAACCTACAGCCGCACGGCTGTGACCTATAGGGGCGCGGCTATAACCCTCAGGGGCCGAAGCTCCGATCGGCCCAAATCAATCGATAACGCTCCCACGCTTCAATTAAATGTGTTTTTCATATCTGTTATCGGTCCAATCACATCCCGACATGCTTCGATTCCATGTTCTTCAATTTGTTATGGGACATGTGGTAAAATTTGGTGATTTTGGATGATTAGGGATTTCCGGATTTGATTTGATCCGTTTTGGGTCTTTTCTGTTGATTTTAATATTTTTCCAGAAATCCCAGATCGCCCAAAATCATCAAGGTCTAACCAGGCGTAACCAGGCCGACCGATCAGGTCGACTTGGTTACCCCCGTTGCATGATCCCGTTTCCTAAAATACCCCTATTCTGTCCTATATGAGTCCTTGGTGTGATTTATTTATCTGTGCTAATCATATTTGGATGCAGCTTTTATTTTTGCTTTTTTTTTTTTTGAATGTATTTTATAGATTAAATCATGTATCTAGGCGATTGTAATTTTTTAGATCATCGTGTATAATAGGCGGTTGTAAAAGATGAGGATGAGAGTTTTCTTTTTCTTGGGTTGTATAATTTGGCCTCTGATTTACTTTTCCGCACTTTTATTTTTCCGCACTTTATTTTAGTATTTATATTTATGTCATTTGCATGAGCATTGGTTAATAATTAAAGGGAGATAAAATGGGTAGATTTAAGTGAATGAAATGTCATATTACGAAATAATAATTAAAAATAAGTGAGGATTAGTAGGTATGTTGCCCGAACCTCGAATCTCTGGATTAGGTACTGTGTCTACACTTGGTAGGGAGCTGTACCGGAATTTCCCGGATGAGCTGATCCGGGTGCAACTCTGTATCTAATCTCGAAATTCATGTTTCGAGATCTTTAAGTTAAAATGGGATTTTCTAAAAAGCTTGTTTTCTAAAATTCATGCCTGAAATTAAGTTTTCTACAAAAAGACTTTTCCAATAAAATGAAAGGTTTTTCTAAGAAAGATTAAAACCCGTTTTCAAAACCAAAACATCAACACCCAAAAAGAAAACCCCCGGTTCCCGCTTCACCGTGCGTTACGAAAAAGGTCATCCACTCATAGTAATTTTCTGGTTCAGCTGAACCACATGGTGACTCCTGTCACTTTTAGTAAGATTGTTCGGTTCCATACTTTTTCTCACTATTTTCCAAAACCCGTTTTTATTTTTATTAAAACCCCTAGACCAGTCTCGCGGCCCATTAAATCTAAAAAAAGATCGTCCTCTCACAGTGGTGACTCATCTGGGACTAATGATTTTATAAAAATCCAAAGATAAACACTAGAATTGTCCCTTTTAAAATGGTTTTGATTCATTTGGTTTATGCCTTTTTATTGCATTTCACTTAGATACACTTTTGCACACACTCTTCTAAGGTACCAAGAGAAACGTATTTGTCATCCCCTATTGATGATAAATAGGCTGATTCCTAGGAAAGATTTATGCCGACCAAACGTGGAGATATAAGGTTGGAAGTGTTGGGATTTTTCACCGGAAATCAACCGATAAAGCGGAAGAATGCATTGATTTCCTCAAATCCGTGCCTAGGAGCAATTGAGGTGGGAATCAAAATAACAAAAAAAAAAAAATTAGAAGAGAATAAGATTCTCACCCAAGATATCTCTTCTAGAGATGGCTACAGAAATCAATAGAGACTTCCTCCACGTTTCTGTACACGAACGGCTAATGAACTCAACCCGTGCTAGTGATTCAATCAACCAGAATGAGAGGAATTGAGGCTGTGATTTTTCTACTCATCCAAGCTCACTTTGGCCGAAAATCACTAGGTCTTTTAACCTAGTTGGCCGAAATTCCAATGGGGAATTTCAGGCCCAACTTCCTTTTTAATTTCATATGGGCTTTCTCCCTTTTAAGCCCATGTCCGTATTAATTTATTTGGTCGAATTAATTTTAAATATAATTTTAATTCAACCCATATGTATATATATTATACCATATAGTATACTGCATACATTTAAATTAAAATTAATTTGACCAATTAATTTAACTGAGGAATTAAAATTAAACTTCCATAAAATTAAATACATGTAAACCTATACATGTAAAATTATTTCCACCTAGGAAATAATCTCATAAATTAATTCATTGAATTAATTATATGAAGGCCAGTATAAAATTAATTATATTATTTTGATCAATCCAATTAATCTATATAATATAATTAATGGTATCCTCTCTCTCCAGCGTGCATACTCCAAGTATACGGTTGATCTTTTAGTTCGAGTTCAGAAGTTCAATGTGTACGATCCTATGGGCCCATCTTTATGTTGGTAGTGAGCCTATGGCCCACAGACTGCAAGCGGGCTCAGCAAGCGACTACAACCCCCAATTAAGATGGAGATAGCAGTCCAACTATAATCATAATCCTGTAGTTTAAACTTGTATATCCCATGTCATTGATATCAGTGTCCAATACAGAGGCATAGATTGATCACCCTCTTTTGTGTCGGGATGTTTACTTGATCCCAAATGAACTGATGCTCATAAAAAAGTTCCAACTTGTTTAGGTGTGGCCACACTCTTATCAGTTGCATTCATCAAGAGGCCAGTGATATCTTCTCAGTAGACTACTAAGTGACATTCCCTTCTACATATCCATAACATTGCCACGTTCACTGACATACCCGAACATACCCACACCCTGTTACAGGCCCTTTAGGTGTACACTAAAGTATGCCACTTCACATGCAGCACCATCATATGGTCAGGTCATAGGATCCATACAAGTACTACATGAGAATCACTTGTGATACTATACCATGTTGATTTCTCATTTAATGGATCTATCCAGTACCATACCCCTTTTGCATGTACCTATTTACTTGGCTGACATCCTATGTCCAATGGCCAGTAAGACATCGCCATACAACCAAGCTAATGATAGTCTCTAGTTCCATTCATTCCCATGACTGGAACAGATGATAAGTGCTAAAAAGGCATTTATATATGATATAATCTATAAGGAGTTTTCGATGTTTTTAGTTATTTTATATTAGATTTCACATTGGTATTGCTTGTTTTTTATGATTTACAGTTTTAAAGACTAAGTATGCAAATATGTGGAATTTAGCTATAAAAGGAAGCAAAAACGAAGAAATTAAAGAAAAGATACAGATCACGAGCGTGATGGGTATCACGGTTGTGACCTAGCACATAGGTAGACTTTGACTTCAGCATTTTGCAAAGAAACCCGTGTGAATCACGACCACGACACTCTGTCACAATCGTGACATGCACTTAGCAGCAGTTATTTAATCTTATCCGTTCGAAACTTCATCCGCCACTATGGATAAACATAACCCTTCATGAAAAGACACAACTTTCCAAGAAGAACCAATAGTATTCAAGAGATACAACCTTTCATGAAGAGACACAACCAATCATTGGAGCAACACAATCTTTCGCAAAGAGACACAACCTTTCATTGGATCAACACAATCTTTCACAAAGAGGCACAACCATTCATTGAATCAACATAACCTTTCACAAAGAGACACAATGCTTCAATGCTTATAAATAAAGAAGGAATTCCAGATTGTAGAAGAGGGAAAAACCGACCAAATGGAAGATACATGTAGTATATAAAGTTAGAAAAATAAAGTGTCTAGAGAGTTCGAGTGTTGTTGTAATATTAAGTATACGTAAAGGGGAGCCTAATGCCAAGGTTCTTGAATCAAGTATTGTCATTGTATAGAGAAAGGATACCCCCGAGGTTGCAATATACCTATAAGCATAAGGTAGTGTTTTATGCCCAATTACTTTCTTAAGTCTATTCTTATGCTTTTCCTTTATGAGAGCGTCACACTTGTATATGTATTGAATATTTATGAAATCAATATCAATAAGTTTTCTTATATCTTACTCTTCATTGCATGACTAACGCCAAGTATGCATTATTAACATAGATTCATAATAAGATATAGAGAAGTTCGCATTTTACTTTGTCTTGTTTAGTTACTATGATAGAGTAAATTATGATGTATGATTGTTTTGCTTCACTTTGTTAAATTAATTAGAGATCATCTTAATATAGCTTGGCCATTGTGTATTAAGACCTTTAGTTATTTTGGCAAAGGTATTCGATAATTTGTCTATGAGTTACTAAATAAAACCTATTTCTAGACATGCCTGTTGAAATAGAACTTATCCGACATACTCTTATTTCTAGACATGCCTGTTGAAATAGAACTTATCTGACATACTCTTATCATAGGGATCGAATAGATAATTTATGCATATGCAATGAATATCTAAGATAAAATGCTTGTATATTTATGTGACTAGATATTAAACAACAACTCAACTCATAACTAGTACTTTAATTGATTTAACTTGCCATTTACCCAATTCTCCATATCACTTTACAATTCGATACTCCATAAACGCGAAGAAAAACAAAATAAAGTGTGCACACATATTCCTCTAAATGGAATTATTGTTAGAAAAATTATCGTCAAAAGCTAAGTAAGAGATTTGTACAAAAAGCAACAACAGACTACGGATAACTTTATGGTCATATCATTTTCCCTATCCATGGTCTTACTGCAAAGTACATGACACTTGTCAACATGGATATGGATATGTCCATTGGATACTCTATTAAAACATAGCACAAGATATATAATAAATTGATTAATGCCTTTATTTAATGACACAAAATGTATAATACATAATCCAATAAATGTACAATACAAAAACAAGGACCAATGCCTCGGGTTAGGGCATATCCAATAGGAAGGGTGTGCATCCGTGCATGCGCTAATAATTTGTTCCTTATGTAGGATATCATAAGCATTTTCTTTATAAATGCACATTCAATAGATTCTTGTGTACATTTTTCATTAATATATTTTTGTGCAGCCATGTTATTGTGTGCCATGCATCTTAATAAGTGATACATTTCACAATCACATTGAATGTTATTCATTAATCCTTTTATGTAGCCTATTCATTTTGTGGCCTAAACATGTTATGGTTTAAAATTTTAAAGAACCCATGCATAAATTTTCTATGCATTTTCATATAAATCTCTATACACAAAGGTTGTGTACTTTTTGCAAAATCTATGCATATATTTCTATTCTTACTCCATATAAATCGATGCACAAGGTTATGTACATTTCATAAAATTCATGCATAAATTTATGTATTTTCCACATATAACCCTGTACGCAAAGGTTGTGTACATCCATTCAAAACCCATGCATAAACATTTATGCATATTTCATAAAACCTTATACAAAAGTTTATGCATAAATTTCTGTACATAACATTTATAAAACCTGTGTATAAATTCCTATACATATTTCACAAAACCATATGCATAAATTTCTATGTACAAATTTCTATAGACATGCAAAGTGACTGCATAAACTTCTATGCATTCTTAATGCTGAGTAAATTGCATAAATTTCTATGCATTTTTCCTCTACACAAGGTCTATCAACTATCAACGCATTTAAAAAAAAATAGCAGCATAAATCTATGCATTTTTGTACATCTCATAAACCTATTGCATAAATTGCTACGCAGTTCTTTTTATACACAAAGGTTGTGTACATTTCCAAATCATATAGCATAAATTTGTATGCATTTCTCATATAATACTTGTGTATAAATTTCTACACTCATTTCAAAACCAATTGCATAAATGTCTATGCATTTTCATGTACACAAAGGTTGTGTATACATTTCAAAACCAATTGCATAAATGTCTATGCATTTTCATGTACACAAAGGTTGTGTATACATTTCAAAACCAATTGCATAATTTCTATGCACTTTCATGTACATAAAGGTCTGTGTACATATTTCATAAACCAATTGCATAAATTTTTATGCATTTTCATGTACACAAAGGATGTTTATACATAAAATCATATACACTTTCATTCATATTGCATCACATTTGTTATTTCATGCATCATTCAACAACCATCATCACATGTCATGGATAAATTCATGTTATAGGCCATACGTGTTGACTTTTGTTGTGTTGTTCATATACATTTGCTAGGTCGTTAACATTTCATGTTTAAATGAAACAGTTCCTTTGTGGAAGAGACCACCCAATAAATGACTTGTCAGGAAAAGCATTAAAGGGATTGCTTATTGTCAGGTGAAGAGTTTAGTGGTATTAGAGGAAAGCAGTTAAGGTCAAGAACAACCATAATTGAGAAGGGCAATGTATTTGAACTAGTAGAGGAGACACAAGGAGTTTTGGTAGATTCTATTTTGTTTCAATCAGATAGTGACACAGAGATAGTTAAAAGTGTTGAAATGGTAGCTCCTGGTACACCTAGTATTGCCGATGTTCTAAGGGAATATTTATCTTCTTAGGATTTCCATAATATCCTAAAGGAGGAACTAAAAGCTATTTGTGAGGGAAGATGTTGAACACAGTGCTACCAAAAGTGGCAAGGCTCTTGAATTGTTTTGGTCTAAGGATGATCTTAGTGCCGAAAGAATACATCGAGTGGAAGCTGAAATGGAGAAGAAGATGAAGGCAAATTATGCTAAAATGGATAAGTAATTTCTGAAATGAAAAAGAAAGCCAAAATCACTTCTAAGAATTGTGTAGATATTGATACCGTGATAAGTCAATGGATTAAGAGATTTCCTAGATATCTATATATAAAGGGGTTGGTTCATCAACAGCTCATATCAACTAGTACATTCGTGTGATGTTGATTGCTGGTGCAACAAAGCAGCAATTGATTAATCTCTTTTCAGCCTCCTTGAAGGAGGGAGCCTTATCCTGGTATAATTCATTGCCAGCGAAGACCCAGCTGGATTGGGGAATTCTATTTGCAGCTTTTATAAAGTATTATAGTTTTAATACAAAGATTCAAGTGAAGTTGCAAGATCTGGAAAGGATAAAGCAGAGGCCAAATGAGTCCTTTGATGAGTACTATAATAGGTGGATAGCTAAGATGATTCAATTGAAGAATCATCTTGATGAGGATGAACTGATCTCAAAGTTGATTGTTGGTAGTAGGGATGTCTATAGATAAGCAATGAAGTTTCAGGAGTTTAGTACTCTTGAGGATGTCTACAAGATGGCAAGCCGTGTTGAGATGGATGAACTTGATCATAAATAGTTAGCAAGCTATAGGTGCAAAAGTTATGGCTCAAGCTACAAAGCTACAGTTCATATGGTGCGAGCAACAGTAGTTCTGGTTCTATAAGTAAAAGTTCATAGCCAGCAGCTGATGCACATCGTGTTGAAGTGGCTGCAGTGTCCAAATAGCTTAAGAAGGAAAGGAGATCTGGAAACATGTCAGATTTTTGCCAAATGTAGAAATGGAGGTTTGCTATCTTTATTAAAGCCCTTTGAAAAACCAGCTGAAGAAGATAAAGATAATTTTTGTACCTAGCATGTGGTAGTTGGACATAGGACTAACAACTGTTAAAAGTTGAGAGATGCGATACAGAAGTTGTTTAATGAAAGAAGAATAAAGGAACCTGCTAAGCCAAGCACTAGAACCAAATCGACTACCATGATTTGAAAAGCAGGTGAACATGGTTCAATCTGATCTTCCACCTAATTTATGTTCGACCAGATTTTGCAAGCAAATCCCAGTGTTCAATTTGTTGGAATAAGTGAAGTCTAGACAGAAGGCAGTGGATCAATAAGTTAGAAGCAAAAAAGAATCGGGTTTAATGAAATTAAATGATCTCGATTCTGATGACGAATATGCAGACTATAGTTGGAGTTCTATGTCAGCAAAGCTAGTTTTGGCGGAAGTTAGAAATGTTACACAAAGTAGGAGAGTTTATCAGCCTTTTTAGTCAGCTATTCCGCAGAATGATAAAGCACCATTGAAAGGGTCAGGCAATTCCGCATCACCAGAAGAAGTTCAAAAAGAGGATCTGGTTATCTCTCTGTTGAAAAAGGCTTCAGCACAAGCAAGTCTATGGCATTTACTTTTGGTATCAAAGGAGCACAGAAATGCTCTTGTAAAGAAGTTGTCAGAAATCAAGGTATCACCAATTACCTCGCCAGAAGCAATGTGCTGTATGCTGGATAAAGTTGGTAATGCTAATCCAGATATTGTGTTTACTGAAAAGGATCTTCCAAAAGAAGGGAAAAGTCATAACAAGACCATTTATGTCAGGGTCAACATCCTAGATAAAGTCATGCCATATGTTATGGTTGATGGCAGATCGGCTTTAAACATTTTTCCTCGAAATATAATGCCTCATCTAGGATTGAGTGAGGAAGTTTTGAAAAAGTCTTCCACGATGATTCAGGGTTATAATGACTGCAAACATACTGTAATTGGCACATTAGAAGCTGAAGTCGAGGTTGTTTCTATCAAGTCCGTAGTGACTTTTACTATGATCGATATTCCAGTCACTTTCTCTTTGTTGTTGGGCAGGCCATGGTTCCATCCGCTAGGTGGTGTTCAATCCACATTAAATCATAAAATCAAATTTCCAGTTAGAGATCAAATTGTTATAGTCCTAGCTGATTCTCCATCAATTGTTGTTGTATTGAGCTCTGAGGTTTCACCATTTAGAGGTTTCAAGTTGCTATTGTCATAGAAGAAGTGCCTGGTGCTCCTATGGTAATCTACTAGAATTATATGCCTGAATGATTGTCTCGATATTTGAGAAGTCAAATCCCCAAGGTGTTCTAGAGTTCAACATTGATTCTGGGAGGTCTTTTCAAAATGGTCTAGGCTACAAGGCTGGGGCATCTAAAAAGAAGTAGAAAATGGGGAAAATGGCAAGTTCTTGATGAAGCCATTTATCAGAGCTGGTGAAGAACCATACAAAGGATAGATAGAGCCTGCGAAGGCCGATGGCATAGTGTGGCCAGGTTTTGATTTCTAGAATAGTTTCGAGGAACCAATTGCATCAGTGTTGAGTGAAGAGGAAGTGGTTCCAATTATTTGTCAAAGAAAGATATTTGAGAAGTCAGTGCCCCTAGAAGAAATAAAGAAAGAAGAATTATGTGCTGGAAAGTATGTGTCTAGGAAGAAATCTGAGCAAGATATTTGTAATGAAGTTGCTGATGTAATTGCTAAGGCGTTAAATTTTACCTTAAACAATGCTTTTGCCAAAGCTGGAAAAGGTGATCGAAAGAAGATGATGAATAAAGAAAGTTTGAATTCTGTAGTCACAGAGATTGTAAAAATCATGAAGAAAGCCAAAGCTCAACTGGTTGAGGTTGAAAAAGCTTCTCTTTCTAAAGAACAAGAGTCAGAGCTAGCTAATGATGTAGATTCCATTTTGAAGGTGATTGTCGATAAAGATGAAGGAGTTGAAGGCCCTCCACCTGTGGAGGATGCATATGATTTTGCTGTACCTATATCTTCTATCTTTAATGTTGATAATGTACTTTACTTGCTTGATGTTTATCCTAACAAAGCTGTGCATGCATGTGAATCTCTATTAAGTATATTTACCATAATGACACTCATTGCATGAAATCAACATTGGTACAAATGAAAAGCCTAAAATGGTATATATTTCACACAATCCAATCCTAATGAAGAGAGAGAAGTAACAAATGTTTAAAGAAACATGTTGGGGCTTTTGCTTAGTCGTATGAAGACATGCCTGGGGTTGATACAAAAATAGTCGTACATAAAATTCCTACAAATCCAAAGTTCAGGCCAATCAAACAGAAGTTGAGAAGGTTGAGGCCAAAGTGGACTACTCTTGTGAAAGAAGAGATTGCAAAACTAATTGAAGCCAAGATTCTCGAAGTAGTGGAGTTTACAGAATGGCTAGCTAATGTCATGCCCGTTGCTAAGAAAGATGGGAAAGTCAGGGTTTGTGCGGATTACAGAGACCTGAATAAAGCTTCCCCGAAGGATAATTTTCCATTGCCTCACATTGACGTGCTGATTAATAGTGCTATAAAAGCTGTAATGTTTTCCTTCATGGATGGGTTTTCAGGATATAATCAGATTCTAATGGATGTTATTGATAAAGTCAAAAAGTCTTTCATCATAAAATAGGGCACTTTCTGTTACAGGATTCGGATTGAAGAATACCGGTGCCACCTATCAGAGGGCTGTTATGACACTGTTACATGACATGATCCATAAAGAAGTTAAGGTTTATGTCTATGATATGCTTGTTAAATCGATGACTCGGGAGGAGCACCCTGCTATCCTGGATAGATTCTTAACACGCATTGAGAAATATAATCTCCAGCTTAACTCCAAGAAGTATGTATTTGGAGTATCATTAGGAAAGCTGTTAGGCCATATTGTTAACCAAATGGGGATAAAAATGGATCCCAACAAAATCAAAGCGATCAGAGAAATGCCTGCTCCTAAAACAAAAAAGGAAGTTAGATCTTTTATAGGTTCCCTGCAATATGTCAGTCGTTTCATTGCACGGTTGACTTCAGTTTGTGAGCCAATTTTCAAGCTTTTAAAGAAAGATCAGCCTATTGTGTGGGATGATAGATGTCAGCTTATGTTTGAAAAGATAAAGGCTTATCTTGCTAATCCACCATTTTTGAGTCCTCTAGTTCCAGGAAAGCCTATGATCCTATATTTGGCAGTTGAAGAATCATTAATAGGGGTAATGCTGGCTCAAAAACAAGATGACAAGAAAGAATATCCAATTTATTATCTTACCAAAAACTTGCTAGATTATGAAACCAAATATTCATTAGTTTGAAAAGACTTGTGTTTAAATGGTTTAGCTTACAAAGAAACTTCGGCGTTATTTCCAATCATACAAGGTGCAAGTAGTAGCCAAGGTGGATCCAATAAAGTACTTGTATAAAGCACTAAGTCTTACTGCAAAATTGTCGAGATATTTGTTACCCTTATCAGAGTTTGATATTGAGTATATTACAAAAATGGTTATCAAAGGCTGAGCGGTAGCAAAATTTCTTGCAAACCAACCTCTGGATTCTAATTATGACAAGGATTTGGATTTTCCTAATGAACAACTAGCCATGGTTGAAGTGAAGAGATGGTTCATGTTCCTTGATGGGGCAGTTAACAAAAAAGGTGCAGGAGTTGGGGTAATCATAGCCACTCCAAATGGAGAAATAATCCCATTGTCGAGAAGGCTATATTTTTCAATAACCAACAATGGAGCAGAATATGAAGCATGCTTGCTTTGGTTTAGAAGCTGGCAAATGATGTTCTGGTAGTTGGAGATTCATTATTGGTGATCAGACAAGCATAAGGTGAGTAGGAAATGAAAGAAGAAGCTTTGAGACCATATTTGGATATTCTGCAATACAAAAAAGAATTATTTGGGCAATGCGAATTCAAAGATGTCATTAGAGAAGAGCACAAAATGGTAGATGCATTGGCCATGTTATCTTCGATATGGGAAAATCCTGAAAGAACTTAGATTCAACCTTTGATTGTTATAGTTTCCAAAAAGCCTTGCTTTGATATATAAGAGTTGATGCAGCTGATAGCAAATGAAAAGCTATGGTTTATGATATTATCAGGTATGTAAAGGAAGGAAAGTATCCAGATGAAGCAAGTGCAGTTGACAGAGTTTCCTTAAGAAAATTGGCTAGTCAATTCAAAACTTTTGAAGATAAGATATTCATAAGGTGCTTAACCGAGGAAGAAGTGGAAGTGATGATGCAACAGATACACTGTGGATCGTGCAGACTACATATGAATGGTTTAGCACTACCTAGAAAAATCATGAGACAAGGTTATTTCTAGCTAACAATGCAAACTGATTACGTGAAAGAAGTGAGAAAATGTCATGATTGCAAGATGTATGTTGATATTAGTCATTTACCTCCTTTAGAGTTACAGAACTTAGCTACTCCTTTGTCGTTCTCAACTTGGGGGATTGACATAATTGGAGAAATACGACCTGCAGCATCCAATGAACACAAATTCATAGTGGTGGGAGTTGATTATTTTTCGAAATGGATTGAAGTAGAATCTTTCACTAGTATTACAACTAATAAAATGGCTAAGTTTATTCAAAAGAACATTTTTACCAGATATGGTATTCCCCATCATGTGATTATTGATAATGGTGTCCAATTTCAAGGGGCAACAGCTACACTGTAAGCAAAGCATAATGTGGAACATCATAGGTCTTCTCCTTACACACCTCAAGATAATGGAGATGTAGAAGCAGCTAACAAGTCGATAAAGAAGATTCTATCAAAGATGGTAGCTACTTACTGAGATTAGGCTGATAATTTACCATTTTTTCTCTTTGGGGTTATCGAACCAGTGTCAGAACACTGATAGGGGAAACACTATATTCTCTTGGTATGGAAGCAGTTCTTCCAATGGAGGTTGAGTTGAAATCATTTAAAATAGCCCTAGAAGCTCAGTTGCCAAAAACAGAATGAATTCAGACATGATATGATTAGCTTGCAAGTGTAGATGAAAAGAGACTATAAGCTCTAGATCATCTGCAAATTTATCAGAATAGAATGGCCAGAGCTTATAACCAAAAAGTCAAACACCTAAAGAGGCAGTTTCAAGTTGGTGACTTCATTTTGAAATAATTGAGGCCAACTAATACAGATGTCAGAAGAAAGTTCAAACCGAACTCGGAAGGCCCATATGTTGTAAAGAAAGTGTTGCCTAAAGGTGGAGTCAGAATTTTAGATAAGGATGGGAATGAATTTGTCAATCCAATCAACTAAGATTGCTTGAAGCTTTATCATGTATAAAAAAAAATAAGTCTGCTAGGTTGAAAACTTGAAAAGGGCGACCAAGGAAAAAAATTAAGACATGAGAGAAAATGATCAGTTGGAAAATCTGAAAGGGACAACTGGTGATGGGATGAGTTTTTGTATGGAATATGTACCATTTTGAGAACTGATCATTTCATATTTATCTATTTTGAATTCATCAATAAAGTGTGGTGTTTTGTTCAAATGTGTTTTTGAATGGATATTATAGATGCATAATTATGATTTGTTTTAAATAAACTTCACGATGAAAGAAAGCACTTTGCATTTTATTCTGTTATATCTGCAATATCTACTACTAGAAATAGATTAAACAGATATAACATAAAATCATTTCATCCTCTAATTTGATGTCTCTTTGTTTGATATCACTAATGTTGCTAGCACTAAATTCAATTTTTCTAAAAAAAAAAATGCTTATTGAGATGAAAACCTAAAAAGGCATCTCAGGCAAAAATTAGAACAACTCACTAAGATGAAAACCCAGCTTAGGCAAAAATTAAAGTGTCTACAATTCAAAAGCATGTCTGGAACATTCTTCTTTGATATTATCCCCAGTGGTAGTCAATCGCAAGATATCTTTGAACTTCAACAGAACAAGCATTGATAACAACTTCAATATAATTAGTGAATATTTCATCACTCCCCAGTAGAAAAACAAGCTGAATCAAGATTTAATTCTCCAGTAGGGGACAGTTAGAAGTGGACTAGTTAGAGGCATATGGTTTTTCCCCAACACAGTTGACCAAGGGTATATATCAATAAAATTTGAAGCTCAAACCAACAAATAGAGGAACTGTTTATGTTTGCATACATACATAACATTCTGTTGGGAAATGCCCTAGTCCCTAGGCATTGGTCCTTGATTTATGTCATACATTGATAGACCTTTTATGGATTAATGTATTATACATACGTGTTATTGAATAAAGGCATAATCTGTTTAATTTATCTCTTATGTAATGAATGAAAATAAAGTATCTAATGGTCATATCTATATCCATGTTGTCAAGTTTCATGCACTTGGCAGTGAGATCATGAATAAGGAAACAATATAACCATAAAGCCATCCCTAGTCTGTTCTAGTCATAGGAATGAATGGAGCATAAGACTAGCATTACATTGATTGTGTGGTGGTGTCTTACCGGCTATAGTACATAGAGTATCAACCAAGTACATGGTTACATGTAATAGGACATGGTACTGGACAGATCCACTACCAAGAAATCCATATGGTATAATATCACAAGTGATTCTCATGTAGTGCTTATATTGGATCCTTCGGCTTGACTACATTATGGAATTACATATGAACTCATACACTTTGACATGTGCCTAAAGGACCTGTAATAGGGCGCTAAGTATGGGTATAGTTCAATGTGTCAATAAGCATGACAAGGCCATGAATGTGCAGAAAGGGTCTCAGTGACTCACTGAAAAGATATCACCAGCCTCTTAATGAGTGGGCCTGATAACAGTGTGGTCACACTCAAATAAGTTAGAACTTATTTGAGAGAATCAGTTCACTCGGTATCAATTAAATGTCTCGAAAGAGGGTGTAACTATCATGCCTCCGTGTTGGACTCCAATATCAATGACATGGGACAAATAAGTTATACTAGAGGGTTACGACTTCCATTAGACTACAATCTCCGTCTTAATTGGGGGCTGTAATGGCTTGCTAGAGCCCAACTACAGTCTATGGGCTATGGGCCCCCTATCAACATAAAGACGGGCCCACATGATCGTACACATTGAATCTCTGAACCAACACTTAACAGATCACTTAAATACTTGAATATTTTGACTTGTGGGGAGAGTAATTAATTGAATTATATATCAATTGGTTGATCAAGATAATTTAATTAACTGGAAATTGATTATTTCATAGAATTAATTGAATGAATTAATTTCCTGGTTAAGAATTATATTAATATATATATGTATATATATGTATATAAGTTTATATATATTATTTCTTAAGTTTAGTCTAATTAATTATTGGGTTACAGTTAATACACCAATTGTATTTAATTAACATGTTATAAATTATATCAAATGGTATGATTTAATTTATATACATAAAATTAAATCAATTGGAAAATTAATTTTAACCTGTGGTGAATTAATTAGACCTAAGGTTTATGCACTATACAAACACACTTAAGAAAGTCAAACCCTGAACCTAATTTCATACTTGAAATTTTGGCCCCCCCTCTCCCGTTTGTTCTTGATCCGATGTTAGCACGGGTGTTGCTTCGAAAAGCGTTCGTGTATGTGAACGAGGGAATCTAGTTTAGTTCTTCAGCAGTCTCTATAAGAGATAGAAAAGGTGAGATTTTATCTCTTGATTCTCATTTCATTTTGTTTTTGATTTTATCTACATAAGTTCCTTGATCTGGATTGGAGAAAAATGAATGGCTTCCGCTGCTTTTGATTCTTTTTTCGAGGATGAATCCCAACACATGCATCAAACATTCATACACAGGAACCAAAAATGCTTAACCAAATCTTCATCTTTGATCAAAGGGGTAAAAATTTGTTTTTCCAAAATCTGTCGATCAAGAGATGAAGATTTTTATTGCTTCAAATCAAAATTTGATAACAAATTAGCAGGAAGATTTTTACTTTACACAAAGGATTCTAAATACCTCAAGATAAAGGAACACATAAGGTAGCAGAGTGCAATCCCTTTGGACCAGTTGCTAATGAGGTTTATACGATTCCTCAGTAAAGTGACAACAACAACATTGAAACTCACAAAAATCAAATCTTCAGTGGAACCAACATCTAATGTTTAGAGCACCATTGCAACAACACATGAAGTCAGGTAAGTATTTTCATTCTTTGTTCACTATGCACATCTTTGAGTTCTTAAATTCACATTGGGTATCAGTAACCTATTGTCAATGTTGAATTTAATCACGTGAGGGGTAGCTGTGAGCATCGGATTTTTCTGACCTCTGTGATGAAAGCTGAGATGATTAACCTTAGTTTATAAATCTCTAAGAAAACCAAGTCTTGAAACGACGATATAGGTTTAATCGAACTTGAACTAAATTTGAGGAGAAACTAAAATTTAGGGTTGAAAAATGGATTATACCCATACATTTTTCAACCCTAAATTGTAGTTTCTCCTCTATAGGAACAGCCATATGGCTATAGTTGTTACACCCGTACGGATGTTGTTGAATCACCAGCATGCCTGGAAACAGAGACAGGTGGAGCCTTGCGAGATTGATAGCACAAATTATGGGACTGTCGACATTTTTAGTTTACTTTGGATTTAAGGAAGCTCTAGAACAAAGGATTAGGAAGAGTATTATGGGAAAATTAAGAAAAAAAGAAAGAAGAAACAAAAAGAAGAAAAATAGAGTAGAAGAAGAACACCAACTCAAGAACAAAAAGTTTCAAAAATTCAATTTACCAAAACTCAATCTGAACCTCATGAATTCATTAAACAAAACCAAATTTCAAACCTTACCTAAGCCAACAGAGACCTATTTGTAGCTGGAATCACGGATTTTGGAATTGAATTGTGGAATTTCTCTCTTGAGTTCAAAAAAGTTCAAGTTGGGTTAATTTTGGATTTCAAGCTTAAAGATTGATTTTCTTTGATCTTTACACTAGAGACATGCTCCAAAAGGTAATTTCGGAGAGGCCTTAATCCGTCTGCAGCTTTCTGGATTGATTTCTAGTTGTTTGCATTTTTTCTAAATTTTTGTAATTCTGGAAACCAGATCCGTACGAGTATTGATATAACCATACGACTATAGTTCATCATCCGTATAGATAAAGTTATGGAAATCATCGTCTTTATTGCAATTTAGCGATTTCTAGATTTTAACGATTTGGAACAACAACCGTATGGATATAACGATAGCTGCACGGCTATTCAACAAGAGCCGCACAACTTTGGTCCCAAATTCAGAATTTCTTTTCGCTGTTTAAAACGTTTTCTATGCATTTTGACCTAGTTTTATATTTTTATTATTTATAATAGACAAATGCAACAATAGAAACTGTAGATTCTTGAATGAGATCGACTTTTGCATTTGTAATATATTAAAATTGGATTAGAATGTTTTCCCAAAATTGTTTTTATCCAAATTTAGTGTTTTAAAATATTTTCCATGTCTAATCGCGTGAATTTGTTGGATTCATTCGGTTCCCCCATTCATGCCCTGAGCGATCAAAATTCCCCATTCTGTCTATTTGAGTCCTATATGCATATTATATCTGCGTACTAACCTTTGTTTTGCAAGTAGATTAAGTTAAATACATGCTAGCTTTTATTTATAGACTTCTTGTAAAATAGGCGAATGTAAATATTAGATTATTGAGTATAGGCATTTTGTATCCCCATTCCTTTTTTATCTAATATGTATCCCTTATGATAGTTTATTCGACTGGGTTGTAATATTTTATCTTTTCTGAATTTATTTATATTCTTAAGTGAGCACTTATAGTAAATAAAAAGTAAAGTCAATTTAGGTTATAAAATGCACAATTCAGAATACTTAATAATCATTTTAAACAAGGCAGAAATAGGTAGTTTATTTAAACCCGAATTTCTGACCAAAAGGTATAGTGAATCCTGCTTGGTTTGGCTATACCGTAATTTCCTAGTTGAGCTGAACCGGGTGGTGACTCTTATGACTTTTAGTGAGATTGTTCAGTTTTATACATTTTGTCACTATTTTCAAAACCCATTTTTATTTTCATTAAAACCCCCGGCCGGTCTGGCGGCCCATTATACCATTTGAATATTCTATGTGCGAATGGTATAGTGGGTTGATCAATGGACATATTCCAACATATGTTCAAACATTTTTGAAATGGTTTATGCCTCTTCATGCATGAGAAGTGGTGTTCCAAAATTTGTTCAGACATAATTGGGGAAGGGAGGGGGAATGACACTAAATGTTCATTCAATCTTCTTTTTACACTGGACGAAGCATAACCCAATTTATGTGGTTTATGAAACATATCCTTACACTATTATATCTAACTAGGGCCACCATAATTATCATGACCGTGCTTTGTAGAGGATTTCTGTGTGTGCCAATAATTACACTCTAGGGCCAAAAAATGCAACTTTTCACCCATGGTTAAACCTCCCACTTATTTACAAGATGTATGCTATGGAGATGCAAGAGAGATATCTTTCGATACAATCAGAGTTAAGGAACATCATCACGGAAGGATATCGACGATAATGATGATGATGATAATTAATTTGTTTCTCATTTTAATTAGGCCAAATACATCCATTACCCCCTGAACTTGGCTCCAAATGCCAAATGGCACCCTGAACTTCAAGAACGTCTAATTTACCCCCTCAACTTGGCTAAATCAACCCAATTTACCCCCCAAATCCGACTTTACCAGATTACTTATGGAGAGTTTAGTACACGCATGCCACGTGGCATATTTGAAAAGTCAAACCATTAAATTAACCAATAATAAACTGATATGTGGCACATATTGCAAAAATGTCATAAAAGCCCCTCTATACTTTTTATCTTTTCAATAATACCATCTTTCTCACAAAATCTCAACCTTAATTCGAATCCCACAAAATCCCAATCCACCCTTAATTCTTAACCTCACCAGTATCTTCGTCGGTGTATGCCGAATCAATCGTAAAATCACATAACGTCATGTGGCTCCTTCATCGCATACTCCAAATCCCCAAATTGACGATGGAATCAATCGCCAGATGAAGGTTTTCCGGCCTTTATTTGATTCCATATGCTTTGTTTCGCCAATTCTTCTCTCTTAAGCCCAACAACTTCCACTTTATGCTCTTCTTCTTATTCTTCTTTATCATTGTTATCTATAGCAGTTTCGGGCACTTATTCATCGATAATCGATTTTAGGATGGAATTACTTTAAAGTGATTGCAACTATAGGGAGATTTGGAGAATAAAATGTTAGAAGTTAGGGGTGAAACAAATGAGTGTGAAGTTGGAATTAGAGAAAGAGCTGATGGGCATTTGATGAGAATTGAAGGGCGAGACTATCTTTAGAGAAATGTGTGAAATGTTGAGGAAGACAAAGAAAGAAACATTGTTTTGATTTGCATAGCGTTTGTGTCGTTGAAATTAAGGAGGAAGAAGGTGCAATTTTTTTATTATTTCTTTTTTGTATTTTTAACATTTTTTGTTTTGCTTTTTAAACATCTCACATGCTTGTTTTTTAGGCATTCGCACTCACCTGCCAGGTCTGATATGAGGTGGTAAATTGTGTCGATTGAGCCAAGTTCAGGAGCAAATTGGATGTTCTGGAAGTTCATGGTACCATTTGGAGTTTGAAGTCAAATTCAGGGGGTACTGAATGTATTAGGCCTTTTAATTATGTATGTTGCTTTATGAAATAAGTCTTTATGTACTTGTAATGTTGTTAATTATGCGTATTATAGTATGTTATCAATTTTTTTGTATTTTCGATAATTTGTAGTTCAATTATATTGTTACAAATAAATTTTTTAATATTTTAATTTGTTTTGTATTTCGATGTATTGATGTGTGTGTATTTGTAATATTATTGTTCACCGATCCCAAATATGAGACTTTCATTTGTTTCATTTCTAATTTATTTAATTAAATTTAAAATAAATAAACTTTTTATATAAATAAAAAATTTAATCTGTTAAATTGTTAATAGTAAAATGGAAAAGAAAAGGGAATAATAAAATAAATATGATAAATAATTGTTAGTTATATGATAGTAATAAAAGTTAATATAAATGAAAATAATAAAATTGTTTAGAAATTAAATGTACTATTAATAAAACGGAAAAGTAAAGAATATAATAATAATAATAATAATAATAAAAGTAAAGGAAAATAAATATAATAATAATAAAAGTGGTTGGTGGATATGAATAAAGTATTAATATTTAATTTAAATGGGAGAGAAGAGTTGAAGATAAAATACTATTTATACGGAAGATGTCAAAATTTAGAGTGGAGGGATGAAGTTAGGGTTGGAGTTGGCCGTTGGCCTTAGGATAATGAATATCTATTTCAACTTCTTTTTTTTTTTGGAAAAAAGAAAAATCTAAAAGATTATAACTGTTTTGACTTTCAAAGAGATAATTTAATCTATATTATAAGGAAAAGTATTGTGGTCTTTGTGTAATTAACTAAAAATGAACTTATTTTTAAGTTAGGAAAACATAATAATTTAAAATTATCGGTGTGAACCAACCGAGACAGAAAAACAAAAACAGTAAAGAAGGAAAAAGAAATAATTTGATTATGTAGTGAAATAGTCACAAAAGGACAAAATAGATGATAAACACAGACAGGTCAGAGCAGTCAAATTCAACCGCTTTTATCATTTTTTCTTTGGTAGTTATGGCCAATGAGGTTTCTTAATTAGTAACTTTATTATTATATTTTTGGGGTCCATTGCCAGTCATGAGGATAGTGAGGACTTAAATTGACACCATGATGCTAATATTTGAAAGTGAAACGTTTTTTTGTCTTTTTCCGTTTTTTTTTTTTAGCAAATAAATAAATAAATGAAGATATATACCCAGGGATAATTCCTCGGAAAAGAGTAGAAAGTGAGAAATATTTTGCCAAATAGAGCACAGTTCAAAATAATTCAATATGTACTGCTTTTCTTCCTGGTTTCAATAGAGCAATATCATATGTAAATGAATGTAAAGAATTAGACAATCCAAAAATTAATTGGTAAGTAACTTACAAAGACGTTGTGGTGTTAAATGTATTTATTCCAAAATGAAAAAATTCAGGATTCAAATATCCTCAAAATTAGATAATATATCTTTAAAAGAATGAAAATGAAAAAGATTTGAAGAAAATAATTAATTTGTAATTTCTTTTGCGGGTTTTACAAAATAAAAAAAAAAAAATTTTGATTTTATCTCTAATTACTAGATAATATTGAATGGATCCGCACACAATGAATGGACTTTTAAATCATATCACACCTAGATCAATCCTTGATCGAGATAGACAATAAGATTACATAATTGAATAGAGTCTTCTACAAATTAAAGTTTTTTTAGGCCCACATAATTGTTCAAACCTCCATCTATCAATTGTATTGGGTTTTATTGGTAAAATAAACCTTAAATGATTATCCTAGTCGAATTTAACTCAACTTATAAACCTTTAGGAAATTTAAATGAAAAATTTGAGTTGGAATTTTTTTTTTTTTTACTACCAATTAATTTTTCAAATAATTAATACGATTGGTTATGTAAACTTAACAAATTGATTACTTTAATTCATAATTGAAGCTTGGAATCCAATTAGCATGAAGTACATCACACCTTTTCACAAATTGTAAGTTGGAAATCAATTTCTATAGAATTATTATGTGGACATCCATTTTGCTATATCAATTGTTTTGAGCCATAGTAAAATAAGTTAGATGTATGAAACTGAATGGGGAAAAAAAATTGAGTTGGCACCGGCTAAGTGATAGGGATACAAAAGGGTGCCACTTAGGTGACTGATTAGGACACACACATGAATCCCGTACACGAGTTTGAATATTTTCTTTTGCACAAACTTCAAAAATACACACTTTGAAAACGAGTAATCTGGTTTGGGTTTTTTTTTTTATCAAAATAAGAATGATAATTTAAAGGTTAGTAAAGAAGAACAATTAATATTTTTTTATTAAAAATAATGATGTGGTAGAGAGTATTTTTATTCATTTAATATTCCAATAATTTACTTATACTCTGTGAGAATTTTATATCAAGATTTGAATATTTTCTGGAAATTTTCCATTTTATTGTATTTTTTAAAATTTATTATCATTATTTAATTAAGAAAAATATTTGCGCCGGTTGAAAATTTTCAAAATTTATTGCTAAAGTCTGTTGTATTTTCATTAAAATGAACAAAAATATCATATGTTATGTTATGATTTAATTTTAGTTATTCTTTTTTTGCTAACTTTTGAAACTACAGTCCTTGTTTTGAAAAATAATTATCACAATTCTCATTTTGAAAACGAGACAAACCACATGGTATTTTTTTATGTTTTCCCTTTTCTTTTTGTCCATTCAAATACAGTTGTTGGAGTTTGAGAATGCTCTTAATTAATATTCAAGGAAAAAAAACTGCTTAAATTTTTTTCTAAAAAAATCTATATACCTCATTAAAAAATGATTGGTATAAAGGAGAAAAAAAATTGTACCAATATCCAATCTTCAAGGTCCAATAGATAGAGCAAGGATTCCCCATTTTCGCCAGGAATCCACCTAAGGGGTAATAGAAAATTCCTGCAAGGGGAGGATGGAAGATTTTTTTTATCCCCGAACACTTAACATGGATGCAGACGGGGATAGCTTCCTTCGGTTTGAGAAATTACTAACCTCGATAGTCCTGTATTGGAGATTTCCGAGAAATCCCAAGAAAATCTCCGATATTTTATTTTATTTGTAATTTTTCCCCTGAATGGCTAATAACCCTAAGTATAAATCAACTTTTTCTGTGCATAAAATGACACACCATCTTGATGTATCCATTTTTTTCTTAGTCTTGGAAAGATATATTGTTGTTTATTGATTTTTTACAATCAATTGACGCTTTGAGCTTTCCCCTTATCTACAAAGTGCTTTTTATTTTTTTACTATTTTACTTAATATATAGTAGTTGTGATACCAATATAATTGTAACAAATAGTAGCAATAATAATGACCTATCAATTTATAATAGGTGTAATTCAGTAATTATGTGAATTTTAATCTTAAAAAAGGCAATTTCAAAATAGTTAATCTTATCGGGGAGGGATCCATGCAAGAACTAGGATTCCTTAATTGGAACAGAGATGGAGAAAATTTTTTTTTCTGATTGTTTAATGAGGATGAGGATGGGAATGGAGGTTGCATTCATTGCCCAACGCCTCCCCATAAACGGCCCTACAAATAAGTGTGGTTGAAAAATATTTTCCAATGATGTTCAAGTAAAAATTCAATGAACTGTTAATTACTCCATTGATGGTTCGACTGGATATTCCTACTTTGAACACCAAAACAATGAAAGAGATGTTAGTTGTCCTAGATGGGGACACTTCTATTCCTAATTATGATTCTTAAAGAAATAATCAAGTAAATAGATTATAGATTGTACGAATCAAACTTGGTAGTCGTATCCAAAATCTTATTAGAATAATGACAGCGTCTATGCCTATTTAGTAGTTAGATTTTCATTTAGAATGCAACTCTCTTGTATAGGCATGATTTTAGCAATCAATCTCATTTTTAAACAAGATTTTCTAGAAAGGACATCTTATCCTCCTATTTAGGCAACAAGTGCATTCTCCAACATGTCTAAGGATAAATAACCAAGAAACTGGCCTATGTCCAATGTAGTGCGGGAATTAGCCACACGTTTAGTTTGAATACTAAGGACTCATTTGAAGCTCGGTTTGATGCTTTGTCAAACCAATACCTTGAAAATTCCCCAAGAGTTCAAATAAGCCTTTTAAGGCTTAATGAAAAATAGTTATCTTTTCTCGAATAATGCACCCACATATGATGTATAATAGGTGGCAACCACTTCAATATGGTGCAGTGAAATGTTTGCAAAAACAACCTCTGTTCTTCCTTTCGACTGTGTTAAAGACTTTTTGCAACTTTTGTGTTGTGAGCATGGATTTTTCGGCCTTTGTTAGGAAACCATCTTAACCCTTCTGCATTATAGAATTATCTCAAATTTAAACTTTGGATGTTCTACAAGTCCTATTTGATGACAAGAATATTGAGGAATGACTTAATTTACTCATATGGTTGCTACGGTCAAAAGTGACCTTTAAAAAAAGCTCAAATTTTAGTGAAAACCAATTATTATCCCTTTCTTTTGGAAATTTTCTTTAAAAGTCTTATGTCGAGACTTTTATCTCAGTCCCATGGTGCCAATGTAATTGAAATCACTCAATTCTGACTTAATACCTGAAAGTTATGATGAAACAGGTTTTTTAGCTGCTGCCATGCCTAGTGATAGAGTCAAATGGCTCCTTCTGGTGCCTATGATAGAGCTAAATGGCTTTGTGGCTTTTGAACCTACTATAGCACCAACTGGTCGATGGATATAATCCCCCAATCAGCTCTACTTTCATTTTTTTTACTCTTGACCTTATAAATAAGGGTTTTCACCGGCATTTGAAAAAAATTTAATTTAGAAAAAAAAATAGAATTAGTTTTGGATTAAAGAGATCTCTCAAACTCCTAAGAAACATAAAAAAATATAAAACATAAGACTAAAGAAGCAATTTCACATACTTTCACCTCTGAACTTTAATTTTAATAACACATTTAGAATTTTTAGGTTCTAAAACTCACAGATTCCCTTTAAAATTGAACATACATTATGGCGTAACAGATTCTAGATTGAACCAGAGTCATTTTCTAGAGTTCTTAAAGGAAGAGGGCTTGTATATCATTCTGTAGCCATTCGAATGAGTTTCAATAAAGCACGCTACAAGGTAAGCTTCTAAGAGGCCTTAAATCTTTGTTTATCATATTGTGGTTGTGTTTAATTTCTTGAAATGTTATTGAAAATAGGAAATTGGATGTTGCTTTAGGAACATGTTGGGGTATAATCCAAGTCCCACATCGGAAAATTCAAGGAGAAACACCTTGAATATAAAGTGTCCACCTAAACTCAATTAGTATGAGGCCTTTTGGGAGGAACCCAAAAACAAATTTGTGCGAGCTTGGCCTAAAGCAGACAATATCATACTAATACGGAGTTACAGGGTTGTTTGGCAGTCCATCACAGTGGTATCAGAGCATAAGTTCATGCTCCGATAAATAGAATGATTAGTATTACGGTTCTTGGTGTTTAATTTGATTTTATTGAAATTGGTTTTCAATTTGATTTTGTTTGGAATCCTAATTGGTGATTTGGGGTTTTTTAATTAATTTTCCCCAATCCTTTTTTTTATTTTTTGGTTTGAATTTGAAAAATAATTAATCTAGGAGCCAAAATTTTGAGCTTGATAAGTATTGAGTTAATTTAGTATCTTTTATGATTATTTATTATAATTCTTTTGGTTCTTCGTCTAAGTTAAAAATCTTTGATAATGATCATTCTAATGATTCTTATTGCAACTTTTGAGCAATAGTAATGAACTATAATGAAAAAACCTCAACATTTTTTAGTTTTAAGCCTAAATTTTTCCAATTTGATAAATTCATTTGCTATCTCTCTTTGTGAGAGAGCTTGCATTTATTTGAGAGTTCTAGAACTTGCTTTTGCTGTTATATTTGATTTCTTCTCTTTTGTAGGCATTAGATGATAGTGCCATCTAAATTTAGCCAACTTTAGCTTAAATTATTGGGAAATGCCCTAGTCCCAAGGCATTGGTCCATGTTATGTATCATACATCGTTGGATATTTTATGGATCAATATATTATACATTTGTGTCATTAAATAAAGGCATAATCTGTTCAATTTATTTCTTTTTGCAATGAATGTAAATATAGTATCCAATGGTCATATCTATATTCATGTTGTCAAGTGTCATGCACTTGGCAGTGAGACCATGAATATGGAAACGATATAACCATAAAGCCATCCCTATTCTACTCCAATCATGAGAATGAATGGAACATCAGACTAGCATTACCTTGATTGTATGGCGGTGTCTTACCAATCATAGTACATGGATTGTCAATTAGGTACATGGGTACATGTAATAGGACATGGTACTAGATAGATCCACTAACGGAAATCCACACGGTACAGTATCACAAGTGATTCTCATGTATTACTTATACTGGATCCTTCGAACTCACCACATTATGGAATTGCATGTGAACTCACACACTTTGACCTGCACTTAACTGGCTTGTAACAAGGCGCCAAGTATAGGTACAGTTGGGTGTGCTAATGAGCATGGCAAGGCCATGAATGTGTAGAAGGGATATGTCACTCAGTGTTTCACTGAGAAGAAATCATCGGCCTCTTGATGAGTGGAATTGATAAGAGTATGGTCACACCCAAATAAGCTGGAACTTAGTTGAAAGCATCAGTTCACTCGGTATCAAGTAAAAGTCCGAACACAAAAGAGGGTGATAATACCATGCCTCATTGTTGGACTCCGATATCAATGATATGAGACATATAAGTTATACTACAGGGTTACGATTTCTGTTAGACAGCAGTCTCCATCTTAATTAGGAGCTATAGTGGCTTGCTACATCCCAACTACATTCTGTGGGCGATGGGCCCACTGTCAACATAAAGATAGGCCCATAGGATTGTGCACATTGAACGTCTGAACCAACACTTAATGGATACTATATACTTAGAGTATGTTGACTTGTGGGGAGAGTAATTAATTAAATTATAGATCAATTGGATTGATCAAAATAATTTAATTAATAAGGATTGATTATTTCATAGAATTAACTGAATGAATTAATTTCCTGGTTGGAAATTAAATTAGTATATATATAGGTTTATATATATTATTTCTTAAGTTAAGTCTAAATAATTATTGGATTAATTTTAATAGACCAATTATATTTAATAGAAATGATGTAAGCGCTGGGTTTTCCCGACCTCTATGATGAGAATTCCTGTGTTACCTGTTGAACGGATGGACACGAACCAGACTTGAAAATGATGGAATGTTGCCCGGAGTTTCTCAAACGTCCTAAAAACCAAGCTATCAACAATCCGAGAAGGTCTCCCAAGTGATTTCTAGGGTTTAAGGTGCACGTCCGCTTTTCGATATTTTGCCCCGGCTCTTACTAAAGCCACATGGCTCTAGCTTTTAAGCTATAGCCAGGCGGCTCTAGACTAGAGCTGAACGGCTCTAGTGGGTGAGCCAAGTTGCAAAGCAGAACAACTTAGCTCGGCAGAAGGGATTTTGGGCAAAATCAGAAAGTCAGACGGCCATTTAATGTTTGAAATGATATGTGAGAGGAGAGTATAAAAGGAAGAATTCAAATCAAAAGAAAAAAGTGACTTTTGCAATCTTAAGGCAGAAAACACTTTCCAAAGAAACAGAGAAAAAAAGAAACAGAGAGAAAAGGGAAAGAAGCCGAGACATTCCAACCAAAGGAGCACTCAGAACATAAGGACTAAGACTTAAAATCAATCTTAAAACATTAACAACAAACCTCTTAACCTTTGCATATTTGTTTGAGATCACTTCGGATTCTTTTCGGGTTGTTTCGGATCGAATTTCGATTTTCAGCCGGTTGAGCTCCCAGGATAAATTCCAAGCTTTCAAGCCATTTCTTGATGTTCAAAGCATCAAAACAACATCAAGGTAAACTCTGAGAGGCCTTAAACCTATTTGCATTGTCTTTTCTGTGCGTTTTCTTCGTTTTTGCAACTTTCGGAAACCGGATTGCCTGAATAGAGCCGGGCGGTTGTGTTCTTCATGAACACAGCCGCATGGCTGTGTTTATGAGGAATAGAGCTAGGTGGCTCTGGTACCCAGAGCCTCGCGGTTCTGTTCTGCAAGGACAGAATCCCGATTCATCCCGATCGGCCGAAAACAGTCCGTTTTCCATTTTGTGCATCCTGTTACGATCATTTTCGGCCCAAATCCATCTGTATGTTATAAAATTTTGGTTTTCAAATTTTTGTTCGTACGGATATTAGGGTTTACGATGTTTCCTGGGTTTATTTTCTGAGTTTTGGGGTTGTTTTATCCAAATCGGATCCATAGTCCACAATTAGCGGACCCCCGAATCCTATAAAATCCCCGGAAAATATTGAAAACGAGCAAAACTGTATTTTTCATCAAAATTTTTGGTGTGTTTATTGCATTTTGGACCCTAGATGGATTGTGTATTTAGGAACCCACACGAACGGAACCCTGGATTCCGGGAAAATAGACCTACAAATATGGAAATTTGCATGTAACCAAGCCAATTATTTTCCGAAAAATGATTTTCCAACACAAAAATTACAGGGCGTTTCAAAACTGTTTTCCAGGTCTAACCGGTCCGACCGGTTGAGTCGACCCGGTTACCCCCTAAATGCATGCCCCTGTTTCCTAAATTCCTAATTCTGTCATATTTGAGTCCTATCTATGTGTGCAATGTAAATTCTGCTAACCGTCTGTTTGCAGCTTTTATTTTTATTTTATTTTTACTGTAATTAATCGATTATCCTGTGTAAATTAGGCGGTTGTAATTTTTTTAGATACTCATGTACTTAGGCGATTGTAAGGTGAGGACGAGAGTTTTCCATTTTTATTCGATTGGGTTGTATAATTGGCCTCTATTATTTTTTGTATATTTTGGATGAATGCTTTATTTTCCTGCAATTTATTTTCTGCATTTTGGTTTAGTATCGGCTAATTAAAATAAACAAATTGGGGTTAGAGAAATATAATAAAGCAAATTAAATATGGTAATATAAACTGTAAAGTGAAAGCAAGCTAGAGGTTAAGTAAGTCACTTGCCTGAACCCTAAATCTCTGGATTAGGTACAGCAGTCTGTCCTCGGTAGGGAGCTGTACTGAAATTCCCGGATGAGCTAATCCTGGTGGCAACTCTGTCACTGATCTCGGGATTTAAGTTTCGAGGTCTTTAAGTTAAAACGGGAAAATGTTTTCTATAAAGGAATTTTCATTTCAAATCAAATCAATGGCTTTTCCTAACTCAAGATAAACAAAACCTGTTTTTCCAAAGCAAAACCAAAACGAATGAAAACGTTTTCCCCGGTTAGCTTCGCCGCGTTCCTGATTTTTCCGAATCTCTTCTCAAAAAAGGTCGTCCGCTCACACATGATATAAATTATATCATATGGTACGATTTAATTTATATACATAAAAATTAAATCAATTGAAAATTAATTTTAACCCGTGGTAGTTAATTATACCTAGGGTTTTGTGAACTATAAATTCATGTTGGTGATGCCCTAGTCCCATGGCATTGGTCCTTGTATTGTATCATACATTTTGTATGTTATAATGAGATTTATTTATTATAAAATTTGTGTTAATAAATAAAGACATTAATCTATTTATTATATACCTTGTGTAATTTTATAAATAGAGTATCCAATGGACATATCCATATCTATGTTGACAAGTGTCATGCACTTTCCAGTAAGACCATGGATAGGGAAAACGATATGACCATAGAGTTATCCGTAGTCTGTTCCAATCATGGGAATGAATAGAACTAAAGACTATCGTAAATTTGGTTGTATAGCGGTGTCTTACCGACTATTGGACATGGATTATCAACCAGGTTTATAGGTACATACAAAGGGGCATGGTACTGGATAAGATTGGCTACACGAGAAATCCACATGGTATAGTATCATAAGTGATTCTGGTGTAGTACTTGTATGGATCCTTTGACCTGACCATATCATGGTGTTGCATGTGAAGTGACACATTTTGGTGTACACCTAAAGGGGCTGTAACAGGGTGCCAAGTATTGGCACATTCAGGTGTATCAGTGAATGTGACAGGGCCATGAATATGCATAAGGGAATGTCACTCAATAGTCCACTACGAAGATATCACTGGCCACTTAATGAGTGCAACTGATAAGAGTGTGGCCACACCCAAACAAGTTGGAACTTGTTTGTGAGCATTAGTTCATCCGGGATCAAGTTAAAGTCTAGACACAAAAGAGGGTGATTAAACCATACCTCTGTGTTGGACACCGATATTAGTGACATGGGATATAAAAGTTTAAACTACAGGGTTTCGATTTCAGTTAGACTACTATCTCCATCTTAATTAGGGGCTGTAGTGGCTTATTAGAGCCCGCATACAGTCTGTGGACTATAGGTCCACTGCCAACATAAAGACTGGTCCACAGGATCGTACACATTGACATCTAAGCTTGAACTTAACGGATCAACCGTATACTTGGAGTATACCAACTGGAAAGAAAGGATTCTATTGATTATATTATATAGATTAATTGTATTGATCAAAATTATATAATTAATATTTGTATTGGGTTTCTTATTATTAATTCAAATGAATTAATTTAAGATATTATTTCCTAGGTGGAAATATTTCACATGTATAGGTTTATATGAATTTAATTTTATGAAGAGTCTAATTTTAATTTCTAGGTTAAATTAATTGGTCAAATTGATTTTAATTTGAAATGACATGTAACATAATATATGGTATAATATATTCACATACATGAAAGATTAAAATTAAATTTGCAATTAAAACTAGACCTAAACAATTAATTTCGGACTTGGGCTTTAGTAAGGAAAACCCCACATAAAATTGAAAACCTAATACCTAAATTCCTATGGGAAGGAATTCGGTCAAGGGTATAAAATTACTGCTGTAATTTTCAGCCAGCAAGAGAATTCCAAGGCAGAAAATTTCAGCCCTATATTTCCCTTTCTTTTAATGATCCGATGCTAGCACGCGTTCTCGCTTTGGAGCCATTCGTGTACGGGACTGTGGAGGAGATCAATTTTGGTTTCTGTACCCATCTCTGAAAGAGATTCACTCGGTGAGAATCTAACTTTCTCTTATCTAATTTTGTTGTTTTGATTTCCACATCAATTGCTCCTGCGTCATGGATTTGAGAAAAACAATGCGAGCTTCTGCTTTAATCGGTTGTTTTCCAATGAAAAATCCCTGCAATTCACACTTAAGAAAGTCAACTCTTAATTAGGGATATTTCTATTGTATTATTTGGCCAAAAGTATTTGAATTCATTATGTTTAAAAGTTGTGTGTTTCTTGATAAGTAATGTTGCTACAAGTTGTTTCTTGTTGGTTTTAAGCTATTTTTAGTCTTACTTTTCTTTTCTATCCTCTTCCTAATAGATTTTGGACTATTTTGGATAATAAATGCATAAAAGCTATAGTCTGGCAGTGGTGCTTGAGCATGATTAATATTGAGTTAATTAAGTATCTTTTATGATAAGTTATCTTAAACTCCTTTGGTTCTTTGCCTAAGTTGAAAAATCTTTAATACTGATCTCTTTAATGATTTTTGCTGCAGCTTTTGAGCAATAGTGATGAACTAAGATGAAAAGCATTAATATTTGTGAGTTTTAAGCTTAATATTTTCGAATTTGATAAATTCATTTTCTATCTCTCTTTATGAGTGAGTATGCATTTAGTTTAGAGTTCTAGAACTTGTTTTGAATGTCATATTCGATTACTTGACTTTTCTAGACATTAGATGATAAAGCCATCTAGATTTAGCCGACTTTCGATTCAATCACCTACCTGTTTTGTCATAATTATATCTGTCATTGTAGTGCAACCAAGTTAAGCCTAGCCTTTTCTTTCCTTCAACCACTAACTTGTTCCCCTTAACCCTTCTGACTTTTAATCCCAATCACTCATGTTACCGTTTAGTTTTTAAGAAAACAAATTATGGGCAGCCTATTTTAGAAAGTTCCCTATCAATGAAATTTGTGTTCTTAAAGCTAAAAAAAATGCAAGTTGTGTTGTTTGTCTCAATTGAGCTTGTTGTTTCAATAGCACAACCATGTTTATCCAACTTTCTGAATATCATATTGTGAGCGTAGATTTTGCTTTTCCCTAATGAAGTAAACACTTAAATACTGAATGAAGCCCTAAGTGAAGAGTTGAAGTGGAGATTATCGCCTGACCCCAAACCCTCTTCAAACCTTAGAAAAACCTCAAAGACCTACCAATCACTTTCTTTATGCCTCATGGGCATAATGGAATAATCTCATGCTTAGTATGAACTATGTAAACCTCTCCTATGCATAGTTTAAGCTTTGTTGAGTCTCGTCATGCTTAGTTAGGCTTGCTCAAGCTTAGTTATGCTCCATTGTGCTTAGTTATTAAATAAACTAAGAAATAGCTTACATATATATTTGAAAATATAGCATTTAAAATTTACCTTTTTCTTAAGTTTCCCCCATTTCTTCCCCTCACCAAGCTTTGCTTAATTCCTTCAAAACTTCATTCTTGAAATTCTTACCATTCCCATCCATTCCTTTTGTAATACACTTTGAAATCCTCTTGATTTATTGGCTTGAACTTAATAGATTTTTCTACGAAGCTACCCAGATATCCCATCTCTCCTTTTTGGGAATCAAACTATTCTCCCTAAAATTTGTTCCCCTTCCTTTCACTTTCTTTCCCTTTTCATTCCTTGGATACAAATTAGAATTCTCTCGAACTAGCATACGTGGCTCATTTTAGTACACTCACATTTCCTAATATCATAAGTGGCTACTTCTCACACTAATGCGTGTCGAGCATACCTGTTATAACCTTGATCCAAAAGTGTATTTATTGAGGGGGAGATCGATCGCCAAAGTTCGGTTGGGTATGAAGACAATTGAAACGGTAGAATTCTTCAGGGTTGTACCTGCTACAGTGAGGGAAGGGTTTCTTCCCTCAGACACTCCGATGCCAAAATTAGTGATTATAATTAATGATCGGTCCCCTTCCCTCCTTTGGAAAGGTTATTTATACCTGTTGTAAGGGAGGTTGCTTTTAAGGAGATCATGACCCACGTTCCTGGTAACTTCCAAGGAGTGGAGGATTAGGTTGACTAAAAAATAACCATTACTCTGATGGTTTTAATTAACATTTAAAATTAATTAAAACTTGCATTAGGATTTTTTTTCTATCCTTGAATCAGGGTTATATCAATTGCTCCCCACTTCTATTTTTTGGGTTTATCTGGAAATAGAAGTAAGCAAGACCAACCATTAGCCTTTAATAATTTAATTAAAGTCAAATACCAATTTAAGATTGGGCAGAGCATTAGGATTAATTTTGCAAAAATAATTGGTTAGGATTATAAAAGATAAAGATGAGTTTGGATTTGGATTCCCCTCTTTTACTCTAACTGAAATAGAGTTTTAATGGGTTTAGGTTCTTTATTTTGGGGCTGATATTTAAGCCCAAGGAATATAGAATAAACCCTCTTACTCTTTTTCTTTATTTTGCTCCTCTTGCATTCAACCTCAGCCTCTCTTCCTTGTTGTTCCGCTGTCCACGTCCGCTGTTCCTCGCCGGCTACCATTCAGCGCTTCCACACCGTCTAGTGCTGTCGTCTCGTTTCCATCGGTGTTTTGCTTCATCCGTCGATCGTCAACCCAACAAGTCTCCACGTTGTTCAGACCACGCAGCATCGCTGCTCGCCACTACATATGTCCGGCACAGCCTAGCATTGCCCAACTCCCCTTGGGCAGTCCAATCTCCACCGCGCAAATGGCTTCTCGCTACAGCCCCGACCTCCAACCAGACGTCAGCTCTTCTAATTTCCACAGCCAATCCGATCTGAACCTGTCACTGACCATTCCAATCAGATTCCGTCCAGCCATTCCGATCCAAAATCAGAACCGTCTGCCTTCAATTAGCTACTGAGGTCAGTTTTCCGGTGAATTCCTTGTGAATTTCTCTTGTCTGAAATATTATGTTGGATCCTGCTTCATGGCTATATATTTTTATTAGGTTTGCATCTATGCTTGGATTTGATTTGTGGGATTGCTGTTATGCAACATTGCATATTGCTTTTGCTTTGAACTTGTCATCTTTGAATGTGCAGAAGACTATTTAATTCATAGCTATTTTATTTGATTGGTGAAATTAAGAACCTAATGAAATTTTGTCCTGACTATATATATATATATATATATATATATATATTGTGGTTCAATAATTTGATGATAATCGCTAGCGGGCGTAATCATGTGAATGAGTAATTCTTTGTTCAGTAATATCAATTTCTACGTTTCATGTGTCATGGAAAATTAAAGGACCTTATTAAGGCCTCAATTCATCAAAAGCAGGAGTTGTACTACTGCTTAAGTATTTTGCCATATAGAAACTCAAAAGAATTTCACAGCAATGGATATTATTTATGAATTGCTGCAGATGACTAGGTTTGATAATTTAAATTGTTATTTGATCATAGATGAAGTTGACTACTTTGGATGCAGTATGGCACAAGCACTAATTGGAGTGTCCTAAAAAATAATCAATATTCTCTACTTAAGATCCTGTTTGTCCAAATAGGAAGAAGAGTTGAAGCTAATTAGAATAATCTGCTTGGGGCTTCTTAGCTTAGTTTCAAGAAAATCATATGATTTGGATCAAAATTCTCATCACTATATGTAATTGTTGTTTGGAGATATTTCTTATTCTTGTAATTTGGATCGAACATGTTTTTTTTTTAATGAAGCCCTGTATCCTTTTGCTCTTGTGACAATTGCTATAAATGTTTATGATTTGTCTGCCTAGCTAATCAAAAGTTAATGTATGTGGATTCCAAACTCTCTCTTACTTGTTCATGCCTCAACGGATTTTGTCACTTTGGCAAAACCCTTAATATTAATATGAAATTGCATCAATTTATATCAAAAGCATTATTACCGTTGGTAATAAAATTCTGAAAACAAGTAGCTGGAAATTCTTTCCACACAGCATACCGAACTTGTTTCGCTCTTTCCCTCTTAGCATGTCTTGGAGTTATCTACATCCTTGTGTGCTATAACATAATTAATTATACACCAAGTATAAATTATATTTGACAATGCCATTATGTCTGATTTTTATTTATGGATTTTCTTGTTCACGTTGTTGTGTTGGTGTCTGCGTGGATCATTGTTATTCCCTTCTGTCATCCTTTGTTTTCTTTTTTTTTGGATGATACTTGCCATGAACAAAAGATGAATATTATTGTTGTGACCATTGTCTCTGTTAATCAGTCAAGTTGTTGTTTTCTTTTTGCTTGCTTGGTATTACTCATGGTTTGATTGTTTCTCTTTTGTTCTTCCTTTATTGTTGATTTCTTGCATCCGAAGATGGTTCGAACTAAATAGACAATGAGACTCAGGTCTGAAGTTCTGGTCCTCGTTCCAATGAAGTAATCACTAAATGCGTTCCCACTCGACTTGGTGAAAATGAAGTCAAATCTTTTAGAACTAAGTTATCCCTTCCACCCGGCTGGAGAGTTGCACTTCCTCCAAATCCAGATGCTTCTTTTGCTATTGCTTCCTATGATTCTTTTGCCTTACATGAGGTTCTTTTGGACATGGGTGTCACTTTTTCTTTGCCTCCCTTCATTATGGCCTTTTTAAAAGCTAACAAATTGTCACCACCACAGCTGTACCCCATGGGATGGAGGTTTCTCATCGGTTTTCTATCTTCTATGTCATAAGGCAGAGGTCGTTCCAACTGTCAATCTCTTTCATCTTTTTTACATCACTAAGGCATACAAAGATAAATTAGGACGTTTTCTCCTTCAAAAGACTGATTTTGGTGAAGAAACACTCACCCTTATCGATGATCTTCCTCCCATTGGTAATTATGAAGACAGATGGTTGCTCATTTACCCTCCTCCTGACATGTGGAAAGTTGCTCATCCTTGGAGCTGGGTGTGGGTTAGAAAGGGTATCACTTGGCTGGTTTGTGCTTCTCTCTTATTAAAGTATTCAGTCGAGATTAAAATTTTGCGCAAAATAAAATGTTATTTAAATAAAATTCTGACGCCATCCAATCTGTCTGCCACGGGTTGGGGAGTTCCCTCATGTCCTCCTCTCATCAACGAAACTAACCCTTCTTCCTCAGATCATTTAGATCGTGAAACTTCTAACAACCGAAGCTCCTCCAACTCTTCATCCGATTCATCCAGGGGTTCCTTGTCTGATGGCACCATCGAAGATTCTTCGTCTGAACACGAGATCTTCCCTTTAGAAAACACCTTACTGTATAACGCTGATATCCCTTCTAGTCATATGACTTCTTTATCTGACAATGGTGACTAATTAAAATAATATATATATATACACACGATATCATATATGATTCTCGCCCTTTCAAATCATGGATGTTTACTGACAATTTTCTTTTGTAGGCATGACTCCATCAGAAAACTCTACTTTTGATGCTTTTGCCGTTGGGAACTCCACTTTTGCCGCTTTTGCAGCCGGACAAAAACGTACTAGAACAGAGATTTCTCCTACCATTTAAATCATTTCAGAGGGTGATGCTTCGGCTCTGAAGAAAGCTCATCCTTCAGCTCCATCAAATGCTTCATCAGAGGCCGATATTCCAAAGGCCACCGTTGGTGTGAATTCTTCAATCCCTCCTGTGCAACCAAAGTTTAAGTCTTCTGAGGTCGATCCTTCCAGTAAGGCTAAGAAGGGTGTGTCAATCTCATCTCCTAATCATTCTTCCTCTACTCGAGATGAGAGAGGTGGCTCTCAATCGATGCGGAACACAAGAGATGAGAGGCTTCATTCCAATATTCCACTTCGTCGTAAGAGGAAGAAACTTCGCTCAGAATCTTTATGTGGAATGGATCTTGTTTTTCCAAGGATGGGCATGCCTGTCGTGTCTTACAACATCTACAAAAATAATCCTTTGAAAACTACTCTTCAAGGGGAGGATTTTAGGTTTTACCCTGGTTTGCTAAATACCAATTCTGTTAACCTGCCGGGGGTAGCTTCTAGGCTGATGATTTCCTCTATTCTCCCTTATGATGAGGAGAGATACTGCAAGGATTTGTGTGACAACCTTGATATGGCTGAGAGCAGGATTGTTGAAGTGTGTATCTCTGTTTAGTCATCATATAAATGTGTACTTTATCATATGTGTTCTATTTGAGTATAACTCATTTTCTTTGTTTTGATGGTAGGGTGCTCAACGTGCTTCAGTGGCTTTTGGATTTGCACGAAAGCTAAAGCAAATGGTTGAAAACCTTGAAGGGAAACTTCAAGAGGTTGAAGGGAAACTTCAAGAAAGTCGGAGTATGAATGTGAAGCTTCAGGATCGTGTTAAATCATTGGAAGCTGATCAAGTAAACTTAAAAGCCATGGAATCCAAGTATGCTATTCTGAATAATGATTATGAGAAGTTAGATAAGCAGAACTCCTTCCTTAAAAATGATATCAAGAAGCTTAAACTGAAGCTAGCTGATGAGACTAGCATGGTGCAGAAACTCAAGAGTGACCATGCTTCCATTCGTTCTACCGCAATTCACGAGTACAGGGAGTCCAAAGACTGTTACGAGAGAAAATGTGTAGCCATGGTCAGTTTCCCCAAGATAGGTTTTTATCTTGCTCGGCAAATTCTTGAGCAGGAGGATGGTTGTTCTCATCCTGAGTTAGTCTTTTCGAAAACTGAATCTCTTTCCCACCATACTAATTGGTAGACTTTTGATCCGAATGAAGAGGACAGTGCTACCTGTGTAAATAAAGGATTGTTTGATGATCTGAAGAATCTTGGTGGACCTTGGGAATTCTATGGGAAGAATGGAGTCATGGAGTCTTCAGATATAGTTCCGGATGATGAGATATCAGCCTTGCAAGATTTAGATGAGGATCATGGTGCTGATGATGAACCGTCTGCCGATGTCGATCATGCATCTTAGATTTTTATTCTTTATTTTTATTCCTTATATTTTTTTTTCCATGAGAATTCATTGATTTAGAATTTTTTTTATCTATTTTATGATTTTTTTATCTACTTTTTCTTCATGTTTAATGTTAATCGCTCCCCAATCACAAGCAATTTTATTGAATTGGGTGTGATTTTTCATACACTTATACTTGGAAATTTTTCACGACGTATGTTTGATTTTTATAAATTGCTTGCATCATGGCAGCAAGCTTTCTTCCCTCATAGAAGATAAGCTTTTTGGCCTCCCATATGTCTAAACAACATTGAAAAATATCACTGCGTGCATCATGGCAGTAAACTTTCTTCCCTCATAGAAGATAAGTTTTTTGGCCTACCATATGTCTTAACAGCCTTGAAAAATATCACTGCGTGCATCATGGCAGTAAACTTTCTTCCCTCATAGAAGATAAGTTTTTTGGCCTACCATATGTCTTAACAGCCTTGAAAAATATCACTGCGTGCATCATGGCAGTAAACTTTCTCCCCTCATAGAAGATAAGTTTTTTGGCCTACCATATGTCTTAACAGCCTTGAAAACTGTCACTGCGTGCATCATGGCAGTAAACTTTCTTCCCTCATAGAAGATAAGTTTTTTGGCCTACCATATGTCTTAACAGTCTTTAAAAATATCACTGCATGCATCATGGTAGTAAACTTTCTTCCCTCATAGAAGATAAGTTTTTTGACCTACCATATGTCTTAACAGTTTCAAGGGATAAATTTTATAATCTTTATTGGTGGATCAACGAGCAATAAGAAATGAAAGTAAAGGCATGACACCCAATATTTTTACGTGGAAAACCCCGATGAGGAGAAAAACCACGGGACCGCAATCACGGCTCTATTAACTTTATTGATTTATAATGGTAGTTACAAAATACAATTGCTCTGAAAATAAGGCTTCAAATGATTTGCATTCCAAGTTTTGGTCATCTTTTTTCCTTCCAGAGTTTCCAATTTGCAAGTTACTGGACCAACCATTTTTCTGATTCGGTAGGGTCCTTCCCAATTTGGTCGAAGCTTTCCTTCCTCTGTATGAGCATTAGTTATTGCTGTCTTCCTAAGAACAAGATCTCCCTCAACCAGTGATTTTTCTTTTACCCTTGAATTGTAATACCGAGAAACTCTTTGTTGATATGCAGCTAATCGTATGCATGTTGATCCCTTTGCTCATCTAATAAATCCAAGTTGGTGTTGATTGCTCCAGAATTAGTTTCTTCATCAAACTCAATCATTCTAGGGGAGGTTGCTCCTATCTCAACAGGGATCAATGTTTCTGTTCCGTAGACTAAGCTGAAAGGGGTCTTTCTTGTTGATATTCTACTTGTAGTTTTGTATGCCCAAAGGATTGACGGAAGCTCATCAACCCATGCTCCCTTTGCTTTGTCTAAATGCATTTGCAAACCTTCCTTAATGGTTTGATTGGCTCTCTGTACTTGGCCGTTAGCTTGAGGGTAAGCTACTGAGGCAAAACTCAGTCGAATATGAAGGTTGTCACAAAACTTCTTGAGTGAGTCACAATCAAACTGTTTTCCTCTATCCATCATCAGGACCCTTGGTAACCCAAATCGACAGATTATGTCTTTCCATATAATGCCTTCTATTTTCTTCGCTGTTACGGTAGCCAAGGGTTCAGCTTCTACCCATTTGGTGAAATAGTCAGTGGCTACCATAAGGAATTTTCTTCCTCCAGTTACTTGTGGGAAGGGTCCCAACAAGTCTAATCCCCATTTAGCAAATGGGTTGGCTCAATGGAACTTCGGAAGGCTGAAACTGGAGCATGCTGTATGGGGCAAATCTCTGACATTTATCACATTCTTTAACCTTTTTTAGAGCATCATCTCTTAATGAGGGCCAGAATAATCCCGCCCTTAATACTTTGGTTGCTAACGCTCTTGCTCCTAAATGTTGTCCACATATACCCTCATGTATCTCAGCTAATGCATATTTTGCTTTTTCTGGGCCAAGAAATTTTAGAAGCAGCACGGAGTACCCTTTCTTGTATAGGGTGTCTTCAATCAAAGTGAAACGAGGTGCTCTCATTTTAAGCTTTTTGGCTTCCATAGACTCAGTTGGCAATTCCCTTGTCTTTTAAAACTTTATAAATGGGGTCCTCCAATCTTACCCTTCATCGATACATGCTACTATCTTTTCCTCTATGCTTGGCCTTTTCAGTTCCTCAAGATGCACGATCCTTTCTTTCGTATCCAATGATGAGGCTAGCTTGGATAATGCATCTGCATGAGCATTGCTACTTCTGTTGATCTGTACTAACTGAAATTCTTCAAATGCCTTTTGCTAATGATGTAACTTTATGCAGGTATTGAATAATGACAGGCTCCTTTGCTTCATATTCCCTATAAAATTGTTGAACCACCAACTGTGAATCACTATATGCTACTATCTTTTTAATCTGTAATTGGTCGGCGAGCTTTATTCCAGCAATAAGGGCCTCATATTCAGCAATGTTATTCAAGCTTGGAACAGCAAAACGCAGGGAGTATTCGATGGGGTCCCCTTTAGGAGACATTAGCACTATCCCTGCTCCACTGCCTGATGAACTGGATGCTCCATCCATAAACAATTTCCATGTGCTTGTACCTTCCTCAGCTAATTTCTTCTGCCCAGTACATTCAACAATAAAGTCGGCTAATGCCTGCCCCTTGATGGCCTGCCGTGGTTCAAAGTTGATGTCATATTCGCTTAACTCAATTGCCCATTTAGTAAGGCATCCTGAGCATTTTGGTTTTTGCAAGACTTAGCGTAGAGGTTGATCGGTTAAGACTGTTATGGGGTGAACTTGGAAGTATGGTCTTAACTTTCGAGAGGCCATCACCAGTGCAAGTGCAACTTTTTCTGTGAATGGGTACCGAGGTTCTGTGCCCTGAAGTACCTTGCTAACATAGTAAATGGGTTTGTTAACCTTTCCATATCTCCTTCGTAAAACCGCACTCAATGCTACACTACTAAGACCCAAATATACTAACAGTGGCTCCCCTGGTTCTGGTCTAGTTAGAAGAGGTATCTATTTTAAGTACTCCTTCAGCTCCTCGAAAGCTTTTTCACATTCGGGTTTCCATTCAAAGTTTTTCACGGCCCTCAAAGTCTTGAAAAAAGGAAGGCTTTTCTCGGCTGATTTGGATAGGAATCTATTCAAAGATGATATCCTTTGGGTTAATCGCTGTACTTCTTTAACTGAGGATGGAGATTTCATGTCTAGTATAGCTTGTACTTTTTCTGGGTTTGGTTCTATGCCTCTTTCAGTTATCATGTAACCCAGAAACTTCCCTGATTGTACTCCGAAGGTGCACTTGTTTGGATTAAGTTTGATGTTACAGCTTCTCAAAACATTGAACACCTTGTTGAGTTTTTCAGCATGGGATTCTCCCTTTTTGCTTTTAACGATCATATCATCCACATATGCCTCCATGGTATTTCCCAACAGGGGTTTAAATACTTTGTTGACCATCCTCTGATATGTTGCACTAGTGTTTTTGAGTCCAAAAGGCATTACTCTATAGCAGTATGTTCCTTTTTTCGTGATGAATGCTGTCTTCTCTTCATCTGAAGGATCCATCATTATCTGGTGGTATCCCATGAAAGCATCCATGAAGCTCAATAATTCATACCCGAAGGTTTGATCTACCATTTTTTCAATATGCGGTAAAGGGTATGAATCTTTTGGACAAGCCTTGTTTAAATCAGTGAAGTCTATGCAAATCCACCATTTCCCATTTGGCTTCTTAACCATCACAACATTTACAAGCTAATCTGAATAATGAACTTCTCCAATGAAGTTGGCTTGGAGTAACTTGTCTATTTCTTCTTCTAAGACTTGTTGTCTTTCTGGGGCTATGTACCCCTTTTTATGCTTAACCGGTTTTAGCCTTAGGTCAACATTCAAATGGTGTGAGGCTACCTCTAAGCTAATGCCAGGTATATCCGTAGGTGCCTATGCAAAAACATCTGCATTCTGTCTTAAGCATTTTATCACTTCCGATCTGGCTTCCCTTTGCATTCGAGTCCCAATGTATGTTATTTTGTCCATCTCATCTTCTTTCAATCCCACAGCTTCAACCTCTTCAACTGGTTTTAGCTTGTTCTCTGACTCCTCTGAGATGGTTAACGTTTCTCCCTTTGCAATTTCTTTCCCTTTTGTGGAGGATATGTAACAGTTTCTATCTTTCTTCTGATCACCTCGCACTTGGCCTATCCCTTTTCGGGTAGGGAACTTCATTAACGAGTAGCTTATGGAGATCACTGCTCCCATATTGTTCATATTGCATTATATGCTGGAGATATTGATCTGATTACCATGAAGTTTGCCATTCTCCTGATACTGCAGGGATCTTTGCCCAGGGTGACGAGTAACTGGATCGACCCCGCTATCAAAACAGATTCACCCGAAAAGCCGAACAAAGGGGCTCATGCTTCTTTGAGTCTATCAAGGGATATATTCATCTTTTCAAAACAGTTCTAGTAGAGAAGGTTGACAAAACTTCCATTATCTATTAGAATCCTCTCTACTGGGAACTTCATGATGACGGCTGAGATGAACATTGCGTCATCGTAGGGCATTATTACATCTACTTGATCTGTTGATGTGAAGACTATGGATTCTTCTTCTCGGGCTTTCATGACATTGTTTACTTCATAGGCCTATCTTGAGTAATCTTCCCTTGATGAGGATGACATTCCTGCCAGGGTTTCTCCACCTGAGATGACATTTATAGCTGGATGGCTTGGTTTATTATCTAGAGCAGGGATCTCATCCTTCCTCCCTTCTCTAGGTTTTGCATATTCTCGATCGCCTTATTGCCTATCATCTGGGTATCTGTCTCTCTTTGGGTATGAAGTTCTTTCCTTTCTCCAATTTTCTGCATACACAAATCTACCAAGTTTGCCCTAACGTACTAAGGCTTTTATCTCATTCATTAATTCTCTACATCTATCTGTAGAATGACCATGGGTTTTATGAAATTGGCAATAAGCATCAGTGAACTTTCCCATTGTCCGATTGGCTTTTTGAGGAAAAGTAAGAAGTCCAAAGCCTTCTATAGCTGCCAAGATGTTGGACCGAGGTTGGAGTAGAGGTGTGAAACTTTCAAATCTCAACTTGGGAGCATGGCTTGCTTCTTTCCCTCTTCCATTCTTCTTACCCGCATCATTCACTTCATCCCTTTCTTTCCTTTTTCTATCCCAACTTCCCCTTCCCACTACATTTCTCATGACATCTTCGGAAAGGATGAATTTATTGGCGCGACTGAATAGATCACCGAGGGTAGCAGGCTGATCATAAGACAGAGATTTCTCAAAATCTCGTGATCTTGTTCCCTGAAGGATTCCTGCAACTGCCATTCCTACTTAAAGATCCTAAACTTCTAATGTTGCAGCCGGAAATCTTTCAACGTACTCCCTCAGGCTTTCTTTTTCTTCCTGTTTTATGGTGAGAAGGTATGTTGCATCCTTTTTTCTCCTAGTATTGATGATAAAAGCATTTATGAATTCCTTACGAAGCTGTTTAAAGCTTGAGATGGATCCTTCCTTTAAGCTATTGAACCATGTGCGCGCATGTTCTGTCAATGTAAGCGAGAATGCTTAACACATTATTCCATCCTCCCATCCATGCAGTAACATTACAGCTTCATAATTCTGCATATGATCATGAGGATCACCTTTTCCAGAGTCGGTGGACAACTGGGGCATTTTGAATTTCTTTGGTAGCGGTTTATTCATGATCTCTTCAGTGAAAGGAACTTTTCTTCCCTTCTATTCTTCACTAGTAGGAACTAGCTTCTTCTTTTCTAGAACCTCTTCGATCATTTTTTTCAAATTTTCAGGCTTTACTACACTGAATACTGATTCTCCTTTGTAGGTGCTTTCTACAACCTCATTAGGTGCTCCACCTCTTTTCTGAGTCTCTCGTCATTCTTGGTGAGGAGAGGGATGAGAGATTTCATCATCCCTCTGATGATCCTTTTCATATTCTTTTTCCTTAGCCTGTAGCTCTGATGGAAGTTTATCATGAGGGTGTGTTTGTTGGACAAAAGACAACAAGTTCTGAAGCATGCGGTTGTTTTCTTCAAACTTCTTCTTTAGAGTTTCATAGTCTGCCAAGGATATGGTTCGTGGAACAATTCCTGATCCTCCTAGTTGAGTTCTGAGTTATTCTTATGGGTTATCATGTTCGTCATGCTGCATATGAGTATCTTCTGGATTGAAGGAGACGTGAGAATGCATAACTTGAGATCTCTTCGGAGGCATTTTTTATGATGAAAAGAATGAAAAATGGCTTTTTGATTAGTTCCCCATAGACGACGCCAACTATTGTAACCTTGATCCAACAGTGTATTTATTGAGGGAGAGATCGATCGCCAAAGTCTGTTGGGTATGAAGACAATTGAAACGGTAGAATTCTTCAGGGTGGTACCTGTTACAGCAAGGGAAGGGTTTCTTCCCTCAGACGCTCCGATGCCAAAATTAGTGATTATAATTAATGATCGGCCCCCTTCTCTCCTTTGGAAAGGTTATTTATAGCTATTGTAAGGGATGTTGCTTTTAAGGAGATCATGACCCACGTTCCTGGTAACTTCCAAGGAGTAGAGGATTAGGTTGACTAAAACATAACCGTTACTCTGATGGTTTTAATTAACATTTAAAATTAATTAAAACTTGCATTAGGATTTTTTTTTCTATCCATAGATAAGGGTTATATCAATACCAAAAATAATAATTTTTGTAATCAAACTACTACTAATTTGTAGATAGCAGTGAGTAGGGTCGAACTCACAGAGATTTGTTGGTTATTTCTTTTAAATAAAAAGAAAAGAAAATAAGATAGGGGTTTTGTGAAGAGTGTAACTAAATTATTAAAATAAATAAAAAGAGATTAAAAATTAAGAAAATAAAAGGAGAAAGATTTCCTACTAAGGAGAAATTCAAGTCTTGGAATTAAATAACAATTGTTTATTGATCACAAAAGATAGTTTCAAATCTTATTAAGTAAATTGGTTACAGTTATTGATAAGATCTAATAACCTATCTCACATTGCCGAATAGATAATCAAAAGAAGCTCATTAATTATCTCTAATCAAATAAACAGTTCCAAACAAGCTTTGGAATTTAACTCATTTGATTGCATTAACAAATTAGAGAGGCCAATTCAACTCAACAATTGAACAAGCAGGATTATTTAAAGAAGATTATTTAAGTTCACAACATATAATCAATATCTTGTTCAAAATTAATTATGTTGTTTGCTACTAGCATTAGATAGTTCAAACAACTACGGATTTGAATATCTAAATTAGCATATCGATTGAATTAATAAATAAATACTTGAAAGATATGAAATAGATGAAGATCAAAATAATCTCACAATTGAGGTTCTAAAATTGAAAATTCCTTAGCTAGAAGAGAATATTATCTCTCCATGAGAGAAAGAAAACAAAACTAAAAAATATATCTAAAACTATAACTATATCTCTCCATAAGAAGAAGAAGAAGACTCCTCTTATAGAATTTGGAAAGGAGAAAGAAATAAAATCCTAAGTAGAATAAAACTCTAATTAGGAAAAGTAGAGAACATCCTAAGTAGAAATAATACAATTAAATAAAATCCTAACATATCCTAAACAAATTAAAAGCTAATATAAGTAAAAATAAGACTAATTAGAAAGTCTTCTAATCCCATAAAATAACTCAAATCCATAGCTCTTCTAAGCCATGCTCATGGCTTATGCAAAACAGCTTTCTATGTCCATTTTCAGCATCAGCAGAACACCAAAAGCCGTGCTTATGGGTTATAGCTACACAGCTCCATCTTCTATGCATACCAAGCTCCCAAAATCAACAGTTTAAGCTCAATTTCAACCTCAAAGACCCTAGCATGAATAATAATGCAAAGTGAAGTGAATCTGCCTAAGTTAACAAAAAATATAGCAATTAAAGCTTGTAAACAAAGGCAAATTACGGGCATAAAATGCATTCATCACATACTGCCACCTATTCTTTTTCATGCAAAAATATCTTCTTTCACTTATTCCCTCTCTTCATCTAATATCTATTTCCGTATCCTTACTTATTTCTGAATCATCTTTGTCATATCTCTTTTATCCTTATTTCCTGAATTATAGACACTACCACCTCTCATTTTGATGCATCTACTAATCGTTTCTTCTGAATCTCAGCTCTTTATGAAGCATTAAATCTATAGTCTAACCTGGTCAATCACTTAACATAATCCACATGTCCCTCTTCACTTACCAATCCAGGTCTCTTGGATCCAATGCATCTCTAATCAACTTTCTCGTCACTTAACCAGTCACCAGCTCTCAATCCATTACTTGTCTACTCTATGATCCGATTCTTCATTACTCTACTTATTACTTGAATCTCAATCTGCTTTAGAATTTAACTTGGTCACTTATACCTCTCATCAATCTGGTTATCAACTTAATCTGGTCTTAACCTTTCTAGCTCGTCACCTTTGCTAATCTTCATTCTTATCCACTAACCTATTCTGAGTGCAGATTTTTCCAACCTCAGTGATGAAACCCAAATTAGTTATCCTTTGCATCGAGTTTTCTACAGGAATCGGTTTGAAGGATGAGGCGGGCACCGAATTAACTCGAGAACAAACCTGAGAATCATCCAAAAAATCAATGGCCTAAACCCTAATTTTAGTGAGTGCTACACGACTCTCATTAGAGCCGTATGGCTTTATTTAAAAGAGGGATAAGCCGTGAAACCAAATGTGAAAAGTTAAATTTTTGACAAAAAATGAAAGCTGTACGGCTCTCATCTAGAGCCATTTGACTCATCCCTCAACAAAATAGAGCTGTACGACTTTAATCTTAGCCAGGCAAAAAAATAATTCACCTCATATAGGTAGGAGAAAAGAAGACAAATACTTTGGATTTGGAGGGATAAGGGAGCAATGGAAACAAGAAAAGAGGGGGAGCCATTTTTGAAAGGTTAGAGGGTTAGAAAGTTATATAGATGTAGAGAAATAGAGAGTTAGAAAGTTAGAAAAAAAAAGAAAAAATAGAAATAGAGAATAGGGAGAAGGAAGGAGAGAACCAGATACTTTCCCAATCCCTATTTCTAAACCTAAATCTCAATCCTTTCAATCCTAAACACTCAAACTTTAATCCTTGTTACTTGGTTCGTGATATTGGAGATGATTCGGAGTATAAATGGGCTTATTTAGAACCAATTTGCATCTTAAGAATCAATTTTAGAAACTCAAGAATACTAGATAAACATGTTAAAGGTAACTTTTGAAAGGCCTTAAATACTTTTTACTGCTTTTTGGGTTGTTTTTGACATGTGTTGTGAAGTTTTAAGTTGAAAATAATTCTGCTCATTTTCTGGAAATTTGAGACATACGGCTCTCATATCCATGTAGTCCCATGCAAGATTCAGTTTTCAAAATCTTTCTGTTTTACAATTTTTGAGCCGCACGGCTCTGTTCTTCATTACAATCCGGTTTTCTGATGAATTAATGAGGTTTCGTTTTGCAGAACATGAAATCGCTAAACTCATAAGATAAGGAAATATTTTGGAATTTTATATTTTGATAAATATTATGTAATATTTGTTATTAAGTTATTTTTTGAGTGTTTATATATTTATTTCAATAATTTTGGATAAAAAAGGTTTATGATGTGCTTATCATTTTATACCCAGATCTAATTTTTGTGATGTAATAAACCCCCACGAATGAGATTCCATAGAGATCCTAGGATAACTGACTCACCAGAGCATATAAATTAAATCATTAACCTGTAAAATGTTTTTGTAATCGTTTTCTCAAAAAATGCATTTCAAAAATCATCTTCTAGGTCAAGTTGGTTGAATCTACTAGATTCTCTCAGTTTTCCCCTTTCACATCCCGAGCTATCCATTATCCCTTGATGTCCTATCTGATTCCTATATGTGTATATATATTTATTGTGTTACTAACCTCTATTTTACAGGTAGATGTATTTTAGGTTAGACTTAGCTTTCTCCTTTTAGATTGTTCGTGTATTCTAAGTGATTGTACCCAATCCCATTTTTGTTAATGTATCTCATAGGTTAGATTATTCGATTGGGTTGTATTAATTTAATTTGTTGAATTTATTTACTTTTTATATTTATTTATCGCTTTTCATATGAGCATGTAGAAAATAATTAAGGCTAAAAATGGAACAGAGAATAAACGGCGTTCATCAATAAGGGGAAGACAACATTCATCATAGAATGGAGCATTTTTTGCTACATAGTTATGGCTTTTGGTCTCAAAATGTTGGAGCTACTTACTATCAAGTTGCTACAACCTATTGCATGACTAGATTCATAAGGAAATGGAGGCATACATTGATGATATGCTAGTCAAGTCGAAAACTCAGGAAGAACATCCTGCCATCTTGAATCGGTTCTTGACTCGCATTAAGGAATAAAATCTCAGGCTTGATGTGAAGTAATGTGTGTTCAACATCACATTAGGAGATTTGTTAGGTCACATCATGAGTTAGAGAGGAATAGAAATGGATTCGGACAATATTAAGGCTACTAGAGATATGCCAGCTCTAAAGACAGAAAAAGAAGTCCATTCATTTTTGGGCACATTGCAGTATGTAAACAGATTTGTGGTGCGATTGACTTCAGTTTGTGAGCCAATTTTTAAGCTTCTATGGAAATACCAACCGATAGTGTGGAATGAGCAGTGTCAAGTAGCATTTAACAGAATCAAGGCATATTTGATCAACCCACCGGTGTTGAGACTGCCAACTATGGGAAAACCTTTGATTCTATACTTGGAAATAGAAGAGACCTCAATTGGGGCAATGTTGGCTCAAGAATAGGAAGGAAGGAAGAAAAGAATACCCCATCTACTATCTTAGCAATAAATTGCTAGATTATGAAACCAGGTACATGATAATAGAGAATACTTGCACAACCATGGTTTGGTTGATGAAAAAGTTGAAGAACTACTTCCAATCCTACAAGGTTCAAGCAGTAGCTAAGGTAGATCTGATGAAGTATCTGTATGAGACTCCAGCACTTGTTAGAAAAATCTTCCGATGGTTATTGCTGTTATCTCAGTTTGACATCGAGTATGTGATGAAGAAGATAATTAAAGGCCAAGCAATGGACTCAGATTACGAAGAGTTCCTAGACTTTATAGATAAGCAGTTAGCTATGCTGGAGATAAAGCGATGGACCATGTTCTTTAATGGTGCAATAAATAGAAAAAGGGGCAGGTGTAAGAGTGATCATAGCTACTCCCAAAGGTGAGATTATCCCTTTCTCTAAGAGGTTAGAATTTCTGGTGACCAACAATGGGGTAGGATATGAGGCTTACTTATTTGGCATGGAGGCACTGATCACACTCGGTGCAAATGACGTCCTAATTGTCGGAGATTCCCTCTTAGTTTTCTACCAAGTGCAAGGATAATGGGATAGTAAAGAGAAATGTGTTTGGCCATTATGAATTCTAACATATGCTGTGAGAAGATAATCAGATGGCAGATGCACTAGCCACGTTATCATCCATGTGGGAAAGTCTAGATCAAACACAGATGCGTCCTTTGATTGTGGCAGTTTCTAGAAAACCCTGCTACAATGATCCTCAGCTGATGCGTCTAAAGAAGGATGAGAAGCGCTAGTATTATGACATCCAACACTATTTGCAGAAAGGATAGTACCCTAAGGAGGCCGATGAGTCTGATAAGCTGGCCTTGAGGAGGTTGGTCGCACAGTTCAGGATTTTTAAGGGAAAACTTTTCAAGAGGGCGAAAAATGGGATCCTTTTGAGATGTCGGCTGAGTCAGAAGCAAAGTTTGTCATGCAATAGACACATGCGAGATCTTGTGGGCCTTATATGAATGGCTTAGCATTATCCAAAAAGATAATGAGGCAGGGTTATTTCTGGATGACAATATACACCGACTGCATTGAATTGGTAAGAAGATGCCATGAGTGCAAGATCTATGCGGATATTAGTTTCTTACCACCAATGGAACTTCAGAATCTGGCATCTCCTTTGCTTTTTTCGGCATGGGGAATAGATATGATTGGTGAAATTCACCCAACGGTGTCGAATGGACACAAGTTTATAGTGGTTAAGGTGAATTATTTCTCCAAGTGGCTAGAAGCTGAGCCATTTACTAGTGTAACAATGAAAAAAATGGTTAAGTTTCTAGAGAATAGTATATTTTTTTCCAGATATGGTATACCTCATCGTGTGGTAACCGACAATAGAGTCCAATTTCCAAGGGGTAACAGTGGAGTTATTGGCGGCATATGGTAGAGAACACCATAAGTCGTCTCCCTATAGACCTCAGTGTTGGATATGCCCTAGTCCCGAGGCATTGGTCCTTGTATTTGTATCATACATTAATTGGATCATGTATTATACTTATTTGTGTTATTAATAAAGGCATTAATTCATTTATTATATCTATCTTGTGCAATATATTAAATGAAGTATCCAATGGACATATCCATATCCATGATGACCAGTGTCATGCACTTGGCAGTAAGACCATGGATAGGGTAAACGATATGACCATAAATAGATCCGTAGTCTGTTCCAGTCATGGGAATGAATGGAACAAGAGACTATCATTAACCTGGTTGTATGGCGGTGTCTTACTAGTCATTGGACATGGAATGTCAACCAAGTTAATGGGTACATGCATAAGGGGCATGGTATTGGATAGATCCACTTAACGAGAAATCCACATGGTATAGTATCACAAGTGATTCTCATGTAGTACTTGTATGGATCCTTTGACCTGACCATATGATGGTGTTAAATGTGAGGTCGCATACTTAGGGGTATGCCTAAAGGGCCTGTAATAGGGTGCCAAGTATGGGTACTTTCGGGTATGTCACTTAGCATGCTAATGCTATGGATATGCAGAAGGGATTTGTAGTCCACTGGGAAGATATCACCAGCCTCTTGATGAATGCGACTGATAAGAGTGTGGCCACACCCAAACAAGTGGGAACTAGTTTGTGAGCTTCAGTGCATTCAGGATCAAGTTTATGTCCGGATACAAAAGAGGGTGATCAATCCATGCCTCTGTGTTGGACACCAATATCAATGACATAGGATGTACAAGTTTAAACTACAGGGTTATGATATCAGTTGGACTGCCATCTCCATCTTAATTGGGGACTGCAGTGGCTTGCTAGAGCCCAACCGTAGTCTGTGGGCCAAGGGCCCACTGCCAACATAAAGATGGGCCCACAGGATCATACACATTGAGCGACTGAGCACCGACTTAAGGAATCACATGTATACTTGGAGTATACACTCTGGAGAAAGAGGTATATATATATTAATTACATTATAAAGATCAATTGGATTGATCCTAATAATAAAATTAATATATTTAATTGGCTCTTCATAATTAATTGGATTAATTATGAGATTATTTCCTAGGTGGAGATATTCATATGTATAGGTTTACATATGATTTTATTTTGTGAAGATCTAATTTTAATTTGACAGACTAAATTAATTGGTCAAACTAATTTTAATTTAAATGTAAATAATATATTACTTGGTGTAATATATTAAATACATGGGTATATTAAAGTTGGGCTTGAAATTAATTTAAACCAGATTAATTAAAATAAGATTGGGCCTGAATTAAAAGAAGGAAGCCCACACAAAATGAGTGAGCCAAGTTGGGCCTTAATTCCCTTAGGGAATTCGGCCAACCCAGGGTTTTAACCCTAGGAGAATTCGGCCAAAGGTAAGGTAACACACAATAGCCGAAATTGACTAGCCCTTTCTCTCCAGAGTTCGTGTTATTCCAACGCTAGCACGGATGGTGTTCGTTAGGCGTTCGTGTACGTGAACGAAGAGGGATTCTACATTGATTCCTGCAGTCTGCATCCATCTCTGAAAGAGATATTCCGGGTAAGAGAATTATCTCTTTCTATTAAAATTTTGTATTTACAATTTCCATTTCAATTGCTCCTGGGCACGGATTTGAGGAAATCATCGCGTTCTTCCGCTTTTATCGGGTGATTTCCGGTGAAATATCCCAACAGTGGTATCAAAGCGGGCTTTTGATCCGTGGAAATTGTTAAAATTGGTTGAATCCCATGTTTTAAAATTGGAGTTTTTATTGGGGTTCTTGGTTTGGGTTTAAGATTTTTCCCATTTGATTTTCATACAATTGGAATTGAATATGCATATTGGTTTGTGTTTGTTTAATTTAAATTGTATGTTTTTGGAATTCTTGGTGAATTTTTGTTGTTCGATGCCTTGATGTAATTTTATATTTGTTTTAAAAAAAAAATTTGGCTATTCCCGGGGGTGCGGGGTTGCCGCCGGCGGCCGCCGCACGAGGTGGGAGCAGCCGCTGCTGGGCGGCAGCTGCTGCCGGAGCAGCGGGCTGCTGCTGGGTAGTGGCTGCCGCACGGCAGCAGCAGGCAGCCGCTGCTGCCCCTAGCAGCGGCTGCTGCTGTTAGGGCAACTTGGTTGCCCTAGCCGCAGCAGCGGGCCGGGCCTAGTGTTTTTGGATTTGGCGGGTTTTTAGGCCTGGGGCCCAGTTTTGAAATTTTAATTGGTTTTAAAATTCGTGTGTTTAAATTTATGTAATTTAAATGCATGTGGTTTCTTGAATGAAATTTCATTTTATTGATGTGATATTAATTTTGGAAATTAATATGGTTAATTGAAATTTGTTCGGGTAATTTTTGCACAATTACTTGGACGGCTGAATTGGACCCATGGTTTCCCAATTCCAGTGGGAGCAGTTGGACTGCCTGGGCTGGAGGCCCAAAGACCGGTAAGGGTTAGAACAATGGTGGGCCCTATAATGGCTTGGACATAATTGAAATGGACTTAAATCATGCAGTATAACATGCTTATGAATTATATGTATTGGATGCATATGGGTGATTAAATATTTTGTATGGTTGGATGCTATTGGGCCTTGTTCAAGATGGGTTGTAATTTCTTTTTTGGGTGAATACGGCTTGCGTGTCGTTTTCTTTTTAATGTAATTTTATTTTATTCAATCATTATAAAATTTGTTAAAAGAAGAAGCCCATGGAGTGGTGAGCCCAAGTGGAGGTGCAAGCCCAGAAGGAAGAAGATGGAGGCCCACTTGATATTGTTTTCTAGTATAGGTTTACTAGAATAATATTCGGATGTAATATAGGCCCATAGCAGTCCATTTTACTTATTATTTAATTATGCTTTATATTTATATGCATGTATGAATGTAGGATCCAACCGCATTTCACCCGCCTTATGTATGCAAGCCGTTGTTAATTGAATCTAAAAACCAAATGAAATTACTAAGTCACTTAAAAGTGCTTCCCTCATTCAAAACCGGCTCGAAGTGGGAATAGGCCAGTTGTAGACCATGCCCTCATAAGATACACTGGAGTATTGTCACTTCGTATTGGGTTAGGGTATAGGATACTCTAACACTTGAATGGAGGTTTTGACTTAGCGTGGGTAGTAGGATTCTCCTAGCCCTAAGCACAGATGGGTAAGTGCCAACAAGCCCATCAAACTGAGAGTCCCTAGGTTGGGATTGGACGGCGTTCCTACTTAAATAGTTAAGGTATAGTTGTACCAGGCCCTCGTCTAGCTATATCTTAATGAAATATGGATCTCGGCCCATGAGCCCAACAACTCGGTTTAATTAATAACTTGATTCATTATTAATTTTATATGGGAATAACAAAATAAAGTCCTTTATTAACACTCTAAATGTTTTTCTGTGTAGAAACTCTAAATGGCAAACAACAATACTTTATCACTGCGATCAATTCTTGAAAGGGATAAGCTTTCCGGTCCTAAATTTTTGGACTGGTCTAGGAACTTGAGAATAGTTCTAAGGCAGGAGTCCAAAGAGTATGTGCTGGAGAGGCCTGTACCAGCTGTGCCTCAAGGACGTAATCCACCGGCTGCCCAGCTGGAGGAATACGAGGTGCATGTCAAGGATAATAGGGATGCGACATGCCTGATGTTGGCCTGTATGGTCACCGAACTGCAAAAACAGTTTATGGACCATCAAGCCTTTGCTATGATAACAACTCTAAACGAGATGTTTCAGGAGCAAGCTCGTCAGGAAAGGTACGTATCCAACAAGGCATTCCACTCCTGTAAGATGGGGGCCGGGACATCTGTGAGCGCACACGTGCTTAAGATGAAGGGCTATTTGGACACTTTAGCCCGTCTCGGATCACCTATCTCTCAGGAGTTGGTAGTGGACACAATCCTAGCATCCTTGCTGGATTCTTATGATCACTTCATCTTGAACTACAACATGCAAGGGATGAACCGTACTATCAGTGAGCTGCATGGGATGCTTAAGCTTACTGAGCAGTCAATCAAAAAGACTCCACAGGTGCTACTGGTCAACAAGGGGAACCCTCCTATTGCCAAGGGTAAGGCCAAGGCTAAGGCCAAGAAGGCAAAGGCTAAGAAGGCCAAGGCCCAACCCAAGGCCCAGCATAAGGTAGGTCCTGAGGATGTCTGTTTCGGGTGTAGACAGGCAGGCCATTGGAAGAGATCGTGTCCCAAGCTGATGGGAGAGCAAAGAAGGGGCCAACGCACGTCCTTTTCAGGTATTTATGTTACAGACATTAACCTTACTGTTTCAACATCCTGGGTATTGGATACTAGATATGGTTCTCACATTTGTTGCAATGTGCAAGGACTTAAGAATAGAAAGTCACTGGGGTCGAGAGAGGTGGACTTGCAGGTCGGGAATGGAGCAAGGGTTGCTGCCATAGAGATCGGTGAATACCACCTTGTGATGCCTAGTGGATTGGTTTTAATTTTGGAACAATGTTATTTTGTACCTGCTATGTGCTGGAATATTATTTCAGTTTCTATGTTGGATATTTCTGGATTTTATTTTACTATTTCTAATGGTAGAATTTCAATATCTAGAGAGGGATTATTTTATGGAGATGCTCTATTAAATAATGGCCTGTATATCCTGGACTTAAATGGAACCAATCACGTCTATAACATAAACACAAAAAGGGTTAAGCCAAACGAACTTAATCTTGTCTACCTATGGCATTGTCGTCTCGGCCATATAAACGAGAAGCGCATAGCTAGGCTTCACAAAGCTGGAGCGTTAGGGTCATTTGACTTGGAGTCAATTGATACATGCGAATCATGTTTACGAGGCAAGATGAATAAGGCGCCTTTTAGCAAGAAGGCTGAAAGGGCCACTGGCTTATTGGACCTAATACATTCAGATGTATGTGGACCTATGAGTGCAGCGACCAGAGGTGGACAACTGTACTTCTTCACGTTCACGGATGATTTCAGCAGATATGGCTATGTCTATCTGATGAAACACAAGTCCGAGACCCTTGAAAGGTTCAAGGAATTCAGGAACGAGGTACAGAACCAGCTAGGCAGAAATATCAAAACCCTTCGGTCGGACCGAGGTGGTGAGTATATGAGCCTAGAGTTTGACTCATATTTGAGAGAGCATGGAATAGTTCCACAGCTCACTCCTCCCGGAACACCATAATGGAATGGGGTGTCCGAACGGAGAAATAGGACCTTGTTGGACATGGTCCGCTCAATGATGAGTCAAACCTCTTCCTAATTAGTTCTTAGGGACACACCCTCGAGACAGCAGCTCTTATCTTAAATAATACTCCGACTAAGGCAGTGGAAAAGACCCCATATCAGATATGGACGGGCAAGGAGCCCAATGTGTCTTTCCTAAGGATTTGGGGATGCAAAGCACATGTCAAGAAATTGACTAGTGGCAAATGCCTGTTTGTGGACTACCCTAGGGAAACCAAAGGGTATTACTTCTACAACCCCGCCGAGAACAAGGTGTTCGTGGCAAGGAAGGGGGTCTTTCTAGAAAAGGAGTTCCTTTCCAAGAAAAACAGTGGGAGTAATGTTGAACTTAGGGAAGTTCAAGGTCCACAAGCTCTTGAAGAGGATAACTCAGAGGCCCAGGTGGAGCTTCCACAGGAGGAAGCATCGACCCAGGCCGCACAAGGACCTAGAAGGTCTGGTAGGGATCGTCGGGAACCGGAGAGGTATGGTTTCCTCATCACCGATAATCAAACTCTTCTCATCTGGGATGAGGAAGAACCCAAAACCTACCAGGAGGCTATGGCAAGCCCAATCTGCGAATTGGCGCAAAGCCATGGAGGCAGAAATGCAATCTATGTATGATAACCAAGTTTGGAACTTGGTTGATCCACCTCCGGGTGCTAAGGTAATAGGTTGCAAGTGGTGCTATAAGCTAAAGGCCGACAATACCTTCAAGGGGCGTCTGGTTGCGAAAGGTTTCAGACAAGTCCATGGAATAGACTATGATGAAACTTTCTCACCAGTAGCCATGCTCAAATCCATCAGGATCTTGCTAGCCATAGCCGCATGGTACGACTATGAAGTCTGGCAAATGGATGTCAAAACCACTTTCCTTAATGGAAAGCTACTCAAGGATGTGTACATGACACAACCTGAGGGTTTTGTCGATCCAGAGTATCTGGGAAGGGTATGCAAGCTTCAAAGGTCCATTTATGGATTGAAGCAAGCATCCCGAAGTTGGAATCTTAGATTCAATGAGGCTATAAAGGAATATGGCTTCATACAGAATCAAGATGAGCCTTGTGTGTATAAGAGGACTAGTGGGAGCATTGTCACATTCTTGGTACTTTATGTGGACGACATCCTACTCATTGGAAGCGACATACCTACACTGCAAGGGGTAAAGCAGTGGCTAATTAAGTGCTTCGCAATGAAGGACTTAGGCGAAGCTGAGATGATCCTAGGGATCAGGATCTATAGGGATAGATCAAATCAGCTTCTGGGCCTAAGTCAGGCCTTGTACATAAACAAAGTTCTGAAAAGGTTCAGCATGGACCGGGCCAAGAAAGGTTTCTTGCCAATGGGCCATGGGCTGAAACTTAGTAAGAAACACTGTCCTAAGACAAGGGAGGACAGGGAGAACATGAAATTGGTTCCATATGCTTCGGCTATAAGATCAATTATGTACTTCATGTTATGTACGAGACCTGATGTCACCTTTGCACTAAGTATGACGAGTCAGTACCAGCAGGATCCCGGGGAGGATCACTGGAAAGCTGTCAAGGCAATCCTTAAGCACCTTAACCGGACTAAGGATAGCTTCTTAGTGTATGGTGGTCAGGAAGTGCTGTCAGTTACTGGGTAAACTGATGCGAGCTTCCAGACTGACCAAGATGAGTACCAGTCGTAGTCTGGGTATGTATTTTTACTAAATGGTGGTGCTATAAGCTGGAGGAGCTCAAAGCAGCAAACCATCGCAGACTCTACAACAGAAGCTGAGTACATCGCTGCGTGTGATGCGGCTAAGGAAGCTGTATGGATAAAGAAGTTTATCTCTGAGTTAGGAGTAGTGCCAACTATCCAAGACCCAGTTGATATCTTCTGTGACAACAATGGGGTCGTTGCACAAGCTAAGGAGCCCCAGTCACACAAGAACACAAAGCATGTGCTTAGAAAGTTTCACCTCATACGAGAGATCGCGGAGAGAGGTGACATCGCATTGCACAGAGTGGACACCGAGGATAATGTCGCAGATCCTTTGACCAAGGCGCTGGCCTAGCCCAAGCACGAGGGTCATACTAGATCTATAGGGATTAGGCCCATGCCTAGTTGGAACTAGTGCAAGTGGGAGATTATTGGATATGCCCTAGTCCCGAGGCATTGGTCCTTGTATTTGTATCATACATTAATTGGATTCATGTATTATACTTATTTGTGTTATTAATAAAGGCATTAATTCATTTATTATATCTGTCTTGTGCAATATATTAAATGAAGTATCCAATGGACATATCCATATCCATGATGACCAGTGTCATGCACTTGGCAGTAAGACTATGGATAGGGTAAACGATATGACCATAAATAGATTCGTAGTCTGTTCCAGTCATGGGAATGAATGGAACAAGAGACTATCATTAACCTGGTTGTATGGCGGTGTCTTACCAGTCATTAGACATGGAATGTCAACCAAGTTAATGGGTACATGCATAAGGGGCATGGTACTGGATGGATCCACTTAACAAGAAATCCACATGGTATAGTATCACAAGTGATTCTCGTGTAGTACTTGTATGGATCCTTTGACCTGACCATATGATGGTGTTACATGTGAGGTCGCATACTTAGGGTTGATAAGGTCGGTTTTTAACCTTATCTTTTAGGCAATTTCGTGGTTTGAACGGCAGTTTTTAGAGTCCTTTGTGTGAATGCTTTTTTGGTTTTTGCGTATTTTGTGATTTTTTATGTTTTGGTTAGATTCTCATAACTTTTAGCATTTTTCGTGTTTTCTAGGGGTGTTTTTGTAATTTTGGATAAAGCATCATTTTTGTGGTCCTTGGCTGTGGTGCGGTTATGTTTCTTTATGTTTGTTTTGGAAAGGCATTATGACCCGGACCGAAAGTTGGAGCAACGGCGGCGAAAAAGAGTTTGAAGTGCTGAAAAGCAAGGTGGCACGGCGTGCCATTTCAGCGTGCAAAGGGATGGAATCCAGTGGATCGGCATGAAATCGTGCCATCCATCAGCATGGCGTGCCACCCCCAAATCTGCACAGCACGGCGTGCCACCTCCACCAGCACGGCGTGCCGAGCTCCGGAATTCTGCTGTTGCCCTACTTTCATCTTTTTGTTTAGTGGTTTTAACCTAGCCGTATAAATAGGTTATTTTCTAAGTTTTCTGGATCTTTTCCCAGACTTTTAGAGTGTAAAGAATAAACTTGTAGCTAGGTTTTTGCTTGAACTATTTGTTTCTTTGAGTTTTGAACCATCAATTGGTAGAAGTTTTACATTAAACCTTCCCCTTTTGCGACGTTCTTAGTTCCGGCTTGAGTTCGTCTATAGAGGTACACCCCAAGCATCTTCACACTGTCGGAATCCGGTTAATCAGACCAAAAGGGCATAAGTTTTTCTTCTTCTCTTTTGTAATTCGATTAAGTTAGTTTTTGATTCCGCAATTGATTATGTTTGGTTGTAAACATTGAATTCTTATCATCTTTCTTGATTAATACAATTGATTGCAATTTAATTTCAATTTTTACACCTTTTCTTTATGCAATTCCTTTAATGATAATCTAGGCTCATAAGATCTTAATTTATTAAGTTCATATTTGTGGCATTACCTAGATTGACGCCTAGGAAACCATTAGTATTGATGACACTGTGGAATTTACGTGCCGCTATTTTCTGAGCTTTAGAATTAGATCGCCTCTAAACAAGGGAAACCAGCTAAGGACCTAAAAGATCTAGATACGCTAGGTTGAATTATCGAAAGAACATAATTAAGGGTTAATTGTTGAGTTAAATTCATCTATTGTAATTAGTTGATAAAGCCATCACCACTAGCATTCATAGGTCGGTAAACCGCCAATTGATAACCCGAATTCAAGAGCAAAGTAAGCTGGGATAGATCAATTAGGAGTAGGATAATTTAGTTGTTAGTATAATCAAACCCCAAAATTAAGTTCCACCTAGGACACGCAAGGAACCCGAGTAGTTTAGTGTTTGCAGAATATTTTTCTCTGTGGGATCGATACCTGGACCAACCAGAATTATTACTTGTCAACGATAGGTACACTGCCTTAGTTGTGCGATTCTAGGTTTAGTTTCACTACTTCACCTAGGATCCACCAAGCGGTACGCCTAAAGGGCCTGTAATAGGGTGCCAAGTATGGGTACTTTCGGGTATGTCACTTAGCATGGTAATGCTATGGATATGCAGAAGGGATTTGTCACTCAGTAGTCCAATGGGAAGATATCACCGGCCTCTTGATGAATGAGAGTGATAAGAGTGTGGCCACACCTAAACAAGTGGGAACTAGTTTGTGAGCTTCAGTGCATTCAGGATCAAGTTTATATCCGGACACAAAAGAGGGTGATCAATCCATGCCTCTGTGTTGGACACCGATATCAATGACATGGGATGTATAAGTTTAAACTACAGGGTCATGATATCAGTTGGACTACCATCTCCATCTTAATTGGGGGCTACAGTGGCTTGCTAGAGCCCAACTACAGTCTATGGGCCAAGGGACCACTGCCAACATAAAGATGGGCCCACAGGATCGTACACATTGAGCGACTGAGCACCGACTTAAGGAATCACATGTATACTTGGAGTATACACTCTGGAGAAAGAGGTATATATATATTAATTACATTATAGAGATCAATTGGATTGATCCTAATAATAAAATTAATATATTTATTTGGCTCTTCATAATTAATTGGATTAATTATGAGATTATTTCTTAGGTGGAGATATTCATATGTATAGGTTTACATATGATTTTATTTTGTGAAGATCTAATTTTAATTTGAAGGATTAAATTAATTGGTCAAACTAATTTTAATTTAAATATAAATAATATATTACTTGGTGTAATATATTAAATACATGGGTATATTAAAGTTGGGCTTGAAATTAATTTAAAGCAGATTAATTAAAATAAGATTGGGCCTGAATTAAAAGAAGGAAGCCCACACAAAATGAATGAGCCAAGCTGGGCCTTAATTCCCTTAGGGAATTTAGCCAACCCAGGGTTTTAACCCTAGGAGAATTCGGCCAAAGGTAAGGTAACACACAATAGCTGAAATTGACTAGCCCCTTCTCTCCAGAGTTCGTGTTATTCCAACGCTAGCACGGGTGGTGTTCGTTAGGCGTTCACGTTAGTGAACGAGGAGGGATTCTACATTGATTCCTATAGTCTGCATCCATCTCTGAAAGAGATATTCTAGGTAAGAGAATTATCTCTTTCTATTAAAATTTTGTTTTTACAATTTCCATTTCAAAATCTCCTGGGCACGGATTTGAGGAAATCATCGCGTTCTTCCGCTTTTATCGGGTGATTTCCGGTGAAAAATCCCAACACTCAGGGCAATGGTGCTATTGAACCAATGAATAAGTCAGTGCACAAGATACTTTCCAATATGGTGTTTACCTATAGTAATTGGTCGGACAAGTTGTCAGTTGCTTTATGGGGATATAGAACAAGTGTCAAAACACTTAGGGGAAAAACACCCTATTCTCTTGTATATGAAATGAAAGTAGTTCTACTAGTGGAAAGAGAAGTCAAGTTGCTCACAATAACATTGGAAGCCTAGTTACCCAAGATAGAATGGGAACGGGCTAGACACAAACAGCTGACAGGAATGGATGGACAACAACTGAAGGCACTAGATCACTTATAGATGTATCAGCGTAGAATGGCAAGAGCTTATAACTAGAGAGTTCGTTATCAGAGGACTCAATTGAAATTTTGAGACCTAGTATTAAAACAATTAAGGCCTACGAACATAGATGCTCGAGGGAAGTTCAAGCCAAATTGGGAAGGACCGTATGTGGTGAAGAAAGTGTTGCCAAAAGAAGGAGTTAAGATCATGGATATGGATTTGAATGAATTCACCAACACAATTAACCAAGATCATCTCAAGATATACCATGTCTAAAAAAAGTGTGCTAGGTTGAAAATCTAAAATGATGGCCTAGGCAAAATTAAGGACAACGAGATGCCATTCGGGTGGAAAATCTACAAGGAACGACTAATAACAGGGAAGAGCTCGTGTGAAATGTATATTATGTGGAAACCAAACATTTATACTCAATTTGGATTCAACAATACAAAGTGTCATGTTTGTTCAAAGTTTTTATGGAAATGATGAAATGCATAAATAGTAAACATCTTGCATACACATCCATTAAGGAAAGTACTTGCATTATCTTAAATTTAAAATAGACTTAATGTTCATAAACTAAATCTCCATCCTCTAAGCATCAGGAACCAATCCCAAGGATGAAAGAGTCACATGTTCTCACTCTGCAGAGTATTGAAGCTAGTAATGCTTGCAAGCCATTCCTGATAAGTAGCATCAGTTTTCACTAAGTTAGCAGTGTCATGAAACTATTGGGAATGCCTTAGTCCCAAGGCATTAGTCCCTGTATTGTATTGTACATTTTGGATCTTTCAATAGATTGATGTATCATACATTTATGTTATTAAATAAAGGCATTAATCTATTTATTTTATATCTTATGTAATATTATAAATAGAGTATCCAATGGTCATATCTATATCCATTTTGACAAGTGTCATGCACTTGGCAGTGAGACCATAGTCTGTTCCAGTTATAGGAATGAATGGAACGAAAGACTATCATAACCTTGATTGTGTGGCGGTGTCTTACTGGCTATAGAACATGGATTGTCAATTAAGCTTATGAGTACATGTAATAGGGTATGGTACTGGATAGATCCACTGAACGAGAAATCCACATGGTACAGTATCATAAGTGATTCTCTGGTAGTATTTGTATAGGATCCTTTAACCTGACCATATTATGGTCTCTGTAAGCGCCAGAACTTTCCGTCTAAAAAAAAAAGTGCAGCGGTGTCACACGACTATAACATACAGTCATACGATTGTCATTACAATAGTGCGACTGTAATTAAATTACAGTCGTACGACTGTAACCTCAGAGCAAGTGCAGAAGCCCATACCTCTGCAGCAGAAAAAAGAGAAGAAAAGAAAGAGCAATTAATGCTCGGGAGGAGGCAGCAAGAAACCAAGAATAAGAAGGAAAAGGGAGAAGTAAGAAGAGACTTTTGGGACTTTTTGGCTTGAAGAAAATCAGAGAGAATTTAGAGAGAAAAGAGAGGAAAGGAGAAGAAAAATAAACCCACAAAACTCAAGCTTTTCTTCCTCTTTTTCTTTTAATTCTTGAGTCTTAGTGTTTAAAATCAAATAGAAATCATAGGATAACAACTTAACACTTTAACTCAATCAAATTCAGACTAAAAACTCTCAGAATCCATAGCATTTTGGAGATTTTGGGCCCAACCTTCTCAACCTTGACTCAAGGAGAAAAAGAAGTGATTTGGTATGGATTGGTGTGCTGCTAGGGGTCAATCCTACGGTGGATCAGCGCCAAAGAGGTAAACACACTTCATTCCTTCTTTTTCTCATGCTTTCTTGGTGATTTGGTGTGTTTTTGTGCATTTTATTTCAATTTTCGCATTTTCTATTTTTGGAAATCAAGAACAGTCGTACGTCTGTTCTTGAGTTGTGGAACAGTCGTACGACTGTAAATACAGTCGTACGTGTGTTCTTGATTTCCCGTAATTTCTCAGTTTTATTTTTAATAATTTAGGCAAAATCCTGAAATTGGAGGATTTACAGTCCGTAGTACAGTCGCACGACTGCAATGCTCGTCCAATGGCAGAATTTCCAGAATAATCTCTAAAAATTTCTAAAAATCCTTAAAAAATTCAGAAAATCATCAAAAATGAATTTTGTTGTATGCATTCACGACCTTAGATTTAATTTTTATTATTATTGCATTTAGAACAATACCACGACGGAGACTCGATTCTCCCGAAAGCCGATTCACCTCACATGCTAAATTAAATTAAACTAGAAAAATAAATTTTTTTCAAAATGATTTTTTCACAAAACCAAAAATACAGGGACGTTTCAAAATGTTTTCCAGGTCTAATCAGGCCGGCTAGCCGAGCTGACCCGGTTATCCCCCTAATTGCATGTTCCCGAATTCTCAAAATCCCATTCTGTCTTACTTGAGTCCTATTTGTGGCGTGCCATATATTGTGCTAACCCTCTGTCTTGCAGCTTTTTATTTTTATTTTTGATGTATTTAATAGATTAATTCGTGTATTTAGGTGATTGTATTTTTTTCTAGATAAATTCGTGTATTTAGGCGATTGTATTTTTTTAGATAAATTCGTGTATTTTAGGCTATTGTAAAAGTGAGGACGAGAGTTTTTTCCTTTTTTATTCAATTGGGTTGTATAATCGGCCTGTATTATTATTTTTGTATATTTTGAATGTATGTTTTATTTTTCTGCAATAAATTTCCTGCATTTTGCTGTATCATCGATTGATTAAAATAAACAAATTGGGGTAGAGAAAGATAATAAAGCAAATTAAATATGGTAATATAAATTGTAAAGTGAAAGCAAGCTAGAGATTAAGTAAGTTATTTGCCCGGACCCTAAATCCTGGATTAGGTACAGCAGTCTGTCCTTGGTGGGGAGCTGTACCGGAATTCTCGGATGAGTTGATCCGAGTGGCGACTCTGTCACTGATCTCAGGATTTAAGCTTCGAGGTCTTTAAGTTAAAAACGGGAAAATGTTTTCTATAAAAGAATTTCCAAATTAAATCCACAATTTTCTAACTTAAGATAAACAAAACCCGCTTTCCAAAATCAAATCTAAAAATCTAATCACCTCTCTTTTGCCCGGTCCGCTTCGCCGCGTCCCGTTAAAAGGTGGTCCGCTCACAGTGGCGACTCTGCTGGGGAAATAGTTCTTAAAAAGTTTTCATAAAAACTTGAGGAACTTAGGCAACTACCGAAATAAAACCTCGCTTGTAGTCACTTCACTAGTTTATATTACCATATTTATTTTCACATTGCATATCATGACATTTTCTTCTTCTCAATCCCTCCAACACACTTATCAACCCCGGGTTACCCAAGAAGGTGGACTACCTCTTCCGCCAGGATTGGAGACACCCGACGGGGCAAACCACTCATAGCACCGCATGACCTTACATCGTGTTCTACAGTGGGGAAGTGTATACTGGCTATAAGAACCTGTACGACCCTTGGTTTTGACTTTGGCCCATATGTAATGGCTTAGCAACTTCCCCTAGGATTACCAAAACTTAAATTCAAAATGAACATTGAGCATGCGCCGGTATCCCCTGTTGATGCCTTTGATTTCTCATTGGATTTCAAGTGCCTAAAGTCCCTTCCTACAAGGGGATTGGCTCCCCCGAGCCCATGTGAACCTTTATGTCAGAATCATGCTGACTGCAGGCGCCACCAAACAACAGCTGGTTAACTTCTTCCCAACCATGCTGGAAAGGGGAGCCCTGAATTGGTACAACTCCTTGTCTGAAGATGTGCAGTCAGATTGGGAGGCCCTGTCAGTGTCATTCATCAAATACTACAACTTCAACACCAAGATCCAGGTGAAGCTGTATGATCTGGAAAGGGTTAAGCAACATCAGAATGAATCCTTTGATGCCTATTACTAGAGATGGATGAACAAAATGATTCTGCTAAAGAATCACCCCGACGAAGATGAACTGATTCAGAAGTTGATCGATAGGAGTAGGGACATCTTCCGAAACAACATGAAATTCCATTCCTTTAGTGAGCTCAGCGAAGTGTATAGCATGGCCATGAAAATCGAGAGGGATGAAGAAGAAAAGGCAGCGAACCAAAAGCATGGCAGGAGCTCCGGGTATGGTCTTAGGTATCGACCAGTGACTCCACTAGATCAGGCAGCGGATCTAGTTTTGAATCTATGAACAAAGGTGGGCAATCCTCAGAAGACAAGCCAACTGAAGTTGCTGTTATATCCCAGCAACAAGGCAGCCAAGAAGGAAATGTACAAAATCAAGGCCTATCCCCTTGGACTCTTTCTTTGGCCAAGATTTTTGTAAAATGCAGGAATGGCGGCCTCTTGAACTCACTGAAGCCATTCGAAAAGCCGGCTGAAACAGACAAGGGAAATTTTTGTTCCTATCACGTGATAGTGGGTCACCACACAAATGACTGCAAGCAATTACTGAGGGCTGTCCAATAATTGATCACCGAAGGAAAAATTGTAGAACCACCTTTGAAGCCTAGTGTTTAGAACAATCCATTGCCCAGCTTCGACTGACCCAGGTGTTCAAGCTGTTAAGGAGATGACGCGGAAGCAAAAGAAGATCCTCCGCATATGGAGGATGATAACTATTTTGATGTATCAGCTTTCATTTTCTTTTCTATTTTGTGAACAATTCAGCCCATAAGGCATTTAATGTTATGCAATTTAATTCCAGTTACTTGTGTGATATTTTTCTGGATGGAATACTGTGCATGCATACAAACATTCATTTAATGTCTTTAGCATACATGACGTATCATTGCATGAAATGAATTTAAAAACAGATGAGGACCCAAAAATGGTATCTATCTTGAAAGACTTCACATCTGAAAAGAAACAAAACAGAGAGAAAACACCCAAAAGTGCATAACAAGCTTTGCCCAATCCTACCAAGACATGACTGGGGATCGACAGAGAAGTTACCAAATGCCGGACTCCAAGGGATCTAAGGGTGAAATCAGCTGGGCAGAACTCTTTGGGTCCAGATCAGACGAAGAGGGGAAACCACAAAAGAAGAAACTGATGCCGCCGTGAAAACAAGACTATTCATGGCAAATATACATCATTTCACAAACCTAACTGTCAACCACCTAACATGGATGAAAATGGAGTTGACCATGATGTCACTGCCCCTAAAAAAAAAAAGAACAAATAAATAAATGTGTGGCCAAATTTATAAAGAAGAACACACCTACATGATACAGAGTTCTGTGTTCTGGCATGACCAAGAAGAGATTATAGCTTCAAGGGGCAACGGAGCATGTATTCCAGAATAAAGGGCTGGGGCATCGATTGTCAACTCCACATCATCCATGAGTCGGTGGGGTGATGGGAACAGCCAACAGATCTGTCAAAAGGAACTCTATCTATCAAAATGGATTGACACGTCATTATTCGCCTTGCATAGATGTCGGAATAGTATCAAAGCACTCACCAGGGAAACACCATAGCCATCGACCTTTAAGGTGGAAACGGTTCCACCAGGGAAAGAGAGACCAAGCTGTCGACCCCATCAACCTGGACGAGATAAAAGAAAAACGAAAAACAAAAGACATAGTCTGGTGGATCGAAAACCGAAAAGGCAGTCCATGCAAAAGTTAAGACAGTGAGGTGAGCACCACCAGGTGGAAAATTTGCAAAGACCAACCGGTGGCAGTCGCGAATTCGGTCAAGACGGATACCATTACTGATTCTATTCTTAATTTTAGTTCATCTATGATATGCATTATGCTAAAACATTATCAATGAATGAATGAATGAATGCCTTGCTCTGTTCATTTGAATGTCTCGATTCTACTTGGAGTTGAATTCGCATCATGCATCATATGTGGTTGTGCACATCTTTCGCTTAGATGCGTCGCACTAAAAAAAAAAAGCTTGCTGAGGTGAAAACTGAAAAGGTGCCTCAGGCAAAAATTAGAGTGGCTTGCTAAGCTGAAAACCTGCATTGGGCAGTTTAGGCAAAAGTTAGAGCACCTTCAAAAGGCTCGCTAAGGTGAAAACCGAAAAGGCGCCTCAGGAAAAAGTTAGAGCAGCTCGTTGAGCTGAAAACCCACATCGGGCAGTTCAGGCAAAATTTAGAGCACATTCAAATTCATCATTCCTAAGGGACAGAAGACACTCTTGTCATCCTCCAGGAGAGACACTTTCATTCCCCAGTGAAGATCCCTTCTACCATTTCCCAGCGGGAACTCCTCCACTATTTTCTAGCAGGGTCCTCTGCACTACTCTCCAGCAGAACCATCACAAAGAATGCCACCACTTTCTCTTCAACTATTATCGAACTTCCCTAACAGTCGTTGCATATCCCTACATATCCCCAGCAGGAATGCGAGAATCACATCACATAAAGGATATGCTCTCCAGCTAGATCAGCCATAAGCGTGACGTGCTTTCCCTAGCCAAAGGCGCAACTCGATCTCCCCAGCAAGAGCACGGCATTTCAAGGCTGGATGAATGATGAGAAATGCATTTCCCAGCATCATTCGCACATGCACGTATTACCACATGTACATGCAAGCATTCAAAACATATGCATATATACATACATACATCTCAACCAATCCAGGTAGGAGTACTCGCCACCATCGTCGGGCTATCCCAGATCAAGACCACTCTCAAAGCAGAAACAGTCCAACACTGGGGCATTCACTAGGTCTCCAGGGACAAGTGAAAGCTGTGTGGGCCTAAGCCTCAACACCTTGAATTCCCAGGGGAAAAGTAATCCAGCCGTATTTATTCTTGATCGAAGGGGCAAAAATTTTTGCTTCTAAAATTATCGATCAAGGAATAAATACTTATTCTTAACCTGATTCCAAAATTATCACTCCTAAAGTCCCACCACTCAAGCCAGATTTCGAATCCTTGAAAATCCTTCAAGCAAGATTCTTAATCCTTGAAAACCTTACCAAGCCAGAGTTTGAATCCTTGAAACTTCTTCAAGCATGGTTCCCAATCCTTGAAAACCTCTCCAAGCCAGATTTCGAATCCTTGAACTTCTTCAAGCATGATTCCCAATCCTTGTAGACCTCTTAAGCTGGATTCTGAATCCTTGAATTCCATCAAGCCTGATTCATAATCCTTGATAAAACCTTCTCAAGCTTGATTTTGAATCCTTGAATTTCTTCAAGCCTGGTTCATAATCCTTGACAGATCTTCCCAAGCATGATTTTGAATCCTTGAATTTCTTCAAGTCTGGTTCATCATCCTTGACAAACCTCCTCAAGCATGATTTTGGATCCTTGAAACCTCTTCAAGCCTGATTCTTAATCCTTGAAAACCGTTCAAGTCAAATTTCGGATTCTTGAAAACCAATTCAAGCAAGATCCTAGATCTTCAAAGCCAATTCAAATCCTGCACTCCACCTTCCTTGCCTCAGGTAACCTAAATCCGGTATCGGCTTACTTCATCTTCCTCCTTGCCTCGAGTAACTTGAACCCGGCATCAGCTTATTTCATCTCCAGCATTGCCTGGGGTGATATAAACCCGGTATCAGCTTATTCCATCCAATCAACTCAACGCGTCACCACGGCAGTGAGGCTTCAGCAACTTAGTTGCATGTTTTATTTCCTGTGTCTGCGGCACTTTGATTCGCGCTCTCAAATTCATCACCTCAGGTGTTCTAGACCTGGAGTCGGGTGTCGAATTTGATCACGTGAGGGGCAGCTGTAAGTGCTGGAATTTTTCATCCAAAAAAAAAGTGTAGCAGTGTCACACAACTGTAACATACAGTCGTGTGACTGTAATTAAATTACAGTCGTACGACTGCAACCTCGGAGCAGGTGCAAAAGTCCATACCTCTACAGTAGAAAAAAAGAGAAGAAAAGAAAAAGCAATTAATGCTCGGGAGGAGGTAGCAAGAAACCAAGAATAAGAAAGAAAAGGGAGAAGTGAGAAGGGACTTTTGGGACTTTTTGGCTTGAAGAAAATTAGAGAGAATTTGGAGAGAAAAGAGAGGAAAAGAGAAGAAAAATAAACCCACAAAACTCAAGCTTTTCTTCCTCTTTTTCTTTTAATTCTTGAGAGTTAGTGTTTAAAATCGAATAGAAATCATAGGATGACAACTTAACACTTTAACTCAATCAAATTCAAACTAAAAACTCTCAGAATCCCTAGTATTTTGGAGATTTTGGGCCCAACCTTCTCAACCTTGACTCAAGGAGAAAAAGAAGCGATTTGGTGTTGATTGGTGCGCTGCCAGGTGTCAATCCTACAGTGGATCAGCGCCAAAGAGGTAAACACACTTCATTCCCTCTTTTTCTCATGCTTTCTGGGTGATTTGGTGTGTTTTTGTGCATTTTATTTCAATTTTCACGTTTTCTGTTTCTGGAAATCAGGAACAGTCGTACGACTGTTCTTGAGTTGTAGAACAGTCGTACGACTGTAAATACAGTCGTACATGTGTTCTTGATTTCCCGTAATTTCTCAGTTTTATTTTGAATAATTTAGGCAAAATCCTGAAATTGGAGGATTTACAGTCGCACGACCGTAATTACAGTCACACGACTGTAATGCTCGTTTAATGGTAGAATTTCCAGAATAATCTCTAAAAATTTCTAAAAATCCCTAAAAAATTCAGAAAATTAGAAAATCATTAAAAATGAATTTTGTTGTGTGCATTCACGATCTTAGATTTAATTTTCAGTATTATTGCATTTAAAACAATACCACGACGGAGACCCGATTCTCTCGAAAGCCGACTCACCTCACATGCTAAATTAAATTAAACCAGAAAAATAAATTATTTTCAAAATGATTTTTTCACAAAACCAAAAATACAGGGACGTTTCAAAATGTTTTCCAGGTCTAATCAGGCCAGCTAGCCGAGCCGACCCAGTTATCCCCTAATTGCATGTTCTCGAGTTCTCAAAATCTCATTCTGTCTTACTTCAGTCCTATTTGTGGCATGCCGTATATTGTGCTAACCCTCTGTCTTACAGCTTTTTATTTTTATTTTTGATGTATTTAATAGATTAATTCGTGTATTTAGGCGATTGTATTTTTTTCTAGATAAATTCATGTATTTAGGCGATTGTATTTTTTTAGATAAATTTATGTATTTTAGGCTATTGTAAAAGTGAGGACGAGAGTTTTTTCCTTTCTTATTCAATTGAGTTGTATAATCGGCCTCTATTATTATTATTATTTTTTTTATTTTTGTATATTTTGAATGTATGTTTTATTTTTCTACAATTAATTTCTTGCATTTTGCTTTAGCATCGGTTGATTAAAATAAACAAATTGGGGTAGAGAAAGATAATAAAGCAAATTAAATATGGTAATATAAATTGTAAAGTGAAAGCAACTAGAGGTTAAGTAAGTTATTTGCCCGGACCCTAAATCTCTGGATTAGGTACAGCAGTCTGTCCTCGGTAGGGAGCTGTACTGGAATTCTCGGATGAGCTGATCCAGGTGGCGACTCTGTCACTGATCTCGGGATTTAAGCTTCGAGGTCTTTAAGTTAAGAACGGGAAAATGTTTTATACAAAAGAATTTCCAAATTAAATTCACAATTTTCTAACTTAAGATAAACAAAACCCGTTTTCCAAAATCAAATCTAAAAATCTAATCACCTCTCTTTTCCCCGGTCCGCTTCGCAGCGTCCCGTTAAAAGGTCGTCCGTTCACAGTCTCGCATGTGAACTCACACACTTTAGTGTACACCTAAAGGACCTGTAATAGGGTGCCAAGTATGGATACATTTGTGTGTGCCAGTGAACATGGCAAGGCCGTGAATATGCAGAAGGAAATGTCACTCGATAGTCCACTGAGAAGATATCACCGGCCACTTGATGAGTACAACAAATTGGAACTTGTTTGTGAACATCAGTTCATTCGGGATCAAGTTAACGTCCAGACATAAAAGAGGGTGATGATACCATGCCTCTATGTTGGACACCGATATCAATGATATGGGATATATAAGTCAAACTATAGGGTTTTGACTTCCATTAGACTGCAGTCTTCGTCTTAATTAGGGGCTGTAATGGTTTACTAGAGCCCAACTACAGTCTGTGGGCCATGGGCCCAATGCCAACATAAAGATGGACCCACAGGAACGTGCACATTGAACCTCTGAGTTTGAACTAAACGGCTCAACTATATACTTGGAGTATACTGACTGGAGAGGAGTAGTTTATTGATTAAATTATAGATCAATTAGATTAATCAAAATAATATAATCAATTTAATTGGGTTTCATTGAATTAATTTGAATAAATTAATTCATGAATTTATTTCCGGGTGGAAATATTATACATATATAGGTTTATATGCATTTCATTTAAGTAAAGTCTAAATTAATTTATTAGGTTAATTTAATTAGGTAAATTAATTTTAATTTAAATGCTATGTGTTATATTATATGGTTTAACATAATCACATACATATGAAATCAAAATTGAATTGCAATTAAATTTTAACCTATGCTTATTTATTTAGACCTAGGGTTGTAAAGCTATAAATACCCACTTAACTGAAAAGATGAAACCTTAACTTACACATACTAAGAATTTCGGCCAAGGAGATTTTTCTTGGAGAAAAATTTCAGCCACCCCTTTGGTCTCTCTCTCTCTCTCTCATTCTTCGATCCTCCGCTAGCACGAGTTCTTGCTCGACTGCCATTTGTGTATGGGATTATGGAGGGAGCATATATTGGTTTCTGCAGCCTTCTCTAGAAGAGACATATACGGTGAGATTAGTTTCTTATCTTGTTCCTTTTATTGTTTTCTATTTCTATTGCATAATCTCCGAGGCTTGGATTCGAGAAAATTTTAATCGGCTTCCACTGCCATTTGATTGATTTTCGATCATGAATACCTGCAGTGGTATCAGAGCAGGCTTTTGATCCATAGAAATCCTTAATAGTGTTGAATCCCATAGTTTTGAAATTGGGTATTTTGTTTTGGGATTCTTGGTTTTGGGGTTTTTTTTTTATTTTTCCCTAGATTTTATTTTGAATATGGAGTTGTTGATATTTCTTGGTGATTTATTGATTTTATTTTCTATTTTAATAAAAAAAATCGAGGCAGCTGATGCTTCAGCAGCAGCAACTGCATCTTGCAGCTGCTACCGTTGAAGCTAGCAGCGGCTGCTACGCTAGTAGCTTGTCACTACTGGGCAGCAGCTGCTGCTCCTTGCAGCGGGCTAAGCCAGGTTTTGGATTTGGTGGGGTTTTGTGGTCCGGGCCCAGTTTTAATTTTAATAGGTTTTAAAATTTTGTGTGTGTAAATTTTACAATTTAAATGCACATGGTTTCTTGAATAAAATTTTAATTTTGTTCATGATATATTAATTTGGATAATTAATAGGGTGTAATGAAATTGGTTTGATTTTTCTTGGCACAATTAATCAAACGGTGTAATTTAGAATCGTGGTTTCCTAATTCCAGTGGGAGCAATGTTTTGCTTGGGCTGGATGCCCAAAGCCCGTTAAAGGTTAGAACCGTGATGGGCCAAATTGGTGATTTTTAAATAATGGCTAAGAACATAATTTATTGGGATTAATTTCATTAATTTTAACATGTTTATAATTGATTTATTGGATCACATGTTTGTATGAGTTAAATTGCTTGGATGGATGTTATTGGGCCTCTTTTGAACTTGGGTTGTATTTTCTTTTTGGGTAAATACGGCCTGCGTGCCGTTTCTTTTTTATGTAATTTTATTTTATTCATTTATTATAAAATGTTGTAAAGAAGAAGCCCACCAGAGAGGCGAGCCCAGAAGGAGAGATAGAGGTTTACCTGATGTTCTTCTAGTATAGGCTTACTAGAATTATATTAGGATGTATTTTAGTCCCATAGTAGTCCATCATTTATTTAATTATGCATTTATTTATTTACATGTTTTATGCAATGATCCAATTCTAATTTCACCCACTTTAAGCATCTAAGTTGTTATTAAAATTGAATCTAAACCAAATAGAAATTACTAAGTCACTTAAAAGTGGTTCCCTCATGCAAAACCGACTCGAGGTGGGGATAGGCCAGTTGTAGACCATGCCTTCGCAGGATGCACTGGAGTATCATCATTTTGTATTGGGTTAGAGTATTGGTTACTCTAACACTTGCATGGAGGTTTGGACTTAGCATGGGTAGTAGGATTTTCCCGGCCCTAAGCACAGATGGGTAAGTGCTAACAAGCCCATCAAACTGAGAGTCCCTAGGTTCGGATTGGAAGGAGATCCTACCTAAATAATCAGGTATAGTTTTTCCAGGCCCTCGTCTGGCTATATCTTGATGAAATATGGATCTCGACACACTAGCCCAACCACTTGACTATATTAATAACTTGGATTCATTATTAATTAAACATGGGAAAAACAGTTAAGACCTTTATTAATACTCTTTAATTTTTCTATGTAGTAATCAAATGGCAAATAATACTCTTTCACTACGTTCACTCCTCAAGAAGGAGAAGCTTTTCGGGCCTAATTTCTTGGATTGGTCAAGGAACATAAGGATAGTTCTAAGACAACAATCAAAGGAATATTGGCTGGAAAGGGTTGTACCGCTTGCACCTACTGGGCGTAATCCACCGGCTGCACTACTAGAGGAATACGAGGTGTTGGTGTACCCTAGTTCTTAGGGCATTGGATTCTTGTATTTTGTATTATACATTCAGACTCTTTGTATAAATACATTATTTGTGTCACATTAATAAAGGCATTTAATCTATTTTATTTATATCTTGTGCTATAATATGAATAGAGTATCTATTGATTGACAATCATAAAACATATCCCAAGTCTATTCTAATCGTGGGAGCGAATAGAATCACAGACTTGTATATTTGATGACTGTATGGTAGTTCTTAACTAGCCATAGCACTTGTATAGTCAGTTATGAATATAGGTACATGTCATTGACATGGGATTGGATCGATCCGCACAAGAAAGCCACATGTTTGTCACATCATAGGTCTTTCTTAAGTATGTCTCTTTTGTCCTCATACCAGATTTCATTATAGTATCAATATGGAATCCGGTTCACTTTGACATATGCCTAATAGATCTGTAAAAGGATGCTAAATATGGATAAGATTGGATGGACAGGTGAACATGTTGACACTGATAATGAAGTGATGGAATTGCCACTCGGGTAACTCCGAGATGATATCACTAGCCACTTGATGAGTGGGACTGATAAGTGTATGGCCATACCCAAATAAATCGGTTGCTTATTTGATTAATCAGTCAACTCAAAATCAAGAAATATAATAAATAGCAAAAAAGGATGACGGACACCATGCCTCTTGTTTATTCATATCGACATCGTTTGGCAGAGGACACTCTGAGATTACTACTGGATCAGTGTTTTCAACAGACTGTTGTATTTCTGTCTTAATTAGGGGCTGTAACGGTTTGCTAGAACCCACTTACAGTCTGTGAGTCGTGGGCCTACTGCCAATATAAAGACAGACCCATAAGATTGTGCACATAGTTAACTGAGCCGGAAATTATAGAAATTGTACATGTAATGTACATTGGAAGGAATACGTTAATTAATTAGTTGACATTCGGTGTCAAGGTAATTAATTAACATTGGATTGATTTAATTTAATTAATAAGTTTACATAATGTGATTAATTTATTTATTAATTAATTGAGTTACATAAAGTAAATAATTAATTAAATAATTTTCTTAAGTAGGAAATTAAAATACATGTATTGTATTTTCTTAAGTGTGATTTAATTTTAACTTAGGGGTAATTAAATTCAGCCTAATGGGATTAAATTATGTAGTATGAACTTTTAATTAAAGTTTATTTATATAATTGTAATCCTAGTAGGATTGGGTTTAATTAATCTAGTCATAACCCAATTAGATAAGGAGTCCATATAAGGCACACTTAGGAATAAAAAATCAGCCCTAACCCTATTTTAATTGTTGGAAATTTCAGCCCCATAACAGCCCCAATAGCCGAAAATTTCAGCACTTATTCTTCCATTCCTTGGTTCTTCGGCTAGCAATGGCTCCCGCTCGATAATTGATCGTGCACCGGACTTTGGAGATCGCTTAAAGAATTGATTCTGCAGCAATCTCTAGAAGAGACGAAGCCGGTGGGTTTAATCTTTCTTAATTCAAAATTGGTTTTGTTCTAATCAATGGTAATCAGACACGATAGATGGATTTTAGGAAATTTTAAATGGTATAATTCTGCTGCGCCACGTTATTTTTCTAATGACAAATAGCAACAGTGATAGCAACACCGTCGTGCAGGGTTCGGGTCTAGTTTTGGATTTTGGGACAGGTTTTCGTTTTAAAAATTCGCAGGTATTTTTTTAACCCAGGCCCATTATGCAAATTAAATTAAAATGTTTTATTTTAATTAATTGTATTTAAATTGAATATTTTGTTGGCATGCATATTTACTTTAATTGTTTTGCATATTAAATTGAATATGGACTTTGTGAAATTGGCCCAATAAACTGTGGCACCAGTTAAAATTGGGAGAGCTAAATTTTAAATTTGTGGCAACCCAAATTCCAATGGGAGCAAATTGTTAATTTTGCATTAATGAATGTAATCCATTGGGCCTTTATGGGCTTTAGTCGCATTTGTTAAAATTGGCGATTTCACCCTAAATAACTCGACTTAACATTTGTATTTATAATCTGAAATGCCATGATCATGCATCATATTGGTATGTATGTGCACGACATATACTTTGTTTGAAATAATGTGTTGAGTTCTATGGGCTCTAAATTATTATCGGTTGTAATTAATTTTTCGGAAATATGACCTGTGCGCCATTTCTTTTATTTTGATGTAATTTTAGAATAGATTTTATTTTAAATAAATTTATTGTAATTGCATCAAGTTTGGAGGAAAACCCAGATGGAGCAAGCCATGGTGGGAGCCCAAGAAGGATTGTAGTCCGGCCCATGAAAAATTAGATAGGATATCTAGTTTTTCATTAGGTTGTAATTAAGGCCCATAGGATCTCATTATTTTAAATTAAGTATGCTATTGCATTTGTCATATGATATAGATGTATGGATCACCAAATTATAACCCGCGTTTATGTATGCTAAGCCGCATCACTTAATTTTAATCCAGAAATTAAAATATTAAGTCACTTAAAAGTGCTTCCCACATTCACACCTCTTCCTCCCATTGATGCTGCAATGTGCGCCATACCCTAGCTGGGTGCATTGTAGTATTCGGTGGGTCGTCGAGAGTTAGGATATTTGGTATGGTTAACATGTGAATGGTGGTTTGACTCAACATGGGTGCATTAGCTCAGAGTGGGCCCTAAGCACAGATGGGTAAAGTGTTAATAAGCCCATCAAACAAGAGTCCTTCGTGGAAGGATTGGATAGGTTGTCCTACCAAATGAATCAATGGTTGGTTAGCGAGCCCTAGTTCGACCAGTCATTTATAAGTTATGGATCTTGGTCATGTCATCCAATTAACATCACCAACGAACAAATTAAAATCGGATTATTAATTTGAATTGGCAAAAGTCTTTTATTTCTAACTCAAGCAATGATTTCTTCCATGTAGATAACTCATTCCATAAAAGCAATTTAAATGGCTACAACAAGCAATAACTCACTCTCACTTAGGTCACTCCTGGAGAAGGAGAAGCTTTCAAGGACTAACTTCTTGGATTGGGCTAGGAACTTACAAATAGTTCTTAGACAAGAATCCAAGGAGTATGTACTGAATGCTCCTTTACCAGCTGGCCCTCCCACAGGTTAAGGCGCCACCATAGTAATGGTGGAGTAGTACGATCGACACATGAGGGGACGACCGTGATGTCTCGTGCCTAATACTGGGTACCATGGATTCTGATCTCCAGAAGCGATTCATGGAGCAACATGCATATGAGATGATGGATCAGCTTAAAAAGATGTTTCAAGATCAGGCTTGTCAGGAACGATACCTAACAACCAAGGCACTTTGCATGACTGCAATGGCAACCGGGACTTCTGTTAGCACTCATGTGCTGAAGTTGAAGACATTGATACACTTGCCCACCTCAGCTTGCCAATTCTGCCGGACTTGGCAGGAGACATTATTCTTGGGTCACTTCCTGAGTCTTGCAACCAATTTATCATGAACTACCATATGCAAGGGTTGGATAAACCGGTTGTTGAGTTGCATGGCATGCTGAAGCTTACTGAGCAATCTCTTAAGAAGACTCTTGAAGTTCTACTGGTGAACAAGGGCAACATGCCCAATGCTAAGGGAAAGGCTAAGTCTAAGGCGAAATCTAAGGCCCAAAATGGCAATGCTAAGGCTAAGAAGGCGATGGCCCACCTTAAAGCAAAGGTTGCTTCTTCTGATGATGTCTGCCATGAGTGTCATGATATGGGGCACTGGAAGAGCTTGTGTCCAAAGCTAAGGGAGCAACTGAAGTGCAAAACTTGTTGCTTCAGGTATTTATGTTGTTGAGATTAATCTGGCTATTTCTACATCTTCGGTCTTAGACACTAGATGTGGATCGCACATTTGTTCAAATGTGCAAGATCTAAGAAATAGGAGATTACTAAGATCTAGAGAAGTAAATCTTCAAGTCGGAAATGGCGCTTTGGTTCAGGCCATAGAGATCAGAGATTATTTCTTGGAGATGCCTAGTGGACTAGTTTTAGAATTAAGAAACTGTTATTTTATACCTGTGATGCGCAGGAATATTATTTCCATTTCTTTGTTGGATATTTTTGGTTTTGTATTGAATATTAGAAATGGTAGAATTTCTATGCAATGTGGCAATATAATTTATGAAACAACATTTCTTGAAAATGGCTTATGTATCCTTGATCTACAATGTGAAAGTTCAATCTATAACATAAATACTAAAAGGATTAAACAAAATGAAATTAATCCTACATACATCTGGCAATGTCGACTTGACCACATAAATGAGAAGCGCATAGCTAGGCTTCACTCTAGTGGAGTGCTAGGGTCATTTGACATCCAGCCTTATGACATATGCGAATCTTGTTTAAGAGGCAAGATGACAAAGGCGCCTTTTAGCAAGACTACTAAAAGGGCCTCTGAGCTATTGGAGCTAATATATTTCGATGTATGCGGCCCAATGAGCACTAGTGCTAGATCAGGTTTTCTGTACTTCATTACCTTCACGGATGACATCAGCAGACACGGTTACATGTATCTGATGAAGCATAAGTCTGAGACTCTTGAAAGATTCAAGGACTTTAAGAATGAGGTAGAAAACCAACTTGGCAAGAAAATAAAAGCACTTCGGTGTGACAGAGGGGGTGAATATTTGAGCCAAGAGTTTGACTTGTTTTTAAGAGAGTGTGGGATTGTATCCCAACTCACTCCTCCTGGTACACCCCAGTGGAATGGAGTGTCGAAAAGGAGGAATAGAACCTTGCTAGAAATGGTCCACTTGATGATAAGTCATGCTACACTCCCTGTCTCCTTTTGGGGATATGTTTTAGAGACAGCTACTTACATTCTTAATAATACACCAAGCAAGGCAGTTAAGGGAACACCATATGAACTATGGAAGGGTTGAAAGCCCAATGTTCCCTTCTTGAAGATTTGGGACTGTGATTCACATGTCAAGAAATTGACAAGTGGCAAGCTCGAGTCCAAATCTGTCAAGTGTCAGTTTATGGGTTACCCTAAGGAAACTAAGGGTTATTACTTTTACAACTTGGTAGAAAACAAAGTTTTCATAGCCAGGAATGTAGTCTTCTTAGAGAAGGAATTCCTTTCCAAGAGAGACAGTGGGAGTAATGTTGAACTTTCTGAAGTTCAAGACTCACAGACTCCTGCAGCTACTACTGAGGATGCTTTAGGAACTGATCTGGCTACTCAAGAAATTGAGGAAGCAGAACCGATTACATAGGGCCTTAGAAGGTTTGGTAGGACACGTCATCAGCTAGAGAGGTACGGCTTTCTCATGACTAATGATGGGGACCTTCTAGTCATTGACCAAGAGGAGCCCAAGACCTATCAGAAGGCTATTGAAAGCCCACACTCAGATCAATGGCGAAAGCCATGAAGGCTAAGATGTAATATATGCATGATAACCAAGTATGGAACTTGGTGGATCCACCTCCTGGTACTAAGGTGATAGGTTACAAGTGGTGTTTCAAGTTGAAAGCCAACAACACCTTTAAGGGGATATTGGTTGCAAAAGGATTCAAGCAAGTTCAAGGAGTTGACTATGATGAAACATTTTCACCAGTTGCCATTCTCAAATCCATTAGGCTACTACTAGCCATAGTTGCATGGTACAATTATGAGATATGGTATATGGATGTCAAGACCACTTTTCTTAATGGAAAGCTACTCAAGGATGTGTACAACCTGAGGGTTTTATTGATCCGAGGTATCTTAATCGGGGTATGCAAGCTTCAAAGATCCATTTATGGATTGAAGTAGGCATCCAGGGCTTGGAACTAGAGATTCAATGAGGCCATTACAGAATATGGCTTCACATAGAATTCTGATGAGCCTTGTGTGCATAAAATGGTTAGTGGGAGCATTTTGACCTTCCTAGTGCTGTATGTTGACGACATCCTTATCATTGGAGACAACATAACAACACTGCAAGGGGTTAAGCAGTGGCTGAGTAAGTGCTTCACAATGAAGAACTTAGGTGAAGCTGAGACGATCTTAGGGACCAGGATCTACAAAGATAGATCTAATCAGCTTCTAGGCCTAAGTGAGGCCATGTACATTGACAAGATCCTAAAAAGATTCAGCATGGATAAGGCGAAGAAAGGATTCTTGCCTATGCACTATGGGTTGAAGCTGAGTAAGAAAGATGGTCCTAAAACAAAGAAGGACTAGGAGAACATGGAAAAGATCCCTTATGCATCTGCTATAGGATCTATCATGGACTCCATATTGTGTACGAGGCCTGATGTCACGTTTACAATAAGTATGAGTAGCCGGTACCAGTCAGATACTAGTGAGGAACACTGGAAGGTAGTCAAGGAAACCCTAAAGTACCTGAACTGGACTAAGGATGCTTTCTTAGTGTATGGAGGTCAAAATGAGCAGGTAGTGTCAGGTTACACTGATGCAAGATTTGAGACCGATGAGGATGAAAACCAGTCACAGTCTGGTTATGTCTTTCTCCTGAATGGTGGTGCCATTAGTTGGAGGTCTTCAAAGTAGACCAACATTGCTGACTCTACAATGGAAGCTGAGTACATAGCTGCATGCAAAGCTGCAAAGGAAGACATTTGGATCAAGAAGTTCATAACTGAGTTAGGAGTGTACCCACTATCCTAGACCCATCACAATAATGGGACCATCACACAAGCTAAGGATCCTTGGCCACACAAGAGATCCAAACACTTACTCAGAAAGTTTCACCTTATTCGAGAGATTTTGAACAAAGGTGACATATCATTGCAGAGGGTCGACACCAAGAATAATGTCGCTGATCCGTTAACCAAGGCACACCCGCAGACACAGCATGACGGTCATACCAGATCTATAGGAATTAGGGCAATAGCCACTTGGAACTAGTGCAAGTGGGAGATTGTTGGTGTGCCTTAGTTCTAAGGACATTAGATTCTTGTATTTTGTATTATACATTCAAACTCTTTGTATAAATACATTATTTGTGTCACATTAATAAAGGCATTTAATCTATTTTATTTATATCTTATGCTATAATATGAATAGAGTATCCATTGATTGATAATCATAAAACCAATCCCAGGTCTATTCTAACCGTGGGAACGAATAGAATCATAGACTTCTATATTCGATGACTGTATGGTAGTTCTTAACTAGCCATAGCACTTGTATAGTCAATCATGAATATAGGTACATGTCGTTGACATGGGATTAGATCGATCCGCACAAGAAAGCCACATGTTTGTCAAGTCATAGGTCTTTCTTGAGTAGGCCTCTTTTGTCCTCAGACCAGATTTCATTAAAGTATCAATATGGAATTTGGTTCACTTTGACATATGCCTAATAGGTCTGTAAAAGGATGCTAAATATGGATATGATTGGATGGACATGTGCACATGTTGACACTGATAATGAAGTGATGGAATTGCCACTCGGGTAACTCCGAGATGATATCACTAGCCACTTGATGAGTGGGACTGATAAGTGTATGGCCATACCCAAATAAATCGGTTGCTTATTTGATTAATCATTCAACTCAAGATCAAGAAATATAATAAATAGCAGAAGAGGATGACGGACACCATGCCTCTTATTAATTCATATCGACATCGTTTGGCAAAGGACACTCTAAGATTACTACTGGGTCAGTGTCTTCAATAGACTGCTGTATCTTTATCTTAATTGAGGGCTGTAACGGTTTGCTAGAACCCACTTACAGTCTGTGGGCCGTGGTTCTACTGTGAACATAAAGACATACCCATAGGATCGTGCACATAAGATCAACTTAGCCGGAACTTATAGAAATTGTACATATAATATACATTGGAAGGAATGTGTTAATTTATTAGTTGACATTCGGTGTCAAGGTAATTAATTAACATTGGGTTGATTTAATTTAATTAATAGGTTTACATAATATGATTAATTAATTTATTAATTAATTGAATTACATAAAGTAAATAATTAATTAAATAATTTTCCTAAGAAATTAAATACATGTATTGTATTTTCTTAAGTGTGATTTAATTTTAATTTAGGGGTAATTAAATTCAGTCTAATGGGATTAAATTATGTAGTATGAACTTTTAATTAAAGTTTATTTATATAATTGTAATCCTAGTGGGATTGGGTTTAATTAACCTAGTCAAAACCCAATTAGACAAGGATTCTATATAAGGCACACTTAGGAATAAAAAATCAGCCCTAATCCTATTTTAATTTTTGGAAATTTCAGCCCTATAGCAGCCCCAACAATCGAAAATTTCAGCACTTATTCTTCCATTCCTTCGCTCTTTGGCTAGCACCGGTTTCAGCTTGATAGTTGATCATGCACCGGACTTTGGAGATCGCTTAAAAAATTAATTGTGCAACAGTCTCTAAAAGAGACGAATCCGGTGAGTTTAATCTCTCTTGATTCAAAATTGGTTTTCTTCTAATAAGTGGTAATCAGACATGATAGGTGGATTCTAGGAAATTTTAAATGGTGTAATTCCACTACGCCATGTTATTTTTCTGATGACGAATCCCAACACGAGGTGGATGTGAGGGACAACTGGGATGGGACATGCTTGATGTTGGCATGCATGGTCCCTAAGCTGCAAAAATAGTTTATGGACCAATAAGCCTTTGCTATGATAACAACTCTAAATGAGATGTTTCAAGAGCAAGCTCATCAAGTGAGATACTTGACTTCCAAGGCATTCAACTCCTATCGGATGGAAGCCGGGACATCTGTGAGGGCTTATGTGCTCAAAATGAAGGGCTATTTGGACTCTTTAGGCCGACTTGGTGTGCCTATCTTGCAAGAGTTAGCGATTGACACAACCTGGAGTCCCTGCCAGACTCTTATGATCAGTTCATCCTGAACTACAACATGCAAGGGATGAACCGTACTATCAGTGAGCTACATGGAATGCTTAAGCTCGTGGAATAGTCGATCAAGAAGACTCCACCAGTACTAATGGTCAGCAAGGGGAACCCTCCTCTTGCAAAAGGTAAGGCAAAGGTAAAAGATTAGGCCAAAGCTAAGAAAGCTAAGGCCAAGAAGGCTAAGGCCAAACCCAAGGCCGATCCTGAGGATGTCTGTTTCTAGTGCAAACAGGCGGGACACTGGAAGAGATCCTGTCCCCAGCTTGTGGGACAGTAAAAGAAGAGCCAAGGTGCGTCTTCATCAGGTATATATGTCAGACATAAACCTCATTGTTTCTACATCTTGTGTATTAGATACTGGATATGGTTCTCACATTTGTTGCAATGTGCAGGGACTTAGGAACAGGAGATCACTGGAATCTAGTGAGGTGGACTTACATGTCGAAAATGGAGCAAGGGTAGCCACCATAGAGTTCAGCAAATACCACCTATTGATGCCTACTGGTTTAGTTTTGATTTTGAAACAGTGTTATTTTGTACCTACAATGTGCCGGAATATTATCTCTGTTTTAGTACTGGATATTTTTGGATTTAATTTTACTATTGAAAATGGTAGAATAAGTTTATCTAGAGAGCGATTATATGGAGATGCTCTGTTAATAATTGCTAATTTATCCTAGATTTAATCAAAACTAATCAAGTCTATAACATAAATACTAAAAGGGTTAAGCCTAACAAACTTAATCCTGTTTACCTTTGGTATTATCGTTTAAGCCACTTAAACGAGAAATGCATAGCTAGGCTTCACAAAGCTGGAATCCTAGGGTCATTTGACATAGAGTCACTTGATATATGTGAGTCATGTTTATACAGTAAAATGACCAAAGCGCCTTTTGGCAAGAAAGCTAAAAGGGCTACTGGCTTACTGGACCTAATACAATTCAGATGTATGTGAACCCATGAGTGCAGCTACTAGAGGTGGACATCTGTACTTCGTCACTTTCACGGATGATTTTAGCAGATATGGCTATGTCTATCTGATGAAACATAAATCTGGTACTCTTCATACGTTCAAGGAATTTAAGAATGAGGTACAGAACCAACTAGGCAGGAATATAAAAGCCTATGCTCAAACCAAGGAGGCAACTATATGAGCCTAGAGTTTGACTCATACTTAAGAGAGAATGGAATCATTCCACATCTCACTTCTCCAGGAACACCACAATAAAATGGGGTATCCGAAAGGATGAATAGGACCTTATTAGACATGATCTGCTTAATGATGAGTCATGCCTCTCTCCCAATAACATTCTGGGGATACGCTCTTAAGACAGCAGCTCTCACTTTGAACAATACTCTGACTAAGGCTATGGAAAAGACCCCATATGAAATATGGATGGGCAAGGCGCCCAATGTGTCTTTCTTATGGACTTAGGGTTGCAATGCACATGTCAAGAGATTGACTGGGGGCAAACTAAAACCCAAGACCGACAAATGCCTGTTTGTGGGCTACCCTAGGGAAACCAAAGGGTACTACTTCTACAACCCCATTGAGAATAAGGTGTTCATGGCATGAAATGGGGTCTTTCTCGAAATGGATTTCATTTCCAAGAAAGACAGTGGGAGCAATGTTGAACTCAGAGAAGTTGTGAGCGGACGACCTTTAGATTAGAACGCGGCGAAGCGGACCGGGGAGGTTTTGATATAGTTGCTCAGTTTATTTCGATGGGAAAAGGGGTTTGGTGATTTCGCTTAAGAAGACCAGTTAATATAATTGAAAATCCCTTTTCTAGGAAACATTATTTAGAATGTGAGTTTTGAGAAAACTGGTTTTATATTTTAGAAAAATCCCATTTTATTAACTTAAAGACCTCGAAACCCAAATTTCAAGATCAGTGATGGAGTCGTCACCTGGATCAGCTCATCCAGGAATTTCTGGTATAGCTCCCTACCAAGTGTAGACTACCATACCTGATCCAGAGATTTAGGGTTCGGGCAACTTACCTATTCAACCTTAAGCTTTCTTTCATTTAATAGTTTATACCACCATATTATATTCACTTATTCTCTACCCATTTTATCTTTTAATATTAGCCGATGCTCATTCAGATGACATAAGTAAATAGCATGAGATTAAAGTGCGAAAAAGTAAACCATACATCCAAACCAAACAAAAGGATAAAGACCACTTATTATAACCAAAAAAGATAAAAAAAGCTCTCAACCTCACATTACAACCGCCTAGTTACACGAAAATTTATAAAAATTACAATCGCCTAGAATACACGATTTGATCTATTAAATACATCCAAAATAATAAAAAGAAAAATAAAAGCTGCAAAACAGATGGTTAGCACTATTATATCACAAACATATGTAGAACTCATAACAGGACAAAATGGGGAATTTCAAGAAACGGGAGCATATATCTAGGGGGTAACCGAGAAGTCCGGGTGACTTACTCGATTAAACCTAGAAAACCGTTTTAGAAATGCCCTATAGGTTTTTGTGTTTGAAAACAATTTTGGAAAAAAGTTTGGCTCAATTACATGCAATTTTCTCCATTTTTAGTGAGTCGATTATCTCAGAACTCAGGGTTCTGTTCGTGTGGGTTCCTAATATCAAACTTCTATCTAAAGTCTAAAGCAGTAAACACATCGAAAATAGTTTGAATCTGAAGATAGCATCACGCGACAACGTCGTTGGGAGTCATCTTGAGATTCTGCCTCTTTTTCGCAACTATAGTCGTGCGACTCTAGTTAGAGCCGCATGGCTGTAGTATCCAGAACCCGAAATTGGTTTTCTTTATTTTTGTAAACCTCTGTTTTGAATTGTTTCGATGATTTCTAAGGATTTTGGGGAATCTAGGGGTCTGCTAAAGCTCAACCGTGGATCTGATTTTGATCGAACAACCCCAGATTCCAAAAATCAAAATCAACGAAACCTAAATCTCACATCAACATTATCAGAAATCCGAAAACCACAATTTTGAATATAACGGATATGATTTGACCGAAATCATTCATAATAGAACAATTAAAATGGGAAACTGACTGTATTCAATCGTTTTAGGTCATTTTGGGTTTCTGCCCAAAAGAACACAGCTGTGTAGCTATAGATATACAGTCGCGTAGCTCTGTTCAAAGGGATTATAGCTGCATGACTCTAGTTAAAGCCGCACGGCTATAATCAAACAGACAATTTCTGGGATTTCACAAAACTCAAAAACATATAGCACAAAGCAATAAATTATGAGTTTAAGACCTTTCAGAGTTTACCCTTTTTTGTGTTCCAGCGTATTTGACAGCCGAAAGTGGATTTGAACATCGGAATGCGCCTAAAATCCTGCGAACACCCGAAATCCTCGAACATGAACCTCGAATCGATCTGAACAAACCCAAAATCAATCCGAATGAATGATAGGATGACCAGAAACTCTCACTCTATGTGTTTCATGAGTGTTTTCTCTCTGTTTCTTATATTTCTCTTTGGTTTTTCACACTTTTTCTCTCTTTCTCTCTCTAAAACCCCTCTTTTCTCTCTAGAACTCTCCTTTTTCCAAAGACTGCTCTTTTTTGTTTATGTTACATTTTTTGGGTGTAAAAACCCTAGCCTCTCTCGGTTTAATTCCCCTAATTGAGGTATTAAACACGCTGGTCAAAAGATAATTAAGAAATAAGCCGGTCAACAGTTAGAGTCACGCGGCTATAATGTTATAGTCGTGCAGCTCTAACATTATAGCCGTGCAGCTGTAGTTGTGAAACTATAGCCGTGCGACTCTAACCAGGGCTAACAAGGCTTTTCCTAAATACTACACTCACATCTAAGCTTTCTAATCACTCGAAGGACCTTTTTCAGGGTTTTGGTGTTGGGATTTTTCACCAGAAATCACCCGACAAAAGCGGAAGAACGCAGTGATTTCCTCAAATCTGTGCCCAGGAGCAATTGATGTGAAAATTGTAAAACTTAAAATCAAATAGAAAAGAAAAAATATCTCACTAGAGATATCTCTTCTAGAGATGGCTGCGGAAACCAAAATTGATTCCCTCCGCGTTCACGTACACGAATGGCTATCGAACACGACCCGTGCTAGTGATGAGATCGAACGAGAGTGAGAGAGAGGGGGCTGAAATTTTTGGCTTGTATATTTCCTATGCCTTGGCTGAATTCTCTAGGTTAAAATGCTAACCTAAATGGCTGAAATTTTTGACAAAAATTTCGGCCCAATCCCATCTCAATTTTACGCGGGCTTTTCTCCTTTTAAAGCCCAGGTTAATGTTAATTCTTTTGGTCTAATTAATTATCAAACTTAATTTTTATTTAACATGTATTCTAACATATTATTCCATATAATATGTTTCATACATTTAAATTAAAATTAATTTGATCAATTAATTTCACCATGGAATTAATTTTGACATTCATAAAATTAAAATACATGTAAACCTATACATGTGAAATACTTCCACCTAGGAAATAATCTCATAGATTAATTTATTTAATTAATTATGAGAAGGCCAATGCCATATTAATTTTATTATTTCGATCAATCCAATTGATCCTTATAATATAATTAATATAATCCTCTCTCTCCAGTGCCTATACTCCAAGTATACAGGTGATCCCTTAAGTCCGTGTTCAGACGTTCAATGTGTACGATCCTGTGGGCCCATCTTTATGTTAGCAGTGGGCCTATGGCTCATAGACTGCAGGCGGGCTCTAGCAAGCCACTGTAGCCCCCAATTAAGATGGAGATGGCAGTCCAACTGAAATCATAACCCTGTAGTTTAAACTTGTATATCCCATGTCGTTGATATCGGTGTCCAACACAGAGGCATGGATTGATCACCCTCTTTTGTGTCTGGACATTTACTTGATCCCGAATGTACTGATGCTCACAAATAAGTTCCAACTTGTTTGGGTGTGGCCACACTCTTATCAGTCACATTCATCAAGACGCCGGTGATATCTTCTGAGTGGACTGAGTGACATATCTCTTCTGCATATCCATAGTACTGCCATGCTCAGTGACATACCCGAACATACCCATACTTGACACCCTTTTACAGGACCTTTAGGCGTACACCAAAGTATACGTCTTCACATCTAGTGCCATCATATGGTCAGGTCAAAGGATCCATAAAGTACTACTCGAGAATCACTTGTGATACTTTACCATGTGGATTTCTCGTTTAGTGGATCTATCCAGTACCATGCCCCTTTTACATGTACCCATTAAATTGGTTGACATCCCATGTCCAATGGCCGGTAAGACACTGCCATACAACCAGGCTAATGATACTCTCTAGTTCCATTCATTCCCATGACTGGAACAGACTACGAATCTCTTTATGGTCATATCGTTTTCCCTATCCATGGTCATACTGCCAAGTGCATGACACTTGTCAATATGGATATAGATATGTCCATTGGATACTCCATTTAAAATACAGCACAAGATATATAATAAACAGATTAATGCCTTTATTTATGACATAAAATTATGTATAATACATTAATCCAATAAATGTAAAATACAAATACAAGGTCCAATGACTCGGGACTAGGGCATATCCAACATTTGGATCAAGGACTGTTCTGTTTTCGGAGCATTTGAGAACATTCCAAGCATCATTCATCTCATTTTCAAATCTAACTCACGTTCATCTGTCTAACAGGTAACAGAGGATTTTCATCACTGAGGTCAGGAAAACCCGTGTTCACAGAAGTTCAAAGCACACAGACTCCTGAAGAGTATAACTAGGAGACTAGGGGGAGCTTCCAATGGTGGAAGAACCAGGCTTGGTCACACAAGAACCTAGGAGGTCTGGTAGGGATCATCGTGTACCCGAGAGATATGGATTTCTTATAACTGACGATCACACTCTTCTCATCATTGATGAGGAAGAGCCCAAAACCTACCAAGAGGCCATTGATAGCCTAAAATCTGCTGATTAGTGTAAAGACATGGAGGCGGAGATGCATTCTATGTACGATAATTAGGTTTGGAACCTAGTTGATCCACCTCCAGTTGCCAAGGTCATAGGTTGTAAGTGGTGCTACAAGCTGAAGGCCGACAACACCTTCAAAGGGAGAACGGTTGCAAAAGGTTTCAAATAAGTCCATGGAATAGACTACGATGAAACCTTTTCTCCAGTCGCTATGCTTAAGTCCATAAGGATCTTGCTGGCCATAGCTGCTTGGTACGACTATGAGGTATAGCAGATGGATGTCAAAACTACTTTCCTTAATAGGAAGCTACTCAAGGATGTGTACATGACACAACTTGAGGGTTTCGTTGATCCAAAGCAACCTAGAAGGGTTTGCAAGCTTTAAAGATCCATTTATGGATTGAAGCAAGTATCCTAAAGTTGGAATCTTAGATTCAATGAAGCCATAAAGGAATACAGCTTCATACATAATCAAGATGAGCCTTGTGTGTATAAGAGGATTAGTGGGAGCATTGTCACTTTTTTGGTGTTATATGTGGACAACATCCTTCTAATTGGAAGTGACATACCAACATTACAAGGGGTTAAGCAGTGGTTGTGTTAGTGCTTCGCAATGAAGGACTTAGGCGAAGCGAAGACGGTCCTAAGGATCAGGATCTACAAGGATAGACTTAATCGGCTTCTGGGCCTAAGTTAGGCCATGTACATAGACAAAGTTCTGAAAAGATTCAATATGGATTAGGCCAGGAAAGGATTCTTGCCAATGAACCATGGGCTGAAACTTAGCAAGAAGAACTGTCCCAAGATAAGGAAGGACAGGGATAACATGAAGTTGTGTACTCCATACTATGTATAAGACCTTATGTTGCCTTTGCACTAAGTATGATGAGGCGATACCAGTAGGATCCTAGCGAGGACCACTAGAAGGCTATCAAAGCTATCCTGAAATACCTTAACCAGACTAAGGATAGCTTCTTAGTCTATGGTGGTCAAGAAGTGCTACCAGTGACTGGGTATACTGATGCAAGCTTCCAGACCAACCAAGATGAGTACCAATCACAGTTTGGGTATGTATTTTTGCTAAATGGTGGTGCTATTAGCTGGAAGAGCTCAAAGCATCCGACCATCACAGACTCTACTACAAAAGCTGAGTACATAGCAGCTTGGGATACAGCTAAGGAAACTGTGTGGATGAGGAAGTTTATCACTGAATTAGGAGTAGTGGCAACTATCCAAGATCCAGTTGATGTCTTTCGTGACAACAACGGGGCTATTGCACAAGCTAAGGAGCCTCGGTCACACAAGAACATTAAGCACGTACTCAGAAAGTTTCACCTCATACGGAAGATCGTTGAGAGGGGTGACATTTCATTACATAGAGTAGACACCAAGGATAACGTTCCAGATCCTTTGACCAAGGCGTTGGCTCAGCCCAAGCACGAGGGTCATAATAGATCTATAGGGATTAGGCCCATGCCTAGTTGGAACTAGTGCAAGTGGGAGATTGTTGGGAATGCCCTAGTCCCAAGGCATTAGTCCTTGTATTGTATTGTACATTTTGGATCTTTCAATAGATTAATGTATTATACATTTGTTTTATTAAATAAAGGTATTAATCTATTTGTTTTATATCTTGTGCAGTATTATAAATAGAGTATCCAATGGTCATATCTATATACATGTTGACAAGTATCATGCACTTAGCAGTGAGACCATGGATAGGGAAGCAATATAACCATAAAGCCATCTATAGTCTGTTCCAGTCATGGAAATAAATGGAACCAAAGACTATCATAGCCTTGATTGTATGGCGGTGTCTTACCAGCTATAAAACATGGATTGTCAATCAAGGTTATGAGTACATGTAATGGGGTATGGCACTAGATGGATCCACTAAACAAGAAATCCACATGGTACAGTATCACAAGTGATTCTCGTGTAGTATTTATATTGGATCCTTTGACCTGACCATATTATGGTCTCACATGTGCACTCACACATTTTGGTGTATGCCTAAAGGACCTATAACAGGGTGCCAAGTATGGGTACGTTTGGGTGTACCAATGAACATGGCAAGGCCGTGAATATGCAGAAGGAAATGTCACTCAGTAATCCACTGAGAAGATATCACCAGCCACTTGATGAGTGCAACTGATAAGCATGTGGCCACACCCAAACAAGTTGGAACTTTTTTGTGGGCATCAGTTCATTTCAGATCAAGTTAACGTCCAGACACAAAAGAGGGTGATGATACCATGCCTCCCTATTGGACACCGATATCAACGACATGGGATATATTCCGTTAGACTACAGTCTCCATCTTAATTAGGGGCTGTAATGGCTTGCTAGAGCCCAACTACAGTCTGTGGGCCATGGGCTAACCGCCAACATAAAGACGGACCTACAGGATCATGCACATTGAACTTCTGAGTTTAAACTAAATGGGTCAACTGTATACTTGGAGTATACTGACTGGAGAGGAGTAGTTTATTGATCAAATTATAGATCAATTAGATCGATCAAAATAATATAATCAATTTTAATTGGGTTTCATTGATTTAATTTGATTAAATTAATTCATGAATTTATTTCTGGGTGGAAATATTATACATATATAGGTTTATATGTATTTCATTTAAGTAAAGTCTAAATTAATTTATTGGGTTAATTTAATTAGGGGAATTAATTTTAAAATTAAATGCTATGTGTTATATTATATGGTTTAATATAATCACATACATATGAAATTAAAATTGAATTTCAATTAAATTTTAACCTATGCTTATTTATTTAGACCTAGGGTTTTAAAATTATATATACCCACTTAACTGAAAAGATGAAACCTTAACTTACACACACTAAGAATTTTAGCCAAGGAGAAAATTCCAGCCACCCCTTTGCTCTCTCTCTCTCATTCTTCGATCCTCCGCTAGCACAAGTTCTTGCTCAACAGCTATTCATGTACGGGATTGTGGAGGAAGCCTATATTGGTTTCTGCAGCCGTCTCTAGAAGAGACATATAAGGTGAGATTGGTTTCTTATCTTGTTCCTTTTATTGTTTTTTATTTCTATTGCATAAGCTCCTGGGCTTGGATTTGAGAAAATTTTAATCGGCTTCCATTGCCATTTGATTGATTTTCGATGATGAATCCCTACAGAAACATCGACTCATAGCTGTGAATGTTAGACAATTTGGACAGGATATGATCAGGGATCAATGTAATTATCGTAAGGAGTTAAGCACAACAGATAGGGCATAGACTGGTGAAGCCCGTATTGGTAACAAAGTCGAGAAGGGGAGTACAAGATAACCTGGGTTAAACCTAAGAGCTAAATCCCACCTGCCTACATGTTTGTAAGCACATGGGAAATCTTCCACCAGGGGCAAATCTAGTTAATATGATCCTTTGTACGACTTTTGAGCCACTAAGTCAACTCATTAGTTGATCAGGCATAGAAATGAGGCATGGTAAGCCCTCAAAAGCTAAATGTAGTTGGATTGTACTTGGAAATCTTCAGAGGAACTTTGATCAAATCTAGCTTCTCGATTAACCATATGCAAGGTCAAATGACAATTATTATTAGCTTCGACAGATCAGAATGGTTAGATAGGGAAAGAAAAAGTATCTAGAGAAGTATCATGCTACCATCTACTGTAGTTGGTCAATCAGAATGAAAAGAGTCCAAATTAATAAGAGTTTTTAGCTAATATGATAGCTATAAGAGAAGCACCTTCAGCTATCTATGGAATAATGGATACCAATCATAAACTACAGATGTCACCATTAGAAGTAAACTTGCTAGTGGGGCCCAGAAGGGGTCGAATTGGAAACAATTGAACAGATGTTGAAGACCGAGTGAAGGTTGAAGCCAAGGGTAGTGGTTGAAGTGGATAACAGTGAATCGACAACAGAAGAACCTAAACTAAGCAACCGTCGTAGTGGGCGAAAATTAATGAAATTGACTTCAAGCATGGCTATCTGTGTTCCTCTTGAAGATGTTCAAGATAACACTAAACTCTTCAAACAAGGGGCATAACTCTTGAGTAGAAAACCGAAACACATGATCTAAAGAATCCTTGAAGCTCATTCCTATTTTAAGAAAAGAATGATTTAACCTGGTATTGACATAAGGTTTCATGTCCCATATACCATATGGCTTTAGATGATGCCAATCTTGCTTGGTCGGAGACTAGAGGTATGCATAGAGCTGGGTACACAAGTGATCTATTTTAAAAATGAACAGTCCAGCTATACGACTCTTATCTTTTCCAACTACAACTGTGCGACTCTCAACTATGGCCGTGCGGCTCTTCATTATGCCTACACGTCTCTATAATTTTAGGCAAATCTAGACTTTTGAGTAGCACGGCTCTGAGCACTCTGTTTGAATCAGTTTCATTTTGTTTCGGTTTTCTCATTATACAACTTGGATACGAGACATATGTTTAAAGGAAGTGGAAATTGTTGAATCGAAAAGCTCAATGGTAAAAGGAAAATCTAGTAATTCAATTATATACAAATATCAATGAGCAAGTATCCGAATATCCAACACAATGTTCCAATAAAAGAATCGGCAAAAAAATAAGCAAATCTACTGGCTAACTATCATCACTCGAGTCATCATCTTCCATGGATGCTTGTAGGTCAACATACCGCTGAGTAAGCTGAGCGACGTGAGCTCTTAGGCCCTGGATCTCTCGCCTCTGGTCGTGTATCCTCGCCTGAAAGAAATGGGAAAGAATGCAAATCATTAGCATACATGCATAAAACATCACATAGGCATATGTTCCATACTAATAACAGGTAGTCACCGCTATAACTCCATTGTCTCGAATGACGAGACTCCTGAAGGCTGGGACTCCATTGTTTGCGCCATATTTACTCCCAAACCAACTAGGATCTAAAAGAATTGCATAAACGGATAATCAAAACCAAAATCGAATGACAACCAGAAAAGAATCAGGGGTGTGTAGTAAACTCATGTGGGTAGTAGTCTCTGGGATACAATGAACAGGCATTTGATGGTCAACAACCAATGCAGCGCTATAGGGCTGCCCCTTTGTGTTCACTAAATGGACGTACTCGTCAATATTGAAGTCTAGTGGCGCCTGACTACTGCCGACTCCACTCCTAGTATGGAATCCGCTACCAGGGAAGCCTCCCATAGGCTGACCACCCCCAGTTGACAAGTAACCATCCATCTCTGAAATAACATCAGCTGTAGTGGTACCTGAAGAGCAAGCTCCAGAACCCTCATCCGGCCTATTAGCAGAATGGCGTCCCTTGCTCATCGTGGTAGACTCTCTTTCTTTTAAAAAAAAAATTAGTAACCAAATGAAATTACCGAACTAGATGGATAAAGAAAGAATTTCATACCCTGCCAGAACTAGTCAGAAAGAGCGGCAACATTTGCTGTGCTATAAACTGCAAATAGTTACCCTTGACCACGGTGACCACATATCCAACCTTGAACATGTCGGGATGATCATCCATACTCAGCAAGTGGTGCCATAAAATGCTACAAAGAAGAGGTGGTGGAACTCGCCTCTCTGTTGGACTGCTCTGCTAGCCACGAACCCATTTCTTGAAGTACCACTCATAGCAGCAAGGGCTCTCCAGAATGAAATGACGCTCCACCAGATTGGCAACACTCATTATGGCAGGAGTCTAGGTTGACAGAGGTCCTCAGGGAGTAGTGTCAATCTGTTAAAGAACTGGCGAGCGAAACAAATAAAATTCAAGTTGAAGAATAATTAAAGAACAAAGAAGGATTTTCAACGTACTACCTCAGGAGTTACCACTTTCAAGTGGGTCCTACACTCATCTGCATCATGCTCTACCTGGCTCTAGCTACGGCATGCCGATGTCAGGATTTATGGAAAGCAGGGAATAGGTTCAACCGGGAGATGTAGATTAGGCGAATCCAGAAATCCATACTCGTATATCCAGATCTACGTTGAGTAACAATTTAAGAATTTGACATGAGTTATTGAAAATATATTCCAAATAATTAACCTTTTTTCTTTTCGATTGACTTTCGTAATCGCAACACTGTAAAATAAAAAAAAAAAAAAAGAGCACCATATGAAATTATAATGTAGAGCAACAATAATCAAATGTCAACGTTCAAATAAGTTTTCTTTTTTTTCTAAAAGTAATTACATCTAATTCAGTGAATGATTGCTAATGATGTTATATAACATTCACAACTATTGTTGACGCGTATGAGACTAATCTTTCAATCACATTTTTAGGTAAAAAAGGTAGAAAATTATTCCTCAAGCTTTATATATGGGAAAAGTTACAAAATTCTTCCAAAAATTATCCCAAAGCTAACATTTACCCTCAATCTTTTAAATAGCAAAATATTAGGCCTAATTTTTTGCCGTTAATTTTCCCGTCACACTTAGATGAATTGGATGCTACAAATGATTAATAGAACAATGAACATGTGTCTACTATCTCCAACAAAAGAAAAAAAAAATGACTTTGTATAATGATTTTATCTGTTACTACTCTCATGTTTTCATTCAGTTTATTAAAAACCCTGTTGCATTGCTATTATATAAATCAAAACTCGTGTCCTTTCTAGTTGTATACAAGAAAAAAAATGATGAAAGTAGTCGAGAGGATTTGTATTGAGTTCACTCCTTTCTTATTAAAAAACAAACTGAAGGAACTTAATTCCATTGATGTATTGCAAAGATATGTTATAGGAGTAAAAATTACCAAACAATAGATTAAGGGTAAATATATACTAACATTTGGGATAGTTAATGACAAATAGATCTTTAAGCATTTTGATTTTCTATTATGAGTTTCGTATTATATGTTTTTCTCTTTCACTCCTCTATTATTGTTTTATATATTGTTATTAAACTTTAAGTTCAATCTATTTAGATAAATTGAATTTGAAGAGAAATAAAATGGAATAAAGAATAAAAATTGAAAAGAAAAGGACTAAAGTAGATGTGGAAAGTTGTATCTTGATTCATGTTGAAAAAATAGTTGATAGTTTCTAGGAATAGGGATATGAGATAATATTGGGGCCTACATTAAGGTGGTCACATGTTTAATAATTAATGGATATTAGCAGTGATATTAATTCTTATCAATTAACATAGGCATCATCGAAATAACATGGTGGCAAATTGCTCTTCTTGGGACCTCTCTTACACAAGACAAGACTCTTTAAACTTGTATTTATTCTTTGGTTTTATGGGAGTTAAATAAGGTATGTCATGTATTGGCTCAAAAAAGGTTTAGAAACTCGGGATTCATGTTCTCATTACAAGAAACATTAGATTTAGTAATAAAAAAAATTAGCAGCAATAAAATAACTACTGCATATTGCTGCTATAAAGTTTTGATTGTAGGCATTTACAGTAGATTTTGTTGCTAAATGTTTTTTTGGTAGCAACTTCTAGATATTACTGTTAAACGTATTTTTTGGTAGCAAAAATTATTTTATTGCTAATTTTTTTTCTACTAAATCTAAGATTTCTTATAGTGTTTGATTTCTTTAACCCTTGTAGTGATGCATTAAACATTCCCAATTAGGAATTAATACAATGATCATGTTTTTTTTTTTTTTTTTTGGTAGAACAATGATCATATTTCCAGTAAAAAAATTCTTATCAATTATATATATATATATATATATATATATATATATATATATATATATATATATATATATATATGACTATGTCTAATTACCATACAATTGATTTTCTTTTTTTGGTAACAACCATACAATTAATAATTTTAATCAATTATGTTTGTGATATCTTAATATATATTTTTCTTTGGTAAAAGTGCATTAATGAATGAATTAAGTTGAAAGAGCACGTTTTTCTAAAAATGAAAAATAGTTATTTGAATCATATGTTTGCAAGAGTTCTCTATATGTATTTGGGAAAAAAAAAAAAAAAAAAAAGCCAAGTTGAATGAGTTTATATGAATTAATTGTATAATGTTTCATGTCGAATCTAAGAGTATTAGCTTGTGTAAAAAAAAAAAAAAAATTATAACACCGTCTAGTTCAATTTGAATTTGAGTTAAGAAAGACCTTCAAGGAAAAATTTCCCAAAAAAATTATGTTCGTCTTTTATAAGACCCAATTACGTAAGACTAAGGTAAACGAGTTTCTAACTACTCAAACCATCAATGTATTAAAAAAATTATAAAATACACCTGGTACGCCATATTATCATTATAAAGCCAGTAACATCATGTCACGTAATATATATTAGAGCCTATTGTTTAAAAATTAGCCTCTAGGATCGATATTTTATAGTCTAGGGCTTTTATTTATATAATCAACTATTAATTAATTAATTAATTACATCTTATCAGTTTTCTATTGGTTGAAGTATAACTTGTCATAATGTTATTGACTTGACACACAAATGATATGGTATGTCAGACATACTCTATAACTTTTCAAATACTAGTTGCTTTTTGGATGTAGTTGATAAAATGCTTATCACAAGAGTTTACACAATATAATGGGTAAACTTAAAAAAAATACCAAGTGGTTTCATTGACTTTCAAAACGAAGACAGTGAATTTTTCTTTTTCAAAGAAAAGATTGTGGCTTCGACCGTTACTTAAAAAAAGAATAATTAACATTTTTTTATTAGAAAAGACGATGTGGCAGAGTTTATCTTTTTCCATTTAGGATTCTAATAATTTACCCATATTATTTAAGACCTTTACATCAAAATTTGAATATTTTTCTAAGATTTTTCTTTTTTATTCTAATTTTTTAAAATTTGTTATCATTATTTAATTTAGAAAATATTTGCGCTTCTCAAAAGTTTTCAAAGTTTATCACTATGGTCTATTGTATTTTTATTAATTAACTTGAAAAATTTCATTTCAAAATATACAAAAATGATGTCATGATTTAATGTTAGATATAATTTTTTTTGTTAACTTTTGAAACCACAAACCTAGTTTTAGAAAAAAGAAATCTCATCATCTTCAAATTGAAAATAAGTGAAACCACATTACTTTTTTTAAGTTTACCCAAAAAGAAAATCAACAATTTCTTATTTTTAAATTATAGTTCAACTAAGAGTAAGTTAATATCTTAGTTTTCTAAGCAAATACATAAGAAGCTCTTAGACAAATTTTAAAAAAATAAAATAAAATAGAGAAAAAGTTTAAGAAAGCAAACCAAGAAGAAGGAAAGATATGATATTTGGACTTCTATGGGTCAAAATTTTTGCTCTATGACTTTAGCTGACAAATATAAGTCTGTTTGGTTCAGTAGTTAGCTGATAGTTGTTGCTATTATTGTTAGATATTTGTTGTTAATGTTAGTTGTTGTAATAAACCGTTAGTTGCTAGATATTAGATTGATAGTATTTGTTAAACTTATGATGAGTTGTTGCTGTTAAGATATAAATGTAAACATAAATTTTATATCAATATACAAAAATAAAAATATTTGTCTAGACAATCATATAATTTTAAATAATTTTAACTTACTATATACTTCAAAAATTATCATTTTCATTAAATAAAGCATACGTAAAATACATCAAAATAATATAACTTTAGTCTTTAGCTAAAAATATACATAAATTAAAAAAAATGTGAAACTTTTAGTGAGTAATTGGCACGGGTTTTAGCCCCACTACTCAAGTAGATGAGACCACATCACTAATATATTAATAAATTCAAAGTACGTGGAGTCACCACCCAGATTTACTGGCACCAGGAAGGCACAATAAACACGTGGTTGGCCTGTTGCACCCTTTAGAGATTGGGTGTGAGATAAATAACTTTATTATTAGGGCATATCTTGGACATTTGCAGTTTAGTTTATTTGGAATGTCTAGATTCATTTTATTATTGGATGCTCGCACAATATATAATAAATAACAACACATTTGATCTACTGGGAGTGAGGTACAAGTATGTACATCGAGGATTTGCAAGCTAATAAAAGCAATATTTAAAGATAATATTTAAATATGCATGATATATAGTGCTAAAAATAAATAAAGCGAATAAAATGTCTCGATTCCATTATGAAAGCTAGGCTTCACCAAGTTTCTTTTAAAATCACCCGAGACGGACTCAAGGAGAGAGAAATAGTGCTAACTTTTCATGTGGGTCATCCATGAGTCAATTTTAGGCTACCATCGCCCAGGGATGATTAAACCAACCTGAGCTTGGTTAAGCTTGAGTGGGCTTAACTAAGCTCGAAGGAGCTTAGGTCCTCAAACAGTGAGTTCCAGAAACTTTCTTGAATTATAATTTCCCATTTTGATCCCATGGTTTGATCTAATTGACGTAAAAATAAAGCAATACACAAAAACAAGTTTTGAAAAATAAAGAAAGGTTTTTATTGAGGGAGCAAGAACCTTAAAAGCATGGAAAAGCTTAAAGGATTAAGTCCCTGGATTTTTTTTAAGAACTCAAAACCTCTTTAAAAAAATAAATATGCAGAGATAAGGTAAGGATTTTTTAAAACCCTTCAATTTTATGCCAAGGAATAGAGGCGAGAGCTTGATCCGAAGTGAAGATAAAAAGGTAGATTTTAAGGATTTGTGGGTTGATTTTGTGAAAAAGTGGTGATGAGTGGTTTAAGGGAAATAGGTGATAATAGGTTTTCAACTATGGGATCCTTCCTTGTCTAGATGTTGAGGGGGATGAAAGCCTCACTTATCCTTACTTCTCTTGGTGGTTTTCGGCGGAAGTGATGCAACATCGAGTACAACCTGGCTACCTATAGGAAATGTGTGAGGAGACTATCCTAAAACAAGGTATGCTTTCATTATTTGATCTTCTAATTAGTAGGCTTTAACTTTGAGTGTAACCTTTACTTGCTTCTCTTATTTTTGGTCAAAATAGAGCCTTGGGGTGATAGGGACAATCTGTTGGGATTCGTCATTGGAAAAATAATGTGGCACAGTGGAAAATGCACCTTTTAAAATTTCCTAGAATCCACCTATCGTGTCCAATTAACATTGATTAGAAAAAAACAATTTGAATCAAGAGATATTAACTCACCGGATTTGTCTCCTCTAGAGACTGCTGCAGAATCGTTTCTTGAAACTGCGATCTCCAAAGTCCGGTGCACGACCAACTATTGAGCGGGAACCGGTGCTAGCCGAAGACACGAAGGAATGGAGGATTAATGCTGGGATTTTCGGCTAATTTGGGGCTGCTCTTGGTGGCTGAAATTTCCAGCAATTAATTAGGTTGAATTAGGGTTTTATTCCTTAAGTGTGCCCTTTTATAGACACCTTGTCTAATTGGGTTTTAATTAGGTTAATATAACCCAAGCCCACTAAGATTATAATTACATAAATAAATTTTAATTAAAAAGTATATACTATGTAATTTATTTCTATTTAGATAAATTTAATTACCCCTAAATAAAATTAAATCACACTTAAGTAAATACAATACATGTATTTAATTTTCCTACTTAGGAAAATTATTTAATTAATTGTTTACTTTATGTAATTCAATTAATTGATAAATTAATTAATTACATTATGTAAACTTATTAATTAAATTAAATTCAACCCAATGTTAATTAATTACCTTGACACCGAATGTCAATTAATTAATTAACATATTCCTTCCAATGTACATTACATGTACAATTTCTATAAGTTTCGGCTCAGTTGATCTATGTGCACGACCCTATGGGTCTGTCTTTATGTTGGCAGTAGGCCCAAGGCCCACAGACTGTAAGTGGGTTCTAGCAAACCATTACGGCACCCAATTAAGACAGAAATGCAACAGTCTTTAGAAGATACTTACCCGGTAGTAATCTCATAGTGTCCTTTGCCTAACGATATCGATATGAATAAACAAGAGGCATGGTGTCCGTCATCCTCTTCTGTTGTTTATTATATTTCTTGATCTTGAGTTGAATGATTAATCAAATAAGCAACCAACTTATTTAGGTATGGCCATACACTTATCAGTCCCACTCATAAAGTGGCCAATGATATCATCTCGGTATTACCCGAGTGGCAATTCCATCACTTCATCATCAATATCAACATGTTCACCGGTCCACCCAATCATACCCGTATTTAGCATCCTTTTATAGACCTGTTAGGCGTATGTCAAAGTGAACCAGATTCTATATTGATATTATAATGAAATCTGGTCTAAGGACAAAAGAGACCTACTCAAGAAAGACCCATGACGCGACAACCATGTGGCTTTCTTGTGCGGATCGATCCAGTCCCATGTCAATGACATGTACCTATATTCATGATTGACTATACAAGTACTATGGCTAGTTAAGAACTGCTATACAGTCATCGAATATACAAGTCTGTGGTTCTATTCGTTCCCACGATTAGAACAGACCTATGATAGGTTTTATGATTATCAATCAATGGATACTCTACTCATATTATAGCATAAGATATAAATGAAATAGATTAATTACCTTTATTAATGTGACACAAATAATGACTCATATAATGAGTCTTAATGTATAATACAAAATACAAGAATCCAATGCCCTAAGAACTAGGGCATACCAGCAATCTCCCACTTGCACTAGTTCCAAGTGGGCATTGCCCTAATTCCTATAGATCTGGTATGACCGTCGTGCTGTGTCTGCGGCAACGCTTTGGTCAATGGATCAGTGACATTATTCTTGGTGTCAAACCTCTGCAATGATATGTCACCTCTATTCACGATCTCCTGAATGAGGTGAAACTTTCTGAGCACATGTTTGGATCTTTTATGTGATCGGGGCTCTTTAGCTTGTGCGATGGCCCTATTATTGTCACAAAAAACATCAACTGGGTCTAGGATAGTGGGTACTACTCCCAACTCGGTTATGAATTTCTTGATCCAAACGGCTTCCTTTGCTGCTTCGCATACAGCTATGTACTCAGCTTCCGTTGTAGAGTCAGCAATGGTGGCCAGCTTTGAGGACCTCCAACTAATGGCACCGCCATTTAGGAGAAAAACATAGCTAGACTGTGACCGGTTCTCATCCTCATCGGTCTCAAAGCTTGCATCAGTGTAACATGACACTACCAGCTCATCTTGACCTCCATACACTAAGAAATCATCCTTAGTCTGATTAAGGTACTTTAGGATTGCCTTGACAGCCTTCCAGTGTTCCTCCCCAGGGTCCAACTGGTATCGGCTGGTCATTCTTAGTGCAAACGCGACATCAGGCCTCGTACATAACATGGAGTATATGATAGATACAATAGCAGATGCATAAGGGATCTTTTCCATGTTCTCCCAGTCCTTCTTTGTTTTAGGACCATTTTCTTACTCAGCTTCAACCCGTGGTGCATAGGCAAGAATCCTTTCTTTGCCTTGTCCATGCTGAATCTTTTCAAAACCTTGTCAATATATGTGGCCTGACTTAGGCCTAGAAGCCGATTGGATCTATCTCTGTAGATCCTGATCCCTAAGATCGTCTCAGCTTCGCCTAAGTCCTTCATTATGAAGCACTTACTCAACCACTACTTAACCCCTTGCAGTGTTGGTATGTCACCTCCAATGATAAGGATTTCGTCAATATACAGCACTAGGAAGGTGGAAACGCTCCCACTAACCATCTTATACACACAGGGCTCATCATAATTCTGTGTGAAGCCATATTCCGTAATGGCCTCATTAAATCTTTGATTCCATGACCTTGATGCTTACTTCAATCCATAGATGGATCTTTGAAGCTTGCATACCCGGTTTGGATACTTTGGATCGATAAAACCCTCAGGTTGTTCCATGTACACATCCTCGAGTAGCTTTCCATTAAGGAAAGCGGTCTTAACATCCATCTGCCATATCTCATAATCATACCATGCAGCTATAGCTAGTAGTATCCTAATGGATTTGAGCATGGCAACTGGTGAAAAGGTTTCATCATAGTCAATTCCTTGAACTTGCCTGAATCCTTTTGCCACCAATCGCCCCTTGAAGGTGTTGTTGGCCTTTAACTTGAAACACCACTTACAACCTATCACCTTAGCACCCGGAGGTGGATCCACCAAGTTCCATACTTGGTTATCGTGCATAGATTACATCTCAGCCTCCATGGCTTTGCACCATTGATCTGAGTGTGGGCTTTCAACAGCCTCCTGATAGGTCTTGGGCTCTTCTTGGTCAACGACCATAAGGTCCCCATCGTCAGTCATGAGAAAGCTGTACCTCTCTGGCTGATGACGTGTCCTACCAGACCTTCTAAGATCCTGTGCAACCAGTTCTGGTTCCTCAATTTCTTGAGTAGTCAGATCGGTTCCCGAAGCATCCTCAGCAGTAGCTGCAAGAGTTTGTGAGTCTTGAACTTCTGAAAGTTCAACATTACTCCCACTGTCTCTCTTGGAAAGGAATTCCTTCTCCAAGAAGACTGCATTTCTGGCTATGAAAACTTTGTTTTCTGCCGGATTGTAGAAGTAATAACCCTTAGTTTCCTCAGGGTAACCCACAGACTGGCACTTGACAGATTTGGACTCGATTTTGCCACTTGTCAATTTCTTAACATGTGCATCACAACCCCAAATCTTCAAGAAGGAGACATTGGGCTTTCGGCCCTTCCATAGTTCATATGGTGTTCCCTCAACTACCTTGATTGGTGTATTATTAAGAATGTAAGCAGCTGTCTCTAAAGCATACCCCTAAAAGGAGATAGGGAGTGTAGCATAACTCATCATTGAGCAGACCATGTCAAGCAAGGTCTTATTCCTCCTTTCTGACACTCCATTCCACTGGGGTGTACCAAGAGGAGTGAGTTGGGATACAATCCCACACTCTCTCAAAAACGAGTCAAACTCTTGGCTCAAATATTCACCCCCTCGGTTAGACCGAAGTGCTTTTATTTTCTTGCCAAGTTGGTTTTCCACTTCATTCTTAAAGTCCTTGAACCTTTGGAGAGTCTCAGACTTATGCTTCATCAGATACACGTAACCGTATCTGCTAAAGTCATCCGTGAAGGTGATGAAGTACAAAAAACCAGATCTAGCACTATTGCTCATTGGGCCACATACATCAGAATGTATTAGCTCCAATAACTCTGACGCCCTTTCAGCAGTCTTGCTAAAAGGCACCTTTGTCATCTTGCCTCTCAAACAAGATTCGCATGTGTCATAAGACTGGATCTTAAATGACCCTAGCACTCCACTAGAGTGAAGCCTAGCTATGCGCTTCTCATTTATATGGCCATTAATTTCATTTTGTTTAATCCTCTTAGTATTTATGTTATAGATTGAACTTTCACGTTTTAGATCAAGGATATATAAGCCATTTTCAAGAAATGCTGTTCCATAAATAATATTGCCACATTGCATAGAAATTCTACCATATCCAATATTAAATATGAAACCAGAAATATCCAACAAAGAAATGGAAATAATATTCCTGCGCATGGCAGGTACAAAATAACAGTTTCTTAGTTCCAAAACATGTCCACTAGGCATCTCCAAGAAATAATCTCCGATCTCCATGACCTAAACCCGAGCACCATTTCCAACTCGAAGATCTACTTCTCTAGACCCTAATAATCTCCTATTTCTTAGACCCTGCACATTTGAACAAATGTGAGATCCATATCCAGTGTCCAAGACCCAAGATGTAGAAATAGCCAGATTAATCTCAACAACATAAATACCTGAAGCAGCAGTTTTGCCCTTCAGTTGCTCCCTTAGCTTTGGACATGAGCTCTTCCAGTGCCCCTTCTTATGACACTTATGGCAGACATCGTCACGAGAAGCAACGCTTGCTTTAGGTTGGGCCACCACCTTTTTGCCCTTAGCCTTGGCCTTTTGGGCCTTAGCCTTGGCCTTAGATTTGGCCTTTCCCTTAGCAATGGATGTATTGCCCTTGTTCACCAGTAATACTTCAGGAGTCTTCTTAAAAGACTGTTCAGCAAGCTTGAGCATGCCATGCAGCTCAACAACCGATTTATCCAGCCCTTGCATATGGTAATTCATGATAACCTGGTTGTAAGACTCAGGAAGTGACCCGAGAATAATTTCTGCTACCAAGTCCTACGGAACTGGCGAGCCGAGGCAGGCAAGTGTATCAATATACCCCTTCAACTTTAGCACATGAGTGCTAACAGAAGTCCCAGCTACTATCACAGTTGTGGAAAGTGCCTTAGTTGTCAGGTAACGTTCCTAACGAGCCTGATCTTGGAACATCTTTTTAAGCTGATCCATCATCTCATAAGCATGCTCGTCCATGAACTGCTTCTAAAGATCAGAAGCCATGGTACCCAGCATGAGGCACGAGACATCTCGGTCATCCCTCACGTGCCGGTCGTACTGCTTCACCATCGCCATGGTGACGCCTCGACCTGCAGGAGGGCCAGCTGGTAAAGGAGCATTCAGTACATACTCCTTGGACTCTTATCTAAGAACTATTTGTAAGTTCCTAGCCCAGTCCAGGAATTTAGTCCTTGAAAGCTTCTCCTTCTCCAAGAGTGACCTAAGTGAGAGTGAGTTGTTGTTGGTTGCAGCCATTTAAATTGCTTAAGTGAAATGGGATTATCTACATGGAAGAAATCATTGCTTGAGTTAGAAATAAAGGACTTTTAAGCCAATTCAAATTAATAATCCTATCTTAATTTGTTCATTGGTGATGTTAATTGGCTGACTTGACCAAGATCCACAACTTATCAATGGCTGGCCAAACTAAGGCTCGCTAACCAACCATTGATTCGTTTGGTAGGACAACCTATCCAATCCTTCCACGAAGGACTCTTGGTTTGATGGGCTTATTGACACTTTACCCATCTGTGCTTAGGGCTCGCTCTGAGCTAATGCTACCCATGTTGTGTCAAACCACCATTCACATGTTAACCATACCAAGTATCCTAACCCTCGACGGCCCACCAAATACTACAATGTACCCAGCTAGGGCATGGCGCACATTGCAGCATCAATGGGAGGAAGAGGTGTGAATGTGCGAAGCACTTTTAAACAACTCAATATTTTAATTTCCGGATTATAATAAAGTGATACGGCTTAGCATGCATAAACGCGGGTACTAATTTGGTGATCCATACATCCATATTATATGACAAATGCAATAGCATACTTAATTTAAAATAAATGAGATCCTATGGGCCTTTAATTACTACCTAATGAAAAACTAGATATCCTATCTAATTCTTCATGGGTCGGACTGTAATCCTTCTTGGGCTCCTACCATGGGCTTCCTCCATCTGGGCCTTCCTCCATACTTGATGTAATTACAATAATTTTGTAAAATAAAATCTATTCTAAATTACATCAAAATAAAAAATGGCACGCAGGCCATATTTTCCAAAATTAAATTACAACCGATAATAATTTAGGGCCCATAGAACTCAACATCACATTTCAAACAAAGTACCTGTCATGCACATACATACCAATATGATGCATGATCATGGCATTCCAAATTAAATATAAATGTTAAGCCAAGTTACTTAGGATGAAATCGCCAATTTTAACAAATGTGACTAAGGCCCATAAAGGCCCAATGGATAACATCCATAAATGCAAAATTAACAATTTTGCTCCCACTTGAATTTGGGTTGTCACAAATTTAAAATTTAGCTCTCCCAATTTTAACCGATGTCACGGTTTATTGGGCTAATTTCACAAGGTCCATATTCAATTTAATATGCAAACAATTAAATTAAATATGCATGCCAACAAAATAAATAATTTAAATACAAATTAATTAAAAAAATTTAATTTCATTTGCATTAGGGTCCGGGATAAAAAAATACCCGCAAAATCAAAAATCGGACCCAAAACCTGCGCCCGGTGGGCAGCAATGCCGCTGCGTGGCAGCAGCAGCCAGCTGCTGCCGCTGGAATGAATCCCAATTTGCGATTCCATCCAGCCCCAATATTTTTTTTTTAACTAATTCAAACATAACAATAATATCCAGCCATCAAGAAAAATAAATAATCAATAAAACAACAATTTTAGATGGAAACCAATTGGGGAAAAATAATAAATAAAACCCCAATCCAAAATTCTAAGGTTTATGCAAAACCAAAACAAATTGAACAAAAAAACCCTAAAATCACAAACTTGAAACCCATTCTTTCCTCAAGAACGCTTTCAAGAACCAATTCCAATTAATCTAATGGACAAAACCTAGGCTCTGATACCACTGTTGGGATTTGTCATTGGAAAAATAACGTGGCGCAGCAGAAAATACACCGTTTAAAATTTCTTAGAATCCACCTATCGTGTCCAATTAACATTGATTAGAAAAAAACAATTTGAATCAAGAGAGATTAACTCACTGGATTCGTCTTCTCTAGAGACTGCTGCAGAATCATTTCTTGAAACTGCGATCTCCAAAGTCCGGTGCACGACCAACTATTGAGCGGGAACCGGTGCTAGCCGAAGACGCGAAGGAATGGAGGATTAATGCTGGGATTTTCGGCTAATTTGGGGCTGCTCTTGGTGGCTGAAATTTCCAGCAATTAATTAGGGTTGAATTAGGGTTTTATTCCTTAAGTGTGCCCTTTTATAGACACCTTGTCTAATTAGGTTTTAATTAGGTTACTTAAACCCAAACCCACTACGATTATAATTACATAAATAAACTTTAATTAAAAAGTATATACAATGTAATTTAATTCCATTTGGCTAAATTTAATTACCCCTAAATAAAATTAGATCACACTTAAGTAAATACAATACATGTATTTAATTTTCCTACTTAGGAAAATTATTTAATTAATTGTTTACTTTATGTAATTCAATTAATTGATAAATTAATTAATTACATTATGTAAACTTATTAATTAAATTAAATTCAACCCAATGTTAATTAATTACCTTGACACCGAATGTCAATTAATTAATTAACACATTCCTTCCAATGTACATTACATGTACAATTTCTATAAGTTCCGGCTCAGTTGATCTATGTGCACAATCCTATGGGTCTGTCTTTATGTTGGCAGTAGGCCCAAGGCCAACAGACTGTCAGTGGGTTCTAGCAAACCATTACAGCCCCCAATTAAGATAGAGACGCAGCAGTCTTTAGAAGACACTCACCTGGTAGTAATCTCATAGTGTCCTTTGCCTAACGATATCGATATGAATAAACAAGAGGCATGGTGTTCGTCATCCTCTTCTGTTGTTTATTATATTTCTTGATCTTGAGTTGACTGATTAATCAAATAAGCAACCAACTTATTTGGGTATGGCCATACACTTATCAGTCCCACTCATCAAGTGGCCAATGATATCATCTCGGTGTTACCCGAGTGGCAATTCCATCCCTTCATCATCAATATCAACATGTTCACCGATCCACCCAATCATACCCATATTTAGCATCCTTTTACAGACCTGTTAGGCGTATGCCAAAGTGAACTGGATTCTATATTGATATTATAATGAAATTGTTGGGATTTTTCACCAGAAATCACCCGATAAAAGCGGAAGAACGCGATGATTTCCTCAAATCCAGTCCCAGGAGCAATTGAAGTGGAAATTGTAAAACTTAAAATTATGATAGAAAGAGATTAAATTCTTACCAGAAATATCTCTTTCAAGAGATGGATGAAGACTGCAGAAATCAAATTAGATTCCCTCCTTGTTTTCGTACACGAACGCCTAAGGAACACGACCCGTGCTAGCGTTGGAAAAACAAAAGCTATGGTGAGAGGGGGCTAGGAATTTCGGCTATCTCTTGGTTTGTGTTAGGTTAGACGAAATTTTCACCCTAGGTTTTTATACCTAGGGTGGCTGAATTCCCCTCGGGGAATTCAGACCCAGCTTGGCTCCTTTCACTCTGTGCGGGCTTCCATCTTTTAATTTAGGCCTAGTGTAATTTTAACTATTCTGGTTTAAATTAATATCAAGCCCAATTTTAATATACCCATGTATTTAATATATTACACCAAGTAATATATTATTTACATTTAAATTAAAATTAGTTTGACCAATTAATTTAATCCATCAAATTAAAATTAAATCTTCACAAAATAAAATCATATGTAAACCTATACATATGAATATTTCCACCTAGGAAATAATTTCATAATTAATCCAATTAATTATGAAGAGCCAATTGAGTATGTTAATTCTATTATTAGGATCAATCCAATTGATCTTTATAATATAATCAACATATGTACACCTCTCTCTCCATAGTGTATACTCCAAGTATACATGTGATTCCTTAAGTCTGTGTTCAGTCGTTCTATATGTACGATCCCGTGGGCCCATCTTTATGTTGGCAGCAGGCTTTTGGCCCGCAGACTGCAGTTGGGCTCTAACAAGCCACTGCAGCCCCCAATTAAGATGGAGATGGCAGTCTGACTGTTATCATAACCCTGTAGTTTAATCTTGTACATCCCATGTCATTGATATCGGTGTCTAACATAGAGGCATGGATTGATCACCCTCTTTTGTGTCGGACATTAACTTGATCCCGAATGCACTGAAGCTCACAAACAAGTTCCCACCTGTCTGGGTGTGGCCACACTCTTATCAGTTACACTCATCAAGAGGCCGGTGATATCTTCCCAGTGGACTACTGAGTGACAAATCCCTTCTGCATATCCATAGTATTACTATGCTAAGTGACATACCCGAAAGTACCCATACTTGGCACCCTATTACCGGCCCTCTAGGCGTACCCCTAAGCATGCGACCTCACATGTAACACCATCATAAGGTCAGGTCAAAGGATCCATACAAGTACTACATGAGAATCGCTTGTGATACTATACCATGTGGATTACTCGTTTAGTGGATCTATCCAGTACCACGCCCCCATGCATGTACCCATTAACTTGGTTGACATTCCACGTCCAATGACCGGTAAGACACCGCCATACAACCAGGTTAATGATAATCTCTTGTTCCATTCATTCCCATGACTGGAACAGACTACGGATTTATTTATGGTCATATCGTTTACCCTATCCATGGTCTTACTGCCAAGTGCATGACACTCGTCATCATGGATATAGATATGTCCATTGGATACTTCATTTAATATATTGCACAAGATAAATGTAATAAATGAATTGATGCCTTTATTAATAACACAAATGAGTATAATACATAAATCCAATAAATGTATAATACAAATACAAGGACCAATGCCTCAGGACTAGGGCATTTCCAAATCTGGTCTGAGGACAAAAGAGACCTACTCAAAAAAGACCTATGACGCGATAACCATATGGCTTTCTTGTGCAGATCGATCCAATCCCATGTCAATGACATGTACCTATATTCATGAATGACTATACTAGTACTATGGCTAGTTAAGAACTGCCATACAATCATCGAATATACAAGTTTGTGGTTGTATTCGTTCCCACGATTAGAACAGACCTGGGATAGGTTTTATGATTATTAATCAATGGATACTCTACTCATATTATAGCACAAGATATAAATGAAATAGATTAATTGCCTTTATTAATGTGACACAAATAATGTATTCATACAATGAGTCTTAATGTATAATACAAAATACAAGAATCCAATACCCTAAGAACTAGGGCACACCAACACAATCAGCTTCTAGTGATGATATTGGCGGAGGAGCTAGTAGAGAAGAGGATTTTGTTGGAGGGCCTTAAGTGTAGGTCTTGGTATCTTAGTGAGTGAACTAGGGGATTCAAGAATGGTCCCGTTGCTGGGATTCTCCTAGTGCAAAACAAAATTTTCAAACCGCAGTAGAAGCGATTATGCTTTGCACTCAAATTCGTTCCAGGAACAAATTGAACATATTATGGAATACAAAACGGATAGAACAAGAAATGATTTAAATCTCACTTATGTTGTCCCCACAAAGAGATTAAACACTAGAACTTGCCTTTCCATGAAGTTCCTCCACTCTTACACACACAAACGTCTACCAAATGGATCTATATGCTAGTATCGGATGAAGAATGGAGCAACCCTCTTCCTTAGTTTAGCCGAAATCCCTCTCTCAATTGGTGGAGGCTAATTTTGTGTTAGGGTTTTAGGGAATTTAATTTTCCTTTTATACCAAAAGGAATAAACCTAGTTTTAATTTAGATTGGACTTTTATTACATTTATTTGGATTGGGCTTTATAAATTTAAATTTTAATATAACCTTATAATAAATTTAATTAACATAAAGACCCAAGTAAATAAATTAATCAATGTCTAATTAAATTGAACCATGTCTTACAAATAAATACCTCCTACTTATATTTGCACACATTACATCTATTAATTTATTACTCCAAGTAATTATTCAATAGAGGATGTCAATAAATTCCCTAATAGTTAATTTAATTAATTTGACTTTTCTAAAATGTTTATAATAAAATTAACTAAAGCTCTAAGTATATATATAACCAGTATATATGTATATTTCCCTAACATTTTAGTTTAGACATCTTTGTTGTGATCATGTGGGTTTATCTTATATTGGCAGTGGGCCCAACACGTTATGATTCATACTATAAGTGAGTTCTAGCAAATCCTTACAACTACCTAAATAAGATGAAGATATTAATCTTATGCAAGGCATAAACCTTGTTGTAACTTATACATCCTCTACTAGTGATATCGATGTCCTGCAAAAGGCATGGTAATGTCACCCTCTATAGCTACATGAACATTCCTTGATACCAATTAGAATGAATTTCATAAATAAGTAATCACCTAGTGATTCCTTATTTAGGCATGGCCACACTTTTATCAGCCCTACTCATCAAGTGACCAGTGATATCTGCTCTGAGTTAACAGAGTGGCATACCCCTTCACATCCCTATTAGTCTTATTATGATCACATGCATGCCTAACCATACCCATACTTTGCACCTTGTTATAGGCCTGTTAGGCAAACGGTTGGGCATATTGCTGCATAGATGCTTTGTTCTTCTAGAGAAAAGCATGTTGATAAATCTAGCCACTCCTGGTTACATTCTTGACTATGGATTCTTGTTATTTGGCTTGCTTAATAGCTAAGAGTGTGAAATCCTTATCGAAGTCATCATCTGCATCTGAATCATCCCTAATTTCCTAAATATTGGCAAGTTTACAAGCTGCTAAAGCCCGAACTGCATGGCAATTGATCATTAGATAAGCTTGTGGGTTCTCCTTTATTAATTTCCCCAAGACGACAATCTCAGGTTGTCCAAAAGACATCATGTTCACATATTGGGGAGCTTCAGGCTCTTGATCAGCCAAGTCCAAAAGGTTTACTAAAGTAATCAAGTGCTTCCTCACGAGAGTTAAAATCTTTCGAAGCAAGACGTCTTTTTTGGCTGGTGGAGCTTTTTATACATCCCATATAGTAAATGCAGTAAGTACTCTTGAAGAGACTCTTAATTGGCAAGTAGCTGCTTCTCTTTCTCGGGAAGGCCTTTCCATTCTGAGCATTACTAAGGAAGGAGATTGATTCATAAACCTTCTAACAAATTCAAAAGTCATGTTGGCTCAATCTCTGTGTCGAGTTGTAGACAAGTCAATGTACCATTGTCGTGCATCCCCTTCAAGATACCATGGGAAGTGATGGCAATATTCTTCAGGAGGAACACAGTGAGAGTATAAGAAAAAATATAATCTACCTAGGAACACTTGAGGATCACTAATTCCATAATATTTCTCCAAATTGGCTATCCCAAGCAGCAATGGCTTAAGTAAAAGAGTTCCCCTGTCAAGTTGTCTGTGAGAAATGACTCTTGGTTTTGCTTCATAATCAACAATGTTGTACACATACTATTGAAGAAAGGCACCCATGAGTAGAGTCTAATCATGTTTGACCTTTAATGGCAAATCCATAAACTGTAACAACACCTTATTCTTTAAGTACCAAGGAAAATGGTCTATGAACTGCTCATGCAGAACCGAGTGTCGAGTCAAAAGTTTGGTAAAGGCATTAAGGAAAGCAATTTGGCCTTTAACTACATTGTTAGCCTCTAGGTTCCATTGCTTTCATGTAAGACCTCTAGATTGAAGAGGAAGCTATATGGTTCCACATTCAGCATTAGAGTTAATAGCTTTCGCGCTCTCCATGACGTGACTTTCTATTAGCCAGATTGAATGGCACATACAGAAGACTAAGCATGAGAGGAGAATCTCAACTTCTTCTTCTTGAGTTGTTTTTTTCTCTCTGACTCAAACTTCCTTGTCTCTTTAAGCCTTAGAATGGTGTAGAGTTCAAACTTATTGTTATCCGAGATACTCGATACATACTCCTTAGTTCTTTCTAGTGTTCCCTTAGGAATTGCATATGCTTCCAAGAACCTTCCCACCAATGTGGTCAAGTCATTGAGTTTCCTTTCAAGCTCCAACAAATCTAGTGGGTCTTTTTCAAGGTACATCTTGAACTCATTAAACTATTATTCTTTCAGAATCAAAGTTTTCCAATCAAAAAGTGAGAGTTGTTTAACAAACTTAGCAGGGTTTCCAGTACTATCGTAAGTCAAGTGAAAGTCTTGAAACCCATCGAACTCCATCATATCTTCTATCTTTATATTTTCCCCAAACTATTTTATGTCTTCTTTAGACTGTGACTCGAAATTAGCCAACATAGACCTTAATCTGAATTATAAGCATATAACTATTCTAGGACTTCTTGCTCAGTCAATCTTGAGTCCAATGCATTCACTATTTCATGATCACCCTTTTTCGTCATGAGGGTATTCAATTCTCAAGACTTAATTAGGTTTAGTTAAAATTGCAAGATTTTTCCTGGGTATCTTGCAAAATACATCTGCTAGTTTCGATGGTGCCTTGACTAGAGTTTGAATAAGATCCCATAAAGTAACTTGCCATGTCACTCACATAAGACACTTGGATTGTTGATTTCTGCTCTCAAGGGAATCCCTTTCAACTAATAGATCACCGGCTCTTGCATTCTGAGGTATCACTACAAGTTATGACATAAATCTTCAAGAGCAACTGTGGAAAAAATTCTTGAGGCCATTAAATTAATGATTGCTTTTATCACATCACTCCTTTTTTTTACAGGCATTTCCATGAGATTCCATATGGTAATGTTACCAAAGATGGATCCAGCCGTCGCAACATTAAGTACTTAGCTTGAGCTTGCTCAAATAAAGGCTTGCTTCCTTCACCTGTTTCAAGTAGGTTTTGTCAACCAAATTTAGGAGCTTGGTGAAATCCCAGTTCTCAGGCGTTGTGATTCTCGTATCAGTTTCTTCGGCATTATTAGAGTCGACATCCTAGAATGCGCTTCCTCCGAAGGCTATGTTTTCAACTACTTCTACATCCAATTCAAATTCCTCAGTGAGAATAAGCAATTCTTCCCTCAACCATTCATCTATGTTTTTTGCCATAAATTGGTGGATGGCAAGATCTTCCATCAGACCACTGTCAATGAGGTTCACATTTCCCCCAAATTGAGGTAGTGCATTCTTTTTTATGCTTGGTTTATTGGGTACTTCCACCATTTTTCAATCAATCAATGCATGTATAGCAGCCTTTAGCCTATCATAGTTAATGTGATGCCCTTTTGACTAGTGATAGAAGCAGAAGTTGGACTTGTTAGCTCCTGGTGACAGAACAACTACTCGCTTTAAAGTTGAATGTGCCCAGCCTTTCATGCCTTAAAGAATGCTTAAGCCAAAGTGTATCCCCAAAATATCTTAAGACCTCATGTGAGAGTCGGATTTTTACGACCTATGTGATGAAAACTGAATCAGTTAACCTATATGTTAGAATCACTGTTGAAACCAATTCGAGAAGCAAGCATTCGGATTCAAATGAGCTTGAAACTTAAAACCAGGAATAATTTGAAGAATTAGGGTTGAAAAAGAAACAATACTCGTACGGCTAAGACTACAGCTGCACGGCTATAGGCATTACAGCTGCATAACTGTTGACGCACCTTCTTCAGTTTCTTCTTCTAACCTGCTCAAATCTTATAAGCTAGTTTGACTACCAACTATAGAACCTTCATCTTTCTTTCCATCTGCATACTGTTCAACTTGATCAGTACTCCAATTCCAACTGTTAGGAATTCTTTATTACTAGGGGTAGTGCTTCCTCTATGCCGCCCATAGGTACTAGTGGGGTAAGGTTAACTTGCAATACGGAACCCCATAGACCTTGGTGTAACCTTTTGTTCAATGCTAGAATTGATAATTGAAGCTTTTGAGGTTGCATTAATTGGGGATACCTGACAGAAGGAATTGTTTTCTTTATAAAAGTAGAAACTTCACCTTTAATAAGCGTAGAGTTTTTTCAAATCTTTCTATCTCGACTAATGTGTCTTTCACCTAACACTTAAAGCGATAAATAAATTAAAAATATCTTTATCGCTGAAGTAAATTTCTTTATTTGAATTTGATTCATGGCTATCGATAAGTCACTAAAATACATGAAACAGAGACAGGTGGAAGATTACAGAGGGGACATATAATTCCCCACTAATTCTTTTGATTATGGGTTATTTTGGATTGAAGGGAGTTTAGATTAACATTAGGAAGATATTAGCAAAAACAAGGGAAGCAGAGATTAAGGATGAACGGAAGAAAAACAAAACATAAAAAATTCTTAAAAATCTTGAAACCAAAATAATCAAATCTCAAATTCAGAAAATGCATACATAAATCAATATTCCAAACCAAACCTAAGCCTCCAAAGACTTATTTGGCTGCTGGAATTAAGGAATTTGAAGCTTAATTGGAGAAATTAAGCTTTTGGAAAAGTTTCAAGTTCATTTCAATTCAATTTTCAAGCTTCAAGAATTGGTTTTCTTTAAATTAAACACTTGAAAAATGCTCCAAAGGTAATTCTAAGAGACCTTAAATTTTGGTGCATCATTTCATTCAATTTAGCTTGCTTTGTTTTTTTGGAATTCTAATAATCTAGAGCCGTATGGCTATTGTGAAGCCCGTGTTGGATATGCCCTAGTCTCGAGGCATTGGTCCTCGTATTTGTATCATACATTTGTACTCTGTTATGAGATTTATGTATTATACAACTTATGTCATTAAATAAAGGCATTAATCTATTTATTATATATCTTGTGCTATGTTATGAATAGAGTATCCAATGGACATATCCATATCCATGTTGACAAGTGTCATGCACTTGGCAGTGAGACCATGGATAGGGGAAACGATATGACCATAAAGTCATCCATAGTCTATTCCAATCATGGGAATGAATGAAACCAAAGACTATCATGAGCTTGGTTGTATAGCGGTTTCTTACTGGCCATTAGACATAGAATGTCAACCAAGCTAATGGGTACATGCAAAGGGGCATGGTACTGGATAGATCCACTAAACGAGATATCCATATGGTATAGTATCACAAGTGATTCTCATGTAGTACTTGTATGGTTCCTTTGACCTAACCATATCATGGTGCTGCATGTGAAGTGACATACTTTGGTGTATGCCTAAAGGGCCTATAACAGGGTGCCAAGTATGGGTACGTTCACGTATGTCAATAAACATGGTAGGGCTATGGATATACAGAAGGGAATGTCACTCAGTAGTCCACTGAGAAGATATCACCGGCCACTTAATGAGTGCAATTGATAAGAGTATGGCCACACCCAAATAAGTTGGAACTTGTTTGTGAGCATTAGTTCATTCGGGTTCAAGTAAATATCCGGACACAAAAGAGAGTGATCAATACATGCCTCCATGTTGGACACCGATATCAACGACTTATGATATACGAGTCTAAACTACAGGGTTTTGATTTCAGTTGGACTGCGATCTCCTTCTTAATTGGGGGCTGCAGTGGCTTGCTATGGCTCGTCTACAATCTGTGAGCCATAGACCCACTACCAACATAAAGACGGACCCACAGGATTGTATATATTGAATGTCTGAGCTTGAACTTAAAGGGTCAACTGTATACTTAGAGTATGCTGTCTGGGGCGAAGAATTATTAATTGATTAAATTATAGATTAATTGGATTGATCAGAATATTATAATCAATGTAATTGGATTTCTATGAATTAATTAAGTTAATTAATTCATTAGTTTATTTCTTGGCGGAAATATTTTACATATATTGGTTTATATGTATTTCTTCTAAGTTAGGTTCAAATTAATTCATCGGGTGTATTTTATTTAGCCAACTAATTTTAATTTAAGTGCATTGTGTTATATTATATGGTTTAATATAATCACATGTACATAAAATTAAAATTGCATTGAAATTAAATATTAACCCATAATTTTAACCCACTTAAAGAAGCAGGAAACCCTAAGCCATCTAGAGTCTTTGTGTTCAGCTGAAACTCTACCACTTAATAGTAGAATTTCAGCCAAACACTATGACAAAGCTAGACTGAAAGTTTCGGCCAGCCTTAGAGAAAAATAGGCAGAAAATTTCAGCAAGAAAACTCTAAAAACTTTCTCTTCCGTCGATCGAATCGCTAGCACGGGTTCAAGTTCGATAGTCATTCGTGTACGGGATCATGGAGGAGATCGAATTCGATTTCTCTAGCCATCTCTAGAGGAGTTATTTCTGGTGAGAAACTCAATTTCCTCATTTGGTTTTGTTGTTTGTGATTTCCATTTCAATTGATCTTGGGCACGGATTTGAGAAAATCGATTCGAGCTTCCGCTTCAATCGGTTGATTTTCTGTGAAAATCCCTTCAGCTCGTATGACTATCACTTAAAGCAGTACGGCTGTGGATTAAAATTTAAGAATTTAGCATTTGTTTTCTTAGTAATTTCTCATTTTTTTTCCAAAACTAGAGCCGCAGGGGTGTAATTATAGTCGCTCGGTTGTTGTTTTCATACCCGTACAGCTGTGGCTTTGACACCAGAATTATATTTTATGTATTTTCATGCATTTGCATATCATTTTGACCTAGATTTAATTTCTGAAAGCTAATTATAAAATAGTACAAGGACAGAAACACCAGTTTCTTGAAAACGGCCCATTTTTGTATGTGTAATATATAAAATCGGACAAATAGTTTTTCTAAGATTATTTTTTGAATTAAGTTTTAGCATTTTAAAATATTTTCCAAGTCTAATCAATTAAATCTATCGGGTTCTTTTGACTATCCCTTTCATACCCCGAGCTATTTGGATTCCTTATTTTGTGTCTATTTGAGTCCTATGTGTTAATATTTTGTTATATACTGACATCTGTTTTGCAGTTAGATGTATGATAGATTAGATGTATGTTAGCTTTTATTTTAGATTTCGTGTATTTTAGGCGAATCTAAATACTAGATTTCCTTGTATTTAGGCGTTTGTATCCCTATTCCCTTTTGACATTATTGTATCTCCTAGGTTAGTTTATTTAATCAGGTTGTAATAATTTACTTTTCTTAATTTATTTACATTTCAGAATGTATTTATAGCTTTCATGTTTGAGCATTTAGATAACTTAAAATAAACCATAGAATTGTAAAAGGCATTGAAATAAAATTGTTCAAATGATATTTTGAACTAGAAAAAATAGATAATTTGTTCGGACCCGAATCTCTAACTAAAAGGTATAACGATTCCCACTCAGCTTGGCTATACCGCAGTTTCCCAGTTGAGTTAAACTGGATGGCGACTCTTGTCACTTTTAATAAGATTAATCGGCTTATTCATTTTCTTACTAAATTTTCTCAAAACCAAATTTTTATTACATTAAAACCCTGGTCCAGTCTCATGGCCCATGTGCTCTAAAGGATCATTCGCTCACATCTGAGTTCTGCTTCCGAGTAATTGCAGATACTTCAATTGTCGTTGCTGCAAGGGAAGAAGTTTGTTGTGCCTTGCCACTTCCAAAAGTTTGTTGATTATTGGATCTTTTACCCCTACTTCTATATCTGGTTGATGGCTTGGTGAGCTCATGCTTCTTAATCTCTAGAGCCTTTTAGTATTCATCATTGAAGCTTGCAAATGGAGAGAACCTCATCGTTTCCTGAAACATAGGCAAAGACCCATCAATCAGTTTCTTCATTAAGTCTTTCTCAAAAGGTATTCCTTAACCAGTGCCACCTTTTGGATCCACTTCTGGTAGTATTCAAAGCATGGCTCATTGTAATTCTAACGTATCATCATCATTTCCTGGAACATAAGCAGAGACCCCTCAATCAGTCTCTTCATTAAGTTTTTCTCAGAAGGCTATTCCTTAACTAGTGCCACCTTTTGGATCCACCTCTGGTAGTATTCAAAGCATGGCTCATTGTACTTCTAACATATCATCTCCAGATCACTCATGCTTACTTCAATCTTAGAATTGTAACTGAAGTGCTTGTTGAAAGCTTCACACATCATCTTCCAGTCATCTCAAATTGCCTTGGTCAAAAATTGTGCCATGAGGAAGCTGGCCCTTTCAAAGACATGGAGAAAACCCAATAATTTGCTTCTTATACAGCCTCGTAGCTTGCAAAATCTTGGCATAATGTCCCAGGTGATTCTCAGGTGCAACAACTCCATCATAAATAGGAATCATGGAAGTTTAAAATCCTTTAGGCAGTGGCTGAACCTTGTCAGCCAATATCTCATCAAGATCCACAATGTTGGACTTTTAATTCTGAATCTCCAGTCAAAACTTCTCTAGTGCGTCAATCCCCTTGCGCTCATTTGTCAATGCATCACCATTTAGCAAAGGCATAAAGTTGTTGAGGATGACAAGCTCCTTCTCATAATCATGAATGAGAAAGTGTGATATATGGATGATGAGGGTGGTTCATTCGATATTCAAGAATTTAACTAATTGAGAAACAGAAAAATTCGTTCTCACAGTAGCCTAATTAAATTAATTTCAAGAATTAATTTTGCTTAATTTTTCAATATTTATAGACATGAAAAAAATTTCAAAAAGAAAAATAAGATCTATGTATTTATATAAAATTATAATTTATTTTTGTGAAAAAGTTATATTTGTAAAATTTAAATAATTATAAAAAGCTTTTCATGAAAATCTCTAAAAATGAGCTTTGCGTGAAAAGATGCCTTTTTCTGCAAAACAGTTAAAAGTTGTTGTTGAATAAACCTAATCAAACACTAGATTTTCTACTTTTCAGAGTGAAAAGCTAAAAGTTGTTCGGAAAAGTATAAATAAACACCCCTATAATAGGGTTAAAATCCATTCTATGTCTTTGTATAAAATGTTTGTATTAGTCCCCTCTTAAATTATTTAAAACATTTGTCATATATCTTATATAATCACTCGCATCAAAATAGATGGGAAATTATAAATCCATCAAAACCATAAAACAACCCCATCCAAAACATAATTTTCTTATAAAAATTATGATCGAACCAACTGATCTAATTACTCAAATTTGTAATTTTACAAAACATAATTATCTAACAACAACAAGTTTATTAATAGTTTTAAGAGATTTGAGTTTTCTTATATATTTTTGTGCAAATAATTGTAATTTGCATAGAACATGAGACAAATATTTCAAAATAATATGAGAAGAGCCAAAATGCTAACATTTTTATATGAGACAAAGAGCAAGGGACCTTTAATCCCAAATATAGTAGGGTAATTTAGAAAAATAGCCCTATTTACAACAATTCTTTCAAAAATACATTTAAAAAAAAAAAGAAATTCTCTCCAAAATACCTACAAAACTTTGACTAATTCTGAAAATACTTCAATTTTGTCATTGTTGAAAATACACTCATTTAGTTAAAAAAAAAAATAGCAACAAAAAAAAAAATCAAAAATTCCAAAAATACTCCTCTTCCTATAGCCATACAATCTCCTCTTATTCTCTCACCTTTTTTATAATTTAAACGTTATTTTTTCATTTATCACTCAAACTGTTCACTTTTTCGATATTTCGCTTTAGCAAGTTATTTTCGTTTTTTTTTCTTCGAATTGATATCCATATGTATATATTTTTTCTGATTTTTTTTATTGTAAAAAATATATTAAAAATGTATCAAACATAACTCTTTCTGTAGTTTTAATACAATAAATGAATTAAAAATGTATTATAAACTTATAAAAAACATAACTCTTTGTACAGCTCTAATGCCAACCACAGTAGAAAGTGAATAACCAGAAGAAGACATGCAAAAATATTGGTACACAATAATATACAACCAAGAAGAAGAAGATGATCACCAATTTTACATAAGAAACATTACAGACAACATAAATTCAGGAAATATACAAACAATAAACAGTACATACAAACAACACATTAGAAGTATAAAATATGTATCACAAAAGTATGATAAAAGTACCATAAAAGTATCACAAAAGTATCAGAATGTAAAAGAAATATATCAGAAATGTATCAACAAACAAACATTGATACAATATACTTTATTCTGTATTTTTTTCTATGGTTACCTTTTATTTAGTCTTCATAATAATAAAGAAATCAATTTAGATGATTCCTTACTATAAATAAAACATTTGAAATTAATATATAAAACATAGTACGCAAATTTTAGGATTGTATAAACAATATATCAGAAAGTATCAACAAACATACATTACTTTATTTTGTATTTTTTTTTCTATGGTTAGCTTTTATTTAGCATTCATAACAATAATAAAAAAAAAGGTTTAGTTCCTTACTATAAATAAAATCATTTCTAATACAATTCTAATACATTTTTGAAAATCGGAAAAAAAATCTAAAACTATATATATATATAGATCTTATTTTGCAAAAAAAAAAAAAAGAAAAAAAAAAAGATAAAACATTCTAAAGTGGCATGTCGAAAAAATTAACGGATTAAGAGATAAATAATAAAAATTAAGGTTAAAAGTACAAGAATAGAGAGAAAAAGTAGAGTAATTAGTTGTAGGCAAGACCATGAAAGAGGAGATAGATAAGTAATGTAAACAACATTTTGAAGAATGAAACTTAAAAAGAAGGTATAATAAAAAATTGTTAAAAAAAAGGGTAAAATTGAAAATGTATAAACGTAAGACCGGAAATGATAGTTGCTTTTGGTGTAAATCTAGTAATTTCCCAATATAACATGTCTATAGAAAAGTGGTATGGAGTCGTACTGTACATTCATTATAAAAAATTAGAAATATTAACAAAAAAAAAAAAAGAGTCCAATTTTGGGCATAAATTCCTACATTTACATCTCGAAAACAGTTTTTGAATGTTTTTTTTTTTTCAGTAATCTTCTGGTGGATTTTGGATTAGGATTTCAGTAAAAACCATATATATATTTATCATTTTCACCTTCTTTTAATTGGAAATTTCAGTTTCAAACTTGTATTTGGTTTTAAAGATTAATAGTTGAATTTTTGTTCTTTTTAATCATTCACTGGCCAGGATAAGAATCCTAAAGAAGCAATTCAATATTTTGGGTTCACTATCTAGCATCTCCTCCCTTAATTTAAATAAGCATAAAAACAACCATGAAGACAATTTTGTTTTTAAACTATATTAAATTGATATTTGAGATCCTCTGTCCATTTAAGAGTAATGAAAAAGTCACATAACCGCAAAAAAAGAAAGAATCCCGTATTAAAACCTCTAATCCTAAAATTATAAGATATGAACTAGTTATTGGAGAGGAGGTTTTCAAATTAGGAGAATTATTGTATGATTGCTTTACAATCCTTATTTTTTCTGAAGATATCTAATTTTAAGAAGACTATTTTCAATTAGAAAGAGTTGTCATTATTAGAAGAATGTAGGTGAAGAGAATCATGAGTGTTATATTTAAAATGCATTTTTATTTTATTTCTTTATAAGGGAAGATGTTATATTAATCATCTGATGCTTCTAAACATGATCATCGCTTTTTGAATATGTCTAATAATTTCACTATTAAATTAGTATTTTATTGGATTCACATATTGCATAGGGTTTAAAATACTTGTAATAAATGCAATCCACGAGACTCGGAATAAACAAAAATTCCACTTTAAAACACTTGACCAAAAAATCTATTGCTAAAACTTTTCATCAAGTGTGTCAGTTCCATATTAAAAATATTCCACTAATTGTGATTTTAGAAATAGAGCAGTTACTGTAGCAAGGCATCTTTCATTTTCAAGAGTAAGTGTTGTGTCTATGTGATGAAGGACTCTCTCCGCTTAAGCAAGCGGCCTTAAATTTGCAGAAAATATCTTTGAAAGAGATCACCTAGAAACGAGTCGACACTTGGATTATAATTATTGTGGATGTAGTACGATAAACTGATAAGTGGTACCTGGAATTTGGTGTCTGTGCATCTACAATTAATAAAATTTAGTATGTCAATAAATTCACATAATTGCTATTGCAGTGTCAATAAAATACTCTAACTCAAGTCATCCAAATCTGATATGTAAATAACGACATGACAAGTAAATATCATGTTTTACTTACCCATATTACATCATATCAGCTCCAATCAGTTTTAAATTTTAATTTATTTAAATTGTTTTTCTATATATTGTCGTACACACATCTGTGTTATGTTGATGACACGTATCTGATTTTTATTTGTTGGAGTTAGCATGACAATGACATTGTGTTGGTAGATTAGACTTGAGCTGATTTGACATAATTTCAGCATCAGATTTCAAGAGATAATGGAGAGAATGACTTTATTAAAAACAAAATATAATTTAAGTGATTTTATTGACACAATTAAAGTTTAGTTACAACGGACATATAAACTCCAGACTTCAGTGAACATTGATACAATTTAGCCGAACGTAGTATGGTTTAAAGGTGTCTCACATTGTGCATGTACCCTAGGGATGGCAATAAGTATGGTACTCACGAGTATTGGTACTATGCATCTTATACCGTTCACTAATACAACTACCCGCCCATCACATTATTCACAGGTATTCGTTACCTAAACATTTCCATCCCATAAAACTTTCAGGTATTCTGTAATTACCCGTACCATAAAATTACCCATTTAATTAAAAATCCTAATAATAAAAACATAACTAAACAAATCATTCACAATTTTTTTTTTTTAAAAAAAATCCATTTATAATTAAACTTCACAATCCACAAATTAACAAATAATCTATAATCAAGTACTTAAAATTCCAAAAAAATATAACATATTTAATAATATATCTTTAATTAAAAAATACATAATCTTATCATACATAAACGGGGTACAAATACCCTAAGGGGTACATCCGTACTCTATTGGTACCATCTTATTCCCGTCTTATATCCTCTTGGACCGAGTTTGTGCAGTTTTATTAGAATCGGATAGTGCTGAATCCGCTGTCCCTCGTACCCTATCAGTGGTCCATAAAAGTGGGGGTTGTTAATGTAATTTTGAAATTTAAATTCACACTTTGTCTAAGAGTAAAGTGGAATCGCTGTCCAGAAACAAAGAAAAAACCCCAACAAACAAATGTAAAAGTGTGCCCACACAATGCAGCTGTCTCCAGCCCATTTCCCTCCCTCCCCATTTGCTCCAAAATTTCCCCTCTTACCCTCTCTTCTCTTTATATACCTCCCCAACCCAATTCCTCCACCACCACTCCTCCTCCACCTCCTCCGGCAGAATGGCTTCTAACCCACATTCCTTCCTTCCCCTCTTTGCCTTATTCTTCCTTTTTTCAAGCTTCACCTATGTCTACTCTTCCCCTGTTTCAAACCCAAAGATGCAGACTTTGCAAGCAGATTATATCAACATTAAGCTCCCACCCAAAACCCTCTCCTCCTCCAAGAAATTTGAAGGCTCTTCCGATTTAGTCAAGCTCCGGTACCATATGGGTCCCGTCCTCTCCTCTTCCCCCATTAACATCTACCTCATCTGGTACGGCCGTTGGCCCAATTCTCACAAACTCCTAATTAAAGATTTCATCAATTCCATTTCTCCTTCCACCAAAGCCCCCAAGCCCTCTGTCTCTGACTGGTGGCGTACTGTTTCTCTTTACACTGATCAAACCGGTGCCAATGTTTCCCGCTCTATCCTCATCGCCGGTGAATACGACGACCGGGCTTACTCCCACGGCAACCAGCTCACCCGTCTTTCTATCCAGCAAGTCATTGCTACCGCCGTCAAGTCCGCACCTTTTCCAATTGATCACAAGAACGGGATTTACCTGATCCTCACAGCTCAAGATGTGTCCGTTCAGGACTTTTGTCGAGCAGTTTGTGGGTTTCATTATTTCACTTTCCCATCAATGGTTGGCTACACATTACCCTATGCGTGGGTTGGAAATTCAGGGAAACAATGCCCGGAAGTGTGTGCGTACCCTTTTGCGATTCCGGGATACATGGGTGGAGGCGGTCCCGGAGCTCTGAAGCCGCCGAATGGGGATGTGGGTGTGGACGGGATGATTAGTGTGATAGGGCATGAACTTGCGGAGCTGTCTTCAAACCCGTTAGTGAATGCGTGGTATGCCGGAGAAGATCCGACTGCACCAACGGAGATCGGAGATTTATGTGAAGGATTGTACGGTACCGGCGGAGGCGGTGGATATATTGGGCAAGTAATGAGAGACCGGGGAGGAAGAACTTTCAACATGAATGGGAAGAGAGGACGGAGATTTTTGGTGCAGTGGATTTGGAGCCCCGAATTGAAAGCTTGTGCTGGCCCGAATGCTATGGATTAGAATCTTGCAAAACAAAAACAAAAAGATTGTGGCTTTTTTTTTTTTTTTAAATTTTTTAAAAATCGGGTTTCAAAGCTTTTGAATCTTGATTTAAATGGGATAGTTAGATTTTTTTTTTTTCTATTTATATTTTTTTTGGAAGAAAAACAAAACTGTTGGAATGGGCGAGAGAGGTTTTTGGAATTGGGGTAGGATAAGATGAGTTTTTTTTTTTTTTTTTTTTTTTGTATCATTGTTATTATTTTAAAGAAGTATTATTATTATTAAATGACATCTGTAATGATGTTAGATTTTCATAAAATGTAGCAATATAGTTTTCTTATTTCAGATTTTCCTACTTTTGATTTCTTTTACACTTTTAGGAAAAGAAAAGGAAAGCTTGATTGATGATTAGATTGGCAAGTATAATTTTTTGTTTACATCTTTTTTCTCGGTATGCTTTTATAATTATAATTTAAATTGCGAAAGTTCACTTTTTTAATGGTAAAAAGACTAAAATAACAAATATAGTAAAAAGTTCAATTTCAATTATTTACTCAAAAATAAAAATTGAATAGACCTATTTTATTCCTTTTTATTTCTTTAAAAAAAAAAAAAAAAGATCTGCTTAACAAGTGATTGTTAGCTAAACCCTTTATATGTATCAAAAGCATAACAATTTACGTTTACAATAAAATCAGATTTCAAATTTTGAAGTTTTGCCTTATACTTTTTCACATGGCCCAGTTAAGGGAATGTTTGGTATGATAAGTTTATACCATGGAATGGGAATGAGAATACTTGATTCTTTTTAATGATATTTGGTGGCTTAAATTTAAGCCCAACTACATACACGGTCCCTTCAACTTTTATTTTGGAGCCGCTTGGTCTCCTCAACTATTTTAGCGACCTATTTAACCCCTCATCTAAAAGCCAAATACATACGTGGCTTATTCAACTTTTATTTTTGAGCCGCTTGGCCCCCTCAACTATTATAGCGACCTATCTAATTCCTCATCTATTTTAAAGTGGTATTTTAGACACTTGAATGCTGATGTGTCGTATAATCTGGAGGTAAGACAAATCTCAGAACGTTTGGGATGGAGTTTACGATTTTACAAGGGTAATATTTTGTAAATATTATATAAAAAAATTATCTGCATTTTTTCTCCCTCTCTCCTCACTTTGGTTAAACTCTCTTCGTTCTTCTTTGTTGTCTCTTCTGCAATCATATTTCTTCTTCTTGAGTTTTATTACTTGCTGGGAAATCTTCACTTTGTAATAGTTTATAATATTAATTAAATAGAAGATGGTTTGAAGATGGTTTGAAAATAGTTTCCAGCATGTGTCCTACATGTCTTTAGTGTCAGACGCGTGTAATGCATGGTACTCTGTTGTGTCTGGTTATGTTCACTCGAAGGTTTAAAAATACCACTTTAAAATAGATGAGGGGTTAGATAGGTCGTTAAAATAGTTGAGGGGCCAAGCGGCTCAAAAATAAAAGTTGAAGGGGCTACGTATGTATTTGACCTTTAGATAAGGGGTTAGATAGATCGCTAAAATAGTTGAGGGGGTGAAGATGCTCAAAAATAAAAGTTGAAGGGGCCGCGTATGTATTTAGCCTTAAATTTAACCTAGTAATGGGAATGTGATTCCCTTTTATATGGGAATCAATGATTCCCCAACCACTTCACATCAATCAACTTGATTCCACTCTCACTATCTTTTGTAACTTCCTTTATATTATTTTTTTTTCCCACACATTTTTCTTTGAAAAAAAAAAATTTCACTGCCCACAATTTTTATTTTTGTACCAATCTATTAGTATTATCAATACAAACTGAAAAAATCTTGTATAAATCCATAAAGTTTGTTTTATGCGGATGAACTCATTATATATATATAGACATGACCAAATAGGACCTGAACCGGTCGAACCGGACCGGACCCCTGAACCGGACCGGACCGGACCGAAACCGGAGGTTCAAAAGGAAATAAGGTTGAGGTTCAGGGTTGTTGGTTTGATGAACCTTCAAACCGCAGGTTAACCGGCGGGGCGGTTTGAAGGAATTTAAAATCAAAAATTTTTTTCCTATAAATACCTTATCCTCCTTTTAATTTTTTCACACAATTAAACCGCCGGTTAACCGGCGGTTTGAAGGAATTTAAAATCAAAATTTTTTTTCCTATAAATACCTTATCCTCCTTTTAATTTTTTCATACAATTCTTTACACTCTCTCTTTCTCTCTATTATATCCAATTTTTTCACACTTTCATTTACATTTTACAAGTTATTAATTGTAAAATAAAAAATATAAATTGTTTTTTATATTTGAGAAATTATTTTTTTATATATATATTAATAATTTATCGAGAAATGTCTATATCGAAATCACACGGAAATTAAATTCTCAATGTTTATTGAAAAGGGTTGAACCTGAACCGGACCGGGCCTGAACCTTGTATGAACCTTGTCAAACCCTTGTCAAACCCTGGTCAAACCCTGAACCTGAACCGGACCGGACCGGACCGGCGGTTCATCCCTTTTGAAGGTTAAGGTTAAGGTTCAAGGATTTCTTGAACCTAAACCGGCGGTTCATGAACCTGAACCGGAGGTTCATGAACCGTGGCCATGTCTATATATATATATATATATTCTTTAACATTTTATGTCAATTATTATTAAACATTATGTTCATAAAAATATTATATAATACAAATTATAAAAAATAAACAAACATTATATTGTATTATCATTATATATAGAATTTTTAATAGTTACGTCTTAAGCATATTTTTTTAAATTTGCTAAATGATTGTTCAAATAAAATCATATTAAAAATATATTATATTTCATTTAACGTAAAAGGAAAAAAAAAAAATGGGAGTTAGATTCCGATACCATACCAAAACCAAACAAAATTAATAAATGATGATTCCGATTCTGATTCCATATCATTCCCATTCCAATTCCGTATCATTCCGATTCCGATTTCAAAGTTTGAACCAAACATCTCCCAAAAATGAAAACGGGACAGGTGAGGACTGGGAAACTAATTTCCTTACTATTTTCATTATAGCGGTGATTTTCCATTCTTGTCCCGTTGATTACAAGATGGGAAAAATGTAGGCATACTGCTATCCGTCGCTCGTATTGCTGAGTACTATCCAATTTACTTATTCTTTACTTATTCTTTCTTTTTTTTTCTAAAAAAAATAATTCTAAATAATTAAAATACACTTATTACCTTTTGTTTTGAAGAAACAAATAAATCAATTAATTAAAGATCAACATCCACTGCAAACCAAATATGAGAGGGAGACTCATAGAACCACACCAATACACAGCATATACTAAAGCATGAGCTACACTACTTGCAGACCGTTTTACAAAACCAAGAAACAAAACCAATATTAAAAGCTAACTGGTGACAATCTCGTAAAATAAATCCTAAAGCTGAGTGATTTAATCTACAACTGACAAGTTCGTTAATCATTAGCTTTACATCCATCTCTATCAGAAGGTTATTTAGATTTAAAGACTTTATCCAGCTAAGAGCCTCACGACAAGTAATGGGTTTAGTATGAGAAGCATCAGCCACACGTTGCAAAATCGAACTCTTCATTGCTACAACTACACCAGTGGTATCATAAAAACACAACCAAATCCAAATCCGATCCCATTATCTGTAAAGTTGCATCAACATTGCATTTGTAAACACCTGGAGATGGAGGTTGCCACCTTTCCTCGAACACCGCTTGAGGTGCATTACATGGCCAAGCCAACGCAACATGGACATGTCGCCGATCCAGTATAAATCAAATACCAGCAAAGGGAAACTTATTAATGTTCAATTGCTGCCCATTCCACAATAAATTACTGCGAGCTTGGCAAATACTCCATGAATTAACAATCACCCGAACTAGCCCCTCATTTGTTAATTGCTTTGTTGGACCACATACCCATTCAATAAAAAGACATGTTGAATTTAATTTAGATTGACTGGAATAGGAAGAATGTAGAATAGACAAGGAAGAGAGAGAGAGAATTAAAAGAGGAAGAGAAGGAAATAGATTATGATATTCTTCCTTGATAGATTTCCTTACCGAATTACAAGGAACAACTAGCATAACAAACTCACATATAGCCAAAATAGCAAAGCAGACTAGCTAGTAATAATAACAAATGAGCCATAACTACCACAACTTTTAGGAAAACAACAAATAACAAAAATGCGGTAATTCTAATGAACTTGGATGTCCAATATCCCAATCTTCAACTTTTCTACATGTCTCTTATATGTGACAATACCCCTTCCTTTACTACATTCTTGTCCTTAAGAATGGCAGAAGTTACGAAATTGAGCCGTAATGGTGACTTGATCCTCCCATTTGACGTTAATTATAGGTATACCTTCCCAATGAATCAATAATTAAGGAACTGACTTTCCATTAATTATATCAGTTCGAGTGTTAATAACTTAGTTGGATGAATGATAAATTCACAAGCTGAAACAGGAGGAAAGGTAGGAAAAGGTGTAGAATCGGTGTCAAGATTTCTCTTAAGTAGGGAGATGTGAAAAACATTATGAACTCTATAATCAGCAGGCAGTTGTAACTTGTAAGGAAACTTGCTAGTGTAGTCCTTGACCTAGAAAGGCTCATAATACTTTATAGACAATTTCATAAAACTATGCTTGGCCAAGGTGACTTGTCTGTAGGGTTGAAGCTTCAAGTAAATCCAATCCCCTACCTTGAATTCCTTATATTTTCTTTTATTATTTACATTCTGCTTCATTTGGTTCTGAGTAGATGATAAGCAGGCAGTTGTGGTACAACATTATACAGGGATTGGAAAGGGGACATCTTGATAGGACTATGATAGGATGAATTATACCAATACTCAACCAAACTAAGCCACTTGGACCATTGTTTGGGAACTAGAAACACATGCTTCGCAAATAGTTTTCTAAGCATTGATTCAATCTTTTAGTTTGTCAATCAGTCTGTGAGTGATATGCATTATTGAAAAGTAACTTGGTAGTAACTTGATGAACTCTTTCCAAAAGATGGCTGTGAATATCCTATCCTTCTTAGAAACTATGGGCCTTGCATGCCATAAAGTTTGAAGATCTTGTCTAGGAACACGTACGCCATTGTGGTAGCATTGAAGGGGTGAGAAAGGCCAATGACACGGCTACCCTTAAAGAATATATCTACCACAACTAGGCTAGTATTAAATCCATAGGATTTGAGTAACTTGTCAATAAAGTCCATGGCTATATCTTACCAAGCTCCATCTAGAATTGTGTTGGGATATGCCCTAGTCCCAAGGAATTGGTCCTTGATTTGTATCATACATTGCTAGACCTTTTATGGATTAATGTATTATACATCTGTGTCATTAAATAAAGGCATAATCTATTTAATTTGTTACCTCTGCAATGAATGTAAATAGAGTATCGAATGGTCATATCCATATTTATGTTGTCAAGTGTTATGCACTTGGTAATGAGACCATGAATAGGGAAACAATATAACCATAAAGCCATCCTTAGTCTGTTCTAGTCATGGGAATGAATGGAACACAAGACTAGCATTACCTTTGTAATACCCCGAATATTTTAATAATATTTTTCATCATTATTTTTATTAAATAAATTATTCTCATTATTTTAATTTTATGGCATTTAATATTTTTAGGCTTAATTAATTAATTTAATTTAATACCTTAAGCTTATTATATTTAAATGCATCTTTAAACATGATTAAATTTTGTGAATATTTTGGGGTTAGGAAAATTATATATTTTAGGACTAATATATTTAGACATTTCGGCCAACTTGTATTTATCATAATCCCTCTCTATTTAATCCCTCCTTAACCTAATTCACACTCATTCTACAACATAAAGTCCTAACTACACTAAAGCTCATCTCCCCCTCTCCCTTGTGTGTGCAATTCGGCCAAGCATCCCACCTTCCCCTCTCTCAAATTTTCGACCTCCTACCTCTACCACACCCCTTCATTGATTGTTCTCATTGCATACTTGAGGTTTAGAAGCTCAATTCAAGGAAGTTGGTTTTGGGTTTGATTTGCTCCTTGGATTTGGCCATCAACACCTTTAATTCTTCCCTTGGATCATCAATTTGAGCAATAGGACTTAGCAATCAAAGGTAACTACTCTATCCATACTCCTACACTTAGGGTTGAATGGTAGAAATTAGGGCTTTTATGTTTTTTTTTTTTTTATGTTGGAATTGATTAAATTAATTGTAATAACTTGATTGGTATTGCTAGAATTTGAATTGGCATGATTTGTTTACTGATTTTGGTCAATTGGGTTGATAGAATTCGAATTATAGGGCTGGTATGATGATTTAAAAACTTGCACATAAGGTGTTTGATAGAATACCCTTGCTGGACAGCCTGCACAACATTTTTTCTAAATTCGTTTTAAATAGGTTATGGTTCTCAGAAACTTCTGAAATTTTTATATGTTTTAGATAACATGTTAAACTGAAAATTCGTAGAAGAAACCATGTCAAAATTCATTGGTTTTCATGTCCTAAAAATTCACCCAAAACTGTTGCTTGAAACTGCCCCTGATTGTTTTCAGCACTGACCTATAATGTTTGAAAATTCATATCTTTTTGTGTACTTCGAATTTTTACATGAAACCACTTGCAAAATTTTTCTAAGATTATGAACTACAAAAGTGCTTTATATTTTCTCTTCTAATTCTGATGGTAAACTGGGGTTATACTGATTTTAAGATAGTGTAAAATTTGGTGCTCTGTTTCCAGGAATCTGTGATCAGTAATCTTTGGACGCTTTTAACTTTTGCTCTGGTTAATGAATGCATGAAATTCCAGTTGGTATTTGAAGATTATAATGCTATGTTGCTCCCTGAATTATTTCATGATTTTTGGACAAGTGCAACTATTTTATTCTGAATTTTGTTTTCCTGACCTGCTGCCTGCCCTGTTTTCGGGACAGCCTCACTGTTTGGCCTATATTTCACGAAACGAATTGCATTTTGTGTATATTAAATTGAACTTGGTTCCTTAAAATTTTGAGAATTTTTGGAAGAGTTTTCATATGGTTTATACTGTTTTGAAATTCAGGCAGTGGATCTGCCATATTTGGTGTTTTGGATTAAGGATGTTTTTATACCACACTTGGTGGATTTTTGATGAACTGAATTGGTTTATGTGGACACTTGGTCTTTTGGTTTTATATTGAGGAAGAATAGCCTATAATGGCATGTTTTGGACAATTGGTCCTTGGATTTGATGTTGATTTTGGGTTAAGCCTAAAGTGGCACCCTAATGTTGATTTGATGAGATTGGTTTGAAAATTGGTTTTTGATACACGATTGCATATGGGAGTTGCCGGACTGCGGTTTTTCTGGCATATGGACAGTGTTTCCCTTGTGATATTTTTGACCTCTTCATGGTGCACTTGGCCCATGATGGACTCACTTGACTGCGGTTTTTCTTGTGAGTGGTCCGACCTCTTCATTGGTATTTGTCCAATGATGGACTCTTTCGACTGCGGTTTTTCGATTGAGTGGTCATAGACCTCTTCATTGGTATTTGTCCAATGATGGACCTGCTTGACTGCGGTTTTTCGAGTAGGCGGTCTAGTCGTTCTCATTAGGCGAGTGGACTGCGGTTTTTCCCTCGTAAATGGGAGAGTTGGCCAGCTTAGACTTTTTGATTGATTGTGGGATTAGGGGACTGCGTTTTTTTCCCGAGCGTCCGACCTATTTGCTATTCGTTGGCGATTTTGGATTGAGAAATTGACTGATGAGTTTTATATCCGAGACTGATTTTTTTTATCATGAGATTTTTATACAAATGTTGGTTTGATTTCGTATCATGTTTCTTAATTTAATTAGTTTAAACTCTTTTTCTTCGCTTTACTTTATTCTTGTTTTATTATTTAAACTGTTTTACTCGCTCAGCTTTATTTCAATTTGTTTTTGCCTTATTTTCAAGCTATTCGGTTTTAAGTGTTCGAATATGGACACTGTAGTTACTCGTCACTAAGTGGCGACCATTTTTTTTCAGATTTTGTAGGTACCGATGCCGATGCTTGACGTGTGATTGTTGTGTCGTGATGGGACTTGGGCGAGTGGATGGATTCTTTTTAGGCATTAGCTACTATAGTTGGGCATATTACTAGACTTTATTTCATTTATTCATTTATTGCTTAACAATGGTTTGTAAGGATATTTATTTATTTATTTATTCATTACTTAGCATTTTTAAGGCTCAATTTATATAGTTAGATAGTTGGTTTGCTCGATGATTACCGATCTCGTGCATTGAATTCCGTCTTTGCACGCTTACCGAGGTCGGGGTTGTCACAACCTTAATTGCATGGCGGTGTCTTACCGACCAAAGTACATGGATTGTCAATCAGGTATATGGGTACATGTATTGGGACATGGTATTGGATAGATCCACTAACGAGAAAATCCAGATGGTACAGTATCACAAGTAATTCTCATGTAGTACTTATATTAGATCCTTTGACCTGACCACATTATGGAGTTGCATATGAACTCACACACTTTGATGTGCGCCAAAAGGGCCTGTAACAGGCACCAAGTATAGGTATGGTTGGGTGTGTCATGTAGAAAATCGTCACGGAAAAAATTAAATGCAAGGCAGAAAACCAATTAAAATTTCCTCGATTCCATAACCTAGGGTCCATGTAGATTAATAGAATGAAACCAAGAATGGAAAGAAAATTGAATTTTCTTACCTTAAAAGTCTCCTCTAGAGACTACTGTAGAAACCCAAAGGCGTTTCCTCCATAATCCGGTACATGAACGGCTCTAGAACGTGACTCGTGCTAGCAAATGATTGAACGAAAACTGAGAGAAAATTGGCCAAGAGGGACGACTGCCTTTTGTCTGTGGTGGCCGAAAATTTCAGCTCTAGGGTTAGGGAGAAATTAGTGTAAGGCCTCCTTATATACTCCTTAGTATACTAGGTTTTTAATGAAAACTTTAGGGTAATTTTATTTTATTAAATTGATTTAATTTGTACCATTAGAATTATATAAAATCATATTATAAAATTCTAACTGATACAATTAAATACAATCTTATCAAATTAACATAACCCAAAGTTAAATTAAAATCAACCTTAATAAATATAACCTTTGTATTTAAATTTCCACCAAGAAAACATTATTTAATTAATTATTTATTACATGTAATTAATTAATCAAATAAATTTAATTTCTCCCTTAATATAATTGAATTATTTATGGCATAACCTAATGTCAATAACTCAATTAATTTGGTTTCTGTTCCAATTCTCATTTGTCAATGTTCAGCCATTCTATATGTATGATCTTATGGGTCCGTCTTTATGTTGGTAATGGACCTAAGGCCCATAGATTGTAAGTGGGTTTTAGCAAACCATTACAGCCTCCAATTAAGATGGAGATTTGTAGTCTAATATGAAACATAACCCGGTAATGATCTTGTATATCCCTTGTCAGCTGATATCGATATATATAAGCAAGAGGCATGGCATCGTCATCCTTTTATATGCTTATTTATTCTTTAATACCAAGTGGACTGAACCTAACGAATAAGTATCCCAACTTATTCGGGTATGGCCATACACTTATCAGTCCTACTCATCAAGTGGCCAACTATATCATCTTAGGGGACATTGAGTGGTAATTCCGTCAACTTCACTATCAACATTAACATGTTCATTAGCCCACCCAATATACCCATTGTGTATATCAAACTGTATATGATCCTATGTTATGCTACAGTGGATATCCGATCTAAAGATAATAACAAGACCTACCTAAGAAACACCTATGACGATTGGACCATGTGGTGTTCTATCGGCGGATCGATCTAGTACCATGTAACCTAACATGTACCCATATTCTTGACTGATATCCCATGTCCAATGGCCGGTGAGGCACCACCATCCAGTCAAGGATATGCTGGTCTTTAGTTCCAATTATTCCCATGATTAGAACAGACCAGGGATATCTTTATGATTATAACTTGAACAACACTGAGAGGTCTCATAACCCAATGACCTACATTGGTTTGCTTCAGTATGGTTATAATTAATGAATACTCTATTTATAAATAGCAGAAGATATGAATAAATAAATTTATGCCTTTATTTCAACACAAAATTGTATAATACAAAATAACCAAGTATAAAGTATAATACAATACAATAACCAATGTCATTTGGACCAGGGCACACCAGCATGTCAGTGAGCATGGCAAAGCTATGAATGTGCAGAAGGATATGTCACTCGATGATTTATTAAGAAGATATCACCAGCCCCTTGATGAGTGCAACTGATAAGAGTGTCTACACCCAAATAAGTTGGAACTTATTTGAGGGCATCAGTTCACTCGGTATCAAGTAAATGTCCAGACACAAAAGAGGGTGATAATACCATGCCTCCGTGTTGGACTCTGATATCAATGACATGAGACATATAAGTTGTACTACAAGGTTACTGTAGGGAATTTTCACTAGGAAAAACGGTGTGTGGCGGAAAATAGCAATTAAAAATTTTCCCTCAAATTCCATGATTCCAAGGACCCATGATTTTGATAGAAACAAAGAATGAAATGTTGGAAATGCCCTAGTCCCGAGGCATTGGTCCTTGTATTTGTATTATATTTTTATTTAATTATGTTTTATATTCATTTGCATGTATGAATGTATGTTCCAATAGCCATTTCACCCGTTTTATGTATGTAAGCCGTTATAATTGAATCTAATAACCAAATGGAATTACTAAGTCGCTTAAAAGTGCTTCCCTTATTCAAAACCGAATCGAGGTGGGAATAGGCCAGTTGTAGACCATGCCCTCGCAGGATACACTGGAGTATTGTCACTTTGTATTGGGTTAGAGTATGGGATACTCTAACACTTGGATGGAGGTTTTGACTTAGTGTGGGTAGTAGGATTCTCCTGGCCCTAAGCACAGATGGGTAAGTGCCAACATACCCATCAAACCGAGAGTCCCTAGGTTGGGATTGGACGGTGTTCCTACCTAAATAGTTAAGGTGTAGTTGTACCAAACCCTCGTTTGGCTATGTCTTAATGAAATATGGATCTCGGCCCATGAGCCCAACAACTCGGTTTAAATTAATAACTTGATTCATTATTAATTTTATATGGGAACAACAAAGTAAAGCCCTTTATTAACACTCTAAATGTTTTTTCTGTGTAGAAACACTCAAATGGCAAACACTAATACCTTATCACTGCGATCCATTCTTGAAAAGGATAAGCTTTCTGGTCCTAACTTTTTAGACTGGTCTAGGAACTTAAGGATAGTTCTAAGACAAGAGTCAAAAGAGTATGTACTGGAAAGGCCTATGCCGGCTGCGCCTCAAGGACGTAATCCACCGGCTGCCCAGCTGGAGGAATACGAGGCGCATGTCAAGGACAACCGAGATGTGACATGCCTTATGTTGGCCAGCATGGTCCCCGAACTGCAAAAACAGTTTATGGACCACCAAGCCTATGCTATGATAACAACTCTTAATGAGATGTTTCAAGAGCAAGCTCGTCAGGAAAGGTACCTGACCAATAAGGCATTCCACTCTTGTAAGATGGGGACCGGGACATTTGTGAGTGCACACGTGCTCAAGATGAAGGGCTATTTGGATACTTTGGCCCGTCTCGGATCGCCTATCTCTCAAGAGTTGGCGGTGGACACAATCCTCGCGTCCTTGCCGGATTCTTATGATCAGTTCATCCTGAACTACAATATGCAAGGGATGAACTGTACTGTTAGTGAATTGCATAGATGCTTAAGCTTACTGAGCAGTCGATCAAGAAGACTCCGCCGGTGCTGCTGGTCAACAAGGGGAACCCTCCTCTTGCCAAGGGTAAGGCCAAGGAAAAGGCCAAGGCCAAGGCCAAAAAGGCCAAAGCCAAGAAGGCCAAGGCCCAACCGAAGGCCCAACAGAAGGCAGGTCCTGAGGATGTCTGTTTCGGGTGCAAACAGGCTGGCCATTGGAAGAGATCTTGTCCTAGGCTGATGGGAGAGCAAAGAAGGGGCCAAGGTGCATCCTCTTCAGGTATTTATGTTATAGATGTTAACCTTACTGTTTCAACATCCTGGGTATTGGATACTGGATATGGTTCTCACATTTGTTGCCAGGTGCAGGGACTTAAGAACAGAAGGTTGCTGGGGTCGGGAGAGGTGGACTTGTGGGTCAGAAATGGAGCAAGGGTTGCTGCCATAGAGATCGGTGAATATCACCTTATGATGCCCAATGGATTGGTTTTGATTTTGGAACAGTGTTACTTTGTACCTGCCATGTGCAGGAATATTATTTCTGTATCAATGTTGGATATTTCTGGATTTAATTTCACTATTTTTAATGATCGAATTTCAATATCTAGAGAGGGATTATTTTATAGAGATGCTCTATTAAATAATGGCCTATATATCCTGGACTTAAATGAAACCAATCATATTTATAACATAAACACTAAAAGGGTTAAGCCTAACAAACTTAATCCTGTCTACCTATGGCATTGTCGTCTCAGCCATATAAATGAGAAGCGCATTGCTAGACTTCACAAAGCTGGAGTCCTAGGGTCATTTGACTTGGAGTCAATTGATACATGCGAATCATGTTTACGAGGCAAGATGACAAAGGCGCCTTTTAGCAAGAAGGCTGAAAGGGCCACTGGCTTATTGGACCTAATACATTCAGATGTATGTGGACCTATGAGCGCAGCGACCAGAGGTGGGCATCTGTACTTCGTCACGTTCACGGATGATTTCAGCAGATATGGCTATGTCTACCTGATGAAACACAAGTCCGAGACCCTTGATAGGTTCAAGGAATTTAGGAACGAGGTACAGAACCAGCTAGGCAGGAATATCAAAACCCTTCGGTCGGACCGAGGCGGTGAGTATATGAGCCTAGAGTTTGACTCATACTTGACAGAGCATGGAATAGTTCCACAGCTCACTCCTCCCGGAACACCACAATGGAATGGGGTGTCCGAACGGAGGAATAGGACCTTGTTGGACATGGTCCGCTCAATGATGAGTTAAGTATCTCTCCCAATTAGTTTTTGGGGACACGCCCTCGAGACAGCAGCTCTCATCTTAAACAATACTCCGACTACGGCAGTGGAAAAGACCCCATATCAGATATGGACGGGCAAGGAGCCCAATGTGTCTTTCCTAAGGATTTGGGGATGCGAAGCACATGTCAAGAAATTGACTAGTGGCAAGCTGGAGCCCAAAATCGATAAATGCCTGTTTGTGGGCTACCCTAGGGAAACCAAAGGGTATTACTTCTACAACCCCGCCGAGAACCAGGTGTTCGTGGCAAGGAAGGGGGTCTTTCTAGAAAAGGAGTTCCTTTCCAAGAAAGATAGTGGGAGCAATGTTGAACTCAGGGAAGTTCAAGGTCCACAAGCTCCTGAAGAGGATAACTCGGAGGCCCAGGTGGAGCTTCCACAAGTGGAAGCACCGACCCAGGCCATACAAGAACCTAGAAGGTCTGGTAGGGATCGTCGGGAACCGAAGAGGTATGGTTTCCTCGTCACCAATGATCAAACTCTTCTCATCTGGGATGAGGAAGAACCCAAAACCTACTAGGAGGCTATGGCTAGCCCACAGTCTGGGAATTGGCGTGAAGCCATGGAGGCAGAAATGCAATCTATGTACGATAACCAAGTTTGGAACTTGGTTGATCCACCTCCGGGTGCTAAGGTAATAGGTTGCAAGTGGTGCTACAAGCTAAAAGCTGATAATACCTTCAAGGGGCGTCTAGTTGCAAAAGGTTTCCGACAAGTCCATGGAATAGACTATGATGAAACTTTTTCACCAGTAGCCATGCTCAAATCCATCAGGATACTACTGGCCATAGCCGCATGGTATGACTATGAGGTATGGCAGATGGATGTCAAAACCACTTTCCTTAATGGAAAGCTACTCGAGGATGTGTACATGACACAACCTGAGGGTTTTGTCGATCCTAAGTATCCGGGTAGGGTATGCAAACTTCAAAGGTCCATTTATGGACTGAAGCAAGCGTCCCGTAGTTGGAATCTGAGATTCAATGAGGCTATAAAGGAATATGGCTTCATACAGAATCTAGATGAGCCTTGTGTGTATAAGAGGACTAGTGGGAGCATTGTCACATTCTTGGTACTTTATGTAGACGACATCCTACTCATTGGAAGCGACATACCTACACTGCAAGGGGTAAAGCAGTGGCTGAGTAAGTGCTTCGCAATGAAGGACTTAGGCGAGGCTGAGATGATCCTAGGGATCAGGATCTACAGGGATAGATCAAATCGGCTTCTGGGCCTAAGTCAGGCTTCGTACATTGACAAAGTTCTGAAAAGGTTTAGCATGGACCGGGCCAAGAAAGGTTTCTTGCCAATGGGCCATGGGCTGAAACTTAGTAAGAAGAACTGTCCTAAAACAAGGGAGGACAGGGAGAACATGAAATTGGTTCCATATGCTTCGGCTATAGGATCAATTATGTACTCCATGTTATGTACGAGACCTGATGTCGCCTTTGCACTGAGTATGACAAACCGATACCAGCAGGATCCCGGGGAGGATCACTGGAAAGCTGTCAAAGCAATCCTCAAGTACCTTAACCGGACTAAGGATAGTTTCTTGGTGTATGGTGGTCAGGAAGTGCTATCAGCTACTGGGTATACTGATGCAAGCTTCTAGACCGACCAGGATGAGTACCAATCACAGTCTGGGTATGTATTTTTGCTGAATGGTGGTGCTGTAAGCTGGAGGAACTCAAAGCAACCAACCATAGCAGACTCTACAATAGAAGTTGAGTACATCGCTGCGTGTGATGCGGCTAAGGAAGCCGTGTGGATGAAGAAGTTTATCACTGAGTTGGGAGTAGTGCCAACTATCCAGGACCCAGTCGATATCTTCTGTGACAACAATGGGGCTGTTGCACAAGCTAAGGAGCCCCGGTCACATAAGAACAAAAAAGCACGTGCTCAGAAAGTTTCACCTCATATGAGAGATCGCGGAGAGAGGTGACATTGCATTGCACAGAGTGGACACCGAGGATAATGTCGCAGATCCGTTGACCAAGGCGCTGGCTCTGCCCAAGCACGAGGGTCATACTAGGTCTATAGGGATTAGGCCCATGCCTAGTTGGAACTAGTGCAAGTGGGAGATTATTGGAAATGCCCTAGTCCCGAGGCATTGGTCCTTGTATTTGTATTATACATTTATTGGATTTATGTATTATACTCATTTGTGTTATTAATAAAGGCATCAATTCATTTATTATATTTATCTTGTGCAATATATTAAATGAAGTATCCAATGGACATATCCATATCCATTATGACAAGTGTCATGCACTTGGCAGTAAGACCATGGATAGGGTAAACAATATGACCATAAATAGATCCGTAGTCTGTTCCAGTCATGGGAATGAATGGAACGAGAGACTATCATTAACCTGGTTGTATGGCGGTGTCTTACCGGTCATTGGACATGGAATGTCAACCAAGTTAATGGGTACATGCCTGGGAGCATGGTACTAGATAGATCCACTAAACGAGTAATCCACATGGTATAGTATCACAAGTGATTCTCGTGTAGTACTTGTATGGATCCTTTGACCTAACCATATGATGGTGTTACATGTGAAGTCACATGCTTAGGGGTACGCCTAAAGGGCCTGTAATAGGGTGCCAAGTATGGGTACTTTCAGGTATGTCACTGAGCATGGTAATACTATGGATATGCAGAAGGGATTTGTCACTCAGTAGCCCACTGAGAAGATATCACCGGCCTCTTGATGAATGTGACTGATAAGAGTGTGGCCACACCCAAACAAGTTGGAACTTGTTTGTGAGCTTCAGTACATTCGGGATCAAGTTAATGTCCGGACACAAAAGAGGGTGATCAATCTATGCCTCTGTGTTGGACACCGATATCAATGACATGGGATGTACAAGTTTAAACTACAGGGTTATGATAACAGTTAGACTGCCATCTCCATCTTAATTGGGGGCTGCAGTGGCTTGCTAGAGCCCAACTGCAGTCTGCGGGCCAAAGGCCCGCTGCCAACATAAAGATGGGCCCACGGGATCGTACACATAGAACGACTGAATGCAGACTTAAGGAATTACATGTATGCTTGGAGTATACATTATGGAGAGAGAGGTGTATATATATTAATTATATTATAAAGATCAATTAGATTGATCATAATAATAAAATTAATATATTCAATTGGCTCTTCATAATTAATTGGATTGATTATGAGATTATTTCGTAGGTGGCAATATTCATATGTATAGGTTTACATATGACTTTATTTTGTGTAGATTTAATTTTAATTCGATGGATTAAATTAATTGTTCAAACTAATTTTAATTTAAATGTAAATAATGTATTACTTGGTGTAATATATTAAATACATGGGTATATTGAAATTGGGCTTGAAATTAATTTAAACCAGAATAATTAAAATTAAACTGGGCCTAAATTAAAACATGGAAGCCCGCATAGAATGGAAAGGAGCCAATTTGGGCCTGAATTCCCCTAGGGGAATTCGGCCACCCTAGGTATAAACCTAGGGTGAAATTTCGGCCACATCAACCCTAAGACTTTGTGAGCTGAAATCTTCCTAGCCCTCCTCTCTTCCATTGTTTTGTTTTTCCAACGCTAGCACGGGTTGCATTCGTTAGGCGTTCGTGTACGAAAACGAGGAGGAAATCTGCTTTGGTTTCTGCAGTCTTCATCCATGTCTTGAAAGAGATTTTCTGGTAAGAAAATTAATCTCTTTCTATTTATTTTAATGTTTTTCAATTTCCATTTCAATTGCTCCTGGGGCCGGATTTGAGGAAATCACCGCGTTCTTCCGCTTTTATCGGGTGATTTCCGGTGAAAGATCCCAACACGGAAAGAAATTAAATTTCTCACCTTATCCATCTCTTTAAGAGACTGCTGAAGATAACAGATACGAAGATCAACAACTCTACACAGTTAGGTACATGAACAACTTACGAACCGGACTCGTGCTAGTGAACGAAGACAAATGGAACTCAAGATTGCACTAAGGAGAATTTCAGCTCCCTCTCTTACTATGATGGCCGAATTCAACTATGGAGGCTAGGGTTAGGGAAATTGATTTTAAGGCCCCCTTTTTATACTCCTTGTATATTTAGGTTTTAAATTAACTTTAGGTTAAATTTTAATTCAATTGATCGATTTAGATTATGTAATTGGAATTAAATTAAACCATATAATAAAATTCCAATTGACTTAATTAATCCAATTAATTAAATTTATCCAATCCAAATTTAATTTAATATATTCAATCAATTATTTACATACTGTAATTAATCAATCAAATAAAATCAATTTCTCTTTTATATTAATTGAATTAATTTTGGCAAAACCTATTGTCATTAATTCAATTAACCGAGTTTCCATTCTAACTACACCCAAAGTGCACATTTTTGATATGTCACAATTTCAACTATTCTATGTGTACGATCCTAGCAAACCATTACGACCCCCAATTAAGATAGAGACTAGCAGTCTCATGTGAAACATAACTTGGTAGTATTCTTCTATATCCCTTGCCAACTGACATTGATGTATAAGCAAGAGGTATGTTTCCAGTCAACCTTTTCTATGTTTATTTATTACTTGATTTCCAGTAGACTGATGATTGCGAATAAGTATCCCAACTTATTCGGGTATAGCCATACACTTATTATTCCCACTCATCAAGTGGCCAGTAATACCATATCTGGGGACGCCGAGTGGCTATTCCGTCAACTCACTATCAACATCAACATGTTCACCGGCCCGCCCAACATACCTATACTTGGAACCATATTATCGGCCTGTTAGGCGTATATCAAAATGTATGAGATCCCATGTCATGTTATAGTGAAATTGGGTCTAAGGATAATATCAAGAACTACCTGAGAAACACCTATGATGATGGGACCATGAGGTGTTCTCGAGGCGGATCAGTCCAGTACCATGTAACCTAACATGTACCTATATACTTGACTGATATCCCATGTCCAATGGTTAGTAAGACACTGCCATCTAGTCAAGTACATGCTGGTGTTTAGCTCTATTCATTCCTATGATTAGAACTGACTCGGCACAACTTTATGATTATAGCTTTAACACTACTCAAGGTCTCAATAGCTAATGACCTACATTAGTTAACATGAGTATGGCTATAATCAATGGATACTCTATTTATTAAATTGCACAAGATACAGATAAAAAAGTTCAAATGCCTTTATATGTAACACAATGTATAATACAATCAAGAACCAATGCCTTTGGACTAGGGCACAACAACAACCTCCCACTTGCACTGGTGCCTACTAGGGATTGCCCTATTCCCTATAGATCTAGCATGACCCTCATGTTATTTTTGTGGCAGTGCCTTGGTCAATGGATCAGCAACATTGTTTCCGGTGTCGACTCTCTATAATGAAATGTTACCTCTGTCTACAATCTCTTGACTGAGGTGAGACTTCCTGAGCACATGTTTGGACCTTTTGTTCGACCGGGGCTCCTCAGCTTGTGCGATGGCCCTGTTGTTGTCATAAAAAAATCCATTAGGTCCAGGGTAGAAGGAACTACTCCTAACTCAGTGATGAGCTTCCAAATCCAAATAGCTTCCTTTGCAGCTTCGTATGCACTAATGTACTCAGCTTCTATTATAGAATCAATGATGGTTGGCTACTTAGAACTCTTTCAGCTAATGGCATCACCATTCAGCAAGAAGACGTAACTAGACTACGACTGGTTTTCATCCTCGTCAGTCTTGAAGCTTGCATCAGTGTACCTTATCATTGATAGCTCTTCTTGACCTCCATACACTAAGAAACTATCCTTAGTTTGGTTAAAGTACTTAAGGATTACCTTAACAGTTGTCCAGTGATCCTCCCAGGATCTGACTGATATTGCCTTGTCATACTTAGCGCAAATGCAACATTTGGTCTTGTACATAACATGAAGTACATGGTTGATCTTATAGCTGAAGCATATAGGATCAATTGCATCCTCTCCTAGTCCTCTTCTGTCTTAGGACCAAGTTTCGTACTTAGTTTTAGGCCATGGTGCATAGGTAAAAAACCTTTCTTAGCCTTATCTATGCCAAACCTTTTCAAAACCTTATCTATGTACGAGGCTTGACTTAGGCCTAAAAATTGATTAGATCTATGCCTATAAATCTTGATCCTAAGATCGTCTCGGCTTCACCTTAGTCCTTTATTGCGAAGCACTTACTCAACCACTGCTTTACCCCTTGCAATGTTGGTATATCGCTTCTAATGAGAAGGATGTTAGTGTGCCCTAGTTCTAGGGCATTATATTCTTGTATTTTGTATTGTACATTAAGACTCTATGTATGTATACATCATTTGTGTCACATTAATAAAGGCAATAATATATTTCATTTATATCTTGTGCTATAACATGAATAGAGTATCCATTGATTGATAATCATAAAACATATCCCAAGTCTATTCTAATAATTAAAACGAATAGAATCACAGACTTGTATATTCGATGATTGTATGGTAGTTCTTAATTGGCCATAGTACTTGTATAGTCAGTCATGAATATAGGTACATGTCGTTGACATGGGAGTGGATCGATCCGTACAAGAAAGCCACATGGTTATCGCGTCATGGGTCTTTCTTGAGTAGATCTCTCTTGTCCTCAGACCAGATTTCATTATAGTATTAATATGGAATCTAGTTCATTTTGACATATGCCTAACAGGTCTGTAAAAGGATGCTAAATACGGGTATAATTGTGTGGAACGGTGAACATATTGATATTGATGATGAAGTGATGGAATTGCCACTCGGGTAACACCGAGATGATATCATTGGCCACTTGATGAGTGGGACTGATAAGTGTATGGCCATACCCAAATAAGTTGGTTGCTTATTTGATTAAGCAGTCAACTCAAAATCAAGAAATATAATAAACAGCAGAAGAGGATGACGGACACTGTGCCTCTTGTTTATTCATATCGATGTCATTTGGCAAAGGACACTATGAGATTACTACCCGGTGAGTGCCTTCTAAAGACTGCTGTATCTCTATCTTAATTGGGGGTTGTAACATTTTGCTAGAACTCACTTACAGTCTGTGGGCCTTGGGCGTACTGCCAACATAAAGGCATACCCATAGGATCGTGCACATAGATCAACTGAGTCGAAACTTATAGATATTGTACAATGTGTTAATTAATTAGTTGACATTTGGTGTAAAGGTAATTAATTAATATTGGATTGATTTTATTTAATTAATAAGTTTGCATAATTTAATTAATTAATTTATCAATTAATTGAATTACATAAAGTAAACAATTAATTAAATTATTTTCCTAAGTAGGAAAATTAAATACATGTAATGTACTTACTTAAGTGTGATTTAATTTTATTTAGGGTAATTAAATTTTGCCAAATGGAATTAAATTACATAGTATAAACCTTTTAATTAAAGTTTATTTATGTAATTATAATCCAAGTGTGCTTGGGTTTAATTAACCTAATTAAAATCCAATTAGACAAAGAGTCTATATAAGGGCACACTTAAGTAGAAAAAAAATCAGCTCTAACCCTAATTATTGAGCTGTAAATTTCATCCCCCTTAGAGCATCCCCTTGGCCAAACGTTATAGCTGCAATTTTCCATTCCTTCACTTCTTCGGCTAGCACCGGTTCCCGATCGTTAGTTGGTTGTGTACCGGACTTTGGAGATCGCTTAAAGAAACGATTCTGCAGCAGTATCTAGAAGAGACAGATTTGGTGAGTTTAATCTCTCTTTATCCAAATTGATTTTGTTCCAATCAATGGTAGTCGGATATGATTAGGTGGATTCTAGGAAATTTTAAACGGTGTAATTTCGCTGCGCCATGTTATTTTTCCGATGACGAATCCCAAAGTGTTCTTGAAGAAAGAATAGGTTTCAAGAATTGTTTTTGGGGTTTTTTGATTAATTTTTTCCTGATTGGTTTTCAATCTAAAATAGTTTTTTGTGGATTGATGATTTTGATTGATTTTTATTCTTGCTGTGATTTGTGTATTATTACTGCTGGTTTTTTTTCCTTAAAAAAAAATATGGGCTGTGATTTGGAATTGCAATCGCAGCTGCTGTTTGGCTGCTGGGTGGCAGTAGTTAGCTGTTGCTGGCAGCAAGCTGCTGGATAGCAGCGCCGTCGCGCGGGGTTCAGGTGCGGTTTTGGATTTTACTGGTATTTTTTTTACCCGGGCCCGTAATGCAAATTAAATTAAAATGTTTTATTTTAATTAATTTGTATTTAAATTTTTTATTATGTTGGCATGCATAGTTGATTTAATTGCTTTATATATTAAATTGAATATAGACTTTGTGAAATTGGCCCAATAAACCATGGCACCGGTTAAAATTGGGAGAGCTAAATTTTAAATTTGTGACAACCCAAATTCCAGTGGGAACAAAATTGTTAATTTTGCATTAATGGATATTATCCATTGGGCCTTTATGGGTCTTAGTCACATTTGTTAAAATTGACGATTTTACCCTAAGTAACTAGGCTTAGCATTTTTATTTATAATTTGGAATGCCATGATCATGCATCATATTGGTATGTATGTGTACGACAGGTACTTTGTTTGAAATGCTGTGTTGAGTTCTATGGGTCCTAAATTATTATCGGTTGTAATTAATTTTTGGGCAATATGGCTTGCGTTGCTATTTCTTTTATTTTGATGTAATTTTAAAATAGATTTTATTTTATAAAATTATTGTAATTGCATCAAGTATGGAGGAAGTCCCAGATGCAACAAGCCCATGGTAGGAGCCTAAGAAGAATTGCAGGCCGCCTCAATGGAGAATTAGATAGGTTGTCTCGTTTTTCATTAGGTTGTAATTAAAGGCCCATAGGATCTCATTATTTTAAATTAAGTATGTTATTGCATTTGTCATATGATATGGATGTACGGATCACCATATTATAACCCGCAATTATGCATGCTAAGCCGTATCGCTTAATTTTAATTTAGAGAATTAAAATTTTGAGTCGTTTAAAAGTGCTTCCCACATTCACACCTCTTCCTCCCATTGATGCTATGATGTGCGCCATGCCCTAGCTGGATACATTGTAGTATTTGGTGGGCCATCGAGGGTTAGGATACTTGGTATGGTTAACAATTGAATGGTGGTTTGACTCAACATAGGTAGCATTAGCTTAGAGCAGGCCCTAAGCACAGATGGGCAAAGTGTCAATAAGCCCATCAAACCAAGAGTCCTTCATAGAGGGATTGGATAGGTTGGCCAATCGAATCAATGATCGGTTAGCGAGCCCTAGTTCGGCCAATCATTGAGGAGTTGTGGATCTTGGTCAAGTCAGCCAATTAACATCACCAACGAACAAATTAAAATCGAATTATTAATTTGAATTAGAAAAAGTCCTTTATTTCTAACTCAAGCAATGATTTCTTCCATGTAGATAGTCCCACTTCATTTAAGCAATTTAAATGGCTGCAACAAACAGCAACTCACTCTCACTGAGGTCACTCCTGGAGATGGAGAAGCTTTCGAGACAAACTTCCTGGACTAGGCTAGGAACTTGCAAATAGTTCTTAGACAAGAGTCCAAGGAGTATGTACTGGATGCTCTTTTACCAGTTGGCCTCTAGGAGGTCGAGGCGTCACCACAATAATGGTGGAGCATTACGAATGGCATGTGAGGGACGATCGTGATGTCTCGTGCCTTATGTTGGGTATCATGGCTACTGATCTTAGAAGTAATTCATGGAGTAGTATGGTTATGAGATGATGGATTAGCTAAAAAAGATGTTCCAAGATCAGGTTCATCAGGAACGTTACCTGATTACTAAGGCACTTTGCACGACTGCAATGGCAGTTTGGACTTTTGTTAGTACTCATGTGCTAAAGTTGAAGGGGTATATTGATGAACTTGCTTGCCTCGGCTCACCAATTCTGCAGGACTTAGGAGCAAACATTATTCTCAGGTCACTTCCTAAGTCTTATAACCAATTTATCATGAACTACCATATGTAGAGTCTTGATAAATCGGTTGTTGAGCTGCATGGCATGCTAAAGCTTGCTAAGCAGTCTCTTAAAAAAACTCTTGAAATTTTGCTGGTGAACAAGGGCAATACGCCCACTGCTAAAGGAAAGACTAAGTCTAAGGCCAAGGCTAAAGCCTAAAAGGCTAAGGCTACGGGCAAGAAGGTGGTGGCCTACCCCAAAGCAAGGGTTGCTTCTCCTGAAGATATCTGCCATAAGTGTCATGAGAAGGGGCACTGGAAGAGCTCATGTCCAAAGCTAAGGGAGCAACTGAAGGGCAAAACTACTGCTTTAGGTATTTATGTTGTTGAGATTAATCTGGCTATTTCTACATCTTGGGTCTTAGACACTGGATTTGGATCTCACATTTGTTCAAATGTGCAGGGTCTAAGAAATAGGAGATTACTAGGATCTGGAGAAGTAGATCTTCAAGTCGGAAATGGTGCTCAGGTTCAGGCTATATAGATTGGAGATTATTTCTTATAGATGGCTAGTGGACTTGTTAACGAATTAAGAAATTGTTATTTTATACCTGTGATGCATAGGAATATTATTTCTGTTTCTTTGTTGGATATTTCTTGTTTTGTATTTAATATTGGACATGGTAGAATTTCTATGCAATGTGGCAATATTATTTATGGAACAACATTTCTTGAAAATGGCTTATATATCCTTGATATAAAACGTGAAAGTTCAATCTAAAACATAAATACTAAAAGGATTAAACAAAATGAAATTAATCCTACATACATCTATCAGTTTCATCTTGGGCACATAAACGAGAAGCGCATTACTAGGCTTCACTCTAGTGGAGTGTTAGGGTCATTTGAAATTCAGTCTTATGACACATGCGAGTCTTGTTTAAGAGGCAAGATGACAAAGACACCTTTTAGCAAGACCGCTGAAAGGGCCTCAGAGCTATTGGAGCTGATACATTCCAATGTATGCGGCCCAATGAGCACTAGTGCTAGATCCAGTTTTCTGTACTTTGTCACCTTCACGGGTGACTTCAGCAGATACGGTTACATGTATCTGATGAAGCATAAGTTTGAGACTCTTTAGAGATTCAAGGACTTTAAGAACGAAGTAGAAAACCAACTTGGCAAGAAAATAAAAGCACTTCAGTCTGACCGAAGGGAATATTTTAGCCATGAGTTTGACTCGTTTCTGAGAGAGTGTGGGATTGTATCCTAACTCACTCCTTCTTGTACAGCTCAGTGGAATGGAGTGTTGGAAAGAGGAATAGGATCTTGCTAGACATGGTCCGCTCGATGATGAGTCATGCTACACTCCCTGTCTCCTTTTGGGGATATGCTTTAGAGATAGCTGCTTACATACTTAATAATACATCATGCAAGGTAGTTGAGGTAACACCATATGAACTATGGAAGGGTCGAAAGCCCAATGTTTCCTTCTTAAAGATTTGGGGCTGTGATGCACATGTCAAGAAATTGACAAGTGGCAAGCTCGAGTCCAAATCTGTCAAGTGCTAGTTTGTGGGTTACCTTAAGGAAACTAAGGGTTATTACTTCTACGATCCAGTAGAAAACAAAGTTTTCATAGCCAGGAATGCAGTCTTCTTGGAGAAGGAATTCCTTTCCAAGAGAGACAGTGGGACTAATGTTGAACTTTCTAAAGTTCAAGACTCACAGAATCCTGCAGCTACTGCTGAGGATGCTTCAGGAATTGATACGGCTACTTAAGAAATTGATGAAGCAGAACTAGTTACATAGGACCTTAGAAGGTTTTGTAGGACACGTCATCAGCCAGAGAGGTACAGCTTTCTTATGACTGATGATGGGGACCTTATGGTCGTTGACCAAGAGGAGCCTAAGACCTATCAGGAGGCTATTTAAAGCCCACACATAAATCAATGGCATAAAGCCATGAAGGCTGAGATGCAATCTATGCACGATAACCAAGTATGGAACTTGATGGATCCACCTTCATATGCTAAGGTGATAGGTTACAAGTGGTGTTTCAAGTTGAAAGCCGACAACACCTTTAAGGGGCGGTTGGTGGCAAAAGGATTTAGGCAAGTTCAAGGAATTGATTATGATGAAACCTTTTCACCAGTTGCCATGCTAAAATCCATTAAGACACTACTAGCCATAGCTACATGGTATGATTATGAGATATGGTAGATGGGTGTTAAGACCATTTACCTTAATGGAAAGCTACTCGAGGATGTGTATATGACACAACTTGAGGGTTTTATTGATCCGAAGTATCCTAACCGAGTATGCAAGCTTCAAAGATCCATTTATGGATTGAAGCAGGCATCTAGGTATTGGAATCAGAGATTCAATGAGGCCATTATAGAATATGGCTTCACACAGAATTCTGATGAGCCTTGTGTTTATAAAATGGTTAATGGGAGCGTTTCCACCTTCTTAGTGCTGTATGTTGATGACATCTTTATCATTGGAGGCGACATACCAACACTGCAAGGGGTAAAGCAGTGTTTGAGTAAGTGCTTTGTAATGAAGGACTTAGGTGAAGCTGAGACGATCCTAGGGATCAAGATCTATAGAGATAGATCCAATCGGCTTCTAGGCCTAAGTCAGGCCACTTACATAGACAAGGTTCTGAAAAGATTCAGCATGGATAAGGGCAAGAAAGGATTCTTGCCTATATGCAATGGGCTGAAGCTGAGTAAGAAAGATGGTCCTAAAATAACAAAGTACCAGGACAACATAGAAAGGATCCCTTATGCATATGCTATAGGATCTATCATGTACTCCATATTGTGTACGAGGCCTGATGTCGCATTTGGACTAAGTATGACTAGCCAGTACCAGTAAGATCCCAATGAGGAACACTGGAAGGTAGTCAAGGCAATCCTGAAGTACCTTAACCGGGCTAAGGAAGGCAATCCTGAAGTACCTTAATCGGTCTAAGGATGCTTTCTTAGTGTATGGAGGTCAAGATGAGCTAGTAGTGTCAGGTTATACTGATGCAAGCTTTGAGACCGATGACAATGAAAACCAGTCATAGTCCAGTTATGTCTTTCTCCTAAATGGAGGTGCCATTAGTTGGAGGTCCTCAAAGCAGGCCACCATTGTTGACTCTACAACGAAAGCTGAGTACATAGCTGCATGCGAAGCCGTAAAGGAAACTATTGGATCAAGAAATTCATAATTGAGTTAGGAGCAGTACCTACTAACCCAAACCCAGTTCATGTTTTTTGTGACAACAACAGGGCCATCACACAAGCCAAGGAGCCCCAGTCACACAAGAGATCCAAACATGTGCTCAGAAAGTTTTACCTCAATCGCAAGATCGTGAGCAGAGGTGATATATCATTACAGAGGGTTGACACCAAGAATAATGTCATTGTATTATAAATTAAGACTCTATGTATTTATACATCATTTGTGTCACATTAATAAACGCAATAATCTATTTCATTTATATCTTGTGCTATAACATGAATAGAGTATCCATTCATTGATAATCATAAAACATATCCCAAGTCTATTATAATCATTGGAACGAATAGAATCACAGACTTGTATATTCGATGACTATATGGTAGTTCTTAATTGGCCATAGTACTTGTATAGTCAGTTATGACTATAGGTACATATCGTTGACATGAGAGTGGATCGATCCGCATAAGAAAGCCACATGGTTGTCGCGTCATAGGTCTTTCTTGAATAGGTCTCTCTTATCCTTAGACCAGATTTAGTTATAGTATTAATATGGAATCTGGTTCATTTTCACATATGCCTAACAGGTCTGTAAAAGAATGCTAAATGCAGGTATGATTGGATGGACTGGTGAACATATTGATATTGATGATGAAGTGATGGAATTGGCACTCAGGTAACACCAAGATGATACCATTGGCCACTTGATGAGTAAGACTGGATAAGTGTATGACCATACCCAAATGAGTCAGTTGCTTATTTGATTAAGCAGTTAACTCAAGATCAAGAAATATAATAAACAGTAGAAGAGGATGATTGGCACCGTGCCTCTTGTTTATTCATATCGATGTCATTTGGCAAAGGACACTATAAGATTACTACCGAGTCAGTGTCTTCTAAAGACTGCTATATCTCTGTCTTAATTGGGGGCTGTAACGGTTTGATAGAACCCACTTATAGGCTGTGGGCCTTGGGCCTACTGCCAACATAAAGACATACCCATAGGATCGTGCACATAGATCAACTGAGTCTGAACTTATAGAAATTGTACATTGGAAGGAATGTGTTAATTAATTAGTTGACATTTAGTGTTAAGGTAATTAATTAATATTGGATTGATTTTATTTAATTAATAAGTTTACATAATGTAATTAATTATTTTATCAATTAATTGAATTACATAAAGTAAATAATTAATTAAATTATTTTCCTAAGTAGGAGAATTAAATAAATGTAATGTACTTACTTAAGTGTGATTTAAACTTGAAACACCACTTGCAACCGATTACCTTAGCACCCGGAGGTGGATCAACCAAGCTCCAAACTTGGTTATCGTACATCGATTGTATCTTAGCTTCCATGGCTTTACGCTATTCAGCTGATTATGGGCTTTCAATAACCTCTTAGTAGGTCTTGGGTTCTTCTTGGTCAAAGACCAGAAGATTCCCATCATTGGTCATGAGAAACCCATATCTCTCGGGTTGATGACATGTCCTATTAGACCTTCTAAGGTCCTATGCAATCAGTTTAGAATCCTTAATTACTTTAGGTTTTGGTTTAATCCTTGAGTCATCCTCTATAGGTGCTTGTGCATCTTAAAATTCCCTTAGTTCAATGTCACTCCTACTATCTTTCTTGGAAAGAAACTCCTTTTCAAGAAAGACACCCTTTCGTGCTATGAACACCTTGTTCTCAGCAGGGTTGTAGAAATAGTAGACCCTAGTTTCCTTGGGGTAACCCATAAACATGCACTTATGGGTTTTAGAGTCTAGTTTTCCACTTGTCAATTTCTTGACATATGCATCACAACCCCAAATCCTTATAAAAGAGACATTGGGCTCCCTACCCATCTATATTTCATGTGATGTCTTTTCCACGGCCTTACTCGGTGTACAGTTAAGTGTGAATGCAGTCGTCTTTAAGGCATATCCCCAAAAGGATGTCAGGAGAGTAGCTTGACTCATCATTGAGTGAACCATGTCCAACAGGGTCTTATTCCTCCTTTCTGACACCCCATTCCATTAGGGTGTTCCAGGAGGTGTGAGCTGTGAGATAATCCCACACTCTCTCAAGAATGAATCAAACTCTAGGCTCATATATTCATCACCTCGGTCAGACCGAAGTGCTTTTATAGTCTTGCCCAGTTGGTTCTCTATTTCGTTCTTGTACTTGAACCTATCAAGGGTTTCAAACTTGTTCTTCATTAGATAGACATAGCCATATCTTCTAAAGTCGTCTGTGAAAGTAATGAAGTAGTGAAAACCATTTCTAGCACTAACGCTCATGGGCCCACACACGTTTGAGTGTATCAGGTCCAATAAGCCTATTGCCCTTTCAGCTTGCTTATTGAAAGGCATGTTTATGATCTTACCCTTAAACATGATTCACATGTGTCATATGACTCCAAGTCAAATGACCCTAACACTCCAGCTTTGTGGAGTCTAGCTATTGTTGGGATTCGTCATTGGAAAAATAACATGGTGCAGTGGAAAATACACCGTTTAAAATTTCCTAGAATCCACCTATCGTGTCCAATTACCATTGATTAGAATAAAACAATTAAGAATCAAGAGAGATTAACTCACCGGATTCGTCTCCTCTAGAGACTGCTGCAGAATCGTTACTTGAAACTGCGATCTCCAAAGTCCGGTGCACGACCAACTATTGAGCGGGAACCGGTGCTAGCCGAAGACGCGAAGGAATGGAGGTTTAATGCTGGGATTTTCGGCTGTTTTGGGGCTGCTGTTGGTGGCTGAAATTTCTAGCAATTAATTAGAGTTGAATTAGGGTTTTATTGCTTAAGTGTGCCCTTATATAGACACCTTGTCTAATTGGGTTCTAATTAGGTTAATTAAACCCAAGCCCATTAGGATTATAATTACATAAATAAACTTTAATTAAAAAGTATATACTATGTAATTTAATTCCATTTGGCTAAATTTAATTACCCCTAAATAAAATTAAATCACACTTAAGTTAATATAATACATGTATTTAATTTTCCTATTTAGGAAAACTATTTAATTAATTGTTTACTTTATGTAATTCAATTAATTAATTAATTAATTAATTAATTACATTATGTAAACTTATTAATTAAATTAAATTCAACCCAATATCAATTAATTACCTTGACACCGAACGTCAACTAATTAATTAACGCATTCCTTCCAATGTACATTACATGTACAATTTCTATAAGTTCCAGCTCAGTTGATCTATGTGCACGATCCTATGGGTCTGTCTTTATGTTGGCAGTAGGCCCAAGCCCACAGACTGTAAGTGGGTTCTAGCAAACCATTACAGCCCCCAATTAAGACAGAGATGCAGCAGTCTTTAGAAGACACTCACCCGGTAGTAATCTCATAGTGTCCTTTGCCTAACGATATCGATATGAATAAACAAGAGGCATGGTGTCTGTCATCCTCTTCTGTTGTTTATTATATTTCTTGATCTTGAGTTGACTGATTAATCAAATAAGCAACCAACTTATTTGGGTATGGCCATACACTTATCAGTCCCACTCATCAAGTGGCCAATGATATCATCTCGGTGTTACCCGAGTGGCAATTCCATCACTTCATCATCAATATCAACATGTTCACCGGTCCACCAATCATACCCGTATTTAGCATCCTTTTACAGACCTGTTAGGCGTATGTCAAAGTGAACCGGATTCCATATCGATATTATAATGAAATCTGGTCTGAGGACAAAAGAGACCTACTCAAGAAAGACCTATGACATAACAACCATGTGGCTTTCTTGTGCGGATCGATCCAGTCCCATGTCAATGACATGTACCTATATTCATGACTGACTATACAAGTACTATGGCTAGTTAAGAACTACCATATAGTCATAGAATATACAAGTCTGTGGTTCTATTCGTTCCCACGATTAGAACAGACTTGGGATAGGTTTTATGATTATCAATCAATGGATACTCTACTCATATTATAGCACAAGATATAAATGAAATAGATTAATTGCCTTTATTAATGTGACACAAATAATGTATTTATATAATGAGTCTTAATGTATAATACAAAATACAAGAATCCAATGCCCTAAGAACTAGGGCACACCAACAGCTATATGCTTCTTGTTTAAGTGGCCTAGACGACAATGCCAGATATAAGCAGGATTAAGTTCATTAAGCTTAACCCTCCTTTGTTAGGACACCTGAAGAATTACCCTGGTTCTTCCCTTTCTCTCTCATGAGCCTTGGACACGTTTGATTCCAGTGTCCCTTCTGCTTTCACTTAAAGCAAACATCATCAGCATTGGCCTTGGGCTTGGGCCCTTGCTTAGCCTTCTTTGCATTGGTCTTCTTTGCCTTAGCTTTGGCCTTAGCTATGGCCTTGTCCTTAGCCAGAGGAGCATTCCCCTTGTTAACTAGCAACACCATATAAGTCTTTTGACACACTTTTTGGCCAACTTAAGCATGCCATGTAGCTCAGCCATAGTCTTGTCCATGCCCTGTATGTTGTGATAGTTCATAATGAACTAATCATAAGACTCTGGAAGCGATCCCAAGTTGGTGTCGATCACCAACTCCTATAGGACTGACGTGCTGAGATGGGCCAATACATCGATGTAGCCCTCTATCTTGAGCACGTGGGTGCTCACAGATGTCCCCTTAGCCATCCTACAGGTGTTGAGTGCCTTAGTTGTCAAGAACCTCTCTTGACGATCTTGATTTTGGTACATCTTTTCAAGTTGTCCATGATCTTGAAAGCCCGCTGGTCCATAAACTGCTTTTGCAGCTCGAGCACCATGGTAGATAAAATAAGGCACGTGACATCTCTGTCATCCCTCCTGTGTAGGTCATACTACTCAAATTGAGCAGTAGTAGTACCATGACCCACTGAAGGTGCAGTCGGTAAGGCCCTATCTAGCACATACTCCTTAGACTCTTGTCTCAGAACTATTCTTAAGTTCCAAGCCCAGTCCAAGAAGTTAGGCTCAAATAACTTCTCCTTGTTGAGGAGAGAATGCAGTGAATAAGTTTGCAGCCGTTTGAGTTTATCTACATAGAAAATTACAGATAGAATTAATAAAGGTTTTTAGTAATTTAACCATATTAATTAATAACCCAATTTTAATTAACTTGTTGGTCGTTTGTGGTTAACATTGACCAAGATCCATATTCATTAAGAAATAGCCAAGGGGCGGCTTGTCAACTAACCCTTAACTATTTAGGTAGGAACTCCCTCCAATCCCAACCTAGGGACTCTTGGTTTGATGGGTTTATTAGCACTTACCCATCTGTGCTTAGGGCCAGGAGCTGATCCTACCACCCACATTGAGTCAAACCATCATTCGAGTATTAAGCGTACCTTACACCTTAACCCAATATAGTAGATGAATACCACAATGCACCTGGCGTAGGCTTGGCCCGTACTATTCAAGAATCGATAAGGTTTTAATGTGGAAAGCACTTTTAAGAAACTCAACATTTTATTTATGATTGATTGAATCACGACTTAGCATACATAATCGCATGTGTGCTTGGAATATGGATTACATGCATATTATCTCTCATATATATACATATTCAATTAAAAGCATAACATAAATAAAATGATATGCTGTGGGCCTTTAAATAAAACCGAGTGAGAAATCTAGTAAACCTATATTAGAGAGCACTGGGCTGGGCTTGAAAATTCTTCTAGGCTAGGCTCCATTGGGCTTCTTCTTCAAGGCTTGATGCAATTACAAATTTGATTTACATAAAATAAATAAAATAAGATTATATCAAAATAAACCAAAACGACACGTAGACCGTATTTCCAAAATAAAGTTTTACAACCCATTTGATCTAAGGCCCAATAGCACTCAAACCATACACCAAGTATAGCACATAATCACATCATGCATGAATATAATATTCCAGTTTATAATTATGTCCAGCCGTTTAATAAATTGACATACATACATACATACATACATACATACATACATACACACACACACACACATATATATATATATATATATATATATATATATATATATATATATATATATAATAAAATGCATGAATATAATATTCCAATTTATAATTATGTCCAGCTGTTTAATGAAATCGCGGATTTTGGCGTTTATGACTTAAGCCCATTTATAGGCCCATCAAACTTCCAGCCCAATTATGAAAAATAAATTTTGCTCCCACTTGAATTTGGGATATCACAAACCCGAATTAGCTGTCCAATTCTCAATACATGCCAAATGCCAATTAGAACAATTTCAATTACCAATTTCAATTTCATACCAAGTAAAAATAAAACCTAATAAATGACAATTTAAATAATCATTCAAGAAACTACACGAAACCAATCGTGAGAAATAAATCATGCAAATTTTAAAACCAATTTAAAATTACAAATATGGTCCAAAAAATTAAAACACCTAGAAAATCCAAATCGGACTCGAGCCCTGCGCATCGTCACTGCTGTCTCGGTAGGGCAACAACACCTATTGCGAGGTAGCTGGTGATGGAATCGCAACAAATCACAAAATTACAATTCCCATCAGCCAAATTTAATTTTTTTTAAAATTAGCAACAATAAACGAATAATCACAGCAGAAAAAAATATAATCAAATAATAATCATCAATCCAAAAAACCTATTTTAGATTGAAAATGAATTGGGGAAAAATTAATCAAAAACCCAAATCCAACATATTCTAGCTTTCAACCAAAAATTCAAAACCAATTGAAACAAGAACCCTAAAACCCCAATTCTATCAGAAATCATAACCTGGCTCTGATACCACTGTAGGGAATTTTCACCAAGAAAAACGGTGAGCAGCAGAAAATAGCGATTAAAATTTTTCCCTTAAATTCCATGATTCTAAGGACCCATGATTTTAATAGAAACAAAGAATATAAAGAAATTAAATTTCTCACCTTACCATCTCTTAATACTGCTGAAGATTGTAGATACAAAGACCGGTAACTCTATACAGTCAGGTACACAAATAGCTCAAGAACCGGACTCGTTGTGAGCGGACGACCTTTTAAAATGGAACGCGGCGAAGCGGACAGAGGAAAGAAGAATGATTAGATTATTAGGTTTTGGAAAACGGGTTTTTGTTTATCTTAAGTTAGAAAATTGTGATTTAATTTGGAAATCCTTTTGTAGAAAACATTTTCCCGTTTTTAACTTAAAGAGAAAACATTTTCCCGTTTTTAACTTAAAGACCTCGAAACTTAAATCCCGAGATCAGTGACAGAGTCGCCACCCGGATCAGCTCATCTGGGAATTCCGGTACAACTCCCTACCGAGCACAGATTGCTGTACTTAATCCATAGATTTAGGGTTCGGGCAAATAACTTACTTAACCTCTAGCTTGCTTTCACTTTACAGTTTATATTACCATATTTGATTCGCTTTATTATCTTTCTCTAACCCCAATTTGTTTATTTTAATTATCCGATGCTAAAGCGAAATGCAGGAAATAAATTACGGGAAATTAAATCATACATTCAAAATATACAAAAAAAAAAAAAAAAAATAGAGGCCGATTATACAACCCAATTGAATAAAAAAGAAAAAAACTCTCGTCCTCACTTTTACAATTGCCTAAAATACACGATTTATCTAAAAATACAATCGCCTAGGATACACGGATAATAAATCTATCAAATACATTAAAAATAAAAATAAAAAGCTGCAAAACAGAGGGTTAGCACAATATACGGCACGCCACAAATAGGACTCAAATAGGATAGAATAGGATTTTAAGAATTCCGGAATATGCAATCAGGGGGATAACCGGGTCGGCTCGGCTAGCCAGCCCGATTAGACCTGGAAAACATTTTGAAACGTCCCTGTATTTTTGGTTTTGTGAGAAAATCATTTTGAAAACAATTTATTTTCCAGTTTAATTTAATTTTAGCATATGAGGTGGGTCGGTTTTTGGGAGATTCGGGTCTTGGTCGTGGCATTGTTCTAAATTCAAATACATCGAAAATTAAATCTAAGGTCTTGAATGCACACAACAAAATTCATTTTGGAAATTCTACAATTGGACGAGCGTTACAGTTGTGCGACTGTAATTACGGTCGTACAATTGTAAATCCTCAAATTTTAGGATTTCGCCAAAGTTATTCAAAACAAAACTGAGAAATTAATGGAAATCAAGAGCACTAGTACGACTGTATTTATAGTCGTACGACTGTTCATCAATTCAAGAACAGTCGTACGGCTGTTCTTCATTTCTATAAACAGAATACGAGAAAATTAAAATAAAATGCACCAAATCACATCCAATCACCTAGAAAGCATGAGAAAAATAGAGGATGAGGTGTGCTTACTTCTTAGGCGCTAATCCACCGTAGGAATGACCCTTGGCGTCGCACCAATCTACTTAAATCTGCTTTTTTTCTCCTTTAGTTGAGGTTGAGAAGTTTGATGCAAAATCTCCAAAATGCTTGGGAATCTTAGGGTTTCTAGTCCAAAATTTAATTTGTTCAGAGAGTCAGATTATTAACCTATTGATTTCTAATAGATTTTTAATCAAAACCTTAAGATTTAACAAGAAAAAGAGGAGAAAAAGAATGCTTGAAGTTGTGTGTTTTCCTTTTCTTCCCTTTTTCTCCCAAACCTCTCCCTAAAACTCTTTTCCCTAAGACCAGAAATCAATGGTCAAAAAGTCCTTCTTCCTTCTCTTTTTCCCCTTCTTATTGCTGCTTTCTTGCTGCCAATGCCAGAGCATTTAATGCTCTCTTCTTCTTTTTCTTCTTTCTGCCGTAGAGGTATGGGCTTCTGCACCTGCTCTGATGTTACAGTCGTACGACTATAACGATAGTCGTACGACTGTATGTTACAGTCGTGTGACACATGCCCTTTTTTTTTTACTAAAAATTCCGGCCCTTACAGCTGCCCCTCGTGTGATCAAATTCGACACCCGGATCCAGGTTTAAAAATGCCTGAGATGATGAATTTGAGAGCGTGAATCAAAGCGCCGCAAACATAAGAAAGAACCTTTTGTTGAGATAAGCCGATATCGGGTCTAGGTTACCCGAGGCAAATCTGGGGAAGAAGTAAGCCGATACCAGGTCTAGGTTACCCGAGGCAAGGAAAGTGATGAAATTGGCTGATACCGGGTCTAGGTTACCCGAGGTAAAGGAAAATGAATAATGGATTACGGATAGACTGATACCGGGTCTAGGTTACCCGAGGCAAAGGAAAGTGTTGAAATAAGCCGATACGGGGTCTAGGTTACCCGAGACAAGGGAAGGAGATGAAATAAGCCGATACCGGGTTTAGGTTACCCCGAGGCAAGGAAGGTGAAAGGTGGATTGGCCGATACCGGGTTTAGGTTACCCGCGGTAAAGGAAGGTGGTGAAATAAGCCGATACCGGGGTTTAAGTTACCCGAGACAAGGATTGCTGGGGATTTGGAATGAAGCCAATCTGGGCTGATACTGAGTTTATATTACCTGAGGTGGATCTGATGGAGATATGGAGTGAAGCCGATCTGGGCCGATACCGGGTTTATATTACCCCGAGGTGGATCTGCTGGGGAATTTGAGATGAAGCCAATCTGGGCTGATACCGAGTTTATATTACTCGAGGTGGATTTGCTTGGGCACTTGGGATGAAGCTGATCTGGGCCGATGCTCGGTTTATATTACCCGAGGCGGATCTGCTGGAGAACTTGGGATGAAGCCGATTTGGGCCGATACTGGGTTTATATTACCCGAGGTGAATCTGTTGGAGTTTTAAAGCTATGGATGATGAGTTCTTGCATTTGAAATGGCAAGTCTTCATTCCTTGATCAAGAGATTTTGAACAAAAATTTTTGCCCCTTCAATCAAGAATGAAGACTAGCTGGGGATGAATGATTTGTGTATGCTATGTATGCATGTATAATGATATATATGCATATAGAGATTAATTGATGCATTTCTCATTGTTTATGCAAGATTGATATCCCTCCTTTCTGTTGGGGAAGGCATGCTCCGCCCCTGGCTGGTGGAAGGCGCTCTTTGCATAAGGCTTCCCCTTGTTGAAGGTATATGTGAGGACTGCTGGGGAAATGAGATAATTGCTAGGAATGCGTGACTGTGCTGGGGTGTCCTTTGTAAATGCTTCGCTGAGGACTGATGTAGAAAATCCTGTTGGGGAGATGATGGGAAGACTTGGCTTCTCACCCTTGTAATTGGTGAATCTGGAAGTGCTTTAAATTTTTCCTGGGTTGCCCAATGTGGGTTTTCAACCCAGCGAGCTACTCTAATTTTTACCTAATGCACCTTTTCGGTTTTCACCCCAACGAGCTGCTCTAATTTTTACCTAGGGCGCCTTTTCGGTTTTCATCCCAGCGAGCTCTTTTTTTTAAGTAAAGACCGATTGAAACAACAACTTCTTGGACAATCACTGTCGCTCTTTCGGAAAGCTGAATTGGATTTAGAGGATGATAAAAGATTTCAGATTGTATGTATTTAGTACATTTTCATTGTTGAATAACATGATATGTTCGACCAGTTAAATGCAAAGTGCTTTCTTTAAGTGGATGTTTAAGCATAATAACTTTGTTTATGCATTTCGTCATAACCATTGCAAATATATTTAAACAAACATTTCACTATATTGATGAAACCAAAATGAATACATTTGAAAAGATTAATTCCCAGATGGTCTTCATTCCACACAGAGCCAGAATCCGTCATCAATCGTCCCTTTTGGATTTTCCGACTGATCATTTTCTATCGTGTCTTAACTTTTGCCTAGGCCGCTCTTTCTAGTTTTTAACCTAGCAGGCCTTTTTTTTTTCTTTTAGACATGGTAAAGCTTTAACCGGTCTTGATTGACAGGGTTCGTGAACTCATTTCTACCTATGCCCATGATGCTAACACCACCTTTCGATAGCACCTTTTTCACAACATAGGGCCCTTCCCAATTAGGCCTGAATTTTCCTCAAACATCAAGATTTGAAGGCCTTAACTGCTTCAACACTAAATCTCCTGCTTTCAACTGCCGCTTGGAGTACTTCACATTTTGGTTATAAGCTCTGGCCATAATGCGCTGGTACATCTGTAAATGATCCAGTGCTTTCAACCGCTTTTCATCTAGTGCTGCCAACTGCTCGTACCTGGCTTGAACCTATTCAGTCTCTGGTAACTAGGCTTCCAAGGCAACTCTGAGTGATTTGAGCTCTATTTCTATTGGCAAGACCGCCTCCATCCCATAAACTAAGGCATAGGGAGTTTCTCCTGCTGGTGTTTGGACACTGGTTCTATAGCCCCAAAGAGCATATGGTAGCTTATCAGCCCAATCTCTGTAGGTGATCACCATCTTTGACAAAATCTTCTTTATCGCCTTATTAGCTGCTTCTACTGCACTGTTAGCTTAGGGTCTATATGGAGAAGATTTATGATGCTCAATGCCATGTTCTACAAGCAGCTCAGCTGTTGCCCCTTGAAACTGCACTCCGTTGTTAGTCACTATATGGTGAGGAATTCCATACCGGGTAAAAATATTCTTCTGGATGAACTTGACCATTTGTTTGGCTGTTACATTAGCAAAGGATTCTGCCTGCACCCATTTGGAAAAGTAATCAACTGCCACGACTATAAATCTATGCCCATTAGATGCAGCTAGATGAATTTCACCAATAATATCTATCCCCCATGTTGAAAATGGCCAAGGGGTCACCAGGTTCTGTAATTCAAGTGGTGGAAGATGACTGATGTCTGTATATATCTGACACTCGTGACACCTCTTCACTTTTCTTATGCAATATGCTTGCACAGTCATTTGAGAAGTACCCTTGTCTCATTATCTTCCTAGCCATAGCTAGTCCATTCATATGCGGCCCACATGAACCTGTATGTACCTGCTGCATCACTTCTTCTGCTTCCTGCTCTGTCAGACACCTCAGAAGAACACCATTTACTGTTCTCTTGTATAGCTTATCTTCAAAGATTCTGAACTGACTGGCTAGCTTTCTTAATGACACCTTATCAGCAACACTAGCTCCCTCTGGGTATTTTCCTTCCTTTGCATATTGGTAGATATCGAAGAACCATGGCTTTTCTTCAGCTGTTAGCTCCATTAATTCATGCACTTCAAAGCAAGGTTGTCTGGAAGTTGCTATAACCAGTGGCTGGATCTGAGTTTCTTCTAGATTTTCCCACATAGAGGATAGAGTCGCTAATGCATCAGCCATCTTGTTTTCATCCCTGGGGACATGTCTGAATTCACATTGGTCGAATAATTCTCTTCTGAATTGTAGCAGCTCCAAGTAAGGCCGTAAGGCTTCTTCTTTTAGCTCCCATTCGCCCTGAGCTTGCCTGATTACTAAAAGTGAATCTCCAAATATTAAGACGTCATTTGCCCCTAGGGTTAACAGAGCCTCCATCTCGAACAGGCATGCCTCATACTCTGCCCCGTTATTGGTTATGGGAAAATTCAACCTCTTTGATAAGGGAATGATCTCACCATCCGGCATTGCTATAAGCACCCTGATTCCAGCACCTTTTCTGTTCACGGCACCATCGAAGCATATAACCCATCTTTTACTTCAACCATAGCTAACTGTTCGTCTAGGAACTCCAAATTTTTCGTGTAATTCGATTCCAGTGGTTGATTCGCTAGAAATTCTGCTACGGCTCGCCCTTTGATGATTTTCTTAGTGATGTACTCAATGTCGAACTCCGATAAGAGTAACAGCCACCTGGATAACTTTCCAACCAGCACCAGTGCTTCATACAGATACTTCATTAGATCCACCTTAGCCACGTCTTGTATTTTGTAGGACTGGAAGTAATGGCGCAGCTTCTTGGTAAGCCAGATCATTGCTACACATGTCTTCTCCACCAGTGTGTATTTGGTTTCATATTCTAGCAGCTTCTTATTGAGATAGTAATTCTAGCAGCTTCTTACTGAGATAGTAAACGGGATACTCTTTTTTTTCTTCTAGTTCCTGTGCCAACATTGCCTCTACAGAGGAATCTTCAACCACCAAGTACAAAATCAGAGGCTTCCCTGGAATTGGTGGGCTCAGGACTGGTGGATTTACTAGATAAGCTTTGATTTTCTCGAATGCTAGTTGACATCTGTCATCCCACACAATCGGCTAATCTTTCTTTAATAACTTGAAGATTGGCTCACAAGTGGAAGTCAACCATGCTATGAAACGACTGACATATTGTAAGGAACCCAGAAATGATCGGACTTCTTTTTCTGTTTTTAGAGCTGGCATGTCTCGGATGGCTTTGATTTTATCTGGGTCCATTTCTATTCCTGTCTGGCTGACTACATGACCCAATAGCTTTCCTGATGTGACTCCGAAAATGCACTTCTTAGGGTTAAGCCGTAAATTGTATTCTCCAATGTGTGTAAGAAATCTATCCAGGATAACAGGATGTTCCTCCTGGGTTATTGACTTGACAAGCATATCATCGATATACACTTCGACTTCTTTATGGATCACATCATGCAACAGAGTCATAACAGCCCTTTGATAAGTGGCCCCAGCATTCTTCAACCCGAAGGGCATTACTCTATAGCAGAAAGTACCCCACTCTGTGATGAACGATGTCTTCACCTTGTAGATCACATCCATCAGGATCTGGTTGTACCCTGAAAAGCCATCCATGAAGGAATACATTGCCGCTTTTGCTGCACTATCAACCAGAACATCAATATGAGGCAATGGGAAGTTATCCTTTGGATATGCCTTATTCAGGTCCCGGTAGTCAACACACACTCTGACCCTACCATCCTTCTTGGGTACTGGAATGATATTAGCTAGCCACTCTGTGTATTTTACCACTTCGAGGAACTTGGCGTCTATCTGCTTAGCCACCTCCTCCTTCATTAGTGTAGCCCATTCTAGCCTCAATCTCCTCAGCTTCTACTTTACTGGCTTGAACTTGGGGTCTGTTGGGATCTTGTGTATTGCTATCTTTGTGCCTACACCCGGTATGTCTTCATATGACCAAGCGAAAGCTTTAACATGTTTTTGTAATATTCTTATTAATTCTCTCTCTTCTTCAGGTTTTAGCTCATGTGAAATGAATACCATATTGGGATTTTCATCTGTACTTATGTTGATCTGATGCAATGCAGTGTCATGTATGCTAAATATGCTTGATGGTGATTCAAATGCATGTACAGAATTATCAAGATAAACATCACACAAGTAAGCAAACTGAGATTTCATTGCATTAAACTTGTCATAAAGTACATCATTCATATTGAAAATGGAAGAAATAGATGCAACAAAATCATTTTCATCCTTCATAGGCGGAGGGCCTTGCACTTGTTCAGCTTCCACTTCCATCTTCAGTGCATCATTCAGGTCCATAGCCAGCTTGGCCTCTTTCTCGGGAGCAACAGTGATGTCCTCACTTTTAGCCATTTGCGCCTTAGCCTTTTCCATGATCTTGGCTATCTCAGCAACCACAGAGTCCAAGTTCACCTTGGCCATCAACTCCTCACCAAACCCTTCCTTGGACTTCCCAAATGCTTTGCTTAAGGCAGCAGTCAATGTACTTGAAATTACTTCTATAGCTTCATTACAAGCTTTTTCTTCATTTTTCTCTTCTGTCACCTCTACTGCTTTTGCCGTTGCTTCAGGCAGCTCACCCTGCATCAGATTTAGCAACTGGCTCTTCTACCATTACGGGGGCCACTGGTTCCTCTTAGCTTTTCTCAAAGTTAACCACATCAGCAAAAATTTCAAAACTAGGGTATTCAACATTTCCAACCCTTACTGGTTTAGCCTGGCCCTTGTATAGCCCTTCTCCCACTTTCAGGAATGGTTTCATCATAACTTTGCCATTCTTGCCCCTTCTCAGGTTTTTTTGGTTAGATGTATCCTCTGCATACCCTAGCCCGAACTGCTTTGGTTTCCCCGAGTCAATGTTGAATTCAGGTACTCCTTGCAAGTTGATTCCAAGTCCCATGCCTGGGACAAGGTTCTGTTTATGCAAATATCGAGATAACCACTCTGGCATGTAGTTTTCATAGATGACCATAGGAGCATCTGTAGCTTCCTCTTCCCCGATTACGGTGACTTGGAACCCGCCAAAAGGGAGAACGCCTTCATTCACAGCAACAATCAACGATTGGGCATCCGCCTCAACAGTCACAATCTCACCATCTATCGAGAACTTAATTTTCTGGTGCAAGGTGGAAGGGACACCGCCTAGAGGATGGAACCATGGCCTTCCTAATAGTAGGGAGAAGGTGATCGGGATATCTATCACCGTGAAAATGACCATTAACTTGATTGGCCCAACCTCTACTTCAGTTTCAAAAGTCCCTATCACTATTCTTTTGGAGCCGTTATATGCTCGGATTACTGTTGAGGACTTTTTTAGAACATCTTCATTTAAGCCCAAACATGGCAGCATCTTCAGTGGACATATATTCAGAGCTGAGCCATCATCCACCATCACTCACGGCATCACCTTATCCATCAGATGGGCCCTGATGTAAAGGGCCTTGTTGTGAGCCTTTCCTTCACCAGGCAGATCCTTCTCAGAAAAGATTATGTCAAGAGTCCCAGAATGAACTTTATCCAACAGACAGCACATGGCCTCCGGAGATGTAATAGGAGAGACCTCAATCTTAGACAACTTCTTCACTAGAGCTGCTCTATGTTCTTTAGAGGTCAAAAGCAGATGCCACAGGCTAGCTTATGCAGGAGTCTTCTTTAATTGGGAAATAACTAAGTCCTCTTTTTCAACCCCCTCCGGTGCTGATGTACTACCCGACCTAGTCATCGGGGTTTTGTCCTTCACCTGATCCGCTGGTTGATACACCCTGCCACTCCGGGTCATATTCTGGACCTCCTGAACTTTCAGCTTCTCAATGGTCGGAGGTTTAACTGACCCCTCTCCGCCAAACTCTTCATATTCATCGTCAGAATCAAGGTCATTCAAGCTTGTCGGCTTGATCTCTTTCTGTTCTGCCTTCTTTTCACATTCTGACCCCACTTCAGCCTCCTCTATTGCTACAGCCTGGATTGTGGGATTTGCTTGATGAATTTGAGCAAATATAAAATTGGCCGGCGATCCCGAATGTACCATATTGACCCGTTTCTCAAATGTTGGTAGTGGGTTAGTCTTTGTGCTGGGCTTAGCTGGTTCTTGCAATTTCCCTTCATCTATCAGCTTCTGAATGGCGTCTCTCATCTTGTAGCAATTGTTGGTTCCGTGGCCAGCAACAACATGGTACGTGCAGAAATTATGTTTATCTACCTGAAAAGGTTTTTCAAATGGCCTTAAGGATTGTAGCAACCCGCCATTTCTGTACTTAGCAAATATTTTAACCAAAGGAAGAGTCCAAGGCGATATGCCCTGTCCTTCAGGATTCCTGTTCTGATTGCCTTGTTGTTGGGTCACCGTAGCAACTTTAACCTACTTTACTTCTGAAGTCTGCCCCCCTTTTCCGCCAGAATTTGAGCTAGAACCACCACCAGACCCGACAGCAGTCATTGATCTATACCCAAAACTATAACCTGAACTTCTTTCACCCTTATGGCTTGGTGCCTTCTCTTCTTCGTCCTGCTCGATTTTCATCGCCATACTGTAGACTTCACTAAGCTCATTGAATGGATGAAACTTCATATTGTTTTTGAAGATGTCCTTACTGCCATCAATCAGCTTCTGTATCAGTTCATCTTCATCTGGGCGGTTTTTCAGAAGGATCATCTTAGTCATCCACCGCTAGTAATCCTCATCAAAAGGCTCATTGGGTTTTTGCTTGATCCGCTCCAAGTCATATAGCTTCATATGAATCTTGGTGTTGAAGCTGTAATACTTAATAAAAGCTGCTGACAGAACCTCCCAATCTGACTGTTCTTCCTCTGATAATGAGTTATACCACCCCAATGCTCCTCCCTCCAAGGTAGTCGGGAAGAGATTACTCACCTTTTGCTTAGTGGCGCCCGCCGTCAGCATGACCCGATCGTAGAGATTTACATAGGCCTCTGGTGAGCCCATCCCCTTATAAGAAGACACCCTTGGCATTTGGAATCCGATGGGAAAAGTCTCGATGCCCCTACTGATCATGGCATTAATATTAGCTCCCTTTTCAGACTCTACACTAACACTGGCCCTTTTCTTCAACTGAGCCACTGCCTCCTCCAATTCCGAGCATTTCACCTTCATCTTTCTTTCCATGGCTGCCTCTATTTCCTACAGCTTTTCTAGACTAACTGAGGTATCACCACCCTGCTGGGATGATTTGGCCTCCTTCTCTTTTCCAGCTCCACTACCACCAGTTTCTCCAGCCTCTCTCACTACTGCCTGTACTTCCTCCTTCAGCATATCATGAAAGTCTTGTGATCTTAGAAAATCCTTCAAAGTATCAGCGAGGCTCGATATTGGATTAGCCATCTCTACTTCTTCCCCAGAATTAGAATCACTTTCTATCTCAACTGCTCTCCGTTCCCCAACAGCCCTCAAAGCCAGAGATCTTGTCCAAGGTCGCTCCAGCTTATTCTGCTTGACATCAATCGAGAAATGTTTAGGGTCAATGTATGGAATGATTTCATGAAGAGTGAGACATTGAAAATACTTATGAAGAATGAATGGAGGGATGTCGTGCATGAAATGATGATGAAAGTGATTTGCACTTATTATTTTACTTTTTTTTATCTTTTCGGACATTCCAAGAACACCCAATGCTATGCAAAAGGATCACGCGTGGACCACCACACGGGCAAGGGTTCGGCACCTTTGGGGCAGCTAATGATTTTTATGATATTGTCGCGCGTGTGCTGACACATGGACAGAGTTTCGATGCTTTTAAGGTCTATGAGATGATATGAAATGGTCACATGGGACTGTCCTTTGGACAGAGTTCTAATGCTTTTGGGGCGTATAATATGAAATGATGTTGTAAAAAAGTCATGTGCCACAGGAGACACGGACAGAGGCTCGGAGTTCAGGGAACACCTTTCATGATTTGGGATGTTATGAAATACCCCTACATGTGTACTAACCCGGCACTCGGGGAGCGCCTTGAATAATGTAGTAATGGCATGAAGTAACTCGATGTGGATCACAATGCTATATGATAAATGAGTATGATGTCGTGAAATGTGTCATATATATCGTTACACGAAAATAGACCTAGGACCATATGGTCTCTATTGAATGATTTGGTGGAGTGGCCAAATGCAATCCGGTGCATTGGCAGAACACGGGTATTTTGGGATACCTGATATATGATGGAATGATATGATTATGGTGGGCGTCCTTGGAATGCCCCTAACTCATGTGAAATAATATGAATGCTTATGTCACGCAAAATGCAAATGGCTGCACAAAAACATGGTTAGGATGCATGACATACAAGATGATGTTATGTATGCTATGCGAAAATGCCAACAAACAAATATAATGCTATAGCTACAAAAATAATGCTTAGTATGTATGACACACAGATGATTTAATGTCTTCACACGAAAATAAAAATGGCTACATGAAAATGTGAGTTAGTATGGCACACGAAAGCTATGTATGTTTGATGCTTCGTGAAAAGTCAAAATAGAAAACAACACGGAACAAACGTTAGCACACGTAAAAATATGCGCTCCCTTCCAACCTTATTCCTCCTTTCGATTGGTCTCGTGTTCTTCTTAGGTGTTGGATCTCTTTAGCATCAACGGGGGATACCAAAGGAGCACGCTCAATGTTCATTTTGAATTTAAGTTTTGGTAATCCTAGGGGAAGTTGCTAAGCCATTACATGTGGGCCAAAGTCAGGGTCGTATAGGTTCCTATAGCGAATATACACTTCCCCACCGTAGAACACGATGTAAGGTCATGCGGTGCTATGAGTGGTTTACCCCGTCGGGTGTCTCCAATCCTGGCGGAAGAGTTAGTCCACCTTTTTGGGTAAATCAAGGTTGATAAGTGTGTTTGAGGGACTGAGAAGAAGAAAATGTCATGATATGCATTGTGCAAATAAATATGGTAATATGAACTAATGAAGTGACTGCAAGCGAGGTTTTATTTTGGTAGTTGCCTAAGTTCCTTAAGTTTTTATGAAAACTTTTAGAAACATCTCCCTAGCAGAGTTGCCACTGTGAGCGAACGACCTTTTAAAATGGAACGAGGTGAAGCAGACCGGGGAAAGAAGAATGATTAGATTATTAGGTTTTGGAAAACGGGTTTTTGTTTATCTTAAGTTAGAAAATTGTGGATTTAATTTGGAAATTCTTTTGTAGAAAACATTTTCCTGTTTTTAACTTAAAGACCTCGAAACTAAATCCTAAGATTAGTGACAGAGTCGCCAGCCGGATCAACCCATCCGGGAATTCCGGTATAGCTCCTTACCAAGGACAGACTGCTGTACTTAATCCAGAGATTTAGGATTCGGGCAAATAACTTACTTAACCTCTAGCTTGCTTTCACTTTACAGTTTATATTACCATATTTAATTCGCTTTATTATCTTTCTCTAACCCCAATTTGTTTATTTTAATTATCCGATGCTAAAGCAAAATGCAGGAAATAAATTGTGGGAAATTAAATCATACATTCAAAATATACAAAAAAAAAGAGGCGATTATACAACCCAATTGAATACAAAAGAAAAAAACTCTCATCCTCACTTTTACAATCGCCTAAAATACACGATTTATCTAAAAATACAATCACCTAGGATACACGGATAAATCTATCAAATACATTAAAAATAAAAATAAAAATAAGAAGCTGCAAAACAGAGGGTTAGCACAATATACGGCACGCCACAAATAGGACTCAAATAGGACAGAATGGGATTTTAAGAATTCGGGAATATGCAATTAGAGGGATAACCGGGTCGGCTCGGCTAGCCGGCCCGATTAGACCTGAAAAACATTTTGAAACGTCCCTGTATTTTTGGTTTTGTGAGAAAATCATTTTGAAAATAATTTATTTTCTGGTTTAATTTAATTTTAGCATATGAGGTGGGTCGGTTTTCGGGAGATTCGGATCTCTGTCGTGGCATTGTTCTAAATGGAAATACATCGAAAATTAAATCTAAGGTCGTGAATGCACACAACAAAATTCATTTTGGTGATTTTCTAATTTTCTGAATTTTTTATGGATTTTTAGAAAAATTTTCTGGATTATTCTGGAAATTCTGCAATTGGATGAGCATTATAGTCGTGCGACTGTAAATCCTTCAATTTCAGGATTTCGCCAAAGTTATTCAAAACAAATTTGAGAAATTAATGGAAATCAAGAACACTTGTACGACTGTTCATCAATTCAAGAACAGTTGTACGGCTGTTCTTGATTTCTAGAAACAGAATACGAGAAAATTAAAATAAAATGCACCAAATCACATCCAATCACCCAGAAAGCATGAGAAAAATAGAGGATGAGGTGTGCTTACTTCTTAGGCGCTAATCCACCATAGGAATGACCCCTGGCATCGCACTAATCCACTTAAATTTGCTCTTTTTCTCCTTTAGTTGAGGTTGAAAAGTTTGGTGAAAAATTTCCAAAATGCTTGGGAATCTTAGGGTTTCTAGTCCGAAATTTAATTTGTTTAGAGAGTCAGATTATTAACCTATTGATTTCTAATAGATTTTTAATCCAAACCTTAAGATTTAACAAGAAAAAGAGGAGAAAAAGAATGCTTGAAGTTGTGTGTTTTCCTTTTCTTCCCTTTTTCTCCCAAACCTCTCTCTAAAACTTTTTTCCCTAAGACCAGAAATCAATTGTGAAAAAGTCCTTCTTCCTTCTCTTTTTCCCCTTCTTATTTCTACTTTCTTGCTGCCAATGCCCGAGCATTTAATGCTCTCTTCTTCTTTTTCTTCTTTCTGCCGCAGAGGTATGGGCTTCTGCACCTGCTCTGATGTTATAGTCGTACGACAGGAATTTTGAATTACAGTGGCACGATTGTATGTTACAGTCGTGTGACACATGCACTTTTTTTTTACGGAAAATTCTGGCGCTTACACTCGTGCTAGCAAACTGAGACAAACAGAACTCAAGATTGCACCAAGGAGAATTTCAGCTCCCTCTCTTACTATGATGGCGAAATTCAACTATGGAGGCTAGGGTTAGGGAAATTGATTTTAAGGCCCCCTTTTTATACTCCTTGTATAAATTAGATTTTAATTAACTTTATGTTAAATTTTAACTCAATCAATTGATTTAATTTATGTAATTAGAATTAAATTAAACCATATAATAAAATTCCAATTGACTTAATTAAATCCAATTAATTAAATTTATTCAACCCAAATTTAATTTAACCTGAACTTAAATAAATACAACTCGTATATTTAATTTTTCACCAAGGAAAATATATTCAATCAATAATTTACATACTGTAATTAATTAATCAAATAAAATCTATTTCTTTTTTATATTAATTCAATTAATTTTGACAAAACCTATTGTCATTAATTCAATTAACCAAGTTTCCATTCTAAGTACACCCAATGTGCACATTTTTGATATGGCACAAGTTCAGCTATTATATGTGTACAATCCTGCGAGTCCATCTTTATATTGGCAGTGCGCCCAGGGCCCACAGACTGTGAGTGGGTTCTAGCAAACCATTACAGCCCCCAATTAAGACACAGACTAGCAGTCTCATGTGAAACATAACCCGACATCGATGTATAAGCAACAGGCATGTTTCCAGTCAACCTCTTCTATGCTTATTTATTCCTTGATTCCGAGTAAACCGATGATTGTGAAATAAGTATCCCAACTTATTCGGGTACGGCCATACACTTATTAGTCCCACTCATCAAGTGGCCAGTGATGTCATCTCAGGAGATGCCGAGTGGCAATTCCGTCAGCTCACTATCAACATCAACATGTTCACCGGCCGACCCAACATACCCATACTTGGCACCCTGTTACGGGCCCGTTAGGTGTATATCAAAATGTATGAGATCCCATTTCATGTTATAGTGAAATCGGGTCTAAGGATAATATCAAGAACTACCTGAGAAACACCTATAACGATGGGACCATGAGCTGTTTTCGAGGCATATCGATCTAGTACCATGTAACCTAACATGTACCCATATACTTGACTAACATCCCATGTCTAATGGTCAGAGAGACACTGCCATCCTTTCAAGTACATGTTGTTCTTTAGCTCTTTTCATTCCCATGATTAGAACAGACCCGGGACAACTTTATGATTATAGCTTTAACACTACTCAAGGTCTCAATAGCTAATGACCTACATTAGTTAACATAAGTATGGCTACAATCAATGGATACTCTATTTATTAAATTGCACAAGAAACAAATAAATAGATCAAATGCCTTTATATATAACACAATGTATAATACAACATATCTGCATACAATGTATAATACAATCAAGAACCAATGCCTTTGGACTAGGGCACACCAATAGTTATGATTTCTGTTAGACTGTAGTCTCCATCTTAATTGGGGGTTGTAATGGCTTGTTAGAGGGCCATGGCCTATGGCCAATATAAAGATGGGCCTACAAGATCATACACATTGAACGTCTAAACCAACACTTGAGGAATCACTTATATACTTGGAGTATATTGACTTGCGGGGAGGGTAATTAATTGAATTATAGATCAATTGGATTGATCAAGATAATTTGATCAAGACAAAACACATCCAAAACCCTCTGATCTTTCTCCTTTTATCCAATTAGCCCCATGAACTTTTTTTTACTTACATTGAGTACATGATCTTTTATTGTTTTGTCTCATCGCCCGCATTTTGGATAGCCCCTTATGCGTGTAATCCAGTCCCTGTTATCTGGCGCGTCAACCGTTATGTATGCCAGGCAAAACACATCTAAAACCCCTTGATCTTTCTCCTTTTATGCAATCAGCCCTATGATCTTTGTTTTACCTACATTAAGTACATGATCTTTTATTTTTTTGTCTAGTCGCCCGTATTTTTCACAACCCGTTACGCTTGTAAACTAGTCTCTGTTATTTGGCACGTCAACCGTTATGTATGCTACGTCATCCGCCACATTAGCGTTTTGGTCCCACTTACCCATACCTATTCCTGACCTAAAAACCCAACCAACCCAGCTGAAACCAGATTTTACATTCTAAAATAATGCCTTCTTTTTGAATTCGTTCAAACCCTAACACCAAAACCAGTTTAAGAAGAAGAAGAAGAAGGTGTTACTTTAGAATGTAAAAATCCAGTTTTAGAATTTCGGGTCGGGTTATATTAGCTGGGTTGGTTGGGTTTTTGGGTCCGGTATAGGTATGGGTAAGTGGGACCAAAACGCTGATGTGGCAGATGACGTGGCATACATAATTGTTAACGCGCCAGATAATAAAGACTCGGTTACACGTGTAAAGGGCCATAAAAAATACGAGCAACTAGACAAAAAAATAAAAGATCATGTATTCAATGTAGGTAAAACAAAAATCATGGGCTTGATTGCATAAAAGGAGAAAGATCAGTGGGTTTTGGATGTGTTGTCTGTCATACATAACGGTTGACACGCCAGATAACGAGGACTGGGTTACAAGCGTAAGGGGCCATAAAAAATGCGGGCGACTAGGCAAAAAAATAAAAGATTATGTACTCAATGTAGGTAAAACAAAGATCATGAGGTTGATTGCATAAAAGGAGAAAGATCAGGGAGTTTTGGATGTGTTTTGCCTTTAATCAATTGGAATTGATTATTTTGTAGAATTAATTCAATGAATTAATTTTATGAATAAATTTCCTGGTTGGAAATTATATTAATATATATATATAGAGGTTTATATGTATTATTTCTTAAGTTAAGTCTAATTAATTATTGGGTTAATTTTAATAGGCCAATTTTATTTAATTAACCTGTTATAAATTATATCATATTGGATGATTTAATTTATATACATAAAAATAAATCAATTGGAAAATTAATTTTAACCTATGGTGAACTAATTAGACCTAGGGTTTATGCACTATATAAAGACACTTAAGAAAGTCAAACCCTGAACCTAATTTCATACTTGAAATTTTGGCCCCCCCTGTCCTTTTGTTCTTGATCTGACGCTAGCACGGGTGTTGCTTCGTAAAGCATTCTTGTAGTGAACATGGAGGGAATCTAGTTTGGTTCTTTAGCAATCTCTAGAAGACACAAAAGGTGAGAGTTTATTTCTTGATTCTCATTTCATTTGGTTTTTGATTTCATCCACATAAGTTACTGGCTCTGAAATAGAAAAAAATGAAAATAGCTTCTGCTGCTTTCGATTCATTTTTCAAGGATGAATCCCAACAAATTGGTAGTGGCTGCAGTAGGCCTAGAAAGGCAAAATGGTTTGCTTACCTTTAACAAGTGTCACACTGTGCTATCCAAGTAGTGACAAAATGAGACATGTTTGGCCAAGAAAAGTGTTGTTGCAATCGAGTCAGTGTGCCTTTAATGCCTGGATGACCTCCCATCGGTGAGTTATTACAAGCTTCTAAGATTTAGGCCCTCAACTTAGTAGATGAGCCAATATAGGGTCTAGAATGATAATTGAGAAGATCATTGTTGTAAGAATAGGGAGATTTAGAGTTAGGTTGTACCAGTAAATTGAGGAATTAATTGGGAAGCTAAGTCATCATATGCATAAGAAAGCTAAATGTCCTCCATCGAAGTACGAACCATCACCGATATAGCTTGCAATCGATTAGTCAATAGTTCTCTCTCATAAGTAGATAGTCATTAATTCCTTGGGCTTAAGACTACTTTAATACTTGCCCCATAGCATCACACTCAATGGTAAAAGGCTATTTAAAATCATGATGGGGCCAGGACAAGGGCCTTTGTTAAGATGCTCTAAATGAGATGATTTAGAAGGACTATAGATTAGAATATCAACAAAGAATACCAATACAAATTTCTTTAAATTAGGCTAAAAAATAGTGTTCATAGAAGGTGGCAGCAGCATTAGTCAAGCAAATGGCATAACTAAGAATTCATAGTGGCCAATATGGGTCCTGAATGCTGTCTTATGAATGTCTTTCAATTTCATTCTAATTTGGATGTAACTTGATCTAAGATCAATCTTGCAAAAGACTCTTAACTCCTCTCAATTCATCAATCAATTCTTGTATCACAGGTGTAGGAAATTTATCTTAATGGTAGCTTTACTAAGCTCTCTATAGTCAACTGTGTGCCATCTTTTTTCTTGACTAATAGGACATTGAAAGCAAAGGGGCTATGGTTGGTTGAATAACTCAACTAAGAAGCATATCTTCATAAGTTTCTCAATCTCATTCTTTTAATGATGAGAATATTTATAGGGTTGAACATTGTCTGGATTTACGGCACTCTTAATGGTCATGAGATAGGGAAGGTGGTAATGTTTATGGAGGTTGGAACAAATGTTGGTACTATTGGTGAGTGGTTGATATGGGGTGGAAGTTTAAGACAATGGGTTTTAGGATTTAGTTTGGCTAGAACCTCAGTGATTGACATTAAGAACAGTTCGAAAGTAACCCCTTTCCACCGTTTGGAATCTAACTAGTTTATATTTTTTAGTGTCATACCCCTAATCCTACTTTCCTCCTTAATTCCATGCAATTCAAAGAACTTCTCATCCTTTTGAATAACCAATCTATTAAATTCAAAGTCAAATGTAACTAGAGTATGCCTCCTCATGCAATCTAAGCCTATTATAAGGTCATAATCCCCCAATTCTAAAACCTTCACAGGAAAGTTGAATTTAGAATTACACATTGACCACTAAAATTCATCACAGTTAGTACTTACAATTAGTTGTCTTCCATCTGCCACTGCTACGGCTTCTGGTTTGACCGTAGTAATGGTAGCTTTGCTTCCATGGCTAGCCACTGATCTATGAAACTGTGGATGCTACCACTGTTAATGAGAATCATAATGACTTTCTTATTCAACATCCCTTTCACTCTGAGTCTATTATGAGTGATCCCTCCTTCTAAGGAATTGGCTGAAAAGGTAAAAGGTTCTCTACTATCCTAAATCAGTCCTTCAGTCTGAGTAGCCTAAACTTCTTCAACTATTCATCTTTTGACTCATTATCTTCTTCCATATTAACCATGTTGAGCTTACTGTGAGCGGGCGATCCTCGACTAGTGAGTGCGACCGTGAGACCGGTGCTGGATGGTTTGGGAAATAAAATATGGGGGTTTTGTAGAAAATGTGATTTTCGAGTTTGGAGAAAAGGTGAAACAAAGAGGAATGAACGAAACCAATTCCTCGTGCCTTAAAGGTTGATAGGAGTCACCACTTGGCTTAGCTCTTATCGGGAAATTGTGGTATAGCTAAGCCCGATAAGGATTCCTATACCTTTAAGATAGAGATTCTGGTCAAGGCAAATCACTTATTTCTACTTTATTTTGAAATAGCGTTTAACTATACCAAATATGCGCTTTTTGTTATTTAATTCCCTATTTAGTGTTCAACCATAGTTATATGCTATATGCTTATACAGAAAGTTGTAAATAAGTTCAGAAAGCGATAAATAAATTTGGGAAATAAAATTATTACAACCATATCAAAAAGACTAACCTAGGGATACTTTTTGATGAAATGGAATTGGGGATTACGAGCACCTAGATTACATGAAATAATCTAAAATAGAAAGCTAGCATACATCTAACCTAACATACATCTACCTGTGAAACATAGGTTAGTGGCACAAATAAGTATATGCACTTTGGACTCAAATAGGACAGAATGGGTTATCCATATAGCTCGGGTCAAATATTTAAGGGATAACCGGGGAAAACCCGACAGTTTTACCCGATTAGACCTGGAAAACTGTTAGAAAAATAATCAATTTTAGAAAAATGCATAAAAATATATATAAACTTCTATTCTCAAAATGATTATTTTTAGCAAAATCTATTTATGTATACACAAAGTAAAATACTGATAAAATATAAAAATTCCAAAAATATTTCTTCTCCTTGTGAGTTTGGCTATTTTAGCCTACCACAAGGACTAGATCATAAGAAAATAGATTCTGAAGGATAAGCCATACAGCCCAAAGATAATCTGCAAGGCCTAAAATTGAAACTTATAGAAAATGCTCAAAATCAATTTTTTTTGGACTTCAAAGAAGATGAGCCGTACGTTCTAAAAGATGAGTCGTGCGGCCCAAAATTGAAATTTGTAAAAAATGTTGAAATTTAATTCTAAAAAAAAAGTTTTGAAGAACAAAGTCATACGGCCTAAAAGCCATACTGTTTAAAACTGAAATTTGTAGAAAATATTTTTAAATCCAGACAGTAGTAAACACACTTAAACAGAATCAAACAAGTTAGAAATGAATAAGAGAAGATTTATGGTTTCTCAGAAATTACCCTTGTAGCATGTACCTGTGTTTTTCTAGAGATTTTGAGTTGATCCTCGAAGTATTAACTAGTCCAACTAAGCTTAGTTTACGTCCTAAATTGTCATCGAGATCTCAAACCAAACATATATGATTAGGGGTTTAGGTTTTGGGTTGAGTTTTGATGAAAGTTTAATGGAAAGATTTTTATTTATTTTTGTCCGTCTGGTTTTTTTTTCGAAGCAGAGAAGAAGAAGAAGAGCCCAAATGCTTGATGACGGCCTTCCCCTTTTTTTCCTTTTCTACCTTAGTTTTTTTTTCTCTGCCTCCTCCTAAAGAATGAGCCGTTGCCCCCCTTTTTTGCCTTAGAGATTTTTTGCTCAAATTCACACTTCACTTTGCCCTCCTTTTTTCTTTTCTCCTTTGATTAGACCACCCCTCTCCATCCTCTCTTTTCATTGGATCATTTTTTTCCTTCATCATCATTCTCTGAACTTCGTTGCCCATCATTTCCCTTCATTTTTTCTTTTTTTCTTTTAATATTATCTATATTATTATAATAATAATATTATTAATTATTAATTATATATAACATATATTATCATATATATTATTAATATATACGTATATAGTATATTAAATATGATTATATATACATACGGCAGCCAAATTCCATTTTGTTCTAATTGAATTTATGCGGGAGAAAAAGCCATGCGGTCCCATGTTTGGGTTAAAAGCTGGGAATCTCTTGGATAATTTTTGGGTTGTTTTCTAAACTTATTGAAATCTGACTTTTGTTCCCCAGATCATGTTCCTACAAAAATCTCATTATAAGGGTAACCTTTGGGATTTCATCACTAAGGTCAGAAAAAATCCGTGCTCACACTTACCTTTCTCCACACTTCCAATAAGCACCAAGGGTTCTTTTGAAGGTTTGATTCTACAAGAGAGGTTTTGGGTCTGGTTGTTTTGGAGAAGTGATTGAAGAGAAGGTATTAGTGTGTGCCCTAGTCCCTTTGTTGATGTAATATGATTTTTAATAATTAATAAAAGACATTAATCTATTTTATTAATTTCTTATGCAATTAATAGTGATAGAGAATTCATTAGTTAAGTCATACTCTTATTTATTAGGAGCATCTCCTAGCAGTAGGACCGAGAGTAGGGTAAACACTTAACTATAAATATCCTTAGTCTATTATATTATGAGAATGATACGAACTAAAGACTAGCATGGTCTTTGATTGTATGGTAGTGTCTTACCGACCAATGGACATGGATTGTCAATCGAAGAGATGGCTGCATGTTAGGTTACATGGTATTGGATCGATCCACTTAGAGTATTACACTTGAGCCCTATAAGAGAAGTGAATCTCTGGTAAAATTTATATTGGATCCTTAGACCTGATGTTTCTATAGACTTAGGGACAATCGCACATACTTTGACATATGCCTAACGGGCTCGTAATAGAGTGATAAGTATGGGTATGATTGGATATGCCAGTGAAAACCTAAGGGTTATGAGCAAGGTGAAGGGAAATGCCAATCTTTTAAATGAGATTGTGCTATCATCGACCACTCGATGAATGAGACTGAGAAGTGTTTGGCCAAACCCAATACTTAATTACTAGGTGATTAAGTGATTGAGTTCATCAGTCTACTGGGTATCAAGAAATGTACTTGAAGCTACAGGGGATGACTTGGTCATGGTATTGGTAGTACACAGATATCCATAAGGTATGAGATGTATAAGAAAAAGGCTATAAGGTTTATATGTCCAAAAAATATATTCATCTTAATTGGGGGCTATAATGGTTTGTTAAAACCCACCTATAGTCTATGGGGTCTACTGCCAACATAAAGATGAATCTACCTGATCGCACGCATAGGGTCAGGATTGGATGTTTAGGACATAAATATATATTGGATATATATTTAATTGAAGATCAATTGATATTTTTATATTGATTTAATTATTGTATGGTACAATAAATAAATCAATGAAAATATACCTAGTCAAAATTGGATTTTGACATTTATGAGATTTAAATTATATTCATATTAAATTGATTAGTATGGTACAATAAATAATTTAATTAGAATATAGTTTGTCAAAATTGGATTTTGACATAAATTAATTTAAGGGTGTATCAATTTTATATCATAAGGTTTATGGTTTTATAATTTGATTAAGACTTTAACATAAAGTTTAATTAAATTAAAACCTAATTAACCTAGAGTATAAATAGCTCCTTATAACTTTAATTCCCTGCAGGAAAAAGAGACTAGAAATTCCCATACACAGATACAGGAAATTTTGACCCCGCTTGTAGGTTCTAGGGTTCGGCCAGTTGCTCTATGTCCAGTGCTAGCATGCTCATCCAATCGTTGGAGGCCTGTGTGCGTGAAGGTAGAGATTTCCTGCTTGAAATTCATAGAGAAAGCTTCATATCTTAGGTAAGATTTAAGAATGCTTTCTAGTTGAGTCTGTTTCTTCCCAATCTAAATGTTTCCTAGGCTAGATTTGAGTGCAAAATCAATTCCTTCCACTAAAATTTTTTGCTTTGCACGGTGAAAATCCCTATAGTGGTATCAAAGCGAACCATTCTTGATTGAGGAAGATTGATTTTATGGTTCTATTTTTAATTAAAATAAATAAATAAATAAATGAGGGCTGCTTGGGATCACACTTTTATGATTGCAAAATTGCTTTCCCTGCCTTGCAGCGGGCTGCTACAGTGGTAGCAGCTGCTGGTCATCGCGTAGCAATGATGTTGCCCTGTCCAGGACAACAGCGTTGAAGCGCATTTACGGGTTCGATTTTTAGATTTTATGGGTTTTTGTTATCGGGCATAATTTATGGGTTTTAAATTGGTTTTGAAACTCATGTGATTATATGCGTATTGGATGCGTATGGTTTTAGTATGAGTGGCATTCATACATTTTTCAATAAAATTGGTTTTGGAGGAAATTGATTTGGGAAATTTTGGCAAAATTTCTTGAATGACCAAGTTTCAAATTGTTGATCACCCATTCAGTGGGAGCAATTGGATTGCATAGGGACTGGGTCCCAAACCTGTCAAAAGGTTAGATCACAAATTGGAATTGTTGGCAATATCCTATTTGGCAAATTATTTGATTTTCAAAATTGGTTTTAATTCATGCATTTGGACCAATTTTCAAAATTAATTTCTATTTCAATTGGATTGATGTGAATTATTTGTGCATTTTGGTGGCATTTCATGTTTTCAAACCAAATTTTGTTAAACCTGTAAGTTGGATTTTTGTAAGACCAAAGTTTTAAAATTAATCCCTTAAATATTAAGTCTTATGTGCTTTCCATTATTGGACCTTGTGGGGGTATGGGTTACTTAATATGGGCCGTGCCAAAGACGGGTGCATTGAGGTATCCATATTCTGTAAAAGGTTAAGGTAGTAGGACATATATTGGCCTTAAGCGTAGGTGAGGCCAAGTGCCAATTGGCCTACCAAACAAAGAGTCCCTTGGTGGGATTGAGAGGAGTCTCTACCTAAATAACTGTGGCTTAAGTGTCTAGGCTTAGCTTGACTAAGTCACAGTGAATTTTGGATCTTGATCCCACTTTACTTGGCAACACTAACTTGATTTTCCTTGGGATTTTGATCAATTAAGTGGGAATATTAAAAGTCCTTTTATGTATTCATCCTACATTTCTGTTTGTGTGTAGATTTGAAATGACACAACTTCTAAATGGGCATTTTATGCTACAGTCCATTTTGGACAAAGAAAAGCTAAATCAATCAAGCTTCCTTGATTACTCCAGAAACCTAAGGATAGTCCTTAGGCAGGAGAATGAGGAGTATGTGATTGATAGGCACCACCAAGGGAACCCACTGATAGGCATGCCACCTAGGAGGCGCTGGAAGAGTATGACTTGTACATGAGGGATTCTAGGGATATGACCTGTATTATGCTGGAAACCATATTCCCTGAGCTGTAAAAGCAGTTCATAGAGATGGAAACATTTGCCATCATAGAGCATCTAAAGCATATGTTCCAAGAACAGGCCCGTTATGAGAGGTTCATAAGAACAAAGGCCTTTGACTAATGCATGATGGCACTAGGAACTTCTGTGAGCACTAATGTGCTCAAGATGATAGGGTACTTAGATACTCTGTCACGCCTTAGTGTGCTAGTGCCACAAGAGCTGGCCATAGACACTATCCTGAGATCTCTGCTTGAGTCTTTTGATCCTTTCGTCCTAAACAATAATATGCAAGGGATGAATAAGACTGTTTCTGAGTTGCATGGGATGCTTAAAACTAAAGAACAGTTGATCAAGAAGACTCATACGATTCTTAATGCGAGCAAAGGAACTACTCTGGTGCTAAGGAAAGTCCAAATATAAGGCAAAGCCTAAGGGTAAGAAGCCTTTTCCTCCAGTCCAACCTTAGCCCTCAGCTAAGGATATTTACTTCCACTGCAAGTTACCTGGGCACTGGAAGAGGACCTATCCTCAATTGCTAGAAGAGTAAAGGAGAACAAGGCTGTTACTTCCATATCGGGTATTTATGTTTGTGACATAAACCTTATTATTTCAATATCATAGGTATTGGATACCAGATGTGATTCTCATATTTGTTGTAATGTGTAGGGACTAAGAAATAGGAAGGTGCTGGGATCTGGTGAGGTGGACCTCCATGTTGGCAATAGGGCAAAGGTTGTAGCCATTGAAACAGGAGAATGTCATCTTGTGAGCGGACGATCTTTTTACAAAGAATGGAACATCGGGACGCGACGAAGCGAACCAGGGAAAACATTTTCGTTTGTTGTTGATTTTTGTTCGGAAAAACGGGTTTTGTATATCTTGAATTAGGAAAAACCATTGATTTGATTTGGAAATTCCTTTGTAGAAAACATTTTCTCATTTTAACTTAAAAACTTCGAAACTTAAATCCCGAGATCAGTGATAGAGGCGCCACACGAATCAGCTCATCCGGGAAATTTCGGTACAGCTCCCTACCGAGGGTAGACTATAGTACCTAATCCAAAGATTTAGGGTTCAGGCAAGTGACTTACTTAACCTCTAGCTTGCTTTCACTTTACAGTTTATATTACCATATTTAATTCGCTTTATTATCTTTCTCTAACCCCATTTTGTTTATTTTAATCAACTGATGCTAAAGTAAAATGCAGAAAATAAATTGCAGAAAAATAAAGCATACATCCAAAATATACAAGAAAATAGTAAAGGCCGATTATACAACCCAATTGAATAAAAGATAAAAACCCTCATCCTCACGTTACAATCGCCTAAGTACATGAGGAGCTAAAAATTACAACCGCCTAAAAATACATGAAATCTATCAATTATATAAAAAATGAAAATAAATGCTGCAAAATAGACGGTTATCACAATTTATATTGCACACACAGATAGGACTCAAATAGGACAAAATTGGGAATTTAGGAAACGGGGACATGCACTTAGGGGGTAGCCGGGCCGACCCGACCGGTTAGACCTAGAAAACGGTTTTGAAACGCCCTGTAATTTTTGTGTTGCAAAAGCATTTTTTGGAAAACAATTAGCTCGGTTACATGCAAATTTCCATTTTTTATGGGTCTGTTATCCCGGAATCCAGGGTTCCGTTCATGCGGGTTCCTAATTCTAACATCCATCTAGGGTCCAAAAACAATAAACACACCAAAAACATTTGTGAAAATACCGTTTTACTCGTTTTTGATATTTTCTGGGGATTTTATAGGATTCGAGGGTCTGCTAATACTGGACTATAGATCCGATTTGTATAAAATAACCCCGGAAAAACTAAAAACCCTAATATCCGTACGTACAGAAATCCGAAAACCAAAACTTTATAACATACGGATGAATTTAGGCCAAAATTGATTACAACAAAATGTACAAAATGGAAAACGAACTGTTTTCGGCCGATCGGGACGAATCGGGAATTTGTCCCTGTAGAACAGAGCCGTGCAGCTCTGGGTACCAGAGCCGTCCGGCTGTGTTCATCATGAACACAATTTTTGCAATTTTCGGAACCGGACTTTCCTGAATAGAGCAGGTTTAAGGTAAAAAGGAAGAAAATGCACAGAAAAGACAATGAAAATAGGTTTAAGGCCTCTCAGAGTTTACCTTGATGTTGTTTTGATGCTTTAAACGTCAAGAAACAGGTTGAAAGCTTGAAACTTGCCCTGGAAGCTCAACCAGTCCGAAGCAACCCGAAACAATCTCGAATCAATGAGCAAAGGTTAAGGAACTTGTTATTAGAGTTTTGAGATTGGTTTTAAGTCTTAGTCTTTGTGTTGGATCACCCTCCTTAGCCCTTGTGTCTCGGTTCTCTCTTCTCTCTTTTCCTCTATTTCTTTTTCTTTCTCTGCGTATTCGGTTTTCAAAGTTTTTCTGCCCAAGACTCCATCCCCTGATTTGATTTTTTTTTTTTACTTTTATACTCTCCTTCCATCATCATTTCAAACATTTAATGAGCTGCCTGCAACTTCCTGATTTCTCGCCCAACAACTCTTTTGTCAAGCCAAGTTACTCTGCTTTGCAGAGCAACTTGCTCACCCACTAGAGCCGCCCAGCTCTAGTTTGTACTAGAGCCGGGGTAAAATTTCCGGAAATCCGATGCACACTCGAAACCCTAGAAATCATTTGGGAGACCTTCTCTGGGGTTTCGGATCACGGATAGCTTGGTTTTTAGGAAGTTTGAGATACTCCGGGCAACATTCTAGTTGTTTTCAAGTCCGATTCAAGTCCGTCCGCTCCATAGGTAACACAGGAATTCTCATCATAGAGGTCGGGAAAACCCGGCACTTACAGCTGCCCCTTGCGTGATCAAATTCAATACCCGATAATAGGTTTAGGTTACCTGAGGGGAATTTAAGAACGTGAATGAAGCACCGTAAACGAAAGGAAAGAGAGATATACCTGACTTGCAGCGATGAGTTGGAATAAGCTAATACCGGGTTTATGCTACCCAAGGCGAAGTTGCTGGTGAAATAAGCTGATACCGGGTTTAGGTTACCCGAGGCGAGGTTGGTGGTGAAATAAGCCGATACCGGGTTTAGGTTACCCGAGGCGAGGTTGGTGGTGAAATAAGCCGATACCGGGTTTAGATTACCTACGGCGGGGTTGGTGGTGAAATAAGCTGATACCGGGTCTAGGTTACCCGAGGCGAGGTTGGTGGTGAAATAAGTTGATATCGGGTCTGTTACCCGAGGCGAGGTTGGTGGTGAAATAAGCCGATACCGGGTCTAGGTTTCCCGAGGCAAGGTTGAGGGTGAAATAAGCCGATACCGGGTTTAGGTTACCCGAGGCGAGGTTGGTGGTGACATAAGCCGATACCAAGTCTAGGTTACCCGAGGCGAGGTTGAGGGTCAAATAAGCCGATACCGGGTCTAGGTTAGCCGAGGCAAGGTTGGTGGTGAAATAAGCCGATACCGGGTCTAGGTTACCCGAGGCGAGGTTGATGGTGAAATAAGCCGATACCGAGTTTAGATTACCTGAGGCGGGGTTAGTGGTGAAATAAGCCGATACCGGGCTAGGTTACCCGAGGCGAGGTTGATGGTGAAATAAGCCCATATCAGGTCTAGGTTACCCGAGGCAAGGTTGGGGGTGAAATAAGCCGATACCGGGTCTAGGTTACCCGAGGCAAGGTTGAGGGTGAAATAAGCCGATACCGGGTCTAGGTTCCCTGAGGCGAGGTTGAGGGTGAAATAAGCCGATACTGGGTCTAGGTTACCCGAGGCGAGGTTGGTGATGAAATAACCCGATACCGAGTGTGAGCGGACGACCTTTTAGCGGAATGCAGCGAAGCGAACCGGGGAAAAAGATTTTGAAATCGTATCATGATTTGAAAACGCATTTTTGTTTATCTTGCTTTAAGGAAAACCATTCGTTTATTTATTTTGAAATTCATTTTGTAGAGAACCTTTTTCCCATTTTCAACTTAAAGACCTCGAAACCTCAATCCCGAGATCAGTGACAGAGTTGCCACCCCGATCAGCTCATCCGGGAAATTCCGGTACAGCTCCCTACCGAGAGTAGACTAATGTACCTAATCCAGAGATTCAGGGTTCGGGCAACTTACCTACTTAACCTCGAGCTTATATTCGTTTATTATTTATAAAGTCATATTTATTCAATTCATTATCTTTTCTAACCCTAATTTGTTTCATTATCTTTCAGAATCTAGGGTCGTGAATGCACACAACAAAATTCATTTTGATGATTTTCTGATTTTCTGAATTTTTAGGGATTTTTAGGAATTTTTGGAAATTATTCTGGAAATTCTGATTCTGAAAGAGTGTTACAGTCGTGCGACTGTAAGCCATCCAAACTCAGGGTTTCGCCAAAATTTATTTGAAATAAAACTGAAAGAAAATCATCTGGAAACTAAGAACACTCGTAGGACTGTATTTACATTCGTACAACTGTTCATCAAACTCAAGAACAGTCACACGACTGTTCTTGATTTCCAGAAACAGAAAACGCAGAACTTGGATAAAAAGCACAAAAAACACAACCAATCACCCAAAAAGCATTTAAAACAGAGGGAAAAGGAGTGTTTACCTCTTAGGCGCTGATCCACCGTAGGATTGACCCCTGGTGTCGCACCAATCCATTTAGATTTGCTCTTTTGCTCCTTGAGTTAAGGTTAAGAAGTTTGGTCCAAAATCTCTAAAATGTCACGGATTTGAACTAGTTTGTGGTCTGTAAATGATTTAGATTTCGTGTGTCAAGTTTAACCTATGATTTCTAATTCATTTTAAGCATTAACACTCTGAAATTGAGAAGAAAAAAGTTGAAGAAGGTTTTGAGCTTTGGTTTTTTTCCCTTGCTCTCTTCTTCTCTTTTCCTCCAATCTCTCCCTCTCTCCCTGTTTCTTTCTTTTCCTTTCTTTCTGCCAAAAGTACCTTCCCTCTTTTTATCCCGGAGCATTAATTGCTCCATCCCCTTCCCCCATTTTTCAGTTTTCAGGGTATGGGCTGGTTCACCTACCACGACCCTACTGTCGTACGACTGTAGTTTGGTTACAGTCATACGACTATAGTCAAAGTCGTACGGCTATCGTCGGGTTTTTTTTTTTTAGAAAATTCCGGCGCTTACACTGGGTTTAGGTTACCCGAGGCGAGGTTGGTGGTGAAAAAACCCGATACCAGGCCTAGATTAAGGCGAGGTTGTGCTGGGGATCTGGAATGAAGCCGACCTGGACTGACACCAGGTTTAGGTTACCCAAGGTGGATCTGCTGGGGATTTGAAATGATTTCAAGGATCTAGGATCTTACTTGAAGAGGTTTTAGGGATTTGGGATCTTGCTTGGGGTAGCTGACTTTAGGAGTGATAATTTTGGAATCAGGTTGAGGATGAGTATTTATTCCTTGATCGATAATTTTGGAAACAAAAATTTTTGCCCCTTCGGTCAAGAATAAACACGGCTTGTTTATTTTGCCCCTGGGTACTTAGGATGTCGAGGCTTGGACCGACGCAGCTTTGATTTGTCTCTTGAGACTTAGTGGATGCCCCAGTGTTGGGCTATTTTCTGCTTTGAGAGTGGTCTTGGCTCGAAGTGGCCCGATGATGGCGGTGGGTACCTGTACTTGGATTGGTTGCGATGCATGTGTATATGAATTGTGTGTGTTCATGTTAAACTCATGCATATATGCATGTATGATTCTAAAAGTATGTATGTATGCAATAGGCTGCTTATGCTTTGTTCTTGGTATCCGTGCAAGCCCGAGGATGGAATTCGTGGCTTGGGATTAGTTTCAGTGGTAGCCCAGATGGCTTGTAGCACCACACCGATATGGTTTAGTCTCATTGAAACTGACGTATGCTTCCTCCTGATTCTAAGCATGCTTTTATATCATACTAACCCAGTCCGACTGTTCAGACATTTTCTGATTGATTGACTATCACATAGATCTGGGTATTGGAGAAATTGACCCTCTCGAGTGTCCTTCCATTTTACCCTTGGCACATTCTGAAGTGATATCAATCTCAATGGATCAGAATGAAAGGTCGTGCCAAGGGATGGTCCATTTGGTCGAGCAAGAAGCCAAGAACTAGACCTTGCATTTCTGTACTGTGTAATGCTCTGACCTAAAACTGGTGTTTATAACAGGAGTTCTATTTGCATTATCATGGGCTTGGATGTGATGACCTACTGATGGATGTTTATATGCAATGGCACAATGTATGCAAGATGAACATCTAATCAGAAATCCAAACATACATAATATCGCAATGATGACATCGGAATTAGTGCAATAGGGAAATTAACAGTGACTTTGACTTTGCATATCACTCCCTTCCTGTTACCAACACGTCCTCTCGGTTTTTCGTGTCGGAAAATTTTCTTTGTGATTGATTTTTTTTTCTTTTTGAACGAATGGCCCGAAAATTCTGTGACGAGCATTTCGTCTGAGTTGATCCCTTTTGCAATAGCTTGTCTTAGGATTGGAAAATGTGCCTCGATATGTCCCTAAAAAATTGCGAGGACACTGCTGTTGACGACACCCAGTGGTTCGGCCTTTTACTTGCCCCTAGTATTAGAGATTTGTATTTGGGGTGTAAAACACTTCAACAGACATGGGTTGCTGCATGATGTAGCGCATATGTGGGCATAAACATGCAATGACATGACAAATGCATATTGAACACCAAAATTGAATACAAAACATTTATGACATAATGAATGTGGATGCATTAGGAAAATCCAAAGGGTGGCTCTGGTTTTGATTGATGCCCCTTCAAATTACCAATATGCCTTTTTTGGTTTTACACATTGGAGCCTCTTTTTTTTTTCGACGGTGCTAACATGTGTCAAACTGAGCATCGAGCTGAATCAATTGATTACCCACTGGATCCTTCAAGATTTTGAACCCATATACGTGTTTCCAATTCACCCTAGATTCCAATGCACGCTTACATAGCTTTTCATCTTTAGAGTATGGCCTGATTCAGAGTGGCTTGAGTTAATTTTGGTTCCCTTATGTCTGCCACTCACAATGACCTTATAGCAAATCACACCATCTTCCAGAGGTGAAAGGATCTTTCCCACAGACTGAGGGTACAAAATAATTAGTCTGCGAGTTTAGATTGAAGAGAAATGGTGTAGGATTAAAAGGGTATCCCCAATTCAGTACGGGTTGATGCTAAACGAAGACGGATTGAAACGGTGCCATAACCACCTGTTCCGTCACCCTTATGGTGATGAGATGATGTGGAAGAATGCGATATGGAGCAGCATTGGGGTTTAATTTCTTGTTAGAAACCATTGATGGTGGAAAATGAGGCTTCACAGAATTAGCTCAAGAAAGGAGATGAAAGGGACAATAAACACAAGAGAAAAGGTAATGAGACAATAAACAGAAGAGAAAAGGTAATGAAGGAAAGGAGGAAGGTTGAGGGTAGTGTGGAAATGGGAAGTGCTTTGGGTTTGAAGCCAGGGAAGTGCATCATACCTTACCATTTAATGCTATGAGACACTCCAATGTTAGCTATGGCGGCCATGTATGAGAGAAACTCTACTGTCTGCATTAATCCTTCTGTTTTTGAAGAAACTAAATCCAAGCCATAGCCACCTCTCGATTTTCCCTCTGCATTCAAACTTGTGCATGTCACATGTGTTTAATATGCTTTTTGGATGAACAATGCATGCGTAATGTCATGTGCACATGTGAATGCCATATAATCAGGATAATATATGCACTACAACCAAGAACTGCATCAGAGTCTTACCATATGATAGGTAATAAAGATGATTTGAATTTCTTAGGGGTTGGTGCTTTTAATGAGTTTGGATTTTTGACTGCGGGGTTTTAGTGTGGGGTACTTTCCTGGGCATGGAATTAGGCTTGAAGCTTCATTCTAGAACTCGGCTCTAAATTTTAGCAATAGGCTTTGGTTTGAGATTGTTTAGGTATTATGTGGGCTGCTTAAGTCGAGACTTTAGGGTAGGACCAACAGCGTTTTGGAGTGCGATTTGTAAGGATCATTGATCTAGGTCGGCAATCGACTCGACGGAAGTGGTGCCATCCCATTACTTATTTCACAGACTTACTTTTTCAAGAAAGGGTTCAATCAGAGTCAGATTCACTTTTAGATTCCCCACAACACTCAGATTGATGTTATGTATTTTAATATTATGTGTGTTGGACATGTCGTTTCAGATGATCAAATGCCTACATAATGCCATATACATGCAATCACCACATAAGTAAGAAAATAACAAGACACATTGCATTCAAAACGAGTTCAATACACTTTACAAACAAAATGAGTTCCCTACAAGAAGGAGCCTCGAAGGGTATTGATCTCATAGCGTCTGACCATTCCTCGTCCAGTCATTGCCCCAGTTTTAGTGTTATTGCCCCGCTTTCATCAAACTAGACCTTGTAGTTCTTCATAATATTCCTTTCCCTAGGAAGTTTGAGGACTTTTCTTGACGATCTCCCTGCTTGCCCCTAGTCACTTATTAAAGGTAGATAGGACCCTAAATTTTCCTTCATCGACTAGCTTCTGGATCTCCTTTCCTAAATCAAAACACATGTTGGTTCAGTGACTCGTCACCATATGATAGTTGTAGAAGTTATTCTTTTGATTCGGCATCGGCTCTACATAGGGCCTGATGCTCTGTAGCAATCCCTCCCTTCTGCATTTGGCAAATAATTTGCTCAACGAAATAGGCCATGGAGATATACCCTTTCCATCACCCTTGAGGAGTGGATCCCTGGTGTGTCACATAACAAGGTCAATATTGGCCTTAAGGGGTACCTTCAATTCCACTTCACCAGTCAGCCCTCTTATTTTTTCTTCGATCTCTGTCACATGTGCCTCCAATTCAGTGCACCTTACTGTCAGTTTTTCTACCCTGTCAAGATCACCTCCTAGCATCTCCTTCAGCATTGTCGCTGCCTCTTCCCTGTCCGCCTTTCGAAACCGTGATGAAGCGATATAATCATCCACGACATCTATTATAGTGTTGAAGTTCACTGGGCCAGCCATTCTCGACACTCTTTCCCTTTCTCCCCTGATAAAACCACCTGTTAGCATTGACCGGGGCATATGCATGCAGGATACCAAATCAGTGCATGAGATGAAGATTGTTTAGTGCTTGTGGAGCATCTAAATGTTTGATAGATGAACGAGATGTACATTGTGAGGTAATGAGGATGTCTTCCTTTGTTTTTACTCTTTTGATTTTGGATGTTCCAAGAGTACCCAATGCTATGCAAACTCGAATGATTTCACGATGTTATGAAATGGTCCGATGCAAACCATAATGCGCAAACAGGACTTCGGCATCACCGGGACACCTATGATGAATGAATGTGATGACGTGTGATGACATCGTGTGAACTGTCAAACAGAAATAAATCTAGGACCATTGTGGTCTATATTGAATGACATGGTATTTATGAAATGCAATCCGGTGCACGGGCGGAATACAGGTAGTTTTAGGGTACCCGATATGTTATGGAATGGAATGATCGTGAAAGGCACACTCAGAACATCCTTTTATTGGGTGGAATGAAATGATATGGATGTGTGTGTCACACGAAAATGCAAGTGGCTACACGAAAATGTGGTCAAGATGTATGACACATGGGATGATGTCGTGTATGCTTTGTGGGAATGTCACACGCGAGATGTAAATGGCATACAAATAAAATGTCGTGGCTGCACAAAAATGTGATTAGTGTCACACATATGTCAATGTTTGAAAATGGCTACATAAAGATGTGGTTAGAATGGCACACAAAATCTATGCCTGCTTGATGCTTCGTGAAAAGTCAAAATGGAAAACACCACGGAAAAAACATTAACACACATAAAAATATGCACTCCCTTCTGACCTTATTTCTCCTTTCGATTGGTCTTGCATTCTTCCTAGGTGTTGGGTCTCTTTGGCATCAACGGGGGATACCAAAGGCACACACTTGATGTTCATTTTGAATTTAAGTTTTGGTAATCCTAGGGGAAGTTGCTAAGCCATTACATGTGGGTCAAAGTCAAATATGTTCCTATAGCGAATATACACTTCCCCACCGTAGAACACGATGTAAGGTCATACGGTGCTATGAGTGGTTTACCCTATCGGGTGTCTCCAATCCCAGCTGAAGAGGTAGTCCACCTTCTTGGGTAAACCGGGGCTGATCAGTGTATTGGAGGGATTGAGAAGAAGAAAATGTCATGATATGCAAGGTGGAAATAAATATGGTAATATGAACTAGTGACGTGACTGCAAGCGAGGTTATATTTTGGTAGTTGCCTAAGTTCCTTAAGTTTTTGTAAAAACTCTTTAAGAAACTTCATTCCCCAGCAGAGTCGCCACTGTGAACGGATGACCTTTTTACAAAGAATGGAACATCGGGACGCGACGAAGCGAACATGGGAAAACCGTTTTCGTTTGGTGTTGATTTTTATTCGAAAAAACGGGTTTTGTTTATCTTGAATTAGGAAAAACCATTTATTTGATTTGGAAATTCCTTTGTAGAAAACATTTTCCCGTTTTAACTTAAAGACCTCGAAACTTAAATCCCAAGATCAGTAACAGAGTCGCCACCCGGATCAGCTCATCCGGGAAATTCTGGTACAGCTCCCTACCGAGGGCAGACTACAGTACCTAATCCAGAGATTTAAGGTTCGGGCAAGTGACTTACTTAACCTCTAGCTTGCTTTCACTTTACAGTTTCTATTACCATATTTAATTTGCTTTATTATCTTTCTCTAACCCCATTTTGTTTATTTTAATCAGCTGATGCTAAAGCAAAATGCAGAAAATAAATTGCAGAAAGCATACATCCAAAAATATACAAGAAAATAGTAAAGGCCGATTATAGAACCCAATCAAATAAAAGATAAAAACCCTCGTCCTCACGTTACAATCGCCTAGGTACACGAGGATCTGAAATTTACAACCGCCTAAAAATACACGAAATCTATCAATACATAAAAAATGAAAATAAATGCTGCAAAACAAAAGGTTAGCACAATTTATATTGCACACATAGATAGGACTCAAATAGGACAGAATTGGGAATTTAGGAAACGGGGACATGCACTTAGGGGGTAACCGGGTCAACCCGACTGGTCCGACCAGTTAGACCTGGAAAACGGTTTTGAAACGCCCTGTAATTTTTGTGCTGAAAAATCATTTTTTGGAAAACAATTGGCTTGGTTACATGCAAATTTCCTTTTTTTGTGGTCTGTTATCCCAGAATCCAGGGTTCCGTTTTGCGGGTTCCTAATTCCAACATCCATCTAGGGTCCAAAAACAATAAACGCACCAAAAACTTTTGTGAATATCCGTACGTACAGAAATCCAAAAACCAAAACTTTATAACATACGGATGAATTTGGGCCGAAATTGATCACAATAGAATGTACAAAATGGAAAACGGACTGTTTTCGGCTGATCGAGACAAATCGGGAATCTGTCCCTGTAGAACAGAGCCGTGCGACTTTGGGTACCAGAGCTGCCCAGCTCTGTTCATCATGAACACAGCCGTGCAGTTGTGTTCATGAAGAACACAATCATCCAGCTCTATTCGGGAAAGTCCGATTCCAAAAATTGCAAAAATGAAGAAAACACACAGAAAAGACAATGCAAACAGGTTTAAGGCCTCTCAGAGTTTACCTTGATGTTGTTTTGATACTTTGAACGTCAAGAAATGGATTGAAAGCTTGAAACTTGCCCTGGAAGTTCAACCAGCTGAAAACCGAAACAATCCGAAGCAACCCGAAATCAATTCAAAACAATCCCGAATCAATGAGCAAAGGTTAAGGAACTTGTTATTAGAGTTTTGAGATTGGTTTTAAGTCTTAGTCTTTGTGTTGGATCACCCTCCTCAGCCCCTGTGTCTCAGTTCTCTCTTCTCTCTTTTCCTCTGTTTCTTTTTCTTTCTGGTTTTCAAAGTTTTTCTGCCCAAGACTCCACCTCCTGATTTGATTTTTTTTTTTTACTTTTATACTCTCCTTCCATCATCATTTCATACATTTAATGAGCCGCCTGCAACTTCCTGATTTCTCGCCCAACAACTCTTCTACCGAGCCAAGTTGCTCTGCTTTGTAGAGAACCTTGGCTCACCCACTAGAGTCGTCGGGGTCTAGTTTGCACAAAAGCCGGGGCAAAATTTCCGAAAATCTGACACACCCTATGTTGGGATTTTTCACCGGAAATCACCCGATAAAAGCGGAAGAACGCGGTGATTTCCTCAAATCCAGTCCCAGGAGCAATTGAAGTGGAAATTGAAAAACATAAAATTAAATAGAAAGAGATAAAAATTTCATACCAGAAAAATCTCTTTCAGAGATGGATGATGACTGCAGAACTCAATTTAGAATTCCTCCACTCTCACGTACACGAACGCTTGGCAAATGCAACCCGTGCTAACGTCGGAAAAACAAAACCAATGGAGAAGGGAGCTAGGAAATTTCGGCTAGGAGTGTTTTTTAGCTATAGTGGCCGAAATTTCTAACCCTAGGTATTTATACCTAGGGTTGGCCGAATTCCCTTAGGGGAATTCAGGCCCATCTTGGCTCCTTTCTATTTTGTGCGGGCTTCCATGTTTTAATTTAGGCCCAGTCTAATTTTAATTATTCTGGTTTAAATTAATTTCAAGCCCAATTTTAATATACCCATGTATTTAATACATTACTCCAAGTAATATATTATTTACATATAAATTAAAATTAGTTTGACATTTAATTTAATCCATCAAATTAAAATTAACTCAACATAAAATAAAATCATATGTAAACCTATACATATGAATATTTCCACCTAGGAAATAATTTCATAATTAATCCAATTAATTATGAAGAGCCAATTTAATATATTAATTTTATTATTATGACCAATCCAATTCATCTTTATAATATAATTAATATATACACACTTCTCCCTCCATGGTGTATACTCCAAGTATACATGTTATTCCTTAAGTCTGCATTTTATCGTTCTATGTGTACGATCCTGTGGGCCCATCTTTATGTTGGCAGCGGGCCTTTGGCCCGCAGACTGCAGTTGGGCTCTAGCAAGCCACTGCAGCCCCCAATTAAGATGGAGATGGCAGTCTAACTGATATCATAACCCTGTAGTTTAAACTTGTACATCCCATGTCATTGATATCAGTGTCCAACACAGAGGCATGGATTGATCACCCTCTTTCGTGTCCAGACATTAACTTGATCCCGAATGTACTGATTCTCACAAACAAGTTCCAACTTGTTTGGGTGTGGCCACACTCTTATCAGTCACATTCATCAAGTGGCCGGTGATATCTTCTCAGTTGGTTACTGAGTGATAAATCCCTTCTGCATATCCATAGTATTACCATGTTCAGTGACATACCCGAAAGCACCCATACTTGGCACCCTATTACAGGCCCTTTAGGCGTACCCCTAAGTATGCGACTTCACATGTAACACCATCATATGGTCAGGTCAAAGGATCCATACAAGTACTACACGAGAATCCATTGTGATACCATACCATGTGGATTACTCGTTTAGTGGATCTATCCAGTACCATGCTCCCAGGCATGTACCCATTAACTTGGTTGACATTCCATGTCCAATGACCGGTAAGACACCGCCATACAACCAGGTTAATGATAGTCTGTTGTTCCATTCATTCCCATGATTGGAACAGACTACGGATCTATTTATGGTCATATCGTTAACCCTATCCATGGTCTTACTGCTAAGTGCATGACACTAGTCGTCATGGATATAGATATGTCCATTGGATACTTCATTTACTACACTGCACAAGATTGATATAACAAATGAATTGATACCTTTATTAATGACACAAATGAGTACAACACATAAATCCAATAAATGTATAGTACAAATACAAGGACCAATGCCTCGGGACTAGGGCATTTCCAACAATCTCCCACTTGCACTAGTTCCAACTAGGCATGGGCCTAATCCCTATAGATCTAGTATGACCCTCGTGCTTGGGCTGGGCCAGCGCCTTGGTCAATGGATCTGCGACATTATCCTCGGTGTCCACTCTGTGCAATGCAATATCACCTCTCTCCGCGATTTCTCGTATGAGGTGAAACTTTCTGAGCACGTGCTTTGTGTTCTTATGTGACCGGGGCTCCTTAGCTTGTGCGACGGCCCCATTGTTGTCACAGAAGATATCGACTGGGTACTGGATAGTTGGCACTACTCCCAACTCAGTGATAAACTTCTTCATCCACACAGCTTCCTTAGCTGCATCACACGCGGCGATGTACTCAGCTTCTGTTGTAGAGTCCGCTATGGTTGGTTGCTTTAAGCTCCTCCAGCTTACAGCACCACCATTCAGCAAGAATACATACCCTGACTGTGATTGGTACTCATCTTGGTCTGTCTGGAAGCTTGCATCAGTATACCCAGTAACTGACAGCACTTCCTGACCACCATACACCAAGAAGCTATCCTTAGTCCGGTTAAGGTACTTGAGGATTGCCTTGACAGCTTTCCAGTGATCCTCCCCGGGATCCTGCTAGTATCGGCTCGTCATACTCAGTGCAAAGGTGACATCAGGTCTCGTACACAACATAGAGTACATAATTGATCCAATAGCCGAGGCGTACGGAACCAATTTCATGTTCTCCCTGTCCTCCCTTTTTTTAGGACAGTTCTTCTTACTAAGTTTCAGCCCATGGCCCATTGGCAAGAAACCTTTCTTGGCCCGGTCCATGCTGAATCTTTTCAGAACTTTGTCAATGTACGAAGCCTGACTTAGGCCCAGAAGCCGATTTGATCTATCCCTGTAAATCCTGATCCCTAGGATCATCTCAGCTTCGCCTAAGTCCTTCATTGCGAAGCACTTACTCAGCCACTGCTTTACCCCTTGCAGTGTAGGTATGTCACTTCTAATGAGTAGGATGTCGTCTACATAAAGTACCAAAAATGTGACCATGCTCCCACTAGTCCTCTTATACACACAAGGCTCATCCAGATTCTGTATGAAGCCATATTCCTTTATAGCCTCATTGAATCTTAGATTCCAACTACGGGATGCTTGCTTCAGTCCATAAATGGACCTTTGAAGTTTGCATACCCTTCCCGGATTCTTAGGGTCGACAAAACCCTCAGGTTGTGTCATGTACACATCCTCGAGTAGCTTCCCATTAAGGAAAGCGGTTTTGACATCCATCTGCCATACCTCATAGTCATACCATGCGGCTATGGCCAGCAGTATCCTGATGGATTTGAGCATGGCTACTAGTGAGAAAGTTTCATCATAGTCTATCCTATGGACTTGTCTGAAACCTTTCGCAACCAGACGCCCCTTGAAGGTATTATCAGCTTTTAGCTTGTAGCACCACTTGCAACCTATTACCTTAGCACCCAGAGGTGGATCAACCAAGTTCCAAACTTGATTATCGTACATAGATTGCATTTCTGCCTCCATGGCTTTACGCCAATTCGCAGACTGTGGGCTAGCCATAGCCTCCTGGTAGGTTTTAGGTTCTTCTTCATCCCAGATGAGAAGAGTTTGATCATCGGTGACGAGGAAACCATACCTCTTCGGTTCCCGACGATCCCTACCAGACCTTCTAGGTTCTTGTGTGGCCTGGGTCGGTGCCTCCACTTGTGGAAGCTCCACCTGGGCCTCCGAGCTATCCTCTTCAGGAGCTTGTGGACCTGAACTTCCCTGAGTTCAACGTTGCTCCCACTATCTTTCTTGGAAAGGAACTCCTTTTCCAGAAAGACCCCCTTCCTTGCCACGAACACCTTGTTCTCGGTGGGGTTGTAGAAGTAATACCCTTTGGTTTCCCTAGGGTAGCCCACAAACAGGCGTTTATCGGTTTTGGGCTCCAGCTTGCCACTAGTCAATTTCTTGACATGTGCCTCGCATCCCCAAATCCTTAGGAAAGACACATTGGGCTCCTTGCACGTCCATATCTGATATGGGGTCTTTTCCACTGCCTTAGTCGGAGTATTGTTTAATATGAGAGCTGCTGTCTCGAGGGCGTGTCCCCAGAAGCTAATTGGGAGAGATGCTTGGCTCATCATTGAGCGGACCATGTCCAACAAGGTCCTATTCCTCCATTCGGACACCCCATTCCATTGTGGTGTTCCGGGAGGAGTGAGCTGTGGAACTATTCCATGCTCTCTCAGGTATGAGTCAAACTCCAGGCTCATATACTCACCGCCTCGGTCCGACCGAAGGGCTTTGATATTCCTGCCTAGCTGGTTCTGTACCTCGTTCCTAAATTCCTTGAACCTATCAAGGGTCTCGGACTTGTGTTTCATCAGATAGACATAGCCATATCTGCTGAAATCATCCGTGAACGTGACGAAGTACAGATGCCCACCTCTGGTCGCTGCGTTCATAGGTCCACATACATCTGAATGTATTAGGTCCAACAAGCCAGTGGCCCTTTCAGCCTTTTTGCTAAAAGGTGCCTTTGTCATCTTACCTCTTAAACATGATTCACATGTATCAATTGACTCCAAGTCAAATGCCCCTAGGACTCCAGCTTTGTGAAGCCTAGCTATGCGCTTCTCGTTTATATGGCCAAGACGACAATGCCATAGGTAGACTGGATTAAGTTCGTCAGGCTTAACCCTTTTTGTGTTTATGTTATAGATGTGATTAGTTTCATTTAAGTCCAGGACATACAGGCCATTATTTAATAGAGCATCTCCATAAAATAATCCCTCTCTGGATATAGAAATACGACCATTTATAATAGAAAATTCAAATCCAGAAATGTCCAACATTGATACAGAAATAATATTCCTGCACATAGCAGGTACAAAGTAACAATGTTCTAAAATTAAAACCAATCCGCTGGGCATCATTAGGTGGTATTCGCCGATCTCTATGGCAGCAACCCTTGCTCCATTCCCGACCCGCAAGTCCACCTCTCCCGACCCCAGCAACCTTCTGTTCTTAAGTCCCTGCACATTGCAACAAATGTGAGAACCACATCCAGTATCCAATACCCAGGATGTTGAAACAGTAAGGTTAATATCTATAACATAAATACCTGAAGAGGACGCACCTTGGCCCCTTCTCTGCTCTCCCATCAACTTGGGACACGATCTCTTCCAATGGCCCGCCTGTCTGCACCCGAAACAGACGTCCTCAGGACCTGCCTTTTGCTGGCCTTTGGGTTGGGCCTTGGCCTTCTTGGCTTTGGCCTTTTTGGCCTTAGCCTTGGCCTTTTCCTTGGCCTTACCCTTAGCAAGAGGAGCGTTCCCCTTGTTAACCAGCAGCACCGGCGGAGTCTTCTTGATCGACTGCTCAGTAAGCTTCAGCATCCCATGCAGCTCACTGACAGTGCGGTTCATCCCTTGCATATTGTAGTTAAGGATGAACTGATCATAAGAATCCGGTAAGGACGCGAGGATTGTGTCCACCGCCAACTCTTGAGAGATAGGCGATCCGAGACGGGCCAAAGTATCCAAGTAGCCCTTCATCTTGAGCACGTGTGCACTCACAGATGTCCCGGTCCCCATCTTACAAGAGTGGAATGCCTTATTGGTCAGGTACCTTTCCTGACGAGCTTGCTCTTGAAACATCTCATTGAGAGTTGTTATCATAGCATAGGCTTGGTGGTCCATAAACTGCTTTTGCAATTCGGGGACCATGCAAGCCAACATAAGGCACGTCACATCCCGGTTGTCCTTGACGTGCGCCTCGTATTCCGCCAGCTGTGCAGCTGTTGGATTACGTCCCTGAGGCGCAGCCGGCACAGGCCTTTCCAGCACATACTCTTTTGACTCTTGTCTTAGAACTATCCTCAAGTTCCTAGACCAGTCTAAAAAGTTAGGACCGAAAAGCTTGTCCTTCTCAAGAATCGATCGCAGTGATAAGGTATTAGTGTTTGCCATTTGGGTGTTTCTACACAGAAAAACATTTAGAGTGTTAATAAAGGGCTTTACTTTATGGTTCCCATATAAAATTAATAATGAATCAAGTTATTAATTTAACCGAGTTGTTGGGCTCATGGGCCGAGATCCATATTTCATTAAGATATAGCCAAACGAGGGTTTGGTACAACTACACCTTAACTGTGACAACCCTAACTTTTGCAAGCATGCAATGGCGGAAACATTACATAAAGTTTAGGTCATCATTTTCAAAACTTCCTTTTTATCTTTAAAATAACATAATCATAAATGAGTACTCGAAAATTTCCATTTCAAAAACAGTAATTTAACATAAATAGGTATTTCAAAAGGTAAAAAAAAAAAAAAAAAAAAAAAAAAAAAAAAAAAAAAAATAAATAAATCTTTGAACATCCATAACTACGAATAGATGATAAAATAACATGACGGAAACTCTCCACACAATCCCCGAGAACAGACATCAGGCATCTCCTATTCTGCACCGGCAAAATCTGAAAATATCAACAGCGCCACTTAGTGACGAGTAACTAATAAATCCCAAACATCAATTCAAAGTTCACATAGGAAGATGACAGATCATAAATTTCATATTACATTACTTAAGTATGTTGGGAATTATCATCGAAAATCGAACCGAATAGACAGCGGAAGCCAGGTTCAATTCTCTAAATTCCAGTCCCAGGAGAATATGTAGATGGAAGAATAAATAAATTTAATAGAAAAATTAATTCGAAAAACTTACATAGAATCCCCACTAGGGATGGCAGAAAATCAATTGAGATTCCTCCTTTATCACGTGCACGAACACCTCGAACAATCTACACCCGGTGCTAGCCTTTTTAACCGGAATGAATGAACAAAAGAGATGGAAGAACACAAAAAGAATTTAGCCCCTCACCCCCTCTTTTCTTGAAAGTGACGGCTGCACCTCACACTTTTGCTCCCAAACCCTTTCTTTTCTTTTTAAAGGTATTTTACCCACACTCTAATTCCTATTAGGGTAAGGATTACAATTAAAAATCAATTAATTGTAAATTGACCTCTCAATTAATTTAATTAAATCAATTAAAATATAAATATATTTAATTGATTCAATTAACATCAATTAGGTTCAAATGTAAATATTTACTACCCATAATACAATTAGAATTAATTAATCGTTTAATAAATTAACCCGATTAATTTATCTCTCCTGTATACTAACTTGATTAACTTGTTTAATAACAAATAATCAAATAGTATTAATTATTAATTATCAATTAATAATTATTACATCTTGTTCATCATTCCAATTTATACATTATTATGTATAAATTAATAAGTGTTGATCTCAGTGTTCATTGTGCACGATCCTTAGGGTCCGAATCAATTAGGGTTAAGTATACAACTTAAACTGAAATTGGGTTCTAGCAAACCATTACAGTCCCAAATTGATTACAGATAAATGCCATCATCTAGTAGATGCACCACCCTGTAGATATTCTATTTATCTCTCACCATCGCATATCGATATCTCAAACCAGAGGCACGGTGATGTCATCCTTTATAGTTTGATCTATTTCTTGATATTGTGTTAAACTGTTGAACAGATAAGTATCCTGCTTATCTGAGTGTGGCCACACATTTCACAGTTATAACTCATCAAGTGGCCCATGATATCTTCTCACTTAATAGTGAGTGGTAATCCCATCACTTCAACTACCCGCAGTAATGAGTTCATTGATTAAACCAATATACCCGTATTTGGCATCCAATTACGGACCTGTTAGGCGTATATTAAATTTAATCTGATTCCTCATTATCTACTGTATTGAAATCAGGTCTGGAGATAAAAGAGATCTACATTTATAGAAAGGTTAATGACACTTCCACCATGTACTTTCTAAAGCGGATCGACCAAGTCCCGTGCTCCCCACACGTACCTATATTCATATCCATACATGTCATGCAACCTACATGATCCTGTATTTATCCTGAATATAAAAGCTTACACCCAAGTCATTCCCATGACTTGGATTAGCTTCTGGTATAATTTTTATGATTAACAATCAATGGATACTTCATACAGTTACTGTAGTACAAGATACATAACTTGAATGAATTAATGCTTTTATTCAATAACACAAGGAACAAAGTATAACAGTACAATAAACTAAAGTACGATACAATGTCCTAAACAGTGCCTTGGATCTAGGGCACACCAACAATCTCCCACTTGACCTAGGTCCAAGCAGGCATCTCCCTAATCCCAATAGATCGTGCATGACCATCGTTCACTACTTGAGAAAGAGCTTTGGTCATCGGATCAGCGACATTGTTTACTGTGTCAACTTTCTCTATCTGTACATCACCTCTCTGGATGATCTCTCTAATCAGATGAAATTTCCTGAGCACATGTTGGTTCCTCTTTGTTGACTGAGGCTCTTTAGCTTGTACAATAGCCCCATTGTTGTCACACAGTAGAGTAATAGGATTCTGGATAGAAGGAACTACTCCAAGATCCATGATGAACTTCCTCATCCAGACTGCCTCTTTTGCAGCCTCACAAGCAGCAATGTACTCAGATTCTGTAGTGGAATCGGCGATGGTAGGTTGCTTAGTTGACTTCCAACTGATGGCACCGCCATTGAGGAGGAAAACGAAACCCGACTGGGATTGCTTTTGATCCTGATCAGTTTGATAACCAGCATCAGTGTATGCTGTGACTACCAATTCCTCATCACCGCCATAAACCAAGAAATGATCCTTAGTACGTCTTAAGTACTTCAGAATTGCCTTGACTGCCTTCCAATGCTCCATTCCTGGATCAGATTGGAAGCGGCTAGTCATACTCAAGGCAAATGCAACATCAGGCCTGGTACATAGCATCGCATACATAATAGATCCTATAGCTGATGCATAAGGAATCCTCATCATGTCATTTCTGTCCTTTGATGTCTTTGGACAGTCCTTTTTAGACAGTTTCAACCCATGACGCATCGGGGTAAAACCCTTCTTTGAGTTCGCCATGTTGAACCTCTTAAGGACTTTATCTATGTAACCAGCTTGACTTAACCCTAGCAGCCGATTGCATCTATCTCTATAGATCTTGATCCCTAAGATCGTTTCGGCTTCTCCAAGGTCCTTCATTGAGAAACATTTATTCAGCCACTGCTTGGTTGCTTGCAACTCTGAAATGTTTCCACCAATGATAAGTATGTCATCTACATACAACACTAGAAAAGTGTTAGAGCTACCATTAACTTTTCTATACACACAGGGCTCATCAGAGTTCTGAATGAAACCAAACTCTTTTATGGATTCATTGAATCTTTTGTTCCACGACCGTGATGCTTGCTTCAATCCATAAATGGATTTTTGAAGTTTGCAAACCCGGTTAGGATATTTCGAATCGACAAAACCCTCAGGTTGAGCCATATAGACTTCTTCCTCGAGCTTTCCATTCAGAAAAGCAGTTTTGACATCCATTTGCCATATCTCATAGTCGTGCCATGCCGCTATGGCAAGTAATATCCTTATGGATTTGAGCATAGCCACTGGTGAAAACGTTTCATCATAATCAATGCCATGAATTTGCCTGAAACCTTTTGCAACCAGTCGCCCCTTGAAGGTGTTATCAGCTTTCAATTTGAAAAGCCACTTACATTCCACTACTTTGACTCCAGGGGGTGGATCCACCAACCTCCAGACCTCATTGTCGTACATGGATTGTATCTCAGATTCCATGGCTTGTCGCCATTTATCCGCATGTGGACTTTCCAGTGCTTCTCGGTAAGACTGAGGATCTTCATGCTCAATGATCATAAGTTCCTCATCACGCGTGACCAGGTAACCATACCTCTCAGGCTCATGACGTGTCCTGCCTGACCTTCTAGGTTCCTGTACAACTGGTTCAGCCTGTTCATTTGATTGAACATCCAAAACAGTTGTCTCAGCATCCACAGCCTCAGCCGTAGAAGTTTGTGGTTCTTGAACTTCTCTAAGTTCAATACTGCTCCCACTGTCTTTCATGGAAAGGAATTCCTTCTCCATGAATACCCCATTTCGAGCCACAAACACCTTATTCTCTTCTGGGTTATAGAAGCAGTAACCCTTAGTTTCCTTAGGGTAACCGACAAACTGGCATTTTATAGATTTGGACTCTAGTTTGCCACTAGTCAGTTTTTTGACATAGGCATCACAGCCCCAAATCCTCATGAAAGACACACAGGGTTTCCTGCCCTTCCATAGTTCATATGGTGTTCTTTCAACTGCCTTGCTGGGTGTATTATTCAAAATAATAGCAGCGGTTTCCAAAGCATATCCCCAAAAGGATATAGGGAGATTAGCTTGACTCATCATTGAGCGGACCATGTCAAGCAAAGTCCGATTTCTCCTCTCTGAAACCCCATTCCACTGGGGTGTACCAGGGGGAGTGAGTTGAGGTACAATCCCATGCTCTATCAAGAATTCGTCAAACTCTTGACTCAGATATTCACCCCCTCTATCAGACCGGAGTATCTTTATCCTTTTGTCAAGTTGGTTCTCTACTTCGTTCTTGTATTCCTTGAACTTTTGTAAAGTCTCAGATTTGTGTTTCATCAAATACACATAGCCGAACCGACTATAGTCATCTGTGAACGTGACGAAGTATAAGTAACCAGACCTGGCACATGTACTCATTGGCCCACATACATCAGTGTGTATTAGCCCCAACAGTTCAGTAGCCCTTTCAGCTGTTTTAGTGAAAGGAGCTTTTGCCATCTTGCCACGTAAACAAGATTCACAAGTATCCAAAGCTTGCAGGTCAAATGACCCTAACAAACCACTTGAGTGGAGCTTTGCGATACGTTTCTCGTTTATGTGCCCAAGACGACAGTGCCAGACATACGTAGGATCAATATCATTTTGTTTAATCCTTTTATTTATGTTATAGATGTGTGAATGATTTGTTGTATCTAAAACATACAACCCGTTCTGAAGAACGCCTGTACAATAATTTATATTGCCACATTTAATAGAAAAAGTTCCATGCTCAATATAAAATGAAAATCCCAAATCATCCAAACATGAAATAGAAATAATATTCCTGCGCATAGCAGGTACAAAATAACAGTCTTTCAAAACTAGTTCTAGCCCTGTGGGCAAATCAAAGTAATAATCGCCGACTTCCATGGCCTCGACTCGAGCACCATTGCCAACTCGGAGATCCACATCACCTGGAACCAGTTTCCTTCTATTTCTCAGCCCCTGCACATTGCAACAAATGTGAGACCCGCATCCAGTGTCTAAGACCCAAGATGTTGAAATAGTAAGGTTTATTTCTATAACATAAATACCTGAAGATTCAGTAGCCTGCTGTTTCTTCTTTGTATTTCCCCTTAGCTTTGGACAAGCACTCTTCCAGTGCCCCTTTTCACCACACTCGTGGCATAAGTCCAATGGGTGTGGCTTAAAAGGCTTTTTGCCCTTTGCTTGGGCCTTTTTGCCCTTGGTCTTGAACCTAGACTGGTTCTTACCACTCCCACTGGGCTTCTTGCCCTTGTTTACCATCAGCACTTCAGACTTCTTACCCTTGGTCATAGTCTGCTCGGCTTGTTTTAGCATGCCGTGCAACTCCATAACCGTTTTATCCTGACCCTGCATATTGTAGTTCAGGATGAAGGTGTTGTAAGAATCTGGAAGTGACCCCAGAATGATGTCTACAGCAGTTGTCTCAAGCATTGGTGCATTGAGACTAGCCAGTCTATCAACATAGCCCTTCATTTTCAGCACATGTGCACTGACAGAAGAACCCGGCTGCATGACCGTGCTACATAATGCCTTGGTAGTCAAGTACCTCTCTTGACGAGCCTGATCTTCAAACATAGTTTTCAGATTGCTCATCATTTCACGGGCACCTTGATTCATGAACTGCTTCTGTAAATCAGCAGACATGGTACCAAGCATAATGCAAGACACCTCTCTGTCATCCTTTACATGCTTTTCATACTCCTCAATAGCTTGTGGAGTAGCATTTCTACCCGTAGGACGAGGGGGTATGGCAGTTGTCAGTACATACTCTCTTGCCTCGTGCCTTAAGACGATTTGCACTGCCCTAGCCCAATCAAGAAAGTTGGTCCCCGTCAACTTTTCTTTCTCAAGTAGTGGTTTAAGAGGGTTGTTTGTTGCCATTTCTTAAGGTTTACGTTCAAGTAGTTTCTACAGAAAATAGAGAGAAAGAGAGAATAAGAAAGAAAGACTTTATATGTCAAAATAAAACAAATTAATAATCTGTCATAATTAATTTATGTTGGTGAATTAATTTTGACACGGTTATACCAAGATCCACAGTTCTACTAATAATTGACCAAGCTAGGGCTTGTCAACCAATTATTGGCATACTTGGTAGAGCTTCCAACTCAATTCTCCCACCTAGAGAACTCTTGGTTCGATGGGCCTATTGGCACTTTACCCATCCGTGCTTAGGGGCCCGCAGTTAGCCATGATACCCCACCTTCGGGTCAAACCTACATCCTCTTATTTACCATACTTTAAAAAGTATCCAAAACCTCAACGGCCCACCAGTTACCACAATGTACTCAGCTAGGGCATGACGTACATTGCAGCACCACCTGGGAGGAAGAGGTGAGAATTAGGTAAAGCACTTATAAAATACCCGATATTTTTATTTTAACAGATTAATTAGGTTGATTAGCTTAAACATGTTAATAGGAAAAATCAAGTGATCACAAAGCAATTTATTTTAATATATATTCCAACAAGAGAGAGCAATATATAAAATAAATAATAATAATAGACATCCTATGGGCTTTAAAATTACAACCTATAATTTTTAACTATGAATTAAAAATAGGTCTTCAGGGCCACCATCACGCCACATGCATATGGATCTCCAGCTCCGGCTTTTGTTACATAAAATGAAATAAAGCCTATACATATGATCTAATTTCAATTTAAATAATTAAATAAAAATTACAACCAATCTTGAAAAATAAAGCCCATAGGATTCTAAACATATTGCTGCATTAGAGTTAGAACAACAATATAAAATAATGCATGATCATGGCAAACCTAATAATAACAATTATTAAGCCAATCCTGTACATGAGACCATTATTAATTTCACAACCAGTAATAAAGCCCATAAAGGCCCAATGAATTAAATCATTGCTCCCACTTGAATTTGGAAATTACTCAAGTGAAATTAAAATGTCCAATTAATACCATTGGTGCCCCAATCTATTAATTCAATCTCATAAAAATAACAATTTCATTTATATATAACAGAAAATTAAATCTATTAACATATAAATGCATGGAACAACAAAAAAAAATTAATTAAATTAAAACGATCCGGTCCATAAAAAAAAAACAGACCCGTTTAAAAAAAAATTGTCCCGACTACAGGGACGGGCTGCACCTACAGCCCGCCCAACTGCCTGCGCAAGGCAGCAAACTGCAGTTGCTGCCTTCGCAGGCAGCACAAGCTGCTGCGCAAGCAGCAACAAAATATTGCTGCTTGCGCAGCAGCCATGAGAATTGCGATTGCAATTCTCATGAAACATAAAAATAATTATTTTTTTTTTTTTTTTTTTTTTTTTTTTTTTATTAAAAAATAACAAAAACACAAATCATATAACCAATCAAGCCCATGAATAATCATACATCCATGCATTAAGCAACATCAACCCAACAATTAATTAACAAATTAATTTTAGGTTAACAAAAAATTTCAATTGGGGAAAAAAAATGCAAGTTAAAGGGTTCCATTAAAATCAAAGATTAACAACGAAACCAAAAAAAATCTTCCAACGGAACATAATCCCGCTCTGATACCACTGTTGGGAATTATCATCGAAAATCGAACCGAATAGACAGCGGAAGCCAGGTTCAATTCTCTAAATTCCAGTCCCAGGAGAATATGTAGATGGAAGAATAAATAAATTTAATAGAAAAATTAATTCGAAAAACTTACATAGAATCCCCACTAGGGATGGCAGAAAATCAATTGAGATTCCTCCTTTATCACGTGCACGAACACCTCGAACAATCTACACCCGGTGCTAGCCTTTTTAACCGGAATGAATGAACAAAAGAGATGGAAGAACACAAAAAGAATTTAGCCCCTCACCCCCTCTTTTCTTGAAAGTGACGGCTGCACCTCACACTTTTGCTCCCAAACCCTTTCTTTTCTTTTTAAAGGTATTTTACCCACACTCTAATTCCTATTAGGGTAAGGATTACAATTAAAAATCAATTAATTGTAAATTGACCTCTCAATTAATTTAATTAAATCAATTAAAATATAAATATATTTAATTGATTCAATTAACATCAATTAGGTTCAAATGTAAATATTTACTACCCATAATACAATTAGAATTAATTAATCGTTTAATAAATTAACCCGATTAATTTATCTCTCCTGTATACTAACTTGATTAACTTGTTTAATAACAAATAATCAAATAGTATTAATTATTAATTATCAATTAATAATTATTACATCTTGTTCATCATTCCAATTTATACATTATTATGTATAAATTAATAAGTGTTGATCTCAGTGTTCATTGTGCACGATCCTTAGGGTCCGAATCAATTAGGGTTAAGTATACAACTTAAACTGAAATTGGGTTCTAGCAAACCATTACAGTCCCAAATTGATTACAGATAAATGCCATCATCTAGTAGATGCACCACCCTGTAGATATTCTATTTATCTCTCACCATCGCATATCGATATCTCAAACCAGAGGCACGGTGATGTCATCCTTTATAGTTTGATCTATTTCTTGATATTGTGTTAAACTGTTGAACAGATAAGTATCCTGCTTATCTGAGTGTGGCCACACATTTCACAGTTATAACTCATCAAGTGGCCCATGATATCTTCTCACTTAATAGTGAGTGGTAATCCCATCACTTCAACTACCCGCAGTAATGAGTTCATTGATTAAACCAATATACCCGTATTTGGCATCCAATTACGGACCTGTTAGGCGTATATTAAATTTAATCTGATTCCTCATTATCTACTGTATTGAAATCAGGTCTGGAGATAAAAGAGATCTACATTTATAGAAAGGTTAATGACACTTCCACCATGTACTTTCTAAAGCGGATCGACCAAGTCCCGTGCTCCCCACACGTACCTATATTCATATCCATACATGTCATGCAACCTACATGATCCTGTATTTATCCTGAATATAAAAGCTTACACCCAAGTCATTCCCATGACTTGGATTAGCTTCTGGTATAATTTTTATGATTAACAATCAATGGATACTTCATACAGTTACTGTAGTACAAGATACATAACTTGAATGAATTAATGCTTTTATTCAATAACACAAGGAACAAAGTATAACAGTACAATAAACTAAAGTACGATACAATGTCCTAAACAGTGCCTTGGATCTAGGGCACACCAACAAAGTATACTTCATCATGATTAATAGAAAGCAAATTTATCAATTTATACAAGCATGCATAATTCTCATAGTAACAATCATGTATCAGGGATCTTACCCTTATTTGTTAGCTGCATCACATACAACATATAAAGTTCAAGTTCAGCATATCACATAATTATCTATTTCAAATAATAGTACAAAACATTCCAAGTGGATAATCAATATCATCAAAATTCAGATTTCCAAGATAAGTCATGTACATACAAATACATACCAACATCCCAAATCAAAGTACTTCATCACAAACTTGACATCAACTCAATTATACCTTAACCTTTATTAATTTTGTGGTATACGCGTATAAATCATTTGTATTGACCTATACACCTATGTCCTTAGAGAGTTCGGCTCAGACGCTTCGGGGAACCACAACGGGACTTACCCCCTTATCAATAAGAAAAGAGTACCACGAAGGGATTTACCTCAGAGTGCCAACGAAGGGACTTACCTCACAGAGTGCCAACGAAGGGACTTACCTCAAAAATAAAATAAATTAGAGTACCACGAAGGGATTTACCTCTCTGAGTGCCAACGAAGGGACTTACCTCGAAACAAAGGGCGCTGTCCTAGTGTCAACCAATCAAACATGGAAAACACTTAGCCAAACTAACCAAGACACCAGAGTATATGCCACTACAAACACCAATTTAATTATCATAATTATATCAATATTCAAAAGGTGCCTTTAACATAGGACTTATCCCAACCAATTCAATAACCATAAGGTGCCATTAAAATAGGACTTACCCCAAAACATAATCTGATACATCAATAAACACATGGTGCCATAAAAAAAATAGGACTTACCCCAAACTCGATTTCATAATTCCAACATGTATTAAATTTACCAAACCATATATGTAATTATTAGATTTCATGTCAAGAGTCCTAGCATAAATTCCTAGAATCAAATTATGCTTTGCACACATTAAAAAAAATCAGTTCAAGGCCTAAGGTGAAAATTTCAGAATTCATAGTTCATGCCTCAACTTGCATATAATATTCCAGTAGGTTAGACTCAGAATTCAGCATGGCAATACAAAGGTGAATTTAGCCTTACATCTTAGGAACACACGCCAACTTAAATCATGCAATTCGGATTCCTATAGCAAAAGATATTAAGGAAACACTAAAAACATGCAATCTGTAAATTCACTTCAGATCACTGCACATAGTCTGACTTCAACAGACAAAACAGATGTGTTACTCACTGATTTAGCAAAAATAATATAAAGCAACATTGAACATCAGAATTTCAGGAATACATAGAATTTTGTTTCATGGCAAACGGAGCTACAGAGAGAAAATAAAGCCATAATCAACACAAACTGTACAAACTGAAATTCAGCAGTTCCAGGAAATCGGCACAGTGCATATAAGGCAGTTTCAACAGGGAATACGAGCACTTTACTCACAGAATTTGCCAAAATAGTATAAAACAACCTTGTACATTTATGTCTCAGGAAAACACAGAAAGTTGAATCATGCCAATCGGAGTTATATAACGAAAATAAAGCTAAAATTATCACAACCTGTACAATCTGAAATTCAGCAGTTCAAGAAAAATCGGCACAATGCACATAAGGCAGTTTCAATAGGGAATATGAGCACTTTACTCACGGAATTTTCCAAAATAATGTAAAACAACCTTGTACACCTATATCTCAGGAAAACACAGAAAGTTGAATTATGCCAATCGGAGTTATATAACGGAAGTTATGCCATAATTACCATAAACAGTCAATTCTGAAAATACAGCAGCTTACCAATTTCGACTCAATCACATGTATTTTCATATTTCTACCAATCTTTTAACCTAAAAGCAATTTCTTACACCAATATCATATACATTCATGTCTCAACAATAATTTCAGTAATAATACAACCTAGGATCAAATTCATCTACCATACATCCTATATAAATTTCGAACCGACATTTAGGGTTTAGTTGTTACCCTGTTTGCAGTGAAACCAACTGAGGCAATTAACTCGGAATGGAGAAGAATGAAGCAGAGTCTGAATGAATGAAAGTGAGGGAGAGAAAGTTAAGAATTTCGGCTGCACTGGAGCTCCACACAATGGAATGGCCGAAATTTTAACCCTAATAGAGATGAAGAGATTGCCTTGGAGTGAAACTTGGAAAGTGGAAGAGATTAAGGAGAGATTTTCTCCTTAGGTTAAGGATTCCTAATTTTTTTGAATTGGTCAACTGAAAAATGGGATATTTATCATGGATTTTCGGAATTCCAACCTTCCCAACACAAAAATAAAAAGGCACAAAAAAAAAAAAATAAATTTAAGCCAGGTAAGGTTCGAACTCTAGACCACTAGCTATTAGTCAGGACTATCTACCGCTAGGCCAAAGCCTACGAATTGTTATAAGCATACAAAACATCGGTTAAATGCAAAAATGCTCACTCATATGCACACATCACAACATAACTAAGTCAACTTATATCTGGGGCGTTACAATCCTCCCCACTAACAAAAAGTTTCGCCCTCGAAACTCAAGGACAAAAGAGTAAGCTAGGTTCTAACCTTGATTAGTTGCAAACAATTCCGGATATTTGGATCTCATGGTCTCTTCTAGCTCCCAAGTAGCCTCTTCAAACTTCTGGCTACGCCAAAGCACCTTTACCAAAGGCATCTCTTTTCTCCTGAGTTTACGAACCTGACGGTCGAGGATCTGAACAGGCTTCTCCTCATATGTCAAATTGGGTTCCACCTCCACCGAATCCACAGCAATAACGTGAGAAGGGTCGCTCACATATCTTCGTAGCTGTGAAACATGGAATACATTATGAACTTTTGCCAATTCCGGTGGTAGAGCCAACCGATATGCAACTTCCCCAATCCTTTCAAGCACTTCATATGGACCAATATACTTGGGACTGAGCTTGCCTCTCTTGCCGAACCTCATCACTCCCTTCATAGGAGATACTTTCAGCAATACCTTGCTACCGACTTCGAAGGTAAGAGGTCTTCTCTTGAGATCTGCATAAGACTTCTGACGATCCTGGGCAGCCTTCATATTCGCCTGAATCACCTTCACCTTCTCAACTGTATCCCGAATCAATTCCGGACCCAACACTAATGTGTCACTAATGTCGTCCCAGCATGTCGGACTACGACATTTCCTCCCATAGAGGGCTTCATACGGGGCCATACGGATACTAGCGTGATAGCTATTGTTATAGGAGAACTCTACCAAACTCAGACATTTCACCCAAGATTTCTGGAAGTCAAGAGCACATGACCGCAACATATCCTCTAAGGTTTGGATTGTCCTCTCCGTCTGTCCATCTGTAGCAGCATGAAAAGCTGTACTCAACTTCAACCTAGTGCCCAAAGCTTCTTGCAATGATGTCCAAAAATGTGACAAGAACCGTGGGTCACGATCTGACACAATCTCCCTAGGCACACCATGTAGCCTTATAATTTCACTCGCATATGCCTCAGCTAACTGCTCCATAGACCAGGTCTTCTTCATAGGAATAAACCGAGCCACCTTGGTCAAACGGTCTATAACAACACACACTGTGTCTAAACCATTAGCAACCTTTGGTAAACCCGACACAAAGTCCATAGAAACCGAGTCAAACTTCCATGCTGGAATAGCCAAGGGCTGCAATAATCCCCCAGGCCTCTGATGCTCAATTTTCACCTTTTGACAAGTCAAGCACCGGGCCACAAACTCAGCTACCTCTTTCTTCATTCTAGGCCACCAAAACTGCATCTTCAAATCTTTGTACAATTTCGCACCTCCCGGATGCACAGAGTAGGGAGTGCAATGAGCTTCACTTAAGATCTGCTCTTTCAACATTGAATCATTAGGCACACACCATCGGCCTTTAAATTTCATACTCCCATCTGCAAGAATCTCGAAATCTACAGCATTACCCTGCTCCTTCGCTGCACGAATCTTCTGAAGTACAGGATCACTCAACTGCTTCTCTTTCAATTCTACAAACAATACTGGTTCCACACTGATTGCATTTAAACTCGCCCGAACCACTCCTCTCGGGACCACTTCAATTTCCAACTTGCTAAACTCCTTGCAAAGATCAATAGGAAGTCTTTTCATGAAGTTCACCGAATGGATGCTCTTTCTGCTCAATGCATCTGCGACTCTGTTTGCCTTTCCTTCTTTATACTCCAAGGTTAAGTCATAATCCTTGATAAGCTCTAACCAACGTCTCTGTCGCATGTTTAGTTCTTTCTGGGTGAAAATATATTTGAGGCTCTTATGATCGGTGTATATCTTGCACGGCACACTATACAAGTAATGGCGCCAAATTTTAAGAGCAAACACCACCGCAGCTAACTCCAAATCGTGAGTCGGGTAGTTCCTTTCATGAACCCTCAATTGCCTTGAAGCATAGGCAATCACTTTTCCCAACTGCATAAGTACACACCCAAGTCCGTACTTGGAAGCATCACTGAACACTTCATACTCTACTCCGTCAGTCGGCAATGCAAGAACTGGGGCTGAAGTAAGTCTCTCTTTTAATATCTGGAACGCTTCTTCACATTCTGCAGTCCATTGAAACCTACAGTCCTTCTTCATCAACTGAGTCAAAGGTCGTGCAATAATTGAAAAGTTGTGCACAAACCTTCTGTAGTATCCAGCAAGACCAAGAAAACTTCTTACTTCGGTCACATTAGTAGGACTGGACCATTCAAGAACGGCTTTAATCTTCGCCGGGTCCACCTTCACACCTTCTTTGGTAATCACATGGCCTAGAAAAGCCACCTCTCCAAGCCAAAACTCACACTTAGAGAACTTGGCGTACCACTTCTGCTCTCTTAATACTTTCAACACCATTTTGAGATGCTTAGCATGCTCCTCTTCATTCTTCGAATATACTAAGATATCATCAATGAATACCACAACACACACATTAAGGAGCTCGTGGAAGGTTCGGTTCATCTGATCCATAAACACTGCTGGTGCGTTAGTGAGACCGAAGGGCATTACTTCGAATTCATAGTGCCCATACCTTGTCCGGAAGGCAGTCTTCTGAATGTCGTCTTCTTTTACCGGAATCTGATGATAGCCGGATCTCAGATCGATCTTAGAGAACACACCTGCACCCTTCAATTGATCAAACAAATCTTCAATTCTTGGCAGGGGATATTTATTCTTGATGGTCACCTTATTCAACTCACGGTAGTCAATACATAATCGCATGCTTCCATCCTTCTTCTTGACAAAGAGTACCGGAGCACCCCAAGGTGACACGCTGGGTCTAATAAAACCCTTATCAACAAGTTCTTGCAACTGGGTCTTCAATTCTCGCATCTCCGAGGGAGCCATCCGATAAGGAGCTTTAGAGATTGGAGCTGACCCCGGAATTAGGTCGATGGCAAATTCTACATCCCTTCCTGGTGGAATCCCTGGCAGTTCATCAGGAAACACATCCGCATATTCTCGAACAATAGGAATATCCTCGATCTTCAGTTCTTCCGAGGTATCCTTTATTCTACACAGAAATACTTCTTCACCTTTCATCGCCATCTTTTTCAATTTCATAGCCAAAACTACCTTCACTCCTGGTTTCATCTTAACATTTGAATAAGAAACCCTCTTCCCTTTACCGTCCTTCAGCATAATTTTCTCATCCCTACAATAGAACACCGCTTGATGCTGCTTCAGCCAGTCCATACCGAAGATAACATCAAATTCGGTCAATGGAAATTCCCTCAAATTCGCCTTCAATTCAACTCCCTCGATAACTACGGGAACTTCGGGGAAAACACGGCAGCAAGCAACACTCTCCCCATTAAGGAGGGAAAGCACAGAATTAATTGGAACAGATACAGATAAATTCAACTTCTGAGCAAAAGTAGTAGAAATACAGGATATAGACGCACCAGTGTCAAATAATACATAAGCAGGAAAAGATTTGACAAGGATGGTACCTGCAACGATGTCATTCCCTGCCTCGTCAACTTCGGACTCCATCATGTTATAGACTCTGTTGCGAACAGGGCCTCCTGAGCTAGAATCGGGCTTCTTACTTCCTGACTTCTTCGGGCAAGATTGAGAGTAGTGACCCTCTTCCTTACAAGTGTAGCATCGGACAGGCGTCCCATCACAGTTCTTCCCATAGTGCCACTCTTTCTTACACTTGAAGCACTTCTTCTCCCTAGTCTGAGCGGTACTAGCAGCTTCCTTTGCCGGAACATACTTGGGTTTCTTGGAAGTCGGATGAACATACGAGGTAGGCTGAGACCTCTTTAAGAACATGGTCCGCCTCACCGCTTCATCCTCCTGAACGGATGCATAAACTCCTAAAGCCACTTCATAGGCTCTCTGGAAAGTTGTTGCTCCAGAACATAGGACATGTGTCCTCACTTTGGGACTCATCCGCTTGATATAGAACTGCACCTTCTCCTCTTCAGTGGGGATGACTGAACCTGCAAATCTGGACAGTTCAGTAAATTTGTTGGTGTACTGCTGAACAGACATGCTTCCTTGAGTCAAGCATAGGAATTCCTCTAGTTTCTGCCACCTCAACTCACTTGGGTAGAAACGATTCTTCAACCTTTCAGTGAATTGTCCCCATCCAAACTCAGCCAATTCCAGGCACTCGGCCTTAACCATGCCCCACCAGTTATCAGCCTCGCCTTTCAAGTAGTAGGCTCCAATCACGACTTTCACGGCGTTCGGACAGCCGGTCACATCAAAGAGTTTCTCTATCTCCCGGATCCATCCCTCAAGCACCACCGGGTCGGAAGATCCTTCATAAGTTGGGGGTCGGTGACAAGCAATGCGATCGAAGACAGTTTGGTTATTTGGATTTCTTTGAGCCATAGCGAGCACGGCATCTTCCAACAGCCGCATACGTCGCTGAGGAGAGTCATCGCGAACAGAATCTCTACGTGGAGGCATTCTAAAATTTTTGTTCTAGTTAGGTCTAAGCATATAATACATACAGCTAATAATAGAAAACAAGTAATCCAAAGCAATTAAACCCGTTCTACCTACCCATGCACCTCACACTATGTTCAAATCTCTATCCTAGGATTCTGAGTTTTGGTTCCAAGTGACTTATGCTACCAAAGCCTTGGAACCAACGCGGGCTCTGATACCAACTGTGACAACCCTAACTTTTGCAAGCATGCAATGGCGGAAACATTACATAAAGTTTAGGTCATCATTTTCAAAACTTCCTTTTTATCTTTAAAATAACATAATCATAAATGAGTACTCGAAAATTTCCATTTCAAAAACAGTAATTTAACATAAATAGGTATTTCAAAAGGTAAAAAAAAAATAAAAATAATAAAAAAAAAAAAAATAAATAAATAAATCTTTGAACATCCATAACTACGAATAGATGATAAAATAACATGACGGAAACTCTCCACACAATCCCCGAGAACAGACATCAGGCATCTCCTATTCTGCACCGGCAAAATCTGAAAATATCAACAGCGCCACTTAGTGACGAGTAACTAATAAATCCCAAACATCAATTCAAAGTTCACATAGGAAGATGACAGATCATAAATTTCATATTACATTACTTAAGTATACTTCATCATGATTAATAGAAAGCAAATTTATCAATTTATACAAGCATGCATAATTCTCATAGTAACAATCATGTATCAGGGATCTTACCCTTATTTGTTAGCTGCATCACATACAACATATAAAGTTCAAGTTCAGCATATCACATAATTATCTATTTCAAATAATAGTACAAAACATTCCAAGTGGATAATCAATATCATCAAAATTCAGATTTCCAAGATAAGTCATGTACATACAAATACATACCAACATCCCAAATCAAAGTACTTCATCACAAACTTGACATCAACTCAATTATACCTTAACCTTTATTAATTTTGTGGTATACGCGTATAAATCATTTGTATTGACCTATACACCTATGTCCTTAGAGAGTTCGGCTCAGACGCTTCGGGGAACCACAACGGGACTTACCCCCTTATCAATAAGAAAAGAGTACCACGAAGGGATTTACCTCAGAGTGCCAACGAAGGGACTTACCTCACAGAGTGCCAACGAAGGGACTTACCTCAAAAATAAAATAAATTAGAGTACCACGAAGGGATTTACCTCTCTGAGTGCCAACGAAGGGACTTACCTCGAAACAAAGGGCGCTGTCCTAGTGTCAACCAATCAAACATGGAAAACACTTAGCCAAACTAACCAAGACACCAGAGTATATGCCACTACAAACACCAATTTAATTATCATAATTATATCAATATTCAAAAGGTGCCTTTAACATAGGACTTATCCCAACCAATTCAATAACCATAAGGTGCCATTAAAATAGGACTTACCCCAAAACATAATCTGATACATCAATAAACACATGGTGCCATAAAAAAAATAGGACTTACCCCAAACTCGATTTCATAATTCCAACATGTATTAAATTTACCAAACCATATATGTAATTATTAGATTTCATGTCAAGAGTCCTAGCATAAATTCCTAGAATCAAATTATGCTTTGCACACATTAAAAAAAATCAGTTCAAGGCCTAAGGTGAAAATTTCAGAATTCATAGTTCATGCCTCAACTTGCATATAATATTCCAGTAGGTTAGACTCAGAATTCAGCATGGCAATACAAAGGTGAATTTAGCCTTACATCTTAGGAACACACGCCAACTTAAATCATGCAATTCGGATTCCTATAGCAAAAGATATTAAGGAAACACTAAAAACATGCAATCTGTAAATTCACTTCAGATCACTGCACATAGTCTGACTTCAACAGACAAAACAGATGTGTTACTCACTGATTTAGCAAAAATAATATAAAGCAACATTGAACATCAGAATTTCAGGAATACATAGAATTTTGTTTCATGGCAAACGGAGCTACAGAGAGAAAATAAAGCCATAATCAACACAAACTGTACAAACTGAAATTCAGCAGTTCCAGGAAATCGGCACAGTGCATATAAGGCAGTTTCAACAGGGAATACGAGCACTTTACTCACAGAATTTGCCAAAATAGTATAAAACAACCTTGTACATTTATGTCTCAGGAAAACACAGAAAGTTGAATCATGCCAATCGGAGTTATATAACGAAAATAAAGCTAAAATTATCACAACCTGTACAATCTGAAATTCAGCAGTTCAAGAAAAATCGGCACAATGCACATAAGGCAGTTTCAATAGGGAATATGAGCACTTTACTCACGGAATTTTCCAAAATAATGTAAAACAACCTTGTACACCTATATCTCAGGAAAACACAGAAAGTTGAATTATGCCAATCGGAGTTATATAACGGAAGTTATGCCATAATTACCATAAACAGTCAATTCTGAAAATACAGCAGCTTACCAATTTCGACTCAATCACATGTATTTTCATATTTCTACCAATCTTTTAACCTAAAAGCAATTTCTTACACCAATATCATATACATTCATGTCTCAACAATAATTTCAGTAATAATACAACCTAGGATCAAATTCATCTACCATACATCCTATATAAATTTCGAACCGACATTTAGGGTTTAGTTGTTACCCTGTTTGCAGTGAAACCAACTGAGGCAATTAACTCGGAATGGAGAAGAATGAAGCAGAGTCTGAATGAATGAAAGTGAGGGAGAGAAAGTTAAGAATTTCGGCTGCACTGGAGCTCCACACAATGGAATGGCCGAAATTTTAACCCTAATAGAGATGAAGAGATTGCCTTGGAGTGAAACTTGGAAAGTGGAAGAGATTAAGGAGAGATTTTCTCCTTAGGTTAAGGATTCCTAATTTTTTTGAATTGGTCAACTGAAAAATGGGATATTTATCATGGATTTTCGGAATTCCAACCTTCCCAACACAAAAATAAAAAGGCACAAAAAAAAAAAAAATAAATAAATTTAAGCCAGGTAAGGTTCGAACTCTAGACCACTAGCTATTAGTCAGGACTATCTACCGCTAGGCCAAAGCCTACGAATTGTTATAAGCATACAAAACATCGGTTAAATGCAAAAATGCTCACTCATATGCACACATCACAACATAACTAAGTCAACTTATATCTGGGGCGTTACATTAACTATTTAGGTAGGAACGCCGTCCAATCCCAACCTAGGGACTCTCGGTTTGATGGGCTTGTTGGCACTTACCCATCTGTGCTTAGGGCCAGGAGAATCCTACTACCCATGCTAAGTCAAAACCTCCATCCAAGTGTTAGAGTATCCCATACTCTAACCCAATACAAAGTGACAATACTCCAGTGCATCCTGCGAGGGCATGGTCTACAACTGGCCTATTCCCACTTCGATTCGGTTTTGAATGAGGGAAGCACTTTTAAGCGACTTAGTAATTTCCATTTGGTTATTAGATTCAATTATAACGGCTTACATACATAAAGCGGGTGAATGAGCTATATGTAACATACATTCATACATGTAAAAGAATATATAAAATGATTAAATAAAATAAAAATGGACTGCTATGGGCCTATGTTACATCCTAATATAATTCTAGTAAACCTATACTAGAAATACATATCAGGTGGGCCTCCATCTTCTCCTTCTGGGCTGGCAACTCCATTTGGGCTTGCACCTCCATTTGGGCTCACCACTCCATGGGCTTCTTCTTTTACAGATTTTATAATATTTAATTTAAATAAAATAAAATTACATTAAAAGAAAACGACACGCAGGCCGTATTTACCCAAAAGAAAAATACAACCCAACTCGTAAAAGGCCCAATAGCATCCAATCATACATTCATTCAACCATTCATATGCATCCAATACATACAATTCAAAAGCATGTCAAAATGCATGATTTAAGCCCATTTAAATTATGTCAAAGCCATTATTAGGAAATCGCCAAATTTTGGCCCACCATGGTTCTACCCCTTAACGGGCTTTGGGCCTCCAGCCCAGGCAGTCCAACTGCTCCCACTGGAATTGGGAAACCATTGGTCCAATTTAGCCGTCCGAGTAATTGTGCCAAAATTACCCGAACCAATTTCCATTAACCATATTAATTTCCAAAACTAATATCACATGAACGAAATTAAATCATCCAAGAAACCATACGCATTTAAATTACATAAATTTAAACATACGAATTTTAAAACCAATTAAAATTCCAAAATGGGCCCCGGACCCAAATACCCGCAAAATCCAAAACACTGGGCCCGCCCCGCTGCAGCTAGGGCAACAGAGTTGCACTAGCAGCAGCTGCCGTGCGGCAGCCACTGCCCAGCACAGCCCGCTGCTGCGGCAGCTGCTGTCCAGCAGCGGCTGCTGCTGGAACCAGCGGCTGCTGCTGCTGCAGCGCCTCCCGCCGCGTGCGGCGGCCGCCGGCGGCGATTCTGCCGCCGGCAGCCCCGCCCCCGGGAGGTCGATTTTTTTTTTTTTTTTAACAGAATAAAATTAAATAAAACCAATCAATCACCATCCATAGCAATTCACCAAGAATCACAAAATACACAATAAAATTAAACTAACATAAACCTATATGCAAATTTAATTTTCATTGCATAAAACATATGGGAAAAATCATAAAACCCATACCAAGAATCCCAATCAAAAACGTCCAATTTCAAAACAGGGATTCAACCAAATTAATCAATTTCCACTGATTAAAAGCCCGCTCTGATACCACTGTTGGGATTTTTCACCGGAAATCACCCGATAAAAGCGGAAGAACGCGGTGATTTCCTCAAATCCAGTCCCAGGAGCAATTGAAGTGGAAATTGAAAAACATAAAATTAAATAGAAAGAGATTAAAATTTCATACCAGAAAAATCTCTTTCAGAGATGGATGATGACTGCAGAACTCAATTTAGAATTCCTCCACTCTCACGTACACGAACGCTTAGCAAATGCAACCCGTGCTAGCGTCGGAAAAACAAAACCAATGGAGAAGGGAGCTAGGAAATTTCGACTAGGAGTGTTTTTTAGCTATAGTGGCCGAAATTTCTAACCCTAGGTATTTATACCTAGGGTTGGCCGAATTCCCTTAGGGGAATTCAGGCCCATCTTGGCTCTTTTCTATTTTGTGCGGGCTTCCATGTTTTAATTTAGGCCCAGTCTAATTTTAATTATTCTGGTTTAAATTAATTTCAAGCCCAATTTTAATATACCCATGTATTTAATACATTACTCCAAGTAATATATTATTTACATATAAATTAAAATTAGTTTGACATTTAATTTAATCCATCAAATTAAAATTAACTCAACATAAAATAAAATCATATGTAAACCTATACATATGAATATTTCCACCTAGGAAATAATTTCATAATTAATCCAATTAATTATGAAGAGCCAATTTAATATATTAATTTTATTATTATGACCAATCCAATTCATCTTTATAATATAATTAATATATACACACTTCTCCCTCCATGGTGTATACTCCAAGTATACATGTTATTCCTTAAGTCTGCATTCTATCGTTCTATGTGTACGATCCTGTGGGCCCATCTTTATGTTGGCAGCGGGCCTTTGGCCCGCAGACTGCAGTTGGGCTCTAGCAAGCCACTGCAGCCCCCAATTAAAATGGAGATGGCAGTCTAACTGATATCATAACCCTGTAGTTTAAACTTGTACATCCCATGTCATTGATATCGGTGTCCAACACAGAGGCATGGATTGATCACCCTCTTTCGTGTCCGGACATTAACTTGATCCCGAATGTACTGATTCTCACAAACAAGTTCCAACTTGTTTGGGTGTGGCCACACTCTTATCAGTCACATTCATCAAGTGGCCGGTGATATCTTCTCAGTTGGTTACTGAGTGACAAATCCCTTCTGCATATCCATAGTATTACCATGTTCAGTGACATACCCGAAAGCACCCATATTTGGCACCCTATTACAGGCCCTTTAGGCGTACCCCTAAGTATGCGACTTCACATGTAACACCATCATATGGTCAGGTCAAAGGATCCATACAAGTACTACACGAGAATCCATTGTGATACCATACCATGTGGATTACTCGTTTAGTGGATCTATCCAGTACCATGCTCCTAGGCATGTACCCATTAACTTGGTTGACATTCCATGTCCAATGACCGGTAAGACACCGCCATACAACCAGGTTAATGATAGTCTGTTGTTCCATTCATTCCCATGACTGGAACAGACTACGGATCTATTTATGGTCATATCGTTAACCCTATCCATGGTCTTACTGCTAAGTGCATGACACTAGTCGTCATGGATATAGATATGTCCATTGGATACTTCATTTACTATACTGCACAAGATAAATATAACAAATGAATTGATGCCTTTATTAATGACACAAATGAGTACAACACATAAATCCAATAAATGTATAGTACAAATACAAGGACCAATGCCTCGGGACTAGGGCATTTCCAACACCCTAAACCCTAAAAATCATTCAGGAGACCTTCTCGGGGGTTTCGGATCACGGATAGCTTGGTTTTCAGGACGTTTGAGATACTCCGGGCAATATTCCGGTTGTTTCCAAGTCTGATTCAAGTCCGTCCGCTCCATAGGTAACACAAGAATTCTCATCATAGAGGCCGGGAAAACCCGGCGCTTACACATCTAGAGATGCCCATAGGACTGGTTCTGATTTTAAGAAATGTGTATTTTGTACCTGCCATGTGTAGAAACATTTTTTCCATTTCTTGTCTAGATATTGAAGGATATAATTTTAACATTGGATTTAATAAGATTAGCATCTTTCATAATGACATTTTTTATGGCCAAGGGCTTTTAAATAACGGTCTTTATATCTTTGATTTTTTTGAACGTAATCCTATTTACAACATAAATACTAAAAGGATAAAACCAAATGAGTTGAATCTTACATATTTTTGGCACTGTCTTTTGAGCCACATAAATGAGAAACACATAACTAGGCTCCACCAAAATGGAATCCTAAGCTCATTTAACTTGGAGTCTTATGGGTATGTGGCAAAATGACTAAAAACCCCTTTAACAAGCAAGCTGAAAAGGCTTCAGGCTTATTGGACCTGATACACTCGGATGTGTGTGGGCCCATGAGTACTACTGCTAGAAATAGGTCTTTGTACTTTGTTACTTTTACAGATGACTTCAGTAGATATGGTTATGTTTACCTAATGAAGTATAAATCTGAGGCCCTTGATAGGTTCAAGGACTTCAGGAATGAAGTACAAAACCAATTAGGTAGAAATATCAAAGCCCTCCGGTCGGACCAGGGTGGTGAGTATATGAGCTTAGAGTTTGACTTCTATTTAGGATAGTCCCTGAACTCATTTCTCATGGAACGCCTCAATGGAATGGGGTGTCTAAAAGGAGGAATAGGACCCTGTTAGACATGGTCCGCTTAATGATGAGTCAAGCTACTCTTCCAACATTGTTCTGGTCCTATGCCTTAGAAACTGCAGCTTTTATATTGAACCGTACACCAAGTAAGGCAGTTGAAAAGACACCATATGAACTATGGACTGGCAGGACGCCAAATTTGTCTTTTTTAAGGATTTGGGATGTGAGGTCGACATCAAGAAATTAAGTGCGAATAAAGTATCCTCAAAGACTAACAAGTGCCTATTTGTAGGATACCCTTAGGAAACTAAAGGTTACTACTTCTAGAACCTGGATGAGAACAATGTATTCACATATAGAAAGGGTGTCTTTCTTGAAAGGGAATTTATTTTCAAGAAAGATAGTGGGATTAGTGTTGAACTCAGGGAACTTCAACAACCATAAATACCTATAGAGGATAACTCGGGGATTGGAACAAGTGCTCAAGAAATTGAGCAGGCTGAACCAGTCATACAAGTGCCTAGAAGGTTTGGTAGAATCCGTTAATAGCCTGAAAGATATAGTTTTCTTGTGACTGAAGATGACACTCTTATAGTCTAGGACCATGAAGAGCAGTTGACCTACCAAAAGGCTATGGTTAGTCCTAACTTAGCTCAATGGCTTGGAGCGTTTCACTGAATGTTGTTCTCTTTTGAGTGTGGGTTCATCGGTTGAATGATAATTTACTCACCTTTGGTGGTCTAGATAGGTTTGTGATTCTTCTTTGGAGAGTAGGATCGCTTTGGTGAACATCCCTATCTCCTTAGATTTGACTTGTTTGGATTTATAGGGTTGAACTTTTGTTAACTCGCTTGGGACTAGGAGTGTTTTACTGAATGTCATTGTCTTTCGAGTTTGGGCTCATATGCTGAATGGTAATATACTCACCTTTGGTGGTCAAGATGGATTTATGCTTGTTCTTAGGAGAGCAGGATCACTTCACTTAATGTCCTTATCCTCTTAGGTTTGATTCGTAAGGGGTAATTGTTGATTTAGCTTGGGTTAGCGTCTTTATTCCTTGACCGAAAATTTTGGAAACAAAAATTTTTGCCCCTTCGGTCAAGATAAAGACGTATTTGAGAGGCTTCATTTATTGTGGATGAATGCATGTTATGTATGCAAATGTATCTAAATGCATATGAATGGTATATGTGCGATGTATGCATGATATGCAAGTGTATGTCTATGTGCTAGGATACATGCAGATTCACCATTCTAGTTTGAGATCCTCTCCTGAGGCTAGCAGATAAAGCTCTTAGCAGTGATAACTTTTCTTCCTGATGCTATGAATTTGGGTTTAAAGCTTATGGTGGTGATAGCTTCCAGGCCCAATCGTATGCCCTTGTTTGCTGCTGAATGGTCATAAGATGCCCCTCGTTGTTTGTTGTTGGTGATGAACAAATGCAGAAGTGGCTTTAAGAAAAATGTGGCTTGGTCATGCCTTTAGAGCTTAATATACTTTAACTTCGGGTTTAAGGCTCAGTGGGATGCTTTCTCTCTCTTCTTCCCCCCTTTTTTTCCTTTTTTTATTTTATTTTATTTTTTTATTTTATATATTTTTTTAATTGTTGGGGATGAATAGCAAATTGGTTGGGGTTTTTGAGATCTCTCATTGATACCACTGGTTTCTCCTTGATTCTGAGTTCTTTCAAAGGCAATGTTTTGAATGAATGTCCTACTGATGTATATTTATACTCAATGACACAATATATGCATTATGAGCATTTGAGCAGGATATCAAGCATTTATAACATTATGATGATGTGACCAATATAAGCGTAACAAGGAAATCAAAAGTGGCTCTAGTCTTGAACACCACCCTCTCTTGTTACTGGTATGTCCAAAGATTTTCTCAAAAGCCTTACATAGACCACCCTTTTTAGGTTTTTCGATCTATCAAACTGCCCTAAATTTTGCCTGAGGTCCCCTTTTTGGGTTTTCACCTCAGCAGGCTCTTTTCTTTATCTTTTCTTTTTTTTTGAGATGGTGACCTTGACATTGGCTATTTTATCGAGCATGATGCTGGCGATTCAGCCTGGTTTTTCTTTGCTCTGAGCACAAGGTCTTCAATTAGCTCTTCGGTGATTGATCTCGAGGATTTTGTTTGAGTTGTTTTGTACATGGTGCTATGTCAAACTATCTTCCTTGCATGTTTCCCTTTTTGGTTCCAAGGTCTCTGATCATTTCCTAAAACTTGATAGCTTTAAAGGTTTTGTTTGAATTAAGGATTGATGTCTTTCGGTTAGATTGTAATGGTTGGCCTTGGTATTAGGTTTTCTGACATTTCTACGAGGTGATGCAGAGTTTACTATAAAGGTACTTCATCTATCATCATTATAGACTTGGTACTTGTGGATTGGTGCTGATGTTGATTAAGCTTAACCCAAACAATTTGATTTCCCTCTACTCTCTTGATTTCAATTTCCTTACTCATCCCATTTGGATTGTTTGTTGTGTTTTCTTTTCTTTTTCTTTTTTCCCTTTTTTTTTCTTCTTTTGTCTCTTAAGATTTCTACCCAAAATGTAATCTCTTTGTGCTGTGTTTTTCTTCTTTTTATTCATTGTTAATCCACTTTTTTTGTTTGAGAACCGCCCTTTGTTTGCCCCTTGGGAATGTTGACTGTCTTGCGTGCTGTGGTATCATATTCTGCATGGTGAGTTTGAACTATGGCTTCACTGTAGATTGTGAGAGCTTGAGCGATATGCATTGTGTCCTTCAATGTGATCTCCTACTTACTCCTTGAAGGTGTTGGTTATCATGCGGATTTCTCTAGTCATGGTTTGAGTGGGGTTCGGCTTTGGCTTTTGTGATAATTCTTTTGTGTGCACTGCGATGTTTGGTAATTGGGTTTTCTATTGTGCATTGGGTTGGTGTTGGGTTTCAAATGATTTTTGGCTTTTGTGTGTGGGCTAGGGAGTTCAATTGTTTAGGAATTGGACTTTGTCATGGAAGTATGCCCCTGCATGGCTGCCTAGTTGCATATGTTATTTTTAAATCGAGGCTTTGAATGTTAGTGTGTCCCTTAGTCCCTTTGTCAATGTAATTAGATTTTTGATATTTAATAAAAGCCATAAATCTATTTTGTTAATTTGTTGTGCAATTAATAGTTATAGAGTATCCACTAGTTAAGTCATACTCTTGTTTGTTAGGAGCATCTCCTAACAAGTAGGACTGAGAGTATGGTTAACGCTTAACTATAAATATCCCTAGTCTGTTATATCATGGGAGTGATACTAACTAAAGACTAGCATGGTCTTTGATAGTATGGTGGTGTCCTACTAACCATTGGACATGGATTGTCAATCAAAGAGATGGGTACATGTTCGGTTACATGGTAGTGGATCGATCCATTCAGTGCATTACCCTTGACCCCTATTAAGACAAGTGAATCTTTGGCAGTAATTATATTGGATCCTTACAACTGATTTTGCCATGGACTTAGGGATGATATCACATACTTTGATATACGTCTAACGGGCTTGTAACAGAGTGCCAAGGATGGGTATGATTGGGTATGCCAGTGAATACCTAAGGGTTATGAGCAAGGTGAAGAAAAATGTCAATCTTTTAAATAAGATAGCGGTATCACCAGCCACTTGATGAGTGAGACTGAGAAGTGTTTGGCCAAACCCAATATTTATTTACTCGGTGATTAATTTATTGAGTTCATTAGTCTACTCGGTATCAAGAAATGTACTTGTAGCCATAAGGGATGACTTAGTCATGGTACTGGCAGTACAGAGATATCCATAGGGCATGGGATGTATAAGAAAAAGGCTACAAGGTATATATCTCCAAAAGATATATTCATCTTAATTGGGGGCTATAATGGTTTGATAGAACTCACATATAGTCTGTGGGCCCAAAGGTTTGGGGTCCATTGCCAACACAAAGATGAACTTACAAGATCGCACGTATAGGGTCAAGATTGGATGTTTTGGACATAAATATATATTGGATATATATTTAATTGAAGAGTAATTGATATTTTTATATTGATTTAATTATTGTATGATACAATAAATAAATCAATTAAAATATAACTAGTCAAAATTGGATTTTGACATTTATGGGATTTAAATTATATTCATATTAAATTGATTATTGTATGGTAGAATAAATAATTTAATTAGAATATAATTTGTCAAAATTAGATTTTGACATCATTGAGAGTTAATTATATTTAGATTAATTTATTTTACTGCATAGTGCAATAAATAAATTAAGGCTAAAATATAATTATGTCAAAATTGGATTTTGACATAAAGTAATTTAAAGATTCATGAATATTTATATCATAAGGTTTATGGGTTTTAATTACATTAAGACCCTAACTAACCTAGAACATAAATAGCACTTTATTAATTTAATTCTTGGAAGGAAAAGAAGGTCTGTAGGAAAAAGAGACTAGAATTCTCCTATCCCACATACAGTGAAATTTGGCCTCGTTGCAGGTTCTAGGGTTCGGTCAGTTGCTCTACATGATCAAGGTCGGAGTCACTTCCAGGTTCCCTGTTACATTTATGTCAATTACATGCCTTTTAATGTCATGAATGTAGGATATGTCTTTCAAATGATTGAATGCATGCATAATGTCATACGAAGATGAAAATATCACATAAGTAAGAATAAGACAAAGCATGTTACGTTCCAAAAGAGTTCTCTAGGGTTCATATTTGTATAGCAATATATTACAAACAAAAAGCACACTCCTTATAGGCAAAAGTTCATCAAAAATCCTGTTTAGTGATTTGTAGTCGTCCCTGGTGCTTCACTAAGCATTGGTTTATAGGATTTATACAGCCACAAAATTAGTAAATAACCCTAACCATACCATAATAATCTGTTCTTCAAACTGCAGAAGCGGATCACACTTGGCACTGGGCTATGCTGGCTTAGGCAACTTGCCTTTGTCAATTAACTTCTGTATGTCGCTCCTTAATTTAAGACAATGATTAGTTCTATGGCCAACTGCCACATGGTAAGTGTAGAAATTGTCTTTATCCACCTCAGATGATGGATTGTATGGGCAAAGGGACTGTAATAGCCCCATGTTATGGCATTTGGTAAAGATCTTGGCCAAGGATAAGGGCCAATGAGATATCCCAGGCTTTTTGGTCGGGGTGAACTGCCCTTGAGAGGTTGATGCAATACTCTCCTGAAGTTGTGCAATTTTTGTGGATTCAAAAAGACCCAACGACCAATCTATAGGGGCCCTGCAAGCCAGACTTGGTTCTATGCTAGTACATGCATCTGATGAACCCAGGTCTCCATGGGAGGTGCTTTCTAACAACTAGGAACGAGTGGGGAGAATTGTGCTACTTTGTTATGCTTTAGACATGCTGTTAGCCTTTAAACCTGTGGCATAAATAGTTCCTCTTTTAAGCTCTGCTACTATCCTTTCTAGCTTAGCACATCATGCCTTCAACCTCTCTAATTCGTCATAGTCATCACTTACCATTCCCTTCAATACTGTTGCCACTTTGTCTTTGATCACCTTTCTGAACTCAGGTGACTAGAGGAAATCTTTGATGATCTCATTATTATTAGATGGTGTAGACATCTCCATTAATCCTGATCCTAATCTTGACTTTGATTGTGATTCTAACTCCATTTGGCTATAAACCCAAATTCACTATTTCTTGATCTTGACCTCAGTTCTACGTTGGAGCTATTTCAAAACAAGGGGTTAGCAAGTTAACTGAATGTACATGGATGCATGACATCTAAGCATGTACCCTGGAAAAGTAAAGAAATTAACTAGATGAATAGAAGGCAAGACATGGACATGTATGCATGAAATGATGCACAGCTATGAATGCTACTATATGATGAGTATATGTATGAGTGAGATGGTGCATATGGTGCATGGGACAATATGGATGCTTATGCATGATGAACGTGTGTTTGGTTCGGGTTCGTGCAAAGAGTTTTACATGAAAGGGGTCCACGTTGGGATATAGGATGACTTTTACTCCATTTATACATACGCAAATGAAACCTAAAGGTGATAGTTTTTTTAGTATCAAGGTACATCATAGACCAAGGATGAATGTGAAACGATCGTCATTGCATTTAACGCTTTAGTATGATGCAATTTCACGACAAAATGTCATTACATCTCAAGGAGATGCGTTTTAGAACAAACTTAACGTGAAAAGATTATCATTGCATTTAGTACACTTTAGTATGATGTAGTTTCACAAACACTGTCTTTACGCACCAGGGGGCACGTTTTAGAACGGGATGAATGTGGAATGATCATCTTTGCCTTTACATATGCTTTAGTACAATGCATTTTCATGAACAATGTCTTTACGCACCAGGGGCACGTCTTAGAACTGGATAAATGATAAATGATTATCTTTATGTTTATGTACGCTTTAGTACGATGCAATTTCAAGACAAAATTTCATTACATCTTAAGGAGATACGTTTTAGAACAGACTTAATGTGAAAAGCTTGTCATTGTGTTTAGTACGCTTTCGTATGATGCAGTTTCAGGAACAACGTCTTTACGCACTAGGGGCGCATTATAAAACACATTAAATGCAAAATGATCATCTTTGTGTTTATGTACGCTTTAGGTATGATGCAAATCCACGTTAATGAAATGATCGTCCGTATGATTGGGCATGCTTAGGTACGATGTAGTTTCACGAGATGATTGTTTCTATGATTGGGCATGCTTAGTTACAGTATAATCTCACGACAAGGAAGGATGCAAAAAGATCATCTGTATGTTTAGGGGCATTTAGGTACGATACAATTCCGCCATAGTGAAACGACTATCCATACGATTGAGCACGTTTAGGTACGATACCATCTCATGACAAGGAAGGATGTAGAAAGATCGTACATACGTTCAAGGGTGCTTAGGTATGATACAATTCTATGATAATGAAACAACCATCCGTATGATTGGGCAAGATTAAGTACGACATAATTTCACAAGATGATTGTCCATACAATTGGACATGCTTAAGTATGGTACCATCTCATGACAAGGAACAATGCGGAAAGATCTTCCATACGTTTAAGGGTGCTTAGGTATGATACATTTCTGTGATCATGAAACGATCGTTCATATGATTGGGCATGCTTAGGTACATTACAATTTCACGAGATGATCGTCCATATAATTGGGCATGCTTAGGTATGATACCATATCACGATAAGGAAAACTGTGACTAGCAAATAAGATAAACAATGTATAAAAATGCACGAAGGGAATCAGGACATTGGGTGCCCCTAATCCAAATCAACATGTCGTGTTCGAATAAGGGATAGTTGGTGCATTTGGTAAAATTGGAAAGTGATACAGGACGTTAATTGAAAAGTTTGGACTTGTACACAAGTGTGTACAATTGACATTTTGGCATATTTGTACACCCAAGGGAGAGGGTACAAGACATTTCTTGTAAAGACTCGTACACGAGTGTGTATGCACAGAGGTTCAGCACATTTAAACACCTAAGGTTAGAAGCATGACATGGCTTGCGATGGTGTATTCGTACACAAGTATGTATGGACAATGGTTTGGCATGTTTGAACACCTAAGGTTAGAAGTAAGACACGGCTTGTGATGGTGTACTCATACTCGATTGTGTATGAACGGATGTTCGGCGTGTTTAAATGCCTAAAGGTAGAAGCAAGACATGGCTTGCGGTGGTGTACTCATACAAGATTGTGTACAAATAGAGGTTTGGCATATTTGAACACGAAATAGTAAAAGCATGACATGGCTTGCGACAGTGTACTCGTACATGATTATGTACGGATGGAGGTTTGGAGTATTTGAACGCCTAAGGTTTAGATACAAGACATGGCTTGCAACGGTGTACTCGTAGATGGGTGTGCATGAATGGAGGTTTGGTGTCTTTGAATGCCTAAGGTTAGAAGCAAGACATAAGTTGCGATGGTGTACTCATGCACGAGTGTGTACATACAAAGGTTCGGCGTGTTTGAACACCTAAGGTTAGAAGCAAGACATGGCTTACGGTGGTGTACTCATGCACGAGTGTGTATAAACAGAGGTTTGACATGTTTGAATACCTAAGGGTAGAAGAAAGACATGGCTTATATTGGTGTACTCATAAACAATTGTGTACGGATAGAGGTTCGGCACATTCGAATGCCTGAGGCTAAAAGTATGACATGGCTTGCGGTGGTGTACTCATACACGAGTGTATGTGGACGAAGGTTCGACGTGCTTGAATACCTAAGGTAAGAAGCAAGACGTGGCTTGTGATGGTAGACTCGTACATAAGTGTGCATGGACAGAGGTTTGGCGTGTTTGAACGCCTAAGGTTAGAAGCAAGATATGGGTTATGATGGTAGACTCATACACGAGTGTGCACGGACGGAGATTCGATGTATTTGAACGCCTAAGGTTTAGAAACAAGACATGGCTTACGACAGTGTACTTGTACATGGGTGTGTATGAACAGAGGTTTGGTGTGTTTAAATGCCTAAGGTTAGAAGCAAGACAAGGCTTGTGATAGTGTACTCATACATGAATGGGTAAGGATAGAGGTTTGTCATATTTGAAAGCCTAAGGCTAGAAGCAAGACATCCCTTACTATGGTGTACTCGTACACCAGTGTGTATGAACATGGGTTTAGCATATTTGAACTCCTAAGGCTAAAAGCAAGACATGGCCTGCGACGGTGTACTCGTACACAAATGTCTATGGACAGAGGTTCGGCTCATTTGAATGCCTAAGATTAGAAGTAAGACACGGCTTTCGATGGTGTACTCATACACAAGTGCGTACAGATAGTGGTTTGACATATTTGAACGCCTAAGGCTAGAAGAAAAACATGGCTTATGATGGTGTACTCATACATGAGTGTGTAGGAATAGAGGTTCGAAGCATTTGAATGCCTAAGGTTAGAAGTAAGACACGGCTTGTGACGGTGTACTCATACACAAGTGTGTATAAATAGTGGTTTGACGCATTTGAACACCTAAGGCTAGAAGAAAAACACGGCTTATGATGGTGTACTCATACACGAGTGTGTACAGACAGAGGTTCGGTGTATTAGTATGCCTAGGGTTAGAGACAAGGCATTGCTTGTAAAGGTGTACTCATACACGAGTGCGTACAGATGGAGTTTCCATGTATTGGTATGCCTAATGGTAGAAGCAAGACATGGCTTGCAACAGTGTACTTGTACATGAGCATGTACTAATAGAGGTTTGACGTATTTGAATGCCTAATGCTAGAAATGCTAGAAGCAAGACATGGCTTGTGACGGTGTACTCATACACAAGTGTGTACAGAAAAAGATTCAACATGTTTGAACACCTAAGGTTAGGAGCAAGGCATGGCTTGCAACGGTATACTTGTAAATGAGTGTGTACAAATAGAGGTAAGGTGTATTTTACAGCCTAAGGCTAGAAGCAAGACATGGCTTGCGATGGTGTACTTGTACATAAGTGTGTGCGAATAGAGGTTCAGCGCATTTTAACACCTAAGGTGGTGGGTGTCATATGATAAGGGTTATGGACATGAATATATGCATGATATATGGAACAAAATTTGGTATGATAACATGCCTAGTATAATAATATGAATGCCACACGATGCGTATGGCTGCATAAAAGAAGGTTAGGGTGAATTCACACAAACGATGGTCATATGTATGTCGTGGTAGAAAATATGTGTGTCACACAATTAGCATGGCTGCATAAAAGGTTAGTTGTGTATGCATGGCACACATTATTGTTTTGCAAAAATGGGATGAAAAAGATAAATCCTACACATCGCAAAGCAAAAGGATGCTCACCTTTATAGAGCCGTAAGGCCCATCTCCTCTGGAGAACAGCAACTTTGTTTTCCACCCGAAATCGAATTTTCTTTCAGTTTTTGCTTGAAATATACATATGTATGCAATTGACTACACCTAATAAACTACCCTTTTTATTTCTTTTGCAGTCCAGGAAGAAAAACAAAGGAGTAAGAGGCTGGGAGGGCTTCAAAGATTTCTACGATAACCTTCCCACTCCGTTTAAGACAAAGGTGGATGCCATGGGCTTGCATCAGTTGATTCCCTGGAGCCTACACCGTGCTCCTCGAAAGAGCAAGGGGGCAATTATAGCCCAGGATGAGCAGTGGATGGACACCACGCACACTTTTCACCTGCCTAATAGGGAGTTCATGATCACCCTGTTGGACTTTGCTGCCATTACTAAGTTACGATTTGGAGGCACCCAGATTCAGTTCAACTGTGCTTTGAGCATGAGACACTTCCGTGCTGATGTTGTGCCGATTTTGCTAGGATACATGCCAGCCCAGCCCAAGCTGCAGTGTGCTGTTCTGATGGATTATTGGAAAAGTTGCAACACCGACACTAAGGTAGAGCAGAACCAGTACGCCTGCTCCTTTCTGTTGTACCTCTTATCCAAGGTTTTATTCCCTACTGGTGGCAGTGACGTGAAATGGAACATGCTGCTCACTTTGATCAACCTGGGGGAGCTGAGTGCACTACAAAAAAAAGATTTTTGAGGACGACCAAATTACTTCCGGCGACAATTTTTTTGTTCCCAATAATTATGCCTAAAAGCTCTATTCCCGATTCTATAGAAACAAGAAATATATTTTCATCCCTATTTTTTGGGATGATTGTCATCCCTGTTATGAGAGACGACAGTTGTCCCTATACAAAAGAGATGACATTTATCCCTACATTTGGGGGACGATTATTTGTCCTTAAACAAAGGCAAAATTTTCGTCCCTATGTAAAAGAGACGACTTTTGTCTCTACATTTGGAGATGATCATTTGTCCTCAAACAAAGAGACAATTGTCGTCCCTATGAAAAATAGATGACTTTTGTTCCTACATTAGAGCACAGTTATTTGTCCTCAAATGAAAGAACAATTGTCCTTCCTATTAGTCCCTATTAAAGGATACAATATTTGTCCCTATTTTATCAATAAAAATATTTGGATTGAAGGAAACTCATATAAACATATGTGTGTGTGTATGTGTACCATCTTAAGTTCTATGAGGATATTCGCATTGTAAAAACTAAAACAAGTAGAGAGCATAAGTAAATTTACTTCAACAAAGAAGATTGTAAATGATAAAATTTTTCTCAGTAATGTTATTGATGTGTAAAGCAGCTTCCTACATAATGTAAGCTGAGAAATAAAATTTGCTATACAAAATGAATTTGACTACTTAAGTCCAGCTTTCAATTAGACAACTAGCAACTAACAACTTAGTAACAAACTCATGCTAAAAGGCCCTTCTTCTTTCTCGTTCATTCTTTTCAAGCTTGGCAAAGTGCGATGGAACATTGTTAATTCTGCTGTAGCTTATAGTTTTTAACACATATAACCAATGTTCCAGATATGGACTTAACCTTTAAATGACCAAAGAGTAAATGAAAGAAAAACCGAGAAGACCAAAAAAGAACTTTCCTTATGTTATATTACTATAGAATTAAATCTACCCATTGGTAATTAGAGAAAAGAAAAACCTTATGCAACTAAATTTGGTAATCTCACCAAGTATAGACTTAGTTTCCTGAACTCTCCACCAGCAAATGAGAAATCTTGTATAGCTAAATCAAGTAGTCTTATGAGTTGTGTCTGATCTTTCAACAACCTGCAAGGTCTGCATTTAGAAAAAGAAGCAATTAAAGGGATTACTCTATCTCTATGCTCCAAGAAGAGTAAAAAAGGAAATAACAATATTAATAATTTATTCATCTAATATGTAGCAATTCCATTTAGAAGATTTGAATTAACTCACATGGCGTAAATTCATATACATAAACTGTATAATCATTAATCACAAAGAAGTTTGATGAATATTTTACAAATTTATTTCTTTTACATAATAGACATATGATAAATAGCATCAACTTTCATTTAATTTCTATTTATTTAGTATATGTTCCTGTCACCTCTAGCTGGACTAAAAAGAAACAGGATCTCCATGGCAAAGAAGCATACATGACTGTACAACACAAAAAGATATACCATTAAATAAGAGACTGGATTTGATCACTTAGCTATTGGTCAATTAATTTAAAGCTGACATCCCATAGTCTTTTTGCCAATCGTGAGCCAATAGCCAGAGAACTTGGTTTTGATAGCTTGGAATACATAACATACTCACTTGTCACATGCAAAACTGAAACCAAGCAACAAAAAAAGAGGCAGTAAACCAAACTGAGCTATTTACTCCATTAGTACAATTTATTTGTACATTATCAATAGTCAAATAATAGAAGGATGTTGTATAAATTAATCTTTTTGGTTAATTTATTTCATATCCTTTCACCTAATGAATTTTGTTGTTACTAACCTTAAAATCTGGTGCATCGTCTCCACACATCTGCAAGCCCAGAACTTTGTCTGTTTTCGAATAAACTACTAGTTTTGTGAAAACCCCGATCAGGAAGTCCCAAGAGAGTATCCTTCAGAAATCTAAAGTTTTCTATGAAAATATCAACATCACCAAAGTCTTTCACAGCCCTGCAATGATCTTCATAGAAAGTTAGGCAAAAGAACCCGTTCCCAATTTGCAAAATAATCGCCTTGAAAGTGCTCATAAACTTATACAATTCAATTGACCAACCTAATTGAAAGAAAATATCTATTACAACAGTGAAACTTTACACATTACTAATTCTGCAGGATCAAATTCTACATTAGAATCAAAAGGCAATTCAATCTTTCAATGAACAAATTTTTCTTTCGTTTGTGCGTGCAACTAAGAAAAGGAAAAAATAAAACAAATTGATTAACATGGACAATAGATGTACATTATACAAGGTTTAGAACTTTACAAGGAACATCTCCTATTCGATCAAGTTTATTGACAAAGGCAATTCTAGGGACTTCATATAAGCCTATCAACTTGTAGACTGACTTTGAGCTCCACCCACATTGCACAACACAAGAATTGCTCCTTCTCACACATGCAATGCCCTTTCAAGCTCTATTATAAAATCAATGTGTATAGCTCGGTGTATCCATTATATTCATCTAATGTTACTGGTTTACGTATGTCTAATATATATAATACAAATATACACATATTAAAACACCATTTCAGCTAATAAAAGTACAACAGAAAAAAAAATTATCAAACAAATAGATTTAAAAGGAGAAAAAATAATGCTAATTCAAATAAAAATTAAGAAAATTACACATAATCTTTGATTCTCCTTTAACCAATATATTGCCTTTCCTTAATCTGTCAACGCCTATTAATAAAACTTATTTGAAGTATCAGATTTACATGTACTTTGTCAACTTCTCAAGGCAGGAACATATTTTCTCAAACCAGCCCCCAAATCACACACCACTCAAGATAGACTCACAAGGGAAAGGATTTTAGACTTAGTCATGAGGCATCTTGTTTAATTAAGTTAGATAAATTTAAATGGCATAAATCATTTTAATAAATTTTAATAAAGTCAGCAACAGATCTGTTGCAAAACTTGAAATCTGTGAATGCATATGTTGAGAACAAATAGAAGTTTGTCTTTATTCATTCATAAAATCATCATCACTAAAATTTTGGGTGACTAAAGCAAGTATAACATCAAAACTAAAAGCAAGCAACAAAAAAAGAGGCAGCAAACCAAATTGAGCCGTTCACTCCATTGGTACAATTTATTTGTATATTATTAATAGTCAATAATAGAAGGATGTTATATAAATTAAACCTTTTTGGTTAATTTATTTCAAATACTTTCATCTAATGAATTTTGTTGTCACTAACCATTTCGATATAAAATGTCAATGTAACAATTGTAAATATTAAGAAACAAATAAACTTACAGGTTGCAAATCAAGGAAACAACCTTTGTAATATATCAATTAAGCCCATAAATAAATTTTTCTAAATGACTCAATTTCATTTTCAATTTATAAGAAAAAAAATACCTAAAAGAAACTTGAAGTGGTGAACAATGTGATGTCTTGACCATTCATAATAGCCAGCCCTTTGCCTCGTCGTCTATTACTGGAATCCTCACTTACTTCTAGCTTACCTTGCCATTGTTGCCGCTGTCATCCCTTTAAGTATTGCTTGAGTTCTAGTTCTCTGTCTCTATACGCAGGAAAATGAAAAAGAAACATGAGAAGTAAGAAGAGTGCTTAACAGAGAGTGGGGTTGGAGCTTAGATCACCAAGGAAGAAATAGAAACAGACATGAAAAAAGTGAAAGAGGAGAGACATAAAGTAAAGAAATATGCAATTTGCCAAATTGCAATTAAAAAATAAACCCTAATATTTCAATACTGTAAGAGGAGAAGAACAAATGATGGTCTTGACAAATCTGGTAACTGCAATTTGCAGTGGCTCTAGCGACTGGCCTCGGTAGGGAGCAGAATTGCGATAGAAGAAATAAGGTCGTTGGCCCTTAGAAGGGGAGAGGGAGGAGATGAGAAGGGATAGAACTTCTCTTGCAAAAGTTCAAAAACAATAAGAATGAAGAAAAAGGAAAGTGAAGAGATAGAACAATAAACACACGACAACTATTGAAATAGGAATGAGTGCAAAAGGTATTGCTCTTTTTATTAATCGTCCCTTATTCTAAAATTAAAAAGAATCAGGGAAAAAAAATGTAATCATCTTTTGTATTAGTTTTAGATTTATAATTGGGGACTAAATATTTAAATTGTCCTTAACCATTATCCCTAAAGCTCTTTTTTTTGTAGTGGTGGGTTGGATTAGGAGAGAGCTGGACTTGGCCAGATGTACTACGAGCTGGATGTCTACACCTGAGACCAGCACAAGGAGCTGAAATGCTGCTCCATTCTATTTTTGGTAAGCATTCTGCTCTTTTCTTGGTTGTTTCATTACATAATTCTGTTTATGTTTCTCTAATTTTGACTTCTTTAAAGATATAGGCTTATGAGCATGAGTTCTTAGGCCCTCCTAAGTGCTGGATATGCCTTAGTCCCGAGGCATTGGTCTTTGTTTTTGTATTATACATTTGAGTTTAGATATGAGATATATGTGTTATACAATTTGTTTCATTAAATAAAGGCATCAATCTATTTATCATATATCTTGTGCTATATCTTAAATAGAGTATCCAATGGACATATCTATATTCATGTTGTCAAGTCTCATGCGCTTAGCAGTAAGACTGTGGATAGGGAAAACGATACGACCATAAAGTCATCCATAGTCTGTTCCAATCATGGGAATGAATGGAACTAAAGACTATCATTAGCCTGGTTGTATGGCGGTGTCTTACCGGCCATAGTACATGGGATGTCAACCAGGTTAATGGGTAGATGCAAAGGGACATGGTACTGGATAGATCCACTGAACGAGAAATCCATATGGTATAGTATCACAAGTGATTCTCGTGTAGTACTTGTATGGATCCTTCGACTTGACCATCTGATAGTGCTGCATGTGAAGTGGCATACTTTAGTGTATGCCTAACAGGCCTGTAAAAGGATGCCAAGTATGGGTACGTTCGGGGTATGTTAGTGAACATGGTAATGCTATGGATATGAAGAAGGGAATATCAGTCAGTAGTCTACTGAGAAGGTATCACCGGCCTCTTGATGAATGCAACTGATAAGAGTGTGGCCACATCCAAACAAGTTGGAACTTGTTTATGAGCATCAGTTCATTCGAGATCAAGTAAATGTGCGAACACAATAGAGGGTAATCAATCCATGCCTCTGTGTTGGACACCGATATCAATGACATGGGACATGCGAGTTTAAACTACAGGGTTATGGTTCCAGTTGGACTGCTATCTCTGTCTTAATTGGGGGCTGCAGTGGCTTGCTAGAGCTCACCTGCAGTCTGTGGGTCATATACCCACTGCCAACATAAAGATAGGCCCATAGGATTGTACACATTGAACGTCTGAACTTAAACTAAAAAGATTAAGTGTGTACTTAAAGTATGCACGCTGGAAAGAGAGAATTTCATTAATTATATTATATAGATCGATTGGATTGATCAAAATAATATAATTAATCTTTATAGGCTTTCTTATAATTAATTCTATGAATTAATTTATAACATAATTTCCTTAGTGGAAATATTTCGCATGTATAGGTTTACATGTATTTAATTTTATGAAAGTCTAATTTAATTCATCGGTTAAATTAATAGGTCAAATTAAGATTAATGTAAATGTATGTAATATATTATATGGTATAATACAAATACATACACGTTGAACTAAAGTTACATTTGAAATTAAATAAAACCAAAGGAATTAAATAGGCTTGGGCCTTATGAGATAAAGTCCACATGAAATTAAAATGGATTGGGCCAAATTTTCTTAAATGAAAGCCTAGTTACTAAGTTTGGTGACTTAAATATTAGCCTATAAAGATAAGAAGAAAAGTTAAACCTAGTCTTTTTATGCTCACAAGCTGAAAGTGGGACTTGGTTCCTTTTATGATCATAAGAAGATAAGTTAGACTTACCTTCTTTCTATGATCATAAGGAGATAAGTTGGTCTTAACTCCTTTTGTGCTTATAAGAAGAAAGAAGAAAAGGTGGACTTAGTTTCTTTTAATGCTCATAAGAAGATAATTTTAATTTTGCTCCCTTTATGATCATAAGGAGAAAAGTTGGACTTTACTTCTTTTATAATCATAAGGAGAAAAGTTGGACTTAGGCTCCTTATAAGCATACATAAAGAAATGTTGGAATGAGGGGATGATAGAGAGGCTCATCTTCTTCTTCCTTCTTTTCTCTCTTGGTGTTTTTCCTTCCGCTAGCAAGGGTTTAAGTTCCATAGCCGTTCGTGTACATGACGGTGGATGAAGTCAGTTTTGATTTCTACAGCCATCTCTTAGAGAGATATTTTGGTAAGAATCTAACTTTCTTCTTAATATTTTGGTTTTTGATTTCCACATCATTAGCTCCTGGGCACGGATTTGAGGAAATCAATGCGTTCTTCCGCTTTTATCAGTTGATTTCTGGTGAAAAATCCCAACACTAGGTTGGGTAGAGTTGATGGAGTTCCACTTTTTCCCCAGCTAATCCGGTGGATTGTCAGTTGGACCAAAGTGGTGATGGAGGCAGACAAGTGTTGTACTCAGCTGGGTGCTCCGACTTGGAGCGAGGTATACACACATTACATTAGCTTTAAACTTTATTCACTAGTTTAGAGTCATACCTGAGCTGGAGTTTGGCTTATATCTATTTGTTTTGGATTTTACAAGGAATCAGATGCCCCTAGGGTGATGCTACCCATTGGACTAAGGTGATGATCGATGCATCGCAGTTGACAAAGAGGCGGTTGGTCATGGAGTGCCCCTCATCACTGGAGTGGTACTTGGGGAATTTGGTGGAGAGATGCTCTAGGAGGCCTGAGGAGAGGCTGCTTCCTACCCCCACTACCGACTTGTTTATTTTGGCTGGCTGATATCCCTAAAGATGAGTATAGAGGTGTGTTCCGGGAGGGATACACGATCGTGGGCTCGGAAGGTGATTACCAAGCCTACATCAGCCAGTACTTGTTGCCTCTGATTGGTACTTGGGATTCCACCACCACCACAGGTATGTGTTCTACCTCTATCTTTCTATTGTTGTTGCTTCGTGTGGTTCGTCCATATTACGTGACTGCTGATTCTTTACTTTTTAGTATCCTCCCCGAGTTAGTAAGGGGAAGAGGTATGTAGACAGGGTGGTCAACAACTCCTATTCTGGTAGTCCGGCTCACAGACTCCTCCTATTCCATAGCCTTAGGTTTAACCACAGCTTGCTGTCGGTGGCTCTACTCTAGTTATGGAGGCTATTCCTCCTATCGATTAGATAGTGGGCTACCCCAGTACATTTTTTATGGTCTGCCATAACTCTTCAGTCCTACTGGTGGCTACTATTATCCATAGATTATGTAAGATCTAGCCATGCCCGTACACTTTGCCTTAGAGGATGCTACTCACGTAAGAATCAGGGCATCCTTGATCACTAATTCTTCTTTTTTTTATTCCTTTTAGCTCATTGTTTGTGTCTTTCAATCTCGTAGTCTCTTCGGAGTGCCTGTGAGAACTATGCTCACCTTCTCTTTACTACTCACAGCTTCTGATCCACGAAAATATGATGATGCATGTGGGTTCCTTTCACCTATTAAATTTATGCATGTATGGTGGAATGCAATGCGATATATGATGAAATGTATGAATGATATGCATACGTATGCATGCTCAGTTGGAGCAAGAGAGGACCCAATCTGGTCAGTTAGAGGCCCAGCTAGCTTCTCTAAGGTGGGAGAACACTTATTTGGTGTGGACGAACCAGATGTTCGAGAGGGAAAGCAACAACAACACCATAGAGAATGACGATGACGATGATAGTGATGGTGGAGACTCTTAATCTCCTATTTGTCTTTTAGATAGGAACATTTATTTCTAAACATTCGGATTTGGCTTCTCTATATATCTAATCCATGCACAGTATTTGATTATAGATTTAGGAATTGGAAATGGTGTTTTAACACATTTCATTTATGATTTTGTGAAACATTGCAAGCGACCTGCCAACAAATTTAACTCCTACTGGGCTTTGCCGATGAGTCCCTTTTTGGTGACTTTTTGTAAATTTTTTAACACAACCCATTTTATTTGAATGCAATGACCTACTGATGGACATGTAAATGGATGACATGTTGCATATACATAAACATTTGACTAAGATATCAAACACTCATAACTTTAGCATGATATAATACAAAATGAGTATAACAGGGAATCCAACAGTAACTTCGGCTTTGATCAATACCCTCTTTGGTTACCTGTGTGTCCTTTTCAGTTTTCCACGCAAGAGATTTTGACTCAGATGCCTTACTTAGACCCTATTTTGAGTTTTTAGTCTACGAGGCTGTCCTTAATTTTGTCTGAGGACTTTATTTGGATTTTCACCTCAGCGAACTTTTATGGCGATCCTGCTTGGTTTTTGATATAACTCCCCAGGACCATTCCGCTTTAAGTGTAACATTTTGGTTTTCTCTTTAGTGATTGATTTTTTAAGAATTCTGCCTGGATCATCTTACAGGTGATAGAATGCTCCCTTGAATAATAGTGTCTTGATTTCAAAGTTTCTGATTTCTTCCTTTGAACTTGGTAGCTTGAAGGGTTCGGCTAGGTAATGATAGATGGGGCTTTGATCGGGTGATGATGAGGATAGGTTCGAGTATTTGGGTTTCCCTACATTCCCGTGAGGTAACACAAAGTTTTACTTCAAGTGTATTCTTCTTGTCATCACTGTGGATAATGGATTTGTGTCTTATAATGAGGTTTAGTGTGGAAAATTTTGACTTCTCTGCATTATGTTGATTGCAACCTTTTTGGGATTTAGTATAGACAATTTTGACTTCTCTTGCATTATGTCAATTGCACCCCTTTTTTTTCATAGTTTTGATGTGTTGCGTTGAATTTAACTACTTTGCTAGTTTGGTCAATTTATGCCTTCATTGTTTGAGAACTAGCAATCCCAGAAACCATTAATTAAAAGTAACCATTTGTTTATCCCTTGGGAATGTTGATTGTATTGTATTGTTCATAGTAAGCTTAATTGCAGTTTTTTCAGGTGATAGCGTACTCTGCTTGTGAGCATCGGATTTTTCCAACCTCTATGATGAAGATTTCTTATCATCCTTTTATCTAGAATTGTCTAGAATATCAGCCTAAGAAGCAGAGAATGAATTCTAACTCGTGCCGAAATGAACGAAAACCGTTGGAATCGAAAAAGGAGATTTTCACTTTGGAAGATGGGCCGTACGGCCCAGATCAAGAGGAGGCATGACCCAATTTTTGAGGGTTATGTCGTGGAAGAGCTGCTTAAAATGGGTACAGTTGGAATTCAAAGGAAAGCCATACAGCTCAACAATAAGGCCGCACTGAACAAGACAAAAGACAGCCAATTTGGCTCAATGAAGGCAGAATTAAAAAAAATTGTTTTTCTTACAGTGATGATTATAGGATGGACAGAGGTATTACAAAGGAATTAAGTAAAGGAAAATAATTTTCTTCTCACAAGACAACCCATTTACGGCCTATTTTCCTTTTCCTTCCTTCCCAATGTCACCTTCATTACCATCTCCTGCAACTTCTTTTCTTACATTTTTCTCCAAACCAAAAATAACCTAATCAACCCAAATCCAATCCCTTTTCAACATTAAAACTCCATTTTGACGCATAAAACACTACGACTCAAAGTTATTCGCGGTTGCATTTTGATTCCCAATGAGTTTTAGTATGTTTTCACGAGTTAGAATTGGTTTCAAAGCTTTGAGGAGTGGATTCAGATTATTTCTCCAAAATCTGAATAAACATGTTAAAGGTAACATCTGAGAGGCTATAAATCCAATCCTTTTTTCTCTACATTGTTTGATTTGCTTATGCTGTGTTGATTTTACTAAAATCTAAAAAACCAATTTGTTGTAAATTTTAAAATAGGGTCATACGACCTATATTGTAGGCTGCATGGCCCATCTTGAGAGAAAATAGAGCCGCACAATCATGGTCCATGATCTTTGTTGTGATTTTTATATTTTTTGGGATTTTTGGTTATATGCAGTCCGGGGTGAAAATCTCTGATTTCTCAGTCTAATCCATTGATAGACCCCCAAAGGATCATAAAATTCAAAAGGAGAAAACCCTAAAACGAATTTCAATTGTGCTTAAATTACAAATTGAAATTGTTTTCTCATCAAATCTGAGTTGCATGGCCCATATTTGACACATTTTTTAGCTGCACGGTTCTCATAATTCATTCCCCAGCATAATATTTTCTTTATTATACTACTCGTTATCCATCATTCTCATAAAATTGATTTTAGGTGTTTATATGCATTTTGACCTAGTTTAATTTTTGAAGCATTATTTAAAACCCACACGAAGGGGATTTCCAATAAATCCCTGGATATTCGACTCACTTTGGCATGCTTAACGAGAAACAAAAATTGGCAAAATTGTTTTCTAAAACCATTTTCTTTAGATCAAAAAATATAGGGCGTTTCTAAAACTGTTTTCTAGACCTAATCGGGTAAACCTGCAGGGTTTTCCTGATTATCTCCTAAATATTTAACCCTCTGGATTTCCCATTCTTTCCTGTGTGAGTCCAACATGCTTACATTTATCTGTATCATTAACCTCTATTTTGCAGGTAGATGTATGATAGGTTAGATGAATGCTAACTTTCCATTTTTAGAATATTTCGTGCAAACTAGGTGATTATACCCTTATCCCATTTTTATCAAATGTATCCCCTATGATAGTTTATTTGATGTGGTTGTAATAATTTTATTTCCCGAATTTATTTATCGCTTTTTGAATTTATTTAAGGCTTTCTATATGAGCATATTGCTGGTGTGCCCTAGTCCAAATGGCATTGGTTCTTGTATTGTATTATACTTTATATTTGGATATTTTGCATTATACATTTTGTGTTGAAATAAAGGCATGAATCTATTTATTTATATCTTGTGCGATTTATAAATAGTGTATCCAATGATTATAACCATACTAAAGTAAACCAATGTAGGTCATTGGATTATGAGACCTTTTAATAGAGTTAAAGTTATAATCATAAAGATATCCCTGGTCTGCTCTAATTATGGGAATGAATCGAACTAAAGACCATCATATCCTTGACTCGATGGTAGCGTCTCACCTGCCATTAGACATGGAATGTCAGTCAATGATATGGGTACATGTTGGGTTACATGGTACTGGACCGATCCGTCTTGAGAACACCTTATGGTTCAATGTCATAGGTGTTTCTCAGGTAGGTCTTGTTATTATCCTTACACCCAATGTTCGCTGTAACATAACGTGGGATCTCATACACTTTGATGTACGCCTAACGGACCCGTAACAGGGTGCTAAGTATAGGTATATTGGGTGGGCCGGTGAACATGTTGATGTTGATAGTGAGTTGACGGAATTGCCACTTATTGTCCCCTAAGATGACATCACTGGCCAATTGATGAGTGAGATTGATAAGTGTATGTCCATACCCGAATAAGTTAGGATATTTATTCACGATCATCAGTCTACTCAGAATCAAGGAATGAATTAGCATAGAAAAGGTTAACTGGAACCATGCCTCTTGCTTATACATCGATGTCAGTTGGTAAGGGATATACAAGAATACTACCGGGTTAAGTTTTACATGAGACTGCTAGTCTGGGGCCTGTAATGATTTGCTAGAACCCACCTACAATCTGTGAGGCCTGGACCCACTGCCAACATAAAGACGGACCCACAGGATTGTACACATAGAACAGCTGAACTTATGACAAATCGGATATATACACATTGGGTGTAATCAGAATGGAAACTCGATTAATTGAATTAATGACAATAGGTTTTGTCAAAATTAATTCAATTAATATAAAAGGGAAATTGATCATATTTGATTAATTAATTACAACATGTAAATAATTAATTAAATATATTTTCCTTAGTGGAAAATTAGATACATGGGTTATATTTATTTAAGGCTAAGTTAAATTAAATTTGGATTAAATAAATTTAATCAATTAGATTTAATTAAGTCAATTGGAATTTTATTATATGCTTTAATTTAATTCCAATTATATAAATTAAATTAACTGATTGAATTAAAATTTATCCTAAAGTTAATTTAAAACCTAATTATACAAGGAGTATAAATAGGAGCCTTAAGTCAATTTCTCCTAACCCTAGCCACCAAAAGAAATTTTAGCCAACACTATAGGCATAGGAGTAATTCTCCTTGGTAAAATCCGAGTTCCATTCGTCTCTGTTCGTTAGCACGAGTCCGATTCTAGAGCTGTTCTGTACAGGGTTGTGTAGAGTTGCCAGTATTCGTATCTGCAATCTTCAGCAATCTCTAAAGGAGACGTGTAAGGTGGGAATTTAATTATTCTCTTCTTCTTCCTTTGATTCTATCAATATCATGGGTCTTGAAATCATGGAATTGAGGCAAAATTTTAATCGTTATTTTCCGCTGCGCGGGTTTTTCCCCATGAAAATTCCCTACAATGGTATCAGAGCGGTCATGATCTTTGATAGAATTGGGATTTTAGGGTTCTTGTTTCAATTGGTTTTGATTTTTTGTTGAACCCTAGAATTTGTTGGATTGAGGTTTTTATTTAATTTTTCCCCAATTAGTTTTCAATCTAAAATTGTTTTTTTTATTTTTTTAGATTGATTTTATTTTTTTCCTATTGTTCTTTGATTTAGCTGCTGGTATTTTTTTTTCTTTCTTAAAAAAAAATATTTGGACTGCGATATGGAATCGCAATTGTGTAACAGTCGTGCGGATCTTCCAATGACCATGCAGCTGTTGTGTTTAGTCAACCCTAATTCTTCAAATTTGTCTCAGTTTCAAGTTTCAAATTCAATCAAATCCGAATCTTTGCTTCTTGAATTGACTCTCGTAATGAACAATGAGGAAAGATAACATTTTGGTATTCTATCATCACTGTGGTTGGGAAAACCCGGTGCTCACAATGGGTTAAAAATGAGTTATGTATGCCTTAGACTAGAGGGATATGAAACTATCGTCATTGCGATAGGCATGCTTTATCACGATGCAACATGAAATGGTCGTTCGCAGGTGTAAACTCCCTTATGGACATTACAGTCTCACAAATAATGATAAATGTGAAAAGATCGTCCACACATGGAGGCACGCTTATGGACGTTACAATTTCATAAAAAATGCTAAAAACGTGAGAAAGGTCATCTGCACGTGCAGGCACACTTATGAATGTTACAATTTCGCAAACAATGTGATAACCGTGAAAAGATCATCCGTACATGTAGACACACTTATGGACGTTACAATTTCACAAGCAATGCTATAAATGTGAAAAGATCATCCACACATGTTGACACACTTATCAACGTCACAATTTCACAAACAATGCTATAAACGTGAAAAGATAGTCCGCACGTGTAGACACACTTATGGATGTTAAAATTTCACAAACAATGTGATAACCGTGAAAAGGTCATCCGCACGTGTAGACAGGCTTATGAACATAACAATTTCACAAACAATGTGATATGATTGCCCACACGTATAGGCATGCTTATGGTCATTAGTTCAGTGTGTTGGCACTGTTAGTCCCGAGGCATTGGTCCTTGTATTTGTATCATACATTAATTGGATTCATGTATTATACTTATTTGTGTAATAACGGCATTAATTCATTTATTATATTTATCTTGTGCAATATATTAAATGAAGTATCCAATGGACATATCCATATCCATGATGACCAGTGTCATGCACTTGGCAGTAAGACCATGGATAGGGTAAACGATATGACCATAAATAGATCCGTATTCTGTTTCAGTCATGGGAATGAATGGAACAAGAGATTATCATTAGCCTGGTTGTATCGCGGTGTCTCACCGGTTATTGGAATGTCAACCAAGTTAATGGGTACATGCATAAGGGGCATGGTACTAGATAGATCCACTTAACGAGAAATCCACATGGTATAGTATCACAAGTGATTCTCGTGTAGTACTTGTATGGATCCTTTGACCTGACCATATGATGGTGTTACATGTGAGGTCACATACTTAGGGGTATGCCTAAAGGGCCTGTAATAGGGTGCCAAGTATGGGTACTTTCGGGTATGTCACGTAGCATGGTAATGCTATGGATATGCAGAAGGGATTTGTCACTCAGTAGTCCACTGGGAAGATATCACCGGCCTTTTGATGAATGTGACTGATAAGAGTGTGGCCACACCCAAACAAGTGGGAACTTGTTTGTGAGCTTTAGTGCATTCGGGATCAAGTTAATGTCCGACATAAAAGAGGGTGATCAATCCATGCCTCTGTGTAGGACACCGATATCAATGACATAGGATGTACAAGTTTAAACTACAGGGTTATGATAACAGTTAGACTACCATCTCCATCTTAATTAGGGCCTGCAGTGGCTTGCTAGAGCCCAACTGCAGTCTGTGGGCCAAAGGCCCGCTGCCAACATAAAGATGGGCCCATAGGATCGTACACATTGAGCGACTGAACACCGACTTAAGGAATCACATGTATGCTTGGAGTATACACTCTGGAGAGAGAGGTATATATATATTAATTATATTATAAAGATCAATTGGATTGATCCTAATAAGAAAATTAATATATTTAATTGGCTCTTCATAATTAATTGGAATAATTATGAAATTATTTCCTGGGTGGAAATATTCAAATGTATAGGTTTACATATGATTTTATTTTGTGAATATCTAATTTTAATTTGATGGATTAAATTAATTGCTCAAACCAATTTTAATTTAAATGTAAATAATATATTAGTTGGTGTAATATATTAAATACATGGGTATATTAAAGTTGGGCTTGAAATTAATTTAAACCAGATTAATTAAAATAAGATTGGGCCTAAATTAAAAGAAGGAAGCCCACACAAAATGGTTGAGCCAAGCTGGGCCCTAATTCCCTTAGGAAATTCGGCCAACCCAGGGTTTTTAACCCTGGGAATTTTTGGCAACACAGAGAGAACACAACCTAGCCGAAATTCTCTAGCCTCCCCTCTCCATAGTTCGTGTTTTTCCGACGCTAGCACGGGTCATGTTCGTTAGGCGTTCGTGTACATGAGCGAGGAGGGATTCTACATTGATTCATGCAGTCTTCATCCATCTCTGAATGAGATATTCTGGGTAAGAGAATTATCTCTTTCTATTAAATTTTTGTTTCATAATTTCCATTTCAATTGCTCCTGGGCACGGATTTGAGGAAATCATTTCCGCTTTTATCGGGTGATTTCCAGTGAAAAATCCCAACAGGCACGCCTAGAGTTTAGGAGCAAGGCATAGCTTGCAAAAGGATATTCATACACGAGTGTGTACAGACGAAGTTTCGGCTTATTGGTACTACTAAGGTTCAGGAGCAAGACAGGCTTATTCGTACATGAGTGTGTACGGACGGAGTTTCGGCATATTGGTATGCCTACGTACAAGATGCTACTTGAAAAAGTGTACTCACGAGTGTGTACGGATGGAGTTTTGGTGTATTGGTATGCCTAGCTTTGGATAAAAGATGCTGCTAGAAAAAGTTTTTCCATGCACGAGTGTGTACGAATGGAGTTTTGGTGTATTGGTACTCCTAGGGTTGGATACAAGACACTGCTTGTAAAAGTGTACTGGTACAGAAATGTGTACGAATGGAGTTTCGACGTATTGGTACACCTAGGGGTGGATACAAGATGCTGCTAGTAAAAGTGTACTCATACATGAGTATGTACGAATGGAGTTTCGGCATATTAGTACGCCTACGGTTTAGAAGCAATACATGGATTGCAAAAGTGTACTCGTGCACAAGTGTATATGGATGGAAGTTTAGCATATTGGTACACCTAAGGCTGGAAGCAAAATATGGCTAATTTGTACATGAGTGTGTATAGTGTTGGAGATTGTGCCCTAAGGCCAATATTGGATTATGTAATTTGACTTCTAAGATTAATCTAGTGTAGATTAATATTATCATTTATGTTTGTATGTTAGCATTTATGATAAGTATCCATGAATAAATCGTGTTATTCTAAATATCCCTAGTCGATTGTTATTATGGGAATAATAACAAACTAAGACTAGTGTGAGTGATAATGGATATTCATAAGATGAATATAGTGTATACAGATACAGATTATACTCACGGGTAATATGTTAGAGAACATGTTACTGGAGACCCACTATGAGATCAAGTTCATGGTCATGTGTCACAACTGATCTTGATTATAGTAGTGTCATTAGCTGATTCCTTTGACCTGAGGTCACCATTGATTCCGAGATGAACTCATGTTGTGCTTTGACGCAGTCAAACGCTGCTTGTAACAGAGTAGTTATAAAGGCTGTGATTGGGTACAATATGACTCATGCTTTGGGATGTGAGTGACAGATATGGGATTTTGTCCCTCTCTATCAAGAGAGCGATATCACTGGGCCCCTCGATAAGTAAGACTGTTAAATGCATGGCCGTGCTCAAATAATTGATAGAGTATCAATTGATTTGTCTAAACGTTTTACTTTGAGATCGAGAAAGCATATGATTAATTATATAAGATTGACAAGTGTACCATGTCTTATGATTAATCATGATATCAAAGAGACAAAAGGGAATATGACATTCTATAAATAGGTATTGGATCATTCCAATCATGTTAATTGGGTAGTCATAATGGCTTGCTAGAGTCCGCTTGTGATCTATAAGGACATTATGGTAATTTCCTTATTGCCAATTAATATGAACCTATGGGGTCACACACAAAGAGCAAAATGAAGTTCATCTTATCGGGTATAAATTATTATTGGATAATAATTTGTGAATGAGAAAGAGAATATATATATAGTGATATATATTTACATATATATGTATATGTGAATATTAATATGGTTAATATTGCATAAGGTATGCCACATATTATAATTAAATTATATAGAGATATAATTAATTATAATATTGTATATACATATGTGTATTATGGAGAATTGATTTGACTTAATATTAATTGAGAATTAATATTAAGTTGTGTGGGTTAATTTATAATTATAACTAATAAGTGTATTAGGGTATAATTATAATTAACTTATTAGGTTATATATATAAGGAAATATATAACCTAATTGATATACAACAAAACACTGATTTTGGCAGCCACAATAAGGTGAATAGTGGCAGCCGAAATTCTCAACAAAACTCCAAGGAAAAATCTGATTTTTCGCTTTCTCTGTCTCGTTCGAAGAATCGTTCTTCAATCCCGGCGCTAGCACGCGGTGAATGAATTGCTCCGTGTGGATCAACCGTAGAGGGAAGCTATCTTGGTTCCTTTTGATTCAAAACCTACAAAGAATTAAGGTAATTCTTTAACCCTCCTTCCAATTCAGTGCAATGTACATGGATGCTTGGAGGGGATTAATCCTTTTATTTCCGCTGCGTTTTGTTTTGTGTGATTAATTCCCAACAGTGGTATCAGAGCCACTTGTGCATTGGTTGAATTGGATTTGTTATTTTGATTAGATCAAAATTGCATGTTAGGGTTGTATGTTCTTGATTTAGGGTTCAATGTTATTGTGAATAACATGTTTAAAATTTGATTTTAATGTGAATCATTGTGAATGATTTGTTTTAATAATTTGAAATGTTTAAGGGGTTGGTATCATGAATTTGATTCATGGGATTTTAATTGAAATTGTTTCATTTAATTAAATGTAATTAAAAAAAAAAAAAAAATTTTCGTTATTCTGGGCATAATGCCCAGAATAATTGTGGGTGCAATGCAATTGCAATTGCAATTGCGCCCAACTGCAATTGCAATTGCAATTGCAATTGCACATGCTGCGTAAGCAGCATGCTGCTTACGCAGCATGGGCTGCGCAGCTGCGTGTTGCGCAGCATGGGCTGCGCAGCTACGTGTTGCGCAGCCCGTCGGGCTGCGCGCAGTATTGGATACTGCAGTGCGCGGCCCGACGAGCATGCTGTCCGACAGTTTTACCCCTTTTTCGTTTTAAGTGTGGAAAATTGTTTCTGCATATTTACGAATTTTTCCAAATTAATTAATTCTAAATACAATATGATTGTATTTTACCACTTTGAACCCTAAATATTTTTAGATATAAAATTATTGTTGATAATTTTATGCATGGTGTTATGGTATGGTTTTGGACCCCGTGGATGCTTTATTTTATTTATTATGGTTTTGGACCCTTGGATGTTTTTTGTTTTTCTTTTGGTTTTGGTGAATGTAAGGTTTTATAAATACGGCCTGCGAGTCGTTTGTATTTATGTAATCTTATTTTTCTAGATAAATTGTATAGGATGCAATTTATTATATGTAAATTTATTTTACTAGAAAGTTGTATAGGATACAATTTTGTAAAATATGTAAATCCATGAGATGGTGCCAAGGAACAAAGACGTGAGGACGGATCCAAGGGGTGCGGGAGAGCTGTGACCATGCGATGGTTACAACCACCTAGGAAATGACCTGTTGATTTTCATATTGGCCTATGAAAATCAATGTAGATAAAACCATACCATAACACGGTTTTGAGTCTTATGCATGTTATATTTATTTTATGCCATAAGATGCCATGTTAATAAATATTGATGCATGTTAGAAATTATTTTGCATGTGATGCAAATGTTTATATATATGTGTAAATGCATGCCTTGTTTCTTTTAGATGCCATGTGATGCCATGCTAGATTGCATGCTTAACATATGTATGACATAGGATGCCATGCTAATTAGTATTAACAAATGTATGTTTAATATTAATGCCATGAATTGTATGAGATACAATTAAATCACAGGATTTTATAAACCCTAAATAAACTTAAGAAGTTTATATTTGCCACCCAATTACGTATAACACTAGTCAAGTACTATGTTCGCATCATGGTAGCCACGCCAAAGCGGGTACGCATGTTGTGACCTTAGCGAAGCGATAATATGAGAAATGGTGATTCTCATTGTGTTGTAATTGGTTTAACAAAGGGTTAATCAAAACGGTGTTTGAGCCCGAGGCAAAGATGAGATGAGTAACATACAATTAAATATGATATATGATATCATGCATCTCATAAATTAGAAGAGTTGCATAATGATGCAATTGGCAAAGAAGTGCACATCCAAAATATGTTTAAATGGTTTAAAGCATGATTTTGAGTCTTTGCCTACCAAAATTATATTTAATCATAGGGACATGCCAAAGCAGTGCTATGGTTAAGTATGGATTTTGGATCTTCACCCACTTAAATATTTTAAAGGGTTTTATAATTTAAGTGGGAGCATTTAAATAAAAATCTTTACACGCTTTATTATAGTTATGATTGCTATTACCATGATCTCGATTGTTATTGAACTTTGAGAATTGTTCTCAAATCAAAAGGAATCATATGTTCTCAATAATCCTTTTGCCCAATGAACCACTAGCAATTGTAACATGAGTATAAAAGATGCTTACTTGAAGCATCGAAGGGACTCTGTTTAAAATTTATTATCTTACACTTGCCACCAATTCTTCCGCACGTGGAAGTTTTACTTGAGGTATATGATACATCACAAATGGAAATGTTCCATCAGTTAGTGAGCAAGAAAAGATAAGTGTTTGAGGCAACAATTTCTCATTGGCCTCCAAAAGGCATTGAGATGTGATCTTGAATTCATTATTTGATAGTCATTGGTGATGAACTATCATTTGAATGACATGGGGAAAATTGTGAATTAGTTGCATAGGATGCAAAAGAATGTTAAGTTATCCATAAAGGATAAGCCCGCCTCGAATTGTGTGCTTATGGTTCAAAAGGAAAGGATAAAAGGAAGGTCGAAAAGCATAAAGACCGAAAGGTTCGGGTGAAACATGTTTTAAAGACCAAAGCTGTTGGCATAGAGAGATCTCCAAAAGAAGGGTGTTGCCATTTCTAGAATGAATCGTTCATTAGAATAGAAATAGCAAACCTTGTTTGGAGAACTATAAGAAGATAAAGGCAGTAAGACTGCTACCTTAAGTATTTATTAACTATTCTACTCTTGTTTCTATATCAAAAGGTATTAGATACCGTTGTGAATCTCATATTAGTAGAATATGATGAATCGCAATTTAAATAGAAACCTTATGAAGGTGAAAGGTAGAATGCGAATATGCAAGAGAAGCAAAGGTTGTTACTCAAAGGTTATGAACTTTTACATGTGAGTTACGAACTCTTGTTGCCTATTGAGCTTGTTGGCTTGAGTAAACAAATGTTGTTTATTTTATAATTGTGAATTATAAACTTTATAAAGACATGATTATGAAATGTAGATTTACATAATTGTCTTTATATGTGGAGCCCATCTGTAACATAAATACTGTAAGGATCGAATCAAATAGTTGATTCAACCTATTTTGGCAGTGTCCTCTTGGAGACATAAGCAAAGTCGCATTACGAAACTCCATGAGAATGGACTTTTGGATTCATGAGATTATGAATCATCTTGAATCATGCGAATGTTGTTTATTGTAAAAGATGATAAAGTTGTTCTTTGCTAAAAGTAGTTAAAGAATAATCGATTTATTAAGCATTATACATATGGATGTATATGAATTATAAATCAACTGCTAAAGGAGGTTTTAATACTTCATTACCTTTATGGAACTTTTCTCTAGATAAGAGTATCTAATTAAACACGAGTTTGGAACTTTTGAAGTGTTCAAAAGCTTGTAAAAGGAGTATGAAGTATCTTGACAAGATAGTAAAGTCATTTAGATATGATCCGAGTGGTGAATATTTGAGTCAAGATTTTGACAATCATCTTAGAAATTGTGGGACTGTCTCACAATTGACTCCTCCAAGTACGCCACAAAGGATGTTGTGTCAAAAAGGGAGTAATCGAACTCTATAAAGATATAGTTCAATCTATGATGAAGTCAAGTTGATCATCGTTTTCTCAAAAATATGCCATTAAAGCAGCTGTGTATATTGTTCCGTCTAAAACAATTCATGAATCAACATATGAGATATGGTTGGGTAAGAGACCCAAATTGTTTCATTGAATAAGTTTAGGGCTGTAAAGCTTATTTCGAATAAGTTGGCACCTAAATTTAAATATCGTATTGTGGATTACTCAAAAGGAAAGTAGGAGTTGTTACTCCTGTGTTTCTTTGGGATACAAAGTAGTTGTAGCTAGAAATGGTTTCCCCTTGAAGAGGGAGTTAATTTCTAGTAGAGTTAGTGGGAGTAAAGTACACCTACAAAACTCGTAATTCACAAAAGTGACATTTAACGTTGAAGAGGAACGTGGAAATGGTTTCATGATCATTGTTGAAATTACACAAGTCCAATGAAAGTCTAGTGGAATACGACATGATTAGGAGAGATATGGATTTCTCAAAATCATGATGTAATTTTACTAGATGAAGTAAGTCTTCTTTTATGAAGAAGCAATGTTAGATTTTGAATCTAATATGTGACTTGATGCTACAAAGGTTGAAGATAAGTCCATGTCTGACAATCAAAGTATAGACTTTGATAAGTCTTTTAGAAGATGCATATGCAATGGTTGCAAGTGAGTTTTCAAATTGAAAACCGATATGGATGGTGATCTTCAAACTTATAAAGCACGACTAGTGACTATAAGGATACGAACAAATTCATAGTAGGACTATGATGAAATCCTCTTTAGTCATTATTCATGATCAAGTCATATTGAGTTCTTGTTGCCATATCCCCATAATATGATTATAAAATATGGCAAATGGATATCAAAATCTATTTTTTACGTGAAAACATGATTGAGGATGTGTACGTGACACAACCCAAAGTTTTGAGCATCCAAAGAATTCAAATAGCGTATGCAAGTTTTCAAAGATTCTCATAAGGATCGAAACATGCATCAAATAGTTGGAATCATAGTTTTGATAAAGAAATCAAATGGTTTGATTTTATCAAAAGGATGATGAATCTTGTGTTTCAAAAGGATCAGTGGGAGCATATCGGTATTCCTAATGCTATATGTGGATGACATATGGCTTGTTGGAAATAACATTCTTACCTTGCAAGAAGTAAAATCTTAGCTAAGAAAGTAATTTCAGTTAATGTTATAAGCATGACTGCCTGTATTCTTGAAATTGGAATCTATACAGATAGATCTAAAAGAATGTTTTGGCTTAAGTCAAAGCATTGAAAGCGTTCAATATAAAAGACTTAATAGAAGCTTGCTTATGTTAACTGTGTAAATAGTTGCACATATACAACTGATTGCAATTAGTTGCAATATATCAGTCGAGATCTAGTATTCTCTTAAAAAGAGAAGTTATGATTTTGAAAGGTTCAAAATAAAACGTTATAGCTAAATATCTATAATAGCAGCCAAAGTATACAGTTACATGTGATGTAAAGAAATTTTGGATGAAGAAGTTCATCAAAATTTTATGTTTTTGTTCTAAGCATTGCTTATCCTGTGAGACTATTGTAGGGACAATAGTTCAATGCGTAAGAACCTTGTATGACACAAGCATATACTTAGGCGTTTTTCACTAATTTAGAGAGGCTGTCTCTAAAGAGAGAGTGAATATGTGTAAAGTAGCAACGGAAGCGAAAATTAATAATTCATTGACAAAGACTCCTGCACGAGTGAATACATGAAAGTCATGTAGGTCAATGGGTATAAGATACATGTATGATTGGCCATAGTGCAAGTGGGAGATTGTTGGAGATTGTGCCCTAAGGCCAATATTGGATTATGTAATTTGACTTCTAAGATTAATCTAGTGTAGATTAATATTATCATTTATGTTTGTATGTTAGCATTTATGATAAGTATCCATGAATAAATCGTGTTATTCTAAATATCCCTAGTCGATTGTTATTATGGGAATAATAACAAACTAAGACTAGTATGAGTGATAATGGATATTCATAAGATGAATATAGTGTATACAGATACAGATTATACTCACGGGTAATATGTTAGAGAACATGTTACTGGAGACCCACTATGAGATCAAGTTCATGGTCATGTGTCACAACTGATCTTGATTATAGTAGTGTCATTAGCTGATTCCTTTGACCTGAGGTCACCATTGATTCCGAGATGAACTCATGTTGTGCTTTGACGCAGTCAAACGCTGCTTGTAACAGAGTAGTTATAAAGGCTGTGATTGGGTACAATATGACTCATGCTTTGGGATGTGAGTGACAGATATGGGATTTTGTCCCTCTCTATCAAGAGAGCGATATCACTGGGCCCCTCGATAAGTAAGACTGTTAAATGCATGGCCGTGCTCAAATAATTGATAGAGTATCAATTGATTTGTCTAAACGTTTTACTTTGATATCGAGAAAGCATATGATTAATTATATAAGATTGACAAGTGTACCATGTCTTATGATTAATCATGATATCAAAGAGACAAAAGGGAATATGACATTCTATAAATAGGTATTGGATCATTCCAATCATGTTAATTGGGTAGTCATAATGGCTTGCTAGAGTCCGCTTGTGATCTATAAGGACATTATGGTAATTTCCTTATTGCCAATTAATATGAACCTATGGGGTCACACACAAAGAGCAAAATGAAGTTCATCTTATCGGGTATAAATTATTATTGGATAATAATTTGTGAATGAGAAAGAGAATATATATATAGTGATATATATTTACATATATATGTATATGTGAATATTAATATGGTTAATATTGCATAAGGTATGCCACATATTATAATTAAATTATATAGAGATATAATTAATTATAATATTGTATATACATATGTGTATTATGGAGAATTGATTTGACTTAATATTAATTGAGAATTAATATTAAGTTGTGTGGGTTAATTTATAATTATAACTAATAAGTGTATTAGGGTATAATTATAATTAACTTATTAGGTTATATATATAAGGAAATATATAACCTAATTGATATACAACAAAACACTGATTTTGGCAGCCACAATAAGGTGAATAGTGGCAGCCGAAATTCTCAACAAAACTCCAAGGAAAAATCTGATTTTTCGCTTTCTCTGTCTCGTTCGAAGAATCGTTCTTCAATCCCGGCGCTAGCACGCGGTGAATGAATTGCTCCGTGTGGATCAACCGTAGAGGGAAGCTATCTTGGTTCCTTTTGATTCAAAACCTACAAAGAATTAAGGTAATTCTTTAACCCTCCTTCCAATTCAGTGCAATGTACATGGATGCTTGGAGGGGATTAATCCTTTTATTTCCGCTGCGTTTTGTTTTGTGTGATTAATTCCCAACATATAGACTAAGTTTCGACATATTGGTATGCCTAGGGTTGGGTACAAGATGCTGCTTGTAAAAGTGTACTCGTACACAGGTACGTATGGACGGAGTTTTGGTGTATTGGTACACCTAGGGTTGGATACAATATGTTTCTTGTAAAGGTGTACTCGTACACGAATGTGTACGAATAGAGTTTTGGCGTATTGGTACACCTAGGGTTGGATACAAGATGCTGCTCGTAAAAGTGTACTCATACATAAGTGTGTATGGAAGGAGTTTCAGCATATTAGTATGCCTAAGGTTCAGGAGCAAGACATGGATTGCAAAAGTGTACTTGTACATGAATGTGTATGGACGGAAGTTAGTGTATTTGTACGCCTAAGCTGGAAGCAAGACATGGCTTGCAAAAGTGTACTCATACACTAGTGTGTACGGACATAAATTCGATGTATTGGTACGCCTAAGGTTTAGGAGCAAGACACTGCTTGCAAATGTGTACTCGTACACGTATATGTACGGATAGAGGTTCGGCGTATTGGTATGTCTAAGACTGTGGCCATTATATGATATGGGTTATGGACAGGTATATATGCATGTCATTTAGACCAAACATTGGTACGACAATGTGCCTAGTATAATAATATGCCTAAAGCTTAAGGATGTGAATGTCACACGATGTATATGGCTGCATAAAAGAAGGTTAGGATGAACGCACACAGATGATGATCATGTGTATGCCATGGTAGAAATTCTGTGTGCCACACAATTGGCATGGCTGCATAAAAGGGTTAGTCATGTATGCCTGGCACACATTACATGTTTTGCAAGAATGGTATGAAAAAGATAACAAATCGAGCAAACATTTTAGCGTAAGCAAAAGGATGCTCACCCTTCCAACCTTATTTCTCCATGATTGGTCAATTCAAAATTGTCCTAGGTTTTGGATGTCTTTGTTATCATCGAGGAATAACAAAGGTGTGTCTCTAAAAAGATGCAATTTTTGAAGTTCTAGATACCGTATGGGGAAATTACCAAGGCTTTCTATATGGGTCATAGTCACGCCAAGGGTTAACATCAAGGTTCCCGTAGCAATATATACTCCTCAGTTCTCCCTAAGGCTCCGAACGAAGGGGTTCGTACTAGGCTACGAGTGATGTACCATATCTGTGTCCCAGGGAGCTTTTGGTCTATCGGCTACACTTCAATAGCACATCAATGTGAATAAGGGAATTTTTCGGGACCATGTGTGTATAAGTGCTTATGATATGATAAACAAAAGAGCGTAAATAGGTAAGGTTAAGCTATTTCACACAAAGCATTTTGAGTGTTTGTCTATTGATTTTATAAAAATCATCCCTAGCAAAGTCACCACTATGAGCGAACGATCCTCGACATGAAAGCACGAGCGAGGCCGTGAGGTCGGTGCTGGAGGACTTTTCATAGAAAACGTGTTTCTTTTATAGAAAACATGGTTTTCAGGTTTTGGAAAATAAGGCAAAACAAAAGGAACGTAGGAAACCAATTCCTCACGCCTTAAAGGTTGACAGGAGTCGCCACCTGGCTCAGCTCATACTGAGAAATTGTGGTATAGCCAAGCGCGATAGGGATTCCTATACCTTTAATATAGAGATTCTGGTCCAGACAAATCACTTATTTTTGTTTTGTTATGAAATAGCATTTAACTATACCAAATGTACACTTTTTGTTATTTTAATTCCCTATTAAGTATTCAATCCTAGATATTTGTTATATGCTTACACAGAAAGCCATAAATAAATTCAGAAAGCGATAAATGAATTCAGAAAATAAAATTATTACAACCAAATCGAATGAACTATTCTAGGGGATACATTTGATAAAAATGAGATAGGGGTACAATAGTCTAGTTTACACAAAATATTCTAAAAGTAGAAAGCTAGCATTCATCTAACCTAGCATACATCTACCTGCAAAACAAACGTTAGTGATACAGATAAATATTCACACATTGGAAAGGGATAATCAGGAAAACCCAACAGGTTTTTCCGATCAGACCTGGAAAACGGTTTTAGAAACGTCCTGTATTTTTGGATTTGGAGCAAATGGTTTTAGAAAACAATTTTTCCAATTTTTTGTTTCTCATTAAGCATGCCAAAGCTAGTCCGACATCCAGGGATTTATCGGAAATCCCTTTCATGTGGGTTTAGAATAATGCTTCAGGGATTACACTAGGTCAAAAAGCACATAAACACCCAAAATCAGTTTTATGAGAATAAATGAATGCAAAAAAAATAATATGAAAAAGGAAAATCTTATGCTAGGGAAACGGATTGAATGAGCCGTGTGGCTCAAGATATGAGCCATAAAGCTCAAAATGGATCAAATATGGGTCGTGCAGCCCAAATTTGACCGGCAAAAATAGTTTTCGGTTTGTGATTTTAACGTGTAGAAATTCATTTTAGGGTTTTCTCCTTTTGGATTATATGATCCTTTGGGGGTTTATCAAAGGATTAGACTAAGAAATCAGAGATTTTCATCCCGGATTGTATAAGACCAAAAATTCTAGAAAATAAAGAAAATTGCAGTAGAACTCATAGGCCGTGATGAGCTGCACGGCTCAATTTTCTCCTAAGATGGACCATCTGGCCTCGAAGATAGGCCGTACAGCCCTGTTTAAAAATTAACAACAAACTTTTTTCGGTTTTCAGCAAAATCAATACAACACAAGCAAATCAGACAATGCAGGGATGAAAAGGGTCGAATTTATAGCCTCTCAGAAGTTACCTTTAACTATTATATCTAGGATTTGATGAAAAGATCCAAATCCGTTCATCAAAGCTTTGGAACCAATTCTAACTCGTGTAAACAAACTGAAACTCGCTGGGAACCGAAATGCAGCAGTGAATAACTTCGAACCATAGAGATTTACATGTTGAAATGGAGTTTAGTGCTTCAAAGGGTTTTTATTTTTTGGTTATTTTCCTATTGAAAATGATAAGGAGAAGTTGAAAAAAAATGGTGATGAAGGTGAAGCAGAGGAAGAAAATGAGAATTGTGAAGTTGATGAGAGAGGATAAGCCATAGATGAGTTATTGTTGTGAATTGTTGGGAGAAGGAAAATTAATTTCTTTTACTTAATTCGTTACCATAATCCCTCTACTCTCTGTAATCATCATCTTTTGGGAAATATTTTTTAATTCTGCCTAGTGGGCTAAGTTGGTTTGAGCTCTCTGACTTTAGGGATGGGCTGTACGGCTCATCAACCTTCCAGATTGGGTCGTACAGCCTTATATTTAAGTCGTATAGCTCTTCTTTGAATTCCAACTATACCCACTTTAAGCAGCTCTCTTCCGCGGCTTAAACCTCAAAAATTGGGTGCCTCCTTTTGATTTGGGTCGTGTAGCCCATCTTCGAAGATGAAAATCTATTTTTCCAATTTTGACGATTTTCAGTTCATTTTTGCATAAGTTAGAATCCGTTCTTCGCTTCTTAGGCTAGTATTCTAGACAATTCTAGATAAAGAATAACCTGAAATCTTCATCATAGAGGTCAGATAAAAATCCGTGCTCACATAACCTTTTCATCCATATGGGACAGACTGCAAAAACAACCTATGAAACCCTTGGACTTGGAAGTCTCCAACAATGTCTTTTACGACTGTAATGACATTTGAGTATGACGGTGTATGATAAGCCATGTTACTCTGACATCTTTAAGTATCTGCAAGACTAGCAGTATCTATAGGAGCAGACATGACTGACAGGGCAGCTATTAGGCGAATGGCAGTGCAGTTCAGAATCTTTGAGAGCCAGCTCTTTAAAAGGACATTAGATGGTCTACTTCTGAGGTGTCTAGCAGAATCAGAAGCTCACGAGTGATGAAACAGGTGCATTCAGGGTCCTGTGGTCCACATACTAGCTCTAGCGAATAAGATCCTATGACAAGGTTATTTCTGGCTTACCATGCAATTAGATTATGTCGAAGAGGTGAGGTAAATACCTCGAATGCCAAATTTATGGAGATATTTGCCACCTTTCACCAATGGAACTACAAAGTCTCTCTACTCCTTGGCCATTCTCGGTATGGGGGATAGATATCATTGGTGAGATTCGACCTCCAGCGTCAAACGGTCATAGATTCATTGTAGTAGCGGTTGACTACTTCTCAAAATGGGTAGATGCTGAATCCTATGCCAATATCCGGCAAAGAAAATGGCCAAGTTCATAGAGAATCACATTTTCATATGGTATAGCATTCCACACCATGTGGTGACCGATAATAGGGTATAGTTCCAAGGTGTGACGACAGATTTACTTGTACAGCACGGTATAGAGCATCACAGATCTTCTCCCTAGAAACCATAGGCCAATGGGGCAGTAGAGGTGACCAACAAGTCCATTAAGAAGATCCTAGCTAAAATGGTTGCTACTTATAGAGATCGGTCAAAGAAGTTACCATTTGCTCTTTAGGGTTATAGGACTAGTGTCAGGACACCTACCAGTGAGACCCCGTATTCGTTAGTGGATGGAATAAAAGCGGTGCTTCCGGTGGGAACGGAATTGAAGTCTCTGAGAATTGCCATAGAAGCTCAGCTACCAGAAACAGAATGGGCTAGGGCTAGATATGAATAATTGGTCATGGTTGAAGAGAAGCGCTTAAAGGCCTCGGATCACTTGCAGATGTACCAGCAAAGGATGGCCAGAGCATACAATCATTGAGTTCGTCACTAAAAACATCTTCTGAAAATAGGAGAGCTAGTGCTAAAGTAGTTAGAGCCAAATTGGGAGGGCCCATATTTAGTGAAGAAGATCCTCTCAAAAGGTGCAGTCAAGATAATGGATATAGACGGCAATGAATTCACCAACCCAGTCAACCAGGATTGCCTCAAGCGCTATCATGTTTAGAAAATTCAAAGTAGCCTGCTAAGCTGTAAAGGCAGCTTAGGCAAAATTTAAGGCATGAAGTGAGAGTTGTTGGCTAGAAAACCTATGAAGGCTAGTTAACCGCATGAGTAAGTCATCTGAGATGTATATTATTTTATGACCATTCTCACTTTGATTTCATCAATGAAATGTCATTCTGCTTAATGTATTTTATAAATGTGTAAATGTGTGTTCAGATCCATCTGCTAAAACATCCAAGTAAGCCAAACATTCAAACATATATGCACATGAGCTGTCACATCAAACTAAAACTTGCAATCAAATAATTCTTCCTTAAAAAAAATAATAATAATAATAGCCTACTAGATTGAAAACCCAACATAGGCGATTTAGGTACCAAAAAAAAAAGTGATTCAATAGATTGAAAACCCATGTAGAGCAGTATATGTAAAAGTTAGGATCATACAACATTCAAACAATAATAAAAACAGAAATAAGGGAAACAAACGACAGCTACACCTTCCTCCTCTTAGCGGCCACGGTCTTCTTGATGCCAATCAGTCGAGCCACCTAATAGTCACGCTTTGGCACTCCTTTCGAGTGTGTGAAACCCTAATCTCAGCCAGCCATAATTTGTATGACTCGTCAGTCTCTAGAGTGGCAAAGGAATTGTACCTCAGCTCCTCGTAACGAGCAATGCGTGGCCATCAAGTCAGAATGTGATCAGGCCAATGTGAAGTATACTCCATGCCTTCAGTGATGCAAGATGATTCGAGAATCCCCTACACTTGCTTGTATTATCTATAAAGGTGGGCCGAAGAGTAGAAACTCACCTTGTTTAGACCTAACAACTGAATGCCTCTAGCCCACATGTCCATAGCGACGTAGGTGATCCTCAACCGAGGGTAAACCCATCTAATCTGATCATTAACTCCTTAAGCCAACTAGACCTCCTACTCTTTTTTAATCATCCAACTGTAGCCCACCATGGTGAAGCCTCACTCCTAGAAGGTGGCAGGTACTTCTTGAAATTCCTTCGAGGCACATGGATGAAAGGCAACTTCTCTATAAGCCATACCTATGACAGGACAAGGGTTCAAGGGTGATAACTTAGCATTCAGGTGTGAGTAGTGATAAAAGGGATTACCTGAAGCAGCAAAAACTGGTTTTCGATCTAAAATGACCGATTGGAGTGGGTAGAATCTAGTTGAATCAAAGTCTCAACTAAAATCAATGCCATGGGCGAAGCTCCAGCAGCCATCTGAGGGATGACAGAAACAAGTCTGAATGGGCATGCCCCAATGCTCACACCACACAGATATTGACTCATTAGCAATAAGATGACCATACTAGCCCATCTAGAATGATCCTGAAAGTATCCATATACTAGCTCATCACTGAATCCGGGTGGAAGCTAGGGGTTGAAGCAGTAGTGGAAAGTAGTGTTTTTATCTAAGACTGAGAATGTCGAATAGGTTGATCAAAGAAGAGACATCACCAAAGACAACCCTAGGTATGGCGATCTTGGTAACTTTGAGGCAAGGCACATTTAGAATTGCATTGAATGCTTTGAACAAGGGACATAGCTCCTGATGCAAGAAATTGAACACATGATCAACTGGATCCCAGCAGCATATGATAGCTTATAGTAGAGTGGGATTCCTCGACCCATTGTAATAGGCTTTCATATTCTAAAGCCTAAAAGGCTTCAGCTTCAGCCAATCTAAGTCCTTCAGGGTTCTTAGAAATGAGCAAAGCCGAGAATTGAAAGAATCCATAGATGAATCGATGTCGAACGAATGAACACTAGAAATCAGAGATTAACAACCGTGTGGCTATTGCAACAACTGTGCGGCCTTCACAACAGCCGCACGGTTGTAGCTGCATCAGCCGCATGGCTTTGGTTCTCAGAACAAAACCACAAAATTGAAAACTTTGAAATATGTTACTGATCTTGAAGTGACACCTATACGAGGTGTAAATTTACAGCCGTACAGCTGTTGTTTCAACACCCACGCAGGTATCAACTCAAGACAAAATCACCGAAAATTGATTTTCGTGCACTTCATGATATTTGAACCTTAAATTTGTATTCTAGAAGCATATATTAGAACAGAAAAATGATGAAATCTTAGTTTCTTGAAATCTGACTCACTTACCATGCTAAATAATGAACCAGTAAAATTGTTTTTAAAACAGTTTTCTTAAAAATCAAGACAAGGACGTTTTAAAACGTTTTCTAGGTCTAGTCAAAGAGATTTCTAGATAACAAGTAAATTACTTATCTGGACCTAGATCTCTGGAAAGTATAGCGGCCCTCACTTGGTTTCAGTTGTACCAAAATTTCTCGGTGAGCTGAGCCGGGTGGCGACTCCTATATTTTCTTTAGGATTTTGATCTCGAATCTTTTATGGATATTATTTTCCAAAATGAATTTGATACTATAATTGTTATCACAAAAAACCTTATGTTACAAAAATTCCCCGGTTCGCTTCGCGCTTTCGTTCTTTCCTATAACGAAAAACGTCGTCCCCTCACAGCCGTCGAAGAACATCATCCACCTTTTCACTTCTACCATGGCCAACTATTCATCTAGGAACTCCAAGTTATCTAAATGATCGAATTCCAAAGACTAATTGGCTAGAAATTCTACTACTGCCCAACCCTTGATGACTTTGTTGGTGACATATTTAATATCAAATTCTGACAACGACAATAATCATCGGGAAAGTTTTCCCACCAGAGATGGAGCTTCATAAAGATATTTCATTGGGGCGACTTTCACTACTGCTTGCACCTTGTATGATTGGAAGTAGTGTCTCAGCTTTTTGATCAACCAGAACATTTCAACTGAGTCTTTTCTGCCACTGTGTATCTATCTCATAATCAAGTAGTTTCTTGCTCAAGTAGTAAATAAGATAGTCCTTGTCTTCTTGTTCTTGCACCAACATTGCTCCTATAAAAGATTCTTCCACTTAAGGGTGAGCATCGGTCGGTTCGGTAACCGAACCGAACCGAATTGTCGGTTAACCGAACCAAATTGTCAGTAATAATTAGAACCGAACCAAACCAAACAACGATGAAAACCTAACCGAACCGAACCGAAAAATTTCGGTTCGGTTCGGTTATTACAGAAATTTGGTATTTTTGCCGAAAATAAATAAAAAAATTATTTGAAATGATTTTTAGGGCAATTAATTGAACCATTATATATTATTTTTGTAATTAATTGTTATTTGGTCATTTTATATTTTTTAATGAAATATAAAATTCAATTACGTAAATTAGAATATTACACACCTAATATATATATATATATATAATTATAATAATAATAATAATAATAATAATTCGGTTCAGTTTCGGTTAAACCAAATTTTTTCACGGAAAAACCGAACCAAACCGAATACCAAAATATATATAACATTGTTACCAAAACAAACCAAAAAAAATTCGGTAACCGAACCAAATTTTTTTTTTGGTTTGGTTCGGTATTGGTATTCGGTTTTACCGAATAGTGCTCACCCCTACTTCCACTGCCAAATAAAGAATCAATGGTTTACCCGGTACTGGTGGACTCAAAATAAGTGAATTTACCAAATAAGCTTTGATTTTCTCAAATGCCTCCTGACACCTGTCATCCCATACCATTGGTCTTTCTTCAAAAGCTTGAAAATTGGCTCGCAAACTGAAGTTAAACTTAGCAATGAACTGACCAACATACTTCCTTTTCTTTCTTAGGAGTGAGCATTTGCTTAATCGCCTTAATTTTGTCTGGGTCCATTTCTATTCCCCTCTAGTTAATGACATGTCCCAACAGCTTCCCTAATGTAACTCTCAATACACATTTCTTCGGATCAAGCCAGAGGTTATATTGCTCAATGCCCATAAAAAATATATCTAGTATAGCAGGGCGCTCTTCCAAAGTCATTGATTTAACTAGCTTATCATCAATATATACCTTGACTTTCTTGTGGATCATATCATGCAACAAAGCTGTCATAGCCCTCTGAAACATTGCCCCTGTATTTTTCAATCCAAAAGGCATATCCCTGTAACAAAATGTGCCCCACTCTATAATAAAAGCAGTTTTAACTTTATATATCACGTTCATCAGAATCTGGTTGTGTGCCGAAAACCCATTCATAAATAAGTACATTGCTGCCTTCGTTGCACTGTTAATGAGCACATGAATGTACGACAGTGGGAAATTACCCTTTGGTGATGCTTTATTTAGATCCAGGTAATCCACACAAAGTTTGACCCGTCCATCTTTCATAGGAACTGAAAAAATGTTTACTAGCCAGTCCGTGTATGTCACCACTTCTAAAAACTTTGCTTTTATTCGTTTGGCCACTTCTTCTTTCACTAACTATGCCCATTCTGGTCTCAGTCATCTTAGGTTTTGTTTCACTGGGGGAAACTTGGGATCTATTGGAATACTATGCTCTGTTATCTCCCTGTCAACTCCCGGCATATCCTGATAAGACCATGCAAAAGCTCTAACATGTATTTTTAGTACTTTTGTCAATTCTCTCTCTTCCTCAGGAGTGAGATCATCATTTTGGGGTTCTCAATTGTACCTAAATTAATTTCATGCAATGCAGTGTCATGAATACTAAATATGCTCAATGGAGACTCGCATATATACAAAGAACCATATGTATAAACATCGCACAAGTAAGCAAATTGGGTATTCATTGCATTAAACTTGTTATATAGTTCATTGCAACAAATAACCATCTCAAAGTCTAACGCAAAATTAATCATAACAACACCACCTAGCATGACAATTCCAGGTCTAGTACGACCATCAAAAGTCAAGCATGTAGGGGTTTTTCATCGAAAATTAACCAATGGCAGCGGAAACCAATTTCAATTTTCTCAAACCGGGGTCCCAAGAGCTTATGTAATAGAAATTAAAAACAACAAATAAAGTAGAAAGTAAGAAACCAATTCTCACCTACTATGTCTCTTCTAGAGACGGCTATAGAAATCAAAGCAGATTTCCTCCGCACTCACGTACACGAATGCCTATCGAGCAGGAACCCATGCTAGTGGAGGATCAAAGCTAAGAGAGAATGCAGTGGGGAGGCAAAATTTTCCTCTAAGGAAAAAGGTGCCTTGGCCAAATTCTAGTGTGCCAAAATTAGGGTTAGGGTTTTATCATTTAAGTGGGTATTTATATCTGTAAAAACCCTTGGTTAAAATTAAAAGCATAGGTTAAATTTAATTTCAATTCAATTTCAATTTTATATATATGTGATTCATTAAATCATATAATAAATCACATAGAATTTGAATTAAAATTAATTTATATAATTAAATTAACCCAATTAATTAATTCAGACTTTATTTAAATGAAATACATATAAACCTATATATGTATAAAATTTCCACCAGGAAATTAATTCATGAATTAATTTATTCAAATTAATTCTATGGAACCCAATTAATTGATTATATTATTTTGATCAATTCAATTGATCTATAACTTTAATCAATAGATTCCTTCTCTCTTCAGTTAGGATACTCTAAGTATACAGATGACCCGTTTAGTTCAAGCTCATATGTTCAATTTGTACGATCCTGTTGGCCCATCTTTATGTTGATACTGGGCCCATCTTTATGTTGACAGTGGGCCCATCTTTATATTGACAGTGGGCCCATAGCCCATAGACTGTATGTGGGCTCTAGCAATCCATTATAGCCCCAAATTAAGACAGAGACAACAGTCTAACGGAAGTCGTAACCCTATAGTTTAACTTACATCTCCCATGTCGCTAATATCGGTTTCCAACATAGAGGAATGGTGTCATCACCCTCTTTTGTGTTTAGACATTAACTTGATCCCGAATGAATTAATGCTCACATACAAGTTCCAACTTGTTTGGGTGTGGCCACACTCTTATCAATTGCACTCATCAAGTGGCCGATGATATCTTCTTAGTGAATCACTGAGTGACATTCTCTTCTGCATACACATGGTCTTGTCATGCTTACTGGCACACCTAGGACCTTTAGGCTTACGCCAAAATGTGTACGTTCACATGCAAGACCATAATATGGTCAGCTCTAAGGATCCTATATAATTACTACATGAGAATCACTTATGATACTATACTATATGGATTTCATGTTTAGTGGATCTATCCAGTACCATGCCCCATTACATGTACCCATAAGCGTGATTGATAATCCATGTTCCATAGCCAGTAAGACACCGCTATACAATCAACTTTATGATAGTTTTTAGTTTCATTCATTCTGTGACTGGAACAAACTATGGATGGCTTTATGGTTATATTGTTTCCCTATCCATGATCTCACTGCCAAGCGCATGACACTTGTCAACATGGATATAGATATTACCATTGGATACTCTATTTATAATATTACACAAGATATATAATAAATAGATTGATGCCTTTATTTAGTAGCACAAATATGTAATACATTAATCTGTTAAAAGATACAAAATGTACAATACAAAACAAGGACAAATGCCTTGGGACTAAGGCATTCCCAACAAAACATTCATCACTCAGCGTAGTGAATTCAAACCCAAGGGGATAGTGATGTTTAGTGAAAAGCTCCTACACTTTGAAACAATGAAGATTGACTCTGATAAACTCCAGGTCCGTCTTCTTTTATTTTATTCACCGTGCTCTTTATCGTGCAATTAAGTTCACCTAGAGATTAAGACCTTTTTGGTAGATGTTGAACTTAATCACAGGAGGGGCAGCCCGTGAGCACAGATTATTCCGACCTCTATGATGAAAGCTTAGTTAGTTATCCTTTGTCTTGAGAATCTTGGAGACACTAGCCCAAGAAGCAAAGTTTGGATTCTAACTCGTGTCAAAACATGTCGAAAATTGTCAAAAACCCTAAGGACTAAGCTGACTTCAAGAGATAGGTCGTACAACCTAAATGGAGGTGGGATGAGCCATGTTAAAGTGGGTAGAGCCATAAAAAAGAGCTACTTAAAATTGGAGATAGATGTATTGGAAGGATAAGCCGTATGGCTCAAATTTGGCAAAGATGAGTCGTACGGCTCATCTCAAAAAGTAGAATTGAAAGAATGTAGAGCCTTCTGAATCTACGGGCAATGTTCTTAAGGCTGATGGAATTACAAAAGAAGAATTCATCTTTTAGAAGAAGTTAAAAGCAAAATATGCTGAGCTGAAGGAAGTGTTGTCTGAAGTGAGAAAGGAGGCTAACTCTAAACCTAACAAATGCATTAATATTGATAAGATGATAACCCGAGTAGAAGTTCTTTTGGTCGATTTTCAAATGTCGAAGATTACTACTTATAGGGGCATAGGTTCTCCTGAAGCGCATTTGAATCTTTATACCGGGGTGATGCTAATAGCAGGAGTCACCAAGGAGCAGTTAACCAACCTGTTCTCCACTACTTTAGAAAAAGGAGCATTGGTATGGTATAATAGCTTGTCTGAAGAAATAAAGATGAATAAGAAATATGTTTCTATAGCCTTTGTCAAACATTATAGTTTTAACAACATGATGCAAGTGAAGATATATGATTTTGAACAAGTTAGGCAGTGGCCCAATGAGTCTTTTGCAAGCCTTTGTCAAAGGTGGATAAGGAAGGTGATTCAACTAAAAAATAGGTTTGATAAAGATAAGCTAATTCTCAAGCTTACAGATGGAAGCTAGGAAGTGTACCGGGAAGCCATGAGATACTAGAGTTTTGATACTCTAAGTGATGTTTATGAGATGGAAATCGGGATTCAAAGGCATCTAGGTGAAAAGCTTGATGGTTGATTCATAGCTGATAGCTCAGGAGCAGTGAGTCCAAAATATGTGAAGGTTACATTAGTGCATCAAGGGCAGCTTGATCGGCATAAAAGTTGAAAGAATCATGGAATTTCTCCTTAGACTCTAACTTTGACTTAAATCTTTGCAAAGTGCAGAAATGGTGGCTTATTAAAGTCCTTAAATTCTTTCAATAGGCCTTCAGAAGAAGATAAAAATAACTTCTGCACTTATCATGTGACAGTTGGACATAAGATTAACAATTGCTTTATTCTGCTAAAAGATTTAATGAAGCTAGTCAGGGATGGAAAGTTGAAAGAGCCAAGAAAGCTTGACAATCAGGCCAATTACTCGTATCTTGTATTTGAAGACCAAGTCTCCATGGTACAGTCTATGTTACCAGCAGATTTAGTATTTTCTTAGGTCATTCAAGCTAATTTGAATGCACTAACAATGATGGTCAGTGAAGCTACCAATATCGAGGGGCCTACTTCATCTTCAGCTAATGATAGTTTAGTGGAAAGCATAGAATTAGAAAGGAAACATAGAGCAGAAATGATCAGTCGGGTAGATATAAATAGCATAGTGGATGCCTTTAAAGATTTTATTTCTTCAGATCACTTCCATGGCATTATCAGAGAAGAAGTAGCTTTAGCATTGAAAGCGAGTTTAGTAATAGAAAGGTTGGAGGCAAAATATGCAGAATTAGAAAAGACTATAGCAGAACTAAAAAAAAAGATCTGTCTTTGCTTTAAAAAATATGTTGTCAATGGAGATGGAGTAAGCCAGGTGTTGAGGTTCTTTCTCCAGATCAGCAAGTGTCAGAAGACATCTCTTGCAAGGGTTTAGTATTACCTATTGTACATGATAATGTGAGTGGTATGTCAGCTACAAGGGTATCAATGTCATAACTTAAAAGGCTACTCAAGTTTATATATGTGTCCATGAATGATTATTTTGATGAAGGAAGTACAGAATCGATGTCCAGTACATAACAAACAAATTCGATGCTGATTTCGCCAAGGCAATCTATTTAGAATGTTGATAAGGTATCAATTGGAATTCCTCCTTGGTCTTTATCATTGTCCCAAATGTATGTAGAAATAAAGGTTCTTATCTTCATTCAGGCATTTTGAGAAGCCATCTGAAGCGGATAACAATAACTTTTGCACATATCATATGGCAACTGGCCATAGAACCAATGAGGGCTATCGTTTGAAGAGGGATATTTAGAAATTGGTTGATGAAGGGAAGTTGAGGTTGATAGATTTGTCCAAAGAAAATAAGCAATCGGTGGTAATCTGAATGAACAAATTATCTTAAGTAGCAAAGTCCACCTTTGCTTACCAAAAAGTCATACATGACTCACCATCTACATCATCACATTTTGTCCAACAAAATGACTCAACATTTATTGCCCTAATGGATCAATATTTCGGCCAAGATAAGTCCCACTTAATGTAGGCATTTTTCATTTTAAGACCAAGCCCAATTAATTCCTTTGATTTAATTAAAGTCAATTATAACTTTAATTCAACATGTATATATATACATTATACCATATAATATATATTCCATACATTTAAATTAACATTAATTTGCTCTATTAATTTAATCAAGTGATTAAATTAGACACACATAAAATGAAAATACATGTAAACCTATATATTTCCCCTTAAGTAATAACTCTCATAAATTAATTCATTGAATTAATTAAGAGAAGGCCAAAATAAATATTAATCATATTATTTTGATTAATCCAATTAATCTATATAATATAATTAATGGATCTCTCTCTCTTCAAATGTGTATACTCCAAGTACACACTTAATCCTGTTGGGATTCGTCATTGGAAAAATAACGTGGCGCAGCGGAAAATACACCTTTTAAAATTTCCTAGAATCCACCTATCGTGTCCAATTACCATTGATTAGAATAAAACCAAATTGAATCAAGAGAGATTAACTCACCAGATTCGTCTCTTCTAGAGACAGCTGCAGAATCATTTTCTTGAAACTGCGATCTCCAAATTCCGGTGCATGACCAACTATTGAGCGGGAACCGGTGCTAGCCGAAGACGCAAAGGAATGGAGGATTAATGCTGGGATTTTCGGTTGATTTGGGGCTGCTCTTGGTGGCTAGAATTTCCAGCAATTAATTAGGATTGAATTAGGGTTTTATTGCTTAAGTGTGCCCTTATATAGACACCTTGACTAATTAGGTTTTAATTAGGTTAATTAAACCGAAGCCCACTAGGATTATAATTACATAAATAACTTTAATTAAAAAGTATATACTACGTAATTTAATTCCATTTGGCTAAATTTAATTACCCCTAAATAAAATTAAATCACACTTAAGTAAATACAACACCTGGATTTAATTTTCCTACTTAGGAAAATTATTTAATTAATTGTTTACTTTATATAATTCAATTAATTAAATAAATTAATTAATTACATTATGTAAACTTATTAATTAAATTAAATTCAACCCAATGTTAATTAATTACCTTGACACCGAATGTCAACTAATTAATTAACGCATTCCTTCTAATATACATTACATGTACAATTTCTATAAGTTCCGGCTTAGTTGATCTATGTGCACGATCCTATGGGTCTGTCTTTATGTTGGCAGTAGGCCCAAGGCCCACGGACTGTAAGTGGGTTCTAGCAAACCATTACAACCCCCAATTAAGACAGAGATGCAGCAGTCTTTATAAGACACTCACCCGGTAGTAATCTCATAGTGTCCTTTGCCTAATGATATCGATATGAATAAACAAGAGGCATGGTGTCCATCATCCTCTTTTGTTGTTTATTATATTTCTTGATCTTGAGTTGACTGATTAATCAAATAAGCAACCAACTTATTTGGGTATGGCCATACACTTATCAGTCCCACTCATCAAGTGGCCAGTGATATCATCTCGGTGTTACCCGAGTGGCAATTCCATCACTTCATCATCAATATCAACATGTTCACCGGTCCACCCAATCATACCCGTATTTAGCATCCTTTTACAGACCTATTAGGCATATGTCAAAGTGAACCGGATTCCATATTGATATTATAATGAAATCTGGTCTGAGGATAAAAGAGACCTACTCAAGAAAGACCTATGACGCGACAACCATGTGGCTTTCTTGTGCGGATCGATCCAGTCCCATGTCAACGACATGTACCTATATTCATGACTGACTATACAAGTACTATGGCTAGTTAAGAACTGCAATATACAAGTATGTGGTTCTATTCGTTCCCAGGATTAGAACAGACCTGGGATTGGTTTTATGATTATCAATCAATGGATACTCTACTCATATTATAGCACAAGATATAAATGAAATAGATTAATTACCTTTATCAATGTGACACAAATAATATATTCATACATGGCTCTTAATGTATAATACAAAATACAAGAATCCAATGCCCTAAGAACTAGGGCACACCAACAAATCCGACTAGTTAAAGTCCAGATGTTCAATGTGTACGATCCAATAGGCCCATCTTTATGTTGGCAGTAGGCCAAGGCCCACAGACTGCAGGCGGGCTCTAGCAAGCCACTGTAGTCCCCAATTAAGATGGAGATAGCAGTCAAACTGTCACCGTAACGCTATAGTTTGCACTTGTAAATCCCATGTCGCTGATATCGGTGTCCAACACAGAGGCATGGATGTATCACCCTCTTTGTGTCTGGACCTTTACTTGATTCCGAATGAACCGATGCTCACAAACAAGATCCAATCTTGTTTGCGTGCGGCCGCACACTTATCAGTAACATTCTACAAGAGGCCAATGATATAGTCTCAATGATTCATTGAGTGACATTCCCTTCTGCATATCCATAGCACTGCCATGTTCACTAACACACCCGAACGTACCCATACTTGGCACCCTTTTACAGGCCCGTTAGGCGTACACCAAAGTGGGCCACTTCACATGCAGCACCATCATATGGTCTGGTCAAAGGACTTATACAAGCACTACACGAGAATCATTTGTGATACTATACCATGTAGATTCCAGTTAAGTGGATCGATCCAGTACCGTGCCCTTTTTGCATGTACCCATTAACCTGGTTGACATCCCATGTTCTATGACCGGTAAGACACCGCCATACAACCAGGCTAATGATAATCTTTAGTTCCATTCATTTCCATGATTGAAACAGACTACGGATGACTTTATGGCCATATTGTTTTCCCTATCTATAGTCTTACTGCCAAGTGCATGACACTTGACAACATGGTTATGGATATGTCCATTGGATACTCTATTTAAAATATAGCACAAGACATATAATAAATAGATTAATGCCTTTATCTATTGACACAAATTGTATAATACATAAAGTTCACATTAATGTACAAATGTATTATAGAAACACAAGGACCAACGCCTCGGGACTAGGGCATTTCCAACAATCTCCCACTTGCACTAGTACCTACAAGGCATGGGTCTAATCCCTATAGATCTAGTATAACCTTCATGCATAGGTAGAGCCAAGTGTGTTGGTCAAAAGATCTGCGACATTGTCCTTGGTATCCACTCTTTGTAATGAGATGTCAACCCCTCAGCGATTTCTCGCAATAGGTGAAACTCCCTGAGTTCGTGCTTCGTGTATATGTGTGACTGGGGCACTTAGCTTGTGCAACAGCCCCAACATTGTCATAGAAGATATCAACTAGTTACTGAATAGTTGACACTACCCCCAGTTCCATGATAAAATTCTTTATCCACACAACTTCCCTAGCTGCATCACATGCTGCAACATACTCAGTTCCTGTGATAGAATCCACGATGGTCAGTTGCTTGGAGCCTTTCCAACAATAGCACCACCATTTAGCATGAACACATACCTTGACTGTGACCGGTATTCATCCTGGTTGGTCTGGAAGCTTGCATCAGTGTACCTAGTAACTGACAGCTCTTCCTGACCCGCATGTACTAATAAGCTATCCTAAGTCCAGTTAAGGTACTTCAGGATTGCTTTGACAGCCTACCAGTGATCCATTCCAGGATCTGGCTCGTCATACTTAGTGCAAAGGTGACATCAGGTCTTGTACAGAGCAAGGAGCACGTGATTGATCCAATAGATGAAGCATATGGGACCAATCTTATGTTCTCCCTGTCCTGCCTTGTCTTAGGATAGTTCTTCCTACTACATTTCAGCTCATGACCCATTGGCAAGAAACCTTTCTTAGCCTACTCCATGATGAATCTTTTGAGAACTATGTCTATGTACATGGCCTGACTTATGCCTAGAAGCCGATTAGATCTAACCCTATAGATCCTGATCCCCAGGATCAACTCAGCTTCGCCTAAGTCCTTCATTGTGAAGCACTTACACAACCACGGCTTTACCCTTGCAGTGTTGGTATGTCACTTCCAATTAGAAGGATGCCATTCCTATACAATACCAAGAAATTTACTATGCTCCCACTAAACCTCTTATACACACCCTTAAAGGTATTGTCGGTCTATAGCTTATAGCACCACTTGCAACCTATTACCTTAGCGCCCGGAGGTGGATCAACCAGGTTCCAAACCTGATTATCGTACATAGATTGCATATTCGCCACCATGGTAAACAATGGGCTAGCTATAGCCTACTAGAAGGTTTTGAGCTCCTCTTCATCCAAGACAAAATGAGCGTGATCATAGAAAATGAGAAACCCATATTTCTCATGTTCCCGACGATCCCTACCATACCTTCTAGGTTCTAATGTGACCTGGGCTGGTGCTTCCACTTATGGAAGCTCCACCCTGGTCTCCGAGTTATCCTTTTCAGGAGTTTGTGAGCTTTGAACTTCCCTGAGTTCAACATCGCTCCCACTGTCTTTCTTGGAAAGAATCCCCTTTTTAAGAAGGACCCCCTTTTGTGCCATGAACACCTTGTTCTCAGTGGGGTTGTAGAAGTAATACCCTTTGGTTTCCCTAGGGTAGCTCACAAACAGGCATTAGTCGGTTTTGGGTTCTAGTTTTGCTCATAGTCAATTTCTTAACTTGTGCATAACAACCCCAAATCCTTTGGAAAGACACATTGGGCACCCTGCCAGTCCATATTCCAAATGGGGTCTTTTCCAAAGCCTTAGTCGGAGTATAAATAAAAATGAGAGCCATTGTCTCAAGAGCGTATCCATTAGAAACTTATTGGGAGAGAGGCATGACTCATCATTTGAGCGGACCATGTCCATTTGAGCGGACCATGTCCAACAGGGTCCTATTCCTCCATTAGGACACCCAATTCCATTGTGTCGTTTTTGGAGGAGTGAGCAATGGAACTATTCCATGCTCTCTCAAATATGAGTCAAACTCTAGGCTTATATGCTCACCATCTCGGTCCAACCGAAGGGCTTTGATATTTCTGCCTAGTTTGTTCTGTACTTCATTCCTAAATCCCTCGAACGTATCAAGGGTCTCAGACTTATATTTCATTAAATAGGCATAGCTATATCTGATCAAATCGTCTGTAAAAGAGACGAAGTATAGATGTTCATCCCTGGTTGCTTTGCTCATAGGTGTTGGTGTGCCCTAGTTCTTAGGGTATTGGATTCTTGTATTTTGTATTATACATTAAGAGTCATGTATGAATACATTATTTGTGTCACATTAATAAAGGCAATTAATCTATTTCATTTATATCTTGTGCTATAATATGAGTAGAGTATCCATTGATTGATAATCATAAAACCTATCCCAAGTCTGTTCTAATTATGGGAACGAATAGAACCACAGACTTGTATATTCGATGACTGTATGGTAGTTCTTAACTAGCCATAGTACTTGTAAAGTCATTCATGAATATAGGTACATGTCATTGACATGGGACTGGATCGATCCGCACAAGAAAGCCACATGGTTGTCATGTCATAGGTCTTTCTTGAGTAGGTCTCTTTTGTCCTCAGACCAGATTTCATTATAATATCGATATGGAATCCGGTTCACTTTGACATACGCCTAACAGGTCTGTAAAAGGATGCTAAATACGGGTATGATTGGGTGGACCGGTGAACATGTTGATATTGATGATGAAGTGATGGAATTGCCACTCGGGTAACACTTAGATGATATCATTGGCCACTTGATGAGTGGGACTGATAAGTGTATGGCCATACCCAAATAAGTTGGTTGCTTATTTGATTAATCAATCAACTCAAGATCAAGAAATATAATAAACAACAGAAGAGGATGACAGACACCATGCCTCTTGTTTATTCATATCGATATCGTTAGGCAAAGGACACTATGAGATTACTACCGGGTGAGTGTCTTCTAAAAACTGCTGCATCTCTGTCTTAATTGGGGGCTGTAATGGTTTGCTAGAACCCACTTACAGTCTGTGGGCCTTGGGCCTACTGCCAACATAAAGACAGACCCATAGGATCGTGCACATAGATCAACTGAGCTGGAACTTATAGAAATTGTACATGTAATGTACATTGGAAGGAATGCGTTAATTAATTAGTTGACATTCGGTGTCAAGGTAATTAATTGACACTGGGTTGAATTTAATTTAATTAATAAGTTTACATAATGTAATTAATTAATTTATCAATTAATTGAATTACATAAAGTAAACGATTAATTAAATAATTTTCCTAAGTAGGAAAATTAAATACATGTATTGTATTAACTTAAGTGTGATTTAATTTTATTTAGGGGTAATTAAATTTAGCCAAATGGAATTAAATTACATAGTATATACTTTTTAATTAAAGTTTATTTATGTAATTATAGTCCTAGTGGGCTTGGGTTTAATTAACCTAATTAGAACCCAATTAGACAAGGTGTCTATAAAAGGGCACACTTAAGGAATAAAAACCTAATTCAACTCTAATTAATTGCTAGAAATTTCAGCCACCAATAGCAGCCCCAAAACAGCCGAAAATCCCAGCATTAAACCTCCATTCCTTCGTGTCTTCAGCTAGCACCGGTTCCCGCTCAATAGTTGGTCGTGCACCGGACTTTGGAGATCGCAGTTTGAAGAAACGATTCTGCAGCAGTCTCTAGAGGAGACGAATCCGGTGAGTTAATCTCTCTTGATTCTTATTTGATTTTATTCTAATCAATGGTAATTGGACACGATAGGTGGATTCTAGGAAATTTTAAACGGTGTATTTTCCGCTGCGCCACGTTATTTTTCCAATGACGAATCCCAACAGTGATATCAGAGCCTAGGTTTTGTCCATTAGATTGATTGGAATTTGTTCTTGAAAAGAAAGAATGGGTTTCAAGTTTGTTATTTTAGGGTTTTTATTCAATTGGTTTTGGTTTTGATAAACTCTAGAATTTTTGGATTGGGGTTTTTGATTATTTTCCCCAATTGGTTTCCATCTTAAAAATTATTGTTTTGTTGATTATTTAATTTTTGATGGATTTTTTTTATGATTTAAAAAAAAAAGGTTTTGGGCTGGATGGAATCGCAAATTGCGATTCCATCCAGCGGTAGCAGCTGCGGCAGGCTACCGCGTAGCTGTACTGCTGCCCCGCCGGGACAGCAGCGCCGCGCGCGGGTTTTGTGTCCGGTTTTGGATTTTGCGGGTATTTTTTTTATCCCGGACCCTAATGCAAATTAAATTAAATTTTTTAAATTAATTTGTGTTTAAATTATTTATTTTGTTGGCATGCATATTTAATTTAATTGTTTGCATATTAAATTGAATATGGACTTTGTGAAATTGGCCCAATAAACCGTGACACCGGTTAAAATTGGGAGAGCTAAATTTTAAATTTGTGACAACCCAAATTCAAGTGGGAGCAAAATTGTTAATTTTGCATTTATGGATGTTATCCATTGGGCCTTTATGGGCCTTAGTCACATTTGTTAAAATTGGCGATTTCACCCTAAGTAACTCGGCTTAACATTTATATTTATAATTTGGAATGCCATGATCATGCATCATATTGGTATGTATGTGCACGACAGGTACTTTGTTTGAAATGTTATGTTGAGTTCTATGGGCCCTAAATTATTATCGGTTGTAATTTAATTTTGGGAAATATGGCCTGCGTGCCATTTTTTATTTTGATGTAATTTTAGAATAGATTTTATTTTACAAAATTCTTGTAATTGCATCAAGTATGGAGCAAGCCCATGGTGGGAGCCCAAGAAGGATTGCAGTCCGGCCCATGAAGAATTAGATAGGATATCTAGTTTTTCATTAGGTTGTAATTAAAGGCCCATAGGATCTCATTTATTTTAAATTAAGTATGCTATTGCATTTGTCATATAATATGGATGTATGGATCACCAAATTATTACCCGCGTTTATGCATGCTAAGCCGTATCACTTAATTATAATCCGGAAATTAGAATATTGAGTCGCTTAAAAGTGCTTCCCACATTTACACCTCTTCCTCCCATTGATGGTGCAATGTGCGCCATGCCCTAGCTGGGTATATTGTAGTATTCGGTGGGCCGTCGAGGGTTAAGATACTTGGTATGGTTAACATGTGAATGGTGGTTTGACTCAACATGGGTAGCATTAGCTCAGAGCGGGCCCTAAGCACAGATGGGTAAAGTGTCAATAAGCCCATCAAACCAAGAGTCCTTCGTGGAAGGATTGGATAGGTTGTCCTACCAAACGACTCAATGGTTGGTTAGCAAGCCCTAGTTCGGCCAGTCATTGATAAGTTGTGGATCTTGGTCAAGTCAGCCAATTAACAACACCAACAAACAAATTAAAATCGGATTATTAATTTGAATTGGCTTAAAAGTCCTTTATTTCTAACTCAAGCAATGATTTCTTCCATGTAGATAATCCCATTTCAGTTAAGCAATTTAAATGGCTGCAACAAACAACAACTCACTATCACTTAGGTCACTCTTGGAGAAGGAGAAGCTTTTGGGGACTAACTTCCTGGACTGGGCTAGGAACTTACAAATAGTTCTTAGACAAGAGTCTAAGGAGTATGTACTGAATGATCCTTTACCAGCTGGCCCTCCTGCAGGTTGAGGCATCACTACGGTGATGGTGGAGCAGTACGATCGGCATGTGAGGGATGACCGAGATGTCTCGTGCCTCATGCTGGGTACCATGGCTTCTGATCTTCAGAAGCAGTTCATGGATGAGCATGCTTATGAGATGATGGATCAGCTTAAAAAGATGTTCCAAGATCAGGCTCGTCAGGAATGTTACCTGACAACTAAGGCACTTTGCACGACTGTGATGGCAGCTAGGACTTCTGTTAGCACTCATATGCTAAAGTTGAAGGGGCATATTGATACACTTGCCCGCCTCGGCTCGCCAGTACCGCAGGACTTGGCAATAGACATTATTCTCGGGTCACTTCATGAGTCTTACAACCAGTTTATCATGAATTACCATATGCAAGGGTTGGATAAATCGATTGTTGAGCTGCATGGCATGCTCAAGCTTGCTGAGCAGTCTCTTAAGAAGACTCCTGAAGTATTGCTGGTGAACAAGGGCAATACGCCCATTGCTAAGGGAAAGGCCAAATCTAAGGCCAAGGCTAAGGCCCAAAAGGCCAAGGCTAAGGGCAAAAAGGTGGTGGCCCAACCTAAAGCAAGGGTTGCCTCTCCTGACGATGTTTGCCATGAGTGTTATAAGAAGGGGCACTGGAAGAGCTCATGTCCAAAGCTAAGGGAGCAACTGAAGGGCAAAAACTGCTGCTTCAGGTATTTATGTTGTTGAGATTAATCTGGCTATTTCTACATCTTGGGTCTTGGACACTGGATGTGGATCTCACATTTGTTCAAATGTGCAGGGTCTAAGAAATAGGAGATTATTAGGATCTGGAGAAGTAGATCTTCGAGTCAGAAATGGTGCTCGGGTTCAGGCCATGGAGATCGGAGATTATTTCTTGGAGATGCCTAGTGGACTTGTTTTGGAACTAAGAAACTGTTATTTTGTACCTGCGATGCACAGGAATATTATTTCCGTTTCTTTGTTGGATATTTCTGGTTTTGTATTTAATATTGGACATGGTAGAATTTCTATGCAATGTGGCAATATTATTTATGGAACAGCATTTCTTGAAAATGGCTTATATATCCTTAATCTAAAACGTGAAAGTTCAATCTATAACATAAATACTAAAAGGATTAAACAAAATGAAATTAATCCTACTTACATCTGGCATTGTCGACTTGGCCATATAAATGAGAAGCGCATTGCTAGGCTTCACTCTAGTGGAGTGCTAGGGTCATTTGACATCCAGTCTTATGACACATGCGAATCTTGTTTGAGAGGCAAGATGACAAAGGCGCCTTTTAGCAAGACTACTGAAAGGGCCTCAGAGCTATTGGAGCTAATACATTCCGATGTATGTGGCCCAATGAGCAGTAGTGCTAGATTTGGTTTTCTGTACTTTGTCACCTTCACGGATGACTTCAGCAGATACGGTTACGTGTATTTGATGAAGCATAAGTCTGAGACTCTCCAAAGGTTCAAGGACTTTAAGAATGAAGTAGAAAACCAACTTGGCAAGAAAATAAAAGCACTTCGGTCTGACCGAGGGGGTGAATATTTGAGCCATGATTTTGACTTTTTTTGAGAGAGTGTAGGATCATATCCCAACTCACTCCTCCTGGTACACCCCAGTGGAATGGAGTGTCAGAAAGGAGGAATAGGACCTTACTTGGCATGGTCCGCTCGATGATGAGTCATGCTACACTCCCTGTCTCCTTTTGGGGATATGCTTTAGAGATAGCTACTTACATTCTTAATAATACACCAAGCAAGGCAGTTGAGGGAACACCATATGAACTATGGAAAGGCCGAAAGCCCAATGTTTCCTTCTTGAAGATTTGGGGCTGTGATGCACATGTTAAGAAACTGACAAGTGGCAAACTCGAGTCCAAATCTGTCAAGTGCCAGTTTGTGGGTTACCCTAAGGAAACTAAGGGTTATTACTTCTACGATCCGGCCGAAAACAAAGTTTTCATAGCCAGAAATACAGTCTTCTTGGAGAAGGAATTCCTTTCCAAGAGAGATAGTGGGAGTAATGTTGAACTTTCAGAAGTTCAAGACTCACAAACTCCTGCAGCTACTGCTGAGGATGCTTTGGGAACCAATCTGACTACTCAAGAAATTGAGGAACCAGAAATGGTTGCACAGGACCTTAGAAGGTCTGGTAAGACATGTCATCAGCCAGAGAGGTACGGCTTTCTCGTGACTGATGATGGGGACCTTATGGTTGTTGACCAAGAGGAGCCCAAGACCGATCAGGAGGCTGTTGAAAGCCCACACTCAAATCAATGGTGCAAAGCCATGGAGGCTGAGATGCAATCTATGCACGATAACCAAGTATGGAACTTGGTGGATCCACCTCTGGGTGCTAAGGTGATAGGTTGCAAGTGGTGTTTCAAGTTAAAGGCCCTGTGTGTATAAGATGGTTAGTGGGAGCGTTTCCACCGTCCTAGTGCTGTATGTTGACGACATCCTTATCATTGGAAGTGACATACCAACACTGCAAGGGGTTAAGCAGTGGTTGAGTAGGTGCTTCGTAATGAAGGACTTAGGCAAAGCTGAGACGATCTTAGGGATCAGGATCTACAGAGATAGATCCAATCGGCTTCTAGGCCTAAGTCAGGCCAACTTACATTGACAAGGTTCTAAAAGGATTCAGCATGGACAAGGCAAAGAAAGGATTCTTCCCTATGTGCCATGGGTTGAAGCTAAGTAAGAAAGATGGTCCTAAAACAAAGAAGGACCGGGAGAACATGGAAAAGATCCCTTACGCATCTGCTATTGGATCTATCATGTACTCCATGTTATGTACGAGGCCTGATGTCGTGTTTGCACTAAGTATGGCTAGCCGGTACCAGTCGGACCCCGGTAAGGAACACTGGAAGGCAGTCAAGGCAATCTTGAAGTACCTTAACCGGACTAAGGATGCTTTCTTAGTGTATAAAGGTCAAGATGAGCTGGTAGTGTCAGGTTACACTGATGCAAGCTTTGAGACCGATGAGGATGAGAACCAGTCATAGTCTGGTTATGTTTTTCTCCTGAATGGCGGTGCCATTAGTTGGAGGTCCTCAAAGCAGGCCACCATTGCTGACACTACAATGGAAGCTGAGTACATAGCTGCGTGCGAAGCTCAAAGGAAGCCGTTTGGATCAAGAAAGTCATAACTGAGTTGGGAGTAGTGCCCACTATCCTAGATCCAGTTGATGTTTTTGTGACAACAATGGGACCATCGCACAAGCTAAGGTGCCCCGGTCACACAAGAGATCCAAACATGTACTCAGAAAGTTTCACCTCATTCGGGAGATCGTGAACATAGGTGACATATCATTGCAGAGGGTTGACACCAAGAATAATGTCGCTGATCCATTGACCAAAGCGCTGTTGCAGACACAGCACGATGGTCATACCAGATCTATAGGAATTAGGGCAATGCCCACTTGGAACTAGTGCAAGTGGGAGATTGTTGGTGTGCCCTGGTTCTTAGGGCATTGGATTCTTGTATTTTGTATTATACATTAAGAGTCATGTATGAATACATTATTTGTGTCACATTAATAGGGCAATTAATCTATTTCATTTATATCTTGTGCTATAATATGAGTAGAGTATCCATTGATTGATAATCATAAAACCTATCCCAAGTCTGTTCTAATCGTGGGAACGAATAGAACCACAGACTTGTATATTCGATGACTGTATGGTAGTTCTTAACTAGCCATAGTACTTGTAGAGTCATTCATGAATATAGGTACATGTCATTGACATGGGACTGGATCGATCCGCACAAGAAAGCCACATGGTTGTCATGTCATAGGTCTTTCTTGAGTAGGTCTCTTTTGTCCTCAGACCAGATTTCATTATAATATCGATATGGAATCCGGTTCACTTTGACATACGCCCTGTAAAAGGATGCTAAATACGGGTATGATTGGGTGGACCGGTGAACATGTTGATATTGATGATGAAGTGATGGAATTGCCACTCGGGTAACACTGAGATGATATCATTGGCCACTTGATGAGTGGGACTGATAAGTGTATGGCCATACCCAAATAAGTTGGTTGCTTATCTGATTAATCAGTCAACTCAAGATCAAGAAATATAATAAACAACAGAAGAGGATGACAGACACCATGCCTCTTGTTTATTCATATCGATATCGTTAGGCAAAGGACACTATGAGATTACTACCGGGTGAGTGTCTTCTAAAAACTGCTGCATCTCTGTCTTAATTGGGGGCTGTAATGGTTTGCTAGAACCCACTTACAGTCTGTGGGCCTTGGGCCTACTGCCAACATAAAGACAGACCCATAGGATCGTGCACATAGATCAACTGAGCTGGAACTTATAGAAATTGTACATGTAATGTACATTGGAAGGAATGCGTTAATTAATTAGTTGACATTCGGTGTCAAGGTAATTAATTGACATTGGGTTGAATTTAATTTAATTAATAAGTTTACATAATGTAATTAATTAATTTATCAATTAATTGAATTACATAAAGTAAATGATTAATTAAATAATTTTCCTAAGTAGGAAAATTAAATACATGTATTGTATTAACTTAAGTGTGATTTAATTTTATTTAGGGGTAATTAAATTTAGCCAAATGGAATTAAATTACATAGTATATACTTTTTAATTAAAGTTTATTTATGTAATTATAATCCTAGTGGGCTTGGGTTTAATTAACCTAATTAGAACCCAATTAGACAAGGTGTCTATAAAAGGGCATACTTAAGGAATAAAAACCTAATTCAACTCTAATTAATTGCTGGAAATTTCAGCCACCAATAGCAGCCCCAAAACAGCCGAAAATCCCAGCATTAAACCTCCATTCCTTCGCGTCTTCGGCTAGCACCGGTTCCCGCTCAATAGTTGGTCGTGCACCGGACTTTGGAGATCGCAGTTTGAAGAAACGATTCTGCAGCAGTCTCTAGAGGAGACGAATCCGGTGAGTTAATCTCTCTTGATTCTTATTTGATTTTATTCTAATCAATGGTAATTGGACACGATAGGTGGATTCTAGGAAATTTTAAACGGTGTATTTTCCGCTGCGCCACGTTATTTTTCCAATGACGAATCCCAACAATAGGTCCATATACATCTGAATGTATTAGGTCCAGTAAGCTAGTGGCCCTTTCAGCCTACTTGCTAAAAGGAACATTAGTCGTTTTACCTTCTAAACGAGACACGCATATATCAAGTGACTCCATGTCAAGTGATCCTAGGATTCAAACTTTGCGAAGCCTAGCTATGCACTTCTTGTTTATGTGGCCTAAATGATAATGCCAAGGTAAACTGGATTAAGTTCGTTAGGCTTAACCCTTTAAGTATGTATATTATAGACATGATTAGTTTCATTTAGATCCTGGATATAAAAGACATTATTTAACAGAGCTACTCCATAAAATAATTCTTTTCTAGATAAACCCTTTTTACTATTACCAATAGTAAATGTACATCCAGAAATATCCAAAACTGAAACAGAAATAATATTCCTGTACAAAACAAGTATAAAATAACATAGTTTTAGTAACAAAACTAATCTACTAGGCATCTTAAGGTGGTCCTGCTGATCTCTATGGCAGTAACCCTTGCTCCATTTCTGACCCGCAAGTCCACTTGTCCTGATCCCAGTGAGCTCCTGTTCTTAAGTCCCTGCACATTACAACAAATGTGAGTACCACATCTAGTATCCAATACATAAGATGTTGAAACAGAGGTTAATGTCTATGACATATATACCTGATGAAGACACGCCCTGTGTCTCCCTTTTCTTTCCCAAAAGCTTGGGACATAATCTTTTCCAATGTCCAGTCTGCTTATAACTGAAGCAGACATCCTTGGGATGGGCCTTGGGCTGGGTTTTAGCCTTTTTAGCCTTGGCTTCCTTAGCCTTGGCCTTGCTCTTAGTAAGAGGAGGTTTCCCCTTGTTAACCTTAAGCACCGGCGGAGTCCTTTTGATCAACAGTTCAGCGAGCTGAAGCATCCAATGCAGCTCACTAACAGTACTGTCCATCCCTTGCTTGTAAAAGTTTAGGATGAATTGATCATAAGAATCTTGTAAAGAAGCCAGGATGGTGCTAACCGCCAGCCCCCGTGAGATAGGCGTTCTGAGACGGGCTAAATTATCTAGATAGCCCTTCATCTTGAGCACATGTGCACTCACAGATGTCCTAGCCCCCATCTTACAACTGCGAAATTCCTAGGAATCTCAGGTACCTTTCTTGATAAGCTTGCTCATAAAACATCTCGTTAAGAGTTGGTATCATAGCAAAGGCCTGATGATCCATGAACTGCTTTTGCAATTCAGGAACCATATTAGCCAACATCACGTATGTTACGTCCCGGTTATCTTTTACATGTGCCAAGTATTCCTCCAGCTGGGCAGCCGGTGGATTACTTCCTGTTGGCATAGCCGGTACAGGCTTTTCTAGCATATACTCTTTAGACTCTTGTCTTAGAACTTTCCTTAAGTTCATAGACCAGTCCCAAAAGTTAGGGCCAGAAAGCTTGTCCCATTCCACGAAAGATCGCAGTGATAAAGTATCATTCATAGCCATTGGTTACTACACAGAAAAATTTACGAGTGTTAATAAAGGACTTAACTGGTTCTTCCCATATTATAATTAATAATGAATCATGTTATTAATTAAACTGAGTTGTTTGGCTCATGGGTCGAGATTTATATTATATCAAGATATAGCCAGACGATGGCCTGGAACAACTATACCCCAATTTTTAGGTAGGAACGCCGTCCAATCCCAACCTAGGGACTCTCGGTTTGATGGGTCTATTAGCACTTAAACATCTGTGCTTAGGGTCAGGAACATCCTAGTACCCATGCTAAGTCCAAACCTTTATCCAAGTGTCAGAGTAACCAATACTCCAACCCAATACAAAATGACAATGCTCTAGCGCATCCAATGAGGGCTGGTCTACAACTGGCCCATCCCCCACTTTAAAAAGGTTTTGAATAAGGGAAGCACTTTTAAGAGACTTAGTAATTACCTTTTGGTTATAAGATTCATTAATAATGGCTTGATGCATAGGCGGGTGAAATTGGGTTGGTACATACATTCATACATGAAAATAAATAAAGCATAATTAAATAAAATGGACTGCTATGGGCCAAAATTTACAACCTAACATAATTCTAGTAAACCTATACTAGAAGAACATCAGGTGGGCCGCATCCTCATCCTTCTAGCACGCCAATCCAATCGGCTTCTTCTTTACATAATTTCATAATAAACCTACACAATAAAATTACATAAAAAGAAAACGACGCGCAAGTCGTATATACCAAAAGAATATTACAACCCAAATAAATAAGGCCTCATAACATCCATTCATGCATTTAATCATAAATACATGTATCCAATACATACAATTTATAAACATGTTAAATGCATGAATTAATCCCATTTCAATTATGTCCATAGCCATTATTTTGAAATCGCCAAATTTTGGTCACTCATGGTTCTAAGCCCGTATGGGCCTTGGGCCTCCAACCCAGGCAGAACACTGCTTCCAATCTAATTGGAAAACCATGAATTCCAAATTAGCCATCCAGGTAATCATGCCAGGAAAACCCGGACCAATTTCAATTAACCGTATTAATTTTTCCAAAATTAATATTGCATGAACGAAAAATTTCATTCATAAAACATGCGCATAAAATTTCCAAAATTTACACACACACAATTTTAAAACCAATTAAAATTTTAAAACCCGGCCCGGCCCAAAAATCCTGCCAAATCCAAATTCGGGCCCAAAAAATATTTTAAGTAGCAAAGTCCAACTTTGCTTACCAAAAAGTCATACATGACTCACCATCTACATCATCACATTTTGTCCAACAAAATGACTCAACATTTATTGCCCTAATGCATCAATATTTCGGCCAAGATAAGTCCCACTTAATGTAGGCATTTTTCATTTTAAGACCAAGCCTAATTAATTCCTTTGATTTAATTAAAGTCAAATATAACTTTAATTCAACATGTATATATATACATTATACCATATAATATATATTACATACATTTAAATTAACATTAATTTGCTCTATTAATTTAATCAAGGGATTAAATTAGACATATAAAATGAAATACATGTAAACCTATACATGTAATAATATTTCCCCTTAGGAAATAACTCTCATAAATTAATTCATTGAATTAATTAAGAGAAGGCCAAAATAAATATTAATCATATTATTTTGATTAATCCAATTAATCTATATATTATAATTAATGGATCTCTCTCTCTTCAAATGTGTATACTCCAAGTACACACTTAATCCGACTAGTTAAAGTCCAGACATTCAATGTGTACGATCCAATGGGCCCATCTTTATCTTGGCAGTAGGCCAAGGCCCATAAACTACAGGCGGGCTCTAGCAAGCCACTACAGCCCCTAATTAAGACAGAGATAGCAGTCAAACTGTCACCGTAACCCTGTAGTTTGCACTTGAAAATCCCATGTCGCTGATATCGGTGTCCAACACAGAGGCATGGATGTATCACCCTCTTTGTGTCTGGACCTTTACTTGATGCAGAATGAACTGATGCACATAAACAAGATCCAATCTTGTTTGGGTGCGGCCGCACACTTATTAGTAACATTCTTCAAGAGGCCAGTGATATAGTCTCAGTGAATCACTGAGTGATATTCCCTTCTACATATCCATAGCACTGCCATGTTCACTAACACACCCAAACGGACCCATACTTGGCACCCTTTTACAGGCCCCGTTAGGCGTACACCAAAGTGTGCCACTTCACATGCAGCACCATCATATGGTCTGGTCAAAGGACTTATACAAGTACTACATGAGAATCATTTGTGATACTATACCATGTAGATTCCCTTTAAGTGGATCAATCCAGTACCATGCCCTTTTTGCATGTACCATTAACCTAGTTGACATCCCATGTTCTATGACCTGTAAGACACCGCCATACAACCAGGCTAATGATAGTCTTTAGTTCCATTCATTCCCATGATTGGAATAGACTACGGATGACTTTATGGCCATATCGTTTTCCCTATCCATAGTCTTACTGCCAAGTGCATGACACTTGACAACAAAGATATGGATATGTCCATTGGATACTCTATTTAAAATATAGCACAAGACATATAACAAATAGATTAATGCCTTTATCTATTGACACAAAGTGTATAATACATAAAGTTCACGTTAATGTATAAATGTATTATACAAACACAAGGGCCAATGCCTCGGGACTAGGGCATTTCCAACATATTACCTGAGGTGAGGTTGAGGATGAAATGAGTCGATACCGAGTCTATGTTACCCGAGGTGAAGTTGGTGATGAAATAAGCCAAAACTGAGTCTATGTTACCCAAGGCGAAGTTGAATTTCTGAGGTGAAGCTTATCTGGGCCTGACACCGGGTCTATATTACCCAAGGAGGATCTGCTGGATTTCTGAGGTGAAGCGAATCTGGGCCTAACACCGGGTCTACATTACCCGCGGTGGATCTGCTGGATTTCTGAGGTTGCATTGACAATGCGTATTTATTCCTTGATCGATAATTTTGGAACAAAAATTTTTTCCCCTTCGATCAAGAATAAATACGGCTTGATTGTCTTGCCCCTGGATACCTGCAAAAGCAAAGAGTAGCTTTCTCGGGGTTATATTAGTGTGAACAAAATTCTGACAATCGAGAAATTCTTTATACCTGAGATGTTGAGGTTTGGGCCCACGTGGCTCCAATTTGTATCTTAAGGCCCAGTGAATGCCCCAGTGTTGGACCCTTTCCACTTTGAGAGCGATTCCGATTCAGGACAGCCCGATGATGGTGGCGGGTACCTATACTTATATCAATCATGACGCATATGTGTGTGTGTGTATGTTTTGAATGTTTATATGTGCATGTATCAATGTGTGCATGTGCGAATGGACTCTGGGAGATGCATTTCCCGCTATTTGTCCAATCTTGAAATTCTTTGTTCTTGCTGGGGAGACCGTGTCGTGCCTCTGGTTAGGGGAAGTACATCACGCCTTATGATTGACTCTAGATGGGGAGAGTATATTCTTTATGTGATGTGGCTCTTGCACCTCTGCTGAGGATATACAATGGCTGTTGAGGGAGTCCGATGACTGCTGGGGAGAAAGTGGTGACATTCTTTGCGATGGTTAAGGATCCTGCTGGAGAAAAGTAGAAGGGCTCCTGCTGGGGAATAATGGAAGGGTTCCACCTTTCTGCCCCTAGGAATAATGAATCTGGAAGTGCTCTAAATTTTACCTAAACTGTCCAATATGGGTTTTTCAGCTCAACGAGCTGCTCTAATTTTTGCCTAAGGTGCCTTTTCGGTTTTCACCTTAGCGAGCTTCGTTTTTTGTGACATTTGAACTTGGATTTGTTTCCAAATTTTCGGCCACCTCGAGAAATAATGAGTTTGATTCAGAGGATAAGAAAAGATTACAGATTGCATGTATTTAACACGTTTTCATTGTTAAAGTAATGCGAGTCATTTAACCGATCAAATGCAAAGTGCTTTCTGTAAATGGATGTTTAGGTGAGATAACCTTATTTATGCATTCTGATATAACCATACGAACATATTTAAACAAAATATCAAACTTTATTGATGAAAGTAGCATGAGTACATTTGAAAAGATTGGTTCCCAAAATGGTATACATTTCACACAGAACCAGAATCTGTCACTAGTCGTCCCTTACGGATTTTCCGACTGATCATTTTCTCTCGTGTCTTGATTTTTACCTAGGCCACCCTTTTCAAGTTTTTAGACTCTTTTTTTTTTCAAACATGGTAAGGCTTTAGGCTATCTTGATTGACAAGATTTGTAAATTCATTCCCATCCATGTCCGCGATGCTTACACCACCTTTTGATAACAGTTTCTTTACAACATATGGGCCTTCCCAATTCGGCCTAAACTTCCCCCGAGCGTCGACATTTATAGGCCTGAACTGTTTCAGAACCAAATCCCCAGCTTTCAGCTGCTATCTAGGATACTTCACTTTCTGATTATAGGCTTTAGCCATTCTGCGTTGATGCATTTGCAGATGATCCAATGCTTTCAACCACTTTTCATCTAATGCTGCTAACTTCTCGTACCTAGCCTGAACCTATCCTGTTTTTGGTAGCTGAGCTTCTAAGGCTATTCTGAGTGACTTGAGTTGCATTTCCACTGGTAACATTGCTTCTATCCCATACACCAAGCCGTAAGGAGTCTCGCCAGTTGGTGTTTTGACACTGGTCCTGTAACCCCAGAGGGCATATGGTAGCTTGTCAGTCTAGTCTCTATAGGTGGTTACCATTTTTTATAGGATTTTCTTAATTGACTTGTCAGCCGCCTCCACTGCACCATTGGCCTGTGGTCTATCTAGAGAAGACCTATGATGTTCGATGCCATGTTCTGTGAACAGCTTGGCTATTGCCCCTTGAAACTATACCCCGTTATCAGTCACTAAATGGTGAAGGACTCTGTATCGAGAGAGGATATTCTTCTGAATGAACCAACTGCTTAGTTGTCACGCTGGAGAAGGACTCTTCTTCCACCCATTTTAAGAAATAGTCTACTATGACCACTATGAACCTATGCCTGTTAGATGCTGCAGGATAAATTTCTCTGATCATGTTGATTCCCCATACCGAGAAAGGCCAAGGAGATGCTAGATTCTGCAGTTCAAGTGGTGGCAAATGACTGATATCTGCATAGATTTGGCATTCGTGACATCTTTTTACCTCCTTCACACAATCAGACTTCATTGTCATCCAGAAGTATCCCTATCTCATTATCTTTCTAGCCATTGCGATCCCATTCATATGCGGCCTACAGGATCCTGCGTGTACTTACTGCATTACTATTTCTGCTTCGTGTTTTGTCAAACATCTTAGAAGGACCCCATTTGTAGTTCTCTTATAAAGCCTATCTTTGAAGATTTTGAACTGGCTAGCTAATCTTCTTAATGAAGCCTTGTCAGCAGTTTAGCTCCTTCTGGATACTTTCCCTCTTTCACATGCTGATAAATGTCAAAGAACCATGGCTTTTCTTTGGCTATTAACTCCATTACCTCGTGCATATCAAAGCACGGTTGCCTGGAAATTGCTATAACCAGAGGTTGTATCTGTGTCTTTTCTAGATCTTCCCACATAGAGGACAATGTTGCTAGTGCATCAACCATTTTGTTCTCCTCCCGGGGGACATGTCTAAACTCACACTGGCCAAATAACCCTTTTATGTACTGCAGCTAGGGTCGTAAAGCTTTTTCTCTCAGATCCTATTCGCCTTGTGCTTGCCTAATTACCAAAAGTGAATCCCTAGCAATCAAGACATCGCCTGCCCCTAGTGTCAGGAGAGCTTCTATTCCGAATAAGCATGCTTCATATTCTTCCCCATTGTTGGTTATGTAAAAGTCCAACCTCTTTGACAGTGGAATGATCTCGCCATCTGGAATTGCTATGATTACCCCAATTCCAGTACCCTTTTTGTTTATGGCACCATCAAAGCACATAACCCATATTCTCACTTCCACTATGGCCAGCTGTTCGTCAAGGAACTCCAGATTCTCCACGTGATCCGATTCTAATGGCTGATTTGCTAGGAATTCTGCCACAGCTCGCCTTTTGATGGTTTTCCTAGTGATGTACTTAATGTGGAATTCTAATAAGAGTAGTAGCCACCTGGATAATTTTCCAACCAACACTGGTGCTCCATACAGATATTTCATCAGATCCACTTTAGCCATGGCTTGTACCTTGTATAACTGAAAGTAGTGTCGCAACTTCTTAGTCAGCCAGATCATTGCTACACACGTTTTCTCCACCAATGTGTACTTGGTTTGATATTCCAGCAGCTTCTTACTGAGATAGTAAATAGGATACTCCTTCCTTCCATCCTGCTCTTGTGCCAGCATTACCCCTATAGAGGAATCTTCGACAGCTAAGTAGAAAATCAGAGGCTTCCCTGGAGTTGGTGGGCTTAGAACTGGTGGATTTACCAAATAAGCTTTGATCTTTTCGAAAGCCAACTGACATCTGTCATCCTATACAATCGGTTGATCTTTCCTTAATAGCTTGAAAATAGGCTCACACACTGAAGTTAACCGTGCTATGAAGCGACTGACATACTATAAGGAGCCTAAGAATGACCGGACCTCCTTTTCTATTTTAGGGGCTCGCATATCTCGAATGGCTTTGATTTTGTCTGGATCCATCGCTATTCCCCTTTGACTGACCATATGATCCATCGCTATTCGTGTAAGAAATCTATCCAGGATAGCAGGGTGCTCTTCCCGGGTCATTGATTTAATAAGCATATCATCAACGTACACCTCTACTTCTTTATGAATCATGTCATGCAGCAATGTTGTGACAGCCCTCTGGTAAGTGGCCCCAGCATTTTTCAATCCTAAAGGCATTACTCTGTAGTAGAAAGCACCCCATTCTGTAATGAAGGATGTCTTCACCTTGTTAATCACATCCATTAGTATCTGGTTATATCCCGAAAATCCATCAATGAAGGAATACATTACTGATTTGGCTGCGCTGTCGATTAAAACGTCAATGTGAGGAAAGGGGAAATTATCTTTCAGGCATGCTTTTGTTCAAGTCCCTGTAGTCGACACACACTCTGACCCTTCCGTCTTTCTTAGGCACTGGCACAATGTTGGCTAACCATTCTGCGTACTCTACCACCTCAAGGAACTTGGCTTCAATCTGCTTAGCCATTTCTTCCTTTGCTAATGCAGCCCATTCTGGTCTTAGCCGTCTCAACTTCTGCTTTACTGGCCTGAATCTGGGATCTGTTGGAATCTTGTGAACTGCTATTTCTGTGTCAACCCCTGGCATGTCTTCGTATGACCAAGCGAAATCCTTAACATTTTTTTGTAGTATTTCTGTCAATTCTCTCTCTTCTTTGGATTTTAGTTTGTGTGAAATGAATACCATTTTGGGATTTTCATCTGTACTTATGTTAATTTCATGTAATGCAGTGTCATGAATGCTAAATATGCTTGATGGTGATTCAAATGCATGCACAAAACTATTAGGGTAAACATCGCACAAGTAAGCAAATTGGGATTTCATTGCATTAAATTTGTTAAAAAGTACATCGTTCACATTAAAGATAGAAGAAACAGATACAACAAAATCAATTTCATCCTCCACAGGTGGAGGGCCTTGAACTCCTTCACAATCCTTGCTCAGCTTCAGGATGTTGTCCAGGTCAGCAGCAATTTCAGACTCTTGTCTAGCAGGGAGAGCAGTCTCCTTAATCTCAGCGGCCTGCGCTTTAGCCCTTTTCACGATCCCTTCTATCTTAGCAACCATAGAATCTAGGCTTGCCTAGGTCACCAGCTTTTTATCGGACTAGGTCACCAGCTTTTTATCAGACCCTTCCTCGGACTTTTCAAATGCCTTGCTTAAGGTGTCAGCCAGCACCTCTGAAATTGCTTTCACATATTCATCACAGACTTTTTCTTCAGCTTTCTCCTTGGACACTTCCACTGCTTCTGCTATTACTTCATATGGCTCCTCATGGGGGATGATAGGCTTACCAACTACCTCCTCCACTGTAGCTGGTGCAACTGGCTCTTCCTGACTCTTCTCTAAGTCCATAACATCAGAGAATACTTCAAAGTCTGGGTATTCAATACTCCCGATCTTTGCTGGCTCAACTTGCCCCTTGTATATCTCTTCACCTGCCTTAATGAACGGCTTCATCATGGGCTTGCCATTCTTCCTTTTCTTTAGACTTTTCTTCTCAGATGCCCCTATTGTGTAGCCTAAGCTGAACTGCCTCAGCTTCCCAGAATCAATGCTAAATTTGGGCACCCCTTGTAGATTAGCCCCGAGTCCCATATCCAGAACAAAATCATGCCTATAAAGGTAGTAGACAACCATTTTGGCATATAGTTCTCGTAGATGACCATCGGAGCATCTATAGTTTCCTCCTCACCGACCATGGCGATTTGGAATCCTCCGAATGGTATGATCTCTTCGTTAACCGCAGTAATCATGGATTGAGAATCTGCCTCTACCATCACGACCTGATTGCCTATTGAAAATTTTATCTTCTGGTGCAAAGTTGAAGGGTCGCCCCCTAATGGGTGGAACTATGGCCTCCCAATAGCAAGGAGAAGGTGACTGGAATGTCAATCATAGTAAAGGTGACCGTCGACTTGACCGGTCCCACTTCCACTTCAGCTTCAAAAGTTTCGATCACAGTCCTTTTTGAATCATCATAAGCCCTGATCACAGTAGAGGACTTTTTCAAATCGTATTCGCTCAGACCCAGGAATGGTGACATCTTTAGTGGACATATATTCAAAGCAGATCCATCATCTACCATCACACATGGCATAACCCAGTCCATGATATTAACTTTGACATATAGAGCTTTGTTGTGAGCTCTCCCTCCGTGTGGCAAATCTTTTTTGGAAAATACAATGTCAGGGGACCCTACATGAATCTTGTCCAGTAAGCAACATATGGCCTCGGGAGATGCAAGTGGAGAAACTTTAATTTCAAACAGCTTTTTAACTAGCGCTGCCCTATGTTCCTTGGAGGTCAGCAACAAATGCCATAGACTGGCATGAGCTGGAGTCTTTTTCAGTTGTGAGATGACCAGATCTTCCTTGTCTACTTCCTTCGGTGCTGACATACTACCTGACCCGATTACTGGAGTCTTTTCATTCTGCTGAATCACTGGCTGGTAGACCCTACCACTCCTTGTTATGTTCTAGACTTCGGAACTCTAGGCTTCTTAACAATCGGCAACTTAATTGTCTCATCACAGCCATATTCTTTGTACTCATCTTCTGAGTCCAAATCATCCAAGCTCACAGGCTTTACCTCTTTCTGCTTTGTCACCTTCCCACATTTTGACTTTGCCGCAGTTTCATTGGCCACCACAGACTGTACAGTGGGGTTTGCTGCAGGACCTGGGCAAAAATGAAGTTGTATGGCAGCCCCAAGTGTACCATACTGACCTGCCTTTCAAATGCTGGCAAAGGGTTAGTCTTTTTGTTGGGTTTGGCAGGCTCTTGTAACCTTCCTTCGTCAATCAACTTCTGGATAGCATCCTTCAGCTTATAATAGTTGTTGGTTCTGTGTCCCACCATGACATGATAGGTATAGAAATTGTCTTTGTTCGCATCCACTGGCTTCTCAAATGGCCTGAGAGAGTTTAACAGACTGCCATTCTTGTACTTGGCAAAGATCTTAGCCAAGGAGAAAGCCCACAGAGATATGCCCTGTCCTTCCAGATTTCTGCTTTGGTTTCCTCGTTGCTGAAACACAACGGCAACCCCCGCTTGCTTACTCTCTAAAAATTGCCTGCTCTTGCTTATAGAACTAGAACCAGACCCACTGCTTGACCCAGCTGCAGCAGTCGAACGGTACCCAGAACTGTACCCGGAGCTTCTGTTGCCCTTATAGCTTGCTGCCTTTTCCTCTTCGTCTCTCTTAATTTTCATAGCCATACTGTATCCCTCACTGAGTTCACTGAAAGAGTGGAATTTCATGTTGTTTCTGTAAGTGTCTCTACTACCGTTAATCAACTTTTGGATCAACTCATCCTCGTCAGGGCGGTTCTTCAACAGAATCATCTTATTCATCCACCTTTGATAATATTCATCAAAGGACTCGTTTGGCTTCTGCTTAATCCTCTCCAGGTCGTACAGCTTCACCTGGATCTTAGTATTCAAGCTATAGTATTTGATGAAAACCACTGATAAAGCCTCCTAGTCTGATTACACATCTTCTGACAGAGAGTTATACCAGGTCAAAGCTCCCCCTTCTACTGTGGTTAGGAAGAAGTTGATTAACTGTTGTTTGGTGGCACCCGCTGCCAGCATTATTCAGGCATACAGATTCATGTGAGCTTCTGGCGAGCCAATCCCCTTTATAGGAAGGAACTTTTGGCACTTTGAACCCAATGGGGAAAGTCTCGATGCCCTTATTTATCACAGCATCGACATTCACACCTCTTTTGGAGCCCAGGCTAATATTGGCCCCTTTCTGCAGCTCGGCTACAACTTTGTCTAACTCTGAGTACTTTGCCCTTATTTTCTTTTCCATGGCTTCCTTAATCTCTTGCAGCTTTTCTACACTAGCTAAGACATCAGCCCCATACTGAGAAGATTCCACCATATTTTCTTTTCCAGGTCCGCTGGTTCCGACTTCCCCACTTTCTCTTACAACAGCTCGCATCTCCTCCTTCAGAATGTCATGGAAATCCTGAGATTTCAGGAAATCCTTCAGAGCATTAGTAAGACTTGATGTTTGGTTGGCCATTTCCACTTCCTCTCTATAATCAGACTCACTATCTGTTTCTACTATCCTCTATTCCTCAACAGCCCTCAAAGTCTGAGACCTTGTCCTCGGTCGATCCTGCTTACTCAGTGAACTGTCTTTGTGGAGCTTTAGTATTTTCTAGTCTCACGTGCGTGCTGTCCGACATCACATATGGAGAGTTAGGAATAATAAATGAATGAAGTCATATCGTGAAGAATGATGCTCAGATGATGTTTCATGAATGGAAATGAAAATGAGGATAAACTTTTAGGTTTTGATTTCCTTTGTTTTGGACATCCCGAGAGTGCCCGATGCTATGCAAAAATAGTGTAAAAAGGGTCTTGCGTGAGCCATCACATGGACAGAGGTTTGGTGCTTTTAGGGCACCTAATAGATGTCGTGAAATGGTCACGTGTGTGCCATCACACGGGCAGAGTTTTGACACTTTGTGGGTCAATGAGATGACATGAAATGGTCGTATGGATGTCGTCCCACGGACAGAGTTCTGATGCTTTTGAGGCATGTGATATGAGATGATCTTATAGAAAAGTCACGTGCAACTGGCGACACGGACAGGGCTTTGGCGTTCGTGGAACACCTTGCATGATTTGATAATGTTATGAAGTGTCCCAATATGTGTACTAATCCGGCACTCGGGGAGTACCTTGAATGATTTTGCAATGTCATGAAATGACCCGATGTGGACCATAATGCGCAAACATGACTCTGGCGTCATCGTGACACTTATGATGAATGAATGTGCTGCCATGTAATAACATCATGTGAACCACCACACGGAAATAGGTCTAGGACCATTGTGGTCTTATATTGAATGACATGGTATAGTGAAATGGCCGAGTCCAATCTGGTGCACGGGCGGAACACGGGGAATTTTGCGATACCTGATATGTTATGGAATGAAACGATCATGAGGAGCACACTTGGAACATCCTTTATTAGGTGGGATGAAATGGCATGGATGTGTATGTCACACGAAAATGTAGTTAAGACGCATGACATACGGGGATGATGTCTCATATGCTTTGTGGAGATATCGCACGCGAGATGCAAATGGCACACAAAAAAATGTCATGGCTGAATAGAAATGTGATTAGTGTTTTCGATGTTCAAAAATGGATGCACAAAGATGTGGTTAGAATGGCATATGAAAGCTTATGCATGTTTGATGCTTCGTGAAAAGGTCAAATAAAAACACCATGGAACAAGCGTTAGCACACGCAATAATATGCACTCCCTTCCAACCTTATTTCTCCTTTCGATTGGTCTTGTATTCTTCCTAGGTGTGGGTCTCTTTGGCATCAATGGGGGATACCAAAGGTGCACACTCAATGTTCAATTTAAATTTATGTTTTGGTAATCCTAAGGAAAGTTGCTAAGCCATTACATATGGGCCAAAGTCAAAACGAAGGGTCGTACAGGTTCCCATAGCGAATATACACTCCTCACCGTAGAACACAATATAAGGTCATGCGGTGCTATGAGTGGTTTACCCCATTGGGTGCCTCCAATCCTGGCGGAAGAGGTAGGTCACCTTCTTGAGTAAACCAGGGCTGATCAATGTATTGGAGGGATTGAGAAGAAGAAAATGTCATGATATGCAGGTGCAAACAAATATAATACTATGAACTAGTGAAGTGACTGCAAGCGAGGTTATATTTCAGTAGTTGCCTAAGTTCCTCGAGTTTTTATGAAAACTTTTTAAGAAACCTTAGTCCCCAGCAGAGTAGCCACTGTGAGCGGATGACCTTTAAAATGGGGCGAAGTGAACCGGGGAAAAGGAAACTTTTGGAAAATGAACGCGTTTTGAATGGCGTTTTGGTTTTTTTTTTAAACGGAATTTTGATTATGTTAACTTAGGAAAACCGTTATTTATTTGGAAATCCCTTTTTATAGAAAACCTTTTCCCATTTTAACTTAAAGACCTCGAAACTTAAATTCTGAGATCAGTGACAGAGTCACCACCCAGATCAGCTCATCCGGGAAATTTCGGTACAACTCCCTACCGAGGGTAGACTACTGTACCTAATCCAGAGATTTAGGGTTCGGGCAAGTGACTTACTTAACCTCAAGCTTGCTTTCACTTTCCAGTTTATATTACCATATTTTATTTGCTTTATAATCTTTCTCTACCCCAATTTGTGCTTATTTATCAGCCGATGCTCAAGCAAATGACAAAAATAAATTGCAGAATAGGTAAACCGTATATTCAAGCAGTTTAAAAGAATAAAAATAGAGGCTGCTTACACAACCAGATTGAATAACAAATAAAAAAGCTCTCATCCTCATATTTACAAACGCCTAAATACACGAATGTCTAGAAATTACAACCGCCTAAAATACAAGAATAATCTATTAATTACATCAAAAATAAAAATAAAAAGAAACTAAAAGCTGCAAAATAAATCGGTTAGCACAATTTATATCACAACACAAATAGGTCTCAAATTCGACAGAATTGGGATTTTAGGAACGAGGGCATGCATTTATGGGGTAACTGAGTCGGTTCGGCCAGCCGGCCCGGTTAGACCTGGAAAACGGTTTTGAAATGCCCTGTAGATTTTGTGCTAAAAAAACAATTTTAAAAAATTACTTGGCTCGATTTCATGCAAATTTCCAGATTTCAGCGCTGAAATCTGGAAATTTACAAGAAATCGATCCAAGTAATTTTCTAAAATTGGAACAACAGACCCACTGAAATCTGGAAATTTGCATGAAATCGAGCCAAGGGGTTCCGTTCATACAGGTTTCCTAATTTTTACAAACATCTAGGGTCTGAAAACAGTAAACACGCTAAAAACAGTTTGAATTCGAAGACAACATCGCACGACAAAGTCCGTACAGGTCATTCTGCGATTCTGCCTATTTCTGGAAACTACAGCAGTACGGTTGTAATTAGAGCCGCACGACTCTAATTATAGTCGTACGACTGTAGCTTCTAGAACCCGAAAAAAGGTTTTCATGTTTTTCAAAAATCGCTATTTTGCTCGTTTTTGGCGTTTTCCAAGGATTTTATAGGGTTCGAGGGTCCACTAATGCTGGACTACGGATCCAGTTCGGATCAAACAACCCCGAACTTCAGAAAATAAAATCTGGGAAAAACCGAAAACCTAACACCTGTACATACAGAAGTCTAAAAACAAAAGTTTAATAACGTACGAATGTATTTGGGCCGAAATATATCACAATAGAGTTGGAAAAAATGGAAAACGGGCTGTTTTCGGCCTATCCGGGGTAGTTTCGGGTTTCTACCCAGAAGGACAGAGCCGTGCGGCTCTAGATTAGAGCCATACGGCTCTGTTCTTCAGAACTAGAGCTGTGCGGCTATGTTCTTGTCAAACACAGCTGTGCGGCTCTAGTTGGGCAACTGGATTTCCGAAAGTTTGAGAAACAAAGAAAAATGCAAGGAAAAAGCAATGTACACAGGTTTAAGGCCTCTCAGAGTTTACCTTGATATTATTTTGATGTGTTTAACGTCAAGAATCGAATTGAAAACTTGAAATGCTCCTCGAATCATCAATCGACTTGAAATCCCGAAACCGAATCCGAATCCGAACTAATCCGAAACCAATCTGAAATGACCCCAATTGATTATGTAAAGGTCAAGGATACTTCCTTTGATGTTTTGGACTTGTTTTAGTGTTAAGTTTTAAGTCCTCTCTGGCTCTCCTTACTTCTCTGTATCTCGGCTCCTTCTCCCTTCTTTTTTTTTCTCTGGTTTCTCAAGGTTCAATTGTCCTTCCCCTTCTTTGATTTGATTTTTGGTTTTTATATCTCATAACCCTTAATCATTTCACGAATTAATGAGCCGTCTGATTTCTCTATGGATTTCAGCCGCTTTTTTCGTGTTTCAGCCAAGTTGCTGTGCTTTGCAGAGCAACTTGGTTGACCCACTAGAGCCGCACGGCTCTAAAATTTAGAGTCATGTGACTCTAACATTAGAGTCTTGCGACTCTAACATTAGAGTCGTGTGACTCTAATATTAGAGTCGCACGACTCTAATCTACAGTCGTACAATTGTAGTTTTGCAACTACAGAGCCGGGCCCAATTCCGCAAAAAACCAATGCTCACCCTAAACCCTAAAATCACCCCGGGGACCTTTCTTGTGGTTTCGGATTGAGGATAGCTCAGCTTTCGGAGCGTTTGAGATATCCAAGGTGACATTTTGGCAGTTCTCAAGTCCGATTCGTGTTTGTTTGCTCAACAGGTAATACAGGTTTCTCATCATAGAGGTTGGAAAAACCCAGCGCTTACAATTGGTTGCATCATAATAATGTTATAAATGCTTGATGTTTTGCTCAAATGATCATAATGCATATATTTTTTCTTTGCATATAAATATACATCAGTAAGTCATTGCATTCAAACAAGCTATATTCAAGAATTCACATTTAAGTGCATATCATAGTGCCAGGGAGGAATTTAGGAACGTTAATCGAGTTGTTGTTTGTTATTAGTCCTCAAAGGAGTTATCAAAAGCTTGACCTTTTTGAATCCTCAATAGTCGGTAAAGATCTTGTAATTCCCTATTGATGGCTAGTTAAGGATGTTCAATAATCCTTAGTAGAGTTAGAAAGAGGTTTTTATTCCCTAATAGCAACTAACTAAAGAACATTTTTGTACTTCCCAACAGAAGTCAACCGAGATCAATTCATGATTGCTAAAAAAGTTATTTAAACATTTCCCCAATGAAAATGCTTCCCTAGCAAAGTCGCCATTGTAAGCGGATGATCCTAGGAATGGGCCACGAGGCCGGGCTAGACTTTTTAAAGTAGAGTGTTGAATCGTGTTTCAATGATGACAACAAAATTTGACACATATGTAAAATCATTTTTACTTCAATACTATTACAAATTTTTTTGTAATTAATTAAGTAAAATATGATAAAGAATTTGAAGCTTAATATTAAGGAGGATTTATCAAGATTGAACAATCAGGAGATCAAGTCCTTTACATGACAAATCAATCAATTATCCAATGATTGCCTTACAAGCTAAAGAAAGCTTGAAGTGCTTAAGAGCTTCAACTCCAAGGGCAGAAGGTGAAGGAAATGATTCAAGAGCTTAAAGTACAATTGTCATCATTCTTTTAAAGGCTGTAAGGTGATCTCAAAGCAACAACTACGCCCTTCTTTACAAGCTCCAACCAACGGCCAAGTTTCTTCAGGATGACAAACAGGTATAATAACTTCAAAACCTAGAAGCAACGGCTATATTCTAATCAAGAGCTAGAATACAACAGCCATAATCATCTTTAGAAGCTATAACGACTAGTGTACCTTAAGAGCTTCATGCAACGGCCACATTACCTTCAAGAGCTATGTGCAACGAACACATTACCTTCAAGAGCTGCATGCAACATTCATAACTCCTTCAGGAACTGCAATGTAACAGCTATGTTGTCTTTAAGAGCTGTGTCCAATGGCCATTTCATCTATTGAGAAGGATTGCCATCACCTATAAATACAAAGCAGATTGAAATTGATAAGGCATGGAAGACTAAGTAAGATTTCACACTTAAAGAGTAAATTGTTTAAGTGTTCCTACAAAATCCTTCAAGCATTCAAAGAGAGAATATTCATTCAAATATTCTACAATTCGGATTTTGTATTTCACACAAGGGATTTGTGTGAGGGGGTTTACTTTGTTGATAGTGTGATCAACAAAGATTGTATAAGTTTGGTATTTGAGCTTTGAAAAATACCGAAATAAGTTTGGCATTTGAGCTTTGAAAAATACCAGGATAAGTTTAGTGTTGATCTTTGAAAAACACTAGAAGAGTTTGTTACTTGAGCTTGACAAAGAAACGGTAGAGGTTTGATACTAAGCCTGTAAAAGTATTGAGTTTGTTACTAGAACTCATAAAAAGTAACATAGCCTTGTTTCCTGCTCGTAAAGGAAACATTAGTGGAAAATCTCACCCGGTTGGCTTGGGGATTGGATGTAGACCGGTTAGGTCGAACCATGATAAATTTCGGTGTCTTCATTTCTCTATCCCTACTCTCTTTATATTCACTGCTATTTAAATTCTTGCAATTTAGATTAATAGCATTTTTATTTTCGGTCAAGCAAAGTTATATTCACAAGTTTTACCGGTTTATTAATTCTGCATTTTTATAAAACTTGTATTTAGCAAAAGAAATTGATTTTCTTGAAAAAGAACTTTTCAAATTGTTTACGAAATTTTTTATCCTGTCTACAGTACTATTCACCCACCCTTTAGTACTGTAGCTAGCCTATTTGGGACCATCAATTGGTATGAGAGCTTGTCTCTAATTCAAAGGACTAAAATCCTTAGAGTGGTCCTAAAATGGCTCGTACTTCCGATAGGCAAAATGTTTTTATATATGAGGGATGTTCCATCAACAAGCCTCCTTTATTTAATGAAGAAAATTATAGTTTTTGGAAATATAGAATGAGAACATTTTTACAATTTACGGATATACAAGTCTAGAGAATTGTTAAGGAAGGACCTAGTATTCCTACAAAAATTGTTAATGGAAAATCAGTTCCTAAAGAAGAAAATGAATATGAAATTGCTAACTAGAATAAAGAAACTTTAAACTGTAAAGCTATTAATTTATTACAGTGTGCTTTAGATATAAATGAGTTTAATCATGTTTCAGGTTGCACGACAGCAAAGCAGATATAGGACAAAATTGAAACGACTCACGAAGGAACTAAACAAGTCAAAAAGGGAAAGATTAATCTCTATATCATGGAATACGAGTTGTTCAAGGTGGATGCAAAAGACTCATCAACACAAGGTTCACACTCATTGTGAACAAATTAATGAATCTTGGTAAGAGCTTCACACATGCCAACTTCATGGGATGCAAAGCTCACAGCTATAGAAGAATTAAAATATTTAACTACATACTCATATATTGGTTCATTACTCACATATGAGATGAAAGTTAAGTCTCCTACTGACCGTGAGCAGACTGACAAGAAGAGGTCCATTGCACTAAAAGCTGCTAGTTCAACTCCTGAAGAATCCACTTCTGATAAAATTCCTGAAAAGCAAAAACAGAGGCAAATCATCATTCAAAAGGCACTTCAACAACAACAAGATTGATAAAGCCAAGAAAGATTCAAAACATGAAATTACATGTTTTGAATGCAACAAACCAGGCCATTTCAAAGCTGATTGTCCAAAGCTAAACAGCAGATATAAGAAGAAAGACAAGAAAGCAATAATGGCTACTTGGAGTAACAGTGATGAATCTAGTTCTGATGATGACAATGATGATGATAAGAAGCAAGAAAAAGCTCAAATATACTTCATGGCAAATGATAAAGCAGAAAGTTCATCACAACAACATATTAAAGAAGATGAGGTAATTTTACAAACCTTAACTCATAATGATCTCATACATGAATTCTTTAAGATGCATGATATTAAGCTAGAAATGATTGCTAAGTGGAAAGAGTATGAAAACAAGCTTTTAGAAAAGGAATCAAAAAAGCTTGAATTTCAAAGGAAAGTGAGTTTTCTAGAAAACATCAATCTAGAATTAATTAGCAAAGTATCACATCTTGAGAAAAAATATGAAAAGCTAGATTCTACTATTAGTAAATTCACAAATGGAGAGAATATGCTGAATATGCTCTTAGACACCCAGAGAAATCCAAATGATAGAATAGGAATTGGTTATGATAGTATTAATGAGATACCTTCTCAAATTCTCCCAAAGCTAATTATTTTATGTTCTTCTTCTGCTTCTACTATGCAAACCATATCTCCCAAACCTACATGTCAAAAGCATAGTAAAAGTCAGAAACAGTTCACTGAACCAATCACAAAACAGAAAACTATCCATGTTTAGTCTACTGACCAAAAAGCCACAAAAACATATCCTTCCAAACCAAGAAGTGTACAATCTTCTAAACCAAACTGAAATTCTTATTCGCAACAGGAGGTTGTCCACAAAAATACTTTTAGACCTACACACTCTAAAAAGCCTTATTTTTATAGGTCAAAAGAAATACATAGTTACAAGTCCAAACACTCATATAAAATTGACTATGTCTCTTATCACCAACATTTTACCTTAAAACCATATCAATCTCATTAGTATAAGAGAAGAAGGAATGTTACATGTCATTACTATAATCATACAGGACATGTGATTGGTGATTGCAAATTTTGGAAAGGATATTACAAAGGAAAAACTATATGGATACCGAAAAAGAAAAATGTTGATTCTAACCCTAAAGGACCCAATACTGTTTGGGTACCTAAGTCTACTTGATTTACTTTGTAGGTATATCTAAAGAACACCCTCGGAAATTCAAAGTGGTATATTGATAGCGAATGTTCTAGACATATGACTGGAGATGGAAGATACTTCACTTCCATAAAGCAAGTAAAATGAGGATCAATGAAATTTGGAGACAATCAAGCAGGACAAATCATAAGAAAAGAAAAGAAAAGATTGGAAACAATCCATGCATTGATAGAGTGTCCTTATTAGATGGATTGAAATATAACCTTCTCAGTGTGATTCAACTCTGTGACAAAGATAGCAAGGTAATCTTTGATTCAAAGAAATGTGAAATTGTGGAAGCCAAAAGTGGTAAGACTTTACTTAAAGTACCTAGAGTTGGAAATATTTATCTTTCAAATTCCAGTACTCTTACTAGTGATTAATGCTTAATTTCACAAGAAGAAAAAAGTTGGTTATGGCATCGTAGACTAGGTCATGCAAGCATGCATTTGATTTCAAAACTTTCAAAAAGAAATCTTGTCAAAGGTTTACCCAAAATTAGATTTGATAAAACTCATGTTTGTGATGCATGTCAAAGAGGTAAACAAACTAGAAGCTCTTTTAATCTTAAAGGAGTTGTTTCTACCTCTAGATCATTAGAGTTGTTGCATTTAGACTTGCTTGGTCCAATTCAACCAATAAGTTTAGGAGGCATGAGATATGCATTTGTCATCATAGATGACTACTCACGTTTTACATGGACATCATTTTTTAGGAAAAAAGATAAGGCTTTTGAGCAATTTTCTACCTTATGTAAAAAGCTTCAGAATTTGAAAAACACTTCTATTGTTGCTATTAGAAGTGATCATGGAAAAGAATTTGAAAATCATCTTTTTGAAATGTTTTGCAATGAGCATGGTATCTCACATAATTTCTCTGCTCCTAGAACTCCTCAACTAAATGGTGTTGTTGAAAGGAAAAATAGGACACTTGAAGAAATGACTAGAACTATGCTTAACGAAAATAATTTGCCAAAATATTTTTCGGTAGAAGCAATGAATAGCATATTATATATTGAATCGAGCTTTGATAAGACCCATTCTTAAGAAAACACCATGTGAGTTATGGAATGGTAGAAAATCTAATATTGGTTATTTCCATCCATTTGGTGGTAAATGTTTTATTTTCAATAAGAAGGAATATCTTAACAAATTTGACTCCAAGTCAGATGAAGGTATTTTCATAGGGTATGCATTGTATAGTAAAGCATATAGAGTCTTTAACAAAAGAACTCTCACCATCGATGAGTCCATGCATGTTGTTTTTGAAGAAGCTAACTCTCTCCCAGATAAAGAATCTGAGGATACTCTTAAGATACTTGATTCACAGGTTGAAAACATAGACAATAATGAAAATGTCCTGCAAAAAGAAGATAACTCTAGTGATCAAGATGAACACAATGTGCAAGAATTGCAAACGCAAGAAAATCAACATGATGATCTATTAAAAAATTTAGATATCACAGATACCACTCCAAAGACAACATTATTGACAATCCTTCACAAAGAGTAATGACAGGGAGTCAACTAAAGGAATACTTTGTGAATATTGCATTTGTTTTTGAAATTGAACCGAAGAACTTTAAAGAAGCCGAAACAGAAGAAAGCTGGAAGATGGCTATGCAAGAAGAATTGGATCAATTTAAAAGAAACAATGTCTAGGAACTTATTCCAAGACCTAACGATCATTCACTGATTGGAACCAAATGGGTTTTTAGGAACAAACTTGATGAATTTGGCTATGTTGTCAGAAACAAAGCTAGATTAGTTACACAAGGGTATAACCAGCAAGAAGGAATAGACTACGATGAAACATTTGCTCCGGTAGCAAGGTTGGAAGCAATCAAAATGCTATGTGCATTTGCTTGCTACAAGGGCTTCAAGCTTTATCAAATGGATGTGAAAAGCGCATTTCTAAATGGCTATATCAATAAAGAAGTCTATGTGAAACAACCTCCAGGATTTGAAGATTGTCACCATCCTGATTATGTCTACAATCTTACTAAAGCTTTGTATGGACTAAAACAAGCACCGAGAGCGTGGTATGAAAGGTTAAGTACATTCTTACTTGCTAAAGGTTTTACTCGTGGAAAAGTTGACACAACATTGTTTAAAAAGCATGAAAAGAACCATATATTACTTGTTCAAATATATGTTGATGATATTATATTTGGTTCTACTAACAATGAGTTGTGCAAGGAATTCTCAAAAGAGATGAGTAAAGAATTCGTAATGTCTATGATGGGCGAATTGAATTTCTTTCTTGGACTACAAATCAAGCAAGGAAAGAAAGGAACATTCATGTGCCAATCTAAGTCTACTAAAGAACTCATCAAGAAATACAGAATGGAGAATTCTAAATCAACAAAAACACCAATGAGTACATCAGTCTCTCTAGATGAAGACAAGAAAGGTAAAGATGTAGATACCAAGAAATATCGATGTATGATTAGTTCTCTATTCTATTTAACATCAAGTAGACCTGATATACAATTCAGTGTGTCTATGTGCAAGATTCCAAGCCAATCCCAAAAAGTCTCAATTAAAGGCTGTTAACAGAATTCTTAAGTGTTGACTTTGGTTTTGATGATCACAAGTTGACATTTAAATTAAACGCGTATTGTTTTTATAATTTACAAAGGTTCTTTATGGCATCATAAGTTATATAAATACTTTGATTGCCTTATGAGTTGAGGACCAACTCTCTCGGCCAAATTGAGTTTATAAAGGATTGATATATGCTTATGAGTTTAAAGATATCAAAAAGATATATGCTTATAAGGTGAAAGATATATATGCTTATTAATTGAAAGATATTTGTTTATGGGTTGAAAAAGATATAAGATTAAAATGAATATACTTTCGGCCATAATGCTTATGAGCTTAAAGTCTTAAAGGTAAGTTGCTTACTTCTTAAGAAAGCTTGGCATATTTAAAATAATCTTATGTGACTTTATGACTTGAGATTGAGAGACACTTAGGACCTAAGCTAAAAATGTCTATGACTTGAGATCACTTATGATTTAATCTCAATAGATATCTCGAGCCTTGAAATCAAGAAACACTTATGACTATATATATATATATATATATCTTTGTTCGCTATACGGCTTTGTTACTTGAGAAACACATACACTTCCCATCACAAAATAAGTGACATGGCTTTATTATTTAAAGACCTACATATACTTTTCTTTATGATAATATTTAAACGGCTTTATTGGTTGAAAATCAAAGTACATCTCTCTTTATGAGATGAGTCAAATGGCTATAAAACCTTTATGACTTGAAACTAACATCTATCTTTCTTTATGAACAAGATCAAACGGCTATATGGGTACTTATGACTTGAAGATCAAAGTACATCCTTCTTTCTGAGATGATTCGAACGGCCATAAAATCTTTATTACTTGAAACTAACACCTATCTCTCTTTATGAACTTGTTCAAACGGCCATCATCCCTTATGAGTTGTATCCAACGGCTATAATACCACTTTTCCATATAAAAGGGATGAAGAAGAAGAATCGAAGGCAAGGAAGATAAATTAGCAATTCATACATTCTTGAACATACACTTCTATCTTCCAAATTCCCAAAGAGAGCAAAGAGAAAGGAGCTACATTTGTTTCAAATATTTATACATTGGGGAATTGTATTTTCACACAAGGTTGTGTGAAGGGGGTTTACTCTGTTGGTGGTGAGACCAACAAAGACTGTAAAAGTTTGGTGCTTGAGCTTGGAAAAAGCATCGGTAGAGTTTGTTACTTAAGTTTTTAGAGAGTCTGCAAATATTTTTACTCGCCCTATAGTACTATTCACCCCCTTCTAGTACTGTAACTAGCCATTTGGGACTGTCAATTGGTATCAGCGTCTGACTCTATCAAAAGAAGTAAAATTCTTAGAGTGATCTCAATATGGCTAGTACCTCAAGGAGTTAAAATGTTTTTATATCTGAGGGATGTTCCATCAACAAGCCTCCACTATTTAATGGAGAAAATTATATTTTTTGGAAAAACCGAATGAGAATATTTTTACAGTCTACGGATATTCAGGTCTGAAGAATTGTCAAGGAAGGACTTAGTATTCCGACAAAAATTGTTGATGGAGAACTTGTTCCCAAAGAAGAAAGTGAATATGAAAGTACTGATTGGAATAAAGAAGCTTTAAACTTTAAAGCTATTAATTTATTGCAGTGTGCTTTGGATATTAATGAGTTTAATCTTATTTCAGGTTGCACTACAGAAAAGCAAATATGGGACAAGCTGGAAACAACTCATAAAGGAACCAAATAAGTCAAAGATGGAAAGATTAATCTTTACATCATAAAATACTAGTTGTTCAAAGTTGATGCAAAAGAATCAATTGTGGAAATCAACACAAGGCTCACTCTCATTGTGAACAAACTAAAGAATCTTGGCAAGAACTTCACAGATGAGGAACTGATTAGAAAACTAATCAGAACAATACCAACGTCTTGGGATGCAAAGCTCACAGCTATTGAAGAATCAAAAGATTTAAGTTCATACTCATATGATGAATTTATTGGTTCATTACTCACATATGAGATAAAAGTTAAATCTATTACTGATCGTGAGCAGATTGACAACAGAAAGTCTATAGCACTAAAAGCTACCAATTCTATTTCTGAATAATCCACCTCCGATTCAGACAATGATGAAAATGAAGATGATGATGAAGCTCTGTTGGTATGAAAATTTAGAAAATTCTTAAGAAGCAAAAACAAAGGCAAAACATCTTACAGGAGGCAATTCAACAACAACAAGGCTGATAAGGCGAAGAAAGATTTAAAACAGAAAATTACATGTTTTGAATGTCATAATCCTAGTCATTTCAAAGCCAAGTGTCCGAAGCTGAAAAGTAAGTTTAAGAAAAGGGACAAGAAAGCTATGATAGCAACATGGAGCAACAGTGATGAATCCAGCTTGGATAATGACGAGGATCAGAAGCAAGGAAAAGGCCAAATATGCTTCATGGTAAATGCTGATTCAAAAAACTCATCACATCATGATCAAAATGAGGAAGATGAGGTAATTCTACAAACTTTGTCTTATAATGATCTTATACAAGAATTTTTTAAAATGCATGATAATAAACTTGAGATAATTGCGGAGTGTAAAGAATATGAAAATAGGCTTTTAGAATAAGAGTCCGAGAAGTTGGAATTACAAAAAAAAGTGAGTTTTCTGGAAAACTCCAATCTTGAACTTATCAGTAAAATATCTCATCTAGAAGAGAAATGTGAAAAGTTAGATTACACAATTAGCAAATTCACTAATGGTGAAAATATGCTAAATGTGATTTTGGATTCTCAAAGAAATCTAAATGATAAAACTAGGATTGGCTATACTGATAGGATACCCCCACAAAATCCCCAAAAATCAATTATATTTTGCCCTTCCTCCACTTCTACTATGTAAACTATATCCCCCGGAACCTATACATCAAAAGCATAGTAAAAGTCACAAACCAAACTAGAAAGGTATTTATGCTCAACTTTCACATTTCTCCAAGCCAAAAAGAGTGCAATCTGTTAAACCAAACCAACAATCTTTTTCACAACAAAAGATTACACATAAAAATCCATATAGATCAACACTCTCCCAAAAGTCTTATAAATATAGGCCTAAATAACAACATAGTTACAAGCCTAAACAATTACATCAATTTAACTATGTTTCTTATAACCAAAATCATCCTTCAAAACACAATCAATCATATCAACTCAAGAAAAAGGAGGATATTACATGTTACTACTGTAACCATAAGGGACATGTAATTGGTGATTGCATTTTTCGACAGGGAAAATACAAAGGGAAAACTATTTGGGTTCCCAAAGAAAAATATGTTTCTAACCCTAAAGGACCCAACAGTATTTGGGTACCTAAATCTACTTGATTTGTTTTACAGGTATGTCTAAAGAACACTCTTAGAGACTCAAAGTGGTATATTGATAGTAGGTGCTCTAGACATATGACTGGTGATGGAAGATATTTTACTTCCATAAAACAAGTTAAGGGAGGAACCGTAAAATTTGGAGATAATGTAGCAGGACAGATCATCGGAAAAGGGAAGATTGGAAACAATACATGCATTGATGAAGTCTTTCTAGTCGATGGATTGAAATTCAATCTTCTAAGTGTGAGTCAACTCTGCGACAAAAATCAAAAGGTAATCTTTGATTCTAAAAAATGTGAAATTGTGGAAGCTGATAGTGGTAAGACTCTACTTGAAGTTCCTAGAATCGGAAATATTTATTTTTTGAATTCAAGTACTCTTACTAATGACCGCTGTTTAATTTCACAAGAAGAGGAGAGTTGGTTATGGCATCGTAGACTAGGTCATGCTAGCATGCATCTCATTTCAAAACTTACAAAGAAAGATCTTGTTAAAGGTTTACCAAAAATCAAGTTTGATAAAAACTCATATATGTGATGCATGTCAAAGAAGGAAACAAACCATGAGTTCTTTTAATTCCAAAGGAGTTGTTTCTACCTCTAGACCCCTAGAACTACTGCATTTAGAGGTGCTTGGTCCAATTCAACCAACAAGCTTAGGTGGCATGAGATATGCATTAGTCATTGTAGATGACTACTCACGTTTTACATGAAAATTATTTTTGAGTCAAAAAGATGAAGCTTTTCAACAATTTTGTACCTTGTGTAAAAAGCTTCATAATTTGAAAAACACTCTTATTATAGCTATTAGAGGTGATCATGGAAAAGAATTTGAAAACAGTCTTTTTGAAACGTTTTGCTCTGAGCATGGAATATCTCACAACTTCTCTGCTCCTAGAACTCCTCAACAAAATGGTGTTGTTGAAAGGAAAAATAGGACTTTAGAAGAAATGACAAGAACCATGCTCAGTGAAAATAATTTACCAAAATATTTTTGGGTAGAAGCTATGAACACTGCATGTTATATTTTAAATCGAGCTTTAATAAGACCCATTTTAAAGAAAACACCATATGAGTTATGGAATGGTAGAAAACCTAATATTGGTTATTTCCATCCATTTGGTTGTAAATGTTTTATTTTTAACAACAAGGAATATCTCAATAAATTTGACTCTAAGTCAGATGAAGGTATTTTCTTAGGATATTCATTGTATAGCAAAGCATTTAGAGTCTTTAGTAAAAGAACTCTCACCATTGATGAGTCCATGCATGTAGTGTTTGAAGAAACTAACTCTCTCCCAGATAAAGAATCTGAGGATACTCTTGAGATTTTTGACTCACAAGTTGAACACAGAATATAATGAAAATGTTCTGCAAAAAGAAAACATTTCTAGTGATCAAAATGAGCATAACGTGCAAGAATTGCAGATTCAAGAAAATCAAAATGATGATATACCAAAAGAGTTCATATATCATAGACATCACTACAAAGAGAACATTATTGATAATCACTCTCATAGAGTGATGACCAAGAGACAATTAAAAGAACACTCTGCAAATGTGGCATTTGTCTTTAAAATTGAGCTAAAAAGCTTAATTGATGCCAAGACCACAAGAAGCTAAAAGATCATCTACAAGTAGCAATGGATAAAAGTACATCTTAAAGACTATGACCTAAAATATGATATACACAAAGGTAATACCTAAACCTTTTTCAAAATAATGAATAAATAAATGATATTTTCAAAGTGAAAAACAAATTTAATAAGTTGAAAATAAAAATCGGCATGTCTGCACCAATTTTTTTTGTGACAAAAAGTAAATTTAGTAATGACTAATTTTTATTGTAAGTCTGGGTTACTTAAGATTAATTAAAGTTTTACTATTGGATCAAGATTACAATTATTAATTAAGTCATATAGGTCTCAGAATAAAATTATATACTCAACTGATAAATCAGAAAAGAAATATATATGTATACACATACGTATATATATAAATATTCATATATATATGTACATATACATATTTTCGGGGCTTAGAGCTTATCCAATTAAGATGGGCCACATAGAACAAGCCCAAGTTTATAAGGAAGGAAGGGAAGAAACTATTGGGATTCATCATCAGAAAAATAATGTGGCGTAGTGGAAATTACACCATTACAATTTTCCTCGAATCCACCTACTGTGTCCAATTACCATTGATTGGAATAAAAACCAATTTGAATCAAGAGAGATTAACTCACCGGATTCGTTTCTTCTAGAGACTGCTGCAGAATCATTTCTTGAAACTGCGATCTCTAAAGTCAGGTGCACGACCAATTATCGAGCGGGAACTAGTGCTAGCCGAAGAAGTGGAAGGAATGGAGAATTAATTGCTGTAAATTGTGGCTGAAATTTCCAACAAATAAAATAGGGATGGGGTTAGGTTTTCTTTCTTAAGTGTGCCCTTATATAGACACCTTGTCTAATTGGGTTTTAATTAGGTTAATTAAACCAAAGCCCACTAGGATTATAATTACATAAATAAACTTTAATTAAAAAGTATATACTGTGTAATTTAATTCCATTTGGCTAAATTTAATTACCCCTAAATAAAATTAAATCACACTTAAGTAAATATAATACATGTATTTAATTTTCCTGCTTAGGAAAATTATTTAATTAATTGTTTACTTTATGTAATTCAATTAATTGATAAATTAATTAATTACATTATGTAAACTTATTAATTAAATTAAATCAACCCAATGTTCATTAATTACCTTAACACCGAATGTCAACTAATTAATTAATGCATTCCTTCCAATGTACATTACATATACAATTTCTATAAGTTCCGGCTCAATTGATCTATGTGCATGATCCTATGGGTTTGTCTTTATGTTGGCAGTAGGCCCAAAGCCCACAGACTGTAAGTGGGTTCTAGCAAACCATTACAGCCCCCAATTAAGACAGAGATGCAGCAGTTTGTTAAAGACAATGACCCAGTAGTAATCTCACAGTGTCCTTTGCCAAATGATATCGATATGAATAAACAAGAGGCATGGTGTCTGTCATCCTTTTCTACTGTTTATTATATTTCTTGATCTTGAGTTGACTGATTAATCAAATAAGCAACCAACTTACTTGGGTATGGCCATACACATCAAGTGGCCAATGATATCATCTTGGTGTTACCCGAGTGGCAATTCCATCAGTTCATCATCAGTATCAATCTATTTACCGGTCCACCCAATCACACCCATATTTAGCATCCTTTTACAGACCTGTTAGGCACATGTCAAATTGAATCGGATTCGATATTGATACTATAATGAAATCTAGTCTGAGGATAAAAGAGACCTACTCAAGAAAGACCTATGACGTGACAACCATATGGCTTTCTTGTGTGGATCGATCCAGTCCCATGTCAACGACATGTACCTATATTCATGACTGACTATACAAGTACTATGGCTAGTTCAGAACTGCCATACAGTCATTGAATATACAAGTCTGTGATTCTATTCGTTCCCGCGATTAGAACAGACTTGGGATAGGTTTTATGATTATCAATCAATGGATATGCTACTCATATTATAGCACAAGATATAAATGAAATAGATTAATTGACTTTATTAATGTGACACAAATAATGTGTTCATACAATGAGTCTTAATGTATAATACAAAATACAAGAATCAAATGCCCTAAGAACTAGGGCACACCAACAGAAACAAAGATAACCGGTGTAAGAGAAATCAACAATCGGTAGCCATTCTCCCTCCAAAATGACACAGTTTTGTCCAAGCGCCAACTTTTCATCATTTACCAAAATCATTCCAGCCTCAATTTCTGCCTCCTTATTAAATTAGAAAATCTGAAAAGACTTCACTCTCCAAATCAACAAATCTTACCAACCTCTCTGTGAAACCATACCTTAACCTCGAATTCTCTGCCATTTCAAGAACCTTTATCAACAACAATGAAGCATTGCTCTAGTAATACTGCCAAAGAGGCTTTGTGTTTATCTGACAATACAACAGATAAAGAGAAAAAGGGAAGAATTAGAAACCATAGAAAGAATTCATATAACAAAGAAAAGAAAAATCAGTTCAATAGATGATGCATACCTGCAGAGAAAGAAATATTCCAGGTCTCTTCCAATCAGAGAAACAGGGAAAGGTCCCCATCACATCTTTCTAAAACCTTAACAAAGTAATCCTTTTTACACTGATGGATTTATTAAGGAGAGAGTAAGATGTAGAAGAGTCGATTGGGAATATTTAGGGGAGAATAACAAACCGTTTGTGTGGTACTTTAAGGCTCAGAAATGGGAAAATTTTCTAAGTATAAATGAACCAATTTATAACTCACTTGTCAGTGAATTTTATGGCACACTCACATACATAGGTAACAGAGATTATGAAGTGACAATACAAGGAATGAAATTACCTGTTAATGAGAGAATTCTTGGTGATGTGTTTAACCCACCTGTTGAAGGTGTAAGAATAGATAGAACCCCTGCTCCAATGACTCTAGGAAAATATAATGCTGCTGAATTTGTTTATGAACTGTTTAGAATTCCTACTGGTTACTCAATACCCTGGTCAGAGCTTGACTCAGGATATTTGAGAAAGGACTTTAGAATCCTGTAATTGATGATTTTTACCTTTTTTGTCCTACAAAAAGCAAGTCTTGCAACTATGAATAGTTTCAGCCTCTGCTTCATTTGGCACCTAGCAAGTTATATCAAATTAACCTCCCCTACATCATTCTAAATACATGACCCATGTAAGGAATAATTCAGCTCTACCTTATAGCATGATACTCTCAAGATACTTCACTCACTTCAATATATCTAAGGCTGGACTTATACCATCCTTTGTTAGCCCTAGGTCAATAATCAACAAGCCAAATATTGTTAGAATGCTTAAGGCTTACTCTTGTAAAACCCAAATACCAACCAAACCTATAGAAGTTGACAATAACTCCAAAATCTCCTCAAGCAGTTCAGAAACACCTCCTTCAAATCCTTTGTTTACTGGTACTTCCTCAGTCAATACTAAATCTCAACAAAGGAAAGAGATAAGAAAAGGGAAGTGTATGATGTTAGAACAAGTCACAAAGCAGGAAAGAGTAAAATTGGCCTCACAGCCTGGAATGTCTTATCAGAAAGGAGATAATGTATTTTAATCCCTAACTACATTGATCAATGAAGAAGATATGACACTTAGACCTGAAACAAATTCACATCCAAGTCACTTCTCAAATTCCCACCCTAAAAGCTTCTTTAACTCATTCATTCTTCCAGAGTTCTATAAAGCCTTCTGGCAAACTCCACCATTTCATCAACCTTCTTTCACCATGGCTGAAAACTTTACCCAATCAGAACCTTTCACTACCTCTATGGATCTAACTTCTTTTCCACTAAGTATCTGTCCACCATCACCTCCTCCCATACTTGGATCCACCTCTTGTCCCATTATGCCCATAAACTCAAACCTTGCAAATCCTCCACCTCCACCTGATTATCACAGGGTAACTACATATACCCTGAAGACCTGCTTCAAAGTAATCTCAGAAGTTTTAAGTGCCTCAAAAACACTCATAGGATCTGAGGCTTATACAAAAGTTCCCTCAGCCTTAAGAGATCTTTAGATGCAGTTATTCAACATCTAGGAGAAAGTGCATCATATGACCGCAGGAATGGAGATGGAATTGGCTAGAATGATAGGAACTCTCAATCACTTGTCAGAACAGATGGAAGTAATGAAGAGACTTGTTTCCAGCATCATCAAATCTAGAGTATCCTCGTCTTCCTCCTCCACTCTTCCATGATCAAGGTTTGCATCCTAACACTTCAGCAAATGTTGACTTGTAGAGATGATCTACTATTAAAACTGGTGCATCCCAAGTTATCTCTACAACTTTTGGTCAACAGTTGGTTCTTTTTTGGTATTAAAAATAGTCCTAATTCCTTCAAGAGTATTTTATTCTATTTAGATCCATCCAGTTCTAAATAAAATACGAATGCTCTCAGAAATGGGTGGTCAGTCTTATTAGAACTTAAATTATCTTTTATCCACTATATTGCTTTTGGTTTGTCTTCAAGTTCATATTCTAATTTGTACTTCATGTTTTTGACTTTTAATAGTTGTTCTGTGACTTGCATGCTTTATTTTCCCCTGCTTTAGCTCTTTTCTCATGAAAAGTTGTGACAAGGTGCTTTTTTATGTGTGTTAATACTCATCTATGCCTCTGAGATAGTATTACATGTGTGGTTCTGATGATCAACATTATCTAACCTGTTTTGCCCTACACTGTTTCTTTTTTATGATTTCAAAGTGGGAGAAATAGTTGAAAGGATTGACATTTATGGATGTTCTTAAGAAAGGGTTGACACTTATGTTGAGAAAGGGTTGATACTTGAACACTTATGTTGAGAAAGGGTTTATACTTGAGATAGAACATTTAACATGTAAATTGAATATTCTTGAGTACATTGACTTAGGTTAATATGCATTCTTCACATGATAACATGTGAGTAGAATACTGTGTTTGAACATTGGCATCTACAAGTGAGATGAACATTGTGTTGACCTAGGTCATAAGTTGAACATTGACATGTGAGATGAACTTTTTGTTGACTTAGGTTGAAACACTATGTTGACTATGAAGTTGTCATTGAAAGTATTGATGCTATATTGAACAGACTGTCATTGGACATTAATCTTTAGCTAAAAGCTAGCTTATTAACTTAAGTTGTTTAGTACATCTATTAACACTAGAACTATAGAAATGATTGACATATTAGTTGATTATTGTTTTTTAGCACATTGGTACAGAAGTGAACATTGAAATTACATTGGCATGCTGTGATAACATTAATGATCTGATGTCCTGCTTATGCTGACTTTTTGATTTGTGCTATGAATTGAGCTTAAGCAGAATGTATAACAGTGAAAGTCTAGGTAGAATGCTTGAACGAGCTGCCAAGATGATTCATGACTTTATAGCTTGGGAAGCAATTGAAATTAACTACCTTGACTAAAATATGTTTCTGAGTGCTATGATTTGAACTATCTGTTGGAAATGCCCTAGTCCCGAGGCATTGGTCCTTGTATTTGTACTATATATTTATTGGATTCATGTGTTGTACTCATTTGTGTTATTAATAAAGGCATCAATTCATTTATTATATCTATCTTGTGCAATATATTAAATGAAGTATCCAATGGACATATCTATATCCATGACGACAAGTGTCTTGCACTTAGCAGTAAGACCATGGATAGGGTAAACGATATGACCATAAATAGATCCGTAGTCTGTTCCAGTCATGGGAATGAATGGAACTAAAGACTATCATTAACCTGGTTGTATGGCGGTGTCTTACCGGTCATTAGACATGGAATGTCAACCAAGTTAATGGGTACATGCCTGGAAGCATGGTACTGGATAGATCCACTAAACCAGTAATCCACATGGTATGGTATCACAATGGATTCTCGTGTAGTACTTGTATGGATCCCTTGACCTGACCATATAATGGTGTTACATGTGAAGTCGCATACTTAGGGGTACGCCTAAAGGGCCTGCAATAGGGTGCCAAGTATGGGTGCTTTCGGGTATGTCACTGAACATGGTAATACTATAGATATGCAGAAGGTATTTGTCACTCAGTAACCAACTGAGAAGATATCACCGGCCACTTGATGAATGTGACTGATAAGAGTGTGGCCACACCCAAACGAGTTGGAACTTGTTTGTGAGCATCAGTACATTCGGGATCAAGTTAATGTCCGGACATAAAAGAGGGTGATCAATCCATGCCTCTGTGTTGGACACCGATATCAATGACATGGGATGTACAAGTTTAAACTACAGGGTTATGATATCAGTTAGACTGCCATCTCCATCTTAATTGGGGGCTGCAGTGGCTTGCTAGAGCCCAACTGCAGTCTGCAGGCCAAAGGCCCGCTGCCAACATAAAGATGGGCCCACGGGATCGTACACATAGGACGATAGAATGCAGACTTAAGGAATCACATGTATACTTGGAGTATACACAATGGAGGGAGAAGTGTGTATATATTAATTATATTATAAAGATCAATTGGATTGGTCATAATAATAAAATTAATATATTCAATTGGCTCTTCATAATTAATTGGATTAATTATGAAATTATTTCCTAGGTGGAAATATTCATATGTATGGGTTTATATATGATTTTATTTTGTGTAGATTTAATTTTAATTTAATGGATTAAATTAATTGTCAAACTAATTTTAATTTAGATGTAAATAATATATTACTTGGAGTAATATATTAAATACATGGGTATATTAAAATTGGGCTTGAAATTAATTTAAACCAGAATAATTAAAATTAGACTGGGCCTAAATTAAAACATGGAAGCCCGCACATAATAGACAGGAGCCAAGATGGGCCTGAATTCCCCTAAGGAATTCGGCCAACCCTAGGTATAAATACCTAGGGTTAGAAATTTCGGCCACCTCTAAGCATTACACACCTAGCCGAATTTTCTAGCCCTCTCCTCTCTACTGTTTCGTTTTTCCGACGCTAGCACGGGTTGCATTCGTTAAGCGTTCGTGCACGTGAGAGTGGAGGGATTCTACATTGAATTCTGCAGTCATCATCCATCTCTAGAAAGAGATTTTTCTGGTAAGAAATTTAATCCCTTTTTATTTAATTTTAAGTTTTTCAATTTCCACTTCAATTGCTCCTGGGACTGGATTTGAGGAAATCACCGCGTTCTTCCGCTTTTATCGGGTGATTTCCGGTGACAAATCCCAACAGTGGTATCAGAGCGGGCTTTTGATCCGTGGAAATTGATTAATTTGGTTGAATCCCTATTTTGAAATTGGATGTTTTTTTATTGGGATTCTTTGTATGGGTTTTATGGTTTTTCCCATATGTTTTAATACAATGAAAATTAATATTGCATATTGGTTTTTGTTGTTTTAATTTTGTTGTATTATTGGAATTCTTGGTGAATTGCTTTGTGGATGGATGGTGATTCTTTTTATTTCATTCTGTTTTAATAAAAAAAAAATCTTCCTCCCGGGGTGCGGGGCTGCCGGCGGCCGAATCGCCGCCGCACGTGGTAGGAGGCGCAGCGGCAGCCGCTGGGCGGCCACTGCACAGCGGCAGTGCCGCTGCAGGAGGCAGCCACTGCTGGGCAGTGGCTGCCGCGCTGCAGCAGCGGGCAGCCGCTAGGCGGCTGCAGCGGGCCGGGCCCAGTTTTTGGATTTTGCGGGTTTTTGAGTCCGGGACCCAGTTTTGAAATTTTAATTGGTTTTAAAATTCGTGTGTTTAAATTTATGTAATTTAAATGCGTATGGTTTCTTGGATGATTTAATTTCGTTCATGTGATATTAATTTTGGAAATTAATATGGTTAATGGAAATTGGTTCGGGTAATTTTGGCACAATTACTCGGACGGCTGAATTGGACCCATGGTTTCCCAATTCCAGTGGGAGCAGTTGGACTGCCTGGGCTGGAGGCCCAAAGCCCGTTAAGGGTTAGAACCATGGTGGGCCAAAAATTGGCGATTTCCTAATAATGGCTTAGACATAATTTAAATGGGCTTAAATCATGCATTATGACATGCTTTTGAATTGTATGAATTGGATGCATATGAATGGTTGAATGAATGTATGATTGGATGCTATTGGGCCTTGAACAAGATGGGTTGTAAATTTTATTTTGGGTAAATACGGCCTGCGTGTCGTTTTTTTCTTTTTAATGTAATTTTATTTTATTTAAATTAAATATTATAAAATTTGTAAAAGAAGAAGCCCATGGTGTGGTGAGCCCAAATGGAGGTGCAAGCCCAAATTGAAGGTGCATGCCCAGAAGGAGAAGATGGAGGCCTGCCTAATATCTGTTTCTAGTATAGGTTTACTAGAATAATATTAGGATGTAACATAGGCCCATAGTAGTCCATTTTAATTTTATTTAATCATGTTTTATATTCATTTGCATGTATGAATGTATGTTCCAATAGCTCATTCACCGCTTTATGTATGTAAGCTGTTATAATTGAATCTAATAACCAAACGGAATTACTAAGTCGCTTAAAAGTGGTTCCCTCATTCAAAACCGAATCGAAGTGGGAATAGGCCAGTTGTAGACCATGCCCTCGCAGGATGCACTGGAGTATTGTCACTTTGTATTCGGTTAGAGTATGGGATACTCTAACACTTGGATGGAGGTTTTGACTTAGCGTGGGTAGTAGGATTCTCCTGGCCCTAAGCACAGATGGGTAAGTGCCAACAAGCCCATCAAACCGAGAGTCCCTAGGTTGGGATTGGACGGCATTCCTACCTAAATAATTAAGATGTAGTTGTACCAAACCCTCGTTTGGCTATATCTTAATGAAATATTGATCTCGGCCCATGAGCCTAACAACTCGGTTTAAATTAATAACTTGATTCATTATTAATTTTATATGGGAACAACAAAGCAAAGCCCTTTATTAACACTCTCAATGTTTTTCTGTGTAGAAACACCCAAATGGCAAACACAAATACCTTATCACTGCGATCCATTCTTGAAAAGGACAAGCTTTCCGGTCCTAACTTTTTATACTGGTCTAGGAACTTGAGGATAGTTCTAAGACAAGAGTCGAAAGAGTATGTGCTGGAAAGGCCTGTGCCGGCTGCGCCTCAGGGACGTAATCCACCGGCTGCCCAGCTGGAGGAATACGAGGCGCACGTCAAGGACAACCGGGATGTGACATGCCTTATGTTGGCTTGCATGGTCCCTGAACTACAAAAACAGTTTATGGACCACCAAGCCTATGCTATGATAACAACTCTTAATGAGATGTTTCAAGAGCAAGCTCGTCAGGAAAGGTACCTGACCAATAAGGCATTCCACTCTTGTAAGATGGGGGCCGGGACATCTATGCGTGCACACGTGCTCAAGATGAAGGGCTATTTGGATACTTTGTCCCATCTTGGATCGCCTATCTCTCAAGAGTTGGCGGTGGACACAATCCTCGCATCCTTGCCGGATTCTTATGATCAGTTCATCCTTAACTATAACATGCAAGGGATGAACCGCACTGTCAGTGAGCTGCATGGGATGCTTAAGCTTACTGAGCAGTCGATCAAGAAGACTCCACCGGTGCTGCTGGTTAACAAAGGGAACCCTCCTCTTGCTAAGGGTAAGGCCAAGGAAAAGGCCAAGGCCAAGGCCAAAAAGGCCAAAGCTAAGAAGGCCAAGGCCCAACCCAAGGCCCAGTAGAAGGCAGGTCCTGATGATGTCTGTTTCGGGTGTAGACAGGCGGGTCATTGGAAGAGATCGTGTCCCAGGCTGATGGGAGAGCAAAGAAGGGGCCAAGGTGCATCCTCTTCAGGTATTTATGTTATAGATATTAACCTTACTATTTCAACATCCTGGGTATTGGATACTGGATGTGGTTCTCACATTTGTTGCAATGTGCAGGGACTTAAGAACAGAAGGTTGCTGGGGTCGGGAGAGGTGGACTTGCGGGTCGGGAATGGAGCAAGGGTTGCTGCCATAGAGATCGGTGAATACCACCTAATGATGCCCAGTGGATTGGTTTTAATTTTAGCACATTGTTACTTTGTACCTGTTATGTGAAGGAATATTATCTCTGTATCAATGTTGGATATTTCTGGATTTAATTTCACTATTTTAAATGGTCGAATTTCTATATCTAGAGAGGGATTATTTTATGGAGATGCTCTATTAAATAATGGCCTGTATATCCTGGACTTAAATGAAACCAATCATATCTATAACACAAACACGAAAAGGGTTAAGCCCAACAAACTTAATCCTGTCTACCTATGGCATTGTCGTCTTGGCCATATAAACGAGAAGCGCATTGCTAGGCTTCACAAAGCTGGGGTCCTAGGGTCATTTGACTTGGAGTCAATTGATACATGCGAATCATGTTTAAGAGGCAAGATGACAAAGGCACCTTTTAGCAAAAAGGCTGAAAGGGCCACTGGCTTATTGGACCTAATACATTCAGATGTATGTGGACCTATGAGCGCAGCGACCAGAGGTGGGCATCTGTACTTCGTCACGTTCACGGATGATTTCAGCAGATATGGCTATGTCTATCTGATGAAACACTAGTCCGAGACCCTTGATAGGTTCAAGGAATTTAGGAACGAGTTACAGAACTAGCTAGGCAGGAATATCAAAGCCCTTCGGTCGGACCGAGGCGGTGAGTATATGAGCCTAGAGTTTGACTCATACTTGAGAGAGCATGGAATAGTTCCATAGCTCACTCCTCCTGGAACACCACAATGGAATGGGGTGTCCGAACGGAGGAATAGGACCTTGTTGGACATGGTCCGCTCAATGATGAGTCAAGCATCTCTCCCAATTAGTTTCTGGGGACACGCCCTCGAGATAGCAGCTCTCATCTTAAACAATACTCCGACTAAGGCTGTGGAAAAGACCCCATATCAGATATGGACGGGCAAGGAGCCCAATGTGTCTTTCCTAAGGATTTGGGGATGCGAAGCACATGTCAAGAAATTGACTAGTGGCAAGCTGGAGCCCAAAACCGATAAATGCCTGTTTGTGGGCTACCCTAGGGAAACCAAAGGGTATTACTTCTACAACCCCGCCGAGAACAAGGTATTCGTGGCAAGGAAGGGGGTCTTTCTGGAAAAGGAGTTCCTTTCCAAGAAAGATAATGGGAGCAACGTTGAACTCAGGGAAGTTCAAGGTCCACAAGCTCCTGAAGAGGATAACTCGAAGGCCCAGGTGGGGCTTCCACAAGTGGAAGCACCGACCCAGGCCACACAAGAACCTAGAAGGTCTGGTAGGGACGTCGGGAACCGGAGAGGTATGGTTTCCTCATCACCGATGATCAAACTCTTCTCATCTGGGATGAAGAAGAACCAAAAACCTACCAGGAGGCTATGGCTAGCCCACAGTCTGCAAATTGGCGTAAAGCCATGGAGGCAGAAATGCAATCTATGTACGATAATCAAGTTTGGAACTTGGTTGATCCACCTCCGGGTGCTAAGGTAATAGGTTGCAAGTGGTGCTATAAGCTGAAAGCCGATAATACCTTCAAGGGGCGTCTGGTTGCGAAAGGTTTCAGACAAGTCCATGGAATAGACTATGATGAAACTTTCTCACCAGTAGCCATGCTCAAGTCCATCAGGATACTGCTGGCCATAGCCGCATGGTATGACTATGAGGTATGGCAGATGGATGTCAAAACCGCTTTCCTTAATGGGAAGCTACTCGAGGATGTGTACATGACACAACCTGAGGGTTTTGTCGATCCTAAGTATCCGGGAAGGGTATGCAAACTTCAAAGGTCCATTTATGGACTGAAGCAAGCATCCCATAGTTGGAATCTAAGATTCAATGAGGCTATAAAGGAATATGGCTTCATACAGAATCTGGATGAGCCTTGTGTGTATAAGAGGACTAGTGGGGGCATTGTCACATTTTTGGTACTTTATGTAGATGACATCCTACTCATTGGAAGTGACATACCTACACTGCAAGGGGTAAAGCAGTGGCTGAGTAAGTGCTTCGCAATGAAGGACTTAGGCGAAGCTGAGATGATCCTAGGGATCAGGATCTATAGGGATAGATCAAATCGGCTTTTGGGCCTAAGTCAGGGTTCGTACATTGACAAAGTTTTGAAAAGATTCAGCATGGACCGGGCCAAGAAAGGTTTCTTGCCAATGGGCTATGGGCTGAAACTTAGTAAGAAGAACTGTCCTAAAACAAGGGAGGACAGGGAGAACATGAAATTGGTTCCATATGCTTTGGCTATTGGATCAATCATGTACTCCATGTTATGTACGAGACCTGACGTCGCCTTTGCACTGAGTATGACGAGCCGATACCAGCAGGATCCCGGGGAGGATCACTGGAAAGCTGTCAAGGCGATCCTCAAGTACCTTAACCAGACTAAGGATAGCTTCTCGGTGTATGGTGGTCAGGAAGTGCTATCAGTTACTGGGTATACTGATGCGAGCTTCCAGACAGACCAAGATGAGTACCAATCGCAGTTAGGGTATTTATTCTTGCTGAATGGTGGTGCTGTAAGCTAGAGGAGCTCAAAGCAGCCAACCATAGCGGACTCTATGACAGAAGCTGAGTACATCGCTGCGTGTGATGCAGCTAAGGAAGATGTGTGGATGAAGTTTATCACTGAGTTGGGAGTAGTGCCAACTATCCAAGACCCAGTCAATATCTTCTGTGACAACAATGGGGCCGTCGCACAAGCTAAGGATCCCCGGTCACACAAGAACACAAAGCACGTGCTCAGAAAGTTTCACCTCATACGAGAAATCGCGGAGAGAGGTGACATTGCATTGCACAGAGTGGACACCGAGGATAATGTCGCAGATCCATTGACCAAGGCGCTAGCCCAGCCCAAGCGTGAGGGTCATACTAGATCTATAGGGATTAGGCCCATGCCTAGTTGGAACTAGTGCAAGTGGGAGATTGTTGGAAATGCCCTAGTCCTGAGGCATTGGTCCTTGTATTTGTACTATACATTTATTGGATTCATGTGTTGTACTCATTTGTGTTATTAATAAAGGCATCAATTCATTTATTATATCTATCTTGTGCAATATATTAAATGAAGTATCCAATGGACATATCTATATCCATGACGACAAGTGTCTTGCACTTAGCAGTAAGACCATGGATAAGGTAAACGATATGACCATAAATAGATCCGTAGTCTGTTCCAGTCATGGGAATGAATGGAACAATAGACTATCATTAACCTGGTTGTATGGCGGTGTCTTACCGGTCATTGGACATGGAATGTCAACCAAGTTAATGGGTACATGCCTGGAAGCATGGTACTGGATAGATCCACTAAACGAGTAATCCACATGGTATGGTATCACAATGGATTCTCGTGTAGTACTTGTATGGATCCTTTGACCTGACCATATAATGGTGTTACATGTGAAGTCGCATACTTAAGGGTACGCCTAAAGGGCCTGTAATAGGGTGCCAAGTATGGGTGCTTTCGGGTATGTCACTGAACATGGTAATACTATGGATATGCAGAAGGGATTTGTCACTCAGTAACCAACTGAGAAGATATCACCGGCCACTTGATGAATGTGACTGATAAAAGTGTGGCCACACCCAAAAGAGTTGGAACTTGTTTGTGAGCATCAGTACATTCGGGATCAAGTTAATGTCCGGACACAAAAGAAGGTGATCAATCCATGCCTCTGTGTTGGACACTGATATCAATGACATGGGATGTACAAGTTTAAACTACAGGGTTATGATATCAGTTAGACTGCCATCTCCATCTTAATTGGGGGCTGCAGTGGCTTGCTAGAGCCCAACTGCAGTCTGCGGGCCAAAGGCCCGCTGCCAACATAAAGATGGGCCCACGGGATCGTACACATAGGACGATAGAATGCAGACTTAAGGAATCACATGTATTCTTGGAGTATACACAATGGAGGGAGAAGTGTGTATATATTAATTATATTATAAAGATCAATTGGATTGGTCATAATAATAAAATTAATATATTCAATTGGCTCTTCATAATTAATTGGATTAATTATGAAATTATTTCCTAGGTGGAAATATTCATATGTATGGGTTTACATATGATTTTATTTTGTGTAGATTTAATTTTAATTTGATGGATTAAATTAATTGTCAAACTGATTTTAATTTAGATGTAAATAATATATTACTTGGAGTAATATATTAAATACATGGGTATATTAAAATTGAGCTTAAAATTAATTTAAACCAGAATAATTAAAATTAGACTGGGCCTAAATTAAAACATGGAAGCCCGCACAGAATAGACAGGAGCCAAGATGGGCCTGAATTCCCGTAAGGAATTCGGCCAACCCTAGGTATAAATACCTAGGGTTAGAAATTTCGGCCACCTCTAAGCATTACACACCTAGCCGAATTTTCTAGCCCTCTCCTCTCTATTGTTTCGTTTTTCCGACGCTAGCACGGGTTGCATTCGTTAAGCGTTCATGTACGTGAGAGTGGAGGGATTCTACATTGAATTCTGCAGTCATCATCCATCTCTAGAAAGCGATTTTTCTGGTAAGAAATTTAATCCCTTTTTATTTAATTTTAAGTTTTTCAATTTCCACTTCAATTGCTCCTGGGACTGGATTTGAGGAAATCACCGCGTTCTTCCGCTTTTATTGGGTGATTTCCGGTGACAAATCCCAACACTATCCCTAAGTTTTGAATTTAAAAAAATGATGTAAGAGAATAACAGGTGATCTTTAACATGAGCTCTATACATAAGGATTATGATGACATATGGCTTTGTTTATTATGTGTTTTACAGGATGTATGAGCTTAATGATTGTTGAAAATTGTGCTAATTATGCAAATGAGCTCAATTCATCTTGGTTTCATAATAACTATACTTTGAAGATGACTTATGCATTATCCTTAAAGTAATGGCTCAATATTATGAGTGATCCGAATAATGAGTTTAACACAAAGTTCTAAAACTCATATTCAAGTGAATTAATAGGCCTAAAAATAATTAATCTTAAAGCCCATGTTATTTTTGCTCTAATATTATTTTGGTTGTAACATAAGATTTTTAATCTTTATTTCCAAAAACAACGGTGCACGTATTGAGGAGGAGCATACCGTAAATGTTCTTAAATAAAAAAATGTCAACACATCAAATTGCAATCATCAAAAAGGGGGAGAATGTTGACTTTGGTTTTGATGATCACAAGTTGACATTTAATTTAAATGAGTATCTTTATCCTTGAGTTAAAGAGCTTTATGAGTTAAAATGTTTCTATAATTTACAAAGGTTCTTTATGGCATCATAAGTTATATAAATACTAGGATTGCCTTATGAGTCAAGGGCCATATTGAGTTTATAAAGGATTGATATATGCTTATGAGTTTAAAGATATCAAAAAGATATATGCTTATAAGGTGAAAGATATTTATGCTTATTAATTGAAAGATATTTGTTTATGGGTTGAAAAAGATATAAGATTAAAATGAATATACTTTTCGGCCATAAATGCTTATGAGCTTAAAGTCTTAAAGGTAAGTAGTTTACTACTTGAGAAAGCTTGGCATATTTAAAATAATCTTATGCGACTTTATGACTTGAGATTGAGAGACACTTAGGACCTAAGCTCAAAATGTCTATGACTTGAGATCACTTATGAATTAATATCAACAGATATCTCAAGCCTTGAAATTACGAAATACTTATGACTTATCTCTCTCTCTCTCTCTCTTTGTTAGCTATACGGCTTTGTTACTTGAGAAACACATACACTTCCCATTACAAGATAAGTCACATGGCTTTATTATTTAAAGGCCCACATATACTTTTCTTTATGATGATATTCAAATGGCCTTATTGGTTGAAAATCAAAGTACATCTCTCTTTGTCAAATGATTCAAACAGCCATAAAACCTTTATGACTTGAAACTAACATCTATCTCCCTTTATGAACAAGATCAAATGGCTACATGGGTACTTATTAACTTAAAGATCAAAGTACATTCTTCTTTGTGAGATGATTCAAACGGCCATAAAATCTTTATTACTTGAAACTAACACCTATCACTTTATGAACTTGTTCAAACGGCCATCATCCTTTATGAGTTGTATCCAACGGCTATAATACCACTTTTCCATACAAAAGGGATGAAAAAGAAGAATTAAAGGCAAGGAAGACAAATTAGCAATTCATACATTCTTGAGCATACACTTCTAGTCTTCCAAATTCCCAAAGAGAGCAAAGAGAAAAGAGCTACATTTGTTTCAAATACTTATACGTTGGGGAATTGTATTTTCACACAAGGTTGTGTGAAGGGGGTTCACTTTGTTGATGGTGAGATCAACAAAGACTGTAAAAGTTTGGTGCTTGAGCTTGGAAAAAGCATCGGTAGAGTTTGTTACTTAAGCTCCAAAAAGTAACAGTAGAGGTTTGATACTTAGCCTACAAAAGTATTGAGTTTGTTACTTGAACTTGCAAAAAGTAACATAGGCTTGTTTCCTACCCATAAAGGAAATGTTAGTGGAAATCTCAAGCGGTTGGCTTGGGGACTGGATGTAGACCAGTTGGGTCGAACCAGGATAAAATTTGGCGTCTACATTTTTCTATCCCTACTCTCTTTATATTCTTGCAATTTAAATTAATCGCTTTAGTATTTAAAGTTATTTTTACAAAAGCAATTTTATATTCACAAGTTTTATTATATTAATTAATTCCGAATTTTTAATAAAACTTGTTTTTTTTAAAGAAACTTGTGTTTCTACAAAAAGTTTTTTTTTAGAGATTCTGCAAATATTTTTATTCGCCCTGCAGTACTATTCACCCCCCCTCTAGTACTATAACTAGCCATTTAGGGTTGTCATTAAGTATCTAAATGGTACTTAAGAAATTGGGATTTGGTATCCAAAATGTCAAATTTTTGATCTTATAGGTTACAGTGATGCTGATCATGCTGGATGCAAATTAGATAGAAAAAATACTTCAGGTACTTGTCAATTTCTAGGAGAAGCACTAGTTTCATGGTCAAGGAAAAAGCAATCAACTGTAGCAATGTGAACAACAGAAGCTGAATATATATCTGCAAGTAGTTGTATGGCACAGATATTATGGATGAAGCAACATCTTAAAGATTATGGCATAAAGTATGATCATATACCTGTAAGGTGTGATAATACTAGTGCCATAAATTTAACGAAGAATCTTATTCAGCATTCAAGGACAAAGAACATAGACATCAAACATCATTTTATCAGAGATCATGCACAAAAAGGTGACATCAATTTGGAATTTGTCTCAACAGAAGATCAAATAGCAGATATTTTCACAAAACCCTTATGTGAAAATAAATTCAGTGAATTGAGAATGAAAATTGGAATGACCAATCCAATTTATTAAAATATTGATTCACATGAATTAGTGTTTTAAATAATGGTTTTATTGGATTAAATATTATAGTTAAGTTCTTTTTCATAAGTCTGGATTACATAAAATCGATTAAGATTTTACTATTGGATCGGATTATGATTCAAGATTTAAATCATATATATTTATTGTTTGTGAAAGTTTATGTCTCGTACAACTTCCTATAATTTATGCAAATATGTCTAAAAATAAAAAGTTAAATATAAAGCATAAATTAAAAGAAGCAATAACATCACAATTTTTTTGGGGCCAAACTGCTCTAAAAAGCCCATAACTTATAAACTGCTCAATTAGGCCATAATATAAGTTAATGTTAAACAGGCCAAGTCAGGTTTTATAAGCCCATAACTCATTAAGTATCAAATTTGGCCAGACAAATAAAAGCCCAAGTCCAAGTCATAAGAGTAAGAAAAAGAAACTCACGTGTTCTCACACACGTGATGATTTAAAACGGTAGCACCCTGGTGAGAAACGACGTCACTTAGACAACTAATGAAGGCTCCAGTTTCAATCACCTTCTCTTTCGCTTTTACTCTCTAAAACTGTAAGGAACTGAAAGGACAGTTTTACGAATCATCGCCTACATTACTACCATCTACACTTTGCTTCCCTTTCCTCTCGATTTCTCTGCAAATAATCATGAAAAAGTTGACCTCTCAAAGTAGAGATAAAGATGAAAAAGAACTCTATAAATATGACAAAGAAGCAAAGAGTATACCGATCCAGAGCTGCTAAAGAAAAGATGAAACAAACGAGAGAAGACTCATCCACTAGTGAAAGCAAATCTCACACCAAAAGAAGAAGGACTATCACCCTAAGTGATTCACATTTGGTTCCCGCTTTATCCTCATCACCAAGTGCATCAGTCTCTTCACCGGGAAAAAGCACATTCGGTAGTAGAGGTAAGCTTGTCTACTCTGATGGGTTTAAGAGGGAAAAAGTTATATGCAGTAAGATAGACTGGGTCTATCTGGGTAATGAAGAAAAACCATTTCTTGAACTGCTCATAAAACAGGGTTAGGAGAAATTTATGTGCATTGAGAAACCCATTTTTGAAACTTTAGTTGATGAGTTTTATGGTACTTTAACCTGCATAGGACATATGAACTATGAGGTTACCCTAAGAGGAAAGAAATTGCCAGTAAATAAGGAAACTTTTAGCAAAGTTTTTATCTACCCACTGATGGTGTAAGAATAGAACAATCCCCTGCTCCCTCTTACTTAGGAGGTTATGATGCCACTGTCTTTGTTCATTAGTTGTTTAAAATACCAAATGATCACAGCATTCCTTGGTCTAACCTAGATTCTGGTTATCTAGATGATAAGTTTAGGATCTTACAACTAAGGAAGCTTGGCCACTATGAATGGCTTCGATTTATGTTTTATCTGGAATTTGGTTAACCATGTGAGAATTAATTTGCCTTTTGCATTGATAAATCACTTGACTCATGTTAGAGCCAATTCTGCCCTCCCTTTTAGAATGATCCTAACTAGATACTTTGACTTTTTTGAAGTATCTAAAGCTAAAATTAAACCCACTACTGTCGCTTATCGATCTATCATAAATAGAGCCAATATTACCAGAATGCTAAAGGCATGTGCTCATAAAAACCAACTGCCAACCATGCCTCTCTTTACAGATTCTGAGAATGCATCAGTATATGGAAGTGACTAGGAAATTCACTCTAGCCAAGTAAATGAAGAAAACATTAAAGTACAAAGTACTCCTACAACAAATAAGGAAAGAGAAAGAAAATCCTTTAAGCTAGGAAGAGGAGGCAAAAAGAACATGAATTCAAAGTCTCAGGTGAAAAAGAAATATGGTCTCTAAGGATAGCTTGGAAGATGCACTCAATGTTGATCTGACACCTAGGATTGACAAAGAATATGATATAGCTAAAGCTTAATTTGCGAACTCCACTTCACCGGAAGAAAACTGGCCTCATGACTCTCTCGCTGCAACAAACAAGGATAGAGACCCAAATTCTAACCATAAAGAGAGTGTGCAACTTCAACTCTTATTTCTAGCTCGACTTTAGTGCCAAGTATATCCTCCAATGATCTTCTTTCCCAAGCTGTAAATCCCTCCACATCTCACTTTCACACTCTTCATATCCATGACTTACACAAAGCCCTGATTTAGACTCCTCTTGTATATCAACCCTTAGTCATAATGACAAATACATTTACTGACTCAAGAAGACTCTCACCATTAACTCTCACTATTAGTCCATCCTCCCAAACATCAGAAATGCCTAGCCCTGACTCATTTCAATTCTCTACTTTTACTAAGTCAAAATCCACCCAACCAACATTTCCTCTCCTCCACCACCACTTGATTATCAGAAGATCACAAGTTTCACTGTGGAAACTTGTTTCACAGACATCAATAAAGTCCTCAATGCCTCAAAAGCTCATATGGGATCAAAGACATATACAAAAGTATCAAATGCACTCAAAAAGCTTCAGCTGCTTCTCATGAGCATCCAAAGTAAGGTGTATAGTCTCTCTGCTAACATGCAAATTGAGATAGCCAAAATGACAGAGCATCTTAACCATGTTGCTAAACAAATGGAGGAAATGAAGACCTTAATCTCTGACATCCTAAAACTAGGTTTGCAATAATAATTGTTGTTCCTTTTGCAGAGATGATTTTCAAGAAGCCCATTTATGCTCACACTCTCCTCTACAGCTTTTGGAACACCAGTCTTTCTGCTCTATATTTAGTACACTATCTGATTTTTAAATATGTTTAGTCTACATGGATGTTTTTGGATAATATCAACTAAACTGGTACATGCTTTCACCTATGAACCTGTTATGTTCTTTACAGCAGTGCTTTACAACAGTATGGTTTGATTTCCTAATTCTATAATTTTGCTCTGGATTCTCTGAATATTATGTGTTATGTATATTACATGTGTGCAGTACTACGAATTTTGCTCATTATGATCTCTACTTGCTCTCTGACTTGAGTACTTGATATTGTCTGTATCTAATACCATGCTGCCTTACAAAACTCGCCTTTATTCTTTGTGAACCTTCTCTACTTCCTTATGCTTTTTTATGATTCCAAAGGGGGAGAAAATTATGCAGTTTTGATTTGGTCTGATATTCTTGAATGGCATATATACATACTATATATACATGTGTAATATAAAATGCAGGTACCTCTGTTCTATGCCTTCAGAAATATGAGTTTTGCAATCTCTAAGCTTATGAGACAAGTTGACTGATTTATTCTAAAATCCATCCCTATGTGATCTGAGTTTGGCTATGCATATAATGCCATGATCATTGGTTATGAATCATTGGTCTCTACAGCTTGAAATTCAAACATTATGCTTGCTACAATATGCTGATATATGTTTTATTGAAGATTATACCTTGTGAGTGATATGATATGACAAAGCAGCTATAAGCTCTGTGATAGCTGATATAGCAGGAAAAGAAAAGTATGATATATCTTACTGCATGCAATAAGATTGCAATGGAATGGTTATGTATTTCTTTCTAAGAATCCTTGTAGGTACAGCAGATAAGTAAATAAGTGGAAATTCAATGATCAAATCTTGCAAAGTTCCTACATTACAAGGCTAGAAAATGTTTTAAGCCACTTATTTATCTTATTAGTATCATGAGTAATTTGCCTGAGTATATAAGTTTATGCACAAATTACCTGTTATGCCTATGTATCAAAAGTTATACGGGCTTAAGTAATAAGTGTCCATGGTGGCTGCAGAAAAGTTTATGTTATATGGACCATTGTAGAAAAAAACACCAATAATCTTATATAACCAGTTTATATTAAGCTTAATTTCTGTTACTCTGTGCCAAATAAAATGCTTTTAAAGCCTAAGCACTAAAGGCCGAAGCTTTGTTAAGCCCAATATATTGTTCATTGGTTAAAACTAAATATTACATTATGCATCAATGTTTTATAAAACTAACTTTGTCTTCTAAGAATCTTTTCATGCAGATTACAACTTTGATATTTTTATGAGAAATTATAAATTAAGAAATATTTTTTTATTCCTAAAATCCTTAAAAATAAAACGAGCACATTTTGAGGGGCAGCAAATTCAAAAGGAATCATATTCTCATGGGGAGCTGTATCGATTCATATTTTACGAACACCTGAAAATGTTGTCAACTTATGCATTCAAGGAATATCACGTATAAAGGGTTGTCATAATCAAAAAGGGGGAGATTGTTGAATCGTGTTTCGATGATGACAACAAAAGTTAACACATATGTAAAATCTTTTCTACTTGAATACTATTACAAATTGTTTTGCAATTAATTAAGTAAAACATGATTAAGAATTTGAAGCTTATTATTAAGGAGGATTTATCAAGATTGAACAATCAGGAAATCAAGGCCTTTACATGACAAATCAATCAACTATCCAATCATTTCCTTACAAGCTAAAGAAAGCTTGAAGTGCTTAAGAGCTTCAACTCCAACGGCAGAAGGAGAAGGAAATGCTTCAAGAGCTTAAAGTACAATTGTCATCATTCTTTCAGAGGCTGTAAGGTGGTCTCAAAGCAACAACCACCTCCTTGTTTACAAGCTCCAACCAATGGCCAAGTTTCTTCAGGATGTCCAACAGCTATAATACCTTCAAGACCTGGAAGCAACGGCTATATTCTAATCAAGAGCTGTAATGCAACGACCATAATCATCTTCAAAAGCTATAACAGCCAGTGTACCTTTAAGAGCTGCATGCAATGGCCATATTATCTTCAAAAGCTGCGTGCAACGGCCACATTACCTTCAAGAGCTGCATGCGACGTTTATAACTCCTTCAGGACCTGTAATGTAACAGCTATGTTGTCTTCAAGAGCCGTGTCTAAGGGCTATTTCATCTATTGAGAAGGATTGCCATCACCTATAAATACAAAGCATATTGAAATTGATAAGGCATGGAAGACTAAGTAAGATTTCACACTTAAAGAGAAAATTGTTTAAGTCTTCCTACAAAATCCTTCAAGCATTCAAAGAGAGAAAAGAGCTTCATTGTTCTTCATTAAAATATTCTACAATTTGGGTTTTGTATTTCACATAAGGGATTTATGTGAGGACGGTTACTTTGTTGATAGTGTGATCAACAAGATTGTATAAGTTAGGTATTTGAGCTTTGAAAAATACCGGGATAAGTTTGGTATTTAAGCTTTGAAAAATACCGGGATAAGTTTGGTGTTGAGCTTTGAAAAACACTAGAAGAGTTTGTTACTTAAGCTCGAAAAAGTAACGGTAGAGGTTTGATACTAAGCCTGTAAAAGTATTGAGTTTGTTACTAGAACTCGTAAAAAGTAACACAGGCTTGTTTCTTGCGTGTAAAGGAAACATTAGTGGAAAATCTCAAGCGGTTGGCTTGGGGATTGGATGCAGACTGGTTGGATCGAACCAGGATAAATTTCGATGCCTTCATTTCTCTATTCCTACTCTCTTTATATTCACTGCTATTTAAATTCTTACAATTTAGATTAATAACATTTTTATTTGAAGGCATTTTTTATTTTCGGTCAAGCAAAGTTATATTCACAAGTTTTACTAGTTTATTAATTCTGCATTTTTGTAAAACTTCTGTTTAGCAAAAGAAAATTGATTTTCTCGAAAAAGAATTTTTCACATCGTTTACAAAATTTTTTATACAGTATACAGTATTATTCACCCCTCCCCCCTCTAGTATTGTAGCTAGCCTATTTGGGACCGTCATAGAGTATTCATTTTAGGAAAATGGTTTTGAAGGTTTTAAGAAAGGCTAAACAAAAAGGAATGAGCGGAACCAATTCCTCGTGCCTTAAAGATTTAAGAGTTGCCACCCGACTAAGCTCTTACTGAAAAATTATAGTGTTGCCAAGCCCGATAGGAATTCCTATACCTTTAAGATAGGGATCTGGATCCAGACAAACCTCCTATTTCTGCTTCAATTCGAAATAACTTTAACCATATTAAATATGCACCTTTTGCTATTGAGTTTCTATTTTGGTTTCAGCCCTAATTATATTTTCTATATGCTAATACAGAAAGCTATAAATAAATATATAAAAACAATAAATTAATTCAGGAAATAAACCTAGGGGATACAACTGACAAAAGGGGATCGGGGTACATATCGCCTAGATACACGAGAATCTATTTTTTACAATCTCCTAAGATACATGTGTTGGGATTCGTCATTGGAAAAATAACGTGGCGTAGTGGAAAATACACCGTTTAAAATTTCCTAGAATCCACCTATCGTGTCCAATTACCATTGATTAGAATAAAATCAAATAAGAATCAAGAGAGATTAACTCACCGGATTCGTCTCCTCTAGAGACTGCTGCAGAATCGTTTCTTGAAACTGCGATCTCCAAAGTCCGGTGCACGACCAACTATTGAGCGGGAACCGGTGCTAGCCGAAGACGCGAAGGAATGGAGGTTTAATGCTGGGATTTTTGGCTGTTTTGGGGCTGCTGTTGGTGGCTGAAATTTCCAGCAATTAATTAGAGTTGAATTAGGTTTTTATTCCGTAAGTGTGCCCTTTTATAGACACCTTGTCTAATTGGGTTCTAATTAGGTTAATTAAACCCAAGCCCACTAGGATTATAATTACATAAATAAACTTTAATTAAAAAGTATATACTATGTAATTTAGTTCCATTTGGCTAAATTTAATTACTCCTAAATAAAATTAAATCACACTTAAGTTAATACAATACATGTATTTAATTTTCCTACTTAGGAAAATTATTTAATTAATTGTTTACTTTATGTAATTCAATTAATTGATAAATTAATTAATTACATTATGTAAACTTATCAATTAAATTAAATTCAACCCAATGTCAATTAATTACCTTGACACCGAATGTCAATTAATTAATTAACTCATTCCTTCCAATGTACATTACATGTACAATTTCTATAAGTTCCAGCTCAGTTGATCTATGTGCACGATCCTATGGGTCTGTCTTTATGTTGGCAGTAGGCCCAAGGCCCACAGACTGTAAGTGGGTTCTAGCAAACCATTACAGCCCCCAATTAAGACAGAGATGCAGCAGTCTTTAGAAGACACTCACCCGGTAGTAATCTCATATTGTCCTTTGCCTAACGATATCGATATGAATAAACAAGAGGCATGGTGTCTGTCATCCTCTTCTGTTGTTTATTATATTTCTTGATATTGAGTTGACTGATTAATCAAATAAGCAACCAACTTATTTGGGTATGGCCATACACTTATTAGTCCCACTCATCAAGTGGCCAATGATATCAGCTCGGTGTCACCCGAGTGGCAATTCCATCACTTCATCATCAATATCAACATGTTCACCGGTCCACCCAATCATACCCCTATTTAGCATCCTTTTACAGACCTGTTAGGCTTATGTCAAAGTGAACCGGATTCCATATTGATATTATAATGAAATCTGGTCTGAGGACAAAAGAGACCTACTCAAGAAAGACCTATGACATGACAACCATGTGGCTTTCTTGTGCGGATCGATCCAGTCCCATGTCAACGACATGTACCTATATTCATGACTGACTATACAAGTACTATGGCTAGTTAAGAACTACCATACAGTCATCGAATATACAAGTCTGTGGTTCTATTCGTTTCCACAATTAGAAAAGACCTGGGATAGGTTTTATGATTATCAGTCAATGGATACTCTACTCATATTATAGCACAAGATATAAATGAAATAGATTAATTGCCTTTATTAATGTGACACAAATAATGTATTTATACAATGAGTCTTAATGTATAATACAAAATACAAGAATCCAATGCCCTAAGAACTAGGGCACACCAACAATCTCCCACTTGCACTAGTTCCAAGTGGGCATTGCCCTAATTCCTATAGATTTGGTATGACCGTCGTGCTGTGTCTGCAACAGCGCTTTGGTCAATGGATCAGCGACATTATTCTTGGTGTCAACCCTCTGCAATGATATGTCACCTATGTTCACAATCTCCCGAATGAGGTGAAACTTTTTGAGTACATGATTGGATCTCTTGTGTGACCGGGGCACCTTAGCTTGTGCGATGGCCCCGTTGTTGTCACAAAAACATCAACTGGGTCTAGGACAGTAGGCACTACTCCCAACTTAGTTATGACTTTCTTGATCCAAACGGCTTCCTTTGAGCTTCGCACGCAGCTATGTACTCAGCTTCCATTGTAGAGTCAGTAATGGTGGCCTGCTTTGAGGACCTCCAACTAATGGCACTGCCATTCAGGAGAAAAACATAACCAGACTGTGACTGGTTCTCATCCTCATCGGTCTCAAAGCTTGCATCAGTGTAACCTGACACTACCAGCTTATCTTAACCTCTATACACTAAGAAAGCATCCTTAGTTCGGTTAAGGTACGTCAAGATTGCCTTGACTGCCTTCCAGTGTTCCTCACCGGGGTCCGACTGGTACCGGCTAGCCATACTTAGTGCAAACACGACATCAAGCCTCGTACATAACATGGAGTACATGATAGATCCAATAGCAGATGCGTAAGGGATCTTTTCCATGTTCTCCCGGTCCTTCTTTGTTTTAGGACCATCTTTCTTACTCAGCTTCAACCCATGGCGCATAGGCAAGAATCCTTTCTTTGCCTTGTCCATGCTGAATCCTTTTAGAACCTTATCAATGTACATTGGCCTGACTTAGGCCTAGAAGCCGATTGGATCTATCTCTGTAGATCCTGATCCCTAAGATCGTCTCAGCTTCGCCTAAGTCCTTCATTGCGAAGCACCTACTCAACCACTGCTTAACCCCTTGCAGTGTTGGTATGTCACTTCCAATGATAAGGATGTCGTCAACATACAGCACTAGGACGGTGGAAACGCTCCCACTAACCATCTTATACACACAGGGCCTTTAACTTGAAACACCACTTGCAACCTATCACCTTAGCACCTAGAATTGGATCCACCAAGTTCCATACTTGGTTATCGTGCAAAGATTGCATCTCAGCCTCCATGGCTTTGCGCCATTGATCTAAGTGTGGGCTTTCAACAGCCTCCTGATAGGTCTTGGGCTCCTCTTGGTCAACGACCATAAGGTCCCCATCATCAGTCACGAGAAAGCCGTACCTCTCTGGCTGATGACATGTCCTACCAGACCTTCTAAGGTCCTGTGCAACCATTTCTGGTTTCTCAATTTCTTGAGTAGTCAGATTGGTTCCCAAAGCATCCTCAGCAGTAGCTGCAGGAGTTTGTGAGTCTTGAACTTCTGAAAGTTCAACATTACTCCCACTGTCTCTCTTGGAAAGGAATTCCTTCTCCAAGAAGACTGCATTTCTAGCTATGAAAACTTTGTTTTCGGCCAGATCGTAGAAGTAATAACCCTTAGTTTCCTTAGGGTAACCCACAAACTGGCACTTGACAGATTTGGACTCGAGTTTGCCACTTGTCAATTTCTTAACATGTGCATCACAGCCCCAAATCTTCAACAAGGAAACATTGGGCTTTTGGCCTTTCCATAGTTCATATGGTGTTCCCTCAACTGCCTTGCTTGGTGTATTATTAAGAATGTAAGCAGCTGTCTCTAAAGCATATCCCCAAAAGGAGACAGGGAGTGTAGCATGACTCATCATCGAGCGGACCATGTCAAGTAAGGTCCTATTCCTCCTTTCTGACACTCCATTCCACTGGGGTGTACCAGGAGGAGTGAGTTGGGATATGATCCCACACTCTCTCAAAAAAGAGTCAAAATCTTGGCTCAAATATTCACCCCCTCGGTCAGACCGAAGTGCTTTTATTTTCTTGCCAAGTTGGTTTTCTACTTCATTCTTAAAGTCCTTAAACCTTTGGAGAGTCTCAGACTTATGCTTCATCAGATACACGTAACCGTATCTGCTGAAGTCATCCGTGAAGGTGACGAAGTACAGAAAACCAGATCTAGCACTAGTGCTCATTGGGCCACATACATCGGAATGTATTAGCTCCAATAGCTCTGGGCCCTTTCAGCAGTCTTGCTAAAAGGCACCTTTGTCATCTTGCCTCTCAAACAAGATTCGCATGTGTCATAAGGCTGGATGTCAAATGACCCTAGCACTCCACTAGAGTGAAGCCTAGCTATGCGCTTCTCATTTATATGGCCAAGTCGACAATGCCAGATGTAAGTAGGATTAATTTCATTTTGTTTAATCCTTTTAGTATTTATGTTATAGATTGAACTTTCACGTTTTAGATCAAGGATATATAAGCCATTTTCAAGAAATGCTGTTCCATAAATAATATTGCCACATTGCATAGAAATTCTACCATGTCCATAAATAATATTGCCACATTGCATAGAAATTCTACCATGTCCAATATTAAATACAAAACCAGAAATATCCAACAAAGAAACGGAAATAATATTCCTACGAATCGCAGGTACAAAATAACAGTTTCTTAGTTCCAAAACAAGTCCACTAGGCATCTCCAAGAAATAATCTCCGATCTCCATAGCCTGAACTCGAGCACCATTTCCGACTCGAAGATCTACTTCTCCAGATCCTAATAATCTCCTATTTCTTAGACCCTGCACATTTGAACAAATGTGAGATCCACATCCAGTGTCCAAGACCCAAGATGTAGAAATAGCCAGATTAATCTCAACAACATAAATACCTGAAGCAGCAGTTTTTCCCTTTAGTTGCTCCCTTTGCTTTGGACATGAGCTCTTCCAGTGCCCCTTCTCATGACACTCATGGCAAACATCGTCAGGAGAGGCAACCCTTGCTTTAGGTTGGGCCACCACCTTTTTGCCCTTAGCCTTGGCCTTTTGGGCCTTAGCCTTGGCCTTAGATTTGGCCTTTCCCTTAGCAATGGGCGTATTGCCCTTGTTCACCAGCAATACTTCAGGAGTCTTCTTAAGAGACTGCTCAGCAAGCTTGAGCATGCCATGCAGCTCAACAACCGATTTATCCAACCCTTGCATATGGTAATTCATGATAAACTGGTTGTAAGACTCAGGAAGTGACCCAAGAATAATGTCTGTTGCCAAGTCCTGCGGAACTGGCAAGCCGAGGCGGGCAAGTGTATCAATATACCCCTTCAACTTTAGCACATGAGTGCTAACAGAAGTCCCAGCTGCCATCACAGTCGTGCAAAGTGCCTTAGTTGTCAGGTAACGTTCCTGAGGAGCCTGATCTTGGAACATCTTTTTAAGCTGATCCATCATCTCATAAGCATGCTCATCCATGAATTGCTTCTGAAGATCAGAAGCCATGGTACCCAGCATGAGGCACGAGACATCTCGGTCATCCCTCACATGCCGATCGTACTGCTCCACCATCACCGTGGTGATGCCTCGACCTGCGGGAAGGCCGGCTGGTAAAAGAGCATTCAGTACATACTCCTTAGACTCTTGTCTAAGAACTATTTGTAAGTTCCTAGCCCAGTCCAGGAAGTTAGTCCCCAAAAGCTTCTCCTTCTCCAAGAGTGACCTAAGTGAGAGTGAGTTGTTGTTTGTTGCAGCCATTTAAATTGCTTAACTGAAATAGGATTATCTACATGGAAGAAATCATTGCTTGAGTTAGAAATAAAGTACTTTTAAGCCAATTCAAATTAATAATCCGATTTTAATTTGTTTGTTGGTGTTGTTAATTGGCTGACTTGACCAAGATCCATAACTTATCAATGACTGGCCGAACTAGGGCTCGCTAACTAACCATTGATTCGTTTGGTAGGACAACCTATCCAATCCTTCCACGAAGGACTCTTGGTTTGACGGGCTTATTGACACTTTACCCATCTGTGCTTAGGGCCCGCTCTGAGCTAATGCTACCCATGTTGAGTCAAACCACCATTCACATTTTAACCATACCAAGTATCTTAACCCTCGACGGCCCACCGAATACTACAATATACCCAGCTAGGGCATGGCGCACATTGCAGCATCAATGGGAGGAAGAGGTGTGAATGTGGGAAGCACTTTTAAGCGACTCAATATTTTAATTTCCGGATTATAATTAAGTGATACGGCTTAGCATGCATAAACGCGGGTAATAATTTGGTGATCCATACATCCATATCATATGAAAAATGCAATAGCATACTTAATTTAAAATAAATGAGATCCTATGGGCCTTTAATTACAACCTAATGAAAAACTAGATATCCTATCTAATTCTTCATGGGTCGGACTGCAATCCTTCTTGGGCTCCCACCATGGGCTTGCTCCATTTGGGCCTTCCTCCATACTTGATGCAATTACAATAATTTTGTAAAATAAAATCTATTCTAAAATTACATCAAAATGAAAAAATGGCACGCAGGCCATATTTTCCAAAATTAAATTACAACCGATAATAATTTAGGGCCCATAGAACTCAACATAACATTTCAAACAAAGTACCTGTCGTGCACATACATACCAATATGATGCATGATCATGACATTCCAAATTATAAATATAAATGTTAAGCCGAGTTACTTAGGGTGAAATCGCCAATTTTAACAAATGTGACTAAGGCCCATAAAGGCCCAATGGATAACATCCATAAATGCAAAATTAACAATTTTGCTCCCACTTGAATTTGGGTTGTCACAAATTTAAAATTTAGCTCTCCTAATTTTAACCGGTGTCACGGTTTATTGGGCCAATTTCACAAAGTCCATATTCAATTTAATATGCAAACAATTAAATTAAATATGTATGCCAACAAAATAAATAATTTAAACACAAATTAATTTAAAAAATTTAATTTAATTTGCATTAGGGTCCGGGATAAAAAAATACCCGCAAAATCCAAAACCGGACCCAAAACCCGCACGCGGCGCCGCTGTCCCGGCAGGGCAGCAGTGCCGCTGCGCGGCAGCCTGCCACGGCAGCAGCAGCCAGCTGCTGCGTGGCATGCTGCTGGGCAGCATGCCATGCAGCTGCTGCCGCTGGATGGAATCGCAATTTGCGATTCCATCCCAAAAACCCTTTTTTTTTAAATCATAAAAAAAAAAAAAAACAATCCATCAAAAATTAAATAACCAATAAAACAATAATTTTTAAGATGGAAACCAATTGGGAAAAAAAAATCAAAAACCTCAATCCAAAAATTCTAGGGTTTATCAAAACCAAAACCAATTGAATAAAAACCCTAAAATAACAAACTTGAAACCCATTCTTTCTTCAAGAACGCTTTCAAGAACCAATTCCAATCAATCTAATGGACAAAACCTAGGCTCTGATACCACTGTTGGGATTCGTCATTGGAAAAATAACGTGGCGCAGCGGAAAATACACCGTTTAAAATTTCTTAGAATCCACCTATCGTGTCCAATTACCATTGATTAGAATAAAATCAAATAAGAATCAAGAGAGATTAACTCACCGGATTCGTCTCCTCTAGAGACTGCTGCAGAATCGTTTCTTGAAACTGCGATCTCCAAAGTCCGGTGCACGACCAACTATTGAGCGGGAACCGGTGCTAGCCGAAGACGCGAAGGAATGGAGGTTTAATGCTGGGATTTTTGGCTATTTTGGGCTGCTGTTGGTGGCTGAAATTTCCAGCAATTAATTAGAGTTGAATTAGGTTTTTATTCCTTAAGTGTGCCCTTTTATAGACACCTTGTCTAATTGGGTTTTAATTAGGTTGATTAAACCCAAGCCCACTAGGATTATAATTACATAAATAAACTTTAATTAAAAAGTATATACTATGTAATTTAATTCCATTTGGCTAAATTTAATTACCCCTAAATAAAATTAAATCACACTTAAGTTAATACAATACATGTATTTAATTTTCCTACTTAGGAAAATTATTTAATTAATTGTTTACTTTATGTAATTCAATTAATTGATAAATTAATTAATTACATTATGTAAATTTATTAATTAAATTAAATTCAACCCAATGTCAATTAATTACCTTGACACCGAATGTCAATTAATTAATTAACTCATTCCTTCCAATGTACATTACATGTACAATTTCTATAAGTTCCAGCTCAGTTGATCTATGTGCACGATCCTATGGGTCTGTCTTTATGTTGGCAGTAGGCCCAAGGCCCACAGACTGTAAGTGGGTTCCAGCAAACCATTACAGCCCCCAATTAAGACAGAGATGTAGCAGTCTTTAGAAGACACTCACCCGGTAGTAATCTCATATTGTCCTTTGCCTAACGATATCGATATGAATAAACAAGAGGCATGGTGTCTGTCATCCTCTTCTGTTGTTTATTATATTTCTTGATATTGAGTTGACTGATTAATCAAATAAGCAACCAACTTATTTGGGTATGGCCATACACTTATCAGTCCCACTCATCAAGTGGCCAATGATATCAGCTCGGTGTCACCCGAGTGGCAATTCCATCACTTCATCATCAATATCAACATGTTCACCGGTCCACCCAATCATACCCCTATTTAGCATCCTTTTACAGACCTGTTAGGCGTATGTCAAAGTGAACCGGATTCCATATTGATATTATAATGAAATCTGGTCTGAGGACAAAAGAGACCTACTCAAGAAAGACCTATGACATGACAACCATGTGGCTTTCTTGTGCGGATCGATCCAGTCCCATGTCAACGACATGTACCTATATTCATGACTGACTATACAAGTACTATGGCTAGTTAAGAACTACCATACAGTCATCGAATATACAAGTCTGTGGTTCTATTCGTTCCCACGATTAGAACAGACCTGGGATAGGTTTTATGATTATCAGTCAATGGATACTCTACTCATATTATAACACAAGATATAAATGAAATAGATTAATTGCCTTTATTAATGTGACACAAATAATGTATTTATACAATGAGTCTTAATGTATAATACAAAATACAAGAATCCAATGCCCTAAGAACTAGGGCACACCAACAACATGATCATTATAAAAAGAAAGTTAGCATACATCTAACCTAAACATATATATCTACCTACAAAGCATAGGTTAGTGATATAATGAAATATATACACGTTGGACTCAAAGAAGATAGAATGGGATATCCAGATAGCTCGGGATCAGTCATTTAGAGGATAATCAGGAAAACCTGGCAATTTTACCCAATTAGACATGGAAAATAGTTTTATAAACACCCTGTATTTTGGGTTGGCTAAATTTCCAAACTTTACATAAACTAAATTTGAGTTTTAAACCAAAAAAAACGCCGTATATGCATATCAACCAAGGTAGAAATGAAATGAAGGGATTTATGGCCTTTCAGAAGTTACCTTTCATATGATTATCCAGGATTTGATTGAGTCTTTGAATCCAATCCTTGAAGCCGAAATGGATTCTAACTTGCCGATATGATACCGAAACTTATCGGAAACCCGATAACCACTGAAACTCACTTTGATCTACAGCTCATATCATGAAAGGAATGAGCGTTAGGCTTGGATTTCTCTTAAAAATCAAAGAGATGGCTAAAGGTTTTTTATTGTTTAAGGTAGGAATTTTGGTGTTAGAGAGTTTTTGGTTCTGGGTGTTGGTTGAAGACTTAGAGATTAAGTTCCCTATAATAGTTTTTTTTTTCCATAATGAGTGTTGTGTTCTATAATGCTGAGAAAAGAAAAGCCTTTATACTCTGTTCTCACATATGGGCTTCTGATTCTTGTAATTCTGCTTATTATCTTTACCACATTTGAGCCGTACGGCTCATCCTTCCAATACAGTTGTCTCTAATTTTAAGCAGCTCTCTTCTGCAGCTCTACCCAGGCTCATCTCTCCTCTATTTAAGATTTACAACCCATCTCTTGATGTCAGCTTAAATCTTAGGGTTTTTGACAATTTTCGGCCCGTTTCGAAACGAGTTAGAATCCGAACTTTACTTCTTAGACCGTTGTCTCGAGGAATCTCAAGAAAAAGGATAACTAACTAGGCTTTCATTACAGAGGTCGAAAGAATCTGCGCTCACAACGGGTACCCGATATTTGTCTCGTTTACACACAAAATATAACATATATTTTGTATGTTGAAGGGATAATGTGTTAACCATTAAGACAACTTTAATTTTTTTTTTTATAATTATATTTATCCATCTTTTGAATATTATTAAATTATTCTTGATAAAAAAAATTAGTAATATTTCATAATATTATTAACAAAAAGTTATTAAATTCTTGATAGCCTAACACAAATTATATATATATATATATATATATATATATTTATATTTATATATATATTAAACTAACTAAAGCTTAAACTCTATATAGAATATATGTTATATACTATAATTCTAATTTTATATAATATATATTAATACTAAACATCGCACTAATTATATTATATGTATTAAAATACTGAACATATATGAGTATATATTATAAATATATTGTATGCACTATAAAATAAGTATATTGTACTAAATACTGATATACTAAACCATTTACATAATGTACTAAATCTAAACCTAATTAGTCTCATGCATATAATATAATATTAATTAATATAACTAAACCTTGAACCCAATATGGTATGCCTTATATATTATAATCCTTATTCTATATAATATATATTAACACTAAACCTCTTACTGCTGGCACTATACTATATGTATTAAAACACAGAACATATATAATTATATATAGTATATAATATAAAACAGATATATTGTACTAAAATTCTAATATACTAAACCATTTACGTACATAATACATACAAGGGATAAGTACAAAAATAAACCCTGTGGTTTGCCATATTTGTAAATCAAGGGCCGTGGTTTAAAACGTGACAAACTGGGACATGTGGTTTGACGGTTTTATATATATAAGGGTTTATCATTCAACACACTCTCCTAAAACTCTTTTATCCTTTAAAATTTCACCAGAAAAATTTTGCATGTTTGTTGATTTAAGTACAATGGGACTTGGTGTCGATTCTTGGAATTTTTCGGAAAATGAATATATTTTTATTAATTAATATAAAATAGAAAAATCGCCGAAAAATATCCAAATTTCCAAATCTTGTAGTAAAGGTATTAAGTAATATGTGTATATTTTTTGGAACTTTTTATTTTTTTATGATTTTTTTTATTTCTTTGCATTATTAATTAATAAAAACATACTCATTTATCGAAAAATTTCAAGTTTAGATACTAAGGTCCATTGTAATTTAGCCAACAAATTTGCAAAATTTAGATATTTGGAAATTTGGATATTTTTCGGTGATTTTTTCTATTTTTTATGATTTTATTTATTTCTATATTATTAAATTAATAAAAATATATTCACTTTCCGAAAAATTTCAAGCTTCAACACCAAGGTCCATTGGCACTTTAATCAACAAACTTGCAAAATTTTAGGTAAAATTTCATGGGATAAAAAATTTTTAGGGGAGTTTATTGGATGATAAATACTTGATCTGTAAAATTGTCAAACCACAAATTTCAATTTGTAAATTCCTAAACCACGGCTTGATATGCAAAACCACTAAACCACATAATTTATTTTTGTACTTATCTCTATATACTATGCACTATAATATTAACTAAATCTTAGACCCTATGTAGTATATAATATGCACTATAATACTAACTATATATAAGATATGTTAACACTGAATTTTGCACTAATTATACAAATGTGTATTAATCTAATGATGTGATTTTCTATCAATTCATGTGGCAGAAAACATTGAACATATATATTAGTAGAAATTACAACAAAAACCGCATTTTTAAAACCTTATCTATTTTTGACACCATACAATATAAAATTAACAAGGAGATAATCTTGAATATAAAATTATCAAATCTATATTATTCTATTATATTTGCGTCACTCACTAAATTTTTTTATTTAATATTTTTTAGTCAATTATCTAGTAAAATAGAGTCAGTTATCTAACAAATTAAAGCCAATTATCTAATAGTTAATTAAGGGTTGTTGCCCCCTCTATGTTTTATTTGAGTCTTCTTCCTTTCTTTTTTTTTTTTTTTTTCTTTTTTCAGAAATATCTTCTTCCTTTGTACTTTATCTGCATTCAGTCTTTATATTCTTCACATATGGAATCAACATGAAAGCTTGTGAAAACTTTTATTAGATTACAAGGTATGTTTTCTTCATACTAACTTTTATTAGTTAGATATGTTGTTTATTGCTAATAGTTTTATCAGTTCATGCTTCTATTTTTTATGTGAGTCTTTTTTTGTGTTTCTTCAATGTTGAAGTTATATTCAAATTATATTAAAGTAATATTGAAGCTATATTAAATAACCAATTTAATAAATAAGTTCAACACACCCCATCATTACATGTTAAAACTACATTCAAGTTATATTGAATCTATATTAAAGTTATATTGAATATATATTCAATCTATATCCATGATTAATACACAAAATGCAACAAATCTTTTTTGTACATAAAATTGGTTATTCAATTATGTGAATCTAATGCTAATTGCTTGTATATATTTATATTGGATTATGTATATATTCAAGCTATATTTAAGCTATATTCAACACAAAAAGCAAATCAAACCATTTCATGTACAAGCTTAATAAACTTAATAAATTATATTCAAGCTATATCGAAGTTATATTGAATACAAAAAGCAATTCACTCATTTCCAAAAATAATTCATAGAGAAAACAAAATAAAATAGTTAAACGTGTATTAAAGAAAGTTGTTTATATAATAGTTAGTTGAATGAGTATTAACTGAGTATTTTATAGGATAAATGAATAATTATTAGTAAAGTTATAATATATATAAACAAGGTTTCTACATATTTAAAAATTTATTAGGAGATAAATATTGGTAAATTTTATTATATTTTAATTTGGAAAATCCAAATTTCTACATTTTTGTGTTTTTTATAGTTATAACATATATTTAATAGGTTTTTGTAGTCTTGTTATATATTGAAAGATCATGTGAAGATCACATATATATAAATATTATAGTTAATCATCACATGTTGTAGAAATCTCTATATTAACCCTAAATTTTGCACTACTCAAACTGGATTGTCCTATATTAGCACTTCCCCGTAATAACTCTACCAAAGGCGATCATGTTACACGGAGACTCTGATTTGAACTTTTTCAAAGACCCAACTGATAGATATGGTATCTGATCTTACGTAATTATTGTAATATATCCTAATTAGTCTACTGTACTGTACAGGAATCAATTGTATATAAGAAACAATTGTAATTGGCTTTCATTTTATTGTGCAATATACAGGATTACATTTACCATATGGTATTAGAGCAGTAAGGGATTAAAATCAAAAAAAAAAGAAAGAAACTCTAATCCTTTTCTTTGAAATTATGATGTCGGCCAAAACCCAAACCTCCCATCAATCCAACAGCACTGGTGCACTAATTTCCAACCCTTCCGGTAGTGTGACTGCATCAGCAGCGACCTTGATGCCATCCTTCTCTCACTCTCTGCCTTTGAAACTCAATCTCACTAATTATTTGCTATGGAAGACTCTGTTACTTCCCATCTTGATAGGATGTATATTGATGGTAGCAAACTAGCCCCTCCCTAACTACTACTTGATGGTACTAAGAACCTGAAGTATCACCCTTGGTTACGTAAGGACCAACAAGTAGGGCGAAAGCAATCTATGATCAATTTCTTGCATTACATTAGCCAATCCGAGAAGAAGATCTTATGGATATAGTTATTGATGGTTTAGATAAACCATATCGTGATTTTACTCAAACCCTAGAAGCCCGTATGAAAGATATTTCTTTCGATGATCTTTATGGACTAATCCTTACAGAAGAAAGATAGCTTGCTCGTGAAATTAAAGTGGATGAGGTAGTCCCTGCTGTTCACTACACTAATAAGCAACAACAATAGGCTAGAGGAAGGGGACAAGGCAGCAGAAATCCTAATCTTAATCCACGCCGTCAACAGCAGCAATAATACTTTCCCACCCGTCCTCCCTACACATAAAACCAAACTACTTCACTCCTTATGATGTCTCTACAAAGATTTGTCACAATTGCAAAGGTAGTGGCCACCTTGCTCGCCAATGTCCCTCTCCAAAACAGATTGCTCATATTCTGTCTTCTCCATCATCCAACTACATAACCACCTCATCTTTTCACCCATAAATCATGGATACCGGCCCCATCCATCACCTCACTCATGATATGGGAAACCTGGCATTACACTTTGAGTATATTGGCCCTGATGAAGTTGCCTTAGGTAATGGATCGAAACTTCCTATTACTCATGTTGGTTCTGCATTTGTTTTTATTCCTACTGTTTCCTTACAATTATCAAATGTGTTACATGTGCTGTCTACTAATACCAATCTTATCTCTATTAAAGCTCTTGCTAATCAACATAATGTCTCTATTGAATTTGTTAACAATCGTTTTGTTGTGAAGGATCTGAATTCCAGGAAAATCGTATTTCAAGGGTTGAATAAATGAGGCCTTTACACCATGCCAGCCATCTCCTCTCCCATTTAGATTCATGTTACCTCTCTATCCACTTGGCACCAACGGTTTGGACATGCAACTTCTCCAATAGTCAATAAAATTTTGAGTCATCATAAGTTCGCTAGTTCTGATAAATCAAGTCACCATATTTGTTCTAGTTGTGATATTAGTAGAACTCATCATTTGCCATCTGTTGAGTCAAATACCGTGTCATCTGGACCTTTGGATTTGTTAGTTACGATTTGTGGGGACCTTCCCCTATTCAATCTTATGATAAACTTTCATATTACCTGCTTTTTTATGATCATTAGAGTAAATATTGTTGGCTTTATTTTTTGCAACATAAATATGAGGTAATGGCTGTCTTCATTAAGTTTCGTGCTATGGTTGAAAATTTTTTTTCCCGGTCAATTAAGTCTTTTCAATCCGATGAGGGCGGAGAGTTTACAGCTATGACCAATTACTTGCAAACTCATGGCATTCAACACCGTATCTCATGCCCATACATATCCTAACAAAATTGGTTAGCCGAAAGAAAACATAGACATGTAGTTGAGACAGGACTTGCTTTACTTCATCATGCTAATATTGATAATTCTCATTGGACTGATGCACTTGACACTGCAATTTACCTCATTAATCGCATGCCCACTATCTCTTTGAACTATGCATCCCTATATGAGAAATTTTTTTGCTGTACCCTTGACTACAATGCTCTATGTGTCTTTGGTTGCTTTTGTTATCCATGGTCTGCCCTTATTCTTCCAATAAACTTGATTACCCATCTCGAAAATGTGTCTTTGTCGGTTATAGTTGTCTTCATAAAGGTTATCGTTGTTTCAATCCAATTACTGGCAAAATGTTTATCTCACGCTATGTTCTTTTTTATGAACAGGTTTTTCCATATCAAATGTTAACATGGCTTATTGTCCATGATCCATATACGATTGAAGCATTCCCACATGTCACGTATTCCATGCAAATACCATATACATTACCAAATCCGACATCTCCAAATCACACTACTACATTACCTATCCATTCCAATCACCTTGAACCCGTTGCAATTGCCTCTGAACCACTAGCCATGCCATAGACCACCCGTCCTATAACCTCTCTGCTAACAGCAGTAGCATAAACAACACCTGTGTCGCCACCTATAGCGTTGACTCTTCAGCTGTAATGATTCCAACTTTGGCCTCCCCGGAACTGTCATTAATTATTGATCCTGAAAATTCTAGACCTTTATACTCTGCTGTTCCTCCTAGTTTCACTGTTTTGAGGACTCAGAAGACACATCGAATGGTTACTCATCAACAGACCAGTTCTCTCAAACCACGGGTATTACAAATTTCTATCCTTCCTGTTGATCCAACATCATATTTTCAAGCTGTTAAACATCAAAATTGGAGGGAAGCCATGGCAAATGAATTCAATGCATTAGTTTCCAACGGCACTTGGGAATTAATTCCACGATCACAAGCACACAATGTTATTGGGTGCAAATGGGTGTACAAGACAAAACGAAAAGTAGATGGCTCTATTGAACGACACAAAGCACGCCTAGTAGCCAAAGGGTTTCACCAATGGCTAGGTATGGATTTCTGGACACATTCAGCCCAGTCATTAAACCAACGACAATTCGTCTCTTATTAGCTCTTGCAGTGAGTCATTCTTGGCCTATTATGCATTTGGATGTCTTTAATGCATTTTTACACGGTGACTTAGAGGAGAAAGTTTTTATGTAACAACCTCAAGAGTTTATAGATCCTTTACATCCTGAATATGTGTGTGCTCTTTGGAAATCCTTCCACAACCTCAAACAATCCCTGCAGATGTGGAACAAAAGATTGACAAATGTGTTAATTCAATATGGTTTTCAAGGCTCTAAGGCTAATGTATCTCTTTATATGTTTCGCCAGTCCAAGATTACTCTGTTTTGTATGATTTATGTGGATCATTTATTGGTCATGGGCAATGATACGACTGCTATTCACCAACTTATTGCCTTTTTACAAGGTCAATTTGCAATTAAAGATCTTGGGCGGGTCCAATATTTCCTTGGTATGAGACTATTTGGTAGGATGGAAATTTATTTCTTACACAATGGAAGTGTGTGTCTGACTTACTGAATAAAGCTCATATGGGAGGCTGCAAACCCCTAGCCACGCCGGCTGCCACTTCGAAAAGGCTGTCTATTTCAGGGGGTGAAATCTTAGTCGATGGTACTGAATATTGCAGCATTGTAGGTGCTTTGCAATACTTAACAATCACTCGACCTGATATCGCCTATTTTGTGCATAAATGGCACAATTTTTGCACTCCCCAACGTATGTACAATGGCAAGCTGTCAAGCGTATTTTACACTATTTAAAGGCTTCAAATTCTTGTGGCTTGTGTTTTTGGGCATCCTCTACTTTTTCATTGCAAGGTTACTCCGATTCCGATTGGAGAGGTGACACTGATGATAGAAGATCGACGACGAGGTTTGCTATTTCTTATGGCCCTAATTTGATCTCTCAGAAGTCGACGAAACAATGGACGATCTCCCATTCCTCTATCGAAGCAGAATATCATGCCTTAGCCTATACAACATTGAAACTTTCCTGGATTGGTATGTTACTTCGTGAAATTGGTTTTCCTATTCCTACTCCTCCTATCTTATGGTGCGACAACCTAAGTGCAACTTACTTAACAGCGAATCCAATTTATCATTCCCGCACGAAGCATTTGGAAATTGATTTCCATTTTGTTCGAGAACATGTTGCTAATAACAGCTTACTTGTTCGTTACCTGCCTATGGAATTGCAGATTGCGGATGTGCTAACCAAATCGTTGGTTAAGGCCAAATTCCTTCCCTTTCAAGACAAGTTGTCCATTATTGTTGTCCCTGTACAACTTAAGGGGATGTGATAGATATGGTATCTAATCTTGTGTAATTATTGTAAATATATCCTAATTAGTCTATTGTACTACATAGGAATCAATTGTATATAGGAAACAATTGTAATTGGCTTTATAAGCCATTCATTCTATTATGCAATACACGAGATTACGTTTACCACACCAACATGCATTTAGCAACCTTTGTCATACTCCCTAGCATACCCCTTTGATGGCTAGCTTGGCTCACAACATTAGGCAATTTACTTTATATCTACTATTTTGTCTGGTTTTTGCTTCCTAGTCTTATTTTATTAGTTGCCAGAGTAGAATCAACAGCTCACCTCACGCTTTATAAAGATGAAGCAAAGTAGGACATATTACCATATTAGGGTGTGAACACACTTAAGGGAAACCTTGATTCTAGAGACTCGACCTTCTTTCCTGTAGTTAGTAATCCATAGTTGATACTTTATCTTTATAAATTATGTATAAGCCGAGGTCACTCGCTGAATGTGTGTATTAATCTAAACCATAAACTCTAGTTTTTATATAGTAAATTCTAGACCCTAAACCTTAAACTAATTATATATGTACTAACCCAATTATACAAATATGTTTTGTTGACTGAAGTCTACTAATATGTTATTTAATATACATAATATTGTACTAAAATAATAATATAACAATATAATAGTAATATTATAATATATTATATATAAAAAATCTTTATCTTTATATATGTAATAGTATATAGTAAGTATGTTATATCAATTCCCTACAAAAAATATATATTAATATCAATTGTATAAATATATAACACTAATGGATATGCAACAACAATTGCGTAGAGCTAGTTTTCGAATTGTATGTAGTTCACTAAATTGAGAGCACGTATAAACAAGAATTGGAAAATAGGAAACCCTAACTCCAATTGCATCTCACTATCCCGGTGCTGCCGCCTCTTGTGCTGCTTCTCCGCTGCCGATTCCACCGCTCTCATATTCGCTGATCATCGTCGCCGTCGCCGTCGCCGCTGCCGCCTTGGTAAACCACTGCAGTGTGCTGTCGTGCTCCCTGTTCCGCCGCCGCAGGTTTCGATTTCGATTTCGAGTAAGAATTGTTATGGCAGAGAAACCCCTAACTTTTTGTGATTATCAATTTATATCCCTTTGTTTATTCTATGCTTAATTGGTTAGATTTTGACATTCACTTGATTGTTTATGATGTAACGGTTTTATCCGGATTCGTATCTTGTTTTATCTGAGGAATTTGTGTATTTTGTTAATTTCTACATTGTTAGCTTGTGGATTTTGTTAATTTTTGGATTGTTAGCTTGTTGCTGAACCTGATTATTAATTTGTGGATTGTGAATTTGTACTATTAGTTTGCTAATCCTGTTATTAAATTGTGGATTGTGAACTTAATTTATGTTTTTTTTTTCTAAATTTTATTATTGTGCTTTTTTATTTTTTAATGGTGACTTCACATGTTCGGGTAATTAGCGGGTACTCACTGCCTCTCATGGAGATTGACTTGTTCAATACCGATTAATGAGATGGGACTGGCAGTGAAATTTGTTAATGGGGAAATGGGACTGGTGGGTACCCTACAAGAAGTTCCACACCAGTATCTTTTTGTCTAATTTGAACTAGACTTTTATTCTTGTCATACAGGAATAGTATTAAACCCTTAACCAAATATATCAGCTACTGACTGAAAGATAATAAAACCTGGAAACCCTATCTGCTCTGATTTAACAGATTCCTTCTTGCTCATTTTGAAAAGGAACGATGTCGTTAATGGCGTTGCTGGTTTTTGCTGTTGCATTGTGCTATGATATTTGTATTTGGTCATTGACATTATGAATTTTCTAAAAATTTATTGAATTTTTTTTAGCTCAGTTGCAATTGTGCGTAATGACACCACGTCATAGAAGTTCCCATATGGATAATTCTCCAGCAAGAGAGAAACGTTCAATTCGTGCTAAATCTCCTAGGCATGAGGTGTCCCACTCTCCTCCGCCAGCACGCAAAAGGATCTCTCAGAGGGAAGATTCCCCTGAGGCAAGAGAGAAGAAACCTGCTTGTGCTAAATCTCCTTGGTGCGAAAAATCTCGGTCTCCTTCTCCAAGAACAAAGCGGTTAAGGAGAGCACAAGCAGAGAGAGGGGCTGAGACAGCGGTGGAGAAAGACCGGGATAGGAATCGCGGCAAAGGAGATGAAGAAGGTAGACAGAGGGCAAGTGAGTCAAAAAAATTTTCTGAGAGAGAATATGAGAAGACTCATGGTAAGGGAAGTGAAAAATGCAGACATAGAGAAAGAGATGCTGAGCAAGTGATAGAGAGAGAACAAGAAAGGAATCATGGGAGGGATGGTGATAGAAACACACATAGAGAAAGTGAAAGAGGTGCAGACCGGGAAAATGGACCTGATAGGAAGGAGAGAAGATCTGGTAGGGATGACAATGATGGAAAATCTTCTAGAGCTAGAAATGGCAGATCAGCTTCTCCTTCAGATCATCATCACAGAAGCAGACATAGATCTCTATCACCATCTCGAAATGTTGATAGGAGAGAACGTCTTGAGGTGCCTGTTGACTTTTACTACTGCTTAGGACTTTTCTGTTTCATAATTGAGCGTCTCATTTTTTTTTTCTTTAATATTGCTACGAAATTGTCAAAGAAATCATGCAGAGAGAAGTGTTTTTAACCAATAAATTAGACTTTAAATCACTTGGACAAGTAGGTGCCAAACTAATAGCATCATATGCTTTATATTTTTTTTCTCATTCTCTGTTGACTTAATTTGATCATTATAAGGCTTAGCATTTAAATTTTGACTAGTTCATATCCTTCTGGACATCAACAGTTACTGTACTTTCTTAAATTAATGCTTTAATTGAAGGTTCTGATGAAACTCTGATCTCCATAGGTGATGAACTCAAGAGGAAGCGAACAAAGGTGAGTTGTTTATTGACCATTTTCCTACATTTCTGTCCAAAGTGACAGTAGAATACTTTTGCTGCAGATTGCCCTCTTTATGATTAGTAATAGTGCTAAAATGTGTGTTTAAGCATTTCGTGGTACCCAAAGTTTACGGTAAATAGTTTCATAAAGCAAAATCACTAGTTTGAAGCAATATATTTTCTCTAAATAGCAGCATACGCCTTCTGTTCTGATAAGATCTTTATCATGAAAAGGAGCAAAGAAATAAGGGGGATCAATTGGAGCATTAAGATTTTCTATTCTTCATTGTGCTGTAGTTAATAAATGTTTAGGAGGGACATGGAAATTTTGTCTGCACACTTTTTTATATTACTTTTGATAAGAATAAGTTTCCACTCATTTTGTGTCCTTTGCTTTTTTTTTTTTTTTTTTTTTAAATTCAATTTGGAGAAAGGATTTAGTATGTCATTATATATATTTTCTTGTTTGTGTTATTTAGCTCAATTTTTATACAATATTGTTTGGTTGTGGAGGAATGATGATGATGATTATTCTATGGTTAAGATGAAGGCTGTTGAGGAGGCCTTGGAAGCAAAGCAAAAGGTAACTAACACTTGCAGTCTTTTCTCTTCTGCTAAATACAACAATTAAGCCTTATTTCAAACTTGTTGGAGCCTTCTATATCGAATTTTCTTTTCCTTCATTTCTGTTCGTTTAAGAGGTTATTTTCTGTAACCTACCCTTCTTGACCATATCGAACCTCTCACAGTTGCACAACGAGCATCCATAGGCTGGCATTGAATATGTCCAAACTACCCCAAACATCCTTCCCTTGTTTTATCTTCTAATTTTTCTTGAACAGACTCATTCTTCATCCGTTATTGTATTCCCTTCTTCTGAATATTGAGCAAATTGAGGAGTTATAATTTTTCTTTTGCTTGGCTGGTAAACATTTTGATGTTGTGTATTGTGATTGTCATATTTGCAACTGCAGCAAAAACCATCATTTGAGTTATCTGGAAAACTTGCATCGGAAACCAACAGAGTGAGAGGTAAGTGATGTGTCTGCATTGATTTTGTTCCATTATGATTAGTGTGTATTTAGGTTCTTTTTAGCATTGTTGAGTCAGTTTCTCTTTCGCACACAACAGTTGTTCATTTGTGTAAGTAGGCATGACTATGTAATTTGGAACATTATTGTGTATATATATATATATATATTTTGTTTTTTTGGAAATGGAGTAATTTAGTTTCCTGTAATTGGACATTTTGAATTTAAAAAATTCTTAGCTTTGTTGTATGAGCATGATAGGGTAGAAATCCATTGAGCTGAAACTCAGAATGCACTGTTGCGAAGCAGCTACAGCGTGATGAGATGCATTTATTCTCCCAAACTGATTGATGTGGATGGAAGATGGAAGACTCTATGTTGTTTCCAAACAAACTCATGTTATCGTTGTGATTAAAATTGTGGGAGTTTCTTGGTATTCTAGCAGCATTTATCAGTAGAATGTGATCTTTTCAGTTTTTTTGGGATGTGAACTAAATGCAGAAGGGACTACTAAGCAAATGTGATTGATAGTTGACTTGGTCTTCACAAATTCTATTTGCTCTTGCTTGCTTGAATTCTTTCTTTTTGACATGTTGCGTTGCTGTTCCTGAAGTTTAGTGTGCTGCACATTCTTTAACTTGTGCAATACTATATGTATTAGTGTTGTATTTTTGTCTATTCATCTTCTTTCTCATTGCTGTGCTATTTTTTTTTATCTCCAGGTGTTACATTACTGTTCACTGAGCCTCCAGAGGCTCGAAAACCGGATATAAGATGGCGACTTTATGTTTTTAAAGCTGGTGACGTGTTAAATGGTTCGTCCTCAATGACCTTCATTTATTTTATATTTTTTGTTTATTGCACAGTTGAATCCCTAAAGGATAGATTTTTGTGAACTGAGAAACCCGTCATTTTGCAGTAATTTGTTTTATCAACTTGCTTTTTTTGGTATTAAATAATTGTACAAAACTGAGCATAAATGATTTTTGAAAGCTTTTGTAATATTTGTTTGTATGATTTATTTTTGGTGCTCCTGTAGCACATACAGTACTTTTTCTTTATTTTGTTTCGGTAATGGAATTTCTAAAGAATCAGGGCCTTGACTTATTTCACGTGCTTATATTTGTCTTTGTAATAAGCAGAGCCCCTTTACATACATCGGCAGAGCTGTTACCTTTTTGGGAGAGAAAGAAGGGTGGCAGATATTCCTACGGATCATCCATCCTGTAGCAAGCAACATGCTGTCATTCAATTCCGGTAACTCTATTATTGGCAGTCTAATTTTTCTTCATTGAGTTTTGGGGAAAATTTTCTGATTTCATGTTTCTGGTTTATCAGGCAAGTAGATAAGGAACAACCTGATGGTACCTTATCTAAGCAAGTAAGGTAAGAATTCAATGTTTGGATTTTTTGTTGATCAAGTAGGAGTATAATATTCTTTTCTTGTCTGATCTTTTTCTATTTGCAATGGTAGGCCTTATATAATGGATCTTGGAAGTACTAACAAAACTTTCATTAATGTAAGCAGAGTATATCTCGATACCCAGTTGCCATATATTAATCATTTCTCATGTCTATTTTTATGTTATTTTCTTGCAGTTATCTTTTTTAATATATTTTCTTCATTTGCAGGATAATCCCATTGAACCTCAACGTTATTATGAGCTTTTTGAGAAAGACACAATTAAATTTGGTAACAGTAGGTAGGCATCTAATCAATGTTAATGTTTTCTGTTTTTGTATGGGTCAAGGTAAAGACTTAGCTGCTTCTTCACTATTACCGTGCAAAGCAGTTTTATATTCTTTGGTATACTGTATACATATGATATTCCTTTATACAATCGTATTACATGTTTTCTTTTGGTTTTGGGGGTTCTGACTTACCTAACAAGTTGTCCTTTCTGAAACCGCCTCTCACGAGTATACTAATGACTATATTGCTGTCTATGCTAATGGCCATTGTCATTGTGGCAACTGAAAAGAGGCCTCTTATAGGCCTAATATCGAGTTATGGGATTGGGTATATTTTCTGGTTAGTTTGTTACTTGTTTAGAGCGTACCCTTCGATCTCTTGAAAACTCTTTGCTGGAAAATACTTGCTTGCTTTTGTTCCATTTAGTTCAGAATTAATAGGAGTCATAACATTTACTTTCAGCAGCAATTATTGCCTATCTACAGAAACTTTTCTGCACTGACAAAAACTGTCATCTGTCTTAAGATAAGGAGTAACTAACACATAACACAGACATCTGATATGGCAGCAAACTAACTCCCATAACAGACCACAGTAAGTCAATAATATCAATAACAAACACATAACATATATGAAACATAACAAGGCCACTCCATAAATTGTTCTGCTTTCACAAATTTCACATCACCTCATCTTCTCTTTGGGTGTCAGAGCTAACCCTATCTTCAGACTAATTTGGAATCTTATGGCCTATCCTTGTGCTTGTAGAAAGTTCATCCTTCAAGTAAGTTTTTTCTCCGAAACAGTTTTTTTTGTAATGTATGCATTGGAGTATTTCTGTGTCGTATGCATGTCTTAATGACTGGTTATTTCACTAAGTGGAGAGGAGCCTCTTCATACGATTGTTCACAACCAAGTCTAATTCTAACTCATCTGGTGCAACCATCACCTCTCTTCCAACCCTAGTTAGTTAGATGTAGGATTTTTGTTGTTGTTTTGTTCTTTCACTAGATAGCTGTTCTCTACCTTTCTTGGCAAACGTAGAAAGTGACACAATGGTAATAAGTATTCCATTTTGTTTATTGATAGTACACACATACAGATTCATGATGATAACCCATGCTTATTCGTGACACATTTTGTTTCTTGCCCGTTTTATTTAATCTTTTTAAGGTACTTATCGTGGTGTTGGGTATGGTGATTGTAATTTGTCATCTGCTATGAGGACTACCATGCTTTTTTCAGCTCATAGTCAACCCTGACAATTTGTCCTATTCTGCTAGGATGGTATTTCTACCTATTACCTTTCATTGTCTTGTATCTATTTAGATGTACTAGAATCAAGGAGATTCTTAGGTTAATGAGTGTATGAAATTGTTTAACCAGAAAATCTAGAAGATTCTGCTAGGTTGGTCTCTGTTGATAAACGTATCAAAGAAGTAATTGCCTTGATTCAAATTAGCAGCATGGAAGAGGGAGTAGAAGTTAAAGTTTCCTTGGGTGCAGTAATTTGCTTTACCAAGTTTTAAAGGTTAATTATTATTGTTTTGATTATTTGTATATTGGAAGCCAATGCTGTAAACCTGTGCCATTGCATAACCATGCTATTCCTCGAGTAGTTTTCTTTTCCTACCGTGATTGTATCCGATTGGTTTGTCTTCCTTTAGTGGTTAATACGTCTTGAGTTTTTGCAGCCGAGAGTATGTACTGTTGCACGAGAACTCTGCAACCTGATGGGCATCAGTGTGGATCTCCAGGATGTTTTTGCAACTTCAGCCAGCAGAAGATTTGGGAACATTCTGATTGTTTACCATAATATGCTAATTAAAATACATTCCCATAATGTTGCATTTCCCGTAATTGGGACTGAAAAGATCTTGTATCAAATGCTATCCGCATTTTGGTTTAAATTAGTTATTTTCAGTGTTGTTTCTCTCCATCTCTTCCCTCTCACTCACGAGCACACGCAAACAATTAGTCTCAACATTTTAGTCACCCACTTCCCCCTTCTAGGCTGAGATTTGGATGTGTGGTGGATCTTTGTGGAATTTAGCTTCGAAATTGTTAATCTAATTGTCTACTTTAGCCGTTGAACTGATCTAATTTCTGTATTTGAAACCGAGTAATGAACGCACTCTTTATAACTAGAACGTAAATATATTTTTTTTATTTTTTTATTTTTTTGTAATGCCATAGAGGCAAAAAAACTGCTCAAGGTTTGGAACTTTTGTGGCTTATCCAGAAGATCATTCTGCTTTTGGCGAGTCCAGTCGGAAGAGATCTTCTTTGCGACTGATCTGTGTAATTAGGTCTGTAGTTTATCATGTTCAAAATTTTAGTCAAACATAAAAGATTTCCTTTTATCTATGTGTCTACTAAGAAAAAAGTGGGTTGATGATATTACCCTTGCCATGTCAGTGCATTTGACGGGGTAAGGAACAAATCTTTTTTTTTTTTTTTTGTTTTTTTTAACGGCTTTAAAATATATCTGTGCAAACGATCCCCATCTAAACCCGTCTGCTCTGAGTTGGGTTTGGACATACATATGTTACTTTAAGTCCAGTCCGGTCCGAATCCGTAAAAGTCCGAGTTAATGATGGGTAGGGTTTGGGAATAACTATAAGACCCAGGACTGGTCCGGCCCGGCCCAGATAATTTTATAACATATACTTTTATATTTTTATTTGTATAATTATATATTACAAATATTAGATATTCATTTTGTTTTTGTGAATATTATGTTATCCCCTTTTGAATCTTTTTTTGCACAGTAGGGTTCAAGCAATATTGTATAGTTTTGGCACTTGGTGGGTTGGTGGGTTTATAATGTTTGGAGGTCTTTTTGGTTTTTAATATTTTAGATGGCAGGCTTATGGTCCAAACTCTAAATTATATAATTATAATTAGTACTTCTCAACTTATAATATTATAATGAAATTTAACATGATCATTGTGGTTTTGATTGTAATTTCTCTATGAATACTATCTGTAAATTAAATTTGTTTAATATAAGTTATATTAAAAAAATTTAAACATTTATTTGATAGGCGGGTTGGGCTGGGCTTGGGAATGAGATTCAATTGGTTGGCCCAGCCCGGCCCGAGCCCGATGTAAAATTAGTGCGGGCTGGACTGGGTTTGGACAAGAGATTTTTATATTAAACCCGATGTAGCCCGGCCCGAACCCGACCCAGTCCGACCCATGAACAGGTCTACTTTAAACACACTGCTTATTTTGAAAAAAAAACATAATCAAATCTTATAATTATTATTTCTTTTAGTATCTTTCCATTTTCTTATTTAAATTATAAATACATTTTCTTCCCATTTTAACCCAAAGACTAATTGGCTCATTCCTATTGGATTAATTTAACTTACTTTATTTTATTTTTTTAATAATATTAATCCATTTTATTCTATTGGATTCAACATCACCTCTGTTTCTCTCTTTAAAAAAAACTTATCTCTATTTCAACCTCATCTTTGCTAGTCTTTACACACTGATTGTTCACAAAAAGGAGTATATTTAAGGGATAATCTGTTTCCCCTTTCTAGGTTTATTTCCGATTTTCTTTTGTATTTCATTGATCTGAATTTTTTTTATTAATTTATTGTGGGTATTTTGTTTTATGATGTCGATTTCATATTGAACTCAAAATACAATTTTTTTTCTACTATGGATTAGTTTTTGACAATAACTGACATACACAAAGAGATTTATAGTGTTTTAATTTACAATCTGTTGATTATATGTTTGCTAATATAACAAATTGAGGTTTCACCTGCTTTGTTTCTCTGAAAATAGAAAATCAGTTTTTGACTTTTATTTAACAGTCACTTCTAAGTTTTGATTAAGCTAATATGGTCTAATGTGCTCTAGTTGTAAGAATTTGCAAATGTTCAACTTGTTGCAGCTAGAATATTTTCAATTTTATCTTTTGTTGTATATCTATATAACATTTTGTGTATATTGTTTATATTCATATTATAGCTACAATATATTGACAGTAACAACATATTCATGGGATGTCGCAACAGCCGCACAACTATAAAATGTTATCTGTACGGCTATGGTTACAGTGGACATCGCCTTCATTTGGATTTTACCGATTTCAGATTCCAATGATTTGGAAGAAGACCCATACGACTCTAATAATTGATGTGAATCGAGATATAGCCACATGATTGTAGCACATGAGTCGTAGGACTCATGTTTCAAAATCAGAATGTTGTTTTGTAGTTTAAAACATGTTTCATGCATTTTAACCTAGATTCACGCTCTTATTGTTCATAATAGATCAGTGCAACGATAGAAACACTAGTTTCTTGAAAACCGGCCCGCTATTACATGTGAAGTATATTTAGTCGGACAAAAATGTTTTCCAAAAATGTTTTCATATTCATACTTAGCGTTTCAGGTCTAATCAGGTGAATCTACCGAATTCATTCGATACCCCCTTTCACGTCCCAAGCTATCTTTGTTTTACAAGTAGATTAGGTTAGATGTATGTTAACTTTTATTTTAGACTCTCGTGTAAATTAAGCTAATTTAAATATTAGATTTGTGTATATAGATAATTGTACTCTCCATGCTCTTTTATATAAAAATGTATCCTTATGATAGTTTATTCGATTGGGTTGTAATATTTTTACTTTTCTGAATTTATTTATAGTTTTGTGTGTGAGCGTATAATATAAATAAAATGAAATTTAATTGTAAAAAATATTAAAGACACAATTGAGAACAGTTGATAATCATTTTAAATAAGACAAAAATAGGTAGTTTATCCGAACTCGAATTTGTAACTACAGTTATGGTGGTTCTTGCTTGGTTTGGCTATACCACAATTTCCTAGTTGAGCTGAACCGGAGGATGACTCTTGTCACTTTTATGAGATGGATCAGTTTCATTTGTTTCCTCACTACTTTCTAAAAACCCTTAAAATTGGTTTTCAAACCAAAACTTATCCCAGCTCGACTTCATAGCCTGTCTTTTAAAATCCAATTTTCCAGATCGTTCGCTCATAATGGCGACTCCACTGGGAATGATTTTATAATATCAAAAGATAAACACTGAAAATGTCTTGTTTAAAATGGTTCTACCTCCTCTGTTTTTGTGCCTTTTGTTGCATCATATCATAGACACTTATGCACACATATTCCCAAAATTCCTTTCTTTACCCTGATACACTATTGAAGTGTGGCTGAAAGACTGAAAGCTCTTAGGGACACGGATATAGTGTATCACTTATAGCCTAGTACGAACCCTTTTGTTTAGACCCTTGAGTGGGGAGAAGTGAGGAGTATATTTTGTTATGGGAACCTTGATGTTAACCTTTGGACTTTGACTTGAACCCATAAGGCAACCATATAAATTTTTCCTTAGGTTAACCAAACCGTAATAAAACAAATTGCATTGGTTATTTTGAGAGTTACATTTTTTATCACCCCCTATTGGTGGTAAATAAATAAACCAATTCCTAGGGATCGTGGTGGCCAACATGGAGATATAAGGTTGGAAGGGTGTGCATCTTGTACATGCGCTAATAATTTGTTTCTTGTGCAGGAAATCATAAATATTTTCATGACCATCTACATCATAAATCATTCATTTAAATAATAAATGTACATTACACAAATTTGCATGTACCTGTTGATTAACTACTTTTGTTCAGCCATATTTATTGCGTGTCATGTATTTTATCAAAATACGTATTTAACATTCATTTGAATGTCATTCATTAACTCTTTTTCGCAACCATTTGCTTTGTGTGATTTAGATGCATAACTGTGAGCACCGGGTTTTCCTGATCTCAATGATGATAGAATACCAAAATGTTATTCTTCCTTGTTGTTCTTCATGAGAATCGATTCGAGAAGCGAAGTTTCGGATTTGAATGAACTTGAAATTTGAAACCAAGAAGAACCTGAAGAATTAGGGCAAAAAGGACTCAACAACCGTGCGGATGATGGAATAACCGTATGGCTATTGATTGAACAGCCGCATGGATGTTGTTTGAGAGTTGCACGGTTATTGATGAATGGCAGTGACTTTGCATGGAGGAGACAGGTGTTTGGATTTGGGGGAGATAAGTCATATCCCATTACGGGATTGATCTTTGGATTGAAGGGAGCTGTAATCAGCAGAAGTAAGGATTAACAACAAAGGGAGAATAACCAGAAAATTAGAGTATTGGGAATTAAGCAAAAAGCAAGAACAAGATTCTCAAAATTTGAAACCCAAATTCAAAGAATCAAAAGCATAAATTTATTAATTCAGTCACAAATTCACATTCCAAACCAAACCAAAACCTTCAGAGACTTATTTGATCATTGGAATCACAAGGATTGGAGCTAAATTGGTGGAATTCAGGCTCTTGGGTTCAAAGTTTCAAGTTCAATTCAAATCTAAATTCAAGCTTCAAGAATTGGTTTTCTTCAAAATTGAACTCTGGATAAACATCTAATTCTGAGAGGCGTTAAACCTATTTATAGCTTTCTGGGTTGATTTGTTGTGTATTTCATACATTTTCATTTTTGCTCTGCTTTCAGTTTTTCTAGTAAATTAGAGCTGCACGGATTTATTGAGAACTGTACGGTTGTTGTCTTCAGCAATTTCATAATTCAGTGATTTCAGATTTTTAGTGATTTATTTGTTGTATTCAAAACCAGAGCCGTACGCGTGTCCTAATAATCACACGGCTATTTTTTCTACACTGGTATGACTGTAGTGTTGAATCCAGAATTGAACTTTGTATATTTTTTCATATTTTTACATATCAATTTTTACCTAGATTTATTTTTTGAATTTTATTTTTGTATTAATTTTCATAATTTAGTTCAACGATATAAACACAAGTTTCTTGAAAATCGGCCCATTTTGTATGCCTAAATATTAAATCGTATAAAATGGTTTTCAAATGAATTTCCAGCCTCATCAAAACTGTGTTTCAAAAATGTTTTCCATGTCAAATTGGGTAATTTATCGAATTTCCCGATTTTCCCATTTCATGCCTCAAGCTATTTTAAATCCCTTATTCTGAGTCTGTTTGAGTCCTATGTGTATATATATTATTTGTAGTAACTTTGTTTTGCAGGTAGATGTATGTTAGAATAGATGAATGTTTAGCCTTTTTTTTTTTAGATATTTGTATGTAGACAAATTTTGTATCCCTAAATCCCTTTCGTAGAAATGTATCCCCTAGGATAGTCATTTGATCGGTCTGTATATATTTTAGATTTCCTAAATTTATTTACCGCTTTTCGAATTTATTTATCGCTTTCAGCATTTTATTTGTATGTCATGTGTGAGCATTGGCTAAATAAAACAAAGATAAAATCAATCATAGAAATATAAAAGGCATTGATATAAAACTGTTAAACACATTTTGAATTGAGAAGAAATAGGTGAGTTGTCCGAACCCGATCTCTATTTGAAAGGTATAGCAAGTCATAGCTCGTCTCAGTTATACGCAATTTCACGGTTGAGCTGAGCCGGGTGGCGAATCCTGTAACTTTTAGTGAGAGCATTCGAGTTAGTTTGTTTTCTCGCTATAAAGCCCGTTTTTCTATATTAAAATCTTCCTGGGCCAATTGCGAAGCCCATGCTATTTAGGATCGTCCGCTCACAATAACCATTTTTAAAAACCATAAAGCCTTGCATTTAGTACACAAAAAATGTACTTTTATCTTCAATAATTATTTCAAGCATATAAAACCTTGTACATAAAGGTTGTATACATTCCGTTTAATTCATGCATAAATTGCTATGCATATTTCATATAGAACTCATGCATAAATTTCTATGCACATTCCATGAAATCTCATGCATAAATTTCTATGCATAATTCATATAAAACACCACCTACAAAAGGTTGTATACATTTAATGAAACCATAGGCATAAATTTCTATGCATATGACATATAAAACCTGTGTATAAATTTCTATACACATTTCATGAAACCATATGCATGAATTTCTATGCCTATAACATAAAAAATCTGTGTACAAATTTATATATATATTTTATGCAACCATATGCATGAATTTATTTGCACATCACATATAAAACCTGTGTATAAATTTCTATACACATTTCATAAAACCATATGCATAAATTTCCGTACATATCTCATATAAAAATCTGTGTGTAAATTTCTTCGCACATTTCACAAAACCATAAGCATATCTTATATAAAATCTATGTGTAAATCTCTATACACATTTCATAAATCAATTACATAAATTCCTATTCATTTTCATGTACACACAACCTGTGTACATTTTATAAACCAGTTGCAAAAATTCCTATGTATTTTCGTGTACACTTCGGCTGTGTGTACACTTCATAAACCAGTTGCATAAATTGCAATCCATTTTCTCTGTACACAAAGGCTGTGTACATTTCATAAATCAATTGCATAAATTTCTATGCATTTTCATGTATACAAAGGGTGTGTGTACATTTCACATGAAACCCTGTGTATAAAAGTTGTGCACATTAGTTGAAACTAAATATTTGCCAAATCTATGCACTCTTTCACATGTAGAACACCATTTTTGTTTGTACCATGTATTATACATTAACCATTATCACATCTCATGCATAACTGCATATCATATACCACATGCGTCTACTTCAGTTGTGCCGTAAATGTGTAAAAGTGGTCTTATATATCCATTAGGTCATTAACATCTTATGTTTAAATGAAACATTTCCTTTATGGAAGAGACCAGCCAGCAAGCGGCTAGTTAGAAAGAGCACTAAACATTGCACTGTCAAAGGTGAAAAGGTTGCTGAGTCATCTGGGAATAAAGATGATCTTAGTGCTGAAAGGGTATAGTAGGTAGAAGTTGTAATGGAGAAGAAAATGAAGGCAAAGTATGCTGAAATGGATGAAGTGATTTCTGAGATGAAAAAGAAGGCTAACATCACTTCTAAGAATTGTGTAGATGTTGATACCATGATAAGTCAGGGGATTGAAAAGTTCCCTATGGGTTTCCAAATGCCCAAAATGTATATATATAAAGGGATTGGTTTATCAACAACATATAGCAATTAATATGTCTATGTGATGTTGACTGCTGGTGCAACTAAGCAGCAGTTAATCACTCTCTTTTCAACCACTATAGAGGAGGGAGCCTTATCCTGGTATAATGTATTGATAGAGGAGACCTAGTTGGATTGGCAAAGTTTTTTAGAAACCTTCCTAGAGTATTACAGTTTTAATATGAAAATTTAGGTGAAGTTGCACGACATAGAAAGAGTGAAATAGAAGCCAAATGAGTCTTTTGAAGAATACTACAACAGGTGGATAGCTAAGATGATCTAACTAAAGAATTGTCTTGATGAAGATGAGCTTATCTTGAAGTTAATCACTGGTAGCAGGGATGTCTACAAATAGGAGATGAAGTTTTAGTAGTTTAGTACTCTTGAAGATGTTTACAAAACAACAAGTTGAGTTAAGATGGATGAAAGTGATAAACAGTGAACAAGCTATAGAGGCAGAAGCTATGGTTTCTGAGTATAAAGCTGCCGATTCACCTAGTTTGAGCAATAGTTCTGGTTCTACAAATAAGGGTTCACAGCCAACAGCTTAAAAAAATCAAGTTAAGGTGGCTGTAGTATCCAAACTGCCTGAGTAAGAAAAGGAAATCTGGAAACATAAGGATTTCTCCTTGGGTTATATCTTTATCCCATATTTTTGCTAAATGTGGAAAAGAAGGTTTGTTATCTTTATTGGAGCCCTTTGAAAAGCCTGATGAAAAAGATAAAGATAATTTTTGTACATACAATATTGTAGTTGCCCATAAAACTAACAACTGTTACATTTTGAGGGATGCATTACAAAAGTTGATTGATGAAAGGAAGTTGGTTGAACCTCTTAAGCCGAGTACCAGAACCAATCCACTACCGCAGTTTCAAAAACAAGTGAACATGGTCCAATCTAGTCTTCCATCCAATTTTTTATTTGCTCAAATTCTGCTAGCCAATCCAAGTGTCCCGTCAGTGGGGGTTAGTGAAGCTGAGGTAGAAAGCATTGATTCAGTGGGTCAGAAGCAAAAGGAGGTGGGACCAGTGAATTTGAATGATCTTGATTCAGAGGATGAGTATGAAGAGTACAGTGGAATTTCAGAGTTAACTAAGCCAATAGTAGAACAATCAATTTCTATACAGGTTAGAAATGTTTCTAGGAGTGGGAGAGTTTATCAGCCTTCTCAACTTGTTGTTTCACATAGCAGCAAGGCACCGATGAAGGGATTAAGTAGTTCTGCATTACCAGAGGAAGTTCAAAAAGAAGATCTAGTCCTTTCTCAGTTGAAAAAGACTTCAGCACAAGCCAAACTATGGCACTTGTTATTGGTATCAAAGGAGCATAGAGCTACTCTTGTAAAGAAGTTGTCTGAAATTGGGGTATCACCAATTACCTCACCTAAAGCAATGTGCTGTATGCCGGACATGGTTGATCATGCTAATCTAGGCATTATATTTATTGAGAAAGACTTGCCAAAAGAGGGCAAGAATCACAACAAAGCCATTTATATGTGACGGCCAATATCATGGATAAGGTCATGCCATATGTCATGGTTGATGAGGGGTCGGCTTTATATATTTGTCCTAAGAACATATTGCCGCATCTAGGTTCAAATAAGTGTTGGAAATGCCCTAGTCCCAAGGCATTGGTCCTTGTATTTGTATTATACATTTATTGGATTTATGTATTATACTCATTTGTGTTATTAATAAAAGCATCAATTCATTTATTATATTTATCTTGTGCAATATATTAAATGAAGTATCCGATGGACATATCTATATCCATGATAACAAGTGTCACGCACTTGGCAGTAAGACCATGGATAGGGTAAACGATATGAACATAAATAGATCGGTAGTCTGTTCCAGTCATGGGAATGAATGGAACAAAAGACTATCATTAACCTGGTTGTATGGCGGTGTCTTACTGGTCATTAGACATGGAATGTCAACCAAGTTAATGGGTACATACATGGGGGCATGGTACTGGATAGATCCACTAAATGAGCAATCCACATGGTATAGTATCACAAGTGATACTCGTGTAGTACTTGTATGGATCCTTTGACCTGACCATATGATGGTGTTACATGTGAGGTCGCATGCTTAGGGGTACGCCTAAAAGGCCTGTAATAGGGTGCCAAGTATGGGTACTTTCGGGTATGTCACTTAGCATGGTAATGCTATGGATATGCAGAAGGGATTTGTCACTCAGTAGTCCACTGGGAAGATATCACCGGCCTCTTGATGAATGTAACTGATAAGAGTGTGGCCACACCCAAACAGGTGGGAACTTGTTTGTGAGCTTCAGTGCATTCGGGATCAAGTTAATGTCCGACACAAAAGAGGGTGATCAATCCATGCCTCTGTGTTAGACACCGATATCAATGACATGGGATGTAGAAGTTTAAACTACAGGGTTATGATAACAGTTAGACTGCCATCTCCATCTTAATTGGGGGCTGCAGTGGCTTGCTAGAGCCCAACTACAGTCTGTGGGCCAAAGGCCCGCTGCCAACATAAAGATGGGCCCACGGGATCGTACACATAGAATGACTGAACACAGACTTATGGAATCACATGTATACTTGGAGTATACACTATGTAGAGAGAGGTGCATATATATAATCGTATTATAAAGATCAATTGGATTGATCCTAATAATAAAATTAATATATCCAATTGGCTCTTCATAATTAATTAGATTAATTATGATATTATTTCCTAGGTGGAAATATTCATATGTATACTATACATATGATTTTGTTTTGTGAAGATTTAATTTTAATTTGATGGATTAAATTAATTGGTCAAACTAATTTTAATTTAAATGTAAATAATATATTACTTGGTGTAATATATTAAATACATGGGTATATTAAAATTGGGCTTGAAATTAATTTAAACCAGAATAATTAAAACTAGATTGGGCCTAAATTAAAAGATGGAAGCCGACACAGAACAAGGAGCCAAGCTGAGCCTGAATTCCCCTAAGGGAATTCGGCCAACCTAGGTTTTAACCTAGGTGAATTCGGCCAAGGAAGATAGACACACACCATAGCTGAATTCCTTAGTCTCACTCTCTCCATTGCTTGTTTTTCCAATGCTAGCACGGGTTGTGTTCGTTAGGCGTTCATGTACGAAAACGAGGAGGGAATCTAATTTGATTTCTGCAGTCTTCATCCATCTCTTGAAAGAGATATTCCTGGTAAGAATTTAATCTCTTTCTATTATAATTTTAAGTTTTACAATTTTCACTTCAATTGCTTCTGGGACTAGATTTGAGGAAATCATCACGTTCTTCCGCTTTTATCGGGTGATTTCCGGTGAAAAATCCCAACAGTGGTATCAGAGCGGGCTTTTGATCCGTGGAAATTATTAAATTGGTTGAATCCCATGTTTTAAAATTAGAAATTTTTTATTGGGGTTCTTGGTTTGGGTTTAAGATTTTTCCCATTTGTTTTGTACAATTGAAATTAGATTTGCATATAGGTTTATGTTAGTTTAATTTAATTGTATGTTTTGGAATTCTTGGTGAATTTCTTTTTGTTGATGGATGGAATTTTTGGTTGATTTTTTTTATTATTTCGGTTTTAATGTAAAAAAAAAAATGGCTCCCGGGGTGCGGGGCTGCCGACGGCGGAATGGCCGCCGGCGGCGGCAGCCGCTAGGCGGTTGCACCGCTGCTGCTGCTAGGGCAACTCCGTTGCCCTAGCTGCAGCGGGCCGGGCCCAGTGTTTTGGATTTGGCGGGTCTTGGGCCCGGGGCCCAGTTTTGAAATTTTAATTGGTTTTAAAATTCGTGTGTTTAAATCTATGCAATTTAATTGCGCGTGGTTTCTTGAATGAAATTTTATTTTATTCATGTGATATTAATTTTGGAAATTAATATGGTTAATTGAAATTGGTTCGGGTAATTTTGGCACAATTACTTGGACGGCTGAATTGGACCCATGGTTTCCCAATTCCAGTGGGAGCAGTTGGACTGCCAGGGCTGGAGGCCCAAAGCCCATTAAGGGTTAGAACCATGGTGGGCCAAAAATTGGCGATTTCTTAATAATGGCTTGGACATAATTGAAATGGGCTTAAATCATGCATTATAACATGCTTATGAATTATATGTATTGGATGCATAAGTATGATTAAATGTTTATATGGTTGGATGCTATTGGGCCTTGTACAAGATGGGTTGTATTTTTCTTTTTGGGTAAATACGGCCTGCGTGTCGTTTTCTTTTTTTTGATGTAATTTTATTTTATTCAAATATCATAAAATTTATAAAAGAAGAAGCCCATGGAGTGGTGAGCCCAAGTGGAGGTACAAGCCCAAAAGGAAAAGATGGAGGCCCACCTGATATTCATTTCTAGATTAGGTTTACTAGAATAATATTAGGATGTAATATTGGCCCATAGCAATCCATTTTACTTTTATTTAATTATGCTTTATGTTTATTTGCATGTATGAATGTATGATCCAATAGCGTTTCATCCGCCTTATGTATGTAAGCCGTTATAAATTGAATCTAATAACCAAATGGAATTACTAAGTCACTTAAAAGTGCTTCCCTCGTTCAAAACCGAATCGAAGTGGGAATAGGCCAGTTGTAGACCATGCCCTCGCAGGATACACTGGAGTATTGTCACTTTGTATTGGGTTAGAGTATGGGATACTCCAACACTTGAATGGAGGTTTTGACTTAGCGTGGGTAGTAGGATTCTCCTGGCCCTAAGCACAGATGGGTAAGTGCCAACAAGCACATCAAATCGAGAGTCCCTAGGTTGGGATTGGATGGCGTTCCTACCTAAATAGTTAAGGTATAGTTGTACCAAACCCTCGTTTGGCTATATCTTGATGAAATATGGATCTCGGCCCATGAGCCCAACAACTCGGTTTAAATTAATAACATGATTCATTATTAATTTCATATGGGAATAATAAATTAAAGTCCTTTATTAAACACTCTCAATGTTTTTCTGTGTAGAAACTCTTAAATGGCAAACAATAATACCTTATCACTGCGATGTATTCTTGAAAAGGACAAGCTTTCCAGTCCTAACTTTTTAGACTGGTCTAGGAACTTAAGGATTGTTCTAAGACAAGAGTCAAAAGAGTATGTACTGGAAAGGCCTGTGCCGGCTGCGCCTCAAGGACGTAATCCACCGGCTGCCCAGCTGGAGGAATACGAGACGTATGTCAAGGATAATAGGGATGTGACATGCCTTATGTTGGCCTGTATGGTCCCCGAACTGCAAAAACAGTTTATGGACCATCAAGCCTATGCTATGATAACAACTCTGAACGAGATGTTTCAGGAGCAAGCTCGTCAGGAAAGGTACCTGACCAATAAGGCATTCCACTCTTGTAAGATGGGGGCCGGGACATCAGTGAGCGCACACGTGCTCAAGATGAAGGGCTATTTGGATACTTTGGCCCATCTCGGATCGCCTATCTCTCAAGAGTTGGCTGTGGACACAATCCTTGCATCCTTGCCGGATTCTTATGATCAGTTCATCCTGAACTACAATATGCAAGGGATGAACTATACTGTCAGTGAGCTGCATAGGATGCTTAAGCTCACCGAGCAGTCGATCAAAAAGACTCTGCTGGTGCTGCTGGTCAACAAGGGGAAACCCCCTGTTGCCAAGGGTAAGGCCAAGGAAAAGGCCAAGGCCAAGGCCAAGAAAGCCAAGGCTAAGAAGGCCAAGGCCCAACCCAAGGCCTAGCAGAAGGCAGGTCCTGAAGATGTCTGTTTCGGGTGTAGACAGGCGGGCCATTGGAAGAGATCATGTCCCAGGCTGATGAGAGAGCAAAGAAGGGGCCAAGGTGTGTCCTCTTCAGGTATTTATGTTATAGATATTAACCTTACTGTTTCAACATCCTGGGTATTAGATACTGGATGTGGTTCTCACATTTGTTGCAATGTGTAGGGACTTAAGAACAGAAGGTCACTGGGATCGAGAGAGGTGGACTTGTGGGTCGGGAATGGAGCAAGGGTTGCTGCCATAGAGATCAGTGAATACCACCTTATGATGCCCAGTGGATTGGTTTTGATTTTGGAACATTGTTACTTTGTACCTGCTATGTGCAGGAATATTATTTCTGTATCAATGTTGGATATTTCTGGATTTAATTTCACTATTTCTAATGGTAGAATTTCAATATCTAGAGAAGGATTATTTTATGGAGATGCTCTATTAAATAATGGCCTATATATCTTGGACTTAAATGAAACCAATCATATCTATAACATAAATGCTAAAAGGGTTAAGCCTAACGAACTTAATCCTGTCTACCTATGGCATTGTCGTCTCGGCCACGTAAACGAGAAGCGCATTGCTAGACTTCACAAAGCTGGAGTCCTAGGGTCATTTGACTTGGAGTCAATTGATATATGCGAATCATGTTTACGAGACAAGATGACAAAGGCACCTTTTAGCAAGAAGGCTGAAAGGGCCACTGGCTTATTGGACCTAATACATTCAGATGTATGTGGACCAATGAGCGCAGCGACCAGAGGTGGGCATCTGTACTTCGTCACGTTCACGGATGATTTCAGCAGATATGGCTATGTCTATCTGATGAAACATAAGTCCGAGACCCTTGATAGGTTTAAGGAATTTAGGAATGAGGTTCAGAACCAGCTAGGCAGGAATATCAAAACCCTTCGGTCAGACCGAGGCGGTGAGTATATGAGCCTAGAGTTTGACTCATACTTGAGAGAGCACGGAATAGTTCCATAGCTCACTCCTCCCGGAACACCACAATAGAATGGGGTGTCCGAACGGAGGAATAGGACCCTGTAGGACATGGTTTGCTCAATGATGAGTCAAGCATCTCTCCCAATTAGTTTCTGGGGACACGCCCTCGAGACAGCAGCTCTCATCTTAAATAATACTTCTACTAAGGCAGTGGAAAAGAACCCATATCAGATATGGACGGGCAAGGAGCCTAATGTGTCTTTCCTAAGGATTTGGGGATGCGAAGCACATGTCAAGAAATTGACTAGTGGCAAGCTGGAGCCCAAAACCGATAAATGCCTGTTTGTGGGCTACCTTAGGGAAACCAAAGGGTATTACTTCTACAACCCCGCCGAGAACAAGGTGTTCGTGGCAAGGAAGGGGGTCTTTCTAGAAAAGGAGTTCCTTTCCAAGAAAGACAGTGGGAGCAATATTGAACTCAAGGAAGTTCAAGGTCCACAAGCTCTTGAAGAGGATAACTCAGAGGCCCAGGTGGAGCTTCCACAAGGGGAAGCACCGACCCAGGCCACACAAGAACCTAGAAGGTCTAGTAGGGATCATCGGGAACCGAAGAGGTATGGTTTCCTCGTCACCGATGATCAAACTCTTCTCATCTGGGATGAGGAAGAACCCAAAACCTACCAGGAAGCTATGGCTAGTCCACAATCTGCGAATTGGCGTAAAGCCATAGAGGCAGAAATGCAATCTATGTACGATAACCAAGTTTGGAACTTGGTTGATCCACCTCCAGGTGCTAAGGTAATAGGTTGCAAGTGGTGCTACAAGCTAAAAGCTGATAATACCTTTAAGGGGCGTCTGGTTATAAAAGGTTTCAGACAAGTCCATGGAATAGACTATGATGAAACTTTCTCACTAGTAGCCATGCTCAAATCCATCAGGATACTGCTGGCCATAGCCGCATGGTATGACTATGAAGTATGGCAGATGGATGTCAAAACCGCTTTCCTTAATGGAAAGCTACTCGAGGATGTGTACATGACACAACCTGAGGGTTTTGTCGATCCAAAGTATCCGGGAAGGGTATGCAAACTTCAAAGGTCCATTTATGGACTGAAGCAAGCATCCCGAAGTTGGAATCTAAGATTCAATGAGGCCATATAGGAATGTTGCTTCATACAGAATCAAGATGAGCCTTGTGTGTAGTGGGAGCATTGTCACATTCTTGGTACTTTATGTAGACGACATCCTGCTCATTAGAAGCGACATACCTACACTGCAAGGTGTAAAGCAGTGGCTGAGTAAGTGCTTCGCAATGAAGGACTTAGGCGAGGCTGAGATGATCCTAGGGATCAGGATCTACAGGGATAGATCAAATCGGCTTCTGGGCCTATGTCAGGCTTCGTACATTGACAAAGTTCTGAAAAGGTTCAGCATGGATCGGGCCAAGAAAGGTTTCTTGCCAATGGGCCATGGGCTGAAACTTAGTAAGAAACACTGTCCTAAAACAAGGGAGGACAGGGAGAACATGAAATTGGTTCCATATGCTTCGGCTATAGGATCAATTATGTACTCCATGTTATGTACGAGACCTGATGTCACCTTTGCACTGAGTATGACAAGCCGATACCAGCAAGATCCCGGGAGGATCACTGGAAAGCTGTCAAGGCGATCCTCAAGTACCTTAACCGGACCAAGGATAGCTTCTTAGTGTATGGTGGTCAGGAAGTGCTATCAGTTACTGGGTATACTGATGCGAGCTTCCAGACTGACCAGGACGAGTACCAATCACAGTCTGGGTATGTATTTTTACTGAATGGTGGTGCTGTAAGCTGGAGGTGCTCAAAGCAGCCAACCATAGTGGACTCTACAGCAGAAGCTGAGTACATCACTGTGTGTGATGCGGCTAAGGAAGCTGTGCGGATAAAGAAGTTTATCACTGAGTTGGGAGTAGTGCCAACTATCCAGGACCCAGTCGATATCTTCTGTGACAACAATGGGGCCGTTGCACAAGCTAAGGAGCCCCGGTCACACAAGAACACAAAGCACGTGCTCAGAAAGTTTCACCTCATACGAGAAATCACGGAGAGAGGTGACATTGCATTGTATAGAGTGGACACCGAGGATAATGTCGCAGATCCATTGACCAAGGCGCTGGCTCAGCCCAAGCATGAGGGCCATACTAGGACTATAGGGATTAGGCCCATGCCTAGTTGGAACTAGTGCAAGTGGGAGATTGTTGGAAATGCCCTGGTCCTAAGGCATTGGTCCTTGTATTTGTATTATACATTTATTGGATTTATGTATTATACTCATTTGTGTTATTAATAAAGGCATCAATTCATTTATTATATTTATCTTGTGCAATATATTAAATGAAGTATCCGATGGACATATCTATCTCCATGATAACAAGTGTCATGCACTTGGCAGTAAGACCATGGATAGGGTAAACGATATGACCATAAATAGATCCGTAGTCTGTTCCAGTCATGGGAATGAATGGAACAAAAGACTATCATTAACCTGGTTGTATGGCGGTGTCTTAACGGTCATTGGACATGGAATGTCAACCAAGTTAATGGGTACATGCATGGGGGCATGGTACTGGATAGATCCACTAAACGAGCAATCCACATGGTATAGTATCACAAGTGATACTCATGTAGTACTTGTATGGATCCTTTGACCTGACCATATGATGGTGTTATATGTGAGGTCACATGCTTAGGGGTACGCCTAAAGGGCCTGTAATAGGGTGCCAAGTATGGGTACTTTCGGGTATGTCACTTAGCATGGTAATGCTATGGATATGCAGAAGGGATTTGTCACTCAGTAGTCCACTGGGAAGATATCACCGGCCTCTTGATGAATGTAACTGATAAGAGTGTGGCCACACCCAAACAGGTGGGAACTTATTTGTGAGCTTCAGTGCATTCGGGATCAAGTTAATGTCTGACACAAAAGAGGGTGATCAATCCATGCCTCAGTGTTAGACACCGATATCAGTGACATGGGATGTAGAAGTTTAAACTACAGGGTTATGATAACAGTTAGACTGCCATCTCCATCTTAACTGGGGGCTGCAGTGGCTTGCTAGAGCCCAACTGCAGTTTGCGGGCCAAAGGCCCGCTGCCAACATAAAGATGGGCCCACGGGATCGTACACATAGAACGATTGAACACAGACTTATGGAATCACATGTATACTTGGAGTATACACTATATAGAGAGAGGTGCATATATATTAATCGTATTATAAAGATCAATTGGATTGATCCTAATAATAAAATTAATATATCCAATTGGCTCTTCATAATTAATTAGATTAATTATGAGATTATTTCCTAGGTGGAAATATTCATACGTATACTATACATATGATTTTGTTTTGTGAAGATTTAATTCTAATTTGATGGAATAAATTAATTGGTCAAACTAATTTTAATTTAAATGTAAATAATATATTACTTATTGTAATATATTAAATATATGGGTATATTAAAATTGGGCTTGAAATTAATTTAAGGGCTTTTTACATAAATACTTACCTTTTGGCACCATATAACTTTTTTACATACAAAGCAAAAGTTTACATAAATACATAAAAAACTTTCCAAAATTTCAAAAATACCTAAAACAAGCATTTCTTTTTTACGTGACCATCCACAAATAAACAACAAAACAAAAATAAAAAATCTCCAAAATACCTTCTCTATTTTGTCCATGTTTTCTCTCTTCTTTTTATAATTTTTAATCTAATTTCGCATTTATCTCTCAATCCGTTTATTTTTTTGTCATGCGACTTTAGAAAGTTTTTTTTATTTTTTTTTTTATCTTCGAAACAAAGTCCATATGTATATACTTTTTTCGACATATTTTTTTCACTAAAGTATAACTAATTATGCCTTTGTATATTAAGGTATAACTAAAGTATAATTAAGGTGTAACTAAAGTATAATGGCTGTAATAGTGTATCTTAATGTATAACTAAGGTATAATTAAGGTATAAATAAGGTATAATCAATGTAATAGTATATTTTAAGGTATAACTAAGGTATAACTGAGGTATAATCACTATAATAGTGTATCTTAAGGTATAATTAAGGTATAACTAAGGTATAACTAATGTATAATTACTGTAATAGTATATCTTAAGGTATAATTACGGTATAAACAATGTATAACAGTGTATAAACAATGTATAAACAGTGTATAAACAGTGTATAAAAGTGTATAACAATGTATAATAAATGTATAAACATATGACATTGTATAAAAAGTGTATAATGCATAACAATGTATAAGTAGTGTATAAACAGTGTATAAGCAATGTATAATAGCATATAAATAGTGTATAAACAGTGTATAACAATGTATAATAGCATATAAATAATGTATAAACAATGTATAAACAGTGTATAATGTATAAACAATGTATAAATAATATATAAACAATGTATAACAGTGTATAAACAATGTATAAACAGTGTATAAACAGTATATAAAAGTGTATAACAATGTATAATAAATGTATAAACATATAACATTGTATAAAAAGTGTATAATGCATAACAATGTATAAGTAGTGTATAAACAATGTATAAGCAATGTATAACAGTGTATAAGAAGTGTATAAACAGTGTATAACAATGTATAACAGTGTATAAATAATGTATAAACAATGTATAAACAGTGTATAATGTATAAACAATGTATAAATAATGTATAAACAAAGTATAACAGTGTATAAACAGTGTATAAAAGAGTATATAACAATGTATAATAAGTGTATAAACATATAACATTGTATAAGAAGTGTATAATGTATAACAATGTATAAGTGATGAAAATGAATAAGTGATGCTATTAAAATACATAAAGATTATCAAAGGTACTAATAAATTAGTTGATATACGAAGTGATGAAAATGAATCAATAATTTTGACTTCACTTTTTTTAGTTTTCGTATTAATTAATTAAAAAAATGTACTGCTATTAAGAGAAAGGCGAAAGAGCAAAGTCAATGGGAGCAAAATCAATACCTATAATTTTGGGACACATTTAGAAAATAATTATCAGGAGAGTCATTCCATTAATGAATTATGCTAAATTTTATATAGAAGCGGAAGAATAATCAAAACAATTAGAAGTAATAGAAGAAGAAGCAAAGAAATATATTAAGGAAAAGTGATATTGGTAGCTTGGAAGGAGCAAAGTGATATTGCAGCATTATTGGAAGAAAAATAAGTAAAAAAAGACGACAGTTAAAACAAGGTATAAAAGAAATATAATTAAAAAAAGGTGTATTTTAAAAATTATGCAAAGGTATAGGCGAAAACCAAATGAAAAACAACGTATTTCCGATAATTTCCCTTAATTTAAACCAGAATAATTAAAACTAGATTGGGCCTAAATTAAAAGATGGAAGCCCGCACAGAACAAGGAGCCAAGCTGGGCCTGAATTCCCCTAAGGGAATTCGGCCAACCTAGGTTTTAACCTAGGTGAATTCGGCCAAGGAAGATAGACAAACACCATAGCCAAATTCCTTAGTCTCCCTCTCTCACCATTGCTTGTTTTTCCAACGCTAGCACGGGTTGTGTTCAATAGGCGTTCGTGTACGAAAACGAGGAGGGAATCTAATTTGATTTCTGCAGTCTTCATCCATCTCTTGAAAGAGATATTCCTGGTAAGAATTTAATCTCTTTCTATTATAATTTTAAGTTTTACAATTTTCACTTCAATTGCTCCTGGGACTGGATTTGAGGAAATCATCGCGTTCTTCCGCTTTTATCGGGTGATTTCCGGTGAAAAATCCCAACAATAAGGATGTTTTTAAGAAGTCCTTTACAGTGATTCGAGGTTATGATGATTCCAAGTACATTGTAATCAGTACATTTGAAGTTGAAGTTGAAGTTGGCTCAATTAAGTTTATGGTGACTTTTTCCTGTGATCGATATTTCTGTCATTTTCTCCTTGTTGTTAGGTAGACCATGGTTTCATTTGTTAGGAGGTGTTCCATCCATGCTTCATCAGAAGATTAAGTTTCCAGTAGGGGATAAGGTTATTACAGTTACAGCTGATGCTCCCTCAATAGTTGCTTCTTTCAATTCTGAGGTTCTATCATTTAGGGGTTTTCAAGTTGCTATAGTTACAAAAGAAGTTTATGATGCTCCTATGGTGATCTACAAGAATTACATGCCAGAACAGTTATCTCGTTAGGAATGGGTTTAGGAGCAAATCTCTAAGGTGTTCCTGAGTTAATATTGATTCTAGGAGATCTTGCCAGGGTGGTATGAGCATGGATTTTTTAAAAACCTCTATGACGAAGCCATATTAGTTATCCTTTGCCTTGAGCTTCCTGGAGACTGTTGGGATTTTCACCAAAAATCATCCAAATAAATGCAAAAGATCGTGACGATTTCCTCAAATCCGTGCCCAGGAGCAATTGAGATGAAAATTGAAAAATCAAAATTTTATGAAGAAGAGATTAAACTCTTACCAGGAGTATCTCTTCTAGAGATGGCTGCAGAAATCAATGTAGATTTCCTCCTCGTTCACGTACACGAACGCCTGCGGAACACGACCCGTGCTAGCGTTGGAATTCGAAAACTTTGGAGAGAGGGAGGCAAGAAATTTCAGCTAGGATGATTCTGTGCCCTCTTGGCCAAAATCCCTAGGTATTTTACCTAGGGTGGGCTGAAATTCTCCTTGAGATTTCGGCCCAATTTTTCTTCCTTGTCTCATATGGGCTTTGTTGCTGTGCCCTAGTTCTTAGGGCATTGGATTCTTGTATTTTGTATTATACATTAAGACTCATTGTATAAATACATTATTTGTGTCACATTAATAAAGGCAATTAATCTATTTCATTTATGTCTTGTGCTATAATATGAGTAGAGTATCCATTGATTGATAATCATAAAACCTATCCCAGGTCTGTTCTAATCGTGGGAACGAATAGAACCACAGACTTGTATATTCGATGACTGTATGGTAGTTCTTAACTAGCCATAGTACTTGTATAGTCAGTCATGAATATAGGTACATGTCGTTGACATGGGACTGGATCGATCCGCACAAGAAAGCCACATGGTTGTCACGTCATAGGTCTTTCTTGAGTAGGTCTCTTTTGTCCTCAGACCAGATTTCATTATAATATCGATATGGAATCCGATTCACTTTGACATACGCCTAACAGGTCTGTAAAAGGATGCTAAATATGGGTATGATTGGGTGGACCGGTGAACATGTTGATATTGATGATGAAGTGATGGAATTGCCACTCGGGTAACACCGAGATGATATCATTGGCCACTTGATGAGTGGGATTGATAAGTGTATGGCCATACCCAAATAAGTTGGTTGCTTATTTGATTAATCAGTCAACTCAAGATCAAGAAATATAATAAACAACAGAAGAGGATGATGGACACCATGCCTCTTGTTTATTCATATCGATATCGTTAGGCAAAGGACAGTATGAGATTACTACCTGGTGAGTGTCTTCTAAAGACTGCTGCATCTCTGTCTTAATTGGGGGCTGTAATGGTTTGCTAGAACCCACTTACAGTCTGTGGGCCTTGGGCCTACTGCCAACATAAAGACAGACCCATAGGATCGTGCACATAGATCAACTGAGCTGGAACTTATAGAAATTGTACATGTAATGTACATTGGAAGGAATGCGTTAATTAATTAGTTGACATTCGGTGTCAAGGTAATTAATTGACATTGGGTTGAATTTAATTTAATTAATAAGTTTACATAATGTAATTAATTGAATTACATAAAGTAAACAATTAATTAAATAATTTTCCTAAGTAGGAAAATTAAATACATGTATTGTATTAACTTAAGTGTGATTTAATTTTATTTAGGGGTAATTAAATTTAGCCAAATGGAATTAAATTACATAGTATATACTTTTTAATTAAAGTTTATTTATGTAATTATAATCCTAGTGGGCTTGGGTTTAATTAACCTAATTAGAACCCAATTAGACAAGGTGTCTATAAAAGGGCACACTTAAGGAATAAAAACCTAATTCAACTCAAATTAATTGCTGGAAATTTCAGCCACCAATAGCAGCCCCAAAACAGCCGAAAATCCCAGCATTAAACCTCTATTCCTTCGCGTCTTCGGCTAGCACCGGTTCCCGCTCAATAGTTGGCCGTGCACCGGACTTTGGAGATCGCAGTTTCAAGAAATGATTCTGCAGTAGTCTCTAGAGGAGACGAATCCGGTGAGTTAATCTCTCTTGATTCTTATTTGATTTTATTCTAATCAATGGTAATTGGACACGATAGGTGGATTCTAGGAAATTTTAAACGGTGTATTTTCCGCTACGCCACGTTATTTTTCCAATGACGAACACCAACAGTGGTATCAGAGCCTAGGTTTTGTCCATTATATTGATTGGAATTGGTTCTTGAAAGCATTCTTGAAGAAAGAATGGGTTTCAAGTTTGTTATTTTAGGGTCTTTATTCAATTGGTTTTGATTTTGATAAACCCTAGAATTTCGGATTGGGGTTTTTGATTATTTTCCCCAATTGGTTTCCATCTTAAAAATTATTGTTTTATTGATTATTTATTTTGATGGATTTTTTTTATGATTAAAAAAAAAAAAGAATTATATATTTGTTTTGCTGCAATTTGGAATCGCAGGATTCCAAATTGCAGCTGCTGCTGCTGCCGCGCGGCAGTGTTGCTGTCTCCGGACAGCAGTGCCGCGTGCGGGATTTGGGTCCGGTTTTGGATTTTGCGGGTAATTTTTATCCCGGACCCTAATGCAAATTAATTAAATTTTTTTTTTAAATTAATTTGTGTTTAAATTATTTATTTTGTTGGCATGCATATTTAATTTAATTGTTTGCATATTAAATTGAATATGGACTTTGTGAAATTGGCCCAATAAACCGTGACACCGGTTAAAATTGGGAGAGCTAAATTTTAAATTTGTGACAACCCAAATTCAAGTAGGAGCAAAATTGTTATTTTTGCATTTATGGATGTTATCCATTGGGCCTTTATGGGTCTTAGTCACATTTGTTAAAATTGGCGATTTCACCCTAAGTAACTCGGCTTAAAATTTATATTTATAATTTGGAATGCCATGATCATGCATCATATTGGTATGTATGTGCATGACAGGTACTTTGTTTGAAATGCTATGTTGAGTTCTATGGGCCCTAAATTATTATCGGTTGTAATTTAATTTTGGGAAATATGGCCTGCGTGCCATTTTTTTTATTTTGATGTAATTTTAGAATAGATTTTATTTTACAAAATTATTGTAATTGCATCAAGTATGGAGGAAGGCCCAAATGGAGCAAGCCCATGGTGGGAGCCCAAGAAGGATTGCAGTCCGACCCATGAAGAATTAGATAGGATATCTAGTTTTTCATTAGGTTGTAATTAAAGGCCCATAGGATCTCATTTATTTTAAATTAAGTATGCTATTGCATTTTTCATATAATATGGATGTATGGATCACCAAATTATTACCCGCGTTTATGCATGCTAAGCCGTATCACTTAATTATAATCCGGAAATTAAAATATTGAGTCGCTTAAAAGTGCTTCCCACATTCACACCTCTTCCTCCCATTGATGCTGCAATGTGCGCCATGCCCTAGCTGGGTATATTGTAGTATTCGGTGGGTCGTCGAGGGTTAAGATACTTGGTATGGTTAACATGTGAATGGTGGTTTGACTCAACATGGGTAGCATTAGCTCAGAGCGGGCCCTGAGCACAGATGGGTAAAGTGTCAATAAGCCCATCAAACCAAGAGTCCTTCGTGGAAGGATTGGATAGGTTGTCCTACGAAACGACTCAATGGTTGGTTAGCGAGCCCTAGTTCGGCTAGTCATTGATAAGTTGTGGATCTTGGTCAAGTCAGCCAATTAACAACACCAACAAACAAATTAAAATCGGATTATTAATTTGAATTGGCTTAAAAGTCCTTTATTTCTAACTCAAGCAATGATTTCTTCCATGTAGATAATCCCATTTCAATTAAGCAATTTAAATGGCTGCAACAAACAACAACTCACTCTCACTTAGGTCACTCTTGGAAAAGGAGAAGCTTTCGGGGACTAACTTCCTGGACTGGGCTAGGAACTTACAAATAGTTCTTAGACAAGAGTCTAAGGAGTATGTACTGAATGCTCCTTTACCAGTTGGCCCTCCCGCAGGTCGAGGCATCACCACAGCGATGGTGGAGCAGTATGACCGGCACGTGAGGGATGACAGAGATGTCTCGTGCCTCATGCTGGGTACCATGGCTTCTGATCTTTAGAAGCAGTTCATGGACGAGCATGCTTATGAGATGATGGATCAGTTTAAAAGATGTTCCAAGATCAGGCTTGTCAGGAACGTTACCTGACAACTAAGGCACTTTGCACGACTGTGATGGCAGCTGGAACTTCTGTTAGCACTCATGTGCTAAAGTTAAAGGGGTATATTGATACACTTGCCCGCCTCGGCTCGCCAGTTTCGCAGGACTTGGCAACAGACATTATTCTCGGGTCACTTCCTGAGTCTTACAACCAGTTTATCATGAATTACCATATGCAAGGGTTGGATAAATTGGTTGTTGAGCTGCATGGCATGCTCAAGCTTGCTGAGCAGTCTCTTAAGAAGACTCCTGAAGTATAGCTGGTGAACAAGGGCAATACGCCCATTGCTAAGGGAAAGGCCAAATCTAAGGCCAAGGCTAAGGCCCAAAAGGCCAAGGCTAAGGGCAAAAAGGTGGTGGCCCAACCTAAAGCAAGGGTTGCCTCTCCTGACGATGTTTGCCATGAGTGTCATGAGAAGGGGCACTGGAAGAGCTCATGTCCAAAGCTAAGGGAGCAACTGAAGGGCAAAACTGCTGCTTCAGGTATTTATGTTGTTGAGATTAATCTGGCTATTTCTACATCTTGGGTCTTGGACACTGGATGTGGATCTCACATTTGTTCAAATGTGCAGGGTCTAAGAAATAGGAGATTATTAGGATCTGGAGAAGTAGATCTTCGAGTCGAAAATGGTGCTCGGGTTCAGGCCATAGAGATCGAAGATTATTTCTTGGAGATGCCTAGTGGACTTGTTTTGGAACTAAGAAACTGTTATTTTGTACCTGCGATGCGCAGGAATATTATTTCCGTTTCTTTGTTGGATATTTCTGGTTTTGTATTTAATATTGGACATGGTAGAATTTCTATGTGGCAATATTATTTATGGAACAACATTTCTTGAAAATGGCTTATATATCCTTGATCTAAAACGTGAAAGTTCAATCTATAACATAAATACTAAAAGGATTAAACAAAATGAAATTAATCCTACTTACATCTGGCATTGTCGACTTGGCCATATAAATGAGAAGCGCATAGCTAGGCTTCACTCTAGTGGAGTGCTAGGGTCATTTGACATCCAGCCTTATGACAAATGTGAATCTTGTTTGAGAGGCAAGATGACAAAGGCGCCTTTTAGCAAAACTACTGAAAGGGCCTCAGAGCTATTGGAGCTAATACATTCCGATGTATGTGGCCCAATGAGCACTAGTGCTAGATCTGGTTTTCTGTACTTTGTCACCTTCACGGATGACTTCAGTAGATACGGTTACGTGTATCTGATGAAGCATAAGTCTGAGACTCTTCAAAGGTTCAAGGACTTTAAGAATGAAGTAGAAAACCAACTTGGCAAGAAAATAAAAGTACTTCGGTCTGACCGAGGGGGTGAATATTTGAGCCAAGAGTTTGACTCATTTTGAGAGAGTGTGGGATTGTATCCCAACTCCCTCCTCCTGGTACACCCCAGTGGAATGGAGTATCAGAAAGGAGGAATAGGACCTTACTTGACATGGTCCGCTCGATGATGAGTCATGCTACACTCCCTGTCTCCTTTTTGGGGATATGCTTTAGAGACAGCTGCTTACATTCTTAATAATACACCAAGCAAGGCAGTTAAGGGAACACCATATGAACTATGGAAAGGCCGAAAGCCCAATGTTTCCTTCTTCAAGATTTAGGGCTGTGATGCACATGCTAAAAAATTGACAAGTGGCAAACTCGAGTCCAAATCTGTCAAGTGCCAGTTTGTGGGTTACCCTAAGGAAACTAAGGGTTATTACTTCTACGATCCGGCCGAAAACAAAGTTTTCATAGCCAGAAATGCAGTCTTATTGGAGAAGGAATTCCTTTCCAAGAGAGACAGTGGGAGTAATGTTGAACTTTTAGAAGTTCAAGGCTCACAAACTCCTGCAGCTACTGCTGAGGATGCTTCGGGAACCAATCTGACTACTCAAGAAATTGAGGAACCAGAAATGGTTGCACAGGACCTTAGAAGGTCTGGTAGGACATGTCATCAGCCAGAGAGGTACGGCTTTCTCGTGACTGATGATGGGGACCTTATGGTCGTTGACCAAGAGGAGCCCAAGACCTATCAGAAGGCTGTTGAAAGCCCACACTCAGATCAATGGTGCAAAGCCATGGAGGCTGTGACAACCCTAACTTTTGCAAGCATGCAATGGCGGAAACATTACATAAAGTTTAGGTCATCATTTTCAAAACTTCCTTTTTATCTTTAAAATAACATAATCATAAATGAGTACTCGAAAATTTCCATTTCAAAAACAGTAATTTAACATAAATAGGTATTTCAAAAGGTAATATAACGGAGTAAAAAAAAAAAAAAAAATAAATAAATAAATCTTTGAACATCCATAACTACGAATAGATGATAAAATAACATGACGGAAACTCTCCACACAATCCCCGAGAACAGACATCAGGCATCTCCTATTCTGCACCGGCAAAATCTGAAAATATCAACAGCGCCACTTAGTGACGAGTAACTAATAAATCCCAAACATCAATTCAAAGTTCACATAGGAAGATGACAGATCATAAATTTCATATTACATTACTTAAGTATACTTCATCATGATTAATAGAAAGCAAATTTATCAATTTATACAAGCATGCATAATTCTCATAGTAACAATCATGTATCAGGGATCTTACCCTTATTTGTTAGCTGCATCACATACAACATATAAAGTTCAAGTTCAGCATATCACATAATTATCTATTTCAAATAATAGTACAAAACATTCCAAGTGGATAATCAATATCATCAAAATTTAGATTTCCAAGATAAGTCATGTACATACAAATACATACCAACATCCCAAATCAAAGTACTTCATCACAAACTTGACATCAACTCAATTATACCTTAACCTTTATTAATTTTGTGGTATACGCGTATAAATCATTTGTATTGACCTATACACCTATGTCCTTAGAGAGTTCGGCTCAGACGCTTCGGGGAACCACAACGGGACTTACCCCCTTATCAATAAGAAAAGAGTACCACGAAGGGATTTACCTCAGAGTGCCAACGAAGGGACTTACCTCACAGAGTGCCAACGAAGGGACTTACCTCAAAAATAAAATAAATTAGAGTACCACGAAGGGATTTACCTCTCTGAGTGCCAACGAAGGGACTTACCTCGAAACAAAGGGCGCTGTCCTAGTGTCAACCAATCAAACATGGAAAACACTTAGCCAAACTAACCAAGACACCAGAGTATATGCCACTACAAACACCAATTTAATTATCATAATTATATCAATATTCAAAAGGTGCCTTTAACATAGGACTTATCCCAACCAATTCAATAACCATAAGGTGCCATTAAAATAGGACTTACCCCAAAACATAATCTGATACATCAATAAACACATGGTGCCATAAAAAAAATAGGACTTACCCCAAACTCGATTTCATAATTCCAACATGTATTAAATTTACCAAACCATATATGTAATTATTAGATTTCATGTCAAGAGTTCTAGCATAAATTCCTAGAATCAAATTATGCTTTGCACACATTAAAAAAATCAGTTCAAGGCCTAAGGTGAAAATTTCAGAATTCATAGTTCATGCCTCAACTTGCATATAATATTCCAGTAGGTTAGACTCAGAATTCAGCATGGCAATACAAAGGTAAATTTAGCCTTACATCTTAGGAACACACGCCAACTTAAATCATGCAATTCGGATTCCTATAGCAAAAGATATTAAGGAAACACTAAAAACATGCAATCTGTAAATTCACTTCAGATCACTGCACATAGTCTGACTTCAACAGACAAAACAGATGTGTTACTCGCTGATTTAGCAAAAATAATATAAAGCAACATTGAACATCAGAATTTCAGGAATACATAGAATTTTGTTTCATGGCAAACGGAGCTACAGAGAGAAAATAAAGCCATAATCAACACAAACTGTACAAACTGAAATTCAGCAGTTCCAGGAAATCGGCACAGTGCACATAAGGCAGTTTCAACAGGGAATACGAGCACTTTACTCACAGAATTTGCCAAAATAGTATAAACCAACCTTGTACATTTATGTCTCAGGAAAACACAGAAAGTTGAATCATGCCAATCGGAGTTATATAACGAAAATAAAGCTAAAATTATCACAACCTGTACAATCTGAAATTCAGCAGTTCAAGAAAAATCGGCACAATGCACATAAGGCAGTTTCAATAGGGAATATGAGCACTTTACTCACGGAATTTTCCAAAATAATGTAAAACAACCTTGTACACCTATATCTCAGGAAAACACAGAAAGTTGAATTATGCCAATCAGAGTTATATAACGGAAGTTATGCCATAATTACCATAAACAGTCAATTCTGAAAATACAGCAGCTTACCAATTTCGACTCAATCACATGTATTTTCATATTTCTACCAATCTTTTAACCTAAAAGCAATTTCTTACACCAATATCATATACATTCATGTCTCAACAATAATTTCAGTAATAATACAACCTAGGATCAAATTCATCTACCATACATCCTATATAAATTTCGAACCGACATTTAGGGTTTAGTTGTTACCCTGTTTGCAGTGAAACCAACTGAGGCAATTAACTCGGAATGGAGAAGAATGAAGCAGAGTCTGAATGAATGAAAGTGAGGGAGAGAAAGTTAAGAATTTCGGCTGCACTGGAGCTCCACACAATGGAATGGCCGAAATTTTAACCCTAATAGAGATGAAGAGATTGCCTTGGAGTGAAACTTGGAAAGTGGAAGAGATTAAGGAGAGATTTTCTCCTTAGGTTAAGGATTCCTAATTTTTTTGAATTGGTCAACTGAAAAATGGGATATTTATCATGGATTTTCGGAATTCCAACCTTCCCAACACAAAAATAAAAAGGCAAAAAAAATAAAAATAAATTTAAGCCAGGAAAGGTTCGAACTCTAGACCACTAGCTATTAGTCAGGACTATCTACCGCTAGGCCAAAGCCTACGAATTGTTATAAGCATACAAAACATCGGTTAAATGCAAAAATGCTCACTCATATGCACACATCACAACATAACTAAGTCAACTTATATCCGGGGCGTTACAATCCTCCCCACTAACAAAAAGTTTCGCCCTCGAAACTCAAGGACAAAAGAGTAAGCTAGGTTCTAACCTTGATTAGTTGCAAACAATTCCAGATATTTGGATCTCATGGTCTCTTCTAGCTCCCAAGTGGCCTCTTCAAACTTCTGGCTACGCCAAAGCACCTTTACCAAAGGCATCTCTTTTCTCCTGAGTTTGCGAACCTGACGGTCGAGGATCTGAACAGGCTTCTCCTCATATGTCAAATTGGGTTCCACCTCCACCGAATCCACAGCAATAACATGAGAAGGGTCGCTCACATATCTTCGTAGCTGTGAAACATGGAATACATTATGAACTTTTGCCAATTCCGGTGGTAGAGCCAACCGATATGCAACTTCCCCAATCCTTTCAAGCACTTCATATGGACCAATATACTTGGGACTGAGCTTGCCTCTCTTGCCGAACCTCATCACTCCCTTCATAGGAGATACTTTCAGCAATACCTTGCTACCGACTTCGAAGGTAAGAGGTCTTCTCTTGAGATCTGCATAAGACTTCTGACGATCCTGGGCAGCCTTCATATTCGCCTGAATCACCTTCACCTTCTCAACTGTATCCCGAATCAATTCTGGACCCAACACCAATGTGTCACTAATGTCGTCCCAGCATGTCAGACTACGACATTTCCTCCCATAGAGGGCTTCATACGGGGCCATACGGATACTAGCGTGATAGCTATTGTTATAGGAGAACTCTACCAAACTCAGACATTTCACCCAAGATTTCTGGAAGTCAAGAGCACATGACCGCAACATATCCTCTAAGGTTTGGATTGTCCTCTCCGTCTGTCCATCTGTAGCAGCATGAAAAGCTGTACTCAACTTCAACCTAGTGCCCAAAGCTTCTTGCAATGATGTCCAAAAATGTGACAAGAACCGTGGGTCACGATCTGACACAATCTCCCTAGGCACACCATGTAGCCTTATAATTTCACTCGCATATGCCTCAGCTAACTGCTCCATAGACCAGGTCTTCTTCATAGGAATAAACCGAGCCACCTTGGTCAAACGGTCTATAACAACCCACACTGTGTCTAAACCATTAGCAACCTTTGGTAAACCCGACACAAAGTCCATAGAAACCGAGTCAAACTTCCATGCTGGAATAGCCAAGGGCTGCAATAATCCCCCAGGCCTCTGATGCTCAATTTTCACCTTTTGACAAATCAAGCACCGGGCCACAAACTCAGCTACCTCTTTCTTCATTCTAGGCCACCAAAACTGCATCTTCAAATCTTTGTACAATTTCGCACCTCCCGGATGCACAGAGTAGGGAGTGCAATGAGCTTCACTTAAGATCTGCTCTTTCAACATTGAATCATTAGGCACACACCATCGGCCTTTAAATTTCATACTCCCATCTGCAAGAATCTCGAAATCTACAGCATTACCCTGCTCCTTCGCTGCACGAATCTTCTGAAGTACAGGATCACTCAACTGCTTCTCTTTCAATTCTACAAACAATACTGGTTCCACACTGATTGCATTTAAACTCGCCCGAACCACTCCTCTCGGGACCACTTCAATTTCCAACTTGCTAAACTCCTTGCAAAGATCAATAGGAAGTCTTTTCATGAAGTTCACCGAATGGATGCTCTTTCTGCTCAATGCATCTGCGACTCTGTTTGCCTTTCCTTCTTTATACTCCAAGGTTAAGTCATAATCCTTGATAAGCTCTAACCAACGTCTCTGTCGCATGTTTAGTTCTTTCTGGGTGAAAATATATTTGAGGCTCTTATGATCGGTGTATATCTTGCACGGCACACCATACAAGTAATGGCGCCAAATTTTAAGAGCAAACACCACCGCAGCTAACTCCAAATCGTGAGTCGGGTAGTTCCTTTCATGAACCCTCAATTGCCTTGAAGCATAGGCAATCACTTTTCCCAACTGCATAAGTACACACCCAAGTCCGTACTTGGAAGCATCACTGAACACTTCATACTCTACTCCGTCAGTCGGCAATGCAAGAACTGGGGCTGAAGTAAGTCTCTCTTTTAATATCTGGAACGCTTCTTCACATTCTGCAGTCCATTGAAACCTACAGTCCTTCTTCATCAACTGAGTCAAAGGTCGTACAATAATTGAAAAGTTGTGCACAAACCTTCTGTAGTATCCAGCAAGACCAAGAAAACTTCTTACTTCGGTCACATTAGTAGGACTGGACCATTCAAGAACGGCTTTAATCTTCGCTGGGTCCACCTTCACACCTTCTTTGGTAATCACATGGCCTAGAAAAGCCACCTCTCCAAGCCAAAACTCACACTTAGAGAACTTGGCGTACCACTTCTGCTCTCTTAATACTTTCAACACCATTTTGAGATGCTTAGCATGCTCCTCTTCATTCTTCGAATATACTAAGATATCATCAATGAATACCACAACACACACATCAAGGAGCTCGTGGAAGGTTCGGTTCATCTGATCCATAAACACTGCTGGTGCGTTAGTGAGACCGAAGGGCATTACTTCGAATTCATAGTGCCCATACCTTGTCCGGAAGGCAGTCTTCTGAATGTCGTCTTCTTTTACCGGAATCTGATGATAGCCGGATCTCAGATCGATCTTAGAGAACACACCTGCACCCTTCAATTGATCAAACAAATCTTCAATTCTTGGCAGGGGATATTTATTCTTGATGGTCACCTTATTCAACTCACGGTAGTCAATACATAATCGCATGCTTCCATCCTTCTTCTTGACAAAGAGTACCGGAGCACCCCAAGGTGACACGCTGGGTCTAATAAAACCCTTATCAACAAGTTCTTGCAACTGGGTCTTCAATTCTCGCATCTCCGAGGGAGCCATCCGATAAGGAGCTTTAGAGATTGGAGCTGACCCCGGAATTAGGTCGATGGCAAATTCTACATCCCTTCCTGGTGGAATCCCTGGCAGTTCATCAGGAAACACATCCGCATATTCTCGAACAATAGGAATATCCTCGATCTTCAGTTCTTCCGAGGTATCCTTTATTCTACACAGAAATACTTCTTCGCCTTTCATCGCCATCTTTTTCAATTTCATAGCCGAAACTACCTTCACTCCTGGTTTCATCTTAACATTTGAATAAGAAACCCTCTTCCCTTTACCGTCCTTCAGCACAATTTTCTCATCCCTACAATAGAACACCGCTTGATGCTGCTTCAGCCAGTCCATACCGAAGATAACATCAAATTCGGTCAATGGAAATTCCCTCAAATTCGCCTTCAATTCAACTCCCTCGATAACTACGGGAACTTCGGGGAAAACACGACAGCAAGCAACACTCTCCCCATTAGGGAGGGAATTCACAGAATTAATTGGAACAGATACAGATAAATTCAACTTCTGAGCAAAAGTAGTAGAAATACAGGATATAGACGCACCAGTGTCAAATAATACATAAGCAGGAAAAGATTTGACAAGGATGGTACCTGCAACGATGTCATTCCCTGCCTCGTCAACTTCGGACTCCATCATGTTATAGACTCTGTTGCGAACAGGGCCTCCTGAGCTAGAATCGGGCTTCTTACTTCTTGACTTCTTCGGGCAAGATTGAGAGTAGTGACCCTCTTCCTTACAAGTGTAGCATCGGACAGGCGTCCCATCACAGTTCTTCCCATAGTGCCACTCTTTCTTACACTTGAAGCACTTCTTCTCCCTAGTCTGAGCGGTACTAGCAGCTTCCTTTGCCGGAACATACTTGGGTTTCTTGGAAGTCGGATGAACATACGAGGTAGGCTGAGACCTCTTTAAGAACATGGTCCGCCTCACCGCTTCATCCTCCTGAACGGATGCATAAACTCCTAAAGCCACTTCATAGGCTCTCTGGAAAGTTGTTGCTCCAGAACATAGGACATGTGTCCTCACTTTGGGACTCATCCGCTTGATATAGAACTGCACCTTCTCCTCTTCAGTGGGGATGACTGAACCTGCAAATCTGGACAGTTCAGTAAATTTGTTGGTGTACTGCTGAACAGACATGCTTCCTTGAGTCAAGCATAGGAATTCCTCTCGTTTCTGCCACCTCAACTCACTTGGGTAGAAACGATTCTTCAACCTTTCAGTGAATTGTCCCCATCCAAACTCAGCCAATTCCAGGCACTCGGCCTTAACCATGCCCCACCAGTTATCAGCCTCGCCTTTCAAGTAGTAGGCTCCAATCACGACTTTCTCGGCGTTCGGACAGCCGGTCACATCAAAGAGTTTCTCTATCTCCCGGATCCATCCCTCAAGCACCACCGGGTCGGAAGATCCTTCATAAGTTGGGGGTCGGTGACGAGCAATGCGATCGAAGACAGTTTGGTTATTTGGATTTCTTTGAGCCATAGCGAGCACGGCATCTTCCAACAGCCGCATACGTCGCTGAGGAGAGTCATCGCGAACGGAATCTCTACGTGGAGGCATTCTAAAATTTTTGTTCTAGTTAGGTCTAAGCATATAATACATACAGCTAATAATAGAAAACAAGTAATCCAAAGCAATTAAACCCGTTCTACCTACCCATGCACCTCACACTATGTTCAAATCTCTATCCTAGGATTCTGAGTTTTGGTTCCAAGTGACTTATGCTACCAAAGCCTTGGAACCAACGCGGGCTCTGATACCAACTGTGACAACCCTAACTTTTGCAAGCATGCAATGGCGGAAACATTACATAAAGTTTAGGTCATCATTTTCAAAACTTCCTTTTTATCTTTAAAATAACATAATCATAAATGAGTACTCGAAAATTTCCATTTCAAAAACAGTAATTTAACATAAATAGGTATTTCAAAAGGTAATATAACGGAGTAAAAAAAAAAAATAAATAAAATAAATAAATAAATCTTTGAACATCCATAACTACGAATAGATGATAAAATAACATGACGGAAACTCTCCACACAATCCCCGAGAACAGACATCAGGCATCTCCTATTCTGCACCGGCAAAATCTGAAAATATCAACAGCGCCACTTAGTGACGAGTAACTAATAAATCCCAAACATCAATTCAAAGTTCACATAGGAAGATGACAGATCATAAATTTCATATTACATTACTTAAGTATACTTCATCATGATTAATAGAAAGCAAATTTATCAATTTATACAAGCATGCATAATTCTCATAGTAACAATCATGTATCAGGGATCTTACCCTTATTTGTTAGCTGCATCACATACAACATATAAAGTTCAAGTTCAGCATATCACATAATTATCTATTTCAAATAATAGTACAAAACATTCCAAGTGGATAATCAATATCATCAAAATTCAGATTTCCAAGATAAGTCATGTACATACAAATACATACCAACATCCCAAATCAAAGTACTTCATCACAAACTTGACATCAACTCAATTATACCTTAACCTTTATTAATTTTGTGGTATACGTGTATAAATCATTTGTATTGACCTATACACCTATGTCCTTAGAGAGTTCGGCTCAGACGCTTCGGGGAACCACAACGGGACTTACCCCCTTATCAATAAGAAAAGAGTACCACGAAGGGATTTACCTCAGAGTGCCAACGAAGGGACTTACCTCACAGAGTGCCAACGAAGGGACTTACCTCAAAAATAAAATAAATTAGAGTACCACGAAGGGATTTACCTCTCTGAGTGCCAACGAAGGGACTTACCTCGAAACAAAGGGCGCTGTCCTAGTGTCAACCAATCAAACATGGAAAACACTTAGCCAAACTAACCAAGACACCAGAGTATATGCCACTACAAACACCAATTTAATTATCATAATTATATCAATATTCAAAAGGTGCCTTTAACATAGGACTTATCCCAACCAATTCAATAACCATAAGGTGCCATTAAAATAGGACTTACCCCAAAACATAATCTGATACATCAATAAACACATGGTGCCATAAAAAAAATAGGACTTACCCCAAACTCGATTTCATAATTCCAACATGTATTAAATTTACCAAACCATATATGTAATTATTAGATTTCATGTCAAGAGTTCTAGCATAAATTCCTAGAATCAAATTATGCTTTGCACACATTAAAAAAATCAGTTCAAGGCCTAAGGTGAAAATTTCAGAATTCATAGTTCATGCCTCAACTTGCATATAATATTCCAGTAGGTTAGACTCAGAATTCAGCATGGCAATACAAAGGTAAATTTAGCCTTACATCTTAGGAACACACGCCAACTTAAATCATGCAATTCGGATTCCTATAGCAAAAGATATTAAGGAAACACTAAAAACATGCAATCTGTAAATTCACTTCAGATCACTGCACATAGTCTGACTTCAACAGACAAAACAGATGTGTTACTCGCTGATTTAGCAAAAATAATATAAAGCAACATTGAACATCAGAATTTCAGGAATACATAGAATTTTGTTTCATGGCAAACGGAGCTACAGAGAGAAAATAAAGCCATAATCAACACAAACTGTACAAACTGAAATTCAGCAGTTCCAGGAAATCGGCACAGTGCACATAAGGCAGTTTCAACAGGGAATACGAGCACTTTACTCACAGAATTTGCCAAAATAGTATAAAACAACCTTGTACATTTATGTCTCAGGAAAACACAGAAAGTTGAATCATGCCAATCGGAGTTATATAACGAAAATAAAGCTAAAATTATCACAACCTGTACAATCTGAAATTCAGCAGTTCAAGAAAAATCGGCACAATGCACATAAGGCAGTTTCAATAGGGAATATGAGCACTTTACTCACGGAATTTTCCAAAATAATGTAAAACAACCTTGTACACCTATATCTCAGGAAAACACAGAAAGTTGAATTATGCCAATCAGAGTTATATAACGGAAGTTATGCCATAATTACCATAAACAGTCAATTCTGAAAATACAGCAGCTTACCAATTTCGACTCAATCACATGTATTTTCATATTTCTACCAATCTTTTAACCTAAAAGCAATTTCTTACACCAATATCATATACATTCATGTCTCAACAATAATTTCAGTAATAATACAACCTAGGATCAAATTCATCTACCATACATCCTATATAAATTTCGAACCGACATTTAGGGTTTAGTTGTTACCCTGTTTGCAGTGAAACCAACTGAGGCAATTAACTCGGAATGGAGAAGAATGAAGCAGAGTCTGAATGAATGAAAGTGAGGGAGAGAAAGTTAAGAATTTCGGCTGCACTGGAGCTCCACACAATGGAATGGCCGAAATTTTAACCCTAATAGAGATGAAGAGATTGCCTTGGAGTGAAACTTGGAAAGTGGAAGAGATTAAGGAGAGATTTTCTCCTTAGGTTAAGGATTCCTAATTTTTTTGAATTGGTCAACTGAAAAATGGGATATTTATCATGGATTTTCGGAATTCCAACCTTCCCAACACAAAAATAAAAAGGCACAAAAAAAAAATAAATTTAAGCCAGGTAAGGTTCGAACTCTAGACCACTAGCTATTAGTCAGGACTATCTACCGCTAGGCCAAAGCCTACGAATTGTTATAAGCATACAAAACATCGGTTAAATGCAAAAATGCTCACTCATATGCACACATCACAACATAACTAAGTCAACTTATATCCGGGGCGTTACAGAGGCTGAGATGCAATCTATGCACGATAACCAAGTATGGAAATTGGTGGATCCACTTCTGGGTGCTAAGGTGATAGGTTGCAAGTGGTGTTTCAAGTTAAAGGCCCTGTGTGTATAAGATGGTTAGTGGGAGCATTTCCACCGTCCTAGTGCTGTATGTTGACGACATCCTTATCATTGGAAGTGACATACCAACACTGCAAGGGGTTAAGCAGTGGTTGAGTAGGTGCTTCGCAATGAAGGACTTAGGCGAAGCTGAGACGATCTTAGGGATCAGGATCTACAGAGATAGATCCAATCGGCTTCTAGGCCTAAGTCAGGCCACGTACATTGACAAGGTTCTAAAAGGATTCAGCATGGACAAGGCAAAGAAAGGATTCTTGCCTATGGGCCATGGGTTGAAGCTGAGTAAGAAAGATGGTCCTAAAACAAAGAAGGACCGGGAGAACATGGAAAAGATCCCTTACGCATCTGCTATTGGATCTATCATGTACTCCATGTTATGTACGAGGCCTGATGTCGTGTTTGCACTAAGTATGGCTAGCCGGTACCAGTCGGACCCCGGTGAGGAACACTGAAAGGCAGTCAAGGCAATCTTGAAGTACGTTAACCGGACTAAGGATGCTTTCTTAGTGTATAGAGGTCAAGATGAGCTGGTAGTGTCAGGTTTCACTGATGCAAGCTTTGAGACCGATGAGGATGAGAACCAGTCACAGTCTGGTTATGTTTTTCTCCTGAATGGCGGTGCCATTAGTTGGAGGTCCTCAAAGCAGGCCACCATTGCTGACACTACAATGGAAGCTGAGTACATAGCTGCGTGCAAAGCTCAAAGGAAGCCTTTTGGATCAAGAAAGTCATAACTGAGTTGGGAATAGTGCCCACTATCCTAGACCCAGTTGATGTTTTTGTAACAACAACGGGGCCATCGCACAAGCTAAGGTGCCCCGGTCACACAAGAGATCCAAACATGTACTCTGAAAGTTTCACCTCATTCGGGAGATCGTGAACATAGGTGACATATCATTGCAGAGGGTTGACACCAAGAATGTTGGGGATTAATCACACAAAACAAAATACACAGCGGAAATAAAACGGATTAATCCCCGCCACGGATCCATGTACATTGCATTGAATCGGAAAGAGGGTTAAAGAATTACCTTAATTCTTTGTAGGTTTTGAATCAATTAGGAACCAAGATAGCTTCCCTCTACGGTTGATCCACACGGAGCAATTCATTCACCGCGTGCTAGCGCCGGGATTGAAGAACGATTCTTCGAACGAGACAGAGAAAGCGAAAAATCAGATTTTTCCTTGGAGTTTTTTTGAGAATTTCGGCTGCCACTATTCCCCTTGTTGTGGCTGCCGAAAATCAGTTTTTGTTATATTTTGAATTGTGTCCCACTTAGGTTATATATTTCCTTATATATATAACCTAATAAGTTAATTATAATTATACCTTAATACACTTATTAGTTATAATTATAAATTAACCCACACAACTTAATATTAATTCTCAATTAATATTAAATCAAACCAATTCTCCATAATACACATATGTATATACAATATTATAATTAATTATATCTCTATATAATTTAATTATAATATGTGGCATACCTTATACAATATTAATCATATTAATATTCACATATACATATATATATAAATATATATCGCTATATATATTTATTCTCTTTCTCATTCATAAATTATTATCCAATAATAATTTATACCCGTTAAGATGAACTTCATTTTGCTCTTGTGTGTGACCCCATAGGTTCATATTAATTGGCAATAAGGAAATTACCATAATGTCCTTATAGGTCACAAGCGGACTCTAGCAAGCCATTACGACTACCCAATTAATATGATTGGAATGATCCAATACCTATTTATAGAATGTCATATTCCCTTTTGTCTCTTTGATATCATGATTAATCATAAGACATGGTATACTTGTCAATCTTATATAATTAATCATATGCTTTCTCGATCTCAAAGTAAACTGTTCAGACAAATCAATTAATACTCTATCAATTATTTCAGCACGGCCATGCATTTAACAGTCTTACTTATCGAGGGGCCCAGTGATATCGCTCTCTTGTTAGAGAGGGACAAAATCCCATATCTGTCACTCACATCCCAAGGCATGAGTCATATCGTACCCAATCACAGTCTTTATAACTACTCTGTTACGAGCAGCGTTTGACTACGTCAAAGCATAACAGGAGTTCATCCCGGAATCAATGGTGACCTCAGGTCAAAGGAATCAGCTGATGACACTACTATAATCAAGATCAGTTGTGACACATGACCATGAACTTGATCTTATAGTGGGTCTCCAGTAACATGTTCTCTAACATATTACCCGTGAGTATAATCTGTATCTGTATACACTATATTCATCTTATGAATATCCATTATCACTCACACTAGTCTTAGTTTGTTATTATTCCCATAATAACAATCGACTAGGGATATTTAGAATAACACGATTTATTCATGGATACTTATCATAAATGCTAACATACAAACATAAATGATAATATTAATCTACACTAGATTAATCTTAGAAGTCAAATTACATAATCCAATATTGGCCTTAGGGCACAATCTCCAACAATCTCCCACTTGCACTATGGCCAATCATACATGTATCTTATACCCATTGACCTACATGACTTTCATGTATTCACTCGTGCAGGAGTCTTTGTCAATGAATTATTAATTTTCGCTTCCGTTGCTACTTTACACATATTCACTCTCTCTTTAGAGATAGCCTCTCTAAATTAGTGAAAAACGCCTAAGTATATGCTTGTGTCATACAAGGTTCTTACGCATTGAACTATTGTCCCTACAATAGTCTCACAGGATAAGCAATGCTTAGAACAAAAACATAAAACTTTTGATGAACTTCTTCATCCAAAATTTCTTTACATCACATGTAACTGTATACTTTGGCTGCTATTATAGATATTTAGCTATAACGTTTTATTTTGAACCTTTCAAAATCATAACTTCTCTTTTTAAGAGAATACTAGATCTCGACTGATATATTGCAACTAATTGCAATCAGTTGTATATGTGCAACTATTTACACAGTTAACATAAGCAAGCTTCTATTAAGTCTTTTATATTGAACGCTTTCAATGCTTTGACTTAAGCCAAAACATTCTTTTAGATCTATCTGTATAGATTCCAATTTCAAGAATACAGGCAGTCATGCTTATAACATTAACTGAAATTACTTTCTTAGCCAAGATTTTACTTCTTGCAAGGTAAGAATGTTATTTCCAACAAGCCATATGTCATCCACATATAGCATTAGGAATACCGATATGCTCCCACTGATCCTTTTGAAACACAAGATTCATCATCCTTTTGATAAAATCAAACCATTTGATTTCTTTATCAAAACTATGATTCCAACTATTTGATGCATGTTTCGATCCTTATGAGAATCTTTGAAAATTTGCATACGCTATTTGAATTCTTTGGATGCTCAAAACTTTGGGTTGTGTCACGTACACATCCTCAATCATGTTTTCACGTAAAAAATAGATTTTGATATCCATTTGCCATATTTTATAATCATATTATGGGGATATGGCAACAAGAACTCAATATGACTTGATCATGATTAATGACTAAAGAGGATTTCATCATAGTCCTACTATGAATTTGTTCGTATCCTTATAGTCACTAGTCGTGCTTTATAAGTTTGAAGATCACCATCCATATCGGTTTTCAATTTGAAAACTCACTTGCAACCATTGCATATGCATCTTCTAAAAGACTTATCAAAGTCTATACTTTGATTGTCAGACATGGACTTATCTTCAACCTTTGTAGCATCAAGTCACATATTAGATTCAAAATCTAACATTGCTTCTTCATAAAAGAAGACTTACTTCATCTAGTAAAATTACATCATGATTTTGAGAAATCCATATCTCTCCTAATCATGTCGTATTCCACTAGACTTTCATTGGACTTGTGTAATTTCAACAATGATCATGAAACCATTTCCACGTTCCTCTTCAACGTTAAATGTCACTTTTGTGAATTACGAGTTTTGTAGGTGTACCTTACTCCCACTAACTCTACTAGAAATTAACTCCCTCTTCATGGGGAAACCATTTCTAGCTATAACTACTTTGTATCCCAAAGAGAACATAAGAGTAATAACTCCTACTTTCCTTTTGAGTAATTCACAATTCGACATTTAAAATTTAGGTGCCAACTTATTCGAAATAAGTTTTACAGCTCTAAACCTATTCAATGAAACAACTTGGGTCTCTTACCCAACCATATCTCATATGTTGATTCATGAATTGTTTTAGAGGGAACAATATACACAGCTGCTTTAATGGCATATTTTCGAGAAAACGATGATCAACTTGACTTCATCATAGATTGAACTATATCTGTATAGAGTTCGACTACTCCCTTTTCGACACAACATACTTTGTGGCGTACTTGGAGAAGTCAATTGTGAGACAGTCCCACAATCTCTAAGATGATTGTCAAAATCTTGACTCAAATATTCACCACTCGGATCATATCTAAGTGACTTTACTATCTTGTCAAGATACTTCATACTCCTTTTACAAGCTTTTGAACACTTCAAAAGTTCCAAACTCGTGTTTCATTAGATACTCTTATCTAATGAAAAGTTCCATAAAAGTAATGAAGTATTAAAACTTCCTTTAGCAGTTGATTTATAATTCATATACATCCACATGTATAATGCTTAATAAATCGATTGTTCTTTGACTACTTTCAGCAAAGAAAACCCTTTGTCATCTTTTACAATAAACAACATTCGCATGATTCAAGATGATTCATAATCTCATGAATCCAAAAGTCCATTCTCATGGAGTTTCGTAATGCGACCTTGCTTATGCCTCCAAGATGATACTGCCAAAATAGGTTGAATCAAACTATTTGATTCGATCCTTACAGTATTTATGTTACGGATGGGCTCCACATATAAAGACAATTATGTAAATCTGTATTTCATAATCATGTCTTTATAAAGCTTATAATTCACAATTATAAAATAAACAACATTTGTTCACTCAAAACAACGAGCCCAATAGGCAACAAGAGTTCATAACTTACATGTAAAAGTTCATAACCTTTAACCAAAGCTCATAACTTTTATGTAAAAGTTCACAACTTTTACCTAGAAGTTCATAACTTTCATGTAAAAGTTCATAACTTTTAACCAGAAGTTCATAACTTTCAAGTAACAACCTTTGCTACTCTTGCCTATTCGTATTCTACCTTTCACCTTCATAAGGTTTCTACTTAAGTTGAGATTTTTCATATTCTACTAATATGAAATCCACCACGGTATCTAATACCTTTGATATAGAAACAAAAGTAGAATAATTAATAAATACTTAAGGTAGCAGTCTTACTGCCTTTCATCTTCTCATAGTTCTCCAAACAAAGTTTGCTATTTTCATTCTAATGAACGATTCATTCTAGAAATGGCAACATCCTTCTTTTGGAGATCTCTCTATGCCAACAGCTTTGGTCTTTAAAACATGTTTCACCCGAACCTTTCGGTCTTTATGCTTAACGACCTTCCTTTTATCCTTTTCCTTTTGAACCTTAAGCACACAATTCGAGGCGGGCTTATCCTTTATGGATAACTTAACATTCTTTTGCATCCTATGCAACTAATTCACAATTTTCTCCATGTCATTCAAATGATAGTTCATCACCAATGACTATCAATTAATGAATTCAAGATCACATCTTAATGCCCTTTTGGAGGCCAATGAGAAAATGTTGCCTCAAACACTTATCTTTGCTTGCTCACTAACTGATGGAACATTTCCATTTGTGATGTATCATATATCTCAAGTAAAACTTCCACGTACGGAAGAATTGGTGGCAAGTGTAAGATAACAAAATTTAACAGAGTCCCTTCGATGCTTCAAGTAAGCATCTTTTATACTCGTGTTACAATTGCTAGTGGTTCATTGGGCAAAAGGATTATTGAGAACATATGATTCCTTTTGATTTGAGAACAATTCTCAATGTTCAATAACAATCGAGATCAAGGTAATAGCAATTATAACTATAATAAAGCGTGTAAAGATTTTAGTTAAATGCTCCCACTTAAATTATAAAACCCTTTAAAATATTTAAGTGGGTGAAGATCCAAAATCCATACTTAACCATAGCACTGCTTTGGCATGTCCCTATGATTAAATATAATTTCGGTAGGCAAAGACTCAAAATCATGCTTTAAACCATTTAAACATATTTTGGATGTGCACTTCTTTGCCAATTGCATCATTATGCAACTCTTATAATTTATGAGATGTATGATATCATATATCATATTTAATTGTATGTTACTCATCTCATCTTTGCCTCGGGCTCAAACACCATTTTGATTAACCCTTTGTTAAACCAATTACAACACAATGAGAATCACCATTTCTCATATTATCGCTTCGCTAAGGTCACAACATGCGTACCCGCTTTGGCGTGGCTACCATGATGCGAACATAGTACTTGACTAGTGTTATACGTAATTGGGTGGCAAATATAAACTTCATAAGTTTATTTAGGGTTTGTTAAATCCTGTGATTTAATTGTATCATATACAATTCATGGCATTAATATTAAACATACTCTTGTTAATACTAATTAGCATGGCATCCTATGTCATACATATGTTAAGCATGCAATCTAGCATGGCATCACATGGCATCTAAAAGAAACAAAGCATGCATTTACATATATATATTAACATTTTGCATCACATGCAAAATAATTTCTAACATGCATCAATATTTATTAACATGGCATCTTATGGCATAAAATAAATACAACATGCATAAGACTCAAAACCGTGTTATGGTCTTGTTTTATCTACATTGATTTTCATAGGCCAATATGAAAATCAACAGGTCATATCCTAGGTGGTTGTAACCATCGTATGGTCACAGCACAGCCGCACCCCTTGGATCCGTCTTCACGTCTTTGTTCCTTGGCACCATCTCTTGGATTTACATATTTTACAAAAATTGTATCCTATACAATTTTCTAGTAAAATAAAATTTACAAACAATAAATTGCATCCTATACAATTTATCTAGAAAATTAGGATTACATAAATACAAACGACTCGCAGGCCGTATTTATAAAATCTTAATAAAATAAAGCATCCATGGGGTCCAAAACCATACCATAACACCATGCATAAAATTATCAACAATAATTTTATATCTAAAAATATTTAGGGTTCAAAGTGGTAAAATACAATCATATTGTATTTAGAATTAATTAATTTGGAAAAATTCGTAAATATGCAGAAACAATTTTCCACACTTAAAACGAAAAAGGGGTAAAACTGTTGAACAGCATGCTCGTCGGGCCTCGCACTGCAGTATCCAATACTGCGCGCAGCCCATGCTGCATGAGCAGCATGCTGCTTACGCAGCATGAGAAGAAAATGGTTTCTGGGCGTCATGCCCAGAAAAAAAAAAACATTTTTTTTTTTTTTTTTTTTTTTTTTTTTATAATTATGTGTGTTGCAATTGCAATTGGTGTTGCAATTGCAATTACAACGCCCAAATTGGTTTCTGGGCGTCATGCCCAGAAAAGAAAAAACAATTTTTTTTTTTTTTTTTTTTTTTTATTTATTAATTGAAACAATTTCAATTAAAAACCCATGAATCAAATTCATGACACCAACCCCTTAAACATTCCAAATCATTAAAACAAATTATTCACAATGATTAATGTATAAAATCAAATTTTAATTGTTATTCATAATAACATAGAACCCTAAATAAAAAACATACAAACCCCTAACAACAATTTTGATCCAATCAAAATATCAAATCCAATTCAACCAATGCACAAGTGGCTCTGATACCACTGTTGGGGATTAATCACACAAAACAAAATACGCAGCGGAAATAAAACGGATTAATCCCCGCCACGGATCCATGTACATTGCATTGAATCGGAAAGAGGGTTAAAGAATTACCTTAATTCTTTGTAGGTTTTGAATCAATTAGGAACCAAGATAGCTTCCCTCTACGGTTGATCCACACGGAGCAATTCATTCACCGCGTGCTAGCGCCGGGATTGAAGAACGATTCTTCGAACGAGACAGAGAAAGCGAAAAATCAGATTTTTCCTTGGAGTTTTTTTGAGAATTTCGGCTGCCACTATTCCCCTTGTTGTGGCTGCCGAAAATCAGTTTTTGTTATATTTTGAATTGTGTCCCACTTAGGTTATATATTTCCTTATATATATAACCTAATAAGTTAATTATAATTATACCTTAATACACTTATTAGTTATAATTATAAATTAACCCACACAACTTAATATTAATTCTCAATTAATATTAAATCAAACCAATTCTCCATAATACACATATGTATATACAATATTATAATTAATTATATCTCTATATAATTTAATTATAATATGTGGCATACCTTATACAATATTAATCATATTAATATTCACATATACATATATATATAAATATATATCACTATATATATTTATTCTCTTTCTCATTCATAAATTATTATCCAATAATAATTTATACCCGTTAAGATGAACTTCATTTTGCTCTTGTGTGTGACCCCATAGGTTCATATTAATTGGCAATAAGGAAATTACCATAATGTCCTTATAGGTCACAAGCGGACTCTAGCAAGCCATTACGACTACCCAATTAATATGATTGGAATGATCCAATACCTATTTATAGAATGTCATATTCCCTTTTGTCTCTTTGATATCATGATTAATCATAAGACATGGTATACTTGTCAATCTTATATAATTAATCATATGCTTTCTCGATCTCAAAGTAAACTGTTCAGACAAATCAATTGATACTCTATCAATTATTTCAGCACGGCCATGCATTTAACAGTCTTACTTATCGAGGGGCCCAGTGATATCGCTCTCTTGTTAGAGAGGGACAAAATCCCATATCTGTCACTCACATCCCAAGGCATGAGTCATATCGTACCCAATCACAGTCTTTATAACTACTCTGTTACGAGCAGCGTTTGACTACGTCAAAGCACAACAGGAGTTCATCCCGGAATCAATGGTGACCTCAGGTCAAAGGAATCAGCTGATGACACTACTATAATCAAGATCAGTTGTGACACATGACCATGAACTTGATCTTATAGTGGGTCTCCAGTAACATGTTCTCTAACATATTACCCGTGAGTATAATCTGTATCTGTATACACTATATTCATCTTATGAATATCCATTATCACTCACACTAGTCTTAGTTTGTTATTATTCCCATAATAACAATCGACTAGGGATATTTAGAATAACACGATTTATTCATGGATACTTATCATAAATGCTAACATACAAACATAAATGATAATATTAATCTACACTAGATTAATCTTAGAAGTCAAATTACATAATCCAATATTGGCCTTAGGGCACAATCTCCAACAAAGAATAATGTCGCTGATCCATTGACCAAAGCGCTGTTGCAGACACAGCACGACGGTCATACCAGATCTATAGGAATTAGGGCAATGCCCACTTGGAACTAGTGCAAGTGGGAGATTGTTGGTGTGCCCTAGTTCTTAGGGTATTGGATTCTTGTATTTTGTATTATACATTAAGACTCATTGTATAAATACATTATTTGTGTCACATTAATAAAGGCAATTAATCTATTTCATTTATATCTTGTGCTATAATATGAGTAGAGTATCCATTGATTGATAATCATAAAACCTATCCCAGGTCTGTTCTAATCGTGGGAACGAATAGAACCACAGACTTGTATATTTGATGACTGTATGGTAGTTCTTAACTAGCCATAGTACTTGTATAGTCAGTCATGAATATAGGTACATGTCGTTGACATGGGACTGGATCGATCCGCACAAGAAAGCCACATGGTTGTCACGTCATAGGTCTGTCTTGAGTAGGTCTCTTTTGTCCTCAGACCAGATTTCATTATAATATCGATATGGAATCCGATTCACTTTGACATACGCCTAACAGGTCTGTAAAAGGATGCTAAATATGGGTATGATTGGGTGGACCGGTGAACATGTTGATATTGATGATGAAGTGATGGAATTGCCACTCGGGTAACACCGAGATGATATCATTGGCCACTTGATGAGTGGGATTGATAAGTGTATGGCCATACCCAAATAAGTTGGTTGCTTATTTGATTAATCAGTCAACTCAAGATCAAGAAATATAATAAACAACAGAAGAGGATGATGGACACCATGCCTCTTGTTTATTCATATCGATATCGTTAGGCAAAGGACAGTATGAGATTACTACCGGGTGAGTGTCTTCTAAAGACTGCTGCATCTCTGTCTTAATTGGGGGCTGTAATGGTTTGCTAGAACCCACTTACAGTCTGTGGGCCTTGGGCCTACTGCCAACATAAAGACAGACCCATAGGATCGTGCACATAGATCAACTGAGCTGGAACTTATAGAAATTGTACATGTAATGTACATTGGAAGGAATGCGTTAATTAATTAGTTGACATTCGGTGTCAAGGTAATTAATTGACATTGGGTTGAATTTAATTTAATTAATAAGTTTACATAATGTAATTAATTGAATTACATAAAGTAAACAATTAATTAAATAATTTTCCTAAGTAGGAAAATTAAATACATGTATTGTATTAACTTAAGTGTGATTTAATTTTATTTAGGGGTAATTAAATTTAGCCAAATGGAATTAAATTACATAGTATATACTTTTTAATTAAAGTTTATTTATGTAATTATAATCCTAGTGGGCTTGGGTTTAATTAACCTAATTAGAACCCAATTAGACAAGGTGTCTATAAAAGGGCACACTTAAGGAATAAAAACCTAATTCAACTCAAATTAATTGCTGAAATTTCAGCCACCAATAGCAGCCCCAAAACAGCCGAAAATCCCAGCATTAAACCTCTATTCCTTCGCGTCTTCGGCTAGCACCGGTTCCCGCTCAATAGTTGGTCGTGCACCGGACTTTGGAGATCGCAGTTTCAAGAAACGATTCTGCAGCAGTCTCTAGAGGAGACGAATCCAGTGAGTTAATCTCTCTTGATTCTTATTTGATTTTATTCTAATCAATGGTAATTGGACACGATAGGTGGATTCTAGGAAATTTTAAACGGTGTATTTTCCGCTGCGCCACGTTATTTTTCCAATGACGAACACCAACAGGCTTTTCTCCTTTTAAAACCCAGTCCAATATTAATTTGCCAGGTCCAATTAATTATCAAACCCAATTTCATTTAACTTGTATCTTTAACATATTATTCCAAATAATATATTTGATACAATTATATTAAAATCAATTTGATCAATTAATTATACCATGGAATTAATTTTGACATTCATAAGACAAAGACACATGTAAACCTATACATGTGAAATATTTCTACCTAGAAAATAATCTCATAAATTAATATAATTAATTATGAGAAGGCCAATCAAATATTAATTTTATTATTATGATCAATCCAATTGATCTTTATAATATAATTAATATAATTCTCTGTCTCCGGTGTGTATACTCCAAGTCTACAGGTGATTCCTTAAGTCCGTGTTCAGACGCTCAATGTGTACGATCTCGTGGGCCCATCTTTATGTTGGCAGTGGGCCTATGGCCGACAGACTGCAGGCGGGCTCTAGCAAGCCACTACAGCCCCTAATTAAGATGGAGATGGCAGTCCAACTGTAATCATAACCCTATAGTTTGAACTTGTATATCCCATGTCATTGATATTGGTGTCGAACACAGAGGCATGGATTGATCACCCTCTTTTGTGTTCAGACATTAACTTGATCCCGAATGTACTAATGCTCATAAACAAGTTCCAACTTGTTTAGGTGTGGCCACACTCTTATCAGTCACATTCATCAAGAGGCCGGTGATATCTTCTCATTGGACCACTGAGTGACAAATCCCTTTTGCATATCCATAGCATTGCCATGCTAAGTGACATACCCGAAAGTACCCATACTTTGCACCCTATTACAGGCCCTTTAGGCGTACCCCTAAGTATGTGACCTCGTATGCAACACCATCATATGGTCAAGTTAAAGGATCCATACAAGTACTACACGAGAATCACTTGTGATACTATACCATGTGGATTTCTCGTTTAGTGGATCTATCCAGTACTATGCCCCTTTCTCATGTACCCATTAACTTGGTTGACAACCCATGTCCAATGACCGGTAAGACACCGCCATACAACCAGGTTAATGATAGTCTCTAGTTCCATTCATTCCCATGACTGGAACAGACTACGAATCACTTTATGGTCATATCATTTTCCCTATCCATGGTCTTACTGCCAAGTGCATGACACTTGACATCATGGATATGGATATGTCCATTGGATACTTCATTTAAGATATTGCACAAGATACATATAATAAATGAATTAATGCCTTTATTAATGACACAAAATGTGTATCATACATAAACCCAATAAATGTACAATACAAATACAAGGTCCAATGCCTCGGGACTAGGGCATATCCAACAGAGACATCGACCCAAGAAGTGAGGTTTGGATTCTAGCTCCTGTCAAAGAGGGGTGAAAACTATCTGTACAGTCAAAAGAAAAATGTTATAAAAAACCTTAACCTTCGACCCAAAGAAGCTTTCACCCAAAAAACATTCAACTTCATCATTTTTAGAAAATAAAAAACCCCACAAAAACCTAAAACTTATCATCCATTTTCTTAAATTCAACACCCGAAGCTCACTTCTATTAACAGAAAAACCATGGATCAAGGTGGGTTGTGGTTATTTTAGGGCTTTTGATGGGTTTCGGCTTGGAATCGACGAATTAGAATCCTTTTCGGCTTCAAGGATCGGATCCAGGGACACAATCGAATCCTGGATAAATGTATCAGAGGTAACTTATGAGATGCCATAAAATCCCTTCTTTTCATTTTTGTATTGACTGATATCCTTTGTATTGTGTTTTTATGGCTTAAAACTCAAAATTTGATTTTTATAAGTTTTGAAATTAGGCCATACGGCTTGTCATGAGAGATGTTTAAACCACATGGCTCATCAATGGCCTGTGGGTCTTGCAGTTTAAAGGGTGAAAATCAATGATTTCTAAGTCTAATCAATAAGTAGACCCCAAAGGATCTTAAATTGAAAGGAGAATTACCAAAAATGAATTTCTACGTGTTAAAACTCAAATTGAAAAATCTGTCTTTCTATCAAAGATAGGTTGTATGGCCTTAATTTCTGGAAAAATAAAGTCATGTCTTTGTTCATACAAAGTTGAGCCGTACGATCTAATTTTTCCTGGGATTAGTGTTGGCACTATTTCTTCCTATTGAGCGGCCTATCTTTGATGTTTTGAGTCGTACAACTCATCCCTTGAGTCGCACGGCTCTTCTTGCTATTTAGGGATTTGTTTCGATTTCCATTGTTTATTTATTTGTGCATTATTTATTTTTGAAAAATTATTTTTTCTTGGTGTTTAATGCTTGACTTAGTTTAGTTTTGGAAGGACCTGAACAAAGGGAACTTGGATATCCGACCCACATTTTGCATGCTTAACAATAATAAAATTGGTAAAAATCATTTTCCAAAATTGTTTTCCCTAAACCAAACTACAGGACATTTATAAAACCGTTTTCTAGGTCTCATCGGGTAAACCTGTTGGGTTTTCCCGATTATCCCCTAAATGACTGATCCAAACTATTTTCTTACCCCATTCTATCTTATTTGAGTCGAACATGTATATATTTTATTTGTGCTGCTAACCTTTGTTTTATAGGTAGATGTATGTTACGTTAGATGTATGTTAGCTTTCTCATTTTCAGTTTATTTTATGTATTTAGGCGATTGTAAATAATAGATTCTCGTGTATCTAGGCGATATGTACCCCTTACCCCTTTTTATCAGTTGTATCCCCTAGTTTAGTTTATTTGATCTAGTTGTAATAATTTTATTTCCCAAATTTATTTATCACTTTTTGTATCAGCATATAGAAAATATAGTTAGTGTTGAATACGGAATATGAATTAAATAACAATAGGCACATTTTTGGTATGGTAAAAGTTATTTCAAAATGAAGCAGAAATACGTAGTTAGTTCAAACCAGAATCTCTGTCTTAAAGGTATAGGAATTCCTGTCGGGCTTAGGTATACCACAATTTCCTGGTAAGAGCTGAGCCGAGTGGTGACTCTTGTTAATCTTTAAAGCATGAGGAATTAGTTCTGTTCATTCCTTTTTGTTTCGCCTTTTCCAAACCTTTATAACCATTTTTGTGAAATCAAAACCCGATGCATATATCATAGAAAAGCCTTCGGCCTGCTCACAAGTGGTTTAGGGTATAAGGCTAGGGCATTTGAAAAGAAATTGAAGAAAGGGAAAAATGGTAAGTTCTTGGTGAAGCCATTCATTAAAGCTGATGAAAAACCTTATTAGGGGTAGGTAGAGCTCGTGAAAGTAAATGATGTGATTTGGCTTGGTTTTAAAATATTTTCTGATGTTGTGGATTTTCATAACAGTTTGGAGGAGCTTGTTGCACCAGCATTAAGTGAAGAAGCAATCCCAAAGCTTGTAACACGTCAGAGAAAGACAATTGAAAAGTCAGCAACTTTGGTGGAATGAAGAAGGAAGAGCTTTGTGCTGAAAAGCATGTATCCAAGAAGAAGGCTGAACAGAGCATCTATGATGAAGCTGCTGATGTTATTGGAAGGCATTAACTGTTGCCTTGAAAAATGCCTTTACTAAAGCCAAGAAGGGTGATTAGAAGAAGTTGATGAATAAAGAAAGTCTGAATTCTGTAGTCATAGAGGTTGCAGAGATTATGAAGAAAGCTAAAGCTCAATTAGCTGAGGTTAAATAAGATACTCTTTCTAAAGCACAAGAGTCAGAGTTAGCTGATGATGTTGACAACATTTTGAAAGTGGCTGTCAATGAAGATGAAGGAGTTGAAGGCCCTCCACCTTTGAAGGATGAATCCGATTTTGCTTTATCTATTTCTTCTATTTTCAAAATTGACAATGTACTATATGACAACTTTAATGCAATGAAATCGCAGTTTGCTTACTTGTTTGATGTTTATCCTGATAAGTCTATGCATGCATGTGAATCTCAATTGAGCATATTTAGCATACATGACACTTCATTACATGAAATCAACATAGGTATAGATGGAAAACCTAAAATGGCATACATTTGATGTGATCTTAATCCCTAGGAAGAGAGAGAATTAACAAATGTTCTAAAGAAATATGTCAGGGCTTTTGCTTGGTCATATGAAGATATGCCAAGGGTTGATACAAAGATAGTAGTTCAAAAAATCCATATAGATCCTATTTCAAGCTAGTCAAATAGAAGTTAAGAAGATTAAGACTAGAGTAGGCTACTCTATTGAAAAAAGAGATTACGAAGAAAATTAAAGCCAAATTCTTGGAAGTAGTGGAATTTACAGAATGGTTAGCCAATATAGTGCCTGTTGTGAAGAAAGATGGAAGAGTGAGGGTTTATGTAGACTATAGAGACCTAAATAAAGCTTCCCCGAAGGACAACTTTCCATTGCCTTATATTGATGTGTTGATTAACTACACTGGAAATGTAGGAACATATTCTGACTAGAGAACGAAACTAATTATGGAATAAACGCTCTCTAGCTACGGTTCGTGCCCAAGAATTCAAGGCTAGATTATGGATTTACAAAATAAAGAGGAGAAAATAGGTTTTCACCTTAGCTGTCGTCACATAATTTTTTCTTTAGTAGAGCTTCACTTGTCGCTCCTCTACCGCCATGCACACGGAGTCTCGCTGGTGGAATCTAAGTGCTTGCTCTGGAATAAAGGTTCCTCCTTCAAAACCAAAATTACTTTTGCTTAAGAGAGGGAGGAAGATGAGAATTGGTGGCACCAAATTCTGCTTTGGCTTTTAGGGTTACGTCTCTTATTTTATATATGGAACATAAAAGTGAGATACCCAAAATGCCCTTCCTCGTAAAATATCTTCCATACTTTACAATATAATGAATTAACCAAAATTAGGCCCACTTACAACTTGTGGGCCGAATGTCAAAACCGAAACGACATAAACCTATAGTATCCTTATACGATCCTTTGCACATATGATATCTATGTCCCATACAAGCATGGCTTTGTCATTCTTCTATATGCTAGGACATTTACTTAACATCTGTAAGCATGGGTTTTTCCCGACCTCTATGATGAAAATCTATGTTACCTGTTAGACTGACAAACATGATTCGAACTTGAGAATGAGTGGGATGTCACCTGGAATGTCTCAAACGCTCCGAAAATGAAACATTCCTCAATCCGAAACCCCGAGAAAAGTCCTTCGAGTGATTAGAGGGCTTAGAGGTGAGTATGGGATTTAGGAGAATTTGTCATGGCTCTGATTAGAGATGTATGGCTATAGTTTCACAACTACAGCCGCGTGGCTTTAATTCCAGAGCCGCATGGTTGTAACCTTACAGCCGCATAGCTCTATTGAGCGGTCATATGACTTCCTAAATAGCCAACACTAGTCTTTGACAGGGAGAGAGATTCTTTAATTTAGGGGATTTTTAAATAGAGATTTGCTAGGTCAAAAGGGGAGAGCAGAATAACAGAGAAAGGTAACACAGAGAAAAAAAAATCAGAGAAGAATTAGAGAGAAATCATTCTAAGAGAGCAAAACTAAAAAAAAAAAGCAAAAAAAAAAAAAAAAAAAAAACAAAGAAAAGAAAAATACCAGAAACAAGACATAAAACACACTAGAAACACTTAGAGTGAGGGGGACTAATCATATCACATTCGTCCGGGTCTGTTCTCAGGTTTTGTTCGGATCGATTCGGGACTCGTGTTCAAATATTTTGAAGTGTTCATGGGATTCTAAGGGCATTTCGTCTTCCAAATCCACTTCCGGTCGTCAAACACACTGGAACATCAACAAGGTAAACTCTGACAGGTCTTAAACTGGTAATTAGTTGTTTTTTGCTGTGTTTTTCTATGTTTAGTTAAATTTCCAGAAACTATGTGTTTGATTACAGCCGAGCGGCTGTAGTCCTTTAGAATAGAGCCGAGTGGCTGTAACTCTATAGCCGCACGGTTGTATTCTTCTAGGAAAAAACCAGAAAAGCCCTAAATCGACCGAAAGCAGTCAGTTTTCCATTTTGTTCATCCTATTAAGAATTATTTCGGTCCAATCACATCCATTACATTCTGAATTATGGCTTTCAGTTTTCCTAGACTGTTGATGTGAGATTTTCGGTTTCTTTGATTTTGATTTTTGAAATCCGGGGTTGTTCGATCCAAATCGGATCCACTGTCCAACTTTAGTGGACCCCCATGTTCCTCAAAGTCCTTAGAAATCATCGAAAATAATTAAAACAGTGATTTTCAAAGCGAAGAAAACCAATTTCGGGGTTCTGAATGCTATAGACGCACGACTATAGTGCTATAGCTATACGGCTATAGTTCTATAACTAGAGCCGCACAGCTGTAGTTCCCAGAAGGAGGCAGAATCATGGGACAACTCACATGAATGTCGTCGCGTGATGCTATCTTCAGAATCAAAACTGTTTTTGGTGTGTTTACTATTTTAGACTTTAGATGGATGTTTGGAATTGGGAACTCATACGAACTGAACCCTGACTTCCGGGATAACCGACCCACTAAATGGAGAAATTTGCATGTAATTGAGCCAAACCATTTTCCAAAATGTTTTCAAGCACAAAAACCTACAGGGCATTTCTAAAATGGTTTTCTAGGTTTAATCGAGCAAATCGCCCGGACTTCTCGGTTACCCCTTAAATGCACGCTCCCATTTCCTGAAATCCCTATTCTGTCCTGTTGTGAGTCCTATGTATGCTTGTGATATAATTATGCTAACCATCTGTTTTGCAACTTTTTACTTCTTTTTATTTTATTTTGGATGTATTTGATAGATTCTCGTATATCCTAGGTGATTGTAATTTTTTAAGATATTCGTGTATTCTAGGCGATTGTATTGATGAGGATGAGATTTTTCTCTTTTTGGGTTGTAACAAGTGGCCCCTATTTTCTTTTGGTTTGTTTTGGATGTATGGTTTATTTTTCTACACTTTACTTTTATGCTATTTATTTTATGTCATTTGAATGAGCATGGGCTAATGACAAAAGATAAAATGGATAGAGAATTAAGTGAGTAAAATATTGTCCTATGAACTTATAAATGAAAGCAAGCTTGAGGTTAAATAGGTGACTTGCCCGAACCATAAATCCATGGATTAGGTACGGTAGTCTATGCTCGGTAGGGAGCTGTATCGGAAATTTCCCGAATGAGCTGATCCGGGTGGTGACTCTGTCACTGATATCGAAATTCAGGTTTCGAGGTCTTTAAGTTAATAAAATGAGATTTTCTAAAATGTAAAACCAGTTTTCCCAAAAATTCACATTCAAAGGAAAAGGTTTTCTACAAAAGGATTTCTAAACAAATCAATGGTTTTCCTAAGCAAGACGTAAACCAGTTTTCCAAACAAAACAAACAAATCAAGTTCCTCCTTCTTTTTTCCCCGGTTCACTTCGCCGCGTTCCGCTTTTCATCAAAAAGGTTGTCCGCTCATAGCGGTGACTCTGCTTGGGATTAAAGGTTTCTTAAAAATTTTTTATAAAAACTTAAGGAACTTAGGCAACTACTGAAATATAACCTCGCTTGTAGTCATTTACTAGTTCATAGTACTATATTTTAATCGCACTTGCATAGCATGACATTTTCTTTTTCTCAACCCCTCAAACTCACTGATCAGCCTGGTTTACTTCAGCAGGTGACCTACCTCTTTCGCCAGGATTGGAGGCACCCGAAGGGGTAAACCACTTATTGCACCACATGAACCTCTCATGTTCTATGTGGAGGAGTGTATATTTGCTATGGGAACCTATACGACCCTTGTTTTGACTTTGGCCTATATGTAATGACCTAGTAATCTCCCCTTAGGATTACCAAAACATTAAACATTAAATTGGACATTAAGGGGATGCCTTTGGTATCCTCGGTTGATACCAAAGAGACCCAACACCTAGGAAGAATGCGGACCAATCGAAAGGAGGAATAAGGTTGGAAGGGTGAGCATATTGTTGTGTGTGCTAACGTTTGTTCTTTGATGGTTTTGTTTTTGATCTTTACATGAAGCATCAAGCACGCATAATCATTCATGTGCCAGTCTAACCACATCTTCATGTAGCCATTTTCAAGACATGAATATATGTATGAAATTGATGCTAACCACATCTTCGTGCAGCCATGACATTTTAATTGTATGCCATATACATCTCGTGTGTTGACATTTCCATGAATCATACATGACATCATCCCATATGTCATGCATCCAAACCACATCTTCGTGCAGCCATTTGCATCTTGTGTGACATGAACATTCATATCATCTCATCTCATTCTATGTAATGAAAAGACATTATGAGAATGCCCATCATGATAATTTCATTTCATAACATATCGGGTGTCCCAAAGACTACCCGTGTTTCACCCGTGCACTGGATTGCACTTGGCCATTCCACTGTACCATGTCATTCACTAGAGGACCACAACAGTATTAGGTCTATGTTCGTGTGGCGGATCATATGACAACATTACATGACATCACGCATATTCATCATTGGCGTTACGGTGATGCCGTAGCCTTGCTTGTGTGTCACGATCCACATCGGATTGTTTCATGACATTATTGGCTCATTTGAGCTACTTCACCAGTACCGAATTACTACACATATAGGGGCATTTCATGACATTACTAAATCATACAAGGTGTTCCACGAACGCCGAACCTCTGTCCGTGTCTCGATTCACATGTGACTTATTTGTAACATCATTTCATCTCAAATGCCCTAAAAGCATCAAAACTTTGTCCGTGGGATAGCCCCTATGTGAACATTTCTTACCACTTCATTGATCTAAATAGTGTCAAAACTCTGTCTGTGTGTCAGTACACACGCGACCATTTCATGACATCCACCAGGTGCCCCAAATGTACCAAACCTCTATCTGTGTGATAGCTCACACATAACCTTCTTCCATTATCTTTTGCCTGGCATTGGGTATTCTTAGAACATCCAAAGTAAAAAAGAGAATGAAAACATAAAGATCATCCTCATTATCATTCTCATTCATGAGACATCATTCAAACATGGTCATTTCACGATCATACCATACACGTCACTTAGTGCGTCATGTCTAGAGTCATGACATCCATCCATGATGTTAACTCTATACTGAATGTGTAGTTTGGAGTCAAACTTCAAAATGGTTAGTGCCCATTGAAACAGAGTCCAATCAGTCAGTTCAACCAGTTCAACCAGAATCAGTCACCGTGGAAGAGACCAGGGACAGTTTAGGGTTAGAATTAGAGCAAGAATTTGGGGGACAATCACCTTCTTTACCAATTGACAGTCAATTTGTGTTGGAAGAAGTGAACAGAAGAGACATGGCTCAAGACAGATCTAGCGGAGGGATGCCTTTTGACATGAATGCATTTGTAGATGCCTTGTTGAACTCAGACTAGTTCAAGCTACTTTGAGAGAGCAGATAAGAGCTGTGATACCTGCTAAGGGGAACAGACCACTCAGCCAATGTCGGCTTCAGTCCAAAATGGAGGAACACAGTCCAAGCGGTGAACGGAGCCAGAGGAGGCATTCCCGGTAATAGTATAGTGGCCATTCCTCATCGAGAAATTGATCGTTAGTCTGAAGAAGATGAAGCTTTTATGAGGTCAAGGAAGGCCTCAATTGAGATGGCTGCTGAAAAGGATCTCAAGGAAAAATTCTCCGACTTGGAAGCTTTGCCACCCAAATTAAAGGAGATGGTACATTACAATCCCATCAAATGTGCAGACCCAACTAGTTTGATGGCAGAAGGAGGAGAGCCAACTCAAGGTCGGTTTCCAGATGCTTTATTTGCCTCCGTACACTGGAGAAGATCCATCAGAGGCTCACTTGGACAGCTATGTAAGGATTATGTCCAGTTTGGGAATCGGGAATCCACTTGCTGAACCTACTCCCAACTACTCTAAGGGATGCTGCTGCTAAATGGTATTTGAAGATGCCAATTCATACCTACTCCATATGGGAAGATTTGTCTAAGGCATTTGTGAAGCAGTATGCTTATAACACTCAGGTGGAGACCACTCTGGAGGATTTGGAAAGGATTCACCAGAAGCTAAATGAATCCTTTTCATCTTACTATAAGAGATGGATGGATGTCCAAGTAACGGTAGACGGGGCTCCAAAGTTGGAATCCCTTGTTGTGCAGCTAGTTAATGGCAGCTTACCACTTTATAAGGAGAAGATGAAACTAAAGAGGTTCCACTCTTTCAGTGATGTTGTTCAGTTTGCTAAGCATATGGAGAGGTACAAAGAGGAAGATTAGAGGAATAAATAGAGCATAGGTACCTATCGAAGTGGCCGGGGGTATTCACAAGGTTACAAGAGCGGTAGTTCCATAACTACACCGGCCGGGTCTAGTTCGAGAACAGCATAAGTATGAGAAGCAGATGTGGCTGCAGTGGCCCAAGATAGATAGTCAGTAACCCCTCAGTGGCTCACTAACCCATGGGCAGAGCCTTTGCCTCATATTTCTGCCAAGTGTAGGAAAGCAGGTTTACTTCAGAGTTTGAAGCCTTATGTTCTTCCACTTGAGTCAGAAAAAGACAACGTCTATGCTTACCATGTGACAACAGGTCATTGCATAGACAGATGCACTGGTCTGATAAGAGTCATTCAACAGCTAATTACTGATGGGAAAATTGTAGAGCCCTCTTTGAAGTCTAGTGTTCAGAAGAACCCCTTGCCCAATTTTGGGAGCCAAGTCAATATGGTTCAGTCTGAAATGCCGGCCAACTATGTGTTTGCTCAGATTATCAAAGCTAATCCAAGCATTTAAGCTGTCATAGTAGAAGAAGAGGAAAAGGTAAAAGAGGCCGAAGGGTAAACACCTGTAGTAAAGAATGGGCGATTGATCTAGCCGACATCGAATTGGATGATGATGAGGAGGGTTTTAGTTTGAAGAACCAAAGTCGGTTTACCCGGTTGAGACAAGAAGAGGAATGGTGATCATAAAGGATGGTCCTATTATGCACATTATCAGGAGTGATAGGGTCTATCAACCTGCTAATGCAGTACCTTAAGCGCCACTTAGAAGAAGTAATCCAGTTGTAAGGGTAGACACTATCGTTCATATGCTAAGAGATAAGGAAGATGATGTTGTAGTTGAGTAGTTGAAGAGAACACCGGCCCGAGCTAGTATTTGGCATCTCCTCATGGAATCTAAGAAGCACCGTGAGGCAGTAGTGAAACAGATCATAGAAATGGATGCTACTCCTACTATGTGTCCTGACGAAGTATGCACCATGATAAGGGGAGTTGACCTGAAAGCTAATGAAGCCCCAGAAGCTTTGAAGTGGGCGTGAACCACAATCGGGCTCTATACTTAAAGGTTGAAATCATGGACAGGGTGTTACCTTGTGTGATGGTCGATGATGGCTTGGCCCTGAACATCTACCCTTCTAAAATTTTGCCATACCTGGGTATTAGCATAGAAGCACTCTGTCGGTCTAGCACAGTGATCAGAGCATATGATGATAGTAAGAGGTCTATAATCGTCAAATTCGAAGCAAAAGTGAGTGTCAGGGAGATCAAGTCCAAAGTGTTATTCACAGTGATTGACATCCTTGTCACATTCTCTCTACTTCTCGGGAGACCATGGTTCCATGCCTTAGGAGGGGTGCCATTAACTCTACACCAGAAGGTGAAGTTCCTAATTGGAGGAAGGGTCGTAACAGTTGAAGCTGATGAGCCATAATGGTAGCTGCTTTGAATGCTGTGGAGCAACCGATGTCTGGGTTTTAGGTAGCAGCAGTTTCAAACGAAGGCAAGGATAAGCCAAAATTCCCAGAATGGATTCACAAAAACTTTGCCAAGCAGAAGTTTAAGCCTAGGAAGGGATAGGGGCAAAGCAACAGGGGATCCCTGAATACAATATTGATGTCGAGAAGTTCTGCCAACATGGGCTTGGTTACCGTGAGGAAAGGAATAAGCTGAACAAGAAGTATGTGAATCCGGTTGACACTTTCGTCCGTGCAACTGAGGAAGTGTACAGGGGAACCCTCGAGCCAGTGATAGTCGAGGGAAGCCAGCTCCCAGGATTTGAGATCTTTTCCAATGTTGTTGACTTCAGTAGATATGGGGTCCAGCCAGTTGTGAATATGCTGAGGGAAGAAGGTTCCAAAAGATCAAGAGGATACAGTCGACCAAGTCTAGGTAGAATTTATAAACAAAGGTGAATCAGCTAAGAAATCTAACCCAAAAAATGGAGAAGTTGAAGTAGCCATTGAAGCCCTCACTAAGGCACTATCTGTTTTAATGAAGTCAAATATGGGTTCTAGGAAGAAGCAAGCACCCGGGGTGAAGACTCAAGAGGAACTGATGACTGAAGCTGTGAAAGAGCTGGCCAAGCTGATGATGGAGAGAAAGGTGAAGGCGATCGAAGAAGAGCTATCCACTTACCAGAAAGAAGCCCTTGAGGGTGATCTGGAAGACCTGTTCGAAGAAATTGATGATGCTATAGTAGGAGAAGACCCTCCGCATATGGAGGATGACAATTATTTCAATGTATCCATTTCTTCTATTTATGATCTAAACAATTCAGCCTATAAGGCACTCAATGTAATGAATTCTAATTTCACTTACTTATGTGATGTTTTTTCGGATGGAACTATGCATACATACAAACATTTATTTAGTGTCTTTAGCATACATGATGCATCATTGCATGAAATGAATCTAGGGACAGATGATGATTCGAAAATGGTATCCATCTTGAAAGCCTCACACCTGATGAGAGGAAAGAAATTGTAAAAGTATTGAAAAAGCATGTAAAATCCTTCACCTGGTCCTATGACGACATGACTGGGGTTGACAGAGAGATTGTAGAACATAGAATTCTGACAGATCCAAAAATGAAACCCGTTAAGTAGAAACTCAGAAGACTCAGACCAGAATGGGCAAAGAAAGTCAAAGAAGAGGTAGCCAAATAGATAAAGGCTAAATTCCTGGAAGTAGTGGAATGCCCAGAATGGCTAGCCAACATCGTATCAGTTGCAAAGAAAGACGGCCGAGTCAGGGTTTGTGTGGACTACAGGGATTTGAACAAGGCATCACCCAAGGATGACTTCCCACTACCCCATGTTGATGTCTTGATTGACAGCGCTGCCAGGGCAGCAATGTATTCATTCATGGACGAATTCTTAGGGTATAATCAGATTTTGATGAACATCATTGACAAAGTGAAGATGGCCTTCATCACAGAATAGGGAGTCTATTGCTACAGGGTCATGCTGTTTGGGTTGAAGAACGCTGGGGTAACTTATCAGTGAGCAATCATTGCACTTCTGCATGATATGATCCATAAGGAGGTCAAAGTTTATGTGGATGACATGTTAGTTAAATCAATGATTCGAGAAGAGCATCCCGTTATCCTTGATAGATTCCTAACTAGGATCAAAAAGTATAACTTCTGCCTGAGTCCCAAGAAGTGTGTGTTTGGGGTAACTTCAGGAAAGCCTCTCGGTTATGTAGTTAGTCAGAGAGAAATCGAAATGGATCTGGACAAAATCAAGGCCATCTGAGATATGCCTGCACCGAAGATAGAAAATGGAGTGAGGTCATTTCTGGGGTCATTGCAGTATGTCAGTCGGTTCATTGTGCGATTAACAACAGTCTGCGAACCCATCTTCAAACTCCTGAAGAAGAATCAGCCAGTGAAATGGAACGATCAATGCCAGCTAGCCTTTAATAGGATCAAGGCTTATTTGATGAATCCACCAATCCTAAAGCCTTCAATGCCGAATAAACCTTTGGTCTTGTACTTGGCTATCAAAGATGCTTCAGTAGGGGCAATACTAGTACAAGAACAGGAAGATGGACGTGAACACATAATCTACTACTTGAGTAAGAAACTACTTGATTACGAGACCAGATATACCATGGTGGAGAAGAATTTCATCGCTATAGTGGGGCTGACTAAGAAGTTAAGGCATTACTTCCAGTCGTATAAGATCCGGACAGTGGCTATGGTTGACCCGATGAAGAACTTATGCCAAACCCCCGCATTGGCTGGAAAACTATCAAGATGGTTACTCTTGTTATCAGAATTTGATATTGAGTACGTAACCAGGAAAACAATCAAGGGAAGTGCTGTAGCAAATTTCCTAGCCAACCAGCCTCTAGAATCAGACTATGTCGAGAATTTGGAATTTCCAGATGAACAGTTGGCAGTGATGGAGATAGAACCAAGCAGATGGGTGATGTATTTTGATGGCACTGTGAACAAACATGGTGCAGGCTTAGGAGTAATCATCGATACACCTGATGGAGAAATCATCCCTTTGGCAAAACACCTTGAATTTCCAGTAACTAATAATGCAGCTGAATATGAAGCTTGTCTCTTCGGAGTCGATGCCTTAATCACACTAGGGGCACACAAAGTGTTAGTTATTAGAGACTCAGCTTTGGTGATTCAATAGATTTCATGGGATTAGGAGATAAAAGAAGAATCACTTCGGTCGTATCTCTTGCTGGTTTGGGAGAAAGTGAAAATATTTGGGCAGTGTGAATTTAAACATGCCTCGAGGGAAGAGAATCAGATGGCTGATTCCTTAGCTACACTCGTATCAATGTGGGAAGAACCTCGAAATCATCCGATACAGCCATTGATTCTAGAAACTGCACAGAACCCCTGTTGCCTGTTAGTCAATGTTGTAGCAACAGTGAAAGAACATCCTTGGTATCATGATATCTTGCAATTCATTCAGAATGGACAATACCCCGAAGATGCCAGTGAAGCAGATAAGATCTCTCTTCGAAGATTAGCAGCGTAGTTCAAGATATTCAAGAATCAGCTCTTCAAATGAACCGCCAACGGCCTACTCCTGAAATGTTTAATAGAAGAAGAAGCAAAGAAGCCTATGAGACAGATCCATGCAGGAACCTGTGGGCCGCACATGAACGAGGTTAGCCCTGGCCAAGGAAGTATTGAGGCAAGGCTACTTTTGGCTTACCCTGCAAGCCGATTGTAACAAGGAAGTAAAAAGATGCCATGAATGCCAAGTGTACAAAGATATCAATCATCTCCCTCCACTTGAACTTTAGATATCATCAACTCTATGGCTATTCACTACTTGGGGGATAGACATCATTGGAGAAATAAGGCCGCCTGTATCAAATAGGCACCGCTTCATAGTTGTGGCTGTTGACTATTTCTGAAATGGGTAGACACGGAATCATCCATGAGTGTTACAGCTTAGAATATGACCAAGTTCATCGAGAAGAACATCTTTACGTGGTATTGAATCCAGCATCATGTCGTGACTGATAATGGGGTACATTTTCAAGGGGCAACAACACAATTGTTCTAAGAAAAAGGAGTTGAACATCATTGTGAGCGGACAACCTAAAAAGCGGAACGTGGCGAAGCGAATCGGGGATTTTCGAAAACGGGTTTCGTGATATTTTGGAAAACGAGTTGTCATTTATCTTGCTTTAGGGAAAACCATTAGTGCGTTTTGGAAATTCATTTTGTAGAAAACATTTTCCCATTTTATTACTTAAAGATCTCGAAACCTAAATTTCAAGATCAGTGACAGAGTCGCCACCCCGATTAGCTCATCCAGGAAATTCTGGTACAGCTCCCTACCGAGCATAGACTGCCGTACCTAATCCAGAGATTCAAGGTTTGGACAACTTACCTATTCAACCTCAGGCTTGAATTCAGTTTATTATTTATATTGCCATATTTATTCAATTTATTATCTTTCTCTACCCGGTTTGATTAATTATTAGCCGATGCTCAAGCAAATGACAGAGATAAATTGCAGAAAAATAAATCATACATCCAAATTATACAAAAGAATAATAAAGGCTGCTTATACAACCAAATTGAATAACAATAAAAACTCTTATCCTCACATTACAAGCGTCTAAAATACATGAGAATATAAAAAATTTACAAATGCCTAAATACACGAATTAATCTATTAATTACATGAAAAATTATAAGAATGAAAATAAATGCTGCAAAACAAGCGGTTAGTGCAGTTTATATTACAAACACAAGTAGGACTCACAGCAAGACAGAATTGGGATTTTTAGGAACAGGAGCATGTAAATAGGGGGTAACCAGATCGACCCGACCAGTTGGCCTGGTTAGACCTGGAAAACGGTTTTGAAATGCTCTGTAGATTTTTGTGCTAGAAAATAATTTTTTGAAAAACATTTGGCTCAATTTCATCCAAATTTTTAGATTTCAGCGGGTCTGTTATCCATGAACTCAGGGTTCCGTTCGTACGAGTTTTTCCTAATTTCAACATCCATCTAGGGTCCGAAAGCAGTAAACACGCTGAAAATGATTTGAATATGAATACAGCATCGCGTGACGATGTCTCTATAGGCCGTCCCATAATTCTATCTCCTTCTGGAGACTACAGCCGTATGGCTGTAATTAGAGCCGCGTGACTCTAATTACAGTTGCGCGACTGTAGCATCCAGAACCCGAAAATGGTTTTCTCGCTCCCGCACGAAAATAAATTTGTAAGCAAAAGTTTGAAGGTGTACGGGTGTGTTTGGGCCTAAATATATCACAAAAGAATGAAAGAAACGGAGAACGGGCTATTTTCAGCCGATTCTGGGGCTATTCGGGTTTCTGCCCAGGAAAGCAGAGCCGTGCGGCTCTAGTTAGGGCCGTGCCGCTCTGTTCTTGAGAAATAGAGCCGTGCAGCTCTGTTCTTCAGGAATTAGAGCCATCCGGCTCTGACTAGAGCCGTGCGGCTATAATCAACAGCCAGTTTTTGAAAAATTTACAGAAAAAGGAAAAAATCACAACAACAACAAACCACAACTAGTTTAAGGCCTCTCAGGGTTTGCCTTGCTATTTTTTTGATGTGTTTAATGTGCAAAATAGGATTGAAAACTCGAAACACTCCTCGAATACTCAGACAGCCTGAAATCTTGAAACTAATCTGAATCGATCCGAAACCAATCTGAGACGATTCCAATAGATTAAGCAAAATTCAAGCAACTTTTTTTTGTTGTTTAGGTATTAGTTTTCGTGTTAAGTTTTTTGGCTTTGGCTTCTTCTGTGTCTCGGCCCTTTTCTCTTTTTCTCTCTATTTTCTCTTTTTTCTTTCACAGACTCCCTCCCTCTCCTCCTTTTGATTATATTTCTTTTCTTTTTATATCCCTCTCTCTCTTGTCACTTCTCCAATTAATGAGCCACCTGAGGATTTCGGCTGAGAAATGCAAAAATCCGCCCGTTTCAACCAAGTTGTTCTGCTTTTGTAGGCAACTTGGCTGACCCATCAGAGCCGTGCGGCTCTATTTTTGAAACTAGAGCCGCACAGCTCTAGATAGAGCCGAGGTTGATTCCGCCAATTCCCGTGCTTATCTCTAAGCTCTAAAATCACTCGAAGGACCTTTCCCGGGGTTTCAGATCGTGGATAGCTCAGTTTTTGAAACGTTTGAGATACTCCAAGTGACATTCTAGTTGTTTTCAAGTCCGATCTGTATCCGTCAGCTCAATATGTAAAACAAGAATGCTCATCATGAAGGTCGGGAAAAACCCATGCTTACAGACTGCCCCTCGCGGGACCAAAGTCAGCTCATGGTGGTCTGTGAAGCCTAGATCAAGTTTGGTCTCACGATTGGAAGCATGGTGAGAATGGAGAAGGAAACGTACCTGGCGTCCTTTGCTGGGGATGCTGGCCCTGGTTCCAAGTTTACTCCCTATGGTGGAGTGTGCCTGTGTAGTCGACTCTCTATGGTGGAGTGTGCCCATAATGTCGACTCACTGTGGTGGAGTGTGCCCGTGAAGATTGATACGAGAGTGCATATTTATTCCTTAATCGATAATTTTGGAAACAAAAAATTTAACCCCTTCAATCAAGAATAAATACGGCTGAGTTGTTTTGCCCCCCAGAACTTGTTAAAGGCAAGAAATACCCTTATCGGGTGGAGTGAGAAAGGAGAAGGAAACGTACCTGGCATCCTTTGCCGGGGATGCCGACTGTGGTTCCAAGTCAACTTTCTATGGTGGGGTGTGCCCATGAAATTCGATACAGGAGCGCATGTTTATTCCTTGATCGATAATTTTGGGAACAAACGCTGAGTGGTTTTGCCCCCAGAACCTGTTTAAGGCAAGAAATACCCTTATCGGGGGGAGTGAGAAAGGGGAAGGAAACGTACCTGGCATCCTTTGCCCGGGATGCCGGCCGTGGTTCCAAGTTGACTCTCTGCGGTGGACTGTGCTCGATAAAACTTAATTCTTCCTGTAAGCGCCGGAATTTTCTATACTTAAAAAAAAAAAGAGTACAGTCGTATGACTCTACCTATAGTCGTACAACTATAACCAAACTACAGTCGTACGACTGTAGATCGTAGCAGGTGAGCCAACCCATACCTCAAAAGCTAAAAAAAATAGAAAGAAGGAGCAGACAGAAAATGGAAAAGAAAAACGAAGGAAAAGAAGAAGAGAGAAAAGGAAACAAAAGAGAAAAATCAAAAAGAAAAGGAGGAGTTCATCATCAGAATCCCTCCACATTTGGAAATCTTTGGACCCAAAACTCTTAAACCCTAACTCAAGGAGAAAAGTCTAGATTTTAGTGGATTGAAGCGATGCCAGGGGTCAATCCTACGGTGGACGCATGCCACAGAGGTAAACACTCCTTTTCCCCTCTCTTTTACAAGCTTTCTAGGTGATTGGTGTGGGTTTCGTGCCATTTTTATCCGTTTTTCTGCATTTCTGTTTCTGGAGATCAAGAACAGTCGTACGACTGTTCTTGAGTTGATGAACAGTCGTATGAGTGTTCTTGATTTCCAGCATTTTCATCCCAGTTTTCTTCAAATAAAGTTTTGGCGAAATTTTGACTCCAGGCCACTTACAGTCGCACAACTGTGACGTGGTTTTCAGAACCAGAATTTCTATTTTTAATCCCAAAAATTTCCAAAAATCCATAAAAATTCAGAAAACGCCAAAAATCATCAAAATGAATTTTGTTGTGTGCATTCACGACCCTAGATTCAATTTTTCAGTAAAATTGCATTTGGAACAATGCCACGATGGAGACCCAGTTCTCCCGAAAACCGACCCACTTAATATATAAAAATGCATGTAAACCGGAAAAATTATTTTCAAAATGATTTTCCCACAAAACCAAAAATACAAGGACGTTTCAAAACGTTTTCTAGGTCTAACCGGGCCGACTAGCCGAGCCAACCCGGTTATCCCCTAAATGCATGCCCTGAATACTTGATTTCCCAATTCTGTCTATTTGAGTCCAACTTGTGGTGTGCCGTATCAATTGTGCTAACCTTTGTTTTGCAGCTTTTATTTATGTACATTTTTATTTTTATTTGTTTTTTTAATAGAATTAATCATGTATTTAGACGGTTGTATTAGGCGCTTGTAAAGTGGGGCAAGAGTTTTTATTTTTTATTTAATCGGGTTGTAATAATTTATTCTTTTACTATTTTACTTAACATGTATGTGCGCTGTATGTCTTTTTATTTCAATAAAATTGACTTTAGAATTTGAAATAGCATCTTTGAACATTGACCAATATTATTTTAATTAGACACGAAATAAGGGACTTGTCCGGACCCGAATCTCTTGATAGTGTAGCGACCGTTCGTCCGGTTCAGCTACCTTAAGAATTTCCCGGTTGAGCTGAGCCGGGTGGCGACTCTACAATATTCATCGAGACTTAGGTCTCGGTTCTTTTATGCATTAATTCCATTTATTTTCTAAAACCGATTTTCCATTCATAAAAACCCCACGCGAGCGAGGGGGTCCCGCGTTCTGTCGAAAACGCGTCGTCCGCTCACAGTGGCGACTCTGCTGGGGATTTTTGCAAAAAGTTTTCTTAAAAACTTAAAAGAATTTGACAAGCCCTGAAAAGTGTCTAATTAAAATAAGGTGGATGATTCTCGATTGGTATTTCATTTTGCATCTTTAGCTAGACATGCTTGCATTAGATTTAGTATCCATTTATAGCCTGGTGGATTGTTGAAGTGTCGCCTTTGTTCCTCATGGTCTTAGGGGCACGGATACGAAACACCACTCATAGCCTCGTACGAACCCCTTCGTTCGGACCCTTGAGTGGGGAGAAATGAGGAGTATATTTTGCTAGGGGAACCTTCATTTTTAACGCGACTTGGACCGAACTCATATAGGCAGCCCTAGTTGGATTCCCTTAGGATACCAAAATAATTGTGTGAATAATAATAAAATCGCGCCTTCATCACCCCCTGTTGGTGATTGAAGTGAACCCCGCCTAGGACTCGGTTAGAATTTTTTGAGACTGACCACGCTTGGAGAAATTTGGTTGGGAGGATTCACTTCGTGTGCTACGTGTTACACGCCTTTCGACATTTCACTTCATACCATAATTCATATTTATCATACATATGACATTTTCCATACATAAAACATTCTTGTGTGATGTTAACCCACATTTTCATGCAGCCACGTGCATTTTATTTTCGTGTGCAAACATTAAATCATTCGCTTGCCATTCATACTAACCATTTCTTTTTTTTCAGCCATAACATTATATTTGTGTGATTAACATTTTTCACATAGCATACATAACATCATTATGTGTGTCATGCATCCTAACCACGTTTTGTGCAGCCATTTGCATTTTGTGTGTCATAAGCATTCACGACATATCACCTAAATTAAATTAGGGGCATTCCAAGGACGCCCACCACGATCATCTCATTCCATCATATATCGGGTATCCTAAAATATCCGTGTTTTGCCAATGCATCGGATTGCCTTCGGCCATTCCACCAAATCATTTCATTCAATAAAGACCACAATGGTCCTAGGTATATTTCTGTGTGACAATCCACACGAGACGTTTCATGACATCATGCTCATTTATCATAAATATCATACCATACTGTGATCCATAGTGGATTACTTCATGACATTACTACATTATTCAAGGCGCTCCTCGAGTGCCGGGTTAGTACGTATGTAGGGGCATTTCATAACATCCCAAATCATGAAAGGTGTTCCCCGAACGCCGAACTTCTGTCTGTGTCTCCTATGGCACATGACTGTCTTACAACATCATTTCATTTCATATGCTCAAAAGCATCAGAACTCTGTCCATGGGCCGGCCCCATGTGACCATTCATATCATCTCCTAGACCTACAAAGTGTCAAACTCCATCCGTGTGTCGGTACACACGTGACCATTTCACGAAATTCATAAGGTGCCCCAAAAGCACCGAACTCTCATCCGTGTGGCGGTCCACACGTGGCATTTTTGCATAGCATTGGGTGCACTTGGAATGTCCAAAGTCAAAAATAAAAATAAAAACAAAGAGATCATCATCATTATCTCACGATGTACATCTCATTCATCCATCAAACATTCAAGCACTCCACAACGTTCAAGCATTCCATAAGCACCAAGGACTTTACAGCATACACTACCGTCATTTAAGTGTTCCAAAAACGCTAGAAACTCCATCAAGCCCTTTAGGTCCTCCATAATCATTAGAAACCTTATTCTTGTGTCCCGTGCACATAAGCTCCAAAATATCTTTCTGTGCAAGGCAAGCTCTGCACACTTCCTCCCCGTGTAAGACTAAGTTCTACATGTACCGCTCCAAATCTCCCGTGCAAGACAAGCTCTGCACGTACCGCATCAAACTCTACCCTTCCTCCCAGTGTAAGACTAAGTTCTACACGTACCAGTCCAAATATCCCGTGCAAGACAAGCTCTGCACGTACCACATCAAACTCTACCTTTCCTCCCCGTGTAAGGCTAAGTTCTACACGTATCGTTCCAAATCTTCCCGTGCAAGATAAGCTCTGCACGTACCGCTTTAAACTCTACCCTTCCTCCCCTTGTAAGACTAAGTTCTACATGTGTCGTCCCAAACCTCCCCGTGCAAGACCTGCTCTGCACGTACCGCTTTAAACTCTACCCTTCCTTCCCATGTAAGACTAAGTTCTACACGTGTCGTCCCAAACCTCCCCGTGCAAGATAAGCTCTGCACGTACTGCTTTAAACCCTATCCTTTCTCCCCGTGTAAGACTAAGTTCTACATGTGTCGTTCCAAATCTTCCTGTACAAGATAAGCTTTGCACGTACCGCTTTAAATTCTATTCTTCCTCCCCGTGTAAGACAAAGTTCTACATGTATCGTTCTAACTCTCCCCGTGCAAGACTAAGTTCTACACGTGTCGTTCCAAATCTTCCGGTGTAAGATAAGCTCTGCACGCACCGCTTTAAACTCTATCTTTCCTCCTTGTGTAAGACTAAGTTCTACACATACCATCCCAAACTTCCCGTGCAAGATAAGCTCTGCACGTACTGCTTTTAACTCTATTCTTCCTCCCCGTGTAAGACTAAGTTCTACACGTATCGTTCCCAAATCTTCTCGTGCAAGATAAGCTCTGCACGTACCGCTTTAAACTCTAAACCTTCCCCCGTGTAAGACACGCTCTACACGTATCGCTCTAAACACTAAACCTTCCCCCGTGTAAGACACGCTCTACACGTATCGCTCTAAACATTAAACCTCTTCCCGTGTAAGACACGCTCTACACGTAACGCTCTAAACACTAAACCTTCCCTCGTGTAAGACACGCTCTACACGTACCACTCTAAACACTAAACCTTCCCCCATGTAAGACACGCTCTACACGTATCGCTCTAAACACTAAACCTTCCCCCGTGTAAGACACGCTCTACATGTACTGCTCTAAACACTAAACCTTCCCCCGTGTAAGACACGCTCTACACGTATCTCTCTAAACATTAAACCTTCCCCTGTGTAAGACACGCTCTACACGTATCGCTCTAAACATTAAACCTCTTCCCGTGTAAGACATGTTCTACACGTACCGTTCTAAACACTAAACCTTCCCCCGTGTAAGACACGCTCTACACGTACCGCTCTAAACACTAAACCTTCCCCCGTGTAAGACACGCTCTACACGTACTGCTCTAAACACTAAGCCTTCCCCCGTGTAAGGCACGCTCTACACGTATCACTCTAAACACTAAACCTTCCCCCGTGTGAGACACGCTTTACACGTATCGCTCTAAACACTAAACCTTCCCCCGTGTGAGACATGCTCTACACGTATCGCTCTAAACATTAAACCTCTTCCCGTGTAAGACACGCTCTACATGTACGGCTCTAAACACTAAACCTTCCCCCGTGTAAGAGACGCTCTACACGTACCGCTCTAAACACTAAACCTTCCCCCGTGTAAGACACGCTCTACACGTATCGCTCTAAACACTAAACCTTCCCCCGTGTAAGACACGCTCTACACCTATCGCTCTAAACACTGAACCTCTTCCCGTGTAAGACACGCTCTACATGTATCGCTCTAAAGATTAAACCTCTTCCCGTGTAAGAAACGCTCTACACGCACAGCTTTAGACACTACATTTCTTCCCCGTGTAAGATCCGCTCTACATGTATCGTTTTAAATGTTAACTTTCCTCCTGTGTAAGATTCGCTCTACGCGTAAGCCCTTAGTAAGTATCACCTTACTTCGATCTGTGGACACTTTGTGTGTCATTTTATCCATGTGGTGTATATTGATATGCCACGCTATACTTCAGCATATAGCTTCGTCAACAACATTCATTGCATTTTGCATGTTTCCATTCCTGGCTTTGTGTGCACTTGACTAGCTTAGGGTTGCATAACATGACATGGCATCACATGACATCATCATTCATGCATGCATGCACCACATCTCACATTCATACCTACATCATCCCTTGACTTGGTATCCTCTGTGCACATGCCCCAGTCAGTGCTAACAAATGTTCTTATCAGGGGAGAAAGGGAAGGAGTCTCTAGAATGGCTGGCCCAGTGAACTTCAACACCGTAACAGATATCCTAGATGATTATGTTGCCTCATCGCGATTCTAAAAGGTGGTCAGGGAAGAGGCAATGACAATGTTGAAGGAAATGCTAGGAGGTGATCTAGACAAGATGGAAAAGCTGACGACAAGATGCTCTGAATTAGAGGCACATGTGATTGAGCTTGAGGGAGTAATAAAAGGGCTGACTGGTGAAGCAGAATCGAAGGCCCCCCTTAAAGCCAACACTGACCTTGTTCCGTGACCAACCAGGAGTCCACTCCCCAAGGGTGACGGAAAAGGCATATCCCCGTGGCCTATCTCACTGAGCCGATTATTTACCAAGTGTAGAAAAGAGGGCTTATTGCAGAGCGTCAAGCTGTATGTGGAGCTGGCACCGGATCAAAAGAATAACTTTTGCACCTATCCCGTAGTGACAGGTCACTGAACCAATGCCTGTGTGTTAAGGAAGGAGATCCGAAAGTTGGTTGATGAGGGAAGGTTAAAGGTGCCATCCGCTATTAATGAGTAACTGAGGACAACCGGGGAGACTGGCAAGGAAATTCCTCAAACCTCCTAGGGAGAGGAATATGACGAAGAGCTCCTAAGTCTGATATGATGAGAGTGGGGCAATGACCGGATAAGGAATAGTCGGGCGTTGTGAGATCAATACCTTTAGAGGCTCCTTCCCGTAGGGAACTCATTTTTGTTTGTAAAGTGTATTGAACTCATTTTGAATGCAATGCATATTGTTATTTTTCTTACTTGTGTGGTGATTACATGTATATGACATTAAGCATGCATTTGATCATCTGAAACGACATTGTCCATCACGCATAATATTAAGATGCATGACATCAATCTGAGTCTTACAGGGAATTTACAAGTGAACCTGATTTCTGTTAAAGCCCTTTTCTAAAAAAAAAAAAAAAGAAAGAGAAAAGTCTGCCAAGCAAGCAATGGGATGGTACCATTTCCATCGAATCAATTGCCAACCTAGATCAGTGATCCCTACAAACCACGATCCTAAATGCTGCTGGTCTTGCTCTAAAAGTTTCAACTTGGACAGCCCACAATACACCCAAATCATTCCAAACCAGGGACCATTGTTAAATCTCAGAGCCGATCACCAGAACGAAGCTTTGACCTTAACTCATGCTCAAGAAAGCATCCCACATCAAAAACCAAATCCATCAAAAAGCACCAAGCCCTAAAAATCCAAATGACCTTCGCCACCCACCATGCTGTAAAACTCTGAAGCAGACATTAGTTTTAGTGCATGTATAGTCTTGTTTGTATGGCATTCATGTGCATATGACATTACACATGCATTGTTCATCCAAAAAGACATATCAAACACGCATGACATACATGAATCTGAATGCAGCAGGAAAATCAATAGGTGGCTGTGGTTTGGATTTAGCTTCTTCAAAAAAAAAGCATCGATGGAAGACCTCAGCTCTCTCTTACAGTCCAATTTCTGCTCCTGGCCTAAAGTTCCACTCTTTTCAATCATAAAGTTAAACTCTATTGAGTGCTTGGTGAATCTGGGAGCGGCCCACTTATTACATGAAATGTCGAGGTCAATGGGTTGAGACAATGGAGATAATTTCGTTTTCACCTATTCTGAAAAGTTAACTTCGCGCGGTGACAGAGATGATCGGTGTCTTTACCCAAAGTAGTTCCCTTTTCATTCTCCTCTCTGTCTTCTCCATTTGCCTTCAACACCTTTGTCTTCCCCTGATTGTCTTTCCTTCACTTTCATGTTCTATCTTTCATCTTCTCTCTGGAACTTGAACCGATTCTGTGATTCCATATTTTCTACCTTCAATGGCTTCTAACAAGAAGTTGAACCCCAATGCTGCTCCATATCATTTTTGTTCCGCACCATCTCATCAGCGGAAGGGCATCGGAGCAGGTCGTTATGGCGCTGTTTCAATCCGTCTTCGTTTATCATCAACCTGTACCAAATTGGGGATACCCTTTTAATCCCACGCCATTTCTCTTCAATCCAAACTCCCAGACTAATTATTGGGTACCCTCAGATAGTGGGAAGGGTTTTGATTTGATGATAGATAGAGGATTTGAATATGAGTCTGCTTCAAATGAGTTCAACAATGCTGAAAAAGAGGGAAAATGAAATATATAGCTCCGAGATTCCAGAGTAAGAAGAAAATAGTTTCTGTAGTGAAAAGGAACAACAGTGGTCGCCCATGAAATTGACTATTGAAGAGACCAAGCTGAATAAAAGAGAGATTGAAGCTAATCTTGGTGGAAAAACAAGCCTGATGATCAGAAACCTACCAAATCAGTTTCAAGGACATAATCTGCTGCAAATTCCGGACAAGCATTGTCTGGAGGAAAATAAGAATAAGTCCAGAGGGAAGCCTGCTTATGATTTCCTCTATTTGTCTATGGATTTCAAGACTGGAGGAAACTTTGGTTATGCATTTGTGAACTTCACCTACTATGTTGGGACAACTTGGCTTTACAAAGCTTTCAACAATCATGAAGGGGATGATACCATCAACAGGAAAGCTTGCAAAGTCTGTTGTGCTCATATTCAAAGGGAAAGTTGCATTTGCCAACCATTTCAAGAATTCAGTCTTCGGGAATCGTGTCTGAACTGAAATCTGGGGTGAATTGGAAACATGAATACGGCATCAGACCTTAGGAGGATCTAGTGGTTAATTGAATTCATCTCAAGTTGTCCGTCCACAAAGGCAACTCTATCCAATGATCGGGCTTAAAAAAAAATCCAATGTGTAAAACCAAAAAGGCATATTGGTAATTTGAAGGGGCATCAATTAAAACCAGAGCCACATTTTAGATTTTCCTAACGCATCCGCATTCATTATGTCATGAATGTTTTATATTCAATTTTGGTGTTCAATATGCATTTGTTGTGTCATTGCATGTCAATTTTCACTTACGGGGCTACATCGCGCAGCGAACCTTATCTGTAGAAGTGCTTTACTCCCCAAACACAAACCTATAATACTCCCCAAATACAAACCTATAATATCAGGGGTAAGTAAAGAAACCGAACCATTGGGAATCATCGATAGCAGTATTTTCGTGGGTCGCAATGGACATATCAAGATATATCTTTCCCATCCTAAGACAAACCGTCGCGAAAGGGATCAACGCAGACAAAATGCCTATCATAGAATCTTTCTTAAAAAAAAAGGGGTTTGTTGACATGGAAAACCGAAAGGACGTATCAACAATAGGAGAGGGATGATATACAAAGTCAGAGCCACTGTCATACTCCCTGTTATACTCATTCTGATGTCACCATTGCAATATTGTGCATGTTTAGATTTCCAATCAGATGTTCATCTTGCATGCACCATGCCATTACATATAAACATCCATCAGTAGGACATTGCATCCAAGCCTGTGATAATATCGCAGAAGCTCCTATCATGCGGTACGGAAATGTGAAGTCTCACTCTCATCTTCTTGCTCAACCAAACGGACCATTCGTCGGCGTAGCCTATTACTCTGATCCACTGAGCCTGACAACGCTTCAGAATATGCAGAGGGTCTAAAGTGGAAGGTCACTCAAGGCAGCCAACTCCTCCAACGCCTAGATCAGCGGAGTAGTCGGTCAGTCAGAAGACACACCGGAACAATCGGACTAGTTCATCTGGGTTACCATCGGGGCCAGTCACAAGCCATGAATTCTGTCTCCGGGCTCACACGGATACCAAGGACAAAGCATAAGCCACATGTTGCATGCATACATACATTTAGGACTATTCATGCATCTATAAATACGTGCATACGTTTAAAGTAAACATGCACGATCCATATGCATATGCATCACAACTGATCCAAGTGCAGGTACCCACTGCTATCATCGAGCTATTTCGAACCAGGATCGCTCTCAAAGCAGAGATGGCACAACGCCGGGGCATCCATTGGACCCTAAGCGTCAGCGCAAATCCAAATCTCAACATACCAAGGGGCAGAACAATCAAGCCGTATTTATCCTTGATCGAAGGGGCAAAAATTTTTGTTTCCAAAATTATCGATCAAGGGATAAATACTCATTCCCCAGCCAACAATCAAAATTATCATTCCTAAACCTATCTCCTTATTTCATTCAAGCCAAATTTCGAACCCTTGAACTCCAGTACGTTCAAGCATGGTTTCAAATCCTTGAACCCCTTTCTACATTCAAGCCGGATCTTGAACCCTTAAACTCCATTACGTTCAAGCATGGTTTCAGATCCTTGAACCTCTTATTATTTCAAGTCCATCTGATTCAAAGAAGATTTCAAATCGTCCAAATTTCATCTTCCTTTACCTCGGGTAACATAGACCCGATATCTGCTTAACCGTAATTTCATCTTCCTCTGCCTCGGGTAACATAGACCTGATATCAGCTTAACCGTATCTTCCTTTGCCTAGGGTAACATAAACCCGATATCGGCCAATCCATAATCCATCTTCCTCTGCCTTGGGTAACATAGACCCGATATCGGCTTAACCGTAATTTCATCTTCCTCTGTCTCGGATAACATAGACCCGATATCAGCTTAACCGTAATTTCATCTTCCTTTGCCTTGGGTAACATAAACCCGATATCGGCCAATCCATAATCCATCTTCCTCTGCCTCGGGTAACATAGACCCGATATCGGCTTAACCGTAATTTCATCTTCCTTTGCCTCGGGTAACATAGACCCGATATCGGTTTAACCGTAATTTCATCTTCCTTTGCCTCAGGTAATATAAACCCGATATCGGCCAATCCATATTTCATCTTCCTTTGCCTCGGGTAACATAGACCCAATATCGGCTTAACCGCATTTCATTTTCCTTTGCCTCGGGTAACCTAAACCTGATATCGGCTTATTTCTTCCTCAGCTTTGCCTCGGGTAACCTAAACCTGATATCGGCTTATTTCTTCCTCAGCTTCGCCTCGGGTAACCTAAACCTGATATCGGCTTATTTCTTCCTCAGCTTCGCCTTGGGTAACCTAGACCTGATATCAGCTTATTTCTTCCTCAGCTTTGCCTCAGGTAACCTAAACCCAATATCGGCTTATTTCCTCCACAGCATCGCCTTGGGTAACCTAGACCCGATATCGGCTTATTTCAACGGCAGGTTCTTTCCTGTATCTGCGGCACTTTGAGTCACGTTTCTCAAATTCACATCATCTATCCTAGACTAAGTTCGGGTGGCGAATTTGATCACGTGAGGGGCAGCTGTAAGCGCCGGAATTTTCTATACTTAAAAAAAAAGAGTACAGTCGTACGACTCTACCTATAGTCGTACGACTATAACCAAACTACAGTCGTACAACTATAGATCACGGCAGGTGAGCCAACCCATACCTCAAAAGCTAAAAAAACAGAAAGAAGGAGCAGACAGAAAACGGAAAAGAAAAACGAAGGAAAAAAAGAAGAGAGAAAAGGAAACAGAAGAGAAAAATCAAAAAGAAGAGGAGGAGTTCATCATCAGCATCCCTCAGCATTTGGAAATCTTTGGACCCAAAACTCTCAAACCCTAACTCAAGGAGAAAAGTACGGATTTTAGTGGATTGGAGCGACGCCATGGGTCAATCCTACGGTGGACGCACGCCATAGAGGTAAACACTCCTTTTCCCCTCTCTTTTACAAGCTTTCTAGGTGATTGGTGTGGGTTTCGTGCCTTTTTTATCCGTTTTTCTGCATTTCTGTTTCTGGAGATCAACTATTCTTAAGTTGATGAATAGTCGTACGAATGTAGTTACAGTTGTACGAGTGTTCTTGATTTCCAGTGTTTTCTTCCCAGTTTTCTTCAAATAAAGTTTTGGCAAAATTTTGACTCCGGGCCACTTACAGTCGCACGACTGTGATGTGGTTTCCAGAACTAGAATTTCCGTTTTTAATCCCAAAAATTTCCAAAAATCCATAAAAATTCAGAAAACCCCAAAAATCATCAAAATGAATTTTGTTGTGTGCATTCACGACCCTAGATTCAATTTTCAGTAAAATTGCATTTAGAACAATGCCACGACGGAGACCTAGTTCTCCCGAAAACCGACACACTTAATATATAAAAATGCATGTAAATCGGAAAAATTATTTTCAAAATGATTTTCCCATAAAACCAAAAATACAAGGACGTTTCAAAACGTTTTCCAGGTCTAACCGGGCCGGCTAGCCGAGCCAACCTGGTTATCTCCTAAATGCATGCCCCGAATACTTGATTTCCCAATTCTGTCTATTTGAGTCCAACTTGTGGTGTGCCGTATCAATTGTGCTAACCTTTGTTTTGCAGCTTTTATTTATGTACATTTTTATTTTTATTTGTATTTTAATAGAATTATTCGTGTATTTAGGCGGTTGTAAATATTTTTAGATTCTCGTGTATATTAGGCGCTTGTAAAGTGAGGCGAGAGTTTTTATTTTTTATTTAATCGGTTTGTAATAATTTATTCTTTTACTATTTTACTTAACATGTATGCGCGCTGTATGTCTTTTTATTTCAATAAAATTGACTTTAGAATTTGAAATACCATCTTTGAACATTGACCAATATTATTTTAATTAGACACGAAATAAGGGACTTGTCCGGACCTGAATCTCTGGATAGTGTAGCGACCGTTCGTCTGGTTCAGATACCTTAAGAATTTCCTGGTTGAGCTGAGCCGGGTGGCGACTCTACAATATTCATCGAGACTTAGGTCTCGGTTCTTTTATGCATTAATTCCATTTATTTTCTAAAACCGATTTTCCATTCATAAAAACCCCACACGAGGGAGGGGGTCCCGCGTCTCGTCGAAAACGCGTCGTCCGCTCACACTTCCCCGTGCGGTGGAGTGACCAAAAAGATTGATAGAAGAGCGCGTATTTATTCCTTGGTCGATAATTTTGGAAACAAAAATTTTTACCCCTTCGATCAAGAATAAATACGCCCCCATAACCTGTAAAAGGCAAGAAATACCCTTCTCGGGACTACGTTGGCGTAAACGAATATTCTGATAATTGGAGAATTTTTCATACCTGAGATTTGGAGTTGTATAGCTCCGATTTGCATGCTATGATTCTGAGGGTGTCCCTGGATTAGACCGTTTTCACTTTAGGAGGGATCCCGATCGGGGATGACCCAATGATGGTGATGAGTCGCCACTGTGGGTGGACGACCCGATCAGGGAAGCGAATGCCTACATTTGGATTGATTGTGATGCATGGATGCACGGGTGTGTGTATGTTTTGAGTGTGTTTTAAGTGCATGCATGTATACAACATGATGTTTATGCTATTGTGTTTGGTATCCGCGTGAGGCTGGGGACGGGAGTTGTCACTTCCGATGATCTTCTGTGGGGACTGTCTCAGCTGGACGACCCTATTACAGACCTGCTAGGGATCTGCTGAGGACCCTAACTCAATGGGGAGGGTCTTAGCTGGTGACCCTATTGGGGATCCGCTGGGGACCCTGACTCATCTAGGTTCTGTTCATTCCATCCACCCTATTAAGACCAATAAACACCTCTTTTTGGCTTGGGGCATGTTTCCATATCGTGCTTGTTCAATCTGGTATTCTCCATACCATTCTGATCAACTGGTTATTACCCCAAAGTGCTAGCGGTCTTGACATATCCGAATTACAAACTAGTTACCTGTTTTGCCAAGGGATGGCCTATTTGTCTGAGAGGGAGGATGAGAATTAGATCTTGTATTCTGTATTGCATTCTACTGGGGATGACACATCCGAACTAGGAGTTGCCATTTATAGCAGAAATTCCATTTGTTCTGCCGTGAGCTTGGATGCAACAGCCTACTGATGGTTGTTTATATGTAATGGCATGATGCATGCAATATGAACATCTAAGTGGAAAATCAAACATGCCTAATATCATTATGATGACATCAGAATGAATGCAATAGGGAAATTAAAAGTGACTTTGACTCTGAGCATCACTCTCTTCTTGTTTCCAACACGTCCTTTCGGTTTTCCGTGTTGGAAATTCTCTCCTGGGGATTATCCCTTTTTTTTTGGCTGGGCTGAATATTCTACGCGAACACTCTAGCCGAGTAGATTTCTTCGCACCGGCTTGTCTTAGGATTGGAAAGTGTGGCTCGACATGTTCACCGAGGGTTGTGAGAGCATTGTTCTTGATGATGCTCAGTGGCTTAGCTTTTACCTGCCCCTAGTGTTAGAGGTTTGTGTTTGGGTGTAAGAAACTTCATCAAATCTGGTTTGCTACGTGTAGCCGAACACTGGTAAGTAGTGACTTTTGATGCAGCTGAAGACTGAGTTTTTGAAGTGGTTGGTAAATGCAACTTTCCCCTGAATATTTGCACAGCAGGTTTTGCACGTCTTTCTGTTGCCGATAACATCCCATTCATGATTGTTGAAAGCTTTGTAAAACCTGGTTGCTCCAACACTATTGGTGGAGGATTTCCTCTAGCCTAAAAAGGAATTGGTGCCAATCTCCACCTTCCCCCTATCACCTTTTGCTGGGCTGAACCCCTTGTACCACCTCTTGCTGGGTTGAATGTTATTGGTAGATAATCATCCCTTCAACACTCAGATATTGACCTCTCACAGTGTCTCACCAGCTCCTCTTTTCCCTAAAGCCTAACATAGGCTATAGTGCGGACTTTGTTGGACAAGAATAGTGGTCATCTCTTATTGTGAACTGCTCGCTAAAGTTGGCATGCTACTTTTGGAATTTTGAAATTTACAAATGCATACCCTTTGTTCACTTTGTTTTTGAAATCAAGAGGAAGGTGCAAGAAATCAAAGGTTAACACTGATTTTTCATTATTACTTTCATTCTCTTTCATGTAGTGCTCATCCAGGAGTTCCATCAATAGTCTGCTGGCGTAACAACAATTTTCAGCTCAATTGAAGCAGACTTATATTTGGATCCTCTCTTTGTCATGAAATCAAGACCCTTCCCACAATCTGCTCCGTCGCCTTTCTAGTGATGACATGTGTGAGCACGGGTTTTTTCCCGGTCTCGGTGATGAGAGTCCCTTGATTACCTGTGGATCGGACGAGCTTGAACGGGACCCGAAAGTGACTGGTTTGTTCCCTGGGGTGTCTCAAATGTCCCGAAAGCCAAACTATCAGCGATCCGAAACCCCCCGAACGGTCTCCCGAGAGATCTTTAGGGCTTAGGGTGCATGTCTGTTGTTTCGCCTTTCACTCTAGCCTTCACTAGAACCGGGTGGCTCTGGTTTCTTAAACCAGAGCTGGCAAGCTCTAGACTAGAGCCGTACGGCTCTAGTGCACACTAAAGCTGGTCGACTCTAGTAGGCAGGATAGGTTGCCTTGCAAAGTCAGGCAACCTATCTTACAGAGAGGAGGTATGGGCAGAAGGGGATTCAGTCTGCTGATTGATGGAACGAGAGAGGACAGAGGGAGGCAGATAAAAGAGAGAAAAGAGAGAGAGAGAGAGAGAGAGAAAAGGGGACTTTTGGTTCTCAAGAAAAAAAAAACACAGAGAGAAAAGAGAAAAGAAAGCAGAAGAGGAAAAGAAGAAGAAGAGAAACCGGAAGAGCCAAAAACAAACCCCATAAACTCCCTCATTCAACCCTAAAACCAATCTTTAAGCATTAACAACACAACTAACAACCTTTACTCATCACTTCGGATTCATTTCGGGTCGTTTCGGATCGTTACGGTTTTCGGCCGATTGAGTTCCCAGGAGGCATTCCAAGCTTTCAATCCATTCTTTGGACGTTTAAAGTATCCGAACAACGTCCATGTAACTCTGAGAAACCCTAAAACTTGTCTGCATTTGATTTTTTGTGCGTTTTTGTCATTTTTACCAAAATTTGTAAAATGGTCTGCCCACCATAGCCGTACGGCTGTGTTCCTCAGGAACATAGCCGGCCGGCTTTGTTTCTGATGAACAGAGCCGGCTGGCTCTAACCCAGAGCCGGCTGACCTTGTTCTTCAGGGATAGATCCCCGATCTATCCCAAAAGGCCGAAAAAGCTCGTTCTCCATTTTGATTTTTCTATTGGGATCACTTTCATCCCTGAATCATCCGTATGAGTTTGTATTTTGATTTTTTGACTATTGTTCGTGCGAATATCGAGGTTTCCAGTATTTCCCGAGATTTATTTTCTGAATTTCGGGATCGTTTCATTCGATTTGGATCCATTGTCCAGCATTAGCGGACCCCCGAATCCTATAAAAATCCCCGAAAAATATTGGAAATAACTAAAGCAATATTTTTATAAATGTTTTTGGTGTGTTTATTACATTTTGGACCCTAGATGGTTTGTGCATTTAGGAACCCACACGAACGGAACCCCAAGTTCCAGGATAACCGACCCACGAAAATGGAAATTTGTATGAAATCGAGCCAAAGGGTTTTCCAAAATTGATTTTCCAGCACAAAAATTACAGGGCGTTTCAAAACTGATTTCCAGGTCTAACCGGTCCGACCGGTCTGGTCGAACTGGTTACCCCCTTGATGCATGCTCCCTTATCTTGAAATCCCCATTCTGTCCTGATTTGAGTCCTACTTGTGTCTATAATATAAATTGTGCTAACTAGTTTGTTTTGCAGCATTTATTTTTACTTTTGCTGTATTTAATAGATTAATTTATGTACTTAGGCGATTGTATTTTTAAATTCTCATGTACTCTAGGCGATTCTAAAAGTGAGGACGAGAGTTTTATATTTTATTCGATTTGGTTGTATAATTGGCCTCTATTATTCTTTTGTATATTTGTGTGAATGGTTTAATTTCCCGCAATTTATTTTATGCATTTTTGCCTTAGCATCGGCTTAATAAAATTAAACAAATTGGGGTTAGAAAAGATAATAAATTGAATAAATATGGTTTTATAAATAATAAACGAATACAAGCTTGAGGTTAAGTAGGTAAGTTGCCCGAACCCTGAATCTTTAGATTAGGTACAGCAGTCTGCGCTCGGTAGGGAGCTGTACCGAAATTTCCCGGATGAGCTGATCCTAGTGGCGACTCTGTCACTGATCTCGGGATTAAGTTTTCGAGGTCTTTAAGTTAAAAACAAGAAAATATTTTCTACAAAATGAATTTCCAAAATCAACTGAATAGTTTTCCCAACTCAACATAAATAAAACCCGTTTTTTCCAAAACATCACTTATCGAATCAATTTCTTTCTTTCTTTTTCCCCGGTTCACTTCTCCGCGTCCCGTGTTCGCTTTTAAGGTTGTCCGCTCACAGTGGTGACTCTGCTGGGGACTTTGTTTCTTAAAATGTTTTTCTTAAAAACTTAAGGAACTTAGACAACCTCACTTGTATTCGTTTATGGATTTATAAACATCATATTTATTCATACCTTTGCTTATCATGACATTTTCTTCTTCTCAAACCCTTGAATACACTGTTTCACCCTGGTTTACCCAAGAAGGTGGCCTACCTCTACCTCTAGGATTAGAGACACCTGACTGGGTAAACCACTCATAGCCCCGCATGACCTTACATCGTTTCTACGGTAGGGAAGTGTTTATTTGCTATGGGAGCCTGTACAACCCTTGGTTTTGACTTTGGCCCATATGTAATGGCTTAGCAACTTCCTCTAGGATTACCAAAACATAAATTAAAATTGAACAGTGAGTATGCGCCTTTGGTATCCCCCGTTGATGCCAAAGAGACCCAATACCTAGGAAGAGTTGCGAGACCAATCGAATGGAGAAATAAGGTTGGAAGGGAGCGCATATTTTTTTTGCGTGTGCTAACTTTGTTCTGTGTTGTTTTTCCTTCTCTTTCTACCTTTCATAAAGCATCCAAAATGCATAATCATCTCATATACCATTTCTGATCACGTTTTCGTGCAGCCATTTTTAAATACATATGCATATGTGTGACATTTGCGCTAACCACATCTTCATGCAGCCACAACATTTTACTCGTGTGACATACATATACGTCCCATGTGCCAACATTTCCATGAAACATACACAACATCATTCTGCGTGTCACGCATTCTAACCATGTTTTTTTTGCGGCCTATTAAGAATTATTTCGGTCCAATCACATCGATTACATTCTGAATCATGGCTTTCAGTTTTCCTAGAATATTGATGTGAGATTTTCGGTTTCTTTGATTTTGATTTTTGAAATCCGGGATTGTTCGATCCAAATCGGATCCACTGTCCAGCTTTAGTGGACCCCCAGGTTCCTCAAAGTCCTTAGAAATCATCGAAAACAATTAAAACAGTGATTTTCAAAGTGAAGAAAGCCAATTTCGGGTTCTGAATACTATAGACGCATGACTGTAGTGCTATAGCCGTACAACTATAGTTCTATAACTAGAACCGCCCGGCTATAGTTCCCAGAAGGAGGCAGAATCATGGGACAACTCACACGAATATCGTCGCGTGATGCTATCTTCAGAATCAAAACTGTTTTTGGTGTGTTTACTATTTTAGACTTTAGATGGATGTTTAGAATTAGGAACCCATACAAACTGAACCCTGACTTCTAGGATAACCGACCCACTAAATGGAGAAATTCGCATGTAATTGAGCCAAACCATTTTCCAAAATGTTTTCAGGCACAAAAACCTACAGGGCATTTCTAAAATGGTTTTCTAATTGAGCAAATCGCCCGGACTTCTCGGTTACCCCCTAAATGCACGCTCCCATTTCCTGAAATCCCCATTCTGTCCTGTTGTGAGTCTTATGTATGCTTGTGATATAATTATGCTAACCATCTGTTTTGCAACTTCTTATTTCTTTTTATTTTATTTTGGATGTATTTGATAGATTCTCGTGTATCCTAGGTGATCGTAATTTTTTTAGATATTCATGTATTCTAGGCGATTGTATTGATGAGGATGAGATTTTTCTCTTTTTGGGTTGTAACAAGTGGCCCCTATTTTCTTTTGGTTTGTTTTGGATGTATGGTTTATTTTTCTACACTTTACTTTTATGCTATTTATTTTATGTCATTTGAATGAGCATGGGCTAATGACAAAAGATAGAATGGATAGAGAATTAAGTGAGTAAAATATTGTCATATGAACGTATAAATGAAAGCAAGCTTGAGGTTAAATAGGTAACTTGCCCAAACCATAAATCCATGGATTAGGTACGGTAGTCTATGCTCGGTAGGGAGCTGTACCGGAATTTCCCGAATGAGCTGATCCGGGTGGCGACTCTGTCACTGATATCGAAATTCAGGTTTCGAGGTCTTTAAGTTAATAAAATGAGATTTTCTAAAATGTAAAACCAGTTTTCCCAAAAATTCACATTCAAAGAAAAAGGTTTTCTGCAAAAGGATTTCTAAACAAATCAATGGTTTTCCTAAGAAAGACACAAACCAGTTTTCCAAACAAAACAAACAAATCAAGTTCCTCCTACTTTTTTCCCCGGTTCGCTTCGCCGCGTTCCTCTTTTCATGAAAAAGGTTGTCCGCTCATAGTGCGACTCTGCTGGGGATTAAAGGTTTCTTAAAAATTTTTTATAAAAACTTAAGGAACTTAGGCAACTACTGAAATATAACCTCGCATGCAGTCATTTACTAGTTCATAGTACTATATTTTACTCACACTTGCATAGCATGACATTTTCTTCTTCTCAACCCCTCAAACTCACTGATCAGCCCGGTTTACTTCAGCAGGTGACCTACCTCTTCCGCCAGGATTGGAGGCACCCGAAGGGGTAAACCACTCATTGCACCACATGAACCTTTCATGTTCTATGTGGAGGAGTGTATATTTGCTATGGGGACCTGTACGACCCTTGGTTTGACTTTGGCCCATATGTAATGACCTGGTAATTTCCCCTTAGGATTACCAAAACATTAAACATTAAATTGGACATTAAGGGGATGCCTTTGGTATCCTCGGTTGATACAAAGAGACCCAACACCTAGGAAGAATGCGGACCAATCGAAAGGAGGAATACGATTGGAAAGGTGAGCATATTGTTGTGTGTGCTAACGTTTGTTCTTTGATGGTTTTGTTTTTTATCTTTACATGAAGCATCAAGCATGCATAATCATTCATGTGCCAGTCTAACCACATCTTCGTGCATCCATTTTCAAGACATGAACATATGTATGACATTGATGATAACCACATCTTCGTGCAGCCATGACATTTTAATTGTATGCCATATACATCTCGTGTGTTGACATTTCCATGAAGCATGCACGACATCATCCCATATGACATGCATCCTAACCACGGCTTCGTGCAGCCATTTGCATCTTGTGTGACATGAACATTCATATCATCTCATCTCATTCTATGTAATGAAAAGACGTTCTGACAATGCCCATCACGATCATTTCATTTCATAACATATCGGGTGTCCCAAAGACTAACCGTGTTTCACCCGTGCACTGGATTGCACTTGGCCATTCCACTGTACCATGTCATTCACTAGAGGACCACAACACTCTTAGGTCTATGTTCGTGTGGCGGATCACATGACAACATTACATGACATCATGCATATTCATCATTGGCGTTACGGTGATGCTGTAGCCTTGCTTGTGTGTCACAATCCACATTGGATAGTTTCATGACATTATTAACTCATTTGAGCTACTTCACTAGTACCGAATTACTACACATATAAGGGCATTTCATAACATTACTAAATCATACAAGGTGTTCCACGAACGCCGAACCTCTGTCTGTGTCTCGATTCACATGTGACTTATTTGTAACATCATTTCATCTCAAATGCCCTAAAAGCATCAAAACTTTGTCCTTGGGATAGCCCCCATGTGACCATTTCTTACCACTTCATTAACCTAAATAATGTCAAAACTCTGTCTGTGTGTCAGTACACACGCGACCATTTCATGACATCCACCAGGTGCCCCAAAAGCACCAAACCTCTGTCTGTGTGACAGCTCACACATGACCTTCGTGCATTATCTTTTGCATGGCATTGGGTATTCTTAGAACATCCAAAGTAAAAAAGAGAATGAAAACATAAAGATCATCCTCATTATCATTCTCATTCATGAGACATTATTCAACCATGGTCATCTCACGATCATACCATACACGTCACTTAGTGCGTCATGTCTAGAGTCATGACATCCATCCACGATGTTAACTTTATGCTGAATGTGTAGTTTGGAGTCAAACTTGAAAACGGTTAGTGCCCATTGAAACAGAGTCCAATCAGTCAGTTCAACCAGATCAACCCGAATCAGTCACCGTGGAAGAGACCAGGGACAGTTCAGGGTCAGAATCAGAGCAAGAATTTGGGGGACAATCAGCTTCTTTACCAATTGACAGTCAATTTGTGTTGGAAGAAGTGAACAGAAGAGACATGGCTCAAGACAGATCTAGCGGAGGGATGCCTTTTGACATGAATGCATTTGTAGATGCCTTATTGAACTCAGACTAGTTCAAGGCTACTTTGAGAGAGCAGATGAGAGCTGTGATACCTGCTAAGGGGAACAGACCACTCAGCCAATGTCGGCCTTAGTCAAAAATGGAGGAACACAGTCCAAGCGGCGAGCGGAGCCGGAGGAGGCATTCCCCGGTAGTAGTAAAGTGGCCATTCCTCATCGAGAAATTGATCGCTAGTCTGAAGAAGATGAAGCTTTTATGAGGTCGAGGGAGGCCTCAATTGTGATGGCTGCTGAAAATCATCTCAAGCAAAAATTCTCCAACTTGGAAGCTTTGCCACCCAAATTAAAGGAGATGGTACATTACAATCCCATCAAATGTGCAGACCCAGCTAGTTTGATGGCAGAAAGAGGAGAGCCAACTCAAGGTCGGTTTCCAGATGCCTTATTTACCTCCGTACACTAGAGAAGATCCACCAGAGACTCACTTGGATAGCTATGTGAGGATTATGTCCAGTTTGGGAATCGGGAATCCACCTGCTGAACCTACTCCCGACTACTCTAAGGGATGCTGCTGCTAAATGGTATTTGAAGATGCCAATTCATACCCACTCCACATGGGAAGATTTGTCTAAGGCATTCGTGAAGCAGTATGCTTATAACACTCAGGTGGAGAACACTCTAGAGGATTTGGAAAGGATTCACCAGAAGCCAAATGAATCCTTTTCATCTTACTATAAGAGATGGATGGATGTACAAGTACCGGTAGACGGGGCTCCAAAGTTGGAATCCCTTGTTGTGCAGCTGGTTCATGGCAGCTTACCAGTTTATAAGGAGAAGATGAAATTGAAGATGTTCCACTCTTTCAATGATGTTGTTGAGTTTGCTAAGCGTATGGAGAGGTACAAAGAGGAAGATTAGAGGAATAAACAGAGCATAGGTACCTATCGAAGTGGTCGGGGGTATTCACAAGGTTACAAGAGCGGTAGTTCCATCCCTAGACAGATAGTCAGTAACCCCTCAGAGGCTCACTAACCCGTGGGCAGAGCCTCTGCCTTGTATTTTTGCCAAGTGTAGGAAAGCAGGTTTACTTAAGAGTTTGAAGCCTTATGTTATTCCGCTTGAGTCAGAAAAAGACAACTTCTATGCTTACCATGTGACAACAGGTCATTGCATAGGCGGATGCACCGGTCTGATAAGAGTCATTCAACGGCTAATTACTGATGGGAAAATTGTAGAACCCTCTTTGAAGTCTAGTGTTCAGAAGAACCCCTTGCCCAATTTTGGGAGCCAAGTCAATATGGTTCAGTCCAAAATGCCTGCCAACTATGTGTTCGCTCAGATTATCAAAGCTAATCCAAGCATTTAAGCTGTCATAGTAGAAGAAGAGGAAAAAAGGTAAAAGAGGCCGAAGGGTAAACACCTGTAGTAAAGAATGGGCGATTGATCTAGCCGACATCAAATTGGATGATGATGATGAGGATTTTAGTTTGAAGAAACAAAGTGGGTTTACCCAGTTGAGCCAAGAAAAGGAATGGTGATCACAAAGGATGGTCCTGTTATGCACATTACCAGGAGTGATAGGGTCTATCAACCTGCTAATGCAGTACCTCAAGCGCCACTTAGAAGAAGTAATCCAGTTGTAGGGGTAGACACTACCGTTCATATGCAAGAGATAAGGAAGATGATGTTGTAGTTGAGCAATTGAAGAGAACACCGGCCCGAGCTAGTATTTGGCATCTCCTCATGGATTCTAGGAAGCATCGTGTGGCAGTAGTGAAACAGCTCATGGAAATGGATGCTACTCCTACTATTTCTCCTGACGAAGTATGCACCATGATAAGGGGAGTTGACCGAAAAGCTAACCAAGCCCCAGAAGCTTTGAAGTGTCTGACTTGTCGCCAGAGGCCGTGAACCACAACCAGGCTCTGTACTTAAAGGTTGAAATCATAGACAGGGTGCTGCCTTGTGTGATGGTCGATGATGGCTTGGCCCTGAACATCTGACCTTCTAAAATTTTTCCATGCCTGGGTATTAGCATAGAAGCACTATGTCGGTCTAGCACAATGATTAGAGCATATGATGACAGTAAGAGGTCTGTAATCGGCAAATTCGAAGCTAAAGTGAGTGTCGGGGAGATTAAGTCCAAAGTGCTATTCACAGTCATTGACATCCTTGTCACATTCTCTCTACTTCTCGAGAGACCATGGTTCCATGCCTTAGGAGGGGTGCCATCAACTCTACACCAGAAGGTGAAGTTCCTAATTGGAGGAAGGGTCGTAACAGTTGAAGCTGATGAGCCATATGTGGTAGCTGCTTTGAATGCTGTGGAGCAACTGATGATTGGGTTTCAGGTAACAGTAGTTTCAACGAAGGCAAGGATAAGCCAAAATTCCCAGAATGGATTCACAAATACTTTGCCAAGCAGAAGTTTATGCCTGGGAAAGGATTAGGGGCAAAGCAACAAGGGATCCCTGAATTCAATATCGATGTCGGGAAGTTCTACCAACATGAGCTTGGTTACCGTGAGGAAAGGAATAAGCTGAACAAGAAGTACGTGAATCCAGTTGACACTTTCGTCCATGCAACTGAGGAAGTGTACAAAGGAACCCCCGAGCCAGTGATAGTCGAGGGAAGCCAGCTCCTAGGATTTGAGATCTTTTCCAATGCTGTTGACTTCAGTAGATATGGGGTCGAGCCAGTTGTGAATATGCTGCATACTGGGACTAAAAACAAAGGGAAAAAGGTTCTAAAAGATCAAGAGGATGCAGTCGACCAAGTCAGGGTAGAATTCAAAAACAAAGGTGAATCAACTAAGAAAGCTGACCCAAAAAATGGAGAAGTTGAAGTAGCCATTGAAGCCCTCACTAAGGCACTATTTATTTTAATGAAGTCACATATGGGTTCTAGGAAGAAGCACCCGTGGTGAAGACTCAGGAGGAACCGATGACTGAAGCTATGAAAGAGCTGGCCAAGTTGATGATGGCGAGAAAGGCGAAGGCGATCGAAGAAGAGCTATTCACTGACTAGAAAGAAACACTTGAGGGTGATCTGGAAGACCTGTTCGAAGAAATTGATGATGCTGTAGTAGGAGAAGACCCTCCGCATATGGAGGATGACAATTATTTCAATGTATCCATTTCTTCTATTTATGATGTAAACAATTCAGCCTATAAGGCACTCAATGTAATGAAGTCTAATTTCGCTTGCTTGTGTGATGTTTTTCCAGATGGAACTGTGCATACATGCAAACATTTATTTAGTGTCTTTAGCATACATGATGCATCATTGCATGAAATGAATCTAGGGACAGATGATGATTCAAAAATGGTATCCATCTTGAAAGACCTCACGCCTGATGAGAGGAAAGAAATTGTAAAAGTACTGCAAAAGCACATAAAATCCTTCACCTGGTCCTATGACGACATGCCTGGGGTTGACAGAGAGATTGTAGAACATAGAATTTTGACAGATCCAAAAATGAAACCCGTCAAGTGGAAACTCAGAAGACTTAGACCAGAATGGGCAAAGAAAGTCAAAGAAGAGGTAGCCAAATAGATAAAGGCTGAATTCCTGGAAGTAGTGGAATGCCCAGAATGGCTAGCCAACATCATATCAGTTGCAAAGAAAGACGGCTGTGTCAGGGCTTGTGTGGACTACAGGGATTTGAACAAGGCATCGCCCAAGGATGACTTCCCACTACCCTATATTGATGTCTTGATTGACAGTGCTGCCAGGGCAGCAATGTATTCATTCATGGATGAATTCTCAGGGTATAATTTGATTTTGATGAACATCATCGACAAAGTGAAGATGGCCTTCATCACAGAATAGGGAGTCTATTGCTACAGCGTCATGCTGTTTGGGTTGAAGAACGCTGGGGGTAACTTATCAGTGAGCAATCATTGCACTTCTGCATGATATGATCCATAAGGAGGTCAAAGTTTATGTGGATGACATGTTAGTTAAATCAATGATCCAAGAAGAGCATCCCGTTATCCTTGATAGATTCCTAACTAGTATTGAAAAGTATAACTTCCGCCTGAATCCCAAGAAGTGTGTGTTTGGGGTAACTTCAGGAAAGCCTCTCGGTTATGTAGTTAGTCAGAGAGAAATCGAAATGGATCTGGACAAAATCAAGGCCATATGAGATATGCCTACACCAAAGATAGAAAAGGAAGTGAGGTCATTTCTGGGGTCATTGCACTATGTCAGTCGGTTCATTGTGAGATTAACAACAGTCTGCGAACCCATCTTCAAACTCCTGAAGAAGAATCAGCCAGTTAAATGGAACGATCAATGCCAGCTAGCCTTTAATAGGATCAAGGCTTATTTGATGAATCCATCAATCCTAAAGCCTTCAATGCCGAATAAACCTTTGGTCTTGTACTTGGCTATCAAAGATGCTTCAATAGGGGCAATGCTAGTACAAGAACAGGAAGATGGACGTGAACACACAATCTACTACTTGAGTAAGAAACTGCTTGATTACGAGACCAGATATACCATGGTGGAGAAGAATTTCACCGCTATGGTGTGGCTGACTAAGAAGTTAAGGCATTACTTCCAGTCGTATAAGATCCGGACAGTGGCTAAGGTTGACCTGATAAAGTACTTATGCCAAACCCCCGCATTGGCTGGAAAACTATTAAGATGGTTACTCTTGTTATTAGAATTTGATATTGAGTACGTAACCAAGAAAACAATCAAGGGAAGACCTGTAGCAAATTTCCTAGCCAACCAGCCTCTAGAAGTAGACTATGTCGAGAATTTGGAATTTCCAAATGAACAGTTGGCAGTGATGGAGATAGAACCAATTATATGGGTGATATATTTTGATGGCACTGTGAACAAACATGGTGCAGGCTTAGGAGTAATCATCGATACACCTGATGGAGAAATCATCCCTCTGGCAAAACACCTTGAATTTCCAGTAACTAATAATAGAGCTGAATATGAAGCTTGTCTCTTTGGAATCGATGCCTTAATCACACTAAGGGCACACGAAGTGTCAGTTATCAAAGACTCAGCTTTGGTGATTTGATAGATTACCGGGGATTAGGAGATAAAAGAAGAATCACTTTGGCCGTATCTCGAGCTGGTTTGGGAGAAAGTGAAAATATTTGGGCAGTGTGAATTTAGACATGCCTCGAGGGAAGAGAATCAGATGGCTGATTCCTTAGCTACACTCGTATCAATGTGGGAAGAACCCCGAAATCATCCGATACAGCCAGTGATTCTAGAAACTGCACAGAACCCTTGTTGCCTGTTAGTCAATGTTGTAGCAACAGTGAAAGAACATCCTTGGTATCATGATATCTTGTAATTCATTCAGAATGGACAACACCTTGAAGATGCCAGTGAAGCAGATAAGATCTCTCTTCGGAGATTAGCAGTATAGTTCAAGATATTCAAGAATCAGCTCTTCAAATGAACCGCCAACGGCCTACTCCTGAAATGTTTAATAGAAGAAGAAGCAAAGAAGCCCATGAGATAGATCCATGCAGGAACCTACGGGCCGCACATGAACGGGTTAGCCCTGGCCGAGAAAGTATTAAGGCAAGGCTACTTTTGGCTTACCCTGCAAGCCGATTGTAACGAGGAAGTAAAAAGATGCCATGAATGCCAAGTGTACGGAGATATCAATCATCTCCCTCCACTTGAACTTTAGATATCATCAACTCTATGGCTATTCACTGCTTGGGGGATAGACATCATTGGAGAAATAAGGCCACCTGCATCAAATGGGCACTGTTTCATAGTTGTGGCTGTTGACTACTTCTGAAATGGGTAGACAAGGAATCATGTCGTGACTGATAATGGGGTACAGTTTCAAAGGGCAACAACACAATTGTTCCAAGAAAAAGGAGTTGAACATCATTGTGAGCGGACAACCTAAAAAGAGGAACACGGCGAAGCAAACCGGGGATTTTCGAAAACGGGTTTCGTGATGTTTTGGAAAACGAGTTTTCATTTATCTTGCTTTAGGGAAAACCATTAGTGCGTTTTGGAAATTCATTTTGTAGAAAAAATTTTCCCATTTTATTACTTAAAGACCTCGAAACCTAAATTTCAAGATCAGTGACAGAGTCGCCATCCGGATTAGCTCATCTAGGAAATTTTGGTACAGCTCCCTACAGAGCATAGACTGCCCTACCTAATCCAGAGATTCAGGGTTCGGGCAACTTACCTATTCAACCTCGGGCTTGAATTCAGTTTATTATTTATGTTGCCATATTTATTCAATTTATTATCTTTCTCTACCCGGTTTGATTAATTATCAGCTGATGCTCAAGCAAATGACAGAGATAAATTGTAGAAAAATAAATCATACATCCAAATTATACAAAAGAATAATAAAGGCCACTTATACAACCAAATTGAATAAAAATAAAAACTCTCATCCTCATATTACAAGCGTCTAAAATACACGAGAATCTAAAAAATTTACAAATGCCTAAATACACGAATTAATCTATTAATTACATGAAAAATAATAAGGATGAAAATAAATGCTGCAAAATAAGCGGTTAGTGCAGTTTATATTACAAACACAAGTAGGACTCACAGTAGGACAGAATTGGGATTTTTAGGAACAAGAGCATGTATTTAGGGGGTAACCAGGTCGACCCGACCAGTTAGCCCGGTTAGACATGGAAAACGGTTTTGAAATGCTCTGTAGATTTTTGTGCTAGAAAACAATTTTTTGAAAAACATTTGGCTCAATTTCATGCAAATTTTCAGATTTCAGCGGGTCTGTTATCCATGAACTCGAGGGCGGGTTTTTCCTAATTTCAACATCCATCTAGGGTCCGAAACCAGTAAACACGTCGGAAATGATTTGAATCTGAATACAGCATCACGTGATGACGTCTGTATATGCCGTCCCAAAATTCTATCTCCTTCTGGAGACTACAGCCGTACGGCTGTAATTAGAGCCGCGTGACTCTAATTACAGTTGCGCGACTGTAGCATCCAGAACCCGAAAATGGTTTTCTCGCACCTACACGAAAATAAAAGTTTAATGTTGTACGGGTGTGTTTGGGCCTAAATATATCACAAAAGAATGAAAGAAATAGAGAATGGGCTATTTTCGGCAGATTCTGGGGCTATTCGGGTTTCTGCCTAGGAAAGCAGTGCCGTGGGGATCTAGTTAGGGCCATGCCACTTTGTTCTTGAGAAATAGAGCCGTGCGGCTCTGTTCTTCAGGATTTAAAGCTACTCGGCTCTGACTAGAGCCTTGCGGCTATAATCAACAGCCAGTTTTTGAAAAATTTGCAGAAAAAGGAAAAAATCACAACAACAACAAACCAAAACGAGTTTAAGGCCTCTCAGAGTTTACCTTGCTATTTTTTTGATGTGTTTAACGTGCAAAATAGGATTGAAAACTCGAAACACTCCTCGAATCCTCAACTGGCCTGAAATCTCGAAACTAATCCGAATCGATCCGAAACCAATCCGAGACGATTCCAATAGATTAAGAAAAAGTCAAACAACTTCCTTTTGTTGTTTAGGTATTATTTTTAGTGTTAAGTTTTTTGGCTTTGGCTTCCTCTGTGTCTCGGCCCTTTTCTCTCTTTCTCTCTATTTTCTCTTTTTTTTTTTCACAGACTCCCTCCCCCTCCTCCTTTTGATTCTATTTCTTTTCTTTTTATATCCCTCTCTCTCTTGTCACTTCTCCAATTAATGAGCCACTTGAGGATTTCAGCTGAGAAAAGCAAAAATCCGCCCGTTTCAACCAAGTTCCTCTTCTTTTGCAGGCAACTTGGCTGACCCATCAGAGCTGTGCGGCTCTAGTTTTGAAACTAGAGCCGCGCAGCTCTAGTTTTGAAACTAGAGCCGCGCAGCTCTAGACAGAGCCGAGGTTGATTCTGTCAATTCCCATGCTTATCTCTAAGCTCTGAAATCACTCGAAGGACCTTTCCCGGGGTTTCAGATCGTGGATAGCTCAGTTTTCGGAACATTTGAGATACTCCAAGCGACATTCCGGTTCTTTTCAAGTCCGATCTGTATCCGTCAGCTCAACATGTAAAACAAGAATGCACATCATAAAGGTCAGGAAAAACCCGTGCTTACAGGCTTCCCCTCGCGGGACCAAAGTCGGCTCATGGTGGTCTGTGAAGCCTAGATCAAGTTTGGTCTCGCGATTGGAACCATGGTGAGAATGGAGAAGGAAACGTACCCGGCGTCCTTTGCTGGGGATGCTTGCCGTGGTTCCAAGTCGACTCTCTGTAGTGGAGTGTGCCCGTGTAGTCGACTCTCTGTGGTGGAGTGTGCCCGTGTAGTCGACTCTCTGTGGTGGAGTGTGCCCGTAATGTCGACTCACTGTGGTGGAGTGTGCCTGTGAAGATTGATACGAGAGCGTGTATTTATTCCTTGATCGATAATTTTGGAAACAAAAAATTTTGCCCCTTCGATCAAGAATAAATACGGCTGAGTTGTTTTGCCCCCTATAACCTATTAAAGGAAAGAAATACCCTTATCGGGTGGAGTGAGAAAGAAGAAGGAAACGTACTTGGCATCCTTTACCGGGGATGCCGACTGTGGTTCCAAGTCGACTCTCTACTGTGGAGTGTGCCCATGAAATTTGATACAGGAGCGTGTATTTATTCCTTGATCGATAATTTTGGGAACAAAAATTTTTGCCCCTTCGATCAAGAATAAATACGGCTGAGTGGTTTTGCCCCCAGAACCAGTTAAAGGAAAGAAATAACCTTACCGAGTAGAGTGAGAAAGGAGAAGGAAACATACCTGGCATCCTTTGCTGGGGATACCGGCCGTGGTTCCAAGTTGACTCTTTGCGGTGGACTGTGCTCGATAAAACTTAATTCTTCCCCGTGCGGTGGAGTGACTGAAAAGATTGATAGCGTGAGCGAATATTCTGATGATTGGAGAATTTTTCATACCTAAGATTTGGAGTTGTATAGCTCCGATTTGCATGCCATGATTTTGAGGGTGTCTCTGGATTAGACCGTTTTCACTTTAGGAGGGATCCCGATCGGGGATGACCCAATGATGGTGATGATTCGCCACTGTGGGTGGACGACCCGATAAGGGAAGCGAATGCCTACATTTGGATTGATTGTGATGCATGGATGCACGGGTGTGTGTATGTTTTGAGTGTGTTTTAAGTGCATGCAAGCATGCGACATGATGTTTATGCTATTGTGTTTGGTATCTGTGTGAGGCTGGGGACAGGAGTTGTCACTTCTGATGATCTTCTGTGGGGACTGTCTCAGCTGGACGAGCCTGCTGGGGACCCTACTAGAGACCTGCTGGGGATCTACTGAGGACCCTGACTCAATGGGGATCATCTTAGCTGGTGACCCTATTAGGGATCTGCTGGGGACCTTGACTCATATAGGTTCTGTTCATTCCATCTGCCCTATTGAGACCGATAAACACCTCCTTTTGGCTTGGGGCATGTTTCCATATCACGCTTGTTCAATCTGGTATTCTCCATACCTTTCTAATCAACTGGCTATTACCCCAAAGTGCTACCAGTCTCGGCATATCGGAATTACAGACTCGTCACCTATTTTACCAAGGGATAGCCTATTTGTCTGAGCGGGAGGACAAGAATTAGATCTTGTATTCTATATTGCATTATGCTGGGGATGACACATCTGGACCAAGAGTTGCCATTTATAGAAGAAAATCCATTTGCACTACCGCGGGCTTGGATGCAATGGCCTACTGATGGGTGTTTATATGTAATGGCATGATGCATGCAATATGAACATCTAAGTGGAAAATCAAACATGCCTAATATCATTATGATGACATCAGAATGAATGCGATAGGGAAATTAAAAGTGACTTTGACTCTGAACATCACTCTCTTCTTGTTGCCAACACGTCCTTTCGGTTTTCTGTGTCGGAAATTCTCTCTTGGGGATTATCCCTTTTTTTTTGGTTGGGCTGAATATTCTGCGCGAGCACTCTAGCCGAGTAGATTTCTTCGCACCGGCTAGTCTTAGGATTGGAAAGTGCCACTCGACATGTTCACTAAGGGTTGTGAGAGCATTGTTCTTGATGATGCTCAGTGGCCTAGTGTTAGAGGTTTGTGTTTGGGTGTAAGACACTTCATCGGATCTGGTTTGCTACGTCCAGCAACTTGTATATGGACATTTATATGCAATGACATGATGTATGCATATTGAACATCAAAACAGAATATGAAACATCCATGGCATGATGAATGTGAATGCATTAGGAAAATCCAACCCGTGGCTCTGGTTTTGATCAATGCCCCTTCACACTACCAATATGTCCTTTCGGTTTTCCATATTGGAATTTTTTTTTTTTATGTTGAAGGCAAGTCGCCAAGGTATACAGCCGAACACTGATAAGTAGTGACTTTTGTTGCAGCTGAAGACTAAGTTTTTGAAATGGTTGGTAAATGCAACTTTCCCCTAAATATTGGCACAGCAGGTTTTGCACGTCATTCTGTTGCCGATAACATCCTATTCATGATTGTTGAAAGCTTTGTAAAACCTGGTTCCTCCAACACTATTGGTGGAGGATTTCCTCTAGCCTGAAAAGGACTTGGTGCCAATCTCCACCTTCCCCCTATCACCTTTTGCTCGGCTGAACCCCTTGTACCACCTCTTGCTGGGTTGAATGTTATTAGTAGATAATCATCCCTTTAACACTCAGATATTGACCTCTCACAGTGTCTCACCAGCTCCTTTTTTCCCTAAAGCCTAGCATAGGCTATAATGCGGACTTTACTGGATAAGAACGGTGGTCATCTTTTATTGTGAACTGCTCGCTGAAGTTGGCATGCTGCTTTTAGGTTTGTGAAATTTACAAATGCATACCCTTTGTTCACTTTGTTTTTGAAATCAAGAGGAAGGTGCAAGAAATCAAAGGTTGACACTGATTTTTCATTATTACTTTCATTCTCTTTCATGTAGTGCTCATCCAGGAGTTCCATCAATAGTCTGCTAGTGTAACAGCAATTTTCTGCTTAATTGAAGCAGACTTATATTCAAATCCTCTCTTTGTCATGAAATCAAGACCCTTCCCACAATCTGCTTCGTCGCCTTTCTAGTGATGACATGTTTGAGCACGGGTTTTTTCCCGGTCTCAGTGATGAGAGTCCCTTGATTACCTATGGACCAGACAAGCTTGAACGGGACTCGAAAGTGACCGATTTGTTGCCTGGAGTGTTCAAATGTCCTGAAAGCCAAACTATCTGTGATTCGAAACCCTCAGAAGGGTCTCCCGAGAGGTCTTTAGGGTTTAGGGTGCATGTCTATTGTTTAACTCTAGCCTTCGTTAGAACCGGGCGGCTCTGGTTTCTTGAACTAGAGCCGGTAGGCTCTAGACTAGAGCCTTATGACTCTAATGCACACTAGAGCCGGTCGGCTCTAGTGGGCAGGACAGGTTGCTTTGCAAAGTTAGGCAACCTATCTTACAGAGAGGAGGTATGGGCAAAAGGGGATTCAGTCTGCTGATTGATGGAACGAGAGAGGACAGAGGGAGGTAGATAAAAGAGAGAAAAAAGAGAGAGAAAGAGAAAAAAGGGGACTTTTGGTTCTCAAGAAAAAAAAACACAGAGAGAAAAGAGAAAAGAAAGCAAAAGAGGAAAAGAAGAAGAAGAGAAACCGGGAGAGCCAAAAACAAACCCCATAAACTCCCTCATTCAACCCTAAAACCAATCTTTAAGCATTAACAACACAACTAACAACCTCTACTCATCACTTCAGATTCATTTCGGGTCGTTTCGGATCATTACGGTTTTTGGCCAGTTGAGTTCCCAGGAGGCATTCCAAGCTTTTAATCCATTCTTTAGATGTTTAAAGTATCCGAACAACATCCAGGTAACTCTGAGAAACCCTAAAACTTGTCTACATTTATTTTTTGTGCGTTTTTGTCATTTTTACCGAAATCCAGAAAATGGTCTGCCCACCATAGCCGTACGGCTGTGTTCCTTAGGAACAGAGCCGGCCGGCTATGTTTCTGATGAACAGAGCCGGTCGGCTTTAACCCAGAGCCGGCTGACCCTGTTCTTCAGGGACAGATCCCCGATCTGTCTCAAACTGCCGAAACAACTCGTTTTCCATTTTGATTTTTCTGTTGGGATCACTTTCGGCCCGTAATCATCCGTATGAGTATGTATTTTGATTTTCCAACTATTGTTCGCGCGAATATCGGGGTTTCCAGTATTTCCCAGGATTTATTTTCCAAATTTCGGGGTCGTTTCATCCGATTCGGATCCATTGTCCAGCATTAGCGGACCCCCAAATCCTACAAAAATCCTCGGAAAATATTGGAAATAACTAAAGCAATATTTTTATAAATGTTTTTGGTGTGTTTATTGCATTTTGGACGCTAGATGGTTTGTGCATTTAGGAACCCACACGAACGGAACCTCGAGTTCCGGGATAACCGACCCACGAAAATGGAAATTTGCATGAAATCGAGCCAAAGGGTTTTCCAAAATTGATTTTCTAGCACAAAAATTACAGGGCATTTCAAAACCGATTTGCAGGTCTAACCGGTCTGACCGGTCGGGTCGAACCGGTTACCCCCTAAATGCATACTCTCTTTTCTTGAAATCCCCATTCTGTCCTGATTTGAGTCCTACTTGTGTTTATAATATAAATTGTGCTAACCAGTCTATTTTGCAGCATTTATTTTTACTTTTATTGTATTTAATAGATTAATTCGTGTACTTAGGCGATTGTATTTTTAGATTCTCGTGTACTCTAGGCGATTGTAAAAGTGAGGATAAGAGTTTTATATTTTATTCGATTTGGTTGTATAATTGGCCTCTATTATTCTTTTGTATATTTGTGTGAATGGTTTAATTTCCCGTAATTTATTTTATGCATTCTTGCCTTAGCATCGGCTTAATAAAAATAAACAAATTGGGTTAGAAAAGATAATAAATTGAATAAATATGGTTTTATAAATAATAAAAGAATACAAGCTTGAGGTTAAGTAGGTAAGTTGCCCGAACCCTGAATCTCTAGATTAGGTACAGCAGTCTGCACTTGGTAGGGAGCTGTACCAAAATTTCCCGGATGAGCTGATCCTGGTGGCGACTCTGTCACTGATCTCGAGATTTAGGTTTCGAGGTCTTTAAGTTAAAAACGGGAAAATAATTTCTACAAAATGAATTTCCAAAATCAACTGAATGGTTTTCCCAACTCAACATAAATAAAACCCGTTTTTTCAAAAACATCACTTATCGAACCAATTTCTTTCTTTCTTTTTCCCTGGTTCGCTTCGCCGCGTTCCGTGTTCGCTTTTATGGTCGTCTGCTCACAGTGGAGACTCTGCTGGGGACTTTGTTTCTTAAAATGTTTTTCTTAAAACCTTAAGGAACTTAAGCAACTATTGAAATATAACCTCGGTTGTATTCGTTTATCGATTTATAAACATCATATTTATCCATACCTTTGCATATCATGACATTTTCTTCTTCTCAAACCCTAGAATACACTGTTTCACCCCGATTTACCTAAGAAGGTGGCCTACCTCTACCGCCAGGATTGGAGACACCCGACTAGGTAAACCACTCATAGCCCCGCATGACCTTACATCGTGTTCTATGGTGGGGAAGTGTTTATTTGCTATGGGAGCCTGTACGACCCTTGGTTTTGACTTTGGCCCACATGTAATGGCTTAGCAACTTCCTCTAAGATTACCAAAGCATAAATTAAAATTGAACAGTGAGTATGCGCCTTTGGTATCCCCCGTTGATGCCAAAGAGACCCAATACCTAGAAAGAGTTGCGAGACCAATCAAATGGAGAAATAAGGTTGGAAGGGAGCGCATATTTTTTTACGTGTGCTACCGTTTGTTTTGTGTTGTTTTTCCTTTTCTTTTTACCTTTCATAAAGCATCCAAAATGCATAATCATCTCATATACCATTTTGGATCACGTTTTCGTGCAACCATTTTTAAATACATATGCATATGTGTGACATTTGCGCTGACCGCATCTTCGTGCAGCCACGACATTTTACTCATGTGACATACATATACGTCCCATGTGCCAACGTTTCCATGAAACATACACAACATCATTCTGTGTGTCACGCATTCTAACCATGTTTTTCTGCAGCCACTTATATGTTTGTGTGACATACACATCCATTCCATCTTATTCCATCTCACCTATTTGGGGACGTTCTAAGAATGCCCATCATGATCATTTCATCCCATGTCGGGTACCCCAAAACTACCCGATTTCCGCCCGTGCACCGGATTGCACTCAGCCATTTCATAAAATATCATATCATTCAATAGTAGACCACAATGGTCCTAGATTTTCTTCTGTGTGACAGTTCATACGATGCTATCACATGACATCACATTCATTCAGCATGGGTGTCCGGGTGATGCCAAGTCCTGTTTGTGCATTATGGTTCATATTGAACCATTTCATAACATTGTGAAATCATTTGAGGTGCTCCCCCGGTGCCGGATTAGTACACATATAGGGGCATCTTATGACATTATCAATTCATGAAAGGTGTTCTATGAACGCCGAACCCTTGTCCATGTCTCGAGTTACACGCGACTTCTCTGTAGCATCGTTTCATATCACGTTGCTTCAAAAGCATTAGAACTCTGTTCGTGAGGCAGTTCCCATGTGACCATTTCATTTCATGCTATCGACCTACAAAATGTTGAAACTCTGCCCATGTGCCAGCTCACATATGGCCATTTCACGACAATTGATTAAGTGCCCCAAAAGCGTCGACTTTTTACTCGTGTGACGGTCCACATACGGTTTTCTCTGCATTATTCTTGCACAACATCGGGCATTCTTAGAGTGTCTAGAATAAACAATTCACATCCATTATTGTCTTCATTCACAAAGCATCAAATGCACACAACCATCTGCATGTTATTCATATCATGTTTTGTATAATCGTTCCCAAGGCATCAACATTTGTGTAGCATTGATACTAACCACATTCTTCTGCAGCCATGATATTTTATACATGTGTCATACACATAATGTGTTAATATTACCATGAAGCATGCAAGGCATTACTTTGTGTGTGTGTTATGTGTACTAATCACGCCTTTGTGTGACATATGCATTCATCCCTTACATGCATAACATCATCTTGTATGCTCTACATCCTAACCACATCTTCTACAGCCACTTGCATTATGTGTGACATGTGCATTCGCACCATTTCATGTCATTACACCTAATAAAGGATGTTCCAAGGATGCCCCATCATGATCATTTTATTTCATGACGGGTGTCCCAAAGCCACCTGTGTTTTACCTGTGCTTAGGTTTGCACTCGGCCATTCCTCTATATCATTACATTCATTAGGAGACCACAACGGTCCTAAATCTATGATCATGTGGAGAGTCACATGATAAGCATTACACTACATTTCATATATCTGTCTGCTCTCGGTGTCATTGGGATACCGAGATCTTGCTTGTATGTCATGATCCGCATCGGATTGCTCATAACATTATCAAATCATCCAGGGTACTCAATGAGTGCCTAGTTAGTACACATATAGGGGCATTCCATGACACTAAATCATGCAAGGTGTTCCATGAGCACTGAATCTTTGTCCATGTCTCAAGTTACACATGACTTGTCTATAACATCATTTCATGTCAAATGCATCAAAAGCATCTGAACTCTGTCTGTGTGTCGGCGCACACATGGCCATTCCATAACATCCATTAGATGCCTCAAAAGCATCAGAACTTTGTCCGTGTTTTAGCCACAAGTTACCATTTCATGACATCCACTAGGTGCTCCAAAGGCACTGAACCTATGCCCGTGCGCCGGATCACACACGGTCTGTTTGCATTGCCTTTTTGCATAGCATAGGGGCATCCACGAAATGTCCAAAATATATAATAAGGTGAATCATCTTCATTCTTATCTCCACCTGTCTGACATCATTCAATCACATCAACCCATGACCGTACATCTCATTCATACATAAGCATAAGGCACTCCCCGAGCACCAAAACTTAGCCCATGTACCAAGCACGTTTTCGCATGCCATTTCATCACATAAAAGCCCAAGGTGCTCCTCGAGTGCCGAAAAACGATTCGCATGCCAAGCACTCTGTTCTGTCTCACCCCATATCATGCTTCATAATCCAAGGTGCTCCCTGAGTGCTGAAGATTATGTTAGATCATCATACGCATATACACCATCATAGCATCTCAACACTTTCCTCTGTAAGTCATATCTTGCTTCGATCGGTGGACACCCCAGTGTGTCATTTCTTCCCAGGGGCATAACTATTCATCCCATCTTAACTTTCCTCTGCAAGTCATATCTTGCTTCGATCCGTGGACACCCCAGTGTGTCATTTCTTTCCGGGGGCATAATTATGCACCCCATCTCAACTCCCTGTGCAAGTCATATCTTGCTTCTATTCGTGGACACCCCAGTGTGTCATTTCTTCCCGGGGGCATAACTATGCACCCCATCTCAACTCCCTCTGCAAGTCATATCTTGCTTCGACCCGTGGACACCCCAATGTGTCATTTCTTGCTGGGGGCATAACTATGCACCCTATCTTAACTTTCCTCTGCAAGTCATATCTTGCTTCGATCCGTCGACACCCCAGTGTGTCATTCTTCCTGGGGGCATAACTATGCACCCCATCTCAACTCTCCTCGCAAGCAATGTCTTGCTTCGATCTATGGACACCCTAGTGTGTCATTCTTCTCGGGGGCATAACTATGCACCCCATCTCAACTCTCCTCGCAAGTAATGTCTTGCTTCGATCCGTGGACACCCCATTGTGTCATTCTTCCCGGGGGCATAACTATACACCCCATCTCAATTCTCCTCGTAAGCAATGTCTTGCTTTGATCCGTGGGCACCCCAGTATGTCGTTCTTCCCAGGGGCATAACTATGCACCCTTACAAGCAATGTCTTGCTTCAACCCGTGGACACCCCAGTGTGTCATTTTTCCCGAGGGCATAACTATACACCCCATCTCAACTCTCCTAGCAACTAATGTCTTGCTTCGATCCGTGGACATCCCAGTGTGTAGTTCTCCCCAGGGGCATAACTATGCACCCTATTGCAAGTACTACTTGCCTCAATCCGTGGACGCTCCCGAGTGTCATTTTATCCCTGTGGTGTATATTTATACACCATGTTTTATTTTAGCATGCATCATCCCTACCAGCATCCATTGCATCTGTATGGCTGATCTCCGATAGTATAGCATGACATGGCATTACATGACATCACACATGCAATGCATCATCCACACACATACGCATCATGTCACGCATTCATGCATACATCAATTCCCTGTTTGGTATCTGCCTGTTGACACTAACAAGTGCTCTCATCAGGGGAAAGAATTTTGAGGATGGCCAACCCAAAGAACGTCAATGCCATAGCAGATGTTGTGGAAGACTATGTTGCTTCATCTCGATTCCGAAAGGCAGTTAGGGAGGAAGCGGTAGCAATACTGAGAGAAATGCTGGAGGATGATCTTAATAGAATAAAGAGGCTGACAGCGAGGTGCACTAAACTGGAAACCCGGGTGGCAGAGCTCGAGGGGAAAATAAGAGACATGATGAGCACGGACTCCAATGTTGGTATGGATAAAGAGCAAAACGCCAAAATCGCCGACACTCCTCCTCAACACCTCGGAAAGCCCTCTCACCTAAATTTGGGCTATTGGGGTCGTCCAATGAAGGAGAGCTGGAAAGACCTCTTGACACCAATGCCAACATTGACTCTGTTTCATGACAAATCCAGAGTGCACCTCCGAAGACACGGAGGCAGTCGCATCCTTTGGACCTCGTTCAGTGACCAGACTATTCACCATCTGCAGAAAGCTGGGCTTGTTACAAAGTGTCCGACCATACGTGGCGCCAACACCAGAACAAAAAGGTAACTTCTGTAGCTATCATGTAGTAGCAGGCTACCGAACTAATGAATATGTCGGTTTGCGAAGGAAGATCCAGAAGCTGGTCGACGAAGGAAAATTGAGGGTGCCGTCTGCCTCTAACGGGCGATCAGTGGTGAGTAAGGGGACCACCATAGGGATTCCTCCAACTTCTCAGGGAGAGGAATATGATGAAGAGATACAAGGTCTGATCTAATAAGAATGGGGCAGTGGTACTGAAGTCAAAGCAGTGACTAGTCGGGGGCTAAAAAAAAACTACAACCCTCAGAGCTGTCCTTTTCATAGGGAACTCATTTTTGTTGCTACGGTGTATTAATATCATTTTGAATGCAATGCATTTTGTCATTTTCCTACTTATGCGGTGATTGCATGTATATGGCATTGCGCACACATTTGATCATCTAATGTGACATGTCAAACACGCATAATATCAAAATGCATGACATTAATCTGAATACTATAGGGAACCTAAAAATGAACCTGGTCCTGAACGAACTCTCTCTTGAAAGTTGAGATTGTGAGATAAATAAAATGATATGATGGCACCACTTCCGCTGAGACATTTGCTGGCTCAACTCAACAATCCTTGAAAGACACTACCAGTCCTGCCCCAAAGTTTCAACTGTAATGGCACACATGATGCCCAAACCTTTCTAAACTGATAGCCGTCTTTGAAACTCCAAATCCTACCCAAAAAACCAAAAAGCCCTCCTTGAGGCAAAATCAAACCTAAAAGCCTTCCTTGTGGCAAAATCAAACCAAAAAGCCCTCCTTGAGGTACCCAAACTGAAGAAAGCCCTTATTGAGGCAAAATCAAATCTAAAAAGCCCTCCTAGAGGCAACTACACCCAAAAGTCCTCCCGGAGGCAAAGCTTGACCCCATATCCAAAGGAGGCACCCCAAGCCAAAACCCAAAAGCTAAAATTCCCAACCTCACCAAAATCTCTAACCCACGGGGTGTTCAAATGGCTTTCATCACCTTCATCACCCATCATGTGCAAAATGCTGAAGCAATTTTGGTTGTAGTGCATACATTATCTTGTTCATGTGACATTCATATGTATATGACATTACGCATGCATTGTTCATCCAAAAGGCATATCAAAAACACATGACATGCATGAGTTTGAATGCAGCAGGAAAACCAACAAATGGTCATGGTTGGGGCTCAGTTCTAAAAAAAAAAAATCCAAAAAGGGGATCTCATGGTATTAAAGGGTAATCTTCAGCTCTCAGCATTGTCAGATCCTTCCCTCCTATCTGTGAAAGATTTGGACTTTCCTATCTTCAAAACCAAAGCCCTTCCCCTTTCCTTTTCCAATTTCTTCCACACCTTTAACACCCTTTGTCTTCCGTTTACCACCTAAACCACCAACACCTATTTGACAAAACCTCTTCTCACCCTATTCCCTAAACTGACCCTGTGAAGCCTCATTTTCCACCATCAATGGCTTCTAACAAGAAATTGAACCACAATGCTATTCCATATTCGCATCATCTCATTATCAAAAAGGGACATTGATCCACACCATAGCCACGGGTTGGAATTTCCTAATGCATTTACATTCATCATATCATAAATGTTTCATATGCTGTTTTGATGCTCAATATGCATGTATTATGCTATTGCATGTAAATGTCCATGTTCAGGCTACAACACGCAGCAAACCAGACTTAATGAAGCATTTCACATCCAAACCCAAACCTCCAATACTTGGGGTAGGCAAAAGAAAAATCACAAAACATCATCGAGGACAATCCTATCATGATCCCGGCGGAATCGTCAAGGCGCACTCTCCAATCCTAAGACAAGCCAGTGCTATGAGATCCACTTGGCTGGCGCACTCTTATAGACTTGGCCATCGTTCATAAAAAAAAAATGACAACAATCTTCAGTGAGAGAATCCCCAACATGGAAAACCGAAAGGACGTGTTGGTAACAAGAAGAGAGTGACATACAGAGGTAGTGTCACTTTTGATTTCCTATTGTATTCATTCTAATGTCATCATAATGATACTAAGCATGTTTGATTTTCTACTTAGATGTTCATACTACATGCATCGTGCCATTGCATATAAACACCCATCAGTAGGTCATTGCATCCAAACCCACGGTGGCATCAACGATATTGTCACCACAAATGGCAACTAAAGGCTTAGTTGTACCATCCCCATTATGATCATCCCTGGTAAAGTGGTCGCCAGTAGGATCATCCCCACGGGGTCTCTAACAAAATCCCCTATGAGTTCCCAGCTGAGATTCTCCCCACTGAATCAGAAGCTCCAACAGATCCCCCAGCGAGATCAAATGGATCAGAATACTCCCCAGTGGAATTCATAGCCAAAACGATCCCCACTAAGTCATTATCCTCAGTAGAGTCATCCGACGGACACAGTCCCCATAGGAGATCGTCAGGAGTCATAAGTTCACTCCCCAACATAGTGTAGATACCAAACATATTATCAGAAGCATCATGACGCATGCATGTGCACACGAATCATGCACACATTCACGCATACATGCATCAAACCAGCTCAACCATGTTTGTCTTTGATTGGAGGAGTCATCTCGAGAAGAGATCCTTCCCAATTCAGAAAGGCCTAACCCAGGGTCACAACATGTAAATCGGAGCCCAACGACTCCAAAACCTCAGGTATGAAAAATTTCTATAATTATCAGAATTTTTCGCTCACACCAATATAATCCCGACAAGGGTACTTCTTGCCTTTAACAGATTCTGGGGGCAAGACAATCTTATATCAATCTTCACGGGAACTCCACCACACGAAGAATCAACTTATCACTCGGTGCTCCACCACACGGAGAAGAACACCACATTCATTTCAATCCTGTTGTCACATGGGCAGGAAAGAAATGCCTATTGAGGAGTTTCTTGCCTTTAACAGGGATCTGGGGGCAAGACAACAACCAACCTCGTACTGCTTCTTCGCCACATAGAAAGGACAACACATCTCTCACTTCGACCTTGTCGCCACATAGACAGGGAAGAATCTCTGTTGACAAACTTCTCGCCTTTAACAGGTATCGAGGGGCAGAACAACAGACTAACTCATTCGACCTTTTCGTCACATGACAAAGGAAGAACACTCATTTCAATCCTGTCATCACATGGGCAGGAAAGAAATGCCTATTGAAGAGTTTCTTGCCTTTAACAGGGATCTGGGGGCAAGACAACAACTAACCTCATGCTGCTTCTTTGCCATATAGAAGGGACAGTACATCTCTCACTTCGACCTTGTCCCCACACAGACAGGGAAGAATCTCTGTTGATGAACTGCTCGCCTTTAATAGGTATCTGGGGGCAGAACAACAGACCAACTCATTCGACCTTTTCGTCACATGACAAAGGAAGAACACTCATTTCAATCCTATCATCACAGAGGTAGGAGAGAAATGCCTATTGAGGAGTTTCTTGCCTTTAACAGGGATCTGGGGGTAAGACAACAACCAACCTCGTGTTGCTTCTTTGCCACATAGAAGGGACTGCACATCTCTCACTTCGACTTTGTCGCCACATAGACAGGGAAGAATCTCTGTTGACAAACTTCTCGCCTTTAACAGGTATCTGGGGGTAGAACAACAGACCAATTCATTCAACCTTTTCATCACATGGCAAAGGAAGAACACTCATTTCAATCCTGTCATCACAGAGGCAGGAAAGAAATGCCTATTGAGGAGTTTCTTGCCTTTAAGAGCGATCTAAGGGCAAGACAACTACCAACCTTGGGCTCCTTCTTTGCCACATAGAAAGGACAGCACATCTCTCACTTCGACCTTGTCACCACATAGACAGGGAAAAATGTCTGTTGAAGAACTTCTCGCCTTTAACAAGTATCTGGGGGCAGAATAACAGACCAACTCGTTCGACCTTTTTGTCATATGACAGAGGAAGAACATCCATTTCAACCTTGTCGTCACATGGGCAAGGAAGAAATGCCTATTGAGGAGTTTCTTGCCTTTAACAGGGATTTAGGGGTAAGACAACAACCATCCCATGTTGTTCCTTTGCCACATAGAAGGGACAGCACATCTCTCACTTCGACCTTGTCGCCACATAGATAGGGAAGAATGTCTGTTGACGAACTTCTCGCCTTTAACAGGTATCTGGGGGCAGAACAATAGACCAAATCGTTCAACCTTTTTGTCACATGACAGAGGAAGAACACCCATTTCAACCTTGTCGTCACATGGGCAAGGAAGAAATGCCTATCGAGGAGTTTCTTGCCTTTAACAGGGATCTGGGGGCAAGACAACTACCAACCTCATGCTGCTTCGTCACCACATAGAAGGGACAGTACATTATCTTTCACTTCAATCCTGTCATCACATGGGCAGGAATATTGAGAGGTTTCTTGCCTTTAACAGGTATCTGGGGGCAAGATAATCTTATATCAATCTCATGGGAACTCCACCACACGGAGACAACAACCAACCTCATGCTGCTTCTCCGTCACACAGAGGGGATAGTACATTTCTTATATCAACCTTGTCGCCACATAGACAGGGAAGAAATATCTATTGAAGGATTCATTTGCCTTTAACAGGTATCTGGGGGCAAAGCAATTCAACTGTATTTATTCTTGATCGAGGGGGCAAAAATTTTTGTTTCCAAAATTGTCGATCAAGAAATAAATACGTGACTTGATATCAATCTCACGGGAACTCCACCACACGGAGAAGAATTCCAAGTTCGTACTGCCTCTTCGTCGCATAGGAGGAACAATATGTTATATTCAGCCTTTTCCCCACATAGGAAGGGAAGAATAGTTATTTTAACCTCTTCACCATAAAGAAGAGGGAAAAAATGTCTATTGAAAAAGAAAGGAAAAGATGCCTATTCAGTACTCCACCATACGGAAAAGAATTGAATACAAGCACGCTACACCACAGAGAGCCAACATCATCGGCATGCTCCGCCACAGAGAGCCAACATCATCGGCACGCTCCGCCACAGAGAGCCAACATCATCGGCACGCTCCGCCACAGAGAGCCAACATCATCGGCACGCTCCACCATAGAGAGCCAACATCACCGGTATGCTCCACCATAGAGAGCCAACATTATAGGCACGCTCTGCCACAATGAACCAACATCACAAGCACGCTTCACCACAATGAGCCAACATTCCGGACACGCTCCACCACAGTGAGCCAACATTACGGACATGCTCCACCGTGACAAGTTGATTTGGAACCATGACCAGCACCCCTAGCGAGGAACGCCAAGTATGTTTCCTTTTTGTTCCTCACCACACTCCCAGTCGTGAGACCAAATTCAATCTAGGCTTTACAGCCCACGATGAACCAACTTTGGTCCCGCAAGGGGCAGCCTGTGAGCACGGGTTTTTTCCCGGTCTCGGTGATGAGAGTCCCTTAATTACTTGTGGACCAGACCGGTTTGTTGCCTGGAGTGTCTCAAATTTCCCAAAATCCAAACTATCCGCGATCCAAAACCCCCGGAAGGGTCTCCCAAGAGGTCTCAAGGGTTTAGGGTGCATGTCTGTTATTTCGCCTTTCACTCTAAACTTCGCTAGAACCGGGCAGCTCTAGTTTCTTGAACTAAAGCCGGCCAACTCTAGACTAAAGCCGTACGGCTCTAGTCCACATTAGAGCCGACCGGCTATAGTGGGAAGGACAGGTTGCCTTACAAAGTCAGGCAAGCTGTCTTGCAGAGAAGAGGTATGGGCGGAAGGGGATTCAATCTACTGATTGATGGAACGAGAAAGGACAGAGGTATGCATATAAAAGAGAGAAAAAGAGAGAGAGAGAGAGAGAGAGAGAGAAAGGGGGACTTTTGGTTGTCAAGAAAAAAAAACACATAGAGAAAAGAGAAAAGAAAGCAGAAGAGGAAAAGAAGAAGAAGAGAAACCGAGAGTGCCAAAAACAAACCCCATAAACTCCCTTATTCAACCCGAAAACCAATCTTTAAGCATTAACAACACAACTAACAACCTCTACTCATCACTTTAGATTCATTTCGGGTCGTTTCGGATCGTTACGGTTTTCAGCCGATTAAGTTCCCAGAAGGCATTTCAAGCTTTCAATCCGTTCTTTAGATGTTTAAAGTATCCGAACAACATCCAGGTAACTCTGAGAAACCCTAAAACTTGTCTGCATTTGATTTTCTATGTGTTTTTGTCATTTTTCCAGAAATCCGGAAAATGGTTTGCCCACCATAGCCGTACGGCTATGTTCCTCAGGAACACAGCCGACCGGCTATATTTCTGATGAACAGAGCCGGTCGGCTCTAACCCAGAGCCGGCCGACCCTGTTCTTCAGGGACATATCCCCGATCTATCCCAAACGGCCGAAACAGCTCGTTTTCCATTTTGATTTTTCTATTGGGATCACTTTCGGCTAGGAATCATCCGCATGAGTTTGTATTTTGATTTTCTGACTATTTTTCGCGTGATTATCAGGGTTTCCAGTATTTCGTGGGATTTATTTTCCGAATTTCGGGGTCGTTTCATCCGATTCGGATCCATTGTCTAGCATTAACGGACCCCCGAATCCTGCAAAAATCTCCGGAAAATATTAGAAATAACTAAAGCAATATTTTTATAAATGTTTTTGGTGTGTTTATTTCATTTTGGACCCTTGATGGTTTATGCATTTAGGAACCCACACGAACGGAACCCCGAGTTCTGGGATAACCGACCCACGAAAATGGAAATTTGCATCAAATCGAGCCAAAGGGTTTTCCAAAATTGATTTTCCAGCACAAAAATTACAGGGCGTTTCAAAATCGATTTCCAGGTCAAACCGGTCCGATCGGTTGGGTCAAACCGGTTACCCCCTAAATGCATGCTCTCTTATCTTGAAATCCCCATTCTGTCTTGATTTGTGTCCTACTTGTGTTTATAATATAAATTGTGCTAACTAATCTATTTTGCAGCATTTATTTTTACTTTTGCTGTATTTAATAGATTAATTCGTGTACTTAGGCGATTGTATTTTTAGATTCTCGTGTACTCTAGGCGATTGTAAAATTGAGGATGAGAGTTTTATATTTTATTCGATTTGGTTGTATAATCGGCCTCTATTATTCTTTTGTATATTTGTGTGAATTGTTTAATTTCCCGCAATTTATTTTATGCATTCTTGCCTTAGCATCAGCTTAATAAAAATAATCAAATTGGGGTTAAAAAAGATAATAAATTAAATAAATATGGTTTTATAAATAATAAATGAATACAAGCTTGAGGTTAAGTAGGTAAGTTGCCCAAAACCTGAATCTCTGGATTAGGTACAGCAATCTGCGCTCGGTAGGAAGCTGTATCAGAATTTCTTCGATGAGCTGATCCTGGTGGTGACTCTGTCACTGATCTCGGGATTTAGGTTTCGAGGTCTTTAAGTTAAAAACGAGAAAATATTTTCTACAAAATGAATTTCCAAAATCAATTGAATAGTTTTCCTAACTCAACATAAATAAAACCCGTTTTTTCCAAAACATCACTTATCGAATCAATTTCTTTCTTTCCTTTTCCCCGGTTCGCTTTGCCATGTCCCGTGTTCGCTTTTAAGGTCGTCCGCTCACAACATGATGTGATATGGAATAGCATTGGGGTTCAATTTCTTGTTAGGAGCCATTGATGGTAGAGAATGAGGTTTCATAAAATCGGTTCAAGAGAGAAGATGAGAGGGGTGATTCATCAGAAAAGTGTCATGCTTTGCAAGTAAACGGAAGAGAAAGGGTGTTAAAGGTGTGGAGAAAGGTAGAAAAGGGAGGTGCTTAAGGTTTAAAGATAGGAAAGTTCAAATCCTCCATAGAAAGGGTACAAAAATCTAATAGTGATGGAAAATTGGGAAGTGGTAGCATTCTAGTGTTAGATACAGTGGTCGTGCACGAGAGAGAAAGACTCTTCCATCTGCATTGATCTTTTGGTTTTTTTTAGAAGGACTAAATCCAAGCCATAGCCACCTGTTGGTTCTCTTGTTGTATTCAAATTCATGCATGTCATGTGTGTTTAATATGCTTTTTGGATGAACAATGCATGCGGAATGTCATGTACACATGAATGTCACATGAATAAGATAATATATGCACTACAACCAAGAGCTGCTTCAGCATCTTACCACATGACTGGTGATGACGGTGATGAAAGTCATTTGAATCCCCACGGGTTGGAGATTTTGGTGAGTTTGGAATTATAGCTTTAGGGTTTTGGCATGGGGTGCTTTCTTAGGTAAGGAATTAGGTTTTAGGCTTCATTTTGGGGTTTGGTTTCAGTTTCAATAATAGCTTCTAGCTTGGAACAGTTCAGGTATCATGTGTGCTATTCAAATTGAAACTTTAGGACAGGGCCAATAGCATCATGCAAGGATTGTTGATTTGGATCAGCAAATGACTCGGCGGAAGTGGTGCCATCATATCATTTATTTATCTCACAAGCTCACCTTTCAAGAGAGAGTTTGGTCAGGACCAGATTCACTTTTAGGTTCCCTACGGTATTTAGATTCATGTCATGCATTTTGATATTATGTATATTGGATATGTCATTTTAGATGATCAAATGCATGCATAATGCCACGTATATGCAATCACCACATAAGTAAGAAGGTCACAAAACACATTGTGTTTAAAATGATTTCAATACACCTTACAAACAAAAATGAGTCCCCTACAAAAGGGAAGCCTCTAAGGGTATTGATTTCATGGCATCTGATCATTCCCCGTCCAGTCACTGTCTCAGCTTCATTGTCATTGCACCACTCTCATCAAACCAGACCTTGTAGTTCTTAATCACATCCCTCTCCCTGAGAAGTTTGAGGAATTTCCTTGGCGGTCCCCCTGATTGCCCCTAGTCGCTTATCAGAGGTAGATGGGAATCTCAATTTTCCCTCATCGATTAGCTTCTAGATCTTATTTCACAGAGCGACACATTCATTGGTCCGGTGGCCCGCTATCACATGATAGCTGCAAAAATTACCCTTTTGTTCTGGTGTTGGCCCCACATATGGTCTAACACTCTGCAGCAGGCCCACCTTTCTGCCTATGGGAAATAACCTGTTCACCAAGCAAGGCTCAGAGGATATGACTTTTCCATTGTCTTTGGGAGGTGAGTTTCGGATATGTCACAAAACAGAGCATCGTTGGCACTAGTGTCAAGAGGCCCCTTCAGTCCTACTTCATTGGTCAGTCCCGGTAAGCCCAAGTCCTGGTGAGAGGGCCTTTCGAAGTGTTGAGGGTGAGTGTCAGCAATCTGGGTATTCTACTTCTTGTCAGTATCAGCATTGGAGTCCGTGCTTGACATATCCCTTATTTTTCCTTCGAGCTCTGCCACCCGTACCTCCAACTCAATGCACCTTCCCGTCAGTCTCTCTACTCTATCAAAATCACCCCCTAGCATTTCCCTCAACATCGTTGCCGTTTCCTCTTTGACTGCCTTTCGAAATCATGATGAAGCGACATAGTCCTCCACAACATCTATTATGGTGTTGAAGTTCATTGGGTTGGCCATTCTCAAGATTCTTTTCCTCTTCCCGTGATAAGAACACTTCTTAGTGTTGACAGACGCACACGTGACAGATACCAAATAGGGAATGATGTATGCATGAGTGTGTGGTGTGACATGTACGAATGGTGAGTTGCACACCTGATGTAATGTAATGCCATGTCATGCTATACTATTCTAAACCAATAAAGTGCATGCAAAGTCAAGAACAGAAACATACAGATGCAATGGATGCTGTTGAAGACGCTACTTGCTAAAGTAAGGCATGGCGTATAAATATACGCCACATGGATAAAATGACACGCAGGGTGTCCACGGGTCGAAGCAAGATGATACTTACGAGGGAATTTTGTGCCATGGATTTATGCATACGTGTGGTGTATGGGCGTAACTTTGGTACTTGGGAAGTACCTTTGGATCCATGGATGACATGGAATGAGGAGATGTGCTTGGCACACAGATGATGCCTCGGCGCTCGGGGAGCGCCTTGGGCTTTTATGAGATGATATGAAATGAGTTCGCGTTTGGAGCGCGAGCAGATTTTCGGCACTCGGGGAGCACCTTGGGTTTTTATATGATGAAATGAGATGAGTTTATGCTTGGTGCATAAGAAGAGTTTAGCGCTCGGGGAGCACCTTGGGCTTTAATACGATGGAATGAGGTGTTATGAAATGGGATGGCATGCTGGACACACTGATAGCGTTTCGGTGCTCGGGGAGCACCTAAACAGCTTGATGTATGAATGAGATGTGACTTAGTCGTGGTTGAATGATGTCAGGTAGATGGAGACTAGAATGAAAATGACTTTGTTCTTTTTATTTATTTTGGATGTTCTGCAGATGCCCCAATGCTATGTAAAAGGAGATGCAAACAGGCCGCGTGTGATCCGACACGCGGGTAGGGGTTCGGTACCTTTGGGGTGCCTAATGGATATCATGAAATGGTCGTGTGTGGTCGACACATGGACAAGGTTTCGACACTTTGTAGATCTATGAGGTGATATGAAATGGTCTCGTGAGGACCGTCCCACGGACAGAATTCTATTGCTTTTGAGGCATCCAATATGGAATGATGTTATTGGTGAGTCACGTGTAACTTGAGGCACGAACAAAGATTCGGTGTTCGTGGAACCCCTTGCATGATTTAGTAATGTCATGGAATGCCCCTATATGTGTAGTAACTGGGCACTCATGGAGTACCCTGGATGATTCGATAATGTTATGAGCAACTCGATGTGGATCACGACACACAAGCAAGATCTCGGTATCCCTATGACACCAATGATGGATGGATGAGATGTTGTGCAATGTTTGTCATGTGACTCCCCACATGAAAATATATCTAGGACCGTTGTGGTCTCCTAGTGAATGTTATGGCACAGTAGAATGGCCGAGTGCAAACCAGGGCACAGGAAAAACACGGATGGTTTTGGGACACCCGTTATGAAATGAAATAACCATGATGGGCATCCTTGAAACATCCTGTATTTAAATGGAATGCAATGGTTTGAATGAATTTTTGTGTCACACAAAATGTGGATGGCAACACAAAGATGTGGTTAGAATGACATACAGGACAATGTCGTGCATACAAGGTACGAATGCATATGTCACACAAATAAAGTGTCATGGCTACACAAAGACGTGGTTAGGATGTATAACACATAAAGTGATGCATGCTTCATGAACATGCCACACAAAAGATGTGAACAAAACATGGATGAAATGTCGTGGCCTCACGAAGATGTGGTTAGTGTCAATGTCATGCATATGTTGATAAAGATGTGATGATGACGATACATGGATGACTGTGTGTGTTGATGCCTCGTGAATGAAAATGATAATGGATGTGATTTCTTTGTTCTGGAAATTCTAAGAATGCCTAATGTCATGTAAAAGAGAATGCAAAAGAAGTCGTGCATGAGCCGACACATGGATGGAGGTTCGATGCTTTCGGGGCACCTAATGGGTGTTATGAAATGGTCACGTGTGCACCATCACACGGACAAAGTTTCGACGCTTTGTAGGTCAAAATGAAATGGCTTGACATGGTCACATGGAAGCCATTCCATGGATAGAGTTCTGATGCTTTTGGGGCATCTAACATGAAGTGATGCTACAAACAACTCGCGTGTAAATAGAGACACAGACAAAGGTTAGGCATTTGCAGAACACCTTGCATGACTTGATAATGTTATGATATGCTCCTATGTGTGTAATAATTTAGGCACTTGTGGAGCACCTCGAATGAATTATTAATGTCATGAAACAATTTCGATATGGATTGCGACACACAAGCAAAGCTTCTACATCACTGTGACGCTTACGATGAATGGACATGGAATGAAAAAGTTGTTGTGTTATGTCATCTTGCGACTTGCTACATGACACAGACCTGAGACCTTTGCGATTTTCTAGTGAATGATATGATATAGTAGAATGGCAAATGCGAACCGATGCACAGGCGGACCATAGGTAGATTTGGGGTTCCCGAAATGGGATGAAATGAAATGATCATGATAGGCATTCTTAGAATGTCCCTAAATAGGTGTAATGGAATGAAATGGCATGAATATGTATGTCACACAAAATGCAAGTGGCTACAGAAAAAAGTGGTTAGGATGCATGACACACGGGATGATGTCATGTATGCTTTATGGAAATGTTGGCACACGAGATGTATGTATAACACATAAATAGAATGCCATGGCTGCACGAAGACATGGTTAGCATAGATGTCACACATATGCATATGTGTTAAAGATGGCTACACGAAAACATGGTTAAAATGGCACATGAATGATTATGCGCATTAGATGCTTCGTGAAAAAGTAAAAAGAAAATCACAACGGAACAAATGTTAGCACACGTAAAAACATGCTCTCCCTTCCAACCTTATTTCTCCTTTCGATTCTTGCATTCTTCCTAAGTGTTTGGTCTCTTTGGCATCAAAGGGGGATACTAAAGGCACACGCTTAATGTTCAATTTTAATTTTATGTTTTGGAAATCCTAGGGGAAGTTACTAAGCCATTACATGTGGGCCAAAGTCAGACCCAAGGGTCGTACAAGGTCCCATAGCGAATATACACTCCTCACCGTAGAACACGATGTAAGGTCATGTGGTGCTATGAGTGGTTTACCGCGTCGGGTGTCTCCAATCCTGGCGGAAGAGGTAGTCCACCTTTTTGGGAAAATCGGGGCAGATCAGTGTATTTGAGGGGTTGAGAAGAAAAAATTGTCATGATATGCAAGGTATGAATAAATATGGAATTTATAAATCGATAAATGAATACAAGCGAGGTTATATTTCAATAGTTGCCTAAGTTCCTTAAGTTTTTATGAAAAACTTTTTAAGAAACTTTTTATCCCCAGCGGAGTCGCCACTGTGAGTGGACGACCTAAAAAGCGAAATGCAGCGAAGCAAACCGGGGATTTTCTAAAACGGGTTTCATGATGTTTTGGAAAACGAGTTTTCGTTTATCTTGCTTTAGGGAAAACCATTTGTTCATTTTGGAAATTCATTTTATAGAAAACATTTTCCCATTTTATTACTTAAAGACCTCGAAACCTGAATTTCAAGATCAGCGACAGAGTCGCCACCCGGATCAGCTCATCCAGGAAATTCTGGTACTGCTCCCTACCGAGCGTAGACTGTTGTACCTAATCCAGAGATTCAGGGTTCGGGCAACTTAAATATTCAACCTCGGGCATGAATTCAGTTTATTATTTATATTGCCATATTTATTCAATCTATTTTCTTTCTCTACCCCGTTTGTTTAATTATCAGCCGATGCTCAAGCAAATGATGGAGATAAATTGCAGAAAAATAAATCATACATCTAAATTATACAAAAGAATAATAAAGGCCACTTATACAACCAAATTGAATAAAAATAAAAACTCTCGTCCTCACATTACAAGCGCCTAGAATACACGAGAATCTAAAAAATTTACAAATGCCTAAATACACGAATTAATCTATTAATTACATGAAAAATAATAAGAATGAAAATAAATGCTGCAAAACAGGCGGTTAGCGCAGTTTATATCACAAAAACAAGTAGGACTCACAGTAGGACAGAATTGGGATTTTTAGAAATGGGAGCATGCATTTAGGGGGTAACTGGGTCGACTCGACCGGTCGGCCCTGTTAGACCTGGAAAACGGTTTTAAAACGCTCTCTAGATTTTTGTGCTAGAAAATAATTTTTTGAAAAACATTTGGCTCAATTTCATGCAAATTTTTAGATTTCAGTGGGTCTGTTATCCCGGAACTCGGGGTTCCGTTCGTGCGGATTTTTCCTAATTTCAACATCCATCTAGGGTCCGAAAGCAGTAAACATGCCGAAAACGATTTGAATCTGAATACTGCATCACTTGACGACGTCCGTATAAGCCATCCAGCGATTCTGTCTCCTTCTGGAGACTACAGTCATACGGCTCTAATTAGAGCTGCACAGCTCTAATTACAGTCATGCGACTGTAGCATCCCAAACCCGAAAATGGTTTTCTCACACCAGCATGAAAATAAATCTGAAAAAAAAAAGTTTGATGATGTACAGGTGTGTTTAGGCCGAAATATATCACAAAAGAATGAAAGAAACGGAGAACGGGGCTGTTTTTGGCCAATTCTGGGGATATTTGGGTTTCTGCCCAGGAAAGCAGAGCCGTGCGGCTCTAGTTATGGACGTGCAGCTCTGTTCTTGAGAAATAAAGCGGTGCAGCTCTGCTCTTGAGAAATAAAGCGGTGCGGCTCTGTTCTTGAGAAATAGAGCCGTGCGGCTATGTTCTTGAGAAATAGAGCCGTGCGGCTCTATTTCTCAAGAACATAGCCGCAGTCAGGAATTAGAGCTGCCCGGCTCTGACTAGAGCTGTGCGGTTGTAATCAACAGCCGGTTTCCAAAAAATTTGTAGAAAAATGAAAAAATCACAACAACAACAAACCAAAACGAGTTTAAGGCCTCTCAGAGATTACCTTGCTATTGTTTTGATGTGTTTAACATGCAAAATAGGATTGAAAACTCGAAACACTCCTCGAATCCTCAACCAGCCCGAAATCTCGAAACTAATCCGAATCGATCTGAAACCAATCCGAGATTATTCCAATAGATTAAGCAAAAATCAAGCAACTTCCTCTGTGTCTCGACCCTTTTCTCTCTTTCTCTCTGTTTTCTCTTTTTTTTTTCATAGGCTCCCTCCCCCTCCTCCTTTTGATTCTATTTCTTTTCTTTTTATATTCCTTTCTCTCTCTTGTCACTTCTCCAATTAATGAGCCACCTGAGGATTTCGGTTGAGAAAAGCAAAAATCCGCCCGTTTCAGACAAGTTGTTCCGCTTTTGCAGGCAACTTGGCTGACCCATCAGAGCCATGCGGCTCTAAGCTGTTAGAGCCGTGCGGCTCTAAACCATAGCCGTGTGGCTCTAGTTTTGAAACTAGAGCTGCGCAGCTCTAGACAGAGCTTAGGCTGATTCCGCTAATTCCCATGCTTATCTCTAAGCTCTGAAATCACTCGAAGGACCTTTCTCGGTATTTCGGATCATGGATAGCTCGGATTTTGAAACATTTGAGATACTCCAGACGACATTCCAGTTGTTTTCAAGTCCAATCTGTATCCGTCAGCTCAACAGGTAAAACAAGAATGCTCATCATAGAGTGCCCACAAGCCAATGGAGCGATGGAAGCGGCCAACAAGTCTATCAAGAGGATTCTGTCGAAAATGGTAGTCACCTATAGAGATTGGGCCGACATGTTGCCATTTTCCTTATGGGGATATAGAACAAGCATCAGAACCCCTACCAGAGAGATGCCATACTCATTGGTTTATGGGATGGAAGCTGTCTTACTAGTGGAAACCGAGATTAGATAATTAAGGGTAGTCATGGAAGCGCAGTTACCAGAATCTGAATAGGTTTAGTCGAGGTATGAACAGTTGGTGTTGATTGATGAGAAGCATCTTCGGGCTTTAGATCATTTACAGATGTATCAACAGTGAATGGCCAGGGCTTATAACAGTAAAGTCTATCATCAGAAACACCCACTTAAAGCCGAGGATTTGGTACTTAAGCAGATGAAGCAGACCAATACGGATGTGTGGTAGAAGTTCAAGCCTAACTAGGAAGGTCCATATGTGGTAAAAAAGGTACTTTCAAAGGGTGCTGTGAAGGTCATGGATATGGACGAGAACGAATTCGTCAACCCCATCAATTAGGAGAAGCTCAGGTGATACTACGTGTAAAAAAAAGTCCGATGGATCGAAAACCAAAAAGGCGGTCCATGCAAAAGTTAGGACAGTGACGTGAACACCATCAGAGGGAAAATCTACAAAGACCAGTTGGTGGTAGTCGTGGATTCGGTCGAGACGGATACCATTACTGATTCTGTTCTTAACTTCATTTCATCTTTGATGTGCATTGTGCTAAAACATTATTAATGAATGGATGGATGAATGCTTTGTTCTGTTTGTTTAAACGTCCTAAATCAGCTTGAAATTGAGTTCAAAATATACATATATGGTTGTGTACATTGTCCGTTTGCATGCATCTCACTTCAAGTTAAAAAAAAGAGAAAAAATCCGATAGACTGAAAACCGAAAAGTGGTCTATGCAAAAGTTAGGATACAAATAAAAGTTTGCTGAGTCGAAAACCCAAAAAGGCGGTTCAGGCAAAAGTTAAGATAGTCTGATAGGCCGAAAACGCTAAAGGGCGGTCCATGCAAAAGTCAAGACACAAAACAAAACACAAGTAACACAATTGCAGGTTCAGGCAATCCTAATTCCCTGTAACCCGAGGCATTTCAAGGTCAGTGCCTCACGTTGACGGTCAATGTACTGAAACAAAATATGTAGAAATGGGCCCATGCATAGGTAGTACAAGCAATGTAGCAGAATGAGCCCATATACGGGCTATATTGTCAAAGAAGGAAAAGAAAGGATCTAGGACTATGCCCCATCACCCTAATCATCCACTTGGTTCTTATCCCCAGTGTTCTCATAATAAGCAAGCCGCTCCTCCAGTGGATCCATGCGTGTCCGAAAAACTTGGTTCATGAGCTCTAGATCCGTAACTAGGTCGACTCACGATGTTGAACGCCAGATGTAGACTACACCAAGACCAACAGCAGAAACATCATGTCACATACATGCATACACTTGAAGCATACACACACACACCTACATACATGCATCAACACTGACTCAAGTACAGATACTTGCTGTCATCATCGGGTTGCCCTGAGTCGTGGGCACTCTAAAAGTGGAAATAACCCGACACTGGGGCATCCCCTAGGTTATAGCATGCGAATCAGAGCTGCACGGCTCTAAATCTCAGGTAAGAGAATTTTCTCAATTCTCATAATTTCCATTTATGCCAATATAATCCCGAGAGGGGTACTCTTTGCTTTTTGTAGGTATCTAGGGGCAAACCAATCAAGCCGTATTTATTCTTGATCGAAGGGGCAAAAATTTTTGTTTCCAAAATTATCGATCAAGGAATAAATACACACTCTCGACTCAAAAACCAGTGCCACTTTGGGCCAATTTCAGAATCAGCGCCCCTTTGGGCCAACTTCAAAATCAGTGCCCCTTTGGGCCAACTTCAAAATCGGCGCCCCTTTAGGCCAACTTCAAAATCGGCGTCCCGTTGGGCCAACTTCAAAATCGGCAACCCTTTAGGCCAACTTCAGAATCGGTGCCTCTTTGGGCCAACTTCAGAATCGGTGTCCCTTTGGGCCAACTTCAGAATCGACACCCCTTGGGCCAATTTCAAAATCAGCGCTTCTTTGGGCCAATTTTAGAATCAGTACCCCTTTAGATCAATTTCAAAATTAGCGCCCCTTTGGGCCAATTTCAAAATCAATGCCCCTTTGGGCCAAATTCAGAATCAGTGCTCCTTTGGCCCAACTTCAAAATCAGCTCCCCTTTGGGCCAACTTCAAGCCCAAGCTCCTAGAACTAACTTTAAAATTATTGTTCCACGAAGAGCCGAGGCGCGTCCCCAGCAAGATGTTACACCTAATTTCTTTGACAACCCAAGATGCCAGGTACGTTTTCTTTCTTTTCTCACCGTGCTCTTTATCATGAGACCAAACTCAATCCTAGCATAATAGCCTGATTATGTCGACTTTGATCCCGTGAGGTGCAGCCTGTGAACACGGGTTTTTCCCGACCTCTATGATGAAAATCCTATGTTACCTGTTAGACTGACAAAAGTGAGTCAGACTTGAGAATGAGTGGGATGTTGCCTGGAATGTCTCAAACGCTCTGAAAACCAAACAGTCCTCAATCCAAAACCCCGAGAAAGGTCCTTTGAATGATTAGAGGGCTTAGAGGTGAGTGTGGGATTTAGGAGAATCCATCATGGCTCTAATTAGAGACGCACGGCTGTAGTTTCACAACTACAGCTGCACGACTTTACTTCCAGAGCTGCATGGCTGTAACCTTACAGCCATGCGGCTCTATCGTGCCATTAGATGACTTCCTAAATAGCCAACATTAGTCTTTGACAGGGAAAGAGATTCCTTAATTTGGGGGATTTTTAAATCGAGATTTGCTAGGTCGAAAGGAAAGAGCAGAATAACAGAGAAAGGCAGCACAGAGAAAAAAAATCAGAAAAGAATCAGAGAGAAATCATTCTAAGAGAGAAAAACTAAAAAAACCAAAAAGGAAAGAAAAGAAAAATACCAGAAACAAGACATAAAACACACTAGAAACACTTAGGGTGAGGGGGACTAATCATATCACATTCGTTCAGGTCTATTCTCGGGTCTTGTTCGGATCGATTCAGGACTTGTGTTTGAATATTTCAGAGTGTTCATAAGATTCTAAGTGCATTATAGCTTCCAAATTCACTTCCGATCATCAAACAAACTAGAATATCAACAAGGTAAACTCTAAGAGGCCTTAAACTGGTAATTAGTTGTTTTGCACTGTGTTTTTCTATGTTCTGTTAAATTTCTAGAAACTATCTATTTGATTATAGTCGTGCAGCTCTAACTATTGGGATTTGTCATCGGAAATCACCTGATAAAATGCGGAAGAAGGCGATGATTTCCTCAAATCCGTGCCCAATAGCAATTGATATGAAAATTGTAAAATCAAAAATTAACTAGAAGAGAATCAATTCTTACCAGGAATATCTCTTCTAGAGATGGCTACAAAAATCAAACTAGATTCCCTCCTGTTCACGCACACGAACGGCTAATGAACACGACCCGTACTAGCGATGGAATCAAGAGTTTGAGAGAGGAAGAGGGGCTGCAATTTTCGACTGGAATTTTGCATGTATTGGCTGAATTCTCTAGGTCACCATTTGACCTAGATGGCTGAAATTTTTCACAAAAAATTTCAGCCTAATCCATCTAAATCCTACGTGGGCTTTTCTCCTTCTCAAGCCCAGTTCAATTTTAATTCTTTTGGTCCAATTGATTATCAAACTTAATTTTATTTAACATGTATTCTAACATATTATACCATAAAATATGTTCTATACATTTAAATTAAAATTAATTTGATTAATTAATTTTACCATGCAATTAAATTTGACAAACGTAAAATTAAGATACATGTAAACCTATATATGCGAAATATTTCTACCTAGGAAATAATCTCATAGATTAATTTAATTAATTATGAGATGGCCAATGCAAATATTAATTTTATTATCATGATCAATCCAATTGATCTTTATAATATAATTAATATAATCCTCTCTCTCCGGTGTGTATACTCCAAGTATACGGGTGATCCCTTAACTCCATGTTCAGACGTTCAACATGTACGAACCTGTGGGCCCATCTTTATGTTGGCAGTGGGCCTATGGCCCACAGACTGCAGGCGTGCTCTAGCAAGCCACTGCAGCCCCCAATTAAGATGGAGATGGCAGTCCAATTGAAATCATAACCATGTACTTTAAACTTATATATCCCATGTCATCGATATCGGTGTCCAACACAAAGGCATGGATTGATCACCCTCTTTTGTGTTCGGACATTTACTTGATCCCGAATGTACTGATGCTCACAAATAAGTTCCAACTTGTTTGGGTGTGGCCACACTCTTATCAATCACATTCATCAAAAGGCCGGTGATGTCTTCTCAGTGGACTACCGAATCACATATCCCTTCTGCATATCCATAGTACTGCGATGCTCAGAGACATACCCGAACATACCCATACTTGGAACACTTTTACAGGCCATTTAGGCGTACACCAAAGTATGCAACTTTACATCTAGCACCATCATATGGTCAGGTCAAAGGATCCATACAAGTACTACACGAGAATCACTTGTGATACTTTACAATGTGGATTTCTCGTTAAATGGATCTATCCAGTACCATGCTCTTTTTGCATGTACTCATTAACTTGGTTGACATCCCATGTCCAATGGCCGGTAAGACACCGCCATTCAACCAGGTTAATGATAGTCTCTAGTTCCATTCATTCCCATGACTGGAACAGACTACGGATCTCTTTATGGTCATATCGTTTCCCCTATCCATGGTCTTACTTCCAAGTGCATGACACTTGTTAACATGGATATGGATATGTCCATTGGATACTTCATTTAAAATACAGCACAAGATATATAATAAATGAATTAATGCCTTTATTAATGGCATAATATATGTATAATACAATAATCCAATAAATGTATAATACAAATACGAGGTCCAATGCCTCGGGATTAGGGCATATCTAACACTAACTAGAGCCTAGAGGCTGTAATCCCTTAGAATAGAGCCGAGCAGCTATAACTCTATAGCTCCACGGTTGTGTTCTTCTGGGCAGAAACCCAAAAAGCCCTAAATCAATCAAAAGCAATCATTTTTCCATTTTGTTCATCATGTTATGAATTATTTTGTTCCAATCACATCTGTTACATTTTTAATTATGGTTTTCAGTTTTTCTAGAACATTGATGTGAGATTTTCGGTTTCTTTGATTTCAATTTTTGAAATCCGAGGTTGTTCGATCCAAATCGGATCCACTGTCCAGCTTTACCGGACCCCCCAAGTTCCCAAAGTCCTTAGAAATAATCGAAAATGATTAAATCAGTGATTTTCAAAGCGGAGAAAAATAATTTTGGGTTCTGAATACTATAGCTGCACGAATATAGTTCTATAGCTGCACGGCTCTAACTAGAGCCGCACGGCTGTAGTTCCCAAAAGGAGGTAGAATCACGTGACGACTCACACGAACGTCATCGCGTGATGCTGTCTTTAGAATCAAAACTGTTTTTGGTGTGTTTACTGTTTTAGACTTTATATGGATGTTTGGAATTAGGAACCCACATGAATGGAACCCCGAGTTCCTGGATAACTGACCCACTAAATGGAGAAATTTTCATGTAATTGAGCCAAACGGTTTTCCAAAATGTTTTCAGGCATAAAAACCTACAGGGAGTTTTTAAATGATTTTCCAGGTATAATTGAGCAAATCGCCCAGACTTCTCGATTACCCCCTAAATGCCTGTTCCCATTTCCTAAAATCCCCATTCTGTCTTGTTGTGAGTCCTATGTATGCTTGTGATATAATTGTGCTAACCATTTGTTTTGCAGCTTTTTACTTCTTTTTATTTTATTTTGGATGTATTTGATAGATTCTCATATATCCTAGGCGATTGTAATTTTTTAGATATTCGTGTATTCTAGGCGATTGTATTGGTGAGAATCAGATTTTTTCTCTTTTTGGGTTGTAATAAGCGGCCTCTATTTCCTTTTGGTTTGTTTTGGATGTATGGTTTATTTTTCTGCAGTTTACTTTTATGCTACTTATTTTATGTCATTTGAATGAGCATGGGCTTACAATAAAAGATAAAATGGGTAAAGAATAAGTGAATATAATATGGTACTATAAACTTATAAATGAATGTAAGCTTGAGGTTGAATAGGTAAGTTGCCCAAACCCTGAATCTCTGGATTAGGTACAATAGGCTATGCTCGGTAGGATGCTGTACCGGAATTTTCTAGATGAGTTGATCTGGGTGGAAACTCTGTCATTGATCTTGAAATTTAGGTTTCGAGGTCTTTAAGTTAGTAAAATGGGATTTTCTAAAATGTAAAAACCAGTTTTCCCAAAAATTCACATTCAAAGAAAAAGGTTTTCTACAAAAGGATTTCCAAACAAATCAATAGTTTTCCTAAGTAAGACGTAAACCCATTTTCCAAACAATTCCTCCTTCTTTTTTTCCTTAGTTCGCTTCGCCACGTTCTGCTTTTCGTTAAAAAGGTCAGCCGCTCACATCATCAGTGGACTGAAAAAATCAAACAAATGATTATCCAATAATCATTTTATTTGGGTACAACCCTACACTACTCAGTCTCACTCGTCATGAGGCCGGTGATACCATCTCTTTTATGAAGAGATAGGAAATTCTTCCATATTAATACAAGTCCTATCATGGTTCCCGATATACCCAACGTACCCATACTTGGCACACAGTTTTGGGCCCGTTACGCATACAAGCTCACATCCAAGAGTGTAGTAATATCGAGTCTAAGGATCCAATATAAGTAATACATAAGAAACACTTATGACACTGGACCATGTAGTATTCTCACAAGCATGTCGATCCAGTACACTATTCACTAACATGTACTTATGTCCTTGATTGACTCTCCAAGTCTTATGGTCTGTAAGACACCACCTATCTCACAAGGAACATACTAGTCTTTAGTTATATTCATTCCCATGATTATAATAGACTAGGGATAGCTTTAAAACTGTGTTCTTTAAATTCATGGTCTTACTCATTGAGTACATGCTACTAACGAACATGAGTAAACACCAATTTATGGATTCTCAATATTTATTAATTGCACAAGTAATTAAATAAATATGATTATGCATTTTATTAATATTTAGATAATGTATATACAAATACATAAAACACCAAATACAACATCTAGGGACTAGGGCATACAGCAACAACAAAAGCTGTAATGTACTCCTTAATGGATGGGTTTTCAAGGTACGACCAAATTCTGATGGATATGATAGATAAAGTCAAAATGTCTTTCATTATAGAATGAGGCATTTTCTATTATAAAGTAATGCCATTTGAGCTACAGAATGCTGGAGCCATTTATCATAGGGCTGTTACAACCTTATTGCATGACATGATACATAAAGAAGTTAAGGTTTTTGTCGATGATATGCTTGTTAAATTAAGGACCCGGGAAGCGCACCATATTATCCTGGATAGATTCTTAACATGCATTCAGAAATATAATCTACGACTTAATTCCAAGAAGTGTGTATTTCGAGTATCATTAGGGAAGCAGTAAGGCCATATTGTTAGCTAGAAGGGGATATAGATGGATCCTAACAAAATTAAATCAATCAAAGAAATGCCTATGCCCAAGACAGAAAAAGAAGTCAGATCCTTTCTAGGTTCTTTACAATATGTTAGTCATTTCATAGCACGATTAACTTCAGTTTGTGAGAGGATTTTCAAGATTTTGAAGAAAGATTAGCTTATTATGTGGGATGATAGATGCCTATTGGCATTTGAGAAGATTAAAGCTTATCTGGCTAATCCACCAGTTCTGAGTCCTCCAATTCTAGGGAAGCCTCTAATTTTGTATTTGGTAGTTAAAGAATCTTCAATAGGGGCAATGCTGGCTCAGAAGCAAGAAGACAAGAAGGAATATTCAATTTATTATCTTAATAAGAAGTTGCTAGATTATAAAACTAGATATTCATCTGTAGAAAAGACTTTTGTTGCAATGGTTTGGCTTATAAAGAAACTTGGGCATTATTTCCAAACTCACAAAGTGTAAGTAGTAGCCAAAGTGGATCCTATGGAATACTAGTATGAAGCACCGAGTCTTGCCAAAAAATTATCCAGATGGTTATTACTCTTATCAGAATTGAATTGATTATGTTACCAAAAAGGTTATCAAAAACCATGCAGTGACGGAATTTCTAGCAAACCAACCTCTGGATTTTGATTATGTAGAAGATCTAAATCATTTTGATGAACAACTTGCCATGGTTGAAGTAAAGAGGTGGTTCATGTTCTTTGATGGAGCAGTTAACAAAAAAGTTGTTGGAACCAGAGTAATCATAGCTACACCAAACGGAGAAATCATTCCACTGTTGAAAAGACTAGATTTTTTGATAACAAACAATGGAGTAGAATATGAATCATGTTTGTTTGGTATGGAAGCTCTTCTCTTGCTTGGGGGAAATGATGTTTTGGTTATTTAGAAATATTACAGTACAGAAAAGAGTTATTTGGGCACTGTGAATTTAGGTATGTCATTGGAGAAGAGAACAAAATGGCAGATGCATTAGTCATATTATCTTCAATGTGGGAAAAATCCAACAGGAATGTAGCTACAACCTTTAGTTTAATAGTTTCTAAAAAACCCTGCTTTAAGATACAAGAAGTAATGCAGCTGACTGCAAATGAGAAGCTGTGGTTCTATGATATGTATCATGTTTTAAGATGTTTGATAAAAAATGAAGTAGAGATAATGATGCAGCAAGTGCATTCTGGTTAATGCAGACCATATATGAATGGTTTGGCACTGGCTAGAAAGATCATAAGATAGGGTTATTTCTAGCTGACAATGCAGACAGATTATGTGAAAGAGGCAAAGAAATTTCATGAATGTCAAATGTATACTGATATCAGTCATCTGCCACCTCTGGAATTACAGAATTTGGCTACACCTTGGCCATTTTCAACTTGGGGGATAGACATAATTGGGATAATTCATCCAACAACATCAAATAGGCATAGATTTATAGTGGTTGCAGTCGATTATTTCTTGAAATGGGTACAAGTAGAATCTTTTACTAGCATAACTACAAAAAAATGGCCAAATTTAATCAAAAGAACATCATTACTAGATATGGTATTCATCACCATGTTGTTACCAATGATGAACTCTAGTTTTAAGGGGTAACAACTAAGTTGCTAACAGAGCATAACATTGAACAACACAGGTCTTCTCCTTATAGACCTCAAACAAATGGAGTTGTAGAAGCAGTTAACAAGTCAACAAAGAAGATTTTGTAAAAGATGGTAGCCACTTACAGGAGAAACACCAGATTCTCTTATATATAGGATGAAGTAGTTTTACCAGCAGAGATTAAATTAAAGTTATAAGCTAAGATACCAGAAATAGATGGATTCGGGCTAGATATAATCAACTTACAAGTGTAGACGAGAAGAGGTTAAAAGCACTTGATCATTTGCAGATGTATCATAATAGAATGGCAAGAACTTACAATAAGAAAGTTAAACATTTGAGGAAGCAGTTGAAATTTAGAGATTTATTCTGAAATAGTAGAGTCCTACTAACACAGATGTAAAGGGAAAGTTCAAGCCTAATTGAGAAGGTCCATATGTTGTGAAGAAAGTGTTGCCCAAAGGTGGTGTCAGAATTTCAGATATGGACAGGAATAAATTTGTCTATCCAATTAACCAAGACCACATGAAGCTTTATCATATGTTAAAAAAAAGAGTTTACTAGGTTAAAAATCTAATAAGGGCGACCTAGGAAAAAATTAAGACACGAGAGAAAATGATCACTTGGAAAATCTGAAAGGGGCGACTGGTGACGGGTCGAGTTTCTGTATGGAATGTATAACATTTTGGAAACTGATCATTCATGTGTATCTATTTGGAATTCATCAATAAAGTATGATGTTTTGTCTAAATGTGTTTTCAATGCATGTTACAAATGCATAATCATGACTTGTCTTGCATAAATATTTCACTGAAGAAAGCACTTTGCATTTCACTTAGTTATATATTTGCAAAATCTAATGTTAGAAATAGATTAAATAGATGTAACATAAAATCATTTAATCCTCTAATCCTAAGTATCTTCATTTAACATCACTAAAGCTGTTAGTGTTAAATTTAACTTTCGTTTGACATTTTAAAAAAAACTGCTGACATAAAAACCTCAAAGGGCATCTCAGGAAAAAATTAAAGCAGCTCGCTAAGCTGAAAACCCGTATTGGGCAACTTAGGCAAAAATTAGAGCATTTGCAATTCAGTAATATATCCAAGATAGTTTTCTTTTGTAATGCCCCCAGCAGCAATCAATCCAAAGGTGTTTATGAACTTCAATAGAATAAGCAGTTGTAAAAAATTAAAAGCATTCTGTAATCCCTAACAAAGATTTCATCATTTCCCAGTGATGAATAGAGAGAACTAGAATTCATTTCCCTAGTGGAGTACAGTTAGAAATGATACATTTTCTGATATTAGTCATCGAGGGGTATACAAATTTGCCTCAGCACAGTTAACCAGGGGCATATATCAACAAATTGCAAAGATCAAGACAACAGACAGAGGACTGCTGCATACATTTGCTAACATGCATAACATGTATCAAACATCATACACAGGAACAAAAAATTTTTCAACAGATCTCCATCTCTGATTGAATGGGCAAAGATTTTTGTTTTCAAAGTCTATCGATAAAGAGACGAAGACTTGTTGCACCAAAGCAAAATGTCATTCACCCTAGCAGAAAGATTTTCATTTTACACAAAGGATTATGAAAGCTTCAAAATAAAGCAACACATATGGCAGCAAAGCGCATCTCCCTTTGATCTAATTGCTGATGAAGTTTATATGATCCCTAGTAGAGTGATGAATAACAACATCAAAACTTTCAACATCAAATCCCCAGTGAGTCGGTGTCTAAAGTTTAGCACACCACTACAATGACACCAAAAAGTCAGGTGGGTATTTCTTTCTTTTGTTCACTATGTTGTTCTTCGCATTCTTAAATTCACATTGGGTATCAATAGCCCATTATCAGTGTTGAATTTAATCACGTGACGGGCAGCTATAAGTGCCAGATTTTTTCAACCTCGATGATGAAAGTTTATTTAATTATCAGTTGTTCAGAGGTCATAGAGTGAGAATTTAGATTTTACAAGTTTAAGAATCGGACCCCAAAATCATTTTCGGACCGATTGTTTCAAGTTTTTGGGTTTAGAGTTGCATGGCTCTATTTTACAACTATACGACTTAAAGTTCATAAGCCGCATGGCTGTAACTTAAGAGCCGTATGACTATCATCCCATTAACTTGAGCTGTATGGCTCTTACTAGACAAGGAACATAAATCAGTAGATAAAGGAGTTGTGTTGATGGGCAACGGTCATCAAGTTATTGGTATTGGTAATGTCAAAATCAAAATGCATGATGGTGTTGATAGATACTGACAGAAGTGCGACATGTTCCAGACATGAAGAATAACCTTTTCTCCTTATATGCTTTAGATGACAATAGTTGCAGGTTTTTTGGTGGAGGTGGAGTTTTGAAGGATTTGAAAGGTGATCTTATTGTGATGAAGGCCAGAAAAGTTGGAAGACTGTACATTAAAAGGACCAACAACCACATGTATTACTGCAGTTTCCTCTTCCATGTTAAAGTCAGATGTTACCATATTATGGCACATGAGTGAAAAAGGCTTATCCATGCTCAGTACAAGGGGTCTCCTTTATGGCCAAAATATCTCCAAGTTAGAGTTTTATGAACACTAGATTTTTGGTAAACATAAAAGAGCTAGCTTCAATAGCGATGTTCATAATACAAAAGGTACTTTGGATTATATCCATTCAGACCTTTTGGTCCCATATGTGTTCCTTCAAAAGGCGACGCTCATTATATGCTTACCTTTCTTGATGATTGCTTAAGGAAGGCATGGACTTTTCTCTTGAAGCACAAAAATGATGTCTTTACCACTTTCAAGTAGTAGAAAGCCTTGGTGGTGATCTAGATTGGCCGGAAGATCAAACGTCTCAACACTGATAAAGGCTTAGAGTTTTTTAATGATAAATTTGACTCATTTTCTAAAGATATAGGCATCTCTAGGCATCTCACAATCCTAGGAACACCACAACATAATGGTGTAGTTGAAGGATGAACAAAACTTGGTTAGAAAAAATTTGTTGCATACTATCAAATTCTCGCTTGTCTCAAGCCTTTTGGGCAGTAGCGACTTCAACAACTGGTCATTTGGTGAATAGTTCTCCATCCGCTATAAATAATTATGAAACTCTTAAAGTGTTATGGTCTAGAAAACCTGCTGATTATTCTGATATGAGGATTTTGGGTGTCCTGTTTATGCCACATCAATGATGCCTAAATCTAAAAAGGGCATTTTTCATGTCTATCCTACTAGTGTAAAGGGATATAAAGTTTGGCCCTTGATCCCAAGTCACCAAAATTTTTAATCAACAGAAATGTTGTGTTTGATGAATATGATGTGCTTTATCCAAAAGAGGAGTCCTTAGTTGTAGCTGACACCAAAATACAAAATTTTAATAAGTAGGTGGAGTTTCCAACCGAGGTGAAGGATTTATATGCTCCTTCAAATATCACAGAAGAGCAAATTTCAGACCAGTGTTCCTAACTAATAGAATTAGAAGAAACTACCACTGATAGACAGGAGGACCATTCCGTAGCTGAAAGTGGGCTAGAAAGAGAAAGAAGAAAGCCTAAAAAGTTAGCAGATTATGTCACTTTTGCTTTTGTTGTTGCATAAGAGACAAAAGTAGTTTATGATCCTTCAACATACTCAGAAGCCATTTCTTGTGATGATTCCACAAAATGGTTGATAGCTATGCAAGAGGATGTGGATTCCCTACACAAGGACAGAACGTGGGAACCGGTGAAACTTCCTAAAAACAAAAAGATTTATTGTAAATGGGTCTTTAAAAGAAAAGATGGCATTCTAGGCATTGAGTATGCTAGGCATAGTTACTGGTTAAGGGCTACAGTCAGGTAAAAGGAGTTGATTTCAATGATGTTTTCTCTCATGTTGTTAAACATAACACTATTCTTGTCTTGCTTACTTTGGTTGCTATACATGACTTGGAGTTGGAGCAACTGGAATGCCTTCTTACATGGAGAACTGGAAGAGAAAATATATATAAGACAACCTAAAGTTTCAAGTTAAAGGTAAGGAAGATCGCATTTGCTTCTTGAAGAAATCACTGTATAAGTTAAAGCAATGCAATTTGATTTCTTCATATTTGGGCATGGTTACTCTAGGAGCCAATATATAGTTGTTTATATTTTAGAAACTTATGAATGGCTCATTCATTTATTTGTTCCTTTATGTCGATGATATGCATATTACTGCCAACGATATGTTTGATATTAACAAATTGAAAGTAGAATTAAGCAGTGAATTTGAGATGAAAGATTTAGGAACTATTAAGAAAATTATTGGTATTAAGATCCAAACAGATAGAGTTGCAAGAAAACTTTATTTAACTCAGAGGAGTTTTGTTGAAATAGTGTTGGAGCTTTTTAGTATGAAAAATGTTGAACCTGTAAGTATTCCACTTGCTACTCATTTTAGACTTTTTGTTGCTCTATGTCCTCCATTTGAGAAGGCTATTGAATATGTCAGATGTTCTTTACTTTAGTGTGATTGGTAGTTTCATGAATGCTATGGTTTGTACTCGTCTTGATATTTCCCATGCAGTCAATGTTGTTAGCATATATATGTCTAATCCTGATAGAGAACATTAACAAACTATGAAATGGATTTTGAGATATTTAAGGGGTACTACTAATGCTTGTTTAGAATTTGAAAAAAGTAAGAACAGGGTAGTTGGCTTTGTTGATTCAGACTATGCAGGTGATCTTTTGAAGCATATTAAATACACACACTATAAAGCAAGTGTACTCAGTCGCTCAAGTAATATAGAATAAGTAAAGTATCGATGCCATGAGGACCAATCATGTAATCAATAAACACAATTGGGCTATCTATTAACCTAGGCAAGATAGTATAATTTGATGAATGATTTTGATATCTAAGTTTAAAACTCAAGAAAGCAATTAATTAAAATGAAAGAAAATTGAATAGAGAAATTCAAATGAAGGCTAACTAAGGCATCCGGTTTCACTTAACATTTAGTCTAGTAATTCTTCAAGTCATACGACTAACTCGATTAGATTCCAATAATGGTGATTTCCACAAATAATCAATATCAGTTAGGGCTACCAATTCTAATTCTTAACCTAAACACTTAAACCTCTCAGTTCTAAGCAATTAAGCAAAAAAGCATTAAGTCCAACAAATCCCAGTATGAACTAGTGAGCCACAAAAGCAATGGTCATGCAATCGTTGTGTTATGTGGTTCCATTAATATAGTCCTTTGGTCAATTATAAATTAGCTAGAAACATCGAAATTGATAGTCACGCATTCAAGGCTAAACAGAAACAACCAATGAAAAATAATACTAGTTAAATTGTATTAAACTAAAAAGTAATTAGATAGAATTCATGGTAGGATCCACCATAGCCTTAGTCAATGGTGGAATTAGTTTATAACTACACTAAAAACAACCAAGAAAATTAAAGAAAACATAATCGAAAAAAAGTTGAGAAGAAACTATAGAATCCAGATGATCGATGGAGAATTGTACAAATCGTTGATGTAGATGGGATGAAACGTTCTCCGAACCCTAGCCTCCTCAATCACTGTTCCATAAAGTCATTGTGAGCGGACGACGCATTTTCGACGAGATGCGAGACTCCCTTTCGGAAGAAGCGCCACAATCTCGGGCGGGCCCCCACTTCGCGTGGGGTTTTTATAAATGGAAAATCCCGTTTTGGAAAATAAATGGAATTAATACATAAAATAGCCGAGACCTAAGTCTCGATGAATGTTGTAGAGTCGCCACCCGGCTCAGCTCAACCGGGAAATTTATAATGCAGCTGAACCGGACGAACGGCAGCTACACTATCCAGAGATTCGGGTTCGGACAAGTCCCTTATTTCTTGTCTAATTAAAATAAAATTGGTCAATGTTCAAAGATGGTATTTCAAATTCTAAAAGTCAATTTTATTGAAATAAATAGACATGCAGCACGCATACAAATTAAGGTAAAATAGTAAATAATTGAATTATTACAACCCGATCGAATAAAAGAATAAAAACTCTTGCCTCACTTTACAAGCGCCTAAAATACACGAGAATCTAGAAAAATACAACCGCCTAATATACACGATTTAATCTATTAAATTACATCCAAAATAAAAATAAAAAGAAATTAAAACCTGCAAAACAGAGGGTTAGCACAATATATAGCACGCCACACGTTGGACTCAAATAGACAGAATTGGGAAATCAAGAGCTGGGGGCATGCACTTAGGGGATAACCAGGTTGGCTCGGCTAGCCGGCCCGGTTAGACTTGGAAAACGTTTTGAAATGTCCCTGTATTTTTGGTTTTGTGGGAAATTCATTTTGAAAAAAATTTTTCTGGTTTACATGCATTTTTACATATTAAGTGGGTCGGTTTTCGGGAGAGCTGGGTCTCTGTCGTGGCATTGTTCTAAATGCAATTTTACTGAAAATTGAATCTATAGTCGTGAATGCACACAACAAAATTCACTTTGATGGTTTTCGGGGTTTTCTGAATTTTTTGGGATTTTTAGAAATTTTTGGGGATAAAAATGGGAATTCTAATTCTGGAAACCACGTTACAGTCGTGCGACTGTAAGTGGCCCGGAGCCAAAATCTCACCAAAACTTTATTTGAAGAAAACTGGGAAGAAAACACTGGAAATCAAGAACACTCATACGATTGTAACTACAGTCGTACGACTGTTCATCAAACTCAAGAACAGTTGTGTGATTGTTCTTGATTTCTAGAAACAAAAACGCAGAAAAATGGGTAAAATGCAGAAAAACCACACCAATCACCCAGAAAGCTTGTAAAAGAGAGGGGAAAAGGAGTGTTTACCTCTTTCGCGTGCGTCCACCGTAGGATTGACCCCTGGCGTCGCTCCAATCCACTAAAATCCAAACTTTTCTCCTTGAGTTAAGGTTTGAGATTCAGGTCTAGAGATTTCCAAATGCTGAGGGATTCTGATGATGAATTTCTCATTTTCTTTTTGATTTTTTTTCCCTTTTTCTCTCTTTTTCTTTCTTTTTCTTTTCTCCTCCTGTCTGCTCTTCCCCCCCCCCTCCTCTTTCTGTTTTTTTTCAGCTTTTGAGGTATGGGTTGGCTTACCTGCCGCGATCTACAGTCATATGACTGTAGTTTGCTTACAGTCGTACGACTATACTTTTTTTTTAAGTAAAATTTCGACGCTTACAGCTGCCCCTTCCGTGATCAAATTCACCACCCGAACTTAGTTTGGGATAGATGATGTGAATTTGAGAAACGCGACTCAAAGTGTCGCAGACACAGGAAATAACCTGCCGTTAAAATAAGCCGATATCAGGTCTAAGTTACCCGAGGCGATGCTGGGGAGGAAATAAGTAGATATCAGGTTTAGGTTACCCGAGGCAAAGCTGATGAGGAAATAAGCCGATATCAGGTTTAGGTTACCCGAGGCAAAGTTGAGGAAGAAGTAAGCCGATATCGGGTCTATGTTACCCGAGGCAAAGGTGAGGAAGGAATAAGCCGATATCAGGTTTAGGTTACCTGAGGCAAAGTTGAGGAAGAAGTAAGCCGATATCGGGTCTATATTACCCGAGGCAAAGGAAGGTGGATTGTAGATTAGCCGATATCAGGTCTATGTTACCCGAGGTAAAGAAAAATAGAATCTTGATGATTTGAAATCTTACTGGAATTGGGTGGACTTGAAATAATAAGAGGTTCAAGGATCTGAAACCATGCTTGAACGTAATGGAGTTCAAGGGTTTAAGATCTAGCTTGAATGAAGGAGATGGTTCAAGGATTTGCGACCATGCTTGAACGTAATGGAGTTCAAAGGTTTGAAATCTGGCTTGAATAAAGGGAATTCAAGGATTTGCAACCATGCGTGAACGTAATGGAGTTCAAGGGTTCAAAATCTGGCTTGATTGAAGAGGGATAGCTTTAGGAATGATAATTTTGATGTTGGCTGGGGAATGAGTATTTATCCCTTGATCGACGATTTTGGAAACAAAAATTTTTGCCCCTTCGATCAAGAATAAATACGGCTTTATTGCTCTGTCCCTTGGAAACTTGATTGTTCTGCCCCGACATTGTGCCATCTCTGCCTTGAGAGCGATCCTGGTTAGGGCAGACCTGGTGATGGTAGTGGATACCTACACTTGGATGAGTTGCGATGCATATGCATATGAACTGTATGTGTTTACTTTAAACGTATGCATGTATGTACGGATGCATGTATAGTTCTAAATGTATGCATGCATGTGACATGTGGCTTATGCTTTGGTCTTGGTATCCGTGCGAGCCTAGAGACGAAATTCACGGCTTGTGACTGGCCCCGATGGTAACCCAGATGACCTAGTCTGATTGTTCTGACCGAGTGACTACTACGCTGATCTAGGTATTAGGGGAGTTGACCGTCTTGAGTGACCTTCCACTTTACCCTCTACATACCCTGAGGCATTGTCAGGCTCAGTAGGTCAGAGTAATAGGCTATGCCGACGGATGGTCCGTTTGATCGAGCAAGAAGATGAGAGTGAGACCTTGCATTTCCGTACCGCATAGCAGGAGCTTCTGCGATATTGTTACGGGCTTGGATGCAATGTCCTACTGATGGATGTTTATACGTAATGGCATGGCGTATGCAAGATGAACATCTAATCGGAATATCTAAACACATAATATTGCAATGGTGACATCAGAATGAGTGTAACAGGGAATGTGACAGTGACTCTAACTTTCTATATCACCCCTCTCCTGTTGCCGACATGTCCTTTCGGTTTTCTGTGTCAACAAGTTCTTTTTTTTTTTTTTTTTTTTTGAGAAAGATTCTGTGATGGGCATTTTGTCTGTGTTCATCCCTGTTGCGATGGTTTGTCTTAGGAGGGGAAAGATATATCTTGATATGTTTATTACGACTCGCGAAGATAATGCTGTCGATGATGCCCAGTGGTTCGGTTTTTTACTTGCCCCTAATATTATAGGTTTGAGTTCGGGAAGTATTATGGGTTTGTGTTTGGGAAGTAAAGCACACTGTGCAATGTGGCCTATAAGTGAACATTGATATGCAATAACACAACAAATGCATATTGAACACCAAATTTGAATACAAAATATTCATGGCATAGGGAATGCGGATGCATTAGGAAAATCTAAAATGTAGCTCTGGTTTTAATTGATGCCCCTTCAAATTATCAATATGCCCTTTCGGTTTTACACATTGGAGTTTTTTTTTTTTTGGCTCGATCACTGGATAGAGTTGCTAATGTGGATGGACAACCTGAGATGAATTCAATTAACCACTGGATTCTCCTGCGATCTGATGCTGTATTCATGTTTCCAATTCACCCCAGATTTCAGTTAAAGCACGGCTCCCGAAGACTGAATTCTTGAAATGGTTGGCAAATGCAACTTTCCCTTTAAATATGAGTACAACAGACTTTGTAAGCTCTCCTGTTGATGGTATCGTCCCCTTTATGATTGTTGAAAGCTTTATAAAGCCAACTTGTCCCAACACAGTTGGTGAAGTTCATAAATGCATAACCAAAATTTCCTCCGGTCTTGAAATCCATAGGCAATTAGAGGAAATCATAAGCAGGCTTCCCTTTGGACTTATTCTTGTTTTCCTCCAAACAATGCTTGCCCAGAATTTGTAGCAGATTATGTCTTTGAAATTGATTTGGTAGATTTCTGATCATCAGGCTTGTTTTTCCACCAAGATTAGCTTCAATCTCTTTTTTATTCAGCTTGGTCTCTTCAATAGTCAATTTCTTGGGCAACCACTCTTGTTCCTTTTCACCTGCAGAAACTATTTTCTTCTTACTCTGGAATCTCGAAGCTATGTATTTCATTTTCCCCCTTTTTCAGCATTGTTGAACTCATTTGAAGCAGATTCATATCCAAATCCTCTATCCATCATCAAATCAAATCCCTTCCCATTATCTGAGGGTACTAAATAATTAGTATGGGAGTTTAGATTAAAGAGAAATGGCATGGGATTAAAAGGGTATCCCCAATTTGGTACAGGTTGATGATAAACGAAGACGGATTGAAACGGTGCCATAACCACCTATTCTGATGCCCTTCCGCTGATGAGATGGTGCGGAACAAAAATGATATGGAGCAACATTGGGGTTCAACTTCTTGTTAGAAGCCATTGAAGGTAGAAAATATGGAATCACAGAATCGGTTCAAGTTCTAGAGAGAAGATGAAAGATAGAAGATGAAAGTGAAGGAAAGACAATAAAGGGAAGACAAAGGTGTTGAAGGCAAATGGAGAAGATAGAGAGGAGAGTGAAAAGACAGCTACTTTGGGTAAAGACGCCGATCTTCTCTGTCACCGCACGAAGTTAACTTTTCAGAACAGGCAACAACGTACTTATCTCCATTGTCTCAACTAATTGACCCCGGTATTTCATGTAATAGGTGGGCCGCCCCCAGATTCATTAAGCACTCAACAAAGTTTGACTCTATGATTGAAGAGAGAATAACTTTAGGCCAGGAGTAGAAATTTGACTATAAAAGAGAGCTGAGATCTTCCATCGGTGCTTGCCCTTTTGTTTTCTTTTTTTTTTTGAAGAAGTTAAATCCGAACCACAGCCACTTATTGATTTTCCTACTGCATTCAGATCCATGTATGTCATGCGTGTTTGATATGCCCTTTTGGATGAACAATGCATGTGTGATGTCATATGCATATGAATGCCACACAAACAAAACTATACATGCACTAAAACTAATGTCTGCTTTAGAGTTTTACAGCATGGTGGGTGGCGAAGGTCATTTGGATTTCTTAGGGCTTGGTGCTTTTTGATGGGTTTGTTTTTTTTGTTTTTTTTTTGAAGAAAAGGGCTTAACTGAAGTCAGATTCACTTGTAAATTCCCTGTAAGACTTAGATTGATGTCATGCATTTTAATATTATACGAGATGGACTTGTCATTTCAGATGATCAAATGCATGCTTAATGCCATAACATGTAATCACCACACAAGTAAGAAAATAACAAGATGCATTGCATTCAAAATGAGTTCAATACACTTTACAAAAAAAATGAGTTCCCTACTGGAAGGAGCCTCTAAAGGTATTGATCTCATAGCGCCCGACTATTGCTTATCCGGTCACTGCCCCACTCTCATCAGATCAAGCTTTGGAGCTCTTCATCATATTTGGTTTGAGGAATTTCCTTGCCAGTCTCCCTAGTTGTCCCCGGATGCTCATTAGTAGTGGATGGTACCTTTAATCTTCCCTCATCAACTAACTTGCGGATCTCCTTCCTTAAAATATAGCAAGCGTTGGTTCGGTGACCTGTCGCTACATGATAGGTACAGAAGTTGTTCTTTTGATCCAGTGCCAGCTCCACATACGACTTGATGCTCTGCAGTAGCCCCTCTTTTCTACATTTGGCAAATAATTGGCTCAGTGAAAAAGGCCATGAGGATATACCCTTTCCATCACCCTTGGGGAATGAACTCCTGGTTGGTCGCGGAACAAGGTCAGTGTTGGCTTTGAGGGGGGCCATTGATTCTGCTTCACCATTCAGTCCTCTTATTACTCCCTTAAGCTCAATCACACGGGCCTCCAATTCAGAGCACCTTGTCGTCAGCTTTTCCACCTTGTCCAGATCACCTCCTAGCATTTCCTTCAACATTGCCGCTGCCTCTTCCCTGACTATCTTTCGGAATCGCGATAAGGCAACATAGTCATCTAGGACATCTGTTATGGTGTTGAAGTTCACTGGGCCAGCCATTCTCGAGACTCTTTCCCTTTCTCCCCTGATAAGAACATTTGTTAGCATTGACTGGGGTATGTGCACAAAGGATACCAAGTCAAGGGATGATGCAGGTATGAATGCGAGATGTGATGCATACGTGTATGAACGATGATATAATGCGATGCCATGTCATGTTATGCAATCCTAAGCTAGTCATGTGCACACAAAGCCAGGAATGGAAACATGCAAAATGCAATGAATGTTGTTGACGAAGCTATATGCTGAAGTATAGCGTGGCATATAAATATGCAGCACATGGATAAGATGACACACAGGGTGTCCATAGATCGAAGCAAGGTGATACTTGCGAAGGGTTTACGTGTAGAGCATATCTTACACGGGAGGAGAGTTGACGTTTGAAACGGTACGTGTAGAGCGGATCTTACACGGGGAAGAGATGTAGTGTTTAAAGCGGTACATGTAGAGCGTGTCCTATACGGGAAGAGGTTTAATGTTTAGAGCGATACGTGTAGAGCTTAGTCTTAAACGGGGAGGAAGGGTAGAATTTGATGCGGTACGTGCAGAGCTGGTCTTGCACGTGTAGAACTTAGTCTTACACAGAGAGGAAATGTGCAGAGCTTGTCTTGCACAGAAAGATATAGGCAACGATACATGCAGAGCTTAGTCTTACACGGGGAGGAAGGGTAGAATTTGATACGGTACGTGCATAGCTGGTCTTGCACGGGGAGATTTGGAGCGGTATGTGTAGAGCTTATCTTACACGGGGAGGAAGTGTGCAGATCTTGTCTTGCACAGAAAGATATTTGGAATGGTACGTGTAGAGCTTGGTCTTACAGGGGAAGGATGGGTAGAATTTGATGCGGTACGTGTAGAGCTGGTCTTGCACGGGGAGATTTGGAGCGGTACATGTAGAGCTTGGTCTTACACAGGGAGGAAGGGTGGAGTTTGATGTGGTACGTGCAGAGCTGGTCTTGCACGGGGAGATTTGGAGTGGTACGTGTAGAGCTTGGTCTTACATGGGGAGGAAGTGTGCAGATCTTGTCTTGCACGGAAAGATATTTGGAATGGTATGTGTAGAGCTTAGTCTTACACGGGAAGGATGGGTAGAATTTGATGTGGTACGTGCAGAGCTGGTCTTGCACATTGAATTTGGAACGACACGTGTAGAACTTAGTCTTACACGGAGAGGAAATGTGCAAAGCTTGTCTTGCACAGAAAGATATAAGGGACGATACGTGTAGAGCTTAATCTTACATGGGAAGGATGGGTAGAATTTGATGCGGTACATGCAGAGCTGGTCTTGCACGGGGAGATTTGGAGCGGTACGTGTAGAGCTTGGTCTTACACGGGGAGGAAGGGTCTAGTGTGATGCGGTACGTGCAGAGCTAGTCTTGCACGAGGAGATTTGGAGCAGTACGTGTAGAGCTTGGTCTTACACGGGGAAGAAGGGTGCAGAGCTTGTCTTGCACGGAAAGATATTTGGAATGGTACGTGTAGAGCTTAGTCTTACACGGGAAGGATGGGTAGAATTTGATGCGGTACGTGCAGAGCTGGTCTTGCACGGTGAATTTGGAACGACACGTGTAGAACTTAGTCTTACACGGAGAGGAAATGTGCAGAGCTTGTCTTGCACAGAAAGATATAGGAAATGACACATGTAGAGCTTAGTCTTACACGGGAAGGATGGGTAGAATTTGATACGGTACATGCAGAGCTGGTCTTGCACGGGGAGATTTGGAGTGGTACGTGTAGAGCTTGGTCTTACACGGGGAGGAAGGGTGGAGTTTGATGCGGTACGTATAGAGCTGGTCTTGCATGGGGAGATTTGGAGCAGTACGTGTAGAGCTTGGTCTTACACGGGGAGGAAGGGTGCAGAGCTTGTCTTGCACGGGAAGATATTTCGGTATTTTAGGTGTGCGGGACACAAGGACAGGGTTTCTAATGATTATGGAGGACCTAAAGGTCTTGATGGAGTTTCTAGCATTTTTGGAACACTTAAATGACGATAGTGTATGCTGTGAAGTCCTTGGTGCTTATGGAATGCTTGAACGTTGTGGAGTGCTTGAATGTTTGATGGATGAATGAGAGGATGATCCCTCTTTTTTTTTTTTTTTTTTTTTCTTTGGACTTTGGACATTCCTAGTGCACCCAATGCTATGCAAAAATGCCATGTGTGGACCACCACACGGCTAAAGGTTCGGTGCTTTTGGGGCACCTAATGAATTTCATGAAATGGTCGCATGTGTACTGACACACGGACGAAGTTCGATGCTTTGTAGGTCTATGAGATAATATGAAATGGTCACACGGGACCGGCCCATGGACATAGTTCTTATGCTTTTGAGCATATGAAATGAAATGATGTTGTAAGAAAGTCATGTGCCATCGGAGACACGGACAGAAATTTGGAGTTCGGGGAACACCTTTTATGATTTGGTAATGCTATGAAATGCTCCTACATATGTGCTAACCCGGCACTCGGGGAGCGCCTTGAATAATGTAGTAATGTCATGAAGTAATCCGATGTGGATCACAGTATGGTATGATATTTATGATAAATGATCATGATGTCATGAAACGTCTCGTGTGGATTGTCACACGGAAATATACCTAGGACCATTATGGTCTCTATTGAATGAAATGGTTTGGTGGAATGGCCAAGCACAATCCGGTGCATTGGCAAAACACGGGTATTTTTGGGATACCCGATCTATGATGGAATGATATGATCGTTGTGGGCGTCCTTGGAATGCCCCTAATTTAATTTAGGTGATATGTCGTGAATGCTTATGACACACAAAATGCAAATGGCTACACAAAAACGTGGTTAGGATGCGTGACACGTATAATGATGTTATGTATGCTATGTGGAAAAATGCTAATCACACAAATATAATGTTATGGCTGAAAAGGAAATGGTTAGTATGAATGGCAAACGGATGATTTAATGTTTTCACACAAAAATAAAATGCAAATGTCTGCATAAAAATGTGGGTTAGTATCACACAAGATGTTCGATGTATGGAAAATGTCATATGTATGATAAATATGGATTATGATATAGAGTGAAATGTCGAGAAGCATGTAACACGTAGCACACGAAGCGAATTCTTCCAACCTTATTTCTCTAAGCGTGGTCAGTCTAAAAAATTTCTAACCGAGTCCTAGGTGGGGTTCACTTCAATCACCAACCAGGGGTGATGAAGGCGCGATTTTATTTTATTCACACAATTATTTTGGTATCCTAAGGGAATCCAACTAGAGCTGCCTATATGAGTTCGGTCCAAGTCGGGGTTAAAAATGAAGGTTCCCATAGCAAAATATACTCCTCACTTCTCCTCACTCAAGGGTCCGAACGAAGGGGTTCATACGAGGCTATGAGTGGTGTTTCGTATCTGTGCCCCTAAGACCATAAGGACCAAAGGTGACACTTCAACAATCCACCGGGCTATAAATGGATACTAAATCTAATGCAAGCATGTCTAGCTAAAGATGCAAAATGAAATACCAATCGAGAATCATCCACCTTATTTTAATTAGACACTTTTTAGGGCTTGTCAAATTCTTTTAAGTTTTTATAAGAAAACTTTTTAAGAAATCCCCAGCGGATTCGCCACTGTGAGCGGATGACGCGTTTTCGACGGGACGCGAGACTCCCTTTCAGAAGAAGCGCCACGATCTCGGGCAGGCCCCCACCTCGCGTGGGGTTTTTATAAATGGAAAATCGTGTTTTGGAAAATAAATGGAATTAATACATAAAATAACCGAGACCTAAGTCTCGATGAATATTGTAGAGTCGCCACCCGGCTCAGCTCAACCGGGAAATTTATAATGCAGCTGAACCGGACGAACGGCAGCTACACTATGCAGAGATTCAGGTTCGGACAAGTCCCTTATTCCGTGTCTAATTAAAATAAAATTGGTCAATGTTCAAAGATGGTATTTCAAATTCTAAAAGTCAATTTTATTGAAATAAATAGACATGCAGCGCGCATACAAATTAAAGTAAAATAGTAAATAATTGAATTATTACAACCCGATCGAATAAAAAAATAAAAACTCTAGCCACACTTTACAAGCGCCTAAAATACACGAGAATCTAGAAAAATACAACTGCCTAATATATACGATTTAATCTATTAAATTACATCCAAAATAAAAATAAAAAGAAATTAAAACCTGCAAAACAGAGGGTTAGCACAATATATAGCACGCCACGCGTTGGACTCAAATAGACAGAATTGGGAAATCAAGAGCTGGGGGCATGCACTTAGGGGATAACCGGGTTGGCTCGGCTAGCCGGCCTGGTTAGACCTGGAAAACGTTTTGAAATGTCCCTGTATTTTTGGTTTTGTGGGAAATTCATTTTGACAACAATTTTTCTGGTTTACATGCATTTTTACATACTAAGTGGGCCGGTTTTCGGGAGATTTGGGTCTCCGTCGTGGCATTGTTCTAAATGCAATTTTACTGAAAATTGAATCTATAGTAGTGAATGCACACAACAAAATTCACTTTGATGGTTTTCGGGGTTTTCTGAATTTTTTGGGATTTTTAGAAATTTTTGGGGATAAAGACGAGAATTATGATTCTGGAAACCACATTACAGTTGTGTGACTGTAACTACAGTCGTACGACTGTAAATTACAGTCTTGCGACTGTAAGTCGCCCGGAGCCAAAATCTCGCCAAAACTTTATTTGAAGAAAACTGGGAAGAAAACGCTGGAAATCAAGAACACTCGTACGAATGTAACTACAGTCGTACGACTGTTCATCAAACTTAAGAACAGTCGTGCGACTGTTCTTGATTTCCAGAACAGAAACGCAGAAAAATGAGTAAAATGCAGAAAAACCATACCAATCACCCAGAAAGCTTGTAAAAGAGAGGGGAAAAGGAGTGTTTACCTCTTTGGCTTACGTCTACCATAGGATTGACCCCTGGCGTCCCTCCAATCCACTAAAATCTGAACTTTTCTCCTTGAGTTAGGGTTTGAGATTTGGGTCTAGAGATTTCCAAATGCTGAGGGATTCTGATGATGAATTTCTCCTTTTCTTATTTATTTTCTTTCCCTTTTTTCTCTCTTTTTCTTTCTTTTTCTTTTCTCCTCCTGTCCGGTCTTCCCCCCCCTCCTCTTTCTGTTTTTTTCAGCTTTTGAGGTATGGATTGGCTTACCTGCCGCGATCTACAGTCGTACGACTGTAGTTTGGTTATAGTCGTATGATTGTAGTGATAGTCGTACGACTATACTTTTTTTTTTAAGTAAAATTCCGGCGCTTACAGTCATGTTCTAAAAATGTTCACCAAGGAAGAGAGGAAGAGAGAGAAAATAAAATAATAAAATAATTATAATCCAACTCTCTAAAGAAAAACAAGTTAACCCCTTCTATTAGGAAATGAGAGGTATAAAAACAAGGAAAAACCCTCAAGAAAATGCTTTGACTCCTTTCTCTTAAGTCAAAACCGCAGCTCCAACTAGACCCACCAATAAAGCGAGCCCAACAAGCAGTTTCAGTGCCAAAACTTCAAAATCAGCACCTCATAAAGCATGGTCATGCCTTAAGACAACTCCTGGACTGCTCCAAGCTAAATTTGATCTTTTTTCATGTACTTTTAGCTCTTTTTCTTCTTTAAGATCCTAACATAGAAAATAGCATAATGGAAGTAAAATACACCTTAAATAGAGTAAAATAACTCAATTAAAGCTCATAAACCAAGGAGATATGAGCATATAATACACTTATCATCTTGACAGAAGAAGATCCATTATGGGGTATGTGTTTACCCTTGGCAGTAGCGCTATCAGTTGGAAAGCTACTTTACAACCTATAATGGCATTATCCACTGTCGAAGTAGAGTATATGGCTGTAGTTGAAGTTGTAAAAGAAGCTATTTGGCTATGAAGTTTGGTTGGTGAAGTCAATTTAAATTTACAAAATATTGTTGAGCATTGTGATAGTCAAAGTGTTATCTGTTTAACGAAGGATCAAAGGTTTCATGAAAGAACAAAGCACATTGACATAAAGTACCATTTTATTCGAGATATTATTTCTAAAGGAAATATTGATGTTAATAAAATCGGTATTGCAAACAATCCAGTTGACATGATGACAAAGCCTCTTCTAACAAGCAAGTTCGAGCATTGCTTGAACTTGATTGGTTTTTGTGACAATTAAGCACGCTCGAAAGGGCAATAATTGTGAAGGTAGAATCTTTTGGTAAATTTCAAATCAAGATGGAGATTTGTTGATGTGTGATTTGAAATTTGGACCACATAATTAAGTCAGAAAAATTTTCCCCCGCAAGTGTTAAATATCTATTCTAATCCTCATTTTTTCTTTGTTTTCACATCTCATTGTTGACTTCAAGTCAACCATGCATGGCACCAATCCTACTATAAATACCCATGCAAATATATGTATTAAGCATCGAGGAAAGAAATACAATTCTATCCATAAAAATATATATATATATACCACATATATATATTTGAGAGTGTGTGTGAGGTTTTGGGGTGTATTGGGTTAAGGGTATTTGAGTCTTATTTTCTCCATTTCTATTGTACCACTTTCGGTTTTATTAATGGATTAATTTTCTGTTCTCCTTCACATGTGGAGTAGGCAATTTGTCGAACCACGTAAATTCCTTATATCATTTATTTTATTATTCTCTTTTATTTTGTTGTCGTTATATTCGTTGAAAATAAATATTTTGTTCCGCTGCGGGTTATTCCGTTACAAGAGCATTTGGAAATTTAAGGCTAAAGAATTCGATTATTGATAAATGCAATTTCATTCTGGACAATTTCTATGTTAAGGGGCCAAAACTGAAGTATCTGAAATATTCAATTAGAATTGGGAATTTTCATATGTTTAATCAATGAGAATTGGTTGAGGTTGATCTTGATCTTGATTTTTAGGATGGAGCCTGAATTTGATGAAGTTGGTACCCTTCTTTATGATTTTAAATAAGAAGTTTTATTTGCTCATGTTTTGACAGTTTGCAGTGTCTTTCTTCAGTTATTATATATTGTCCCCCTTATATGTGAAAATTTATAATAGTGGTAATCCAAACAAATAATAAAATTATTATTTTGCTTCTTGTTACATGTAATTGCTCTTTTCATATGTAAACAATGACTTTACAATGGGCCAATCTAGTCTATTGGACAAGAATCATTGTAAAATCGCCTTAATTTTTGGAATAGATTTAAATTACAATTTCTTGTCATATCAGTTTGAATCCAAAATGGGATGAATTATTACAGATGATAGGCCAAGGAGATGAGCCATTTGGTTTTGAATCCACTCTTGAAGTGCGACATCTAATCCTAAAAATGGCAATGCATATGAATGAATATATTGGGTTAAAATTCATATTAAATAGCTGCCTAAATCTACAAATCTTGACATTTGAGATTTACCCGGTAAGTATACTTATGTTGTCCTGCATCAGATAAGATTTAGATAATAAGAAATTGATAATATTGTTTTGATTTGGATTTGGATAGGATTAAGCTTCATTTAAAGATCTTTGGTAGAAGAATTTGATGGTACAAACAGAAGCCTTGAAGTAGTGAATGTGAAAGGGTTTAAAGGGATTACAATGTACTAATTAAGATACATATTCTACTTTGTTCTCTCTCTCTTATTCTCCCTTTTTTTTATTGGAGTAGCGTAATCTGCTTAGCAATGGACGTGGCGACATGGAGAGGATTGGCTTGTCCAATATATTTACTTTATTTCGTGCTAGTTTGCCAACCTTGCTTCTCCAACTTCTAGTTTCTGTTGCAAGCATGTCTCGTCAGTCCTCTCCGGTCAATTTGTTCTTTCATTAAAGATTGATCATTAACCTCTCAATTTGTTCCTTCATCGAAGATTGATAATTAAAGATTTTAATCAGATGCATTTTCAATTCAATAATTAGGGATTTATATTGGACAAAATGTTTTCAATTTAATAATTAGGGATTTCTATTGGACTAGATAGGGATATCAAATGTAAAGTGGGGAATGCTACTAAGCTATTAGAAAAAGGTGGAGTGGAGATGAAGATCAAGATGAGATTCTGATTTGTGTTTGCTTTATCTTCTCCCTCCTAATTATGTTATTCATTTTGAAGATCGACAACTACGATGTATTCTTTTTAGTCAATTTCTATTACTTTTCAATTTATCATACTGCTTGGTATAGTGACTCGCTAGCCTAATTTGCTTGGTATAAAGTTTTTTGTATTTAGTCTATAACAGAAACCAACTATCAATTATCATCTTGCTTAGTGATTCCTCACTCGATCAAATGTTTAGACAATAACATTGTCAGTGCGAATTTTTCAAGCTCAATAATGAAAACCAAATTAGTTATCCTTTGTATAAAGTTTTCTATAGGAATCGGTTTGAAGGATGAAATACGGAAACTAAATAAGCTTCTAAACAAATCCGAGAATCATCTGAGAGATCAGCGGCCTAAATCCTAATTTATTAAGAGTCGTACGACTCTTGTTTGGGTCCCATAGCTTTATTCAAAGCCGTACGGCTTTATTTAAAAAAGGGTTAATCCATGAGTCAAATTTACAAGCCGAAAATTTCTGACAAAAAATTAGTCGTACGACTATCAACAAGAGCCGTATGGCTCATCTCCTATACATTAGAGCCGTATGACTTATTTCCTCTACTAGACAAAAAAAAAATAACAAGATGATCATGGATTTTTGTCCGACCTTTATGATGAAGTCATATCAGTTATCCTTTTTCTTGAGTTCCCAGGAGACACCAGCCCGAGAAGCAAGGACTAGATTCTAACTCATGTCGAAACGAACCAAAAACTGTCAAAATAGAAAAGGAGGAATTTGACTTCAAGAGTTAGGCCGTACGACCTAAGTGAAGGTGGTTTAGGTTGTATCAAGAAGGGTTAAGCTATGGAAGAGAGTTGCTTAAAGTGGAAACAACTGGATTTAAGGAAAACCTGCGTAGCTCAAAAGTAAGGCCGTATGGCCTAATTTTTGGAACTTTAAGTCATACGGCCTACCTCCAAAAGCAAAAAGCAATAGGCAAAAGCCACTTGAGCAGTAGACAAAGTATAAAAGCTTTTCTCTTCTTTGGATAACAAAAAAAAGGATGATCATTACCTACTGAAAGGAACAGATTATAGGAAACTTAAGGCTTAAGCTCTCAACCCTCATAAAGGCACTGTTGATCTCCGTCACCATTATCAAGCATCCAAGGAAATAAAAATCCCATACTTTTTATCATCCTTAACCATTTTCCAACACTAAAACTCACTTCCATGCATAGATCAACTTCTAATCAAGGCTGTTCGTGATTATTTTCTGGTTTTTGACGATTTTCAAGTTGGAATCAGCAAGTTAGAATCCATTTTAGCTTCGAGGATCGAATCTTAGATAAATGCATCGAAGATAACTTTTAGGAGGCTATAAGATTCTTTCTTTTAATTTATGTATTGGTTGATATCGATGTATTGTGTTTTCTTGCTTAAAACTTAAATCGATTTTTGTAAAGTTTTAAAATTAGGCCGCACAGTGTTAAGTGAGAATTTTACCATGAATATATATATATATATATATATATATATATATATATATATATATATATTATTCATCATTTTTTGACCTAAAATTGATGAAAAGCAAGCTTAATGTGTTTGTTTTCAGGTTGCGTAGCAGAAAACTGTTAGAACTTAAGCAATCTCATTTCACAAGCTAAAAAGAGAAGAATTCGTAATGCCTAAAGACAGACTTAAGCCACCAAAAAGATGATGTGGAATCCACTAAGGAGAAGAAGAGAGAGCATCTTGGTAAGAAGAAAAGATGATTTCGCCCTTCGAAGAGAAGATTGGTTTAACCTAGTCACTTTTGATTAAGCAAGTGGGTTAGTGAACTAGCAGGATTAAAGCAACTTGTCTTCAGTGGTGCAATAGGAAAACGCCAGCTCCTACTTTGTTGTTCTAGAATTTTTTTATTTAGTAACTTGGTTGTAAGGGATTTTACCATTTTGTCCTTGATCTATATATAATTGGTAGAATTGATTTGTTAATCATCTTTCGGATCATTTTTTCTCATTTAGGATCCTTTGGATCTGTATTAGTTTAGGTTGTACTTTCTCTCTCTAGATTTATAATATATTCTCTTTCTATAATTCCTGTACTGAGATTGCTTGACTTCCAACAATGAAGTGTGAGTAGTCGTCTTTCGTAAGCTTGAGTCAGCTTGTCTAACATAAGTAAGTCTTTTTCTCTTTTATTTTCAATAAGGTATTAAATATTATGATGATTGTTAAATCAGTGAGCTTAATTCTTATAAGTCTGATCATCTTATATCAAGTAACTTTAATGACACCGAAAAGAGATTTGGAGTTATGGAAAATCAGGTTTAACATATATGCAACCTGAGACCAAGAGGAGATGGTTAATATGTTAAGGGTTTTATCTAAATGGTAAATGCTTCTTAGAACATAATGCAGGAGATTTAATTTATGAAAGCAAGATGTGAAGCATGGTGAATTAAGAAAGAAGAGACCTTAAACCTATGTTCCCTAGCTTGCCTTTACTGAACAATGAAGAAAGACTTAAACTATTAGACAAAGCTAGACTTGACTTTATGACCCTTATGACCCTTTTATTATTGTTTCCATTACTGTTATACTTATTATTATTTTCATTTTTCATTCTTATTGTTTATTTATTGTTTCAACCATTTATCAACATATTTCTATCTCATTTTATGAAAGAAAGAAACATACTCTAACATGCTATTTTTATTAAGAAATCTGAAGCTGCTTACCATCAATCCCTATGGAAATGACATTTGTTCTCATCACTATACTGCATATTTGATCTAGTACACTTGCTATTAGTCACATTTGCAACCCAACACATAGCCTATCTTTTAAGTTGTGGTGAATTTTAAGCTGCACGACCCCCCAATGGCCTACGGGTCTGTAGCTCAAAATTCCTTTGTTTTCAGTTATCTATGATTTTATGGAATTCAGGGTGAAAATCTATGATTTCTTAGTCTAATCAATTGGTAGACCCCCAAAGGATCTCAAAATTAGAAGAAGAATCACAAAAAATGAATTTCTACGTGTTGAAATTCAAACTGAAAAATCTATTTTCCTTATCGAAGATAGGCTGCACGGCCTAATTTTCTGGAAAAATAAAGTCATAGGGCCTTGTTCATATGGACTTAGTCCATACGATCCAATCTTAGATAGGAGCAGTGTTGGCACTTTTTCTCCTCGTGTTAGGCCGAACGGCCTATCATTGACATGTTTGAGCCGTACGGCTCATCTCATGAGCTGTACAGCTCTTCTTTATTTTCTAGAATTTGATTTATCTGGCATTTTATTCATTTATGCATTTATTCATTATTAGGAAATTGATTTTGGGTGTTTATATGCTTTCCGACTTAGTTCAATTTTGGAAGATTGCAAGGACCCGCACAAAAGGAATTCTCAATAGGTTCCTGGATATCCAACCCGCATTTTGCATGCTTAAAAATGATAAAGTTGGAAAAAATTGTTTTCTCCAATCCAAAATACAAGGCATTTATAAAATTGTTTTTCCAGTCTAATCAAATAAACCTACCAGGTTTTCCCTATCATCCCCAAAATGCCTGACCTTGAACTATCTTATTATCTCGTTCTGTCCTGTTTGAGTCCAATATGTATATATATTTTTATCTGTATCACTTACCTTTCTTTTGCAAGTAGATGTAAGTTAGGTTAGATGTATGCTAGCTTTGGATTTTTAGATTATTTCGTGTAAATTAGGCGCTTGTACCCCCATTCCTTTTTATCAATTGTATCCCTTAGGTTAGTTTCTTCGATCTAGTTGTAATAATTTTATTTCTCGAATTTATTTATCGCTTCTATATTTTATTTATGGCTTGCTGTATTAGCATAAAGAATATAACTAGGGTTGAATACGAAATAAGGAATTAAATAACAAAAAGTGCATATTTGGTATAGTTAAATGTTATTTCAAAATAAAGCAGAAAAAGGTGGTTTTTTTAGACAAGAATCTTTGTCTTAAAGGTATAGGAATTCCTGTCGGGCTTGGCTATACCATAATTTTCCGATAAGTGCTAAGCTGGGTGGTGATTTATGTCAACCTTTAAGGTGCAAGGAATCGGTTTTGTTCGTTCCTTTTAGTTTTGCCTTTCTCCCAAACCTTCAAAACCGTTGTTTTTCACATATTTCAAAAACCCTCCGGCATCAGCCTCGCAGTCGCGTAGCTCTCAAGGATCACCCGCTCACAATGGTGACTCCATTGGGAATGATTTTTACAAAATCAAAAGATAAACACTGAAAATGCTTTATGCAAAATAACTTAAATTTAATGGTTTGCTCTTTTGTTTGCATTATATCATGGGCACTTTTTCACCCCCAATATGCTATTAAAGTGTAGCCTAAATACTAAAAGCTCTTAAGGACACAGATATAGTATATAACTTGTAGCCTAGTGCGAACCCCTTCGTTCAGACCCTTGAGTGGAGAGAAGTGAGGAGTATATCTTGCTATTGTCCTTTCACAAGTATCATTTTGCTTCTACCTGTGGGCACTTTGGCTCTCATTTTTCTATGGTGAAAACTCATACACCTTATCACATTGTAACAATTCTTTCACAAGTATCATCTTGCCCCAATTCGTGGATGCCTTCGTATGAAAACTTGTGCCAGTTCCATATGTATAAAATTATATTACAAGTAGTGTCTTGCTCCCATTCATGGCTTCTTCGGTGGTGTGAGCAAGGGATTTTCATCCCTTGGTTTCAATGATGAATAAATCATCTGTTTTCTTTTATAGCTTTCCATAGCTACAAAGGTCGAAGTCAATTCAAGGTTGAGGCTCCGATTAATCAAACTTCAAGCCTCCAATCGTATCCTGGACGAAAAGAAAGGTTGTCCTGGATCAATAGCCACATGATTGTTGCTACAGTTGCATGGCTATAGTTAATAGCTGCACGACTGTCATGTTAACAATGGTATGACTGTCTTGTTTACAGCCACACGGGTCTTGTTCTTTGATAGAACCGGGACTTTCTTCCTGGAAATGATTTTTTGGATTTTGGGGCAAATTGTACAAGAAGGAAGTGATTTTTTGCCTATTTAAACGCTATTTGATTCTGAATTAAATGTTGGCAACTTTGACTTAGAGAGAAAGAGGAAGAGAAAGGGAGAAAAAGAAAGAGGATTCAAGCTTTTTCTTCAATTTTCGTCTTCAATCTTTGTTATTAGGCTTAAAATCGGCTAGAAATCTTAGGGAAACACTTTACTGATTAGAGACTAATCTGGACACCAAAACTACAACATTTTCGGAGCTTAAAGTTCGGGTGTTCAATCGAAGCCTCTTTGCAAAGATTTTTGCTTCTTAAAGCTATGGATTCATGCTACAAGGGTAAATATCTAAGAAACTAAAGCATTTGACTTGTTTGTGCTGTATTTTAAGCATCATTTGCATATTTTTAAAACTACTCCCTTTTTGGGTTCTAGTCTGAGAACCAGAGCCACACGAACGTGGCAACAGCTGCATGGCTGTCATTACAATAGCACGGCTATAGTGTCCACAGCTCCACGGCTCTTGATCCCAAGACAGCAACGCGGAAGCTAAAAATTTTAAAATTTTGCCACTGGTCTTGAATGTAGGGAATCGTCACGGGGAAAAATTAAACGCAAGGAGGAATACCGATTAAAATTTTTCTTGATTCCATAGCCAAATATTCATGTAGATTAATAGAATGAAACCAAGAACGGAAAGAATATTAAATTTTTTCACCTTAATTGTCTCCTCCAGAGACTGCTGCAGAAACCCAAATGTGTTTCCTCCACAATCCAGTATACGAACGACTCTTGACCGAGACTCGTGCAAGTGAACAGATTGAACGAAAACCAAGACCAAGCAACCAAAGGGGGCGGCTACAATTTTTCTAGGTTGGCCGAAATTCCTATGTGGCTAGGGTTAGGGAGAAATTTGATTTAAGGCTTCCTTATTTACTCCTTAGTATACTCCTTAGCCTACTAGGATTTTAATTAAAACTATAGGTTATTTAATTTGAATAAATTGATTTAACTTGTACAATTAGAATTAAATAAAACCTTATTATAAAATTCCAATGAACACAATTAAATATAATGTTATCAAATTAATATAACCTAAAGTTAAATTAAAATCAACCTTAATAAATACATCCTTTGTATTTATATTTTCACTAAGGAAATTTTATTTTATTTAAGTAATTATTTACTACATGTAATTAATTAATCAAATAAAATTAATTTCTCTCTAAATATAATTGAATTAATTATGATATAACCTAATGTCAATAACTCAATTAATTTGGTTTCCATTCCAATTTCGATTTGTCAACATTCAATCGTTCTATGTGTATGATAATGTGAGGCCATCTTTATGTTGGTAGTAGGCCCAAAGCCCACAGATTGTAAGTGGATTCTAGCAAATCATTACAGCCCCCAATTAAGATGGACACTTGTAGTCTAATGTGAAACATAACTCACTAGTGATCTTGTATATCCCTTGCCAATTGATATCGACATATAAGAAAGAGACATGGCCCTATCATCCTCTTATATGCTTATTTATTTCTTGATACCGAGTGGACTGAACCTAATGAATAAGTATCCCAACTTATTCGGGTATGGCCATACACTTGTCAATCCCACTTATCAAGTGGCCAGTGATATCATCTCAGGGGACGCTGATTGGCAATTCCGTCGACTTCACTATCAACATCAACATGTTCACTGGCCCATCCAACATACCGGGTCTAAGGATAATAGCAAGACCTACCTAAGAAACACCTATGACAATTGAACCATGTGGTGTTCCCGTGGCGGATTGATCCAGTACCATGCAACCCAACATGTACCCATATCATTGACTGACATTCCATGTTCAATGGCTGTTGAGACATCGCCATCCAGTCAAGGATACACTAGTCTTTGGTTCTATTCATTCCCATTATTAGAACATACTAGGGATATCTTTATGACTATAACTTTAACTCTACTAAAAGGTCTCATAATCCAATGACTTATATTGGTTCACTTTAGTATGGTTATAATCATTGGATACTCTATTTATAAATAGCACAAGATATGAATAAATAGATCCATGCCTTCATTTCAACACAAAATGTATAATACAAAATATCCAAATATAAAGTATAATACAATACAAGAACCAATTCCATTAGGACTAGGGCACACTAGCATTGAAGTGACAGCCACACAGGTGTAACTATACTGTAGGATGTCGTCGCCACACCTGCACGAGTGTCATCTCCCAACAGAATCACCAAAAACTGATTTTCTCACATTTCGTGACATTGTAACCTTAGATTTACATTCTAGAAGTATGTATTAGTATTGAACAACAATAGAAACCTAGTTTCTTGGGATTTGACTCACTTGTAAATAATTAAACCGATAAAACCATTTTCGAAACCGTTTTCCCAAAAATCAATGCAGGGATGTTTCAAAGTGTTTTCAAAGTGTATTCCCCAAAATGCATGATCTCGACCCATTTACTATCCCGTTCTGTCGTGGTTAAGTCCTAAGTGTGATTATTTATGTACTAACATATGTCTTGCAAGATTAAATATATGTTTAAGTTTTATTCATGCATTAGATAAACTTGTGTATTTTAGGCTATTGTACCCCGATTCCCCCATTTGATTCATGTGTATCCCTTAGGGTAGTTTATTTGATTCGTTATGCATAATTAATTTATTTACTAATTTTTATACCTTACATGAACATCGTATGCCCTAAATAAAACTGACCTAGTTTTATAAAGTGTTATAATATGATTGTTGAAGCATTTATTTTAATTAGGTAATAAGTAAGTGACTCATCCGGACCTAGATTTCTGGAAGTTATAGCGGCCTCACTCGGTTTCGGTTATTCCTGAATTTCCCGATTGAACTAAGCCGAGTGGCGACTCTTATACCTTGTTTTCAAAATCTTAGTCTTGAATCTTTTATTAATATTATTTTTCAAAAAGGAATTTCATATCATAATTATATAACAAAACCAACTTAATAAAAATTCCTTGGTTCTTTTCGTCGCTTTCGTTCACAAAATTGTCATTTGCTTATAATGGTGACTCCGTTGGGGATGCTTTTAAAAAAATTTTCAACTTAAAAGATTTTGACAAGCACTGAAAGTATCTAATTAAAATAGCTTCAACAAGCCTTTTGTAACATTTTATATGCGTGGCATATTAGCTAAATTTGAGCATTAGGTTAAGGTACCACTTTTAGCCCGGTGAACTGTTGAAGTGCCATCTATGTTCCACCAGGTCGTAGCGACATGGATATGGAACACCACATATAGCCTCGTATGAACCCCTTCGCCTGTATTTGACCGGGGAGAAGTGAGGAGTATGTTTTGCTATAGGGACCTTGATGTTATCCCACTTTGACCAAACTCATGTAAATAGCCATAGTAATTTCCATTAAGATACCGGAATGATACGTGTGATATATGTAGTTCTACCTTTATCATCCCCTATTGGTGAATAAAGAGAACCCCTAAATAGGACTTTTTGACCACGTGGAGAGATAAGGTCGGGAACTTGCATTCATATGCTACGTGCTACGTGATTCATTTTCTGTGCCATAACATTGTAATCATTATGTCAGGCACATATTGTATAAACTCCGCATACCACTTATGTGATGCTAACCCACTATTTTTGTGCAGCCATATACTTTGTTTTTCATCTTGTTATGTGCCATACGTATATTCCTTATTTCATGTGTCATACAAACATTCCCATATCACGTTGTGTGACACACACATCCTTGTTCTTTCATCATACAGTTATGCATACCACTTATGTGATGCTAATCCACTCTTTTTGTGTAGCCATATTTATTATTTTTCATGTGTACATACACCTTTCACATGCCCCATTTTTTTTGACATTTACACTAAAAATTTTCAATGCATTCATATTCGTATGTCATTCATACATGCACATTCTTCATCTATGTAGCAACAACATTTTTAAGGCCAAAGGGCATAACTAACCACTCAAAGGTACCTATCGACCCTGGACACCTAAAAGCAGTCTTAGAAATGTCCTCTAAGGCTATCAAAATCTGGTTATACCCATAATAACCATCCATAAAAGACAACGATTGATTCCTAGCTACTGCATCTATCAACATATCAGCAATGGGCATAATATAAACATCTTTAGGAGTTATTTTATTTAAGTCTCTAAAATCTACACAGACCCTTAATTTTCCATTTTTCTTTACTACTGGAACTATATTAGAAAGCCATTTGGTATACCTTATAGGACGTATGAAGCCAACCTTGAGAAGCTTTTCAATCTCCTCTTTGACTTTGAGTTCTACGTCCTTAGACATCCTTTGAGGGGGTTGACAGTAATGCTTAAACTCAGGTTTAATAGGTAGCTTATGTTCTACCAAACCCGAGTATAGGCCTGGCATTTCCTTGTAACTCCATGCAAAATAATCTTTGAACTCATGGAGAAGTTCAATGATCTTCTTCTTCAAGGGTGACTTGAGTAAGCCACCAATGTACGTAATTTTGGGCTCTTGTTGAGTTCCAAGTTGACTTCCTCTAAAAGACCTTCAACCTGGCACTTTGTGTCATCCAATTTTTGAGAGGCGGCTTTAAATTCATGTAATTGAATTTCTTTCAGCCTTGAGAAGCTTTTCAATCTCCTTTTTGACTTTGAGTTCCACTTCCTTAGACATCCTTTGAAGGGATTAGCAGTATGGCTTAAACTCAGGTTTATTGGGTGGCCTGTGTTTTACCAAACCCAAGTCTAGGCCTAGCATTTCCTCGTAACTCCATGCAAAATAATCTTTAAACTCATGGAGAAGTTCAATGATCTTCTTCTTCAAGGGTGACTTGAGTAAGCCACTAATGCATGTAATTCTGGGCTCTAGTTTAGGTCCAAGGTTGACTTCCTCTAAAAGATCTTCAACCTGGCACTTTATGTCATCCAATTTTTCAGAGGCAGCTTTCAATTCATGTAATTAAATTTCGTCGAGCCCATCATCATTATAATCCCCTCATTCCAAAATGACTTCAGCTCTAACACTTTCTGCTACTTCCTACTCATCTTTTACCATCTTATCTAACACCTATTGTATCTGCCATTTTATACTAGCGGTTGCAGCTAACCATATTTCTTCTTTGGATGCACTAATCATCAATCTCTTTAATAATTGGAGCAAAACCTTGTGGCCTAATTTCTAGCACTACTAAGGCTCTTTCACACATAATTTGCTTCTTATGTCTCTTTTCTCGAAACAAAGTGAATTTCTCAGGGTTTCCTTACCTGTTTCTTCCCATGGATTGAACTGGTCCAATTCCATCTTTATAGAACCTAGTATCCGCAGCATCTTATTGTACTTGAAATGGTTTATCATCTAACCAAACCACCACTACCTCATCTACTTTCCAAAAGAACAAAAATTGATGCAGTGTGGATGGCACACACCAATTGGCATGTATCTAATCCCATCCCAATAAAATATTATAATTAGCAATAGAGTTAACCATAAAGAATGCAGCTAAATTAATGTTACTCCCTGTTGTTACCTCGATTGGCATCACTCCCAAAGACTTGACTACCTCTCTATTAATTGCAGACACATTGAACTCTATAGCTATCAAGTCTTCCTCAGTCTACCTAATCTTGACAACATCCTGAAAGGTATGACATTCACCATAGAACCATTATCAATTAAAACTCAAGAAGTTGGCTTCCTATTGAGGTGAGCTTTAATGTATAATGGCTTGATATGATGTGACATTTTTTCTAATGGTTTCTCGAACACAACTTGTTGTGGGCCTCCAATTTTGTTGGCTTGGATTGTTACCCTGCTGCATATCCTGATTGGATCTTGTGGCTCTTCCTAATCTTCAAAACCTGCTTCCCTCTCAATCTCTTCTATTTCATTGTCATCTTCCTCGTTTTGAAAATTAAGTGGTAAGGTGATAGTTGTTACATTAATAGGAGTCATAATATCACTTACACTAGCTTCATAAATCTTAGGAGAGTGAGGCAGCTCATCCTTCTTCCCAGATTTCTCCTTAGGTTCCCAGACCTTCTAGAGCTCTTTGCTTGGATGTTCATCCTTCTTTGCTATTTCGTATTGCTCTGCCAACTTCTTCCTTTGCAACCTCCTTTTTTATATACGAGTTAAAAGGGAAGGGGCTGGGAATTTCTTGTGCCTAACAATCTGCCACTCCTTGGTAGGCTTTGTGGCCAAAGGCACTACAAAACTAGGTTGATCCTTGTAGAACCTAGGAGTAGGAACTTTTGGTTTTGAACTTTCCCCTTTATAAACTCCTTTAAATACACCGTTTAATCCCCCATTGGTACATATTTGGTCTGCCTTTGGTCCAACTTTGGTATGCCTTTCATTCAATACCTATCTCAAATCAAATGAAGCTGCATTAACTGATGCTACAGGCGGGAAAGGGTCTTTGTCTACCAGCATTGATTCCTTCTTCTCTGGGAGCTTCAAAATTCCCCTGGACCATATTTCAAAAAGCCCAACATGAGTTGGTTGTGTGGGTATCCCCTAGTCCCGAGGCATTGATCCTTGTTTTGTATCATACATTTTGTATCTTGTTATGAGATTTATACAATTTGTGTTAATGAATAAAGGCATTAATCTATTTATTATATACCTTGTGCAATGTTACAAATAGAGTATCCAATGGATATATCCATATCCATGTTGACTAGTGTCTTGCACTTGGCAGTAAGACCATGGATAAGGAAAACTATATGACCATAAAGATATCCATAGTATGTTCGAGTCATGGGAATGAGTGGAATCAAAGACTATCGTAAACTTAGTTGTGTAGTGGTATCTTACTGGCTATTGGACACGGAATTTCAACCAAGTTTATGGGTACATGCAAAGGGGCATGGTACTGGATAGATCCACTAAACGAGAAATCCACATGGTATGGTATCACAAGTGATTCTCATGTAGTACTTATATGGATCCTTTGACCTGACCATGTTATGGTCTTTCATGTGAAGTGACACACGTTGGTATACGCCTAAAGGGCCTGTAATAGGGTGCTAAGTATGGGTACGTTCGGGTGTGCCAGTGAGCATGACATGACTATGAACATGGAGAAGGGAATGTCACTCAGTAAACCACTTAGAAGATATCACCTCCCTCTTGATGAATGCAACTGATAAGAGTGTTTTGGTGTGCCCTAGTTCTTAGGGCATTAGATTCTTGTATTTTGTATTATACATTAAGACTCATTGTTTGAATACATTATTTGTGTCACATTAATAAAAGTAATTAATCTATTTCATTTATATCTTGTGCTATAATATAAGTAGAGTATCCATTGATTGATAATCATAAAACATATCCCAGGTCTGTTCTAATCGTGGGAACAAATAGAACCATAGACTTGTATATTCGATGACTGTATGGCAGTTCTTAACTAGCCATAGTACTTGTATAGTCAGTCATGAATATAGGTAAATGTCGTTGACATGGGACTGGATCGATCCGCACAAGAAAGCCACATGGTTGCCACATCATAGGTCTTTCTTGAGTAGATCTCTTTTATCCTCATACCAGATTTCATCATAATATCAATATGGAATCCAGTTCACTTTAACATATGCCTAACAGGTCTATAAAAGGATGCTAAATATGGGTATGATTGGGTGGACAGGTGAACATATTGATATTGATGATGAAGTGATGGAATTGCCACTCGGGTAACACCGAGATGATATCATTGGCCACTTGATGAGTGGGACTAATAAGATTATGGCCATACCCAATTAAGTTGGTTGCTTATTTGATTAATCAGTCAACTCAAGATCAAGAAATATAATAAACAGCAGAAAAGGATGACGGACACCATGCCTCTTGTTTATTCATATCGATATCGTTTGGCAAAAGACACTACAAGATTACTACTGGGTCAGTATCTTCAACAGACTGCTGCATCTTTATCTTAATTGGGGTTGAAATGGTTTGGTAGAACCCACTTACAGTCTGTGGGCCTTGGGCCTACTGCCAACATAAAGACAGACCCATAGGATCGTGCACATAGATCAACTGAGCCGGAACTTAATGAAATTGTACATGTAATGTATAGGGTTGTAAATGGGGTGGGGCGGGGCAGGGATTGCATTTCCCATCCCCGTCCCCAGATTATTCGGGGATCCCCATCCCCGTCTCGTTTATTAATCGGTGATAAAGATCTGTCCCATCCCCGATCCCAGCGGGGAATCGGGTCCCCGCGGGGATCCCCGTCCCCATTTATTTAATTTTATATTATAAAAAAAACCTGTAAAATTTCAATTTTCACCCTCAAATTTATCCAAATATGCATTAAACTACAAACATAAAATTCTCAAAAATCAACTCTCAAATACATTAATATATAATTAATAATTATACATAAAATAACATCAATATAATATCATCAGCTCCCACTTGGACCTTTTCTCCAATTCCAATCTTCATTTCCATGCCAAATTTCCAATTGAAACCTAGCGAATTAGCAATATAAAATTCATAAGTTTCAGATTTTGTAAAAAATTAAATGGGAACAATTGACTAATGACGATGAAACATTACCGCATCATCTCCGTCTTCATCATCGAGAGTGAGATTAGGGATTTCAATAGAACTGGGTATTATTAGTTTATAAAATATTAGGTATTATTAGTTTATAGCAGAGTACTGGGAATCAAATTGGGTATTATTAGTTTTATTTTAAAGTTAGTTTTATTTATTTTATTTTATAAAATTATAAGTAATAAATAAACAAATATAAATGGGGATTCGGGGTATTTAATCAGGGATCCCCACGAGTCTTTAATAGGGATGGGGACGGAGGCCTGTGGGGCGGATAGGGCTATTACCATCCCCATCCCTATTTATTAATTGGGGACAAATTTGCCCCCCTCCCTGCCCCGCGGGGATTTTAATCAGGGATTTCCCGTCCTCATCCAGGTGGGACCCCACCGGAGAGGGGCCCCCGCTACCCGATTGACAACCCTAGTAATGTACATTGGAAGGAATGTGTTAATTAATTAGTTGACATTCGGTGTCAAGGTAATTAATTAACATTGGGTTGAATTTAATTTAATTAATAAGTTTACATAATGTAATTAATTAATTTATCAATTAATTGAATTACATAAAGTAAACAATTAATTAAATAATTTTCCTAAGTTGGAAAATTACATACATGTATTGTATTTACTTAAGTGTGATTTAATTTTATTTAGGGGTAATTAAATTTAGTCAAATGGAATTAAATTACATAGTATATACTTTTTAATTAAAGTTTATTTATGTAATTATAATTCTGGTGGGCTTGGGTTTAATTAACCTAATTAAAACCCAGTTAGACAAGGTATCTATATAGGGCACACTTAAGGAAGAAAAATCTAATTCAACCCTAATTAATTGCTGGAAATTTCAGCCACCAATAGTAGCCCCAAAATAGCTGAAAATCCCAGCATTAATCCTCCATTCCTTCACATCTTCGACTAGCACCGGTTCCCGCTCAATAGTTGGTCGTGCACCGGACTTTAGAGATCGCAGTATCAAGAAATGATTCTGCAGCAGCCACTAGAAGAGACGAATCTGGTGAGTTAATCTCTCTTAATTCAAATTGGTTTTATTCTAATCAATGGTAATTGGACATGATAGGTGGATTCTAGGAAATTTTAAAAGGTATATTTTCCTTTGCGCCACGTTATTTTTCCGATGATGAATCCCAACAGAGTGTGGCCACACCCAAACAAGTAGGAACTTGTTTCTGAGCATCGATTCATTCGGAATCAAGTCAATGTTCAGACACAAAAGAGGGTGATTAATCCATGCCTTTGTGTTGGACACCAATATAAATGACATGGGATATATAAGTTTAAACTCTAGGGTTTTGATAATTAGACTGCTATCTCCATCCTAATTGGGGGCTATAGTGGCTTGCAAGAGCCCGCCTACAGTCTATGGACCATAGGTCCACTGCCAACATAAAGACAAGCCCACAGGATCATACACATTGAACGTTTGAGCTTGAACTTAAGGGATCAACCGTATACTTGGAGTATACCAACTGGAAAGAGAGGATTCTATTGATTATATTATATAGATCAATTCGATTGATCAAAATAATATAATTAATATTTGCATTGTGTTTCTTGTAATTAATTCAAATGAATTAATTTCAGATATTATTTCCTAGGTGGAAATATTTCACATGTATAGGTTTACATGTATTTAATTTTATGAAGAGTCTAATTTTAATTTCTAGGTTGAATTAATTGGTCAAATTAATTTTAATTTAAAATGGCATGTAATATATTATATGGTATAATATATTCACATACATGAAAGATTAAAATTAAATTTACAATTAAAACCAAGCCCAAATGGGCTTCAGGGAGAAAAGCCCGCATAAAATGAAAACCCTAAAGACCTAAAATTCCACAAGGGAAATTCGGTCATAAGGGATAAAACCCTAGCTGTAATTTTTAGCCAGCAATTGACTTCCAAGGTAGAAAATTTCAGCCCCAAATTTCCTCTCTTCCGACGATCCAATGCTAGCACTGGTTCTCGCTTCGAAGCGGTTCGTGTACGAGATTGTGCAGGAGATCAATTTTGGTTTCTGCAGCCATCTCTGAAAGAGATTCTCTTGGTGAGAATCTAACTTTCTCTATTTAATTTTGTTGTTTTGATTTCCACATCAAATGCTCCTAGGTCACAGATTTGAAAAAATGATGCGTGCTTCCGATGAAAAATCTCTACAGTGGTATCAAAGCGAGCTTTTGATCCAGTGGAAATCCTTAACTGGATTGAATCCCTGCGTTTTAAAATTAGTGTTTTAATTTTGGGATTCTTGGATTTGGGGTTTATGATTTTCCCCATTTGATTTTGCAATTAGAAATTTAATTATGCATATTGGTTGTGTGATTTAATTTATGTTTGATGAATGGATTCTTAGTTGGATTTATTTGTTTACTGCTTTTTTATTACAAAAATCATGGGCTATTTTCGAAGCTATAGGGCTGCCGACGACGGCGGCAAAAACAGCGGGCCGGGATGTGTTTTGGATTTGACAAGTTTTTCTAATCTGGACCTATTTTTAAATTTTAATGGGTTTTAAAATTTTGTGTATTTAAATTTCTACAATTTGAATGCGTATGGATTCTTGAATGAAATTAAATTTGTTCATGATATATTGATTTGGAAAATTAATTTGGTTTAATGAAATTAGTCCGATTTTTCTCGGCACGATTAACCGAACGGCATAGTTTGGATTCATGGTTTCCCAATTCCAGTGGGAGCAGTGGAGGCCCAAAGCCCGTTAAGGGTTAGAAACATGATGGGCCAAATTGGCGATTTCTTAATAATAGCTAAGGACATAATTAAATGGGATTAATTTCATGCATTTTAACATGTTTATAAATTGATGTATTGGATTATATATCTGTGTGATTAAATGTTTGAATGGATGCTATTGGGCCTTATTGTTGGATATGTCCTAGTCCCAAGGCATTGGTCCTTGTTTTTGTATCATACATTTGTGCTTTGATATGAGTTTTGCTTTGATATGAGTTTTATGTATTATACAATTAGTGTCATTAAATAAAGGCATCAATCTATTTATTATATATTTTGTGCTATGTTTTAAATAGAGTATACAATGGACATATCCATACCTATGTTATCAAGTGTCATGTGCTTGGCAGTATGACCATGGATAGGGAAAACGATATGATCATAAATTCATCCGTAGTTTGTTCCAATCATGGGAATGAATAGAACTAAAGACTATCATTAGCCTGGTTGTATAGCGGTGTCTTACCAGCCATTAAACATGGGATGTCAATGAGGTTAATAGGTACATGCAAAGGGGCATGGTACTGAATAGATCCACTAAACCAGAAATCCACATGGTACAGTATCACAAGTGATTCTCGTGTAGTACTTGTATGGATCCTTTGATCTGACCATATAATGGTGCTGCATGTGAAGTGGCATACTTTGTTGTATTCTTGAAGGGCCTGTAAAAGGGTGCCAAGTATGGGTACATTCAGGTATGTCAGTGAACATGGCAGTGCTATGGATATGCAGATGGGAATGTCCCTCAGTAGTCCACTGAGAAGATATCACTTGCCTCTTAATGAATGCAACTGATAAGAGTATGGCCACACCCAAACAAGTTGGAACTTGTTTGTGAGCATCAGTTCATTTGGGATCAAGTAAATGTCCGGACACAATAGTGGGTGATCAATCCATGCCTCTATGTTGGAAACTGATATCAATGACATGGGATATACAAGTTTAAACTACAGGGTTATGGTTCCAGTTGGACTACTATCTCTGTCTTAATTAGGGGCTACAATGGCTTGCTAGAGCCCGCCTACAGTCTGTGGGCCATAGGCCCACTGCCAACATAAAAACAGGTCCACATGATCACACACATTGAACATCTGAACTTTAACTAAAAGGATTAAGTGTGTACTTGGAGTATACACGCTGAAGAGATAGAGTTCCATTAATTGTATTATATAGATCGATTGGATTGATCAAAATAATATAATTAATTTTTGTATAGGCGTTCTTATAATTAATAAATTAATTTATGAGATTATTACCTAGGTGGAAATATACATGTATAGATTTACATGTATTTAATTTTATGAAAGTCTAATTTAATTCCTTGGTTAAATTAATAGGTTAAATTAATTTTAATTTAAATATATGTAATATAGTATATGGTATAATATATAATCATACATATTAAATTAAAGTTACATTTGAAATTAAATAAAACCAAAGAAATTAATGGACTTAGGCCTTAAAGTGATAATGCCCACATAGAATTAATATGGGTTGGGCCAAATTTTCTTAAAGGAAAACTTCGCCACCAAGTTTAATATCTTAGATATTTTTGGCATATATATAAGGATAAGGATAAGAAGAAAAAAAAGAGTTGTAAGTGACTTTGCTTCTTTTAAGCTTATCCTCTCCTTTCTTCTCATCTCTTCTTCAGTTTTTCTAACTGCTAGCACGGGTTGAGTTCGATAGCCGTTCGTGTATGTGACAGTGGAGGAAGTTACATTTTGATTTCTGCAGCCATCTCTTTAAGAGATTTACTAGTGAGAATCTTATCTTCCTTTTCTGGTTTTGGTTTTTGATTTCCACATCATTAGCTCCTGGGCATGGATTTGAGAAATTCAACACGTTCTTTTGCTTTTATCGGTTGATTCCCCGTGAAAAATCCCAACAGTGGTATCAAAGCAGGCTTTTGATCCATGGAAATCTTTAACTTGGTTGAATCCCATGTTTTAAAATTGGTGATTTTGTGATTGGGATTCTTTTGGTTTGGGGTTTGGTGATTTTCCCTTTTGCTTTTGCTATTGGAAATTAAATATGCATATAGGTTTATGCTTGATCTAATTTTCTGTTTATGATATTGTATCTTGGTGATTTTATTTATTATTGTTTTTCTGTTAAAAACATGGGCCATTTTCACGGATACTAGGCTGTCAGTGGCGGAATCACCGCCGGCCACCGCAGTGGCTGTGGAAACAGCGGCTGCAGCTGCTGCACGGCAACTGGGCTGCTGCTGCTGCCCCGGCAGTGGGTCGGGCTCTGTTTTGGATTTGATGGGGTTTTCGGGCCGGGCCCAGTTTTAAAATTTTAATAAGCTTTAAAATTTTACGTGTTTAAATTTCTATAATTTAAATGCGCGTGGTTTTATGAATGAAATTTATTTTTATTCATTGGATATTAATTTTGGAAATTAATATGGTTTAATTGAAATTGGTTCGGGTTTTCATGGCACGATTACCCGAACGCCTGATTTGGATTCATGGTTTCCCAATTCCAGTGGGAGCAGTATTCTGTCTGGGCTGGAGGCCCAAAGCCCATAAAGGCTTAGAACTATGATAAACCAAAATTGGCGATTTCAAAATAATGGCTATGGACATAATTGAAATGGGATTAATTTCATGCATTTAACATGTTTATAAATTGATGTATTGATTTACATGGATGTATGATTAAATGTATGAATGGATGCTTTTGGGCTTTATTTATATTAGGTTGTAATATTCTTTTGGGTAAATATGGCCTGCGTGCCGTTTTCTTTTTACATAATTTTATTTTATTTATTTATTATAAAATCATGTAAAGAAGAAGACCCTTGGAGAGGCATGCCCAGAAGGAAGAAAAGGAGGCCCACTTGATGTTTTTCTAGTATAGGTTTACTAGAATTATGTTAGGATGTAATTTTGGCCCATTGCAGCCCATTATTTAATTATGCTTCATTTATTCACATGTAAGAATGTATGTTCCAATCTCAATTTCACCCGCCTATGCATCTAAGCCGTTATTAAATTGAATCTAATAACCAAAAGATAATTACTAAGTCGTTAAAAGTGTTTCCCTCATTCAAAACCTACTCGAAGTGGGGATAGGCCAGTTGTAGACCATGCCCTCACTAGATGCATTGGAGTATCGTCATTTTGTATTGGGTTGGACTATAGGTTTCTCTAACATTTGGATGAAGGTTTGGACTTGGCATGGGTAGTAGGATTCTCTTGGCCCTAAGCACAGATGGGTAAGTGCCAACAAGCCCATCAAACCGAGAGTCCCTAGGTTGGGATTAGACGGCGTTCCTACCTAAATAATTAGGGTATAGTTTTTCCATGCCCTCGTCTGGTTATATCTTGATGAAATACGGATCTTGGCCCATTAGCCCAATAACTTGAGTTAATTAATAACATGATTCATTATTAATTATAATATGGGAAAAACAATACTCTTTATATTTTTCTATGTAGTAACTTAATGGCAACGAGTAATACATTATCACTACAATCTATCCTGGAAAGGGATAAGCTTTCTAGCTCAAACTTCTTGGACTGGTCTAGGAGGATAGTTCTAAGACAGGAGTCTAAAGAGTATGTGCTAGAAAGGCCTGTACCGGCTGCACCTACGAGACGTAATCCATCGGCTGCTCAGTTGGAGGAATACGAGGTGCACATTAAGGATAACCGAGACGTGACATGCCTTATGTTGGCATGTATGGTCCCTAAGCTACAAAAGCAGTTCATGGATCATCAGGCCTTTGCTATGATGACAACTCTTAACGAGATGTTTCAAGAACAAACTCGTCAGGAAAGGTACCTGACCAACAAGGCATTCCACTCTTGTAAGATGGGGGCTGGGACATCTGTGAGTGCACACATGCTCAAGATGAAGGGCTATCTGGATACTTTAGCCCTTCTCGAATCGCCTATTTCACAGGAGCTAGCGGTTGACATGATCATAGCTTCCTTACTAGATTCTTATGATCAGTTCATCATGAACTATAACATGTAAGGGATGAACCATGCTATTAGTGAGTTGCATGGGATGCTCAAGCTCACTGAGTAGTCGATAAAGAAGACTCCGCCGGTACTGCTGGTCAACAAGGGGATACCTCCTCTTACTAAGGGTAAGGCCAAGGCTAAAAAAGCTAAGGCCCAGCCCAAGGCCAGTCCCGAGGATGTCTGCTTCAATTGCAAGTAGGCTGGGCATTGGAAAAGATCGTGTCCTAAGCTATTGGGAGAGCAAAGGAAGACCCAGGGCACATCTTCATCAGGTATATATGTCACAGACATTAACCTTACTGTTTCAATATCCTGGGTATTGGATACTAGATGTGGTTCTCACATTTATTGTAATGTGTAGGGACTTAAGAACAGGAGATCACTAGGATCTAGAGAGGTGGACTTGTGAGTCAGAAATGGAGCAAGGGTTGCTGCCATAGAAATCGGTGAGTACTAGCTTATGATGCCTAGTGGATTAGTTTTAATACTGGGACAATGTTATTTTGTACCTGCTATGTACAGGAATATTATTTCAGTTTCAGATTTGGATGTTTCTATATTTGATTTTACTATTTGTAAGGGTAAAATGGGTTTATCTAGAAAGGGATTATTTTATAGAGAAGTCTGTTAAATAATGGCCTATATATCCTGGATTTGAATGAAACTAATCATGTCTGTAATATAAATAGTAAAAGGGTTAAGCCTAACGAACTTAATCCAGTTTACCTTTGGCATTGTCGTTTAGGCCACATAAACGAGAAGTGCACAGCTAGGCTTCACAAAGCTGGAATCCTAGGATCATTTGACTTGGAGTCACTTGATATATGCGAGTCTTGTTTACGAGGTAAAATGACTAAAGCTCCTTTTAGCAAGAAAGCTGAAAGGGCTACTGGCTTATTGGACCTAATACATTCAGACGTATGCGGCTCAATGAGCATAGCTACCAGGGGTGGACATCTATACTTCGTCACCTTCGTAGACGATTTCAACAGATATGGATATGTCTATCTAATGAAACATATGTCTAAGACCCTTGATAGGTTCAAGGAACAGAATCAACTAGGCAGAAATATCAAAGCCCTTCGATCAGACCAAGGAGGTGAGTATACGAGCCTAGAGTTTGATTCATACCTGAGAAAGCATGGAATCATTCCCCAGCTCACTCCTCCAGGAACACCACAATGGAATGAGGTGTCCAAATGGAGAAACAGGACCCTATTAGACATGGTCTGCTCAATGATGAGTCATGCCTCTCTCCCAATAAGTTTCTGGGGATACGCTCTTGAGACAGCGGCTCTTATTTTGAAAAATACTCTGACTAAGGTTGTGGAAAAGACCCCATTTGAAACATGGATGGGCAGGGCACCCAATGTGTCTTTCTGACGGATTTGGGGTTGTGATGCATATGTCAAGAAATTGACTGAGGGCAAACTAGAACCCAAAACTGACAAATGCCTATTTGTGGGCTACCCTCGAGAAACCAAAGGGTATTACTTCTACAACCCTACCGAGAACAAGGTGTTCGTGGCACGAAAGGAGGTCTTTCTTGAAAAGGATTTTATTTCCAAGAAAGATAGTGGAAGCAATGTTGAACTTAGGGAAGTTCAAAGCTCACAAACTCCTGAAGAGGATAACTCAGAGACCAGGGTGGAGCTTCCACAGGAGGAAGCACCAGTCCAGGTCACAAAAGGACCTAGAATGTCTGGTAAGGATCATCGGGAACCTAAGAGATATGGGTTTCTTATAACTGATGATCACACTCTTTTTGTCTTTGATGAAGAAGAGCCTAAAACCTACAAGGAGGCTGTAGCAAGCCCACAGTCTACCAATTGGTGAAAGGCCATTGAGGCGGAAATACAATCTATGTACGATAATCAGGTTTGGAACCTGGTTGATCCACGTCCGGGTGCTAAGGTGATAGGATGCAAGTGTTGCTATAAGCTAAAGGCCGACAATACCTTCAAGGGGCAGCTGATAGTGAAAGGTTTCAGACAAATCTATGGAATAGACTATGATGAAACTTTCTCACCAATCACTATGCTCAAATCCATAAGGATCCTACTGGCCATAGTAGCTTGGTACGACTATGAGGTCTGGCAGATGGATGTCAAAACTACTTTCCTTAACGGAAAGCTACTCGAGGATGTGTACATGACATAGCTTGAGGGTTTGTCGATCCAAAGCATCCTGGAAAGGTATGCAAGCTTCAAAGGTCCATTTATGGATTGACGCAAGCATCCTGGAGTTGGAATCTTAGATTCAATGAGGCCATAAAGGAATACAGCTTTATACAAAATCAAGATGAGCCTTGTGTGTATAAAAGGATTAGTGGGAGCATTGTAACATTCCTGGTATTATAAGTCGATGACATCCTTCTGATTAGAAGCGACATACCAACACTGCAAGGTTAAAGCAAAGCAGTGGTTATGTAAGTGCTTTAGAGTGAAGGACTTAGGTGAGGCTCAGACGATCCTAGGGATCAGGATCTATAAGGATAGACCTAATCAGCTTCTGGGCCTAAGTCAGGCCAAGTACATAGACAAAGTTCTGAAAAGATTCAGCATGGATCAAACCGAGAAAGGTTTCTTGCTTATGAGCCATGGGCTGAAACTTAGTAAGAAGAACTGTCCTAAGACAAGGCAGGACAGGGAGAACATGAAGTTGGTCCCATATGCATCAGCTATAGGATCAATCTTGTACTCCATGCTATGTACGAGACCTGATGTCACCTTTGCACTAAGTATGACAAGCCGTTACCCGCAGGATCTCATCGAGGATCACTGAAAAGCTGTCAAAGAAATAGTGAAGTACCTTAACTGGACTAAGGATAGCCTCTTGGTGTATAGAGGTCAGGAAGAACTGTCAATTACTAGGTACACTGATGCAAGCTTCCAGACCGACCAGGATGAATACCAGTCGTAGTCTGGGTATGTATTCATACTAAATGGTGGTGCTGTTAGCTGGAAAAGCTCTAAGCAATTGACCATTGCAGATTCTATTATAAAAGCTGAGTATATTGCAGTGTGTAATGCAACTAAGGAAGCTGTATAGGTGAAGAAGTTTATCACTGAACTGGGGGTAGTATCAACTATCTAGGATCCAATTGATATCTTCTGTGACAATGATGGGGCTGTTGCACAAGCTAAGGAGCCCCGGTCACACAAAAACTCGAAACACGTAATCAGGAAGTTTCAGCTCATACGAGAAATCATCGAGAGGGGTGAATTTCATTACATAGAGTGGACACCAAGGAAAATGTCGTAGATTCCTTAACCAAGCCATTGGCTCAACCCAAGCACAAGGGTCATATTAGATCTATAGGGATTAGGCCCATGCCTAGTTGGTACTAGTGCTAGTGGGAGATTGTTGGATATGCCCTAGTCCCAAGGACTTGGTCCTTGTTTTTGTATCATACATTTGTGCTTTGATATGAGTTTTATGTATTATACAATTAGTGTCATTAAATAAAGGCATCAATCTATTTATTATATATCTTGTGCTATGTTTTAAATAGAGTATCCAATGGACATATCCATATCCATGTTGTCAAGTGTCATGCGCTTGGCAGTAAGACCATGGATAGGGAAAATGATATGACCATAAATTCATCCGTAGTCTGTTCCAAACATGGGAATGAATGGAACTAAAGACTATCAATAGCCTGGTTATATGGTGGTGTCTTATCGGCCATTGAACATGGGATGTCAATGAGGTTAATAGGTACATGCAAAGGGGCATAGTACTGGATAGATCTACTAAACGAGAAATCCACATGGTACAGTATCACAAGTCATTCTTGTGTAGTACTTGTATGGATCCTTTGACCTGACCATATGATGGTGCTGCATATGAAGTGGCATACTTTGGCGTACACCTAAAGGGCCTCTAAAAGGGTGCCAAGTATGGGTACGTTCGGGTACGTTAGTGAACATGGTAGTGATAAGGATATGCAGATGGGAATGTCACTCAGTAGTCCACTGAGAAGATATCACCAGCCTCTTGATGAATGCAATTGATAAGAGTGTGGCCACACCCAAACAAATTGGAACTTATTTGTGAGCATCAGTTCATTTGGGATCAAGTAAATGTCCGGATACAATAGAGGGTGATCAATCCATACCTCTATGTTGGACACCAATATCAATGACATGGGATATACAAGTTTAAACTACAGGGTTACGGTTCCAGTTGGACTGCCATTTCCATCTTGATTGGGGGCTGTAGTGGCTTACTAGAGCCCGCCTATAGTCTGTGGACCATAGGCCCACTGCCAACATAAAGACAAGCCCACATGATCGTACACATTAAACGTCTAAACTTTAGTCAAAAGGATTAAGTGTGTACTTGGAGTATACACGCTGAAGAGATAGAGTTCCATTAATTGTATTATATAAATCGATTGGATTGATCAAAATATAATTAATTTTTTTATAGGCTTCCTTATAATTAATTCAATGAATTAATTTATGAGATTATTTCCTAGGTAGAAATATATATGTATAGGTTTACATATATTTAAATTTATGAAAGTCTAATTCAATTCCTCAGTTAAATTAATAAGTCAAATTAATTTTAATTTAAATGTATGTAATATATTATATGGTATAATATATAAGCATACATATTAAATTAAAGTTACATTTGAAATTAAATAAAACGAAAGGAATTAAATGGACTTGGGCCTTAAAGTGATAAAGCCCACATAGAATTAATATGGGTTGGGCCAAATTTTCTTAAAGGAAAACTTAGCCACCAAGCTTAATAACTTAGATATTTTTGGCCTATATATAAGGATAAGGATAAGAAGAAAAAAAAGAGTTGTAAGTGACTTTGCTTCTTTTAAGCTTATCCTCTTCTTTCTGCTCATCTCTTCTTCAGTTTTTCTAACTGCTAGCATAGGTTGAGTTCGATAGCCGTTCGTGTACGTGATGGTGGAGGAAGTTAGATTTTGATTTCTACAACCATCTCTTTAAGAGATTTATTGGTGAGAATCTTATCTTCCTCTTTCTCGTTTTGGTTTTTGATTTCCATATCATTAGCTCCTAGGCACGGATTTGAAGATATTAACGCGTTCTTCCGCTTTTATCGGTTGATTTCCGGTGAAAATCCCAACACTTATTTGAAGATGGGTTGTATTTCTTTTTAGGTAAATACGGCCTGCTTGTCGTTTTCTTTTTAATGTAATTGTATTTTATTTATTTATTATAAAATGTTGTAAAGAAGAAGCTCCTTGGAGAGGCGAGCCCAGAAGGAAGCAAGGAGGCCGACCTAGTGTTTTTCTAGTATAGGTTTACTAAAATTATATTAGGTTGTAATATAGGCCCATAGCATTCCATTATTTATTTAATTCTGCTTTTATTTATTTACATGTTTTAATGTATGATTCAATCTCATTTTCACCCGCCTATGCATCTAAGCCGTTATTAAAATGAATCTAATAACCAAAAGAAAATTACTAAGTCGCTTAAAAGTGCTTCCCTCATTCAAAACCAACTCGAAGTGGGGATAGGCCAGTTGGAGACCATGCCCTTGCAAGATACACTGGAGTATCATTATTTTGTATTGGGTTAGAGTATTAATTAATCTAACACTTGGATGGAGGTTTGGACTTAGCATGGGTATTAGGATTCTCCTAGCCCTAAGCACAAATGGGTAAGTGCCGACAAGCCCATCAAACCGAGAGTCCCTAAGTTAGGATTGGATGGCGTTCCTACCTAAATAATTAGGTATAGTTTTTCCAGGCCATCATCTGGATATATCTTGATGAAATATGGATATTGACCCATTAGCCCAACAACTTGACTCAATTAATAACGTGGATTCATTATTAATTAAATATAGGAAAGACAATTAAGACCTTTATTAATGCTCTTTAATTTTTTTGTGTAATAATCAAATGGCAAACAATAATACTCTTTCACTGCGTTCTATCCTCGAAAAGGACAAACTTTTCGTGCCAAATTTCGTGGATTGGTCTAAGAACTTAAGAATAGTTCTAAGAAAGGAATCTAAGGAATAAGTACTGGAAAGAACTATACCGCCTGCACGTACTGGGCGTAATCCACCGGTTGCACAGCTAGAGGAATAGAAGGTGCATGTTAAGGATAACCGGGATGTGACATGCCTGATGCTGGCATGCATGGTCCCTGAGCTGCAAAAACAGTTCATGAACCATCAAGCCTTTGCTATGATAACAACTCTAAATGAGATGTTTCAGGAGCAACCTCGTCAAGAGAGATACTTGACCAACAAGGCATTCCACTCCTGCAAGATGGGGGCTGGAACATCTATGAGCACACACGTGCTCAAGATGAAGGGCTATTTAGACACTTTGGCCCGTCTCTATTCGCCTATCACGCAAGAGTTGGCGATTGACACGATCCTGGCATCCTTGCCGGATTCTTATAATTAGTTCATCCTGAACTACAACATGCAAGGGATGAACCATACTATTAGTGAGCTGCATGGGATACTGAAGCTCACTGAACAGTCGATCAAAAAGACTCCACTGGTGCTACTGGTCAACAAGGGGAACCCTCCTTTTGCTAAGGGTAAGGCTAAGGTGAAAGCCAAGGCTAAGGCCAAGCCCAAGGCCGGTCCTGAAGATGTCTGCTTCCATTGTAAGCAGGCTAGACACTGGAAGAGATCTTGTCCCCAACTAGTGGGAGAGCAGAAGAAGAGCCAGGGCGTGTCTTCATCAGGTATATATGTCATAGACATTAACCTCACTGTTTCAACATCCTAGGTATTGGATACTGGATGTGGTTCTCACTTTTGTTATAATGTGAAGGGACTTAAGAACAGGAGATCACTGGGATCTGGAGAGGTGGACTTGCGGGTTGGAAATGGAGCAAGGGTAGCTGCCATAGAGATCAGCAAGTACCATCTGATGATGCCTAGTGGATTAGTTTTAATTCTAGAATATTGTTATTTTGTACTTGCAATATGCAGGAATATTATCTCTGTTTCAGTTTTGGATATTTCTAGATTTAATTTTACTATTGGCAATGGTAAAATTACTTTATCTAAAAAGAGGGATTGTTTTATAGAGATACTATATGAAATAATGGCCTATATGTCCTGGATTTAAATGAAACTAATCACATCTACAACATAAATACTAAAAGGGTTAAGCCTAACGAACTTAATCCTATCTACCTTTGGCATTATTGTTTAGGCCATATAAAAGAGAAGTGCATAGTTAGGATTCACAAAGTTGGAATCCTAGGATCATTTGACATGAAGTCACTTGATATATGTGAGTCTTGTTTACGAGGTAAAATGACTAAAGCGCCTTTTAGCAAAAAAGCTGAAAGGGCCATTGGCTTATTGGACCTAATACATTCATGTTGGGATTTGTCACCTGAAATCCCCCGATTAAAGTGGAAGAACGTGATGATTTCCTCAAATCCGTGCCCAGGAGCAATTGAGATGGAAATTGGAAAAACAAAAATTAAATCACAAGAGATAAATCTTTTACCCGGAATATCTCTTTAAGAGATGGATGCAGACTCAGGAATCATTCTAGAATCCCTCCTCGTCCACGTACACAAACGCCTAACGAACACTACCCGTGCTAGCGTCGGAAAAACACGAAACTTTGGAGAGGGAGGAAGGGACAAATTTTGGCTAGCTTGTGTGTTGGTTGCCTTGGCCAAAATTTCTAGGGTAATTAAACCCTAGGTGGCTGAAATTCTCAAAGAGAATTTCGGCCCAAACTAGCTCCTTCATCTGTGTAGGCTTCCATCTTTTATTTCAGGCCTAAACCTATTTTAATTAGTCTGGTTTAAATTAATTTCAAGCCCAACTTTAATTTACCAATGTATTTAATATATTACACCAAGTAACATATTATTTACATTTAAATTAAAATTGGTTTAACTAATTAATTTAATCCATCAAATTAAAATTAGATCTTCATAAAATAAATTCATATGTAAACCTATACATATGAATATTTCCACTCAGGAAATAATCTCATAAATTAATTATGAGAGAGCCAATCAAATATTAATTTTATTATTATAATCAATCCAATTGATCTTTATAATATAATTAATATATTCCTCTCTCTCCAGAGTGTATACTCCAAGTATACATGTGATTCCTTAAGTCATTGTTCAGTCGCTCAATGTGTACGATCCCGTTGGCCCATCTTTAGGTTGGCAGTGGCCCTATGGCCAACAAACTGCAGTTGGGCTCTAGCACGCCACTGCAGCCCCCAATTAAGATGGAGATGGCAGTCTAATTGTTATAATAACCCTGTAGTTTGAACTTGCATATCCCATGTCATCGATATCGGTGTCCAACACAAAGGCATGGATTGATCACCCTCTTTTGTGTCCGGACATTAACTTGATCCCGAATGTACTGAAGCTCACAAACAAGTTCCAACTTGTTTGGGTGTGGCCACACTCTTATCAATCACATTCATCAAGAGGCTGGTGATATCTTCTCAGTGGGCTGCTGAGTGACAAATCCCTTCTGCATATCCATAGCATTGTCATGCTAAGTGACATACCCAAAAGTACCCATACTTGGCACCCTATTACAGGCCCTTTAGGCATACCCCTAAGTATGCAACCTCACATGCAATACCATCTTACGGTCAGGTCAAAGGATCCATATAAGTACTACACGAGAATCACTTGTGATACTATACCATGTGGATTTCTCGTTTAGTGGATCTATCCAGTACCATGCCCTTTTTACATGTACCCATTAACTTGGTTGACATCCCATGTCTAATGACCGGTAAGACACCGCCATACAACCCGGTTAATGATAGTCTCTTATTTCACTCATTCCCATGACTGGAACAGACTACGGATCTATTTATGGTCATAGCGTTTACCCTATTCATGGTCTTACTGCCAAGTGCATGACACTTGTCATCATGGATATGGATATGTCCATTGGATACTTCATTTAATATAATGTACAAGATATATACAATAAATGAATTAATTGTTGGAAATGCCCTAGTCCCGAGGCATTGGTCCTTGTATTTGTACTATACATTTATTGGATTTATGTGTTGTACTCATTTGTGTTATTAATAAAGGCATTAATTCATTTATTATATCTATCTTGTGCAATATATTAAATGAAGTATCCAATGGACATATCTATATCTATGACGACAAGTGTCATGCACTTAGCAGTAAGACCATGGATAGGGTAAACGATATGACCATAAATAGATCCGTAGTCTGTTCCAGTCATGGGAATGAATGGAACAACAGACTATCATTAACCTGGTTGTATGGCGGTGTCTTACCGGTCATTGGACATGGAATGTCAACCAAGTTAATGGGTACATGCCTGGAAGCATGGTACTGGATAGATCCACTAAACGAGTAATCCACATGGTATGGTATCACAATAGATTCTCGTGTAGTACTTGTATGGATCCTTTGACCTGACCATATGATGGTGTTACATGTGAAGTCGCATACTTAGGGGTACGCTTAAAGGGCCTGTAATAGGGTGCCAAGTATGGGTGCTTTCGGGTATGTCACTGAACATGGTAATACCATGGATATGCAGAAGGGATTTGTCACTCAGTAACCAACTGAGAAGATATCACCGGCCACTTGATGAATGTGACTGATAAGAGTGTGGCCACACCCAAACGAGTTGGAACTTGTTTGTGAGCATCAGTACATTTGGGATCAATTTAATGTCTGGACACAAACGAGGGTGATCAATCCATGCCTCTGTGTTGGACACCGATATCAATGACATGGGATGTACAAGTTTAAACTACAGGGTTATGATAACAGTTAGACTGCCATCTCCATCTTAATTGGGGGTTGCAGTGGCTTGCTAGAGCCCAACTGCAGTCTGCGGGCCAAAGGCCCGCTACCAACATAAAGATGGGCCCATGGGATCGTACACATAGAACGATAGAATGCAGACTTAAGGAATCACATGTATACTTGGAGTATACACAATGGAAGGAGAAGCGTGTATATATTAATTATATTATAAAGATCAATTGGATTGATCATAATAATAAAATTAATATATATTCAATTGCCTCTTCATAGTTAATTGGATTAATTATGAAATTATTTCCTAGGTGGAAATATTCATATGTATGGGTTTACATATGATTTTATTTTGTGTAGATTTAATTTTAATTTGATGGATTAAATTAATAGTCAAACTAATTTTAATTTAGATGTAAATAATATATTACTTGGAGTAATATATTAAATACATGGGTATATTAAAATTGGGCTTGAAATTAATTTAAACCAGAATAATTAAAATTAGACTGGGCCTAAATTAAAACATGGAAGCCCGCACAGAATAGAAAGGAGCCAAGATGGGCCTGAATTCCCCTAAGGGAATTCGGCCAACCCTAGGTATAAATACCTAGGGTTAGAAATTTCGACCAACACATAGGTTGAGCCTCCTAGCCGAAATTCACTAACATCCTTCTCTCTATTGTTTCGTTTTTCCGACGCTAGCACGGGTTGCATTCGTTAAGCGTTCGTGTACGTGAGAGTGGAGGGATTCTACATTGAATTCTGCAGTCATCATCCATCTCTAGAAAGAGATTTTTCTAGTAAGAAATTTAATCCCTTTCTATTTAATTTTAAGTTTTTCAATTTCCACTTCAATTGCTCCTAGGACCGGATTTGAGGAAATCACCGCGTTCTTCCGCTTTTATCGGGTGATTTCCGGTGAAAAATCCCAACAGTGGTATCAGAGCGGGCTTTTGATCCGTGGAAATTGATTAATTTGGTTGAATCCCTATTTTGAAATTGGATGTTTTTGATTGGGATTCATGGTATGGGTTTTATGATTTTTCCCATATGTTTTATACAATGAAAATTAAATTTGCATATAGGTTTATGTTAGTTTAATTTTATTGTGTATTATTGGAATTCTTGGTGAATTGCTTTGGATGATGAATGGTGATTTTTTTTATTTAATTCTGTTTTATAAAAAAAAAAAAAAAAAAAAAATCTGCATCCCGGGGTGCGGGGCTGCGGGTTTTTAGTCCGGCGCCCAGTTTTGAAATTTTAATTGGTTTTAAAATTCGTGTGTTTAAATTTATGTAATTTAAATGCGTATGGTTTCTTGGATGATTTAATTTCGTTCATGTGATATTAATTTTGGAAATTAATATGGTTAATGGAAATTGGTTCGGGTAATTTTGGCACAATTACTCGGACGGCTGAATTGGACCCATGGTTTCCCAATTCCAGTGGGAGCAGTTGGACTGCCTGGGCTGGAGGCCCAAAGCCCGTTAAGGGTTAGAACCATGGTGGGCCAAAATTGGCGATTTCCTAATAATGGCTTTGACATAATTTAAATGGGCTTAAATCATGCATTGTGACATGCCTTTGAATTTTATGTATTGGATGCATATGAATGGTTGAATGAATGTATGATTGGATGCTATTGGGCCTTTTACGAGATGGGTTGTATTTTTCTTTTTGGGTAAATACGGCCTGCGTGTCATTTTTTTTTTTTTAATGTAATTTTATTTTATTTAAATTAAATATTATAAAATTTGTAAAAGAAGAAGTCCATGGAGTGGTGAGCCCATATGGAGGTGCAAGCCCAAATTGGAGGTGCAAGCCCAGAAAGAGAAGATGGAGGCCCGCCTAATATCTGTTTCTAGTATAGGTTTACTAGAATAATATTAGGATGTAACATAGGCCCATAGCAGTCCATTTTAACTTTATTTAATCATGTTTTATATTCATTTGCATGTATGAATGTATGTTCCAATAGCTCATTCACCCGCTTTATGTATGTAAGCCGTTATAATTGAATCCAATAACCAAACGGAATTACTAAGTCGCTTAAAAGTGCTTCCCTCATTCAAAACCGAATCGAAGTGGGAATAGGCCAGTTGTAGACCATGCCCTCGCAGGATGCACTGGAGTATTGTCACTTTGTATTGGGTTAGAGTATGGGATACTCTAACACTTGGATGGAGGTTTTGACTTAGCGTGGGTAGTAGGATTCTCCTGGCCCTAAGCACAGATGGGTAAGTGCCAACAAGCCCATCAAACCGAGAGTCCCTAGGTTGGGATTGGACGGCGTTCATACCTAAATAATTAAGGTGTAGTTGTACCAAACCCTCGTTTGGCTATATCTTAATGAAATATGGATCTCGGCCCATGAGCCCAACAACTTAGTTTAAATTAATAACTTGATTCATTATTAATTTTATATGGGAACAACAAAGCAAAGCCCTTTATTAACACTCTCAATGTTTTCTGTGTAGAAACACCCAAATGGCAAACACAAATACCTTATCACTACGATCCATTCTTGAAAAGGACAAGCTTTCCGGTCCTAACTTTTTAGACTGGTCTAGGAACTTGAGGATAGTTCTAAGACAAGAGTCAAAAGAGTATGTACTGGAAAGGCCTGTGCCGGCTGCGCCTCAAGGACGTAATCCACCGGCTGCCCAGCTGGAGGAATACGAGGCGCACGTCAAGGACAACCGGGATGTGACATGCCTTATGTTGGCTTGCATGGTCCCTGAACTGCAAAAACAGTTTATGGACCACCAAGCCTATGCTATGATAACAACTCTTAATGAGATGTTTCAAGAGCAAGCTCGTCGGGAAAGGTACCTGACCAATAAGGCATTCCACTCTTGTAAGATGGGGGCCGGGACATCTGTGAGTGCACACGTGCTCAAGATGAAGGGCTATTTGGATACTTTGGCCCGTCTCGGATCGCCTATCTCTCAAGAGTTGGCGGTGGACACAATCCTCGCGTCCTTGCCAGATTCTTATGATCAGTTCATCCTCAACTATAACATGCAAGGGATGAACCGTACTGTCAGTGAGCTGCATGGGATGCTTAAGCTTACTGAGCAGTCGATCAAGAAGACTCCGGCGGTGCTGCTGGTCAACAAGGGGAACCCTCCTCTTGCCAAGGGTAAGGCCAAGGAAAAGGCCAAGGCCAAGGCCAAAAAGGCCAAGGCCAAAGCCAAGAAGGCCAAGGCCCAACCCAAGGCCCAGCAGAAGGCAGGTCCTGAGGACGTCTATTTCGGGTGCAGACAGGCGGGCCATTGGAAGAGATCATGTCCCAAGCTGTTGGGAGAGCAAAGAAGGGGCCAAGGTGCATCCTCTTTCAGGTATTTATGTTATAGATATTAACCTTACTGTTTCAACATCCTGGGTATTGGATACTGGATGTGGTTCTCACATTTGTTGTAATGTGCAGGGACTTAAGAACAGAAGGTTACTGGGGTCGGGAGAGGTGGACTTGCGGGTCGAGAATGGAGCAAGGGTTGCTGCCATAGAGATCGGCGAATACCACCTGATGATGCCCAGTGGATTGGTTTTAATTTTAGAACATTGTTACTTTGTACCTGCTATGTGCAGGAATATTATCTCTGTATCAATGTTGGATATTTCTGGATTTGATTTTACTATTATAAATGGTCGAATTTCTATATCCAGAGAAGGGTTATTTTATGGAGATGCTCTATTAAATAATGGCATGTATATCCTGGACTTAAATGAAACCAATCATATCTATAACATAAACACGAAAAGGGTTAAGCCTAACGAACTTAATCCAGTCTACCTATGGCATTGTCGTCTTGGCCATATAAACGAGAAGCGCATAGCTAGGCTTCACAAAGCTGGAGTCCTAGGGTCATTTGACTTGGAGTCAATTGATACATGCGAATCATGTTTAAGAGGCAAGATGACAAAGGCACCTTTTAGCAAAAAGGCTGAAAGGGCCACTGGCTTGTTGGACCTAATACATTCAGATGTATGTGGACCTATGAGCGCAGCGACCAGAGGTGGGCATCTGTACTTCGTCACGTTCACGGATGATTTCAGCAGATATGGCTATGTCTATCTAATGAAACACAAGTCCAAGACCCTTTATAGGTTCAAGGAATTTAGGAACGAGGTACAGAACCAGCTAGGCAGGAATATCAAAGCCCTTCGGTCGGACCGAGGCGGTGAGTATATGAGCCTAGAGTTTGACTCATACTTGGGAGAGCATGGAATAGTTCCGCAGCTCACTCCTCCTGGAACACCACAATGGAATGGGGTGTCCGAACGGAGGAATAGGACCTTGTTGGACATGGTCCGCTTAATGATGAGTCAAGCATCTCTCCCAATTAGTTTCTGGGGACACGCCCTTGAGACAGCAGCTCTCATCTTAAACAATACTCCGACTAAGGCAGTGGAAAAGACCCCATATCAGATATGGACGGGCAAGGAGCCCAATGTGTCTTTCCTAAGGATTTGGGGATGCGAAGCATATGTCAAGAAATTGACTAGTGGCAAGCTGGAGCCCAAAACCGATAAATGCCTGTTTGTGGGCTACCCTAGGGAAACCAAAGGGTATTACTTCTACAACCCCGCCGAGAACAAGGTGTTCGTGGCAAGGAAGGGGGTCTTTCTGGAAAAGGAGTTCCTTTCAAAGAAAGATAGTGGGAGCAACGTTGAACTCAGGGAAGTTCAAGGTCCACAAGCTCCTGAAAAGGATAACTCGGAGACCCAGGTGGAGCTTCCACAAGTGGAAGCACCGACCCAGGCCACACAAGAACCTAGAAGGTCTGGTAGGGATCGTCGGGAACCGGAGAGGTATGGTTTCCTCGTCACCGATGATCAAACTCTTCTCATCTGGGATGAAGAAGAACCCAAAACCTACCAGGAGGCTATGGCTAGCCCACAGTCTGCAAATTGGCGTAAAGCCATGGAGGCAGAAATGCAATCTATGTAGGATAATCAAGTTTGGAACTTGGTTGATCCACCTCCAGGTGCTAAGGTAATAGGTTGCAAGTGGTGCTATAAGCTAAAAGCTGATAATACCTTCAAGGGGCGTCTGGTTGCGAAAGGTTTCAGACAAGTCCATGGAATAGACTATGATGAAACTTTCTCACCAGTAGCCATGCTCAAGTCCATCAGGATACTGCTGGCCATAGCCGCATGGTATGACTATGAGGTATGGCAGATGGATGTCAAAACCGCTTTCCTTAATGGGAAGCTACTCGAGGATGTGTACATGACACAACCTGAGGGTTTTGTCGATCCTAAGTATCCGGGAAGGGTATGTAAACTTCAAAGGTCCATTTATAGACTGAAGCAAGCATCCCGTAGTTGGAATCTAAGATTCAATGAGGCTATAAAGGAATATGGCTTCATACAGAATCTAGATGAGCCTTGTGTGTATAAGAGGACTAGTAGGAGCATTGTCACATTTTTGGTACTTTATGTAGACGACATCCTACTCATTGGAAGCGACATACCTACACTATAAGGGGTAAAGCAGTGGCTGAGTAAGTGCTTCGCAATGAAGGACTTGGGCGAAGCTGAGATGATCCTAGGGATCAGGATCTATAGGGATAGATCAAATCGGCTTCTGGGCCTAAGTCAGGCTTTGTACATTGACAAAGTTCTGAAAAGATTCAGCATGGACCGGGCCAAGAAAGGTTTCTTACCAATGGGCCATGGGCTGAAACTTAGTAAGAAGAACTGTCCTAAAACAAGGGAGGACAGGGAGAACATGAAATTAGTTCCATATGCTTCGGCTATTGGATCAATCATGTACTCCATGTTATGTACGAGACCTGATGTTGCCTTTGCACTGAGTATGACGAGCCGATACCAGCAGGATCCCAGGGAGGATCACTGGAAAGCTGTCAAGGCGATCCTCAAGTACCTTAACCGGACTAAGGATAGCTTCTTGGTGTATGGTGGTCAGGAAGTGCTATCAGTTACTGGGTATACTGATGCAAGCTTCCAGACCGACCAGGATGAGTACCAGTCGCAATCTGGGTATGCATTTTTGCTAAATGGTGGTGCTGTAAGCTGGAGGAGCTCAAAGCAGCCAACCATAGCAGACTCTACAACAGAAGCTGAGTACATCGCTGCGTGTGATGCAGCTAAGGAAGCTGTGTGGATGAAGAAGTTTATCACTAAGTTGGGAGTAGTGCCAACTATCCAGGACCCAGTCGATATCTTCTGTGACAACAATGGGCTGTCGCACAAGCTAAGGAGCCCCAGTCACATAAGAACACAAAGCACATGCTCAGAAAGTTTCACCTCATACGAGAAATCGTGGAGAGAGGTGACATTGCATTGCATAGAGTGGACACCAAGGATAATGTCGTAGATCCATTGACCAAGGCGCTGGCCCAGCCCAAGCACGAGGGTCATACTAGATCTATAGGGATTAGGCCCATGCCTAGTTGGAACTAGTGCAAGTGGGAGATTGTTGGAAATGCCCTAGTCCCGAGGCATTGGTCCTTGTATTTTTACTATACATTTATTGGATTTATGTGTTGTACTCATTTGTGTTATTAATAAAGGCATCAATTCATTTATTATATCTATCTTGTGCAATATATTAAATGAAGTATCCAATGGACATATCTATATCCATGACGACAAGTGTCATGCACTTAGTAGTAAGACCATGGATAGGGTAAACGATATGACCATAAATAGATCCGTAGTCTGTTCCAGTCATGGGAATGAATGGAACAATAGACTATCATTAACCTGGTTGTATGGTGGTGTCTTACCGGTCATTGGACAAGGAATGTCAACCAAGTTAATGGGTACATGCCTGGAAGCATGGTACTGGATAGATCCACTAAACGAGTAATCCACATGGTATGATATCACAAAGGATTCTCGTGTAGTACTTGTATGGATCCTTTGACCTGACCATATGATGGTGTTACATGTGAAGTCGCATCTTAGGGGTACGCCTAAAAGGCCTGTAATAGGGTGCCAAGCATGGGTGCTTGTGGGTATGTCACTGAACATGGTAATACTATGGATATGCAGAAGGGATTTGTCACTCAGTAACCAACTGAGAAGATATCACCGGCCACTTGATGAATGTGACTGATAAGAGTGTGGCCACACCCAAACGAGTTGGAACTTGTTTGTGAGCATTAGTACATTTGGGATCAAGTTAATGTCTGGACACAAAAGAGGGTGATCAATCCATGCCTCTGTGTGGGACACCGATAGCAATGACATGGGATGTACAAGTTTAAACTACAGGGTTATGATAACAGTTAGACTGCCACCTCCATCTTAATTGGGGGTTGCAAGGGCTTGCTAGAGCCCAACTACAGTCTGCGGGCCAAAGGCCCGCTACCAATATAAAGATGGGCCCACGGGATCGTACACATAGAACGATAGAATGCAGACTTAAGGAATCACATGTATACTTGGAGTATACACAATGGAGGGAGAAGCGTGTATATATTAATTATATTATAAAGATCAATTGGATTGATCATAATAATAAAATTAATATATATTCAATTGGCTCTTCATAGTTAATTGGATTAATTATGAAATTATTTCCTAGGTGGAAATATTCATATGTATGGGTTTACATATGATTTTATTTTGTGTAGATTTAATTTTAATTTGATGGATTAAATTAATAGTCAAACTAATTTTAATTTAGATGTAAATAATATATTACTTGGAGTAATATATTAAATACATGGGTATATTAAAATTGGGCTTGAAATTAATTTAAGCCAGAATAATTAAAATTAGACTGGGCCTAAATTAAAACATGGAACCCGCACAGAATAGAAAGGAGCCAAGATGGGCCTGAATTCCCCTAAGGGAATTCGGCCAACCCTAGGTATAAATACCTAGGGTTAGAAATTTCGGCCAACACATAGGTTGAGCCTCCTAGCCGAAATTCACTAGCATCCTTCTCTCTATTGTTTCGTTTTTCCGACGCTAGCACGGATTGCATTCGTTAAGCGTTCGTGTACATGAGAGTGGAGGGATTCTACATTGAATTCTGCAGTCATCATCCATCTCTAGAAAGAGATTTTTCTGGTAAGAAATTTAATCCCTTTCTATTTAATTTTAAGTTTTTCAATTTCCACTTCAATTGCTCCTAGGACCGGATTTGAGCAAATCACCGCGTTCTTCCGCTTTTATCGGGTGATTTCCGGTGAAAAATCCCAACATTAATGCCTTTATTAATAACACAAATGAGTATAATACATAAATCCAATAAATGTATAATACAAATACTAGGACCAATGTCTCGGGACTAGGGCATATCCAACAATCTCCCACTTGTACTAGTTCCAACTAGGCATGGACCTAATCCCTATAAATCTAGTATGACCCTCATGCTTGGGCTGGGCCAACGCCTTGGTCAAAGGATCTGCGACATTATCCTCGGTGTCCACTTTGTGCAATGCAATATCACCTCTCTCCGTGATCTCTCGTATAAGGTGAAACTTTCTGAGCACGTGCTTTGTGTTCTTTTACGACCGGGGCTCCTTAGCTTGTGCAACAGCCCCATTGTTGTCACAGAAGATATCAACTGGGTCCTGGATAGTTGGCACTACTACTAACTCAGTGATAAACTTCTTCATCCACACAGCTTCCTTAGCTGCATCACACGCCGCAATGTACTCAACTTCTGTTGTAGAGTCCGCGATGGTTAGCTGCTTTGAGCTCCTCCAGCTTACAGCACCACCATTTAGCAAAAATGCATACCCAGACAGCGACTGGTACTCATCCTGGTCGGTCTGGAAGCTTGCATCAGTGTACCCAGTAACTGATAGCACTTCCTGACCACCATACACTAAGAAGCTATCCTTAGTCCGGATAAGGTACTTGAGGATTGCCTTGACAGCCTTCCAGTGATCCTCCCCGGGATCCTACTGGTACCGGCTTGTCATACTTAGTGCAAAGGCGACATCAGGTCTCGAACATAGCATGGAGTACATAATTGATCCTATAGTCGAAGCATATGGAACCAATTTCATGTTCTCCTGTCCTCCCTTTTCTTAGGACAGTTCTTCTTACTAAGCTTCAGCCCATGACCCATTGGTAAGAAACCTTTCTTAGCCCGGTCCATGCTAAACCTTTTCAGAACTTTGTTTATGTATGAGGCCTGACATAGGCCCAGAAGCTGATTTGATCTATCTCTATTGATCCTGATCCCTGGGATCATCTCAGCTTCGCCTAAGTCCTTCATTGTGAAGCACTTACTCAGCCACTGCTTTACCCCTTGCAGTGTAGTTATATCGCTTCCAATGAGTAGGATGTCGTCTACATAAAGTACCAAAAATGTGACAATGCTCCCACTAATCCTCTTATACACACAAGGCTCATCTTGATTATGTATGAAGCCATATTCCTTTATAGCTTCATTGAATCTAAGATTCCAACTTTGGGATGCTTGCTTCAGTTCATAAATGGACCTTTGAAGCTTACATACCCTTCTCGAATACTCTGGATCGACAAAACCCTCAGGTTGTGTCATGTACACATCCTCGAGTAGCTTTCCGTTAAGGAAAGCAGTTTTGACATCCATTTGCCAGACTTCATAGTCGTACCATGCGGCTATGGCTAGCAAGATCCTGATGGATTTTAGCATGGCTACTGGTGAGAAAGTCTCATCATAGTCTATTCTATGGACTTATTTGAAACCTTTCACAACCAGACGCCCCTTGAAGGTATTATTGGCTTTTAGCTTGTAGCACCACTTGCAACCTATTACCTTAGCACCCGGAGGTGGATCAACCAAGTTCCAAACCTGGTTATCGTACATAGATTGCATCTCTGCCTCCATGGCTTTACACCAATTCGTAGACTGTGGGCTTGCCATAGCCTCCTGGTAGGTTTTGAGTTCTTCCTCATCCCAGATGAGAAGAGTTTGATCATCGGTGACGAGGAAACCATACCTCTCCGGTTCCCGACGATCCCTACCAAACCTTCTAGGTCCTTGTGTGGCCTGGGTCGGTGCTTCCTCCTGTGGAAGCTCCACCTGGGCCTTCGAGTTATCCTCTTCAGGAGCTTATGGACCTTAAACTTCCTTGAGTTCAACATTGCTCCCACTATCTTTCTTGGAAAGGAACTCCTTTTCTAGAAAGACCCCCTTCCTTGCCACGAACACCTTGTTCTCGGCGGGGTTGTAGAAGTAATACCCTTTGGTTTCCCTAGGGTAACCCACAAATAGGCATTTATCGGTTTTGGGTTCCAGCTTGCCACTAGTCAATCTCTTGACATGTGCTTCACATCCCCAAATCCTTAGAACAGACACATTGGGCTCCCTACCAGTCCATATCTAATATGGGGTCTTTTCCACTGCCTTAGTCGGAGTATTGTTTAAGATGAGAGCTGCTGTCCCGAGGGCGTGTCCCCAGAAACTTATTGGGAGAGAGGCTTGACTCATCATTGAGTGGACCATATCCAACAGGGTCCTATTCCTCTGTTCAGACACCCCATTCCATTGTGGTGTTCCTAGAGGAGTGAGCTGTAGAACTATTCCATGCTCTCTCAAATATGAGTCAAACTCTAAGCCTATATACTCACCTCCTCGGTCCGACCGAAGGGTTTTGATATTTTTGCCTAGCTGGTTCTGTACTTCGTTCCTAAATTCTTTGAACCTATCAAGGGTCTCAGACTTGTGTTTCATCAGATAGACATAGCCATATCTGCTGAAATTGTCCGTGAACGTGATGAAGTACAGGTGTCCACCTCTGGTCGCTGCGCTTATGGGTCCACATACATCTGAATGTATTAGGTCCAATAAGCCAATGGCCCTTTCAGCCTTCTTGCTAAAAGTTGCCTTAGTCATCTTGCCTCGTAAACATGACTCGCATATATCAATTGACTCTAAGTCAAATGACCCTAAGACTCCAGCTTTGTGAAGCCTAGCTATGCGCCTCTCGTTTATGTGGCCAAGACAACAATGCCATAGGTGTAAGCGCCGGAATTTTACTTCAAAAAAAAAGGAGTACAGTCGTACGACTCCACCTACAGTCGTACGACTGTAACCAAACTACAGTCGTACGACTGTAGATCGCGGCAGGTGAGCCAACCTACACCTCAAAAGCTGAAAAAACAGAAAAAAGAGGGGGGGGAACAGGGAGAAAGGAAAAAAAAAAACACAGGCAGAGAGAAGGAGGGAAAAGGAAAAAGAGAAGAAGAAGAGAGAAAAAGAGAAAGAAGAAAAACAACAAAAGGAAGAACTGAACTTCATGAATTCCTCAGCATTTGGAGTTTTCGGACCCAAAAGCTCTCAAACCCTAACTCAAGGAGAAAAGTCCAGATTTTAGTGGATTGAAGCGATGCCAGGAGTCAATCCTACGGTGGACGCACTTCAAAAAGGTAAACACTCATTTTCCCTTCTCTTTTACAAGCTTTCTAGGTGATTGGTGTGCTTTTTCTGCATTTCTATCCGTTTTTCTGCATTTCCGCTCCTGGAAATCAAGAACAGTCACACGACTATTCTTGAGTTTGATGAACAGTCGTACGACTGTAGTTACAGTCGTACGAGTGTTCTTGATCTCCAGCGTTTTCTTCCCAGTTTTCTTCAAATGAAGATTTGGCGAGATTCTGAGTTTGGACTCGTTACAGTCGCACGACTGTAACGTGGTTTCCAGAATCAGAATTCCTGTTTTTAATCCCAAAAATTCCCAAAAATCCCCAAAAATTCCCAAAATCCTAAAAATCATCAAAATGAATTTTGTTGTGTGCATTCACGACCCTAGATTCAATTTTCAGTAAAATTGCATTTAGAACAATGCCATGATGGAGACCCAGTTCTCCCAAAAACCGACCCACCTCACATGTAAAAATGCATGTAAACCGGAAAAATTGTTTTCAAAAATGAATTTCTCACAAAAACAAAATACAGGGACGTTTCAAAATGTTTTCCAGGTCTAACTGGACCGGCTAGCCGAGCCAACCCGGTTATCCCCTAAATGCATGCCCCCAATTCTTGATTTCCCATTCTGTCATGTTTGAGTCCAACTTGTGGCATGCCGTATGAATTGTGCTAACCTTTGTTTTGCAGCTTTTATTTATTTTTATTTTTACTCTTATTTGTATTTTGATAGAATTAATCGTGTATTTAGGCGATTGTAATTATTTTTAGATTCTCGTGTATTTTAGGCGATTGTATAAGTGAGGCGAGAGTTTTTATCTTTCTATTCGATTTGGTTGTAAGCCAATTAATATTTATTTCTTTTCCTTTCTTTTGTATTGAATATTTGTATACGCATTGTATGCCTTTTATATTCAATGAAATTGACTTTAAAATTTGAAATACCATCTTTGAACATTGACCAACATTTATTTTAATTAGACACGAAATAAGGAACTTGTCCGGACCCGAATCTTTAGATAGTGTAGCGACCATTCGTCCGGTTCAGCTACCTTAAGAATTTCCCAGTTGAGCTGAGCCGGGTGGCGACTCTACAATATCCATCGAGACTTAGGTCTTGGTTCTTTTATGTATTAATTCCATTTATTTGCTAAAAACCCGTTTTCTATTTATAAAAACCCCATGCGAGGGAGGGGCCCGCCCGAGATCGAGGTGCCCCTTCCCAAAAGGAGTCTCGCGTCCTGTCGAAAACGCATCGACCTCTCACAGTGGCGACTCTGCTGGGGAATTCTTCAAAAAGTTTTTAAAAACTTAAAAGAATTTGACAAGCCCTGAAAAGTGTCTAATTAAAATAAGGTGGATGATTCTCGATTGGTATTTCATTTTGCATCTTTAACTAGACATTCTTGCATTAGATTTAGTATCCATTTATAGCCCGGTGGATTGTTGAAGTGTCGCCTAAGTTCTTCATGGTCTTAGGGGCACGGATACGAAACACCACCCATAGCCTCGTATGAACCCCTTCGTTCTGACCCTTGAGTGGGGAGAAGTGAGGAGTATATTTTGCTATAGGAACCTCATTTTTTTAACCTGACTTGGACCGAACTCATATAAGTAGTCCTAGTTGGATTCCTTTAGGATACCAAAATAATTGTGTGAATAATAATATAAATCGCGCCTTCATCACCCCCCGTTGGTGATCGAAGTGAACCCCGCCCAGGACTCGGTTAGAATTTTTTGAGACCGACCACGCTTGGAGAAATAAGGTTGGAAGAATTCGCTTTGTGTGCTACATGTTACACGCTTCTCGACATTTCACGACATACCATAATCACCATTTTCCATACACATGACATTCCATACATAAAACATTTTGTGTGATACTAACCCACATTTTTATGTAGCCATTCGCATTCTATTTTCGTATGAGAACATTAAATCATCTGTTTGCCATTCATACTCATTTCTTTTTCAGCCATAACATTATATTTGTGTGATTAGCATTTTTTCACATAGCATACATAATGTGACAACCCTAACCTTTGCAAGCATGCAATGGCGGAAACATTACATAAAGTTTAGGTCATCATTTTCAAAACTTCCTTTTTATCTTTAAAATAACATAATCATAAATGAGTACTCGAAAATTTCCATTTCAAAAACAGTAATTTAACATAAATAGGTATTTCAAAAGGTAATATAACGGAGTAAAAAAAAAATAAAAAAAAAAAAAAAATAAATAAATCTTTGAACATCCATAACTACGAATAGATGATAAAATAACATGACGGAAACTCTCCACACAATCCCCGAGAACAGACATCAGGCATCTCCTATTCTGCACCGGCAAAATCTGAAAATATCAACAGCGCCACTTAGTGACGAGTAACTAATAAATCCCAAACATCAATTCAAAGTTCACATAGGAAGATGACAGATCATAAATTTCATATTACATTACTTAAGTATACTTCATCATGATTAATAGAAAGCAAATTTATCAATTTATACAAGCATGCATAATTCTCATAGTAACAATCATGTATCAGGGATCTTACCCTTATTTGTTAGCTGCATCACATACAACATATAAAGTTCAAGTTCAGCATATCACATAATTATCTATTTCAAATAATAGTACAAAACATTCCAAGTGGATAATCAATATCATCAAAATTCAGATTTCCAAGATAAGTCATGTACATACAAATACATACCAACATCCCAAATCAAAGTACTTCATCACAAACTTGACATCAACTCAATTATACCTTAACCTTTATTAATTTTGTGGTATACGCGTATAAATCATTTGTATTGACCTATACACCTATGTCCTTAGAGAGTTCGGCTCAGACGCTTCGGGGAACCACAACGGGACTTACCCCCTTATCAATAAGAAAAGAGTACCACGAAGGGATTTACCTCAAAGTGCCAACGAAGGGACTTACCTCACAGAGTGCCAACGAAGGGACTTACCTCAAAAATAAAATAAATTAGAGTACCACGAAGGGATTTACCTCTCTGAGTGCCAACGAAGGGACTTACCTCGAAACAAAGGGCGCTGTCCTAGTGTCAACCAATCAAACATGGAAAACACTTAGCCAAACTAACCAAGACACCAGAGTATATGCCACTACAAACACCAATTTAATTATCATAATTATATCAATATTCAAAAGGTGCCTTTAACATAGGACTTATCCCAACCAATTCAATAACCATAAGGTGCCATTAAAATAGGACTTACCCCAAAACATAATCTGATACATCAATAAACACATGGTGCCATAAAAAAAATAGGACTTACCCCAAACTCGATTTCATAATTCCAACATGTATTAAATTTACCAAACCATATATGTAATTATTAGATTTCATGTCAAGAGTTCTAGCATAAATTCCTAGAATCAAATTATGCTTTGCACACATTAAAAAAAAATCAGTTCAAGGCCTAAGGTGAAAATTTCAGAATTCATAGTTCATGCCTCAACTTGCATATAATATTCCAGTAGGTTAGACTCAGAATTCAGCATGGCAATACAAAGTTGAATTTAGCCTTACATCTTAGGAACACACGCCAACTTAAATCATGCAATTCGGATTCCTATAGCAAAAGATATTAAGGAAACACTAAAAACATGCAATCTGTAAATTCACTTCAGATCACTGCACATAGTCTGACTTCAACAGACAAAACAGATGTGTTACTCACTGATTTAGCAAAAATAATATAAAGCAACATTGAACATCAGAATGTCAGGAATACATAGAATTTTGTTTCATGGCAAACGGAGCTACAGAGAGAAAATAAAGCCATAATCAACACAAACTGTACAAACTGAAATTCAGCAGTTCCAGGAAATCGGCACAGTGCACATAAGGCAGTTTCAACAGGGAATACGAGCACTTTACTCACAGAATTTGCCAAAATAGTATAAAACAACCTTGTACATTTATGTCTCAGGAAAACACAGAAAGTTGAATCATGCCAATCGGAGTTATATAACGAAAATAAAGCTAAAATTATCACAACCTGTACAATCTGAAATTCAGCAGTTCAAGAAAAATCGGCACAATGCACATAAGGCAGTTTCAATAGGGAATATGAGCACTTTACTCACGGAATTTTCCAAAATAATGTAAAACAACCTTGTACACCTATATCTCAGGAAAACACAGAAAGTTGAATTATGCCAATCGGAGTTATATAACGGAAGTTATGCCATAATTACCATAAACAGTCAATTCTGAAAATACAGCAGCTTACCAATTTCGACTCAATCACATGTATTTTCATATTTCTACCAATCCTTTAACCTAAAAGCAATTTCTTACACCAATATCATATACATTCATGTCTCAACAATAATTTCAGTAATAATACAACCTAGGATCAAATTCATCTACCATACATCCTATATAAATTTCGAACCGACATTTAGGGTTTAGTTGTTACCCTGTTTGCAGTGAAACCAACTGAGGTAATTAACTCGGAATGGAGAAGAATGAAGCAGAGTCTGAATGAATGAAAGTGAGGGAGAGAAAGTTAAGAATTTCGGCTGCACTGGAGCTCCACACAATGGAATGGCCGAAATTTTAACCCTAATAGAGATGAAGAGATTGCCTTGGAGTGAAACTTGGAAAGTGGAAGAGATTAAGGAGAGATTTTCTCCTTAGGTTAAGGATTCCTAATTTTTTTTCAATTGGTCAACTGAAAAATGGGATATTTATCATGGATTTTCGGAATTCCAACCTTCCCAACACAAAAATAAAAAGGCACAAAAAAAAAAATAAATTTAAGCCAGGTAAGGTTCGAACTCTAGACCACTAGCTATTAGTCAGGACTATCTACCGCTAGGCCAAAGCCTACGAATTGTTATAAGCATACAAAACATCGGTTAAATGCAAAAATGCTCACTCATATGCACACATCACAACATAACTAAGTCAACTTATATCTGGGGCGTTACAATCCTCCCCATTAACAAAAAGTTTCGCCCTCGAAACTCAAGGACAAAAGAGTAAGCTAGGTTCTAACCTTGATTAGTTGCAAACAATTCCGGATATTTGGATCTCATGGTCTCTTCTAGCTCCCAAGTAGCCTCTTCAAACTTCTGGCTACGCCAAAGCACCTTTACCAAAGGCATCTCTTTTCTCCTGAGTTTGCGAACCTGACGGTCGAGGATCTGAACAGGCTTCTCCTCATATGTCAAATTGGGTTCCACCTCCACCGAATCCACAGCAATAACGTGAGAAGGGTCGCTCACATATCTTCGTAGCTGTGAAACATGGAATACATTATGAACTTTTGCCAATTCCGGTGGTAGAGCCAACCGATATGCAACTTCCCCAATCCTTTCAAGCACTTCATATGGACCAATATACTTGGGACTGAGCTTGCCTCTCTTGCCGAACCTCATCACTCCCTTCATAGGAGATACTTTCAGCAATACCTTGCTACCGACTTCGAAGGTAAGAGGTCTTCTCTTGAGATCTACATAAGACTTCTGACGATCCTGGGCAGCCTTCATATTCGCCTGAATCACCTTCACCTTCTCAACTGTATCCCGAATCAATTCCGAACCCAACACCAATGTGTCACTAATGTCGTCCCAACATGTCGGACTACGACATTTCCTCCCATAGAGGGCTTCATACGGGGCCATACGGATACTAGCGTGATAGCTATTGTTATAGGAGAACTCTACCAAACTCAGACATTTCACCCAAGATTTCTGGAAGTCAAGAGCACATGACCGCAACATATCCTCTAAGGTTTGGATTGTCCTCTCCGTCTGTCCATCTGTAGCAGCATGAAAAGCTGTACTCAACTTCAACCTAGTGCCCAAAGCTTCTTGCAATGATGTCCAAAAATGTGACAAGAACCGTGGGTCACGATCTGACACAATCTCCCTAGGCACACCATGTAGCCTTATAATTTCACTCGCATATGCCTCAGCTAACTGCTCCATAGACCAGGTCTTCTTCATAGGAATAAACCGAGCCACCTTGGTCAAACGGTCTATAACAACCCACACTGTGTCTAAACCATTAGCAACCTTTGGTAAACCCGACACAAAGTCCATAGAAACCGAGTCAAACTTCCATGCTGGAATAGCCAAGGGCTGCAATAATCCCCCAGGCCTCTGATGCTCAATTTTCACCTTTTGACAAGTCAAGCACCGGGCCACAAACTCAGCTACCTCTTTCTTCATTCTAGGCCACCAAAACTGCATCTTCAAATCTTTGTACAATTTTGCACCTCCCGGATGCACAGAGTAGGGAGTGCAATGAGCTTCACTTAAGATCTGCTCTTTCAACATTGAATCATTAGGCACACACCATCGGCCTTTAAATTTCATACTCCCATCTGCAAGAATCTCGAAATCTACAGCATTACCCTGCTCCTTCGCTGCACGAATCTTCTGAAGTACAGGATCACTCAACTGCTTCTCTTTTAATTCTACAAACAATACTGGTTCCACACTGATTGCATTTAAACTCGCCCGAACCACTCCTCTCGGGACCACTTCAATTTCCAACTTGCTAAACTCCTTGCAAAGATCAATAGGAAGTCTTTTCATGAAGTTCACCGAATGGATGCTCTTTCTGCTCAATGCATCTGCGACTCTGTTTGCCTTTCCTTCTTTATACTCCAAGGTTAAGTCATAATCCTTGATAAGCTCTAACCAACGTCTCTGTCGCATGTTTAGTTCTTTCTGGGTGAAAATATATTTGAGGCTCTTATGATCGGTGTATATCTTGCACGGCACACCATACAAGTAATGGCGCCAAATTTTAAGAGCAAACACCACCGCAGCTAACTCCAAATCGTGAGTCGGGTAGTTCCTTTCATGAACCCTCAATTGCCTTGAAGCATAGGCAATCACTTTTCCCAACTGCATAAGTACACACCCAAGTCCGTACTTGGAAGCATCACTGAACACTTCATACTCTACTCCGTCAGTCGGCAATGCAAGAACTGGGGCTGAAGTAAGTCTCTCTTTTAATATCTGGAACGCTTCTTCACATTCTGCAGTCCATTGAAACCTACAGTCCTTCTTCATCAACTGAGTCAAAGGTCGTGCAATAATTGAAAAGTTGTGCACAAACCTTCTGTAGTATCCAGCAAGACCAAGAAAACTTCTTACTTCGGTCACATTAGTAGGACTGGACCATTCAAGAACGGCTTTAATCTTCGCCGGGTCCACCTTCACACCTTCTTTGGTAATCACATGGCCTAGAAAAGCCACCTCTCCAAGCCAAAACTCACACTTAGAGAACTTGGCGTACCACTTCTGCTCTCTTAATACTTTCAACACCATTTTGAGATGCTTAGCATGCTCCTCTTCATTCTTCGAATATACCAAGATATCATCAATGAATACCACAACACACACATCAAGGAGCTCGTGGAAGGTTCGGTTCATCTGATCCATAAACACTGCTGGTGCGTTAGTGAGACCGAAGGGCATTACTTCGAATTCATAGTGCCCATACCTTGTCCGGAAGGCAGTCTTCTGAATGTCGTCTTCTTTTACCGGAATCTGATGATAGCCGGATCTCAGATCGATCTTAGAGAACACACCTGCACCCTTCAATTGATCAAACAAATCTTCAATTCTTGGCAGGGGATATTTATTCTTGATGGTCACCTTATTCAACTCACGGTAGTCAACACATAATCGCATGCTTCCATCCTTCTTCTTGACAAAGAGTACCGGAGCACCCCAAGGTGACACGCTGGGTCTAATAAAACCCTTATCAACAAGTTCTTGCAACTGGGTCTTCAATTCTCGCATCTCCGAGGGAGCCATCCGATAAGGAGCTTTAGAGATTGGAGCTGACCCCGGAATTAGGTCGATGGCAAATTCTACATCCCTTCCTGGTGGAATCCCTGGCAGTTCATCAGGAAACACATCCGCATATTCTCGAACAATAGGAATATCCTCGATCTTCAGTTCTTCCGAGGTATCCTTTATTCTACACAGAAATACTTCTTCGCCTTTCATCGCCATCTTTTTCAATTTCATAGCCGAAACTACCTTCACTCCTGGTTTCATCTTAACATTTGAATAAGAAACCCTCTTCCCTTTACCGTCCTTCAGCACAATTTTCTCATCCCTACAATAGAACACCGCTTGATGCTGCTTCAGCCAGTCCATACCGAAGATAACATCAAATTCGGTCAATGGAAATTCCCTCAAATTCGCCTTCAATTCAACTCCCTCGATAACTACGGGAACTTCGGGGAAAACACGACAGCAAGCAACACTCTCCCCATTAGGGAGGGAAACCACAGAATTAATTGGAACAGATACAGATAAATTCAACTTCTGAGCAAAAGTAGTAGAAATACAGGATATAGACGCACCAGTGTCAAATAATACATAAGCAGGAAAAGATTTGACAAGGATGGTACCTGCAACGATGTCATTCCCTGCCTCATCAACTTCGGACTCCATCATGTTATAGACTCTGTTGCGAACAGGGCCTCCTGAGCTAGAATCGGGCTTCTTACTTCCTGACTTCTTCGGGCAAGATTGAGAGTAGTGACCCTCTTCCTTACAAGTGTAGCATCGGACAGGCGTCCCATCACAGTTCTTCCCATAGTGCCACTCTTTCTTACACTTGAAGCACTTCTTCTCCCTAGTCTGAGCGGTACTAGCAGCTTCCTTTGCCGGAACATACTTGGGTTTCTTGGAAGTCGGATGAACATACGAGGTAGGCTGAGACCTCTTTAAGAACATGGTCCGCCTCACCGCTTCATCCTCCTAAACGGATGCATAAACTCCTAAAGCCACTTCATAGGCTCTCTGGAAAGTTGTTGCTCCAGAACATAGGACATGTGTCCTCACTTTGGGACTCATCCGCTTGATATAGAACTGCACCTTCTCCTCTTCAGTGGGGATGACTGAACCTGCAAATCTGGACAGTTCAGTAAATTTGTTGGTGTACTGCTGAACAGACATGCTTCCTTGAGTCAAGCATAGGAATTCCTCTCGTTTCTGCCACCTCAACTCACTTGGGTAGAAACGATTCTTCAACTTTTCAGTGAATTGTCCCCATCCAAACTCAGCCAATTCCAGGCACTCGGCCTTAACCATGCCCCACCAGTTATCAGCCTCGCCTTTCAAGTAGTAGGCTCCAATCACGACTTTCTCGGCGTTCGGACAGCCGGTCACATCAAAGAGTTTCTCTATCTCCCGGATCCATCCCTCAAGCACCACCGGGTCGGAAGATCCTTCATAAGTTGGGGGTCGGTGACGAGCAATGCGATCGAAGATAGTTTGGTTATTTGGATTTCTTTGAGCCATAGCGAGCACGGCATCTTCCAACAGCCGCATACGTCGCTGAGGAGAGTCATCGCGAACGGAATCTCTACGTGGAGGCATTCTAAAATTTTTGTTCTAGTTAGGTCTAAGCATATAATACATACAGCTAATAATAGAAAACAAGTAATCCAAAGCAATTAAACCCGTTCTACCTACCCTTGCACCTCACACTATGTTCAAATCTCTATCCTAGGATTCTGAGTTTTGGTTCCAAGTGACTTATGCTACCAAAGCCTTGGAACCAACGCGGGCTCTGATACCAACTGTGACAACCCTAACCTTTGCAAGCATGCAATGGCGGAAACATTACATAAAGTTTAGGTCATCATTTTCAAAACTTCCTTTTTATCTTTAAAATAACATAATCATAAATGAGTACTCGAAAATTTCCATTTCAAAAACAGTAATTTAACATAAATAGGTATTTCAAAAGGTAATATAACGGAGTAAAAAAAAATAAATAAATAAATAAATAAATAAATCTTTGAACATCCATAACTACGAATAGATGATAAAATAACATGACGGAAACTCTCCACACAATCCCCGAGAACAGACATCAGGCATCTCCTATTCTGCACCGGCAAAATCTGAAAATATCAACAGCGCCACTTAGTGACGAGTAACTAATAAATCCCAAACATCAATTCAAAGTTCACATAGGAAGATGACAGATCATAAATTTCATATTACATTACTTAAGTATACTTCATCATGATTAATAGAAAGCAAATTTATCAATTTATACAAGCATGCATAATTCTCATAGTAACAATCATGTATCAGGGATCTTACCCTTATTTGTTAGCTGCATCACATACAACATATAAAGTTCAAGTTCAGCATATCACATAATTATCTATTTCAAATAATAGTACAAAACATTCCAAGTGGATAATCAATATCATCAAAATTCAGATTTCCAAGATAAGTCATGTACATACAAATACATACCAACATCCCAAATCAAAGTACTTCATCACAAACTTGACATCAACTCAATTATACCTTAACCTTTATTAATTTTGTGGTATACGCGTATAAATCATTTGTATTGACCTATACACCTATGTCCTTAGAGAGTTCGGCTCAGACGCTTCGGGGAACCACAACGGGACTTACCCCCTTATCAATAAGAAAAGAGTACCACGAAGGGATTTACCTCAGAGTGCCAACGAAGGGACTTACCTCACAGAGTGCCAACGAAGGGACTTACCTCAAAAATAAAATAAATTAGAGTACCACGAAGGGATTTACCTCTCTGAGTGCCAACGAAGGGACTTACCTCGAAACAAAGGGCGCTGTCCTAGTGTCAACCAATCAAACATGGAAAACACTTAGCCAAACTAACCAAGACACCAGAGTATATGCCACTACAAACACCAATTTAATTATCATAATTATATCAATATTCAAAAGGTGCCTTTAACATAGGACTTATCCCAACCAATTCAATAACCATAAGGTGCCATTAAAATAGGACTTACCCCAAAACATAATCTGATACATCAATAAACACATGGTGCCATAAAAAAAATAGGACTTACCCCAAACTCGATTTCATAATTCCAACATGTATTAAATTTACCAAACCATATATGTAATTATTAGATTTCATGTCAAGAGTTCTAGCATAAATTCCTAGAATCAAATTATGCTTTGCACACATTAAAAAAAATCAGTTCAAGGCCTAAGGTGAAAATTTCAGAATTCATAGTTCATGCCTCAACTTGCATATAATATTCCAGTAGGTTAGACTCAGAATTCAGCATGGCAATACAAAGGTGAATTTAGCCTTACATCTTAGGAACACACGCCAACTTAAATCATGCAATTCGGATTCCTATAGCAAAAGATATTAAGGAAACACTAAAAACATGCAATCTGTAAATTCACTTCAGATCACTGCACATAGTCTGACTTCAACAGACAAAACAGATGTGTTACTCACTGATTTAGCAAAAATAATATAAAGCAACATTGAACATCAGAATGTCAGGAATACATAGAATTTTGTTTCATGGCAAACGGAGCTACAGAGAGAAAATAAAGCCATAATCAACACAAACTGTACAAACTGAAATTCAGCAGTTCCAGGAAATCGGCACAGTGCACATAAGGCAGTTTCAACAGGGAATACGAGCACTTTACTCACAGAATTTGCCAAAATAGTATAAAACAACCTTGTACATTTATGTCTCAGGAAAACACAGAAAGTTGAATCATGCCAATCGGAGTTATATAACGAAAATAAAGCTAAAATTATCACAACCTGTACAATCTGAAATTCAGCAGTTCAAGAAAAATCGGCACAATGCACATAAGGCAGTTTCAATAGGGAATATGAGCACTTTACTCACGGAATTTTCCAAAATAATGTAAAACAACCTTGTACACCTATATCTCAGGAAAACATAGAAAGTTGAATTATGCCAATCGGAGTTATATAACGGAAGTTATGCCATAATTACCATAAACAGTCAATTCTGAAAATACAGCAGCTTACCAATTTCGACTCAATCACATGTATTTTCATATTTCTACCAATCCTTTAACCTAAAAGCAATTTCTTACACCAATATCATATACATTCATGTCTCAACAATAATTTCAGTAATAATACAACCTAGGATCAAATTCATCTACCATACATCCTATATAAATTTCGAACCGACATTTAGGGTTTAGTTGTTACCCTGTTTGCAGTGAAACCAACTGAGGTAATTAACTCGGAATGGAGAAGAATGAAGCAGAGTCTGAATGAATGAAAGTGAGGGAGAGAAAGTTAAGAATTTCGGCTGCACTGGAGCTCCACACAATGGAATGGCCGAAATTTTAACCCTAATAGAGATGAAGAGATTGCCTTGGAGTGAAACTTGGAAAGTGGAAGAGATTAAGGAGAGATTTTCTCCTTAGGTTAAGGATTCCTAATTTTTTTTCAATTGGTCAACTGAAAAATGGGATATTTATCATGGATTTTCGGAATTCCAACCTTCCCAACACAAAAATAAAAAGGCACAAAAAAAAATAAATTTAAGCCAGGTAAGGTTCGAACTCTAGACCACTAGCTATTAGTCAGGACTATCTACCGCTAGGCCAAAGCCTACGAATTGTTATAAACATACAAAACATCGGTTAAATGCAAAAATGCTCACTCATATGCACACATCACAACATAACTAAGTCAACTTATATCTGGGGCGTTACACATAACATCATTATGTATGTCATGCACCCTAACCCACGTTTTTGTGCAGCCATTTGCATCTTGTGTGTCATAAGCATTCACAACATATCACCTGAGTTAAATTAGGGGCATTCCGAGGATGCCCACCACGATCATATCATTCCATCATATACCGGGTGTCCTAAAATACCCGTGTTTTGCCAATGCACCAGATTGCATTCGGCCATTTCACCAAATCATTTCATTCAATAGAGACCACGATGGTCCTAGGTATATTGCCGTGTGACAATCCACACGATGCATTTCATGACACTATGCTCACTTATCATAAACATCATATGACACTGTGATCCACGTCGGATTACTTCATGACATTACTATAGCATTCAAGGCGCTCCCCGTGTGCCGGATTAGTACGCATGTAGGGGCATTTCATAACATCCCAAATCATGAGAGGTGTTCCCCGAACGCCGAACTTTTGTCTGTGTCTCCTATGGCACATAACTCGCTTACAACATCATTTCATTTCATATGCTCAAAAGCATCAGAACTCTGTCCATGGGCCGATCCCATGTGACTATTTCATATCATCTCATAGACCTACAAAGTGTCAAACTCCATCCGTGTGTCAGTACACACGCGACCATTTCACAAAATTCATTAGGTGCCTCAAAAGCACCGAGCTTTTATTCATGTGGCGGTCCACACGTGGAATTTTTGCATAGCACTGGGTGCACTTGGAATGTCCAAAACAAGAAAAAAAAAAGAGATCATCATCATTATCTCATGATGTACATCTCATTCATGCATCAAACATTCAAGCACTCCACAATGTTCAAGCATTCCATAAGGACTAAGGACTTTACCGCATGCACCAAGTCACTTAAATGTTCCAAAAATGCTAGAAATTACATCAAGCCCCTTAGGTCTTCCATAATCATTAGAAACCTTATCCTTGTGTCCCGTGCACATAAGCTCCAAAATCCTCCCCGTGTAAGACTAAGTTCTACACGTATCGTTCCAACTCTTCCCGTGCAAGATAAGCTCTGCACGTACCGCATAAAATTCTATTCTTCCTCCCCGTGTAAGACTAAGTTCTACACGTATCGTTCCAACTCTTCCTGTGTAAGATAAGCTCTACACGTACCGCTTTAAATTCTACCCTTCCTCCCCTTGTAAGACTAAGTTCTACACGTGTCGTTCCAAATCTTCCCATGCAAGATAAGCTCTGCACGTACCGCTTTAAATTCTACCCTTCCTCCCCATGTAAGACTAAGTTCTACACGTGTCGTTCCAAATCTTCCCATGCAAGATAAGCTCTGCACGTACCGCTTTAAATTCTACCCTTCCTCCCCGTGTAAGACTAAGTTCTACACGTGTCATTCCAAATCATCCTGTGCAAGATAAGCTCTGCACGTACCGCTTTAAATTATACCCTTCCTCCCCGTGTAAGACTAAGTTCTACACTTGTCGTTCCAAATCTTCCCGTGCAAGATAAGATCTGCACGTACTGCTTTAAATTCTACCCTTCCTCCCTGTGTAAGACTAAGTTCTACACGTGTCGTTCCAAATCTTCCCGTGCAAGATAAGCTCTGCATGTACCGCTTTAAATTCTACCCTTCCTCCCCGTGTAAGACTAAGTTCTACACGTGTCGTTCCAAATCGTCCCGTGCAAGATAAGCTCTGCACGTATCGCTTTAAGCTCTATCCTTCCTCCCCGTGTAAGACTAAGTTCTACACGTGTCATTCCAGATCTTCCCGTGCAAGATAAGCTCTGCACGTACCGCTTTAAACACTACATCTCTTCCCCGTGTAAGACACGCTCTACACGTATCTCTTTAAACACTAAACCTCTTCCCGTGCAAGATAAGCTCTGCACGTACCGCTTTAAACACTACATCTCTTCCCCGTGTAAGACACACTCTACACGTATCGCTCTAAACACTAAACCTTTTCCTGTGTAAGACACGCTCTACACGCATCGGTCTAAACTCCAAACCTCTCCCCGTGTAAGACACGCTCTACACGTATCACTCTAAACATTAAACCTCTTCCCGTGTAAGACACGCTCTACATGTACCGCTCTAAACACTACATTTCTTCCCCGTGTAAGATCCGCTTTACATGTATCGTTTTAAATGTTAACTTTCCTCCTGTGTAAGATTCGCTCTACACGTAAATGCTCTGCAAGTATCACCTTGCTTCGATCCGTGGACACCCTGTGTGTCATTTTGTCTATGTGGTGTATATATATACGCCACACTCTACTTCAGCACACATCTTCATCAACAGCAGTCATTGCATTTTGCATGTTTCCATTCTTGGTTTTGTGTGCACTTAACTAGTTTAGAGTTGCATAACATGTCACGGCATCACATGACCTCATTGTTCATACATGTATGCATCACATCTCGCATTAAATGTTCTTATCAGGGGAGAAAGGAAAGGAGTCTCGAGAATGGCTGGCCCAGTGAACTTCAACACCATAATAGATATCCTACATGATTATGTTGCCTCATCGTGATTCCTAAAGGTGGTCAGGGAAGAGGCAATGGCAATGTTGAAGGAAATGCTAGGAGGTGATCTGGACAAGGTGGAAAAGCTAACGACAAGATGCTCTGAATTGGAGGCACGTATGGTTGAGCTTGAGGGAGTAATAAAAGGGCTGACTGGTGAAGGTGAATCGAAGGCGCCCCTCAAAGCCAACAATGGCCTTGTTCCACACCCAACCAGGAGTCCACTCCCTAAGGGTGACTGAAAAGGCATATCCCCGTGGCCTTTCTCACTGAGCCGATTATTTGCCAAGTGTAGAAAAGAGGGTTTATCGCAGAGCGTCAAGCCGTATGTGGAGCCGGTACCGGATCAAAAGAATAACTTCTGCACCTATCACGTAGTGACAGGTCACCGAACCAATGCCTGTTATGTTTTAAGGAAGGAGATCCGGAAGTTGGTTGATGAAGGAAGGTTAAAGTTGCCATCCACTACTAATGAGTGACTAGGGGCAAGCAGGGAGACTGGCAAGGAAATTCCTCAAACCTCCCGGGGAGACGAATACGATGAAGAGCTCCAAAGCCTGATCTGATGAGAGTGGGGCAATGACCAGATAAGGAATAGTCGGGCGCTGTGAGATCAATACCTTTAGAGGCTCCTTCCCATAGGGAACTCATTTTGTTTGTAAAGTGTATTGAACTCATTTTGAATGCAATGCATATTGTTATTTTTCTTACTTGTGTGGTGATTACATGTATATGACATTAAGTATGCATTTGATCATCTGAGACGACATGTCCATCATGCATAATATTAAGATGCATGACATCAATCTGAGTCTTACAGGGAATCTATAAGTGAACCTGACTTCGGTTAAGCCTTTTCCTTTAAAAAAAAGAGCGAAGAGAAGAAGTCTGCCAAGCAAATAATGGGATGGTACCATTTTCATCGAATCAATTGCCAACCTAGATCAGCAATCCCTACAAACTACGATCCAAAAAAACGCTGTTGGTCTTGCCCTAAAAGTTTCAACTTGGACAGCCCACAATACACTCAAATCATTCCAAACCAGGGACCATTGCCAAGTTTCAGAGCCGAGCCCCAAAATGAACCTTTGAGCCTAATTCATGCTCGGAAAAGCATCTCACATCAAAAACCAAATCCATCAAAAAGCACCAAGCCTTAAAAAATCCAAATGACCTTCGCCACCCACCATGCTATAAAACTCTGAAGCAGACATTAGTTTTAGTGCATGTATAGTGTTGTTTGTGTGGCATTCATGTGCATATGACATTACACATGCATTGTTCATCCAAAAGGACATATCAAGCACGCATGACATACATGGATTTGAATGCAGTAGGAAATCAATGGGTGGTTGTGGTTTGGATTTAGCTTCTTCAAAAAAAAAAAAGCACCGGTGGAAGACCTCAGCTCTCTCTTACAGTCAAATTTCTACTCCTGGCCTAAAGTTATGCTCTCTTCAATCACAGAGTCAAACTCTGTTGAGTGCCTGGTGAATCTGGGAGTGGTCCACTTATTGTATGAAATGTCGAGGCCAATGGGTTGAGACAATGGAGATAAGTACATTTTTGCATGTTCTGAAGAGTTAACTTCACGCGGTGACAGAGAAGATCAGTGTCTTTACCCAAAGCAGTTCCCTTTTCATTCTCCTCTCTGTCTTCTCCACTTGCCTTCAACACCTTTTTATTGTCTTTCCTTCACTTTCATCTTCTATCTTTCATCTTCTCTCTGGAACTTGAACCGATCCTGTGAAGCCTTATTCCCTACCTTTAATGGCTTCTAACAAGAAGTTGAACCTCAATGCTGCTCCATATCATTTTTGTTCCGCACCATCTCATCAGCAAAAGGGCGTCGGAGTAGGTGGTTATGGTGTCGTTTCAATCTGTCCTCGTTTATCATCAACCTGTACCGAATTGGGGATACCCTTTTTAATCCCACACCATTTCTCTTCAATCTAAACTCCTAGACTAATTATTTTGTACCCTTAGATAGTGGGAAGGGCTTTGATTTGATAACAGATAGATGATTTGGATACGAGTCTGCTTCAAATGAGTTCAACAATGCTGAAAAAAAGGGGAAAATAAAATATATAGCTCGGAGATTCCAGAGTAAGAAGAAAATAGTTTTTGTAGGTGAAAAGGAACAATAGTGGTCGCCCAAGAAATTGACTATTGAAGAGACCAAGCTGAATAAAAAAGAGATTGAAGTTAATCTTGGTGGAAAAAATAAGCCTGATGATCAGAAATCTACCATATCAGTTTCAAGGACATAATCTGCTATAAATTTCGGGCAAGCATTGTCTGGAGGAAAACAAGAATAAGTCCAAAGGGAAGCTTGCTTATGATTTCCTCTATTTGCCTATGGATTTCAAGACTGGAGGAAATTTTGGTTATGCATTTGTGAACTTCACCAACAGCATTGGGGCAACTTGACTTTACAAAGCTTTCAACAATCATGAAGGGGACTATAACATCAACAGGAAAGCTTACGAAGTCTGTTGTTGTGCTCATATTCAAAGGGAGAGTTGCATTTGCCAACCATTTCAAGTATTCAGTCTTCGAGAACCGTGCCTGAACTGAAATCTGGGGTGAATTGGAAACATGAATACAGCATCAGACCATAGGAGAATCCAGTGGTTAATTGAATTCATCTCAGGTTGTCTATCCACAATAGCATCTCTACCCGGTGATCGGGCTTATTAAAAAAAAAAAAAAACCTCTATCCAATGTGTAAAACCGAAAGGGCATATTGGTAATTTGAAGGGGCATCAATTAAAACCAGAGCCACATTTTAGATTTTCCTAATGCATCTGTATTCATTATGTCATGAATGTTTTGTATTCAATTTTGGTGTTCAATATGCATTTGTTGTGTCATTGCATGTCAATGTTCACTTACGGGTTACATCGCGCAGCGAACCCTATCTGTAGAAGTGCTTTACTCCCCAAACACAAACCCATAATACTCCCCGAACACAAACCTATAATATCAGGGGCAAGTAAAAAGCTGAACCATTGGGAATCATCGACAGTAGTATCTTCAAGGGGTGCAATGAACATATCAAGATATATCTTTCCCATCCTAAGACAAACCGTCACGAAAGGGATCAACGCAGACAAAATGCCCATCACAGAATATTTCTCAAAAAAAAAAAAGAACTTGTTGACACGGAAAACCGAAAGGACGTGTCGGCAACAGGAGAGGGGTGATATACAAAGTCAGAGTCAATGTCATATTCCCTATTATACTCATTCTGGTGTCACCATTGCAATATTGTGTATGTTTGGATTTCCAATCAGATGTTCATCTTGCATACACCATGCCATTACATATAAACATCCATCAGTAGGACATTGCATCCAAGCCCGTGTTGATACTGCAGGAACTCCTGTTATGCAGTACGGAAATGCAAGGTCTCGCTCTCATCTTCTTGCTCAACCAAACGGATCATCTGTTGGCGCGGCATATTACTCTGATCCACTGAGCCTGACAACGCTTCAAAAGATACAGAGGGTAAAGTGAAAAGTCACTCAAGATGGTCAACTCCTCTAATACCTAGATCATAGTCAGTCGGTCAGAAGACGCATCGGAACAACCAGACTAGGTCACCTGGGTCACCATCAGAGCCAGTCTTAAGCCGTGAATTCCATCTCCGGGCTCACACAGATACCAAGAACAAAGCATACGCCACATGTTGCATGCATACATGCATTTAGAATCATACATGCATCCGCACATACATGCATACGTTTAAAAGTAAACACGTACAATTCATATGCATATGCATCGCAAGCCATCCAAGTGCAGGTATCCACTACCATCACCAGGTCTCCTCGAACCAGGTTCACTCTTAAAGCAGAGATGACACAATATCGAGGCAGAACAATCAAGTCTTCGAGGGGCAGAACAATCAAGTTTCCAAGGGGCAGAATATTCAAGCCATATTTATCCTTGATCGAAGGGCCAAAAATTTTTGTTTCTAAAATTATCGATCAAGGGATAAATACTCATCCTCCAGCCAACATCAAAATTATCATTCCTAAACCTATCTTCTCTTCATTCAAGCCAGATTTCAAACCCTTGAACTCCAGTACGTTCAAGCATGGTTACAAATCCTTGAACCCCTTTTCTCCATTCAAGCCAGATTTCGAACCCTTGAACTCCAGTACGTTCAAGCATGGTTACAAATTCTTGAACCCTTTTCTTCATTCAAGCCAGATTTCAAACCCTTGAACTCTAGTATGTTCAAGCATGGTTTCAAATCCTTGAACCCCTTTTCTCCATTCAAGCCAGATTTCGAACCCTTGAACTCCAGTACGTTCAAGCATGGTTTCAAATCCTTGAACCCCTTTTCTCCATTCAAGCCAGATTTCGAACCCTTGAACTCCAAGCATGGTTTCAAATCCTTGAACCTCTTATTTCATTATCTCAAGTTCACCCAATTCCAGTAAGATTTCAAATCCATCAATCCATCTTCCTTTGCCTCGGGTAACATAGACCCGATATCGGCTTAACCGCATTCCATCTTTTTTTTGCCTCGGGTAACATAGACCCGATATCGGCCAATCCATCAATCCATCTTCCTTTGCCTCGGGTAACATAGACCCGATATCGGCCAATCCATCAATCCATCTTCCTTTGCCTCGGGTAACATAGAAGGGAAAAGGAAAAAGAGAAGAAAAAGAGAGAAAAAGAGAAAGAAGAAAAACAAAGAAAGAAAGAACTGAACTTCAAGAATTCCTCAGCATTTGGAGTTTTCGGACCCAAAAGCTCTCAAACCCTAACTCAAGGAGAAAAGTCCGGATTTTAGTGGATTGAAGTGACACCAGGGGTCAATCTTACGGTGGACGCACTCCAAAGAGGTAAACACTCCTTTTCCCTTCTCTTTTACAAGCTTTCTGGGTGATTGGTGTGCTTTTTCTGCATTTCTATCCATTTTTCTGCATTTCCGCTCCTGGAAATCAAGAACAGTCGCACGATTGTTCTTGAGTTTGATGAACAGTCGTACGACTGTAGTTACAGTCGTACGAGTGTTCTTGATTTCCAGCATTTTCTTCCCAGTTTTCTTCAAATGAAGATTTGGCGAGATTCTGAGTTTGGACTCGTTACAGTCGCATGACTGTAATTTACAGTCGTACGACTGTAGTTACAATCGCACGACTGTAACGTGGTTTCCAGAATCAGAATTCCCGTTTTTAATCCTAAAAATTCCAAAAATCCATAAAAATTTAGAAAATCCCAAAAATCATCAAAATGAATTTTGTTGTGTGCATTCACGACCCTAGATTCAATTTTCAGTAAAATTGCATTTAGAACAATGCCACGACGGAGACCCAGTTCTCCCGAAAACCAACCCACCTCACATGTAAAAATGCATGTAAACCGGAAAAATTGTTTTCAAAAATTAATTTCTCATAAAAATAAAATACATGGACGTTTCAAAATGTTTTCTAGGTTTAACCGAGCCGGCTAGCCGAGCCAACCCGGTTATCCCCTAAATGCATGCCCCCAATTCTTGATTTCCCATTCTGTCATGTTTGAGTCCAACTTGTGGCGTGCCGTATGAATTGTGCTAACCTTTGTTTTGCAGCTTTTATTTATTTTTATTTTTACTCTTATTTGTATTTTGATAGAATTAATCGTGTATTTAGGCGATTGTAATTATTTTTAGATTCTCGTGTATTCTAGGCGATTGTATAAGTGAGGTGAGAGTTTTTATGTTTCTATTCGATTTGGTTGTAAGCCAATTAATATTTATTTCTTTTCCTTTCTTTTGTATTGAATATTTGTATGCCCGTTGTATGCCTTTATATTCAATGAAATTGACTTTAAAATTTGAAATATCATCTTTGAACATTGACCAACATTTATTTTAATTAGACACGAAATAAGGGACTTGTCCGGACCCGAATCTCTGGATAGTGTAGCGACCGTTCGTCTGGTTCAGCTACCTTAAGAATTTCCCGGTTGAGCTGAGCCGGGTGGCGACTCTACAATATCCATCGAGACTTAGGTCTCGGTTCTTTTATGTATTAATTCCATTTATTTGCTAAAAACCCGTTTTCTATTTATAAAAACCCCACACGAGGGAGGGGCCTGCCCTAGATCGAGGCGCCCCTTCCGAAAGGGAGTCTCACATCCCATCGAAAACGCGTCGTCCACTCACAATAGGTAGACAGGATTAAATTCGTTGGGCTTAACCCTTTTAGTGTTTATGTTATTGACATGATTGGTTTCATTTAAGTCCAGGATATATAGGCCATTATTTAATAGAGCATCTCCATAAAATAATCCCTCTCTAAATAAAGAAATTCTACCATTAGAAATAGTAAAATGAAATCCAGAAATATCCAACATTGATATCGAAATAATATTGTTGCACATAGCAGGTACAAAATAACAATATTCTAAAATTAAAACCAATCCACTAGGCATCACAAGGTGATATTCGCCGATCTCTATGGCAGCAACCCTTGCTCCATTTCTGACCCGCAAGTCCACCTCTCCCGACCCCAGTGACCTTTTGTTCTTAAGTCCCTGCACATTGCAACAAATGTGAGAACCACATCCAGTATCCAATACCCAGGATGTTGAAACAGTAAGGTTAATGTCTATAACATAAATACCTGAAGAGGACGCACCTTGGCCCCTTCTCTGCTCTCCCATCAGCTTGGGACACGATCTCTTCCAATGGCCTGCCTGCCTACACCCGAAATATCTATCCTCAGGACCTGCCTTCTGCTGGGCCTTGGCCTTCTTAGCCTTGGCCTCTTGGCCTTGGCCTTGGCCTTTTCCTTGGCCTTGCCCTTAGCAAGAGGAGGGTTCCCCTTGTTGACCAGCAGCACCAGTGGACTTTTCTTGATCGACTGTTCAGTAAGCTTGAGTATCCCATGCAGCTCACTAACAGTACGGTTCATCCCTTGCATGTTGTAGTTCAGGATGAACTGATCGTAAGAACCCAGTAAGGATGCAAGGATTGTGTCCACCGCCAACTCCTGAGAGATGGGCGATCCGAGACGGGCCAATGTATCCAAATAGCCCTTCATCTTGAGCACGTGTGCGCTCATAGATGTCCCAGCCCCCATCTTACCGAAGTGGAATGCCTTATTGGTCAGGTACCTTTCCTAACGAGCTTGCTCCTGAAACATCTCGTTAAGAGTTGTTATCATAGCATAGGCTTGATGGTCCATAAACTGTTTTTGTAGTTTGGGGACCATTTAGGCCAACATAAAGCATGTCACATCACTATTATCCTTAACATGCACCTCGTATTCCTCCAGCTGGGCAGCCGGTGGATTACGTCCCTGAGGCGCAGCCGGTACAGGCCTCTCCAGTACATACTCTTTAGACTCCTGTCTTAGAACTATTCTCAAGTTCCTAGACCAGTCCAAAAATTTAGGACCGGAAAGCTTGTCCCTTTCAAGAATTGATCGCTGTGATAATGAGTTGTTATTTGCCATTTAGAGTTTCTACACAGAAAAACATTTTAGAGTGTTAATAAAGGACTTTACTTTGTTATTCCCATACATAATTAATAATGAATCAAGTTATTAATTAAACCGAGTTATTGGGCTCATGGGCCGAGATCCATATTTCATTAAGATATAGCCAAACAAGGGCCTGGTATAACTATACACTAACTATTTACGTAGGAACGCCGTCCAATCCCAACCTAGGGACTCTCGATTTGATGGGCTTGTTGGCACTTACCCATCTATGCTTAGGGCCAAGAGAATCCTACTACCCATGCTAAGTCAAAACCTCTATTCAAGTGTTAGAGTATCCCATACCCTGACCCAATACAAAATGACGATACTCCAGTGTATCCTGCGAGGGCATGGTCTACAACTGGCCTATCCCCACTTTGAGCTGGTTTTGAATGAGGGAAGCACTTTTAAGCGACTTAGTAATTTCCAATTGGTTATTAGATTCATTTAATAACGGCTTACATACATAAGGCGGGTGAAATTGTTATGGAATCATACATTCATACATGCAAATAAACATAAAGCATAATTAAATAAATAAGTAAAATGGACGGCTATGGGCCTATATTACATCCTAATATTATTCTAGTAAACCTATACTAGAATCCAATATCAGGTAGGCCTTCATCTTCTTACTTCTGGGCTTCCACCTCCACTTGGGCTCACCACTCCATGGGCTTCTTCTTTTACAAATTTTATAATAAGTAAATAAAATAAAATTACATTAAAAGAAAAACGACACGCAGGCTGTATTTACCCAAAAGGAAAATACAACCCATCTTGAATAAGACCCAATAGCATCTAATCATACAAAATATTCAATCACCCATATGCATCCAATACATATAATTCATAAGCATGCTACAATACATGATTTAAGCCCATTTCAATTATGTCCAAGCCATTATTTTGAAATTGCCAATTTTGGCCCACCATGGTTCTAACCCTTAACGGGCTTTGGGCCTCCAGCCCAGGCAGTCCAACTGCTCTCACTGGAATTGGGAAACCATGGGTCCAATTCAGCCGTCCAAGTAATTGTACCAAAATTACCCAAACCAATTTCAATTAACCATATTAATTTCTAAAATTAATATCACATGAATAAAATTAAATTTCATTCAAGAAACCATACGCATTTAAATTACATAAATTTAAACACACGAATTTTAAAACCAATTAAAATTTCAAAACTGGGCCCTGGGCCCAAAAACCCTCCAAATCCAAAAATACTGGGCTCGGCCCCGCTGCTGCCTGTGGTGCCCAGCGCCTCAGGCAGAGACTGCCGCCGCTGTTCCCGCCTCCAGCAGCCCTGCACTCCGGAACAGCCAGATTTTTTTTTTATTAAAACAAAAAATAATAAAAAAAAATATGGCATTCATAACAAGAAATTCACCAAGAATTCTCATACATACAATTAAATTAAACAAACATAAACCGATATGCATATTCAATTTCAATTGTATAAAAATCAAATGGGAAAAATCTTAAACCCAAACCAAGAACCCCAATAAAAAATCTCTAATTTTAAAACATGGGATTCAACCAATTTTAACCATTTCCACGGATCAAAAGCCTGCTCTGATACCACTGTTGGGATTTATCACCGGAAATCACCCGATTAAAGCGGAAGAAAGCGATGATTTCCTCAAATCCGTGCCCAGGAGCAATTGAGATAGAAATTGGAAAATCAAAAATTAAATCACAAGAGATAAATCTCTTACCCGGAATATCTCTTTAAGAGATGGATGCAGACCAGTGGCAGAGCCAGGGGTGGGCACGGGTAGGCCGTTGCCCCCCCGGCCGCCGAGAATCACCCCCATTAGGGGGTGTATCGCGGCGGCCATGGCTGCCGCCGTTCTATGGTTTTGGGGGGGGGGGGGGGGGGGGGGGGGGGGCAGCCCCCCCAAAACCAGAAAGAAGGGGGAAGAGACGTCTTCTTCCCCCCTTTATCTTTTCCTCTTTTTTTTTAAAAAAAAAAATCCCAAGCAAAACGACGTCGTTTTGCCTGGGATTTTTTTTTTTTTAACCCAGGCAAAACGACGTCGTTTTGCCTAGGATTTAATTTTTAAAAACCCAGCAAAACGACATAGTTTTGACTGGGCCTAAAAAAAAAATTTACTTCTAACTTGGGCCTAGAATTCAATTCTATAATTAAAACTTAGGCCTAGAAAAAAAATATCCATCTTATGATTAAAAAAAATAAAAATAAAATAAATTTGATTGAAATTTGATTGATTAGAATTAAAGATTGATTGGAATTATAAATTTTATAATTTTAAGAATTTTAAATTGGGGATTCTAATTGGAAAAAATTAATTGCTAGTATGTTATGTGTATAAATAATGAAAGATTGTGTTCTTATTGAATTAAATTGAATTAATTAGGGTTTTTGGCTGGCCAGAAATTTTTGATTGCCGGCCGGAAAATTTTAAAGGAAATTTTTGCCCCCCCGAAAATGGCGTCCTGGATCCGCCACTGATGTAGACTGTAGAAATCAATCTAGAATCCCTCCTCGTTCACGTACACAAACGCCTAACGAACACTACCTGTGCTAGCGTCGGAAAAACACGAAACTTTGGAGAGGGAGGAAGGGACAAATTTCGGCTAGCTTGTGTGTTGGTTGCCTTGGCCGAAATTCCAAGGGTAATTAAACCCTAGGTGGCTGAAATTCTCAAGGAGAATTTCGGCCCAAACTAGCTCTTTCATCTGTGTGGGCTTTCATCTTTTATTTCAGGCCCAAACCTATTTTAATTAGTCTGGTTTAAATTAATTTCAAGCCCAACTTTAATTTACCTATGTATTTAATATATTACACCAAGTAACATATTATTTACATTTAAATTAAAATTGGTTTGACTAATTAATTTAATCCATCAAATTAAAATTAGATCTTCACAAAATAAATTCATATGTAAACCTATACATATGAATATTTCCACCCAGGAAATAATCTCATAATTAATCCAATTAATTATGAAAGAGCTAATCAAATATTAATTTTATTATTATAATCAATCCAATTGATCTTTATAATATAATGAATATATTCCTCTCTCTCCAGAGTGTATACTCCAAGTATACATGTGATTCCTTAAGTCAGTATTTAGTCGCTCAATGTGTACGATCCCGTGGGCCCATCTTTATATTGGCAGTGGCCCTAAGGCCCATAGACTGTAGTTGGGCTCTAGCAAGCCACTGCAGCCCCCAATTAAGATGGAGATGGCAGTCTAACTGTTATCATAACCCTGTAGTTTGAACTTGCATATCCCATGTCATCGATATCAGTGTCTAACACAGAGGCATGGATTGATCACCCTTTTTTGTGTCCGGACATTAACTTGATCCCGAATGTACTAAAGCTCACAAACAAATTCCAACTTGTTTGGGTGCGGCCACACTCTTATCAGTCACATTCATCAAGAGGCCGGTGATATCTTCTCAGTGGACTACTAAGTGACAAATCCCTTCTGCATATCCATAGCATTGTCATGCTAAGTGACATACCCGAAACTACCCATACTTGGCACCCTATTACAGGCCCTTTAGGCGTACCCCTAAGTATGCAACCTCACATGCAATACCATCATACAGTCAAGTCAAAGGATCCATACAAGTACTACACGAGAATCACTTGTGATACTATACCGTGTGGATTTCTCGTTTAGTGGATCTATCCAGTACCATGCCCTTTTTATATGTACCCATTAACTTGGTTGACATCCCATGTCCAATGACCGGTAAGACACCGCCATACAACCAGGATAATGATAGTCTCTTGTTCCACTCATTCCCATGACTGGAACAGACTACGGATCTATTTATGGTCATATCGTTTACCCTATCCATGGTCTTACTACCAAGTGCATGACACTTGTCATCATGGATATGGATATGTCCGTTGGATACTTCATTTAATATAATGCACAAGATATATCTAATAAATGAATTAATGCCTTTATTAGTAACACAAATGAGTATAATACATAAATCCAATAAATGTATAATACTAATACTAGGACCAATGTCTTGGGACTAGGGCATATCCAACAATTTAAACGTATGTGGGCCCATGAGCGCAGCTACCAGAGGTGGACATCTGTACTTCATCACTTTTACGGATGATTTCAGCAGATATGGCTATGTCTATCTGATGAAACACAAATCCGAGACCCTTGATAGGTTCAAGGAATTTAAGAACAAAAGAACTACACAGAGATATCAAAGCCCTTCACTCAGACCAAGGAGGTGAGTATATGAGCCTAGAGTTTGACTCATATCTAACAGAGCTTGAATCATTCCACAGCTCATTCCTCCAAGAACACCACAATGGACTGGGGTGTCCAAAAGGAGGAACAGGACCTTGTTGGACATGGTCCACTCCATAATGAGTCACGCCTCTCTCCCAATAAGTTTCTAGGGATATGCTCTTGAGACAGCAACTATCATTTTGAACAATACTCCGACTAAGGATGTGGAAAAGACCCTATATGAAAAATGGATGGGCAGGGCGCCCAATGTGTCTTTCCTTTGGATTTGGGGTTGTGATTCAAATGTTAAGAAATTGACTGGGGGCAAAATGAAACCTAGAACCGATAAATGCTTGTTTGTGGGTTACCCTTGGGAAACCAAACTGTATACTTCTACAACCCTGCCGAGAATAAGGTGTTCATGAAAGGGGGTCTTTCTTGAAAAGGATTCCATTTCCAAAAAAGACAGTAGGAGCAATGTTGAACATAAATAAGTTTGAAGCTCACAAACTCCTGAAGAGGATAACTCGAAGACCAGGGTGGAGTTTCCATAGAAGGAAGCACTAGCAAAGGTCATATAAGGACCTAGAAGGTCTGGTAGGGATCGTCGAGAACCTAAGAGATATGGGTTTCTCATTACCAAAGATCACACTCTTCTCATCTTCGATGAGGAAGAGCCTAAAACCTACCAGAGGCTATTGATAGCCCACAGTGTGCCAACTGGAGTAAAGCCATGGAGGTGGAGATGCAATCTATGTATGATAATCAGGTTAGAAACCTGGTTGATCGACCTCTGGGTGCTAAGATTATAGGTTGCAAGTGGTGCTACAAGCTAACGACCGAAAACACCTTTAAGGGGATGCTGGTTGCGAAAGGTTTCAGACAAGTCCATAGAATAGACTATGATGAAACTTTCTCACCAGTTGCTATGCTCAAATCCATAAGGATCCTGCTGGACATAGCCGCTTGGTACGACTATGAAGTCTAGCAGATAGATGTCAAAACTACTTTTTTTAATGGAAAGCTACTCGAGGATGTGTACATGACACAACCTAAGGGTTTTATCGATCCAAAGTATCCTGGAAGGGTATGCAAGCTTCAAAGATCCATTTATGGATTGAAGCAAGCATCCTAAAGTTGGAATCTTAGATTCAATGAAGCCATAAAGGAATACAGCTTCATATAAAATCAAGATGAGCCTTATGTGTATAAAAGTATTAGTGGGAGCATCATCACTTTCCTGGTGTTATATATGAACGACATCCTTCTGATTGAAAGTGACATACCAACACTGCACGGAGTAAAGCAGTGGTTATGTAAGTGCTTCGCAATGAAGGACTTAGGCGAAGCTGAGTGATCTTAGGGATCAGGATCTACAGGGATAGACCCAATCGGCTTCTAGGCCTAAGTTAGGCCACCTACATAGACAAGGTTCTAAAAAGATTCAGCATGTATCAGGCTAAGAAAGGTTTCTTGCCAATGAGCCATGGGTTGAAAATTAGTAAAAAGAACTGTCCTAAGATAAGGGAGGACAAGGAGAACATGAAGTTGGTCCCATATGCATCACCTATAGGATCAATCATGTACTCCATACTATGTACGAGACCTGATGTCACCTTTGCACTAAGTATGACGAGCCGATGATAGCAGGATCCCGGTGAGGACCACTGGAAGGCTGTCAAAGCAATCCTAAAGTACCTTAACCGGACTAAGGATAGCTTTTTAGTGTATTGGGGTCAGGAAGAGCTGTCAGTTACTGGGTACACTGATGCAAGCTTCCAGACAGACTAGGATTAATAATAGTCACAGTCTGGGTATGTAATCTTGCTTAATGGTGGTGCTATCAGCTGGAAGAGCTCCAAGTAACCAACCATCACGGACTCTACTACAGAAGTTGAGTATATTACAGCATGTGATGTAGCTAAGGAAGCTGTATGGACAAAGAAGTTTATCACTAAATTGGAGTAGTACCAACTATCTAGGATCTAGTTGATATCTTCTACGACAAAAATGGGGCTATTGCAAAAGCTAAGGAGCCTCGGTCACACAAGAACCCGAAGCACATGCTCAGGAAGTTTCACCTAATATGAGAAATCGCTGAGAGGGGTGACATTTCATGACACAGAGTTGACATCGAGGATAATTCGCAAATCCCTTGACCAAGGCGCTGGCTCAGCCCAAGCACGAGGGTCATACTAAATCTATAGGGATTAGGCCCATGCCTAGTTAGAACTAGTACAAGTGGGAGATTATTGGGTATGCCCTAGTTCCGAGGCATTGGTCCTTGTTTTATATCATACATTTTGTATCTTGTTATGAGATTTATGTATTATACAATTTGTGTTAATGAATAAAGGCATTAATCTATTTATTATATACCTTGTGTAATGTTATAAATAGAGTATCCAATGGACATATCCATATCCATGTTGACGAGTGTCTTACACTTGGCAGTAAGACTATAGATAAGGAAAATGATATGACCATAAAGATATCCATAGTATGTTCCAGTCATGGGAATGAGTGGAACCAAAGACTATCGTAAACTTGGTTGTGTAGCGGTGTCTTACCGGCTATTGGATATGGAATGTCAACTAGGTTTATGGGTACATACAAAGGGGCATGGTACTAGATAGATCCACTAAACGAGAAATCCATATGGTATAGTATCATAAGTGATTCTCGTGTAGTACTTATATGGATCCTTTGACCTGACCATGTTATGGTCTTGCATGTGAAGTGACACACTTTGGTGTACACATAAAGGGCTTGTAACAGGATGCCAAGTATAGGTACGTTCGGGTGTGCCAATAACCATGGCAAGACTATAAAGATGTAGAAGGGAATGCCACTCAATAAATAACTTAGAAGATATCACCGACCTCTTGATGAATGCAACTGATAAGAGTGTGACCACACCCAAACAAATAGGAACTTATTTGTGAGCATCGGTTAGTTCAGAATCAAGTAAATGTCCGAACACAAAAGAGGGTCATTAATCCATGCCTCTGTGTTGGAACCGATATAAATGACATGGGATATATAAGTTTAAACTACAGGGTTTCCATTTCAGTTAAATTGCTATCTCCGTCTCAATTGGGAGCTATAGTGGCTTGCTAAAGCCCTCCTACAGTTTGTGGACCATAGCCCATTGCCAACATAAAGACAGGCCCACAGGATCATACACATAGAATTTCTGAGCTTGAACTTAATGGATCAACCTTATACTTGGAGTATACCAACTGGAAAGAGAGGATTCTATTGATTATATTATATAGATCAATTGGATTGATCAAAATAATATAATTAATATTTGCATTGGATTTCCTATAATTAATTCAAATGAATTAATTTAAGATATTATTTCCTAGGTGAAAATATTTCACATGTATAGGTTTACCTGTATTTAATTTTATGAAGAGTCTAATTTTAATTTCTAGGTTGAATTAATTGGTCAAATTAAGTTTAATTTAAAATGGCATGTAATATATTATATGGTATAATATATTCACATAGATGAAAGATTAAAATTAAGTTTGCAATTAAAACCAAGCCTATATAATTAATTTTGAACTTGGGCTTCAGGGAGAAAAGCCCGCATAAAATGAAAACCCTAAAGACCTAAAATTCCACAAGGGAAATTCGGTCAGAAGGGATAAAACCCTAGCTGTAATTTTTGGCCAGCAATTGACTTCCAAGGCAGAAAATTTCAGCCCCTAATTTCCTCTCTTTCGACGATCCAACGCTAGCATGGGTTCTCGCTCCGAAGCCGTTCGTGTATGGGATTGTGGAGGAGATCAATTTTGGTTTCTGCAGCCATCTCTGAAATAGATTTTCTTGGTGAGAATCTAACCTTCTCTATTTAATTTTATTGTTTTAATTTCCACATCAAATGCTTCTGGGTCACGGATTTTAGAAAAACGATGCTTGCTTTCGCTTTATTCGGTTGTTTTTCAATGAAAAATCCCTACAGGTTGTATGGTTCCATGAATTATGGCACTTGTTATATGTCTTGCCCCTGACCTCTTCTCTACTTGACATCTTATGACCTACAGGAAATATGAGAAATTTTTCCTTAACAAGGAAATCAAATGTTTCCTCTTTCTTGGAAACATCAAAAGAATAATTAGAGTTGTTTTTCTTTGTTTCTGCCTCTTTGGATTGTCTAAAGAACAAAGGGCAAAGTTGAGCTCCTGACTCAACAGCCACTGCTACAACATGGGCCGAAACTTCCTGATAATAGGACCCAATTGAAGCTTTCCTCCTTTGGTTTTCTTCTTGTAGTAATTCTTCATATTCTGACACTTTAACAGCAAGTTCACAGAAATCACGAAATTCCATTCCTTGAAATTTCTTGCCCAGTTTTATGTCCAATCCCTTTAAGCCATTCTTACAAAATTCATTTTCAGGTAGGAAGACCTTGCATCTGCTTCTCATCCTCTTGAACCTAGCAATGTAGGCATCATCAGTCTCTCCACTCTTTTGGGTTACTCTGTATAACTTAGCCACATATATCTCTGGCTCAACTCTAAAGAACTGAGTATGAAAGTGTCTTTCCATTTTCTGCCAAGAGTAAATAGAATTTCTAGGCAAACAAGAAAACCAAGTAAAAGCTATACCTATCAGTGAATTTGGAAACAAGTGAAGCTTAAACTGGTCAAAATTGGGCAGGTTCACCATTGCTCTGCATTGAATGGTGAACCTTGCTACATGTTCAATGGTTAATTGGCCATCTTCTCTAGAAAAAAAGGCTGAACTCCGGAATTTAGGTATGGGTTCTCCCTGTCGATCTCCACTAAAAAGGGCTTATGAAATTCCTGCCGTCCAATCTGTCTAAGGCCTAAACCATATAGTTCTTGTTTGGAATCCAAATTTTAGGGATGCCCCTCGTGCCCCCCGAGTTAAGGCAAGATCCTTGCTCTTCTTCAACAATATAAACACCAAGATTGTTATGTAATCTGGTGTGTCCCTACATATGAACAATAGGAATGAAAGGCATGTTGTTGATATTGCGGCCTATGTTGGAATTCCCATTGAGTTGGGTTTTCCCACCAATGTCGTCCCTCTTAGGAGGAATTTGGTATTTTTTAGCATTATGAGAAACTTTGCCAGATTCACCACTTATACGCTCGCTAGCAATATTTTTTAGGCAACGAGCTTCTTAGGTGGCAGAGTCACATCATTAGTCTCGGATAAATCCATCTTACCGCTTCCTCCCGCAACTTGAAGGATTTGGTCCATCTTATTCATCATTTTCACCATCATCTCTCCTAGCATCTTCAAGCTATCATTCTGGGAGAGTCAACTAGAATGTAGTTGGGTCCTTCCATACATGAAGGCTGGTCCATTTCATCACCTTTGGAGGAAATATCATTCCCTCCTTCGAGCTATTCCATTATCTCTACCATATGCCCGACGTTAATAGGTGCATTTTCTACATCATCCCATGTAGCAATGATGGTTTCCTTATCCTTAGAACTGGTTTTGGCAGCAATTTGTCCCACCAAGCATTCCAAAAAATTGTTTCTGCCTTTTTTGAATTGAGAGCGTGCCAAGAATTTTTGTAGCCAAAATTCCGAATGTGTCAATGGAACCGCGCTATGACTTCTATCAAAATGATTGTGTTGCATTTGAAAGGACAAAAACAACTAAATTCGCAATTCATCTTTGAAGCTTAAGAATTAATTGAAATAAATGCGCCAAAACTAAATTGAAATTGCAGGAATTGAAATGAATGCTTGAAAAGTGGAATTGACTGAAAATTAATACTTACAGAGAGTTGTTACCAAAGTGCACTAAAGACGATCTAAAGACGAACTAAAAATAACTACAAAGAAACTAAAGTGTTTTAGTAAACTAAGAAAACTAATATTTGTAATCTGAGATTTTTTGCTTGTCGAGTCTGTGTTGAGTTGTGTAGGCTTTCTTCAATCTCTAAAACTTGTATTTATAAGAGGAGAAATAAACTGACTTCAAATAAACTAAAAAAATTGTTGGGAGTGGTGGTGAACGTGGATTTTCTTGACCAACCTTTACTCCCACTTCTTGTAACTACACCTTGCAAAGCTTCAACTTCTAGAATGTGTAACTTTATCACTTTTATACCCCTACTTAACTGCTAGTCTCTCTCACTATTGGTAACTAACAAATAAAAAATAATAAAAAAAAGATTAAATGACAATATGGACTATTCATTGAACTCTATTTGACCCAATTGACCCGACCCATTACCAAAATTCAAATATGGGGTAAACACATATCGATGAAAAGAAAATAATCTAAGATGGTACTTATTTAGTGATGGTCGGCCACGATTTCCCAAAATTCAAAACCTTAACAAAATTAGAAATGAGTTTCTTAGTTTGGGAGAAAAGAACTTGAATACATGGAGAGTGAGAGCTTTACGGCAGTTTCAAAAACAAAAGAAACTATTTATTTGAGGGAGAGTATCAATTTGAGTCTATGGCTAGGTTTTCCAAGAGTCATATTTATCTCTAAGTTAGGTTAAAAGTAGTATAATTAAATAAAAAAACTCAAAAAACAAATAATAGATAATATATTTTTAAATAACTTCAAAAACAAATCATCTAATAAATTACTAATTAAAATAGTATCTATAATACAAATTTTTTTTGTTTGGATATTACATATACAGAATTATATGCATTACATGTATGTTATATAAGCAAGTTGATATGCATGAAGTTTAAAGGGTGCTATGACATATTTGTCCAAACACTACAATTTATAGTTCTACGTATCAATTAATAAATTTATTTCATAGTTTGTGAACAACAATGTCCATTAAATAGGGATATATTAAAAAACTGAAAAAATTATTTAAATTCTAGAAAAAGAAAATAGATTATGATGACATCGTGGCATTTAGGCAAGCACGAATCCATTAAATAAGCCTAAACAAAGGGTACGACCGAGTTCGAATGACATGATCGGGTCTCCTTCTAAGCTGGATGTAGCATATTTAACTAAATCTAAGAAGAATAAGGATAAGAAACCACCTCTTGATGATAGACGATAGCCATACATTAGGAATTCTCTTCTTACTAGGATTCTACTTTTTATTCTTAAACATGATTGTCAATCCTAATTAAAGTCCAATATTGAGATTATGTATTTCGCTCCTACCATGCCTCTCAACGCTATAAAGTGTGAGTCCTAAACGAACTAGGATTACATCCAAGACACATATATAAAGAAGTCTTGTCCTCTCGGGTTTGATATCTCACTTATCTAAGAATTCACATTATTTACCTAAGATCATAAATTGATTTAAGCATCGAACTATCCTACTCGGTTATCCATTGTCTCATTCTTTGTTTTTTTGTAGTTACTCGAGTTGAAGGTCTTCTAGTAGTAGAAACTAGGTTTATTCTCATATTTCATCATATTATAATTTGAAATGGACCAAAATAGAATAAGGAACTGAAAGGGCTAAACTATAAAAGAAGTATAAGTTTGAGGACCACAAAATACTTTATCCGTTATTCACGTCGAGACAGAAAGAAGAATGTTCCGACCATCACGTGGCAGTATCACGTGCAACGCATGCCCTCACACTTTAACAATGTACAAATAAAAAAATTTACAAAACCGAATTTGTAAAAAAAAAATTAAAAAAAAAAAAAAGAAACAAAAATATACCTTGTTTGTTACTTGTTAGTTAGAGAGAGAGAGAGAGAGGAGAGAGGGGAAGATAGAGATAGAGAGAGAGAGAGCAAAAATGGGTAAGATCGTGGAGAAGAGGAAGAAGAAGAAGAAAGGTCGGCCTTCTCTATTAGATCTTCAAAAACGCACTCTCAAGGAACAGCAACAGCAACAGCAACAACAGCAGCAAATTCAAAATCGGAGGAACCTTCCCATTTCCAACAATTCTTCTGCCCTTCGTCCTTCGCTTAATTACAATTCTGCCACTCCTCCTTCTTCTCTCCGTCGATCTAGCCGCCGCAACCCGACCCCTGATATCCAATCGCAACAAGACGACGATGAGGAAGAGGACGAAGATGAAGACGATGACGCTGCCGAATTGAATGGGAAGCGCAGAGAGAAGAAGCTCAAATTGGTCCTCAAATTACCTTCTAACCAAAAATTGGACCCTGATTCGGCGTCGCTTAACTCTAATGCTTCCGACTCCAACGCCGACGAGGATAAGACATCTGTATCCCATCATCGGAAGCGGAAAATCAATGCGATCAACGACGGATCTGGGTTTGGTGCCAGTGATAAGGTACTGCAATTTATTTTTTTATAATGTCAGGTGAATTTTTAGTTTTCAAATTTCCGTTGTTTTGGAGTTGGGGAAAGCGCAAACCTTTTTTTTTTTTTCAGAGTAAGGCTAAAATTTTGTTTTTTTATTTTACAAAAAGAAAAAAGAAGTCCTCAGTTAGAACTCTTTGAATTGCGGGCCTTGTAACGAAATTTCTGGAATTTCAGTGAAAGTGGTTGACTTAATTTATAAGGCAAGTCTTTTCTTTTCTTTTCTTTTTCATCCCAATTTTTCTTCCTTGAAAAATCTGTATTTTGAAATTTAAGTTGTACTTATATTTTGTCATTTATTAAAGTAACTTATTTTATTGCAGTGGAATTTCTCTGTCTCTTATGAGCAGAAATAATAATGAATTTCTTTTGACTGTCAAATCTAACAAAAAGTGTGAATTTGTCTTTTCTTTAGTTATTATTTCCCAGTTTCTTTTTCTGTCATTTTTTTCCTGTGTATATATATATATATCTTCTTTTTTTGGGGCTTTGAACTCGGTTCTACTTTATAGATAGCTATACTGTTATGTTTCCACATATACTATAGTGAAAAGAGTAAAAAATTTTGTTTGTTGTTTGGCCAGCGAGAGAAATCTGTTCCGGGCGCAAACCCCACAAATAATGCACAAGGTTTGTTATTTGTTGATGATGAATGTTGATCTCGCTCACCCGTTTGCTTAAAAGGGCGGAATGTTTTGATGATGTGGTTTTTTTTCCTCATTTGCAGATTGGGGGCCCTTCACGCCTTTACCTGATAAAAAGTTATTACTGTTCATCCTCGATAGGCTTCAAAAGTATGTTTTTGTGCTTCTGCGGTTCCCCTTTCTGATACTTTCCATGTGCTTCCCTTTGTTTTTATTTTTTTTATTTTTTTTATCTTACGTTCTTACTGAAGTAATTATTTGTTGGAATAACTTCATTGCAGGAAGGACACACATGGTGTGTTTTCTGAACCAGTAGACCCAGAGGAGGTTTGTTATGGAACTTGTTTGACTACAGATTTGACATTCTTGATTCATATCTATTTTTTTTCCCGTTTGATGATATGTTACTATTGCAGCTTCCAGATTATCATGAAGTCATTGCCCATCCCATGGATTTTGGAACTGTCAGGAAGAAGATTTCTAGTGGCGCTTATGCCACCTTGGAACAATTTGAGGTTGATATATGAGCTTGTCATCATATCTATTTACACTAAGAATTCCCAGTTTGCATTTGAGATTTAGTAGTTCACTTAAATGCTCGTGTTAGTCCTTTTATTCCCCATATATTTCAAGCAAGATGTTGGTGTTGCCTACCATGACAGTTTCTTAGTAACAGATCGTATGGTATCTTAAACCAACTTTCCAGTTTAATTCTGATTAGCAAGACACAGCATCACCTGTCTTACTCTTGCCTTTTGTCTACTTTAGTCAGTGCAATTGTAGTATATTTGTCTCCCTCAATTTAAATACGGAATCCCTCTTCAGTTTTGTTTGAATCATATATGAACTATGGATTGACAAGGCTATTTTTGGTTGGGAGGATAAATTCTAAGGGAGGATGGATGATATTAAATAGGATGGGTGAAATTTAGGAAGGTTGGTTTTTTTTCCTATGGGTTATGTGGTTTGAGGGGAGTGGAAAGGAAGGAAAGTTCTTCTGTGTGATGTGACAAATGAAAAAACTAAACATAAATATTATGTGTTGACAAAATTTACTTATTTGTCCTTGATATTTCAACAAATTTAATGTTATTAATCTATCCTTTTTAACTTAGATCAGGAATAATAATAGTTATACTATAAAGTAAATTATTAAACAAATTTTTATAATTAAGTGGCACCTTTAATTGAGTTCAGAGATTTCATAATAAAAGAACTGAGAAATATATTGCAACTGAAACAAACTTATCTATGTAGCTTTTTAAGGATAAATATGTAAATATCCAATGGGGAGGATGGGTTTGGATGGGATCCACAGGGGAGAGGATGGAAGAAACCGCACCCATCCTCTCCTTCCATCAAAACAAACACTAAGTGTTTCTTTGGAATGATGGGCGACCATTTCATGATATACTAGAGATTCACAGCTTGGTGCATGGATTATGCTTCTTTTGTCAAAGGTCCCTTTTGTAATTCATTATTTTTGGACAGTGCACACTACTTATTTATTCACAAGCTCCTGTAGATCGAGAATCTTTTGCTTGTAGTTATTTCAAAATTTCAATTCAGTCCAGTCCACCGATTACCTATTTACAAGGATCGTGTTTCATTAAATGAGCTAGTGCACAATGGAGCATAGTAGTATAACTTCTGTTTGTGCCAAACTATATGAATTATACAAGATGCTTTGTAAAAATGCCAAGATGATGTTAAAAGATTCACATTCAGCTTGGTTCAATGTGAAAATTAGTCAGGGTAGTTAGTCTGCATTGGATTGGTTTTATTGTGGAGCGAGTTGAGGCAAGCCATGGTGTAATGGCGAGTTTGCTTCACAGAGAGCTCAAGGTTATGTCTTGATGACAGAAATTGTATCCTTGCAATGTGACTCCAGAGTTCTCTACTTGGACTCCTTGGAGCTCACAATATGAGACATTAGGCTCTGCAGGTCACAAGGTTTTGTTTTTTTGTTTTTTTTTTTTTTTTTTTTTTCTTTTTTCGGTATTTCTGGATAATTTGTTGATCAAAGCTGGGATTCACGGAAGTACTTTCTCTGAAATCCTGCATCAGAATGTGGTTCTTTATAAGTTGGCTGATTGACAGATGATCCACCTATAAAATTAGACCTCTGGGCACTGGATACTGTTTCTGATAGACGATAGATTTCTTTTGAGGTGTAATGTTTATATCTGTGTCCAACTGAAATGCAGTGTGTTTTACGTTTTATTAGGTGCAGTGCAGAGTAGTATTGTTGTGGTAGCTTAGTTAGAGTTGCAGAAGGCATGTAACTATTATATGTCCTGTCACTATGGAACCTACTTAGGTTGAGTGTCTTAGTTCTGATAATTTTGCTTCTGAAATAAACATTTCACATGGGCAGATATAATTTTCCATCTACTGCTGCCTTATTACATGATATGAGCAAACGCAAGTGTCAATATGTGTGAATATGCGAGGTGATATATGGGTTTCCGAACTTCCTCATGACATATTTAATCTAATTGTGCTGGCTGTCTTCAACAAAATGAAAGCCTGTCTAATGAATGCCTGTATCTTTCCTTCCTACTTATCTAGTCTGTAATCATTCCGAGGCTATGGTTTAGCTTCCCCATGTCTATAGTTTAGGGTCCAAGGGGAGTTGTGTCCTAGATATTGTGACAAAATCTAAGTCTTGATGAAAATTTTAGTTCTGGTTGATATCAAATTGGTATTTATTCATCTACTCTTCCTCCCCATCTTGATAACTACGGAGTTAAATGCATTCAGAATTTAGATTAGGATGATGTCCCTATGTAATGATAACCTGACTGCAAGTTTCCATTTTTTGTTTGATTTTGTTGGACATAAATGAAGTTTCTACTTATTACTTGCAGAAAGATGTTTACCTAATTTCTTCAAATGCGATGCAATACAATGCCCCGGATACAATATATTTTAGACAGGTAAACTGATGTTCTTAACTCAGAATTTTTCTTTGATCAGCCATATGAAGTTTGCTTTATGAATTTGTCTTGCTTCTCTCTTAGGCACGATCCATACACGAGCTAGCAAAAAAGAGTTTTGAGAATTTGAGGCAAGACAGTGATGATAATGAACCAGAACCGAGAATTGTGAGGAGAGGTAGACCCCCAACCAAGAATCCTAAGAAGCCACTTGGCAGACCTTCTTTGGCCCAGGCTCATTCAGATTTTTCCTTCGATGCTACTCTTACTTCTGGGGGAGAGAGCACACTCTGGTCCAATAATGATCTGAGAAAAGGACCTATTGCTTCAGACAAGTCTAGTTTTGCAGATTTATCGGGACATTCTCATGGTTCTCGCATAGATGCTCATTGGTCAGCTGAAAACAAATTTGAGAAAAACATTGAAGCTACAGGTTTGGAAATTGTCTGGTTTTTCTTCCCCTTCTCGTCTTCTGTTGTCAATGTCTGAGAAAAGGTTTGGTAAGAGGAAGTTTGACTGACTTTTGTTTGCATTGCAGGTTCTATCTTTAAGGGTAGTTCATTCAAGTACGGGAAAAAACAATTTGTAATTGATGAAAACAGGCGTAACACGTACAAACAGTTTTCAGGTGGTGGACGAGAACCATCTGTTTTGGCGACATTTGATGCAGAGAGGAAGCAGCTCGTGGCTGTATGTATCTTCATTGATGTCCATTCTTGAATTTAATTCTTTTTCGAGGAAAATGAAATAGAGATCCACAGAGCTTTGTAGTGAAACAACTATAATTAAAGAAAACTAAAAACCAGAAGTAACATGCTGTTTAGTTTAGTAAAGAATTTCAACTTTCTTCCATATTTTTTTCTAGGTGTCAACAGAAGTCAAAATGATTGTAGAGAAGATAGTAATATTACTTATTACATGTAGAGAAGATAGTAATATTACTTATTACATCGTATTATTTTGATTCAAGATTTTTCTTTCTCCTTTTGGATATTATTGTTAAACTGTCTGCAAGTATCCCCTGGATGTGCTCTTACATTCCAGGGCTGATTGACATAGGGTATCTTAGCTGTCCCGATTTGAGTTTGTTGATTAATGTTGCTTTTATATGGATCAGGTAGGGCTTCTGTCAGAGCATGGTTATGCAAGGAGTTTAGCCCGGTTTGCTTCGAATATTGGCGCAGTTGCTTGGAAAATTGCTTCAACGAGGATAGAGCGATCTTTGCCACCTGGAGTCAACTATGGCCATGGATGGGTGGGGGAAAATGACATTCCACCTCAGAGGGCAATGTTTCTCTCTCCATCCCCTCCTGGACCACTCTCATCATCACAGTTTCTCTCTCTTCCTGAAAATTCTTGTAATGCTGCCACATCTTCAATTGCTGAATCAAAAGAAAAGCTGTCGAAAGAACCCGAAAATAACACCAAAGAGAATGGCATTGGCATGCCTACAACTCAATCTGCAGCTGAGGGACAACTGAGCAGTGCTCTTTCTCCCTCTGCATCAACATCTTCATCCCCTATGGGTGCTAATAAATCTGAACCTCACTCAGAAAGTGCAGAAGCAGTCGAGGGATTGAATTCACAGAGTGGTTCTAGCCTGCTAAATAGCTATTCAAATATGATCATGCCAAGGCCACCGTTTCAGATTCATCAAGGTGGTATGGTTCACCCTGGTATGAATGGAGTCAGTGGCACGCATGGATTTCACATGCCACCTCAGATGGGAAAAATAGTTGACGCTGCCAGGTCTGCTGGGTTCAACTTTCAGCCGTTATCGCAGAATGACAGTTTCTCTAGAACAAATACTAGCTTTTTCCACGGCTCCCACAATCCAAAACCTTCGGGTAATTCCATGGATGCTCTTCCTAATTCTGAAAATGAGGTGGGACCCCCAAGATCTGGTATGGAATTGCAATCGTCTTGGCAAGGGACATCACCCCAGCCAAGACCAGATTCAGTGCCACCTGACCTGAATGTGATATTTCAGTCTCCAGGTTCTCCTACTGCTAACAGAGTTGAATCGGGACAACCAGATTTAGCACTGCAGCTCTAAGAAAAATTGAGTTAATATAAATTTTTTTTTTTCTTAACTGTCCCGAATGATTCAGGTTTAACCATAGATTGGTGAGTTTGGCAATCGCGCTCGTGGAGGTAGAGCCATCCGAGCCGCGCCTTACTGTATTGTACAAGGTAGGTTCTTTCTGTACAGATTGAATGTATTCTAATTCTTAGCTTCACAAAAGAAAGAAAGGTCTCATTTGTAAGAGTCAAAAGCGACCAAGTTCTTGTAGCATGGGATATTGATTGGAGACTTGTTAGGGATTTAGATTTTAGCTGTTTATGTCAGTCATAATTGACTTCGTCAAGCTTAATTTTAGAAACCACAAATTGAAGCCGAGAAATGTTTAACTCTTTGATTAGTGCACACCATTACTAATTACTTTGTGTTTTCATAAGGTTTTTCCTTCAGGACTGTGATCTTAGCTCCATTTGAACATTTTCAGGTATGACTGCCCTTTGGGCTTTGTCTAATTAAAAAAAAAAAAAAAAAGAAGATTGATCTGTTTGGATCTCATCTTTCTAAAATGTGTATGTTTGCGTTCTGACCAATTGCAATTGAGCATAGTTGGTTTTTGTCTAGAAAACATTTGGCCCAATAGGCATACTAAATTTCAGTATAATCAATATAAATTTCAGTTTTCTCTTTTTCCTTTAATTTGTATGTAATTTAGATTGATTTATAAAACCGCACTTTTAAATTGGACAAAATTTGTTAAATTGTAAGAAGTCAAGGGCGAATGGGCTTGAGTCATAGGTCATGGACCACAAGGGCACGTTATGATAAATGATGGACAATAAGGTCAATTTTCTGTCCAATAAAAGGAAAAAGTCATCATCTAATTAAAGGGAAAATATATTGTTGCATTGCATTTCAGTGTGAATCCAAATTTATTGGGGGATTAACCGGATAAGGGCAATTTTGCTGCTAAAAATATCAGGGAATATTTTTCTTATTGTTGTTGAATAAATCATCTTTTCAATTTTCTGGAGTCTGGGAGCAGAATAAGTCACAAAGTTGGTGATGTTACTTTACAGAAAAAGAGAAGTGGACGGCCTTAAAGGTCATTCGTTATAAGGGATTAATTTAAACTGAAACATAATTAATTATCTCTAATGGAAAAACTAAATTTCAGTCAAAACTTTATTACTACTTGTTTGTCACTCCATATTTCCACCTTAAATAATGAATTTGAGTGCTCTATGTTAATGAATTTTAATAAATCATGCAATTATTTTTCTCATTGTTAGTGGTTACCGATAATTAAGGCTCAAATATTATATTCAATCCACTAAATAGAGAGAATTTAGCAATTCAAGCGTATGATGAAACCAATAGACAAGCAATTAGGTAAGGGATGGGATGAGAGAATTTCCCGAGTTTAATTATTATAAAATATGCCTAGATTAGAGGGATTGAGGAACGCATTATCTAATGTTTTTCTGAGAAATTACGAGTGGGCTTCTAATAAATGTGAAAATTAAGAAAATTGTTGAATCTTATTACAAGGGCGAATTTGTGTAAAAGAAAAAGAGAGATAATGTTGTATAAAGAAGCTTGAAATTACAAAGAAAAATCCCCATTACAGAGGTTTGACTTTATAAAAGAAAACACTCCCCAAATGTGCAAACGCCCCAACAAAAATGATTTATTAATAAATTATATTATTGATAGTGTTCATGACGGATTTTTGCAGAAAATCTACAGGTTAATTTCAACCTTTATTTTTGGGACCGTGCTAGGGAAATTAAATTCTCAAATTTGATTTTTCTGATTTTTGTATTTTACTGATTTCTAAAATTGAAACGATTGTACTAGACCCAAGGATTGCAAAAATCCCTATGGGTTTCTAGTTTCACTACAAAAGATTTCACTAGTTTTACAATATACCAAGATAAAAGTAATATTCAATACACAAAAATTTAATGAATTTTGTATTTTATTGATAGGGAAAATATTTGATTACAAGAATGGAAAATAAACTAAAAATTACAGTGAAATTACAATAAGGATTAATAACCACCTACGATAAAAGAACCTTGAGACTAAGCGGTTCTTGGTCAACAACCGGATGATTATTGTAATCACGCTGTAGAAAGTGAGGATGGATAGTTGAAGCAGGTAGAGAGAAAGGGAGGTTTTCAACGAGAAAAAGAGTTGAGATAAGAATTTTGAGAGAGAGATAGAAGAATAAAGATCGGATCGAGAGAATGAGACAAATTTGGGAAAGGGAATTGAAGAGATTAAAGACTTTAGAAAGAGGGTTAAGAAGAAGCAAGGGAAGGAAAGTAGAGAAGCGGATAGAAGAGAGAAGGAAAGGTTTGGAGTGTTGATTTTGCCGATTGGATTGTTTGGGGCATGAAATTGATGAGAGTTCCTCTCTTTATAGTCTCGTGAATAGAAGAAGAAGATGAAGAAAAAGAAGAGAAGAAAGATTGAGATTATAGGTAAAGTAATTTTTACAATCAATATTTTAATAAGCAAGCTACACCTGTGTTTATCTAGCTATTTCTCTAATTAACAACCAGGTGACCATTTTACCTAATTAACTATAAATATCCTACTTATATAGAACCAAGCTAACAGTAATGAACAGCTAGAATGCCTTATTTATGTAATAAAGATGTAAAAGTAGGAGAATGCAATGATTATGTGAAATAGTCCATAAGTTGATCTTCATATTTGACAGGTAACAAATGAACCACTCCAGCTTGAACCTTTTCTCTAACAAAGTGGCAATCTATCTCCAAACGATTGGTCCTCTCATGAAATATTTGGTTTTTGGCTTTGTGCATCGCAGATTGATTGTCACAGAACAACAAAGCTGCTTGTTTATGTGAAATCTGCAATTCCGAAAGAAGATAGAGCGCCTATTGCAACTCACAAGTTATTGTTGACATTGCTTGATATTCTATCTCAGAGCAACTTCTGCTTACTGTCTGCTTCTTTTTAAATTTCCAGCTTATAAGTGAACCACCCAAAAATATACAGAATCCTGTAATAGATTTTTTTTATTCTTTATAGTTTTCCCAGTCTGAGTCAATAAACGCTTCCAATTGCAATTTTGTCTTTGATGAAAAAAAAAAAAAGTCCTCGAGTAGGATGTAACTTAAGATATAGCAAGACTCTATGAACAAGTGACATGCTTTTCTGTTGGTTTATCAAGATATTGGGACAACTGTTGCACTACAAACGAAATATCTACCCTGGTGTTAGTCAAATATAACAATTTCCTGTATCATGTGATGTGTCCTAGCAATTTTGGATTTGTAAAGTCTAAGGCTTCTGGTGTTACTGGTGTTACACATGGCTTTGATTCAAGAAATCATGTTTCTGCTAGTAGTTCCAATGCATACTTCCGTTGATTGACATGGATACTTGTTGCAGTTCTTAAAACCTCTAACCCTATGATAAACTTAAGTTTCCCTAGGTCCTTAATAGTGAAACACTGATCCAGATAGTCTATGACCTCTTGTATAACAGTTAAATTGCTATTGGCTAAAATTATGTCATCAACATAGACTGCTAATGCTATAAAGTCTGCTCCTGTAGATCTCAGAAATAAAAATGGATCTGTTGTTGATTGATTGAAACGCACTTTATGCAATGCCTCTTTTAACTTGAAGTTTCATAGTCTACTGGCTTGTTGTAGGGACTAAATACCTTTTTAGCTCCTATGCTATCAACCGTTCCCTTCTGGTCCCTGTTTTATTGACATTTTCCTTTTACCCCTTGTGGTATGCAAAAGCATTTCAAAATAACCCCTAATAAGCATATTCCATCATATTTCGTTAATAAAATTGTTATCAGAATCTGACGAAATATGCTTTTTAGGGGTCATTTTGGAATATTTTACATCCCACAGGGGGTAAAAGGGAAATGTCAATAGGACATAGGCTAAAAGAGCAAACCGATGATAGCATAGGAGCCAAAAAGGTTTTTATGCTTTTGTTTTAACTTGTAGAGTAACATGGTAAATCTACAAACTGCATTTTGCAATGTAGATTGCACACTAGGTGGCAACTGCGTATAGATCTTTTCCTCTAAATTCCTATGTAAAAATGCATTGTTGACATCTAGTTGTTGTAGCTCTCATCCTTTAACTGTTAAAAGAAAGTGCCAACAACACTCTTATCCTTTAGCCACTAGGGAAAAGGTTTCTAGATTAACTACCTATAATTGCCTCCTTCCCGGGCATGTTCCTTGACTTCAGGAGCAAGAAAACACATGTGGATTTACCGAACAAATTAAGTTGCGAACCGTCTGGAGGGTCTTGATATTTCTCCTCTTGAAACGGCTCCGTATAACCAACTAAAACTACCTAACCATCCATCTAGTTATTTTCGAAAACTCATGTGCAAGGCTTAGTTTACCCAGTCGTTTTCCTAGCCCAAAGTGTGCAGCTCTAAACTGTATATCGCTTTGTGTGGAGATATGACCAAATGGACGAAATACCGAGAGTTTAGGTGTGTGTCGGTTGCCTTTGCTTGTCTACGTAGTACCACCCATGTTGTCTTTACTCGGCTGTGTCTTCTCAATCTGGTTTCAGATAACTTCTCGGTATAATGAGGCTACTTACCCGGTCTTCATTTTGTAAGTTGGCGCCTTGACACTATCCTTGATCCAGCCTTTAATAAACCATACGGCTTACGAGGGATCCTGGTTGGCTGACTTATGCAGTACTTGATTTCACTTCCAGACTTGCTGGAAGAAACTTTTGCAGCAAGAATCGTGGAGTACAAGACTGGAGACTATCCTCTATCCTTCCAAAAATTCAGCAACATGAGGTTGTTTTGGAACCTAAAGAATAGGGATTTTTGCAACTGCTTTCCTAACTTCTTTTCTTCAAAGTATCTATTATTATCTCTTGAAATGGGGCAATAAAACTCTTAAATTAATAATTTACAAATTCTGAAATTAATTAAAATAAAAATTTTGTTTTACCCCAACAGATAGATTTTCAATATTATAACTAGCAACTCATTCGCAATTGTACTCACAAAATGTCAAAAATAATCCAATTTTGTAGTTTAAAATATACAATCCAAATAACTTTAACGGACAGAGCACAATCACGACGTAATTATTATTGGAGAGTTAATTAATGTGGAAATAAATGATCAAAATTCAATGTATAAAAACAGCGAAGACTTGGGGATGGGTTTTGGCTTAAGAAAATAATTAAATTTAAAGATATATATTTCTTCATTCTCATTGATTAAAGTCTATGGTGTTAGTGACAGAGAGGATTATAACACCTGGTGAGACATGAACGAGTCAAGCAAAATAGAGAAATCTTCATTTCAATTAAAAAAGATTTTTTCATTTCCAATACTTTTTTTTTTTTTTTTTAATATGTGACTAACGAAAATGATGAACGACATATAAAAGTAAGTTTTCATTGTTTCGTTCGATGGATTGATAAGAAAAAACAAAAATGCATTTCATTTTCACTCGGTTCATGCATGAATTATGTAATTTTTTTTAAGGGTAAAAAATTATCAACTTTCCTAGATTTACCAGAATATATAAATATCTCTCTACATTTTATTAATTCAATTATTACTTCCCTGCATTTTACCTTTGCTATATTAATACTCCCCTCCGTTTATGTTGAAGCTTTTTCCACACAAACTAATGATATGACATATTATTAATTTACTAAAATATCCTTTGTTACCTTTTTATCTTAATTTTTTTTATTAGATTAAAGTAATATTACTAAAAGCTGACTACAGGAGAATTTTTTTTCCATCAAATAATAAGATATCAGTATCCATGCTCAAAAGCACAAACCACACAAATTATGGGCAAAATGATCTTAAATTAGCAATCCATTTTTGTGCACACAAGTGCTACATTAATTAATTAATTAGTTTAATAAAAAAAATTCATTATCTAGAAGCACATTTGCTAAGATAGTCACTTAACATCAGGTACAAATTACATAAATTTTACTTTGGATTTTGCCAATTAATTAGCATATTCCAATTCTCGAATAAATTTACATAACTTGATGTTTAAGGGTTTTCCAATTTTGACAATTAATTAAAATATTCCAATGTAAAAATTTATGTAATTTGCACATAATGTTGAGTGAATATCCTAGTAAATTTACTTGTACGGAAGAAATATTTTTGCATTATCTAATTCATTAATTAATGTAGCCTTTGTGTGCACAAAAATGGATTTCTCAATTGACCTTTTTTTTTTTTTTTTTTAATCCTAAGATAGACAAAAAAATCTGTTTATATTTGAGCTTTATTAGATATAACTTCCTAATTTAAGATCCTTTATCCATAATATGTGTGGTATTTTTCTTTTGCAAATAGATACTGATATCTTACTGTTAAATGTAAAAATATAATTTTCTTGTCGTAAGCTTTTAGTAATATTACTTTTTTCTAATAAATTTTTGGTTTATAAAAAAATTGAGACAAATGGATATTAGAGGATATTTTAGTAAATTAAAATATGCCAAATCATTAGTCTGGATGTAAAAAGCTTCAAAATAGATGAAGGAAAGTATTAATATAAAGAGATAAAATACAGGGAGGTAATCATTGAATTGGCAAAACATAAAGATGTAATAATTGAATTGGTAAAACATACTGAAGTATTAATGTATTTTGATAAGTATCAGAGAGTTCATAATTGTTTTTTATTTTTTTTTAATGAATTTACTTAACATTAAAATTATAGAGTAACTTTTCAATAATAATAACAAGTGCGACTTCCTTTTATATATATATATATATATATATATATATATATATATATATATGACATTTTCCACTGGATCTGCTTTTCTGACTAAACGAAACTGAGGAATAAAAACCAAATATAGCCTTACCAACCCTCTTCCTTTATTTCCAGTTTAATTTAAGTGCATTTGCTACCAACTTAATTTTTTACATATGATATGTTCACAAAAAAGAATATTTATTTGAATGTCACGGTTTAATTTTTTACCAAACTTACATCTTCTCCGTGAGATATAGTTTTTACCATTAAATTACGTAGTCACAAATCAGCCCCGAGTTGGAGATGTTGGGCAACGAATCTCACATTGGAAATAAATGAAATCAAAAAGTAGTATAGAAGCAGTGTAGATTGGACCTCAACACAAGCCAATTGATTTTGTGTTACATGGACTTAACCCCACCGTGAGTAAACAACATTTTTTAGGCGTGCTGCGAAGCAGGCCATGGGTTCTTTTAGGTTTTCGTCGTATAATTATAATAAGAAATTTATTTTGAAAAATAAAGTTCATAAAAGATTCGATATTGAAATCTTAAAAATGTATAGGAGTCGCTACTGGACTCAGCTCAACTAAGAAATTCAGGTATAGCCGAAACCGAGTAAGGACTGCTATACCTTCTAAAAATCTAGGTTTGGACGAGTCACTTACTCATTATCTAACCGAAACAAAACTCCACGTTCAGTCACATTACATTTTATAGGCTAAGGTTAATTTTATTTTAGTTACTCAGTGCACAACAATGAATATATGGAAAGTGATAAATGAATTAATTATACAAGTCGAATCAATCATAAAGTATCCTACAGGGATACATTTGAGTAAAATGGGGGAATTGGGGTACAATAGCCTAATATACAAGATAATTTAGAAAATATAAAGCTAACATACATCTAACCTTAAACATACATCTAAACTTGTAAAACAAAGATTAGCATACAAGTAATCACATTTAGAACTTAAATATGATAGAATGGACCAGTTAATTTTTTAACATGGCAAGTGGGTTGGTTTTCAAAAGATAGGATCTCCACCGTTGTACAGGTCTAATATCGGTTGTGGAAAGTAAGTCTAAAGTCCAGGATGCAATGAGATGCTTGGAAAATGCTTTTCATTTATTCTGTCCTGAACCAATACTAGGGCAGCTTTATCTTAACGGTCGCATGGCTATATATTATATTCGTATAGGTATTATTTTTTGACAAGAACCAGATTCAAAATTTGGCATTTTTCTTATAATTTCCTGGATTTTAATAACTGTGCAGATATAGATTTATACTCGTAAGGATATAATTGACACCTGGTGTGGCTGTTACGAATGGTCGTACGGGGTGTAAAGTCTAAACAGAAATCAGAAATGGATAAAATAGAGTATGGATGAATAAATGTGTCGAATGATACTTAGCACATATGTGGCAAAAAGTTATTGGTTTCTCATAAATATACCTTTGACGCATGAATCCACAAGTTTACAGATTCGGAATCACCTCAAAAAGAGCTCCAGATTGTTGAAAATCTCTCTTGAACTCCAAAACCTCAAAAGTTAAAAACCAACTCCAAGTGTCACAGATTTGTGGTTCGTTTTAGTCTCTCAACCTATTAAATAACTTAGTAAAGTGTTTCCTAAAGTTTCTAATTGATTTTAAGCCCTAATAACAAAGATTCTAGTAAGAAAATGAGAAGAAAATTCAAACTTTCTTCTTCTCTTCTGTTTTCTTCCCCTCTTCTCTCTAAGCTCTCTCTACCCTAATCCCTTCTCTCTAGATTCAAAGTGGCCTTCCTCCCTTCTTTCTTCTTATCTCTTATTTTTTATATCCCTCTATCCTGTGAAATCCAGATACAATCTAAGATTAGATAAGGTTTGAGATGAAATAATATACACCCATATAGGTATAGCACTACAGTTGTACAACTATGATGTTACACCTGTATGGGCATATCGTTGGCTTGAAACCTTATTTTTGAGATTTCAGCAAACCGGAGCTTCGATCTTTAGTTGATCTCGACCCTTGTGGTTGTAGAAATAATTCAAATTGACCTTTTTCATCATCAAAAATCAGGGATCAAAATCTCGTCCTCACACTCACTTATGTATTCACTTATTCAGTTAAGTCAATTGGTGTAGATTGGGCTCCTCATTGTGCTCAACCATCACCTAGAATCACTTCTTCTGTTCCAGTGTAATCAGAATGTAGAGTCAAGTTCCCCATATCGAAAGTGTGATGATGAGTAGCTCTGGTATCCATGATCTACGATTGATATGGTTGGGAGGCTATAGTGGTATGATTTGGCTTAGGGAAACTGATTAGTTGATGTGTTCTATCTCAGAGAAGGATACTAACGAGCATAATGACAATTACCCTTGCAATTGTGACAAACCACTATAGTGACATCATATCCTATTGAAGCTGTAAAATTACCCTGTTAATAATTACCCAACTGAAAATTAGCAACTCTATTAGTTGCACAACCCTAGGCCTGCCTGCCACGGCCTCGGCCCCCTCTACCATTACCACGCCCTCTACCTGCACCGATGAGCTAACTGGAATTTTGTTTGAAACTCTATCCTAGCATGGTGGATTGCTTTCTCACCGTCATATGCATAAATGAGACTGATGTCTCATGGCTTACATGCTTAGACAACTTTCGCTCCTCATTGAGCAATAAAGCACAAAGATCATCAAATTCAACATCATCCATACGCACTTCAAAAGTTCTAACAAACGGATCATAATTTTTATGCAATCCGTCAATAACAGCTTTAACCAAATCATCCTTACGAATTGAATAACCCAAAGCAAGTATAGAATCATAAATTGATTTAGCATCTTGTAAATAAACAACAATAACATCATTCCATTGTTTCAAATTATGCAAACGATGTCTTAATTCATGGATCTGAGCACAAGATCCAAAAGCATATGACGAATTCAATTTCTTCCAAGCAACTTAAGCAGATGTTACACCAACAAATTGAGGCATAAGAGATTCATAAATTGAGTTTAATATCCACGTTAATACTTATTGATCAGGGCAATTCAAAATCGTATACGCTAGATTTTTCTATCCATTGGGCATCAGCTTTGATGGTGTGGGTTCACTGACATCAAGATGGCCATCAAGACCATTGTCAATAATTATGGGCAATAGTTACGTCTTCCACCGTAGGAAGTTCTTCGTTGTTAATTTTGCCGACATCTTTGTTGATAACGTCAGGTTAGGAGCTAGGGGCACTACAACATTATGTTTCATTGTTCGAATAAGGCTACTGACAGCACCAGCAGTAGCAAGTACATTGTTCTATTTAGTGGCCACTGATTATGATCAGTTTCCGGTGAAGTTTAAGATTGGTGATTAGGGTTAGGGTTTCTTTAATAATTTCAGCTGTTAAGCCCTTTTGTTGCAGTGAGCACATAAGTGGGGTTGAGCCCATCTAATAAAAAAACAATTGGCTTGTGTTAAGGCCCAATCTACACCACTTGTATACTACTCTTTGATCTCATTTATTTCTGACGTGGGATTCATTACCCAACATCTCCAACACTCTCCCTCAAGTGCAACTAGGCTTGGACCAGTTATCACTTGTCAAATATTTCTTAGTCTATCTCTTTTGAGGCCGAAGGTCATGAACAGGTATCTAGTTTTCACTACTAGCCCAAACTCCATTAGGACTTTAAATACAGGTCCAGGATCTTTTCGGCTGTCATGCCTTCTATTAAATCAAGTTTTGATGATTACAATATTAAAAGGAACGAAGATAAATATAATAAAATAATCTGAAGTAATTAAATTAAGATTAAATGAATAATGATCTTAATTTAAGATTACATAAAGATATTTTATTATAATGACTTTTATCAAAGTCAATATTAAGAGAGAGGAAAGAATAATAGATACCCAAGTAATTAAGATTAAACAATAAATTCAAGTTACAAAGAGTATCATATTATTTAAGATGAAGACATCTAACAAATCATGAAGACAAAGGGAAAGACTACCATGATCTACTAGAGGATATTAAGCTTGGAGTTACAAAAAGAGGACCCTTACAACTAAAAAGTTATACACCTACAAAAGGCTATACACTATGTAATGGTTAGCTACATGAGGCTATACAAAGTATAATGGTCACCTATAGGAGGTTATACACTATATAACGGTCACCTACTAGATATTGTACAAAGTATAATGGTCACCAACAAGAGGCTATACACTGTATAACGGCCATATGTAGAAGGATGAAGGATACTTAAATTATTGTTATAGAAGGCTATACATTGCATTATAAACTCATACAGAAGGTATAACAATATAAAACAGCAGCTTTAGAGGCCTGAAGAGTCTTGGATAGATTTGTACAAAAAGCTGTTTTATTAAAGCTTGTGAGTAACAGCTATTTGCTCCTTCAACTATAAATAGAGAGCAAATCCATCTTCACAAGTGGAGAAGACAAATATCAAAATTACATATATAAGCATACATTAGAAAGTCTTTTCCATCAAGCTTTCAAAAAGATATTCAAAGAATTCATGGTCTTCATTATTTTCTCACACAACCAATTTTATTCATTTAAAAGGGAATTGTAATTCACCAAATAGGGTTTGTATGGAGGGGAGCTTTGTTGTAGTGATTTCAACAAAGCAATTGTAAAGTTTCACACTTAAGCTTAAAGAATATGGTGATAGGTTGTTAAGCTTGAAAACAACAGTTGTAAATGTTTGGTGTTTGATTTTGTAAAAAGCACTGAGATAGTTGTTGTTGAGCTATAAAACAACACCTATAAGTTTGACGATTAAGCTTGCAAAAAGGGTCGTAATTCACAAAATAGGGTTTGTGTGAGGAGACGCTTTGTTGGTGGTGATTTCAACAAAGCAATTGTAAAGTTTCACACTTAAGCTTAAAAAGTATGGTGATAGGTTGTTAAGCTTGAAAAAAATAGTTGCAAAAGTTTGGTGTTTGATCTTGTAAAAAGCACTGAGATAGTTGTTGTTGAGCTATAAAACAACACTTATAAGTTTGACACTTGAACTTGCAAAAAGTATCGGTAGAGGTTTTGATACTTTGCCTTGAAAAGTATTGAGTTGGTTACTTGAACTCGTAAAAAGTAACATTAGGCTTTATTTCTGCCCGTAAAGAAATCATAGGCTTGGTTCCTGCTTGTAAATGAATCCTTAGTGGAAAATCTCAAGCTTGGGCTTGGGGATAGGAGTAGGCCGGTTGGGAGGGCTTGGGGATAGGAGTAGGTCGGTTGGGCGGAACCTATATCAATTGTTATGTCTCAAATGTCTCTATCCCTATACTCTTTACTTACATTCGAAGCATTTAAATTAATAGCATTAGTTTTATTTAGAGATATTATTTAAACCGATCAAAGCAATTATATTCATGAGTTTTACAATCTAATTGATTCCGCACTTTAAGTAAAACTTGTATTTTTGGGCAAAAAAGTTTTTACCGAAAAAGTCGAGTAAAAGATTTATTTTGGTGATCCACACTATTCATCCCCCCTCTAATGTGCCTCTAGCCTATTTTGGGGCTAACACTTTCTTCTGCTCTGATACCATGAAGAGACTATGTGGGCCTTGAAAGTGTTGGACTTGTCTGGTTAAGAGAGCACATAAGTGGAGTTGAGCCCATGTAACACAAAACTAATTGGTTTGTGTTAAGGCCCAATCTACACCACTTATATACTACTCTTTGATCTTATTAATTTCTGATGTGGAATTCATTATCTAACATCTCCAACACTGAGACTTTTACTATGGTTTAGAGATCATGTGGTCCTCATTGTTGGATGATTGACACGTCAGCATAACTGATGATTTGTCAGTCATCCAATAACCTAGCAGTTAAGGATCAATTGCCTTGAGACTGTGCTAACAATGCTTAAAATTTTATTTAAACCTTTGAGTCATCGCTTAATCCTTTCATTCTAATGCCAGTAGAAAAAAAAATCTATCTAGTTGAAGTCCAAGGCCTAATCTTTGTATTGGTTCTTGACTTTCTGTGTAAGGACTACGAACCACCATGTTCCTCGACCACACTAGAAATTTTCCTACCATAAATTATCAAAATTGTTTACATTTGTTTCCAAAACTTTTTACCTCTTAGTTACTATTGTAGCGGAGTTTCATGTGTTTGTAATGCATGAAATTACTCCTCTTAACCATTTCAAAGTAACATTGAATCAATTTTTGTTGCTAAAAACCCCTCAACTCTTATACATGATAGTTTGGTGAAGAAGTGAAAATAATACATATCTTTCATTTACTGATCAATATGGATTACAATTGTTTAAATAAAAGTTTAAGATGTGAAGAATACAATTTGAATTTTATACCTCCATATCATTGTTGCACTATAAGAAATATAAGATTTGGTTGTAAAAAATTGTTATCGTAGCTTTAAGCACCAATAAGAAAAGATGTTTAGTGTTATAAAGTTGTGATAGTATATATTTTGCAATAAAAATTGATATAAATTTGTTGCCACTAATATACAAATTGGTATGCATACTGACTAATTAACTTGAAGCCTTTTTCCCTTCAAAAACTATTAGCATCATTATGAACTAATTGGATCAAGTGTTGTTGCAAATCACATGCTGCTGATGTTGCTTGAAGCAATGTGAACCATTTGATCTTTATCAGCTACTCCTTCAATGATAGTGATATATATTATACATGATTTTTATTTATCAGCATTGACTTTTCAATTTAATGGTTCTTTTACATAATTTTGGAGCCTTAGTTCTAGTAGTCGAGAGTTTAAATCTTGATACGATAATTTGTTGTTAAATTTAATACGTAGTAACACTTCAAGCTTAAGTGATATTTACGTATGGAAATATATAAATAATAATAATAATAATAATAATAATAATAATAATAATAAAATCTATTTATCAGTCTTATCCATCAGTTTAAGTTGTCAAGTTAAATAATTACTAGTCTTAAACCCAAGCAATGCCCGGATCAGTTTAATATTATTTAAAAATAAGTAGAAAATTATATTTTAGCTGATTTAAACATGAATTATTCATTTATTTATTAGTTTAAAATTTTTTTGCATGTATTCTCTCTCTATGTTATTCATAGGTTTCAAAGTTTATTTATTTTAATTATAGTTATTCATGGTCAAACGTATAAAAAGTAGATTATATAGTATACAGTAATTAACTATAAATGAATAAAAGAAAATTACAAACACAATTCTGCCCATCTTATAAACATATAAGATGATACATGATAAATGAGTGAAATTAATGTTAATCCCACAAGTTAATTATGTAACATAAGCATTCAATGATTGGAGGTATAGATAAAAGATAAATGGTTGAATTGAATTATGCAACATAAGCATTGAATAATTGGATTTTTGGATAAAATGCAATTAGTCAATTAAACAAACTGCATGCTTAATAATAAAATGCTTCAAGAAATTTTATACATATACAAAGAAGAAATCCATTATATATTATTAAAAACTTCTTTGAAAACTACATTTTGGGTACCATTGTATATTTTATCTTCCTTGTCACAAATAAGAATCTTCAATCCTTGTTTACTTGTAATTCTAGAAACTGCAACATACATTTGACCATGGCTAAAAACTGGGCGAGGAAGATATAAACCAACATGTGAAAAAGATTGTCCTTGACTTTTATTTAGTGCCATGGTGAAACAAACAACTAAAGGAAATTGCCTTCGTTGGAATTTAAAAGGCAATCTAATATCTAATGGAGTCAAAGCAATTCGAGGAATGAAAACCTTTTGACTAACATTGCAACCAGTAATTTTTTCATCTTCAATCACATATTTCCCCAATTGAGTTACCACTAACCGAGTACCATTACATAGTCCAGAAGTTTGATCTATATTACGAAGCAACATCAAAGGTACACCAATCTTCAACTTGAGGTTATGGCATGACAAACCTGATGAATTCATAGTGTTCAAGAATTCTGGAGTATAGATATCATTTTGGCTATCAGAGTAACTGTCCCTTTTGCAAATTGAATCAGAACTTAAATAGCATACTTCTTCACCTGGCCAAAAAGACAACATGTAATCATTCACCATATTCACAACATCCAATATAGGAGCAAGGATAGTACGTCCTTGTAAATATCTTAGATCTCCAAATTTTCTAAAAGCAGGATACGTGTTATGAACAATTGTTCTGATTGGATTTTGAGTATTTTTAATAAGAAACTCATCAGGCATATCAAATGTAGCTTCACCTTCATTATTTCCACCAATCGTTCCATCTCCAATACTTAATATCCGTTTTGAAAATGATTGCAACTCTTCTGAATCGATATTTGCAGTACCAGTCTGAAGCCTCATGTTCTTGGTCAATTGAAGCACTTTACAATAGTTCTATAAGTAAGAGGCGTTGAGAGTAGCTGAAACTATATTTTGTTTGCTGCCTTTTGGAATAACGGGTAAAGTTTGTCTAAAATCACCACCGAAGACAACAACCTTCCCACCAAATGGCAAATTCAAGCTGTTACTATTATGGAATCTCAAGATGTCTCTGAGTGTTCTATCCAGTGCTTCAAAATAATGTTTGTGAACCATTGTTGCTTCATCCCATATAATAAGGCAAGTTTTAGCAATTAGCTCAGCTAATGGACTTCCTTGTTTGATGTTGCAAGTGGAATCTTCATTTATAGTCAATGGAATACCAAATCTAGAACGAGCAGTTCTGCCACCAGGCATAAGAAGGGAAGCTACTCCACTTGAAGCTACTGTTAGGACAGTTTCACCTTTGGATCTTAGAAAAGATAATAAAGTTTTCCATATAAAAGTCTTCCTAGTACCTCCAAATCCACAGACAAAAAATAATCCCCCATCTTCCTTTCTTACTACATTAATGATAGTTTCAAACACCATTATCTTATCATCATTCAATGACGGAATAAGCTTTTCACTTTCTCTTTCTAATAACACCCTATCATAATTAAGCTCATCTTAAATTAACCTATTTCTCCCTTTATCAATTAGTGTTAAATCAGGGAATGGTAAAGTAGGATAATCCCTCAAGCTTCTTCCATTTATGTTCAAAATTTTCTTTATTTCAACAAGTGTGTAGTTCTTTAATTGCTCATCTGTCATTTGTAAATCTGAATTTATACATAATTTATATTTATATATATATATATATATATATATATATATATATAAATTAACAATATCATGAAATAAAATTGAAATTAGAAAAAATTTTGTAATGTACTTGACAAACTATATAAATATAAAATTATCAACTAAAATTAAGCAAATATAAAAATATAACACAAGTTATTAAAAAGGCATATTTTTGGAAATTATGGAAACAATAATTTTGGAAATTTTTTTTAGAATGTTAATAAATAATAACTTAATTCATTACCTTGGTTGCCAAGTATTTGACACTGGCGATGTAGTATATCATCGGAGAGAAGATGCCATGTTTCATTCCAAACTAATTCTGGCCTTGAAATACAGTTGGAAAACAACATAGTACTAAACAATGAGTGTAGAAAATGAGTTGAAACCTAAAAAGATGCTTCAACTATTGCATCTATGTACTCTTTGTCATCATCTAGTAACCCCAATGCAAAACACGCGTCTTTAAATTTTGGATATAATTTACCATCCACGGTCTTGATGTCGTCACATTTTGTTGGCCCCCTTACAATATTCAACAAAATCCTGAGATAGTATAATTCTCCAGCTCCCGGATGGACATAAAATATTCTTCCTACAGACATTCCATGCTGTCTTGGGCAACATTTCCTGACCTTCTTCATAAATCTTGATGATTCATCAACTATCTCAACTTCTTTTCATACAAACCTAGTTGGAAATTCAGCATAAGTCAATTCTTTGGCCTCCAAATAATCTCTATTCGCCTTCATCCATTGCAGAAACATAGTTTGCACTTTGCCACTTCTTTTAACAACATCTTCAATAGGGTCATCATTACGAAATACAATAGTCTGCTCACCTAGAAGATGGAAGCTGGGTCTTTCAACTTCAGGCTCTCGGTAATTAATAGAAAATGCAAATATTCGCCAAGCCGCCTTACACAGAGAAATGTATCTACAATCGTAATACATTTTCACTTATTTATGTACTTGAAATTGATGGCCCTATGTTGATTGTAACATTCAACATTTATATGTGCATTATACTTTAATAACAACTGACAGTTGTAAGGAACAACAAATCTGTTGCCAAGCGGAATGTTATTTTTCTCAATAGTCCTCCCATTATCCCTTCTTCTATACAAAGGATATCTTTGTTCATCCACGGTTGTCTCCTTGTTAAATTTCTTAGGGAAGTACTTTGAACATTTTCCATCTTTCATGCACAGTGAATTTATATTAGAAGCATCGCAAGGACCATGCATCATGAAATTTTTTACTATTTCATACAAATAAGGATTTTCATCTTTATCAGGAATCTCAGCTGAGATTATCTTATCAATATCCTTTCCAGACGGGTGCTTCTCTTCTGGGTCCAAGAACAATAATATATATGCATAAGGGAGACGTCGTTTTTTGAATTCTATTGTGTATAGAACTGCAAATAAACACCAGTATGAATTAAAGCATGTGATGATGACTAAATGTTCATCTATTGTATAGATAACTAAAAATAAACACTAAGATGAATTAAAGCATAACATGATGACTAAACTTTCATCTATTGTACACAAAACTATAAATAAACACTAACATGAATTAAAGCATGTCATGATAACAAAATATTCAAATTAATATTAAACAGAATCAGAGACATACTCGCTTGTGTACTTCCAAATAGTTTTTCAACCTTCAAGTCATGAACCAATCTATCTAGCTTCATTTTGAAAACTCTAGTTATCACATCAGGCCTGTCTTCTGCTCTTAAATTTTCTTTATCAATAAATCTCTGTATCTCAGGCCATCTTGCATTACATGTGAAAGTAATAAAGAGATCAGGATATCCTGTCTATTTACATATGGCCATTGTATCTTGATAGTTCTGTATCATGTACCTTGAAACAATTTTCACAGTTTTTAATTGCTAAACGATTTGGATGGAGATAAATAATCACAGGGAGCATGAATAGTTAGATGATATTTTTAATGACACGCACCTTGCACCACCGACATATGTGGAGGGTAATAATAGCCTCTTACCAGCTGATGATGGATTTGTTTCACCTTTCAATACTGCTTTCGATAATCCTTTGTATAAATCTACCCTGAGATTTTTTTAGTTGTGTCGAATGAATAATAATCTTTCTGCCTCTATCATTGTGTAAGAATCAACTATAAATTAGTGGAATAACTTCCTTGACCTCAAAATTGTCTGTGGTTCATTAATCCTCTATTGTATTCTAAAGCAAAAAAATTGGCGCATACTAATGGACTGCCTTTTTAGCTTCTTATTTTCCTCACTAAATGAAATATCCTTTCGATATCCATCTTCTCCATACAGAAAAAGAAATGGATATTGCATTGGGAGATAAGAAGGGTGTAGCTCATTGATACGTTGCAGTGCACCAGATTTTGTCTTAATAATAATGTCTCTTAAATTTTCAGTAGTGTCAACATCACCAACTACTAAACCAGTAACTTCTGAAGCAGTAGGCATGTTATATCTCTGACCATCTTTAGTTCATCCTTCAATCAGCCTCAACTTCAAGTCTCTATATTTATAGGTAGCCAATCTATCTCTGGCTAATCTGAATGATTGTGCTAGAACATTCTTTTCATTGAGCATATTTTTTAAGTCTTGAATTATAGAATGATGGAATTGTGTTTTGCTATTTCGTGCACTGAAAGAAAACATTAAAAGCATGTTAATTATCATTAAAATAATTTAGATTTTTAATGATAACAACTTTTTAAAGTTCATAAATTAACATACCTAAGAGTTCCAACTCTATTTGGAATCTCATTTTCTGTATCATAGATATATAACTGCGCAAACTTGGGACTCGATCCTGACTGTCGTAAGAGACTACCAATCATGTGATGATTTTGACCGTTAAGTCTAAAAACATAAGGACCAGTTCCATTGTTCACTGAAGTATCAATTTTACCATCCATCGACGTAAAGGAAAATACCATATTATACCCCATTATATTTTCTAAGAATGTTTTACTTCTTCTATCAAACCCAAATAGTAAATTTTTAAGTGTAATTGGAGGCTCTTTCAATAATGGTAATTTGATTTTTCCTGATCCACAACAAAGTGAAAATACTGGATTGCTGCTCCTTCGATGCTTACTAAGTCGCTCTTCATACCACATGACAAACATGAAAAATCTGGATCACCGAGATCCAAAATACCTATATTTTAATATTAAACTCTCATTAGTAATCTATATACATATATATACATATTCATACACACACAGGTTCTGTACAGCTAAATGAATAAAACAAGATCAACTATTTATTTATTATTTCAATGCAAAGCACACAATATCAATCAACCATGGCTCAATTTGGGCCTTATTCTATAATGATACAATTTCTTAATTATTAGGCTTCTATAACACGCCTAATTAGGTGATTATTTTTTTTCACTTTTTCCTTATTTTTTTTCCACCAAAAATTCACGCTTTCAATTGAAATAATGGATATATATATATACATATATATATGGTCATATAAAAAAAAAAGATTCTTATAATAATGTATAATATATACAATTTAAGTCTTATACCGTTATTTATTTGGTCATGATCATGAACCATATTGTTACCAACAGCAACTTGATCAGATCCAGATCCCGTATGTGAATAAACTGCATCAAATCCTGAATTATATATAATTTTGTTGTTAGTATAGCCAATTTACTATTAAAACAATCATCTATTCTAGACCATTAAAAATATTAGTATAATATCATTAGTAAAGTCAATAAAAGAAGATGTTATACTATTAACTTTATAGCTATCATGATTTTTGGACCTAAATCTAAATATTCAGTAATAAAATAGTATAACTTATTACTAAAATTTAAAATATAAACATAGGGATCACTTTTCAATATAAATTTGTAATGCACATTAACAATAAATATTTATACAATTCTATAATTGCATATGATCATGTATGATATTCTGATGACGCACCGTTTGATCAAATCTAAAGCTCAAGTTTGTATACACTAAAACAAAAAGGAGATCATATTATACTAAGTATATAACTTCACAAAAAAATAGTATAATACCATTAGTAATATCTTGAAAAGGAAATACTCTGCCACCAAACTCATTCATATACTGAATGTTGCAAGCTGTATCATAATTCATATAACAAATAGTATAAAATATTAAAGCAATTTATAAATTAAGAAATTAATAACTTTAAATATTACTGATATGAACTATATGGATTAAATAAAATGCATTATGTTTTTCCAATGCAATATCATTAAAATACTAAAATATGAAAATGAGAAAATTTTGTAAAAATACACAAAAAATACAATATAAAATAGTTACCTTTGTGAAAATCATTAGAACGCAAAACCTTCACAGATTGTTTTTCTTTCAACTTATCTTTCCTCTTCATTCTTGCTAAACGACTTTGTAATCTCGAATCATGACTTGTGTTGGAATAGTTTTTATTTTCATCCATCTAACAACTAAAGTTTCTTATTAAGTATTACAACTCAAATAAACATCCATATTAATATGATTATTTAATAAGTCTCTATAACATATTGTGCTAAATAAATTAATCAAAATGTGAATTTCATCCTTGTTAAAAGAGAATATAGAGAGAGGATTGTAACTAACATACAAATTTTTTTGAATTAATTTTATTATCATATATCTAATAAATTTGAATAAGAATATAAAATTTAATAAAAAAAAACTCATTATATATTTTTAATGACATTTTGGAGCTAATCAATTGAATTTATTCTTTCATAAAACTAAAATATTTAATAAATATATACAAAATGCAAGATGGAAATGTAATCATTATATCAGAACCAAATAAAACAATGTTTTAACTCACCTTCAATTTCTTCTTAGTATCACAACTTAAGATCAAAAGTTAAAATTTCCTTGATGGTTGAAGGAATACCTGAAATCTAAGGAGAAAATACAAAAAGACAAAAACAGAAAAAGATGGTTTGCAAATGATATGGATGCACCAATTTATAAATCAATGAGTCCACGCAAAAAAGTCTTGGTCAAAGCTAATAAGCTCCGAATAGAGTAGGATTCAAGTTAATCTTTCTTTTTTAAAATAAGTCTAATTTTTATATTTTAAACAATGTTATCATAACTGTACTAGACATCAAACCAATAAACCTATTGGTATGCAGTTCAACTGGTTCAATCGAGTTGAACCGGATTGAAGATTTTATAGGAAAAATAATACTTAAGAACAACCTGCGCAAAATTAAGAAACTATATGAAACAATGTGAATTTATTAATAAAATTACACTTTCACTCAAATGTTACACTGGAAGAAAGAAAATAAAAAAAGAAAAAGTAGAGATATATATAAATTTGTGTAGTTGGTTAATATAGATATATATTAATAAATAAAATGATTTATATGTATTTAATAACATGATATCACTTGATATGTAATTATCTCGTTATTATGATAATTTCAGTATGAGAATTTTTTTTATTAAAAGGGGCAGGAAATGTTAGACAATATCTATAAATTTGATAAATCCAAAAGCTTAGTTTTGTAGTCTAATAAATATCAATATTAATTAGTCTCATAAAAATGAATTAATGTAATTCCATTTGCACCAGATCTGTTTACTTGGGTTAAGGAAGTAAAAAATTTTAATAACTCAAACTCAATAAAATTAAGTCGTATATAAACTCATGGCCAAATCTAGAGTTAACTAAACATCTAGCAAGAAATGGATTAAGAAAAAAGAAAATCCGAAAAAAATGTCATATTGTTTTCTGTTTCCTTGTTTTTAGTGGAAAATTACATAATCTAATCAATAATTACTATGCAAAAATCCAAAATTCTTAATCAAAATTACATCATCATAAAAATCTACCACATAATGGGATCAACTTGGGTAAATGTTACTCTTATCCTAAAAATTAATAAATGAATTAGGAAAAAAGAAAATCCAAAAAAAATGTCATATTGTTTTCTGTTTCTTTGTTTTTAGTGGAAAATTATATAATCTAATCAATAATTATTATGCAAAAATCCAAAATTCTTAATGTCATCACAAAAATCTACCACATAATTGGGTCAACTTTAGATAATAGGAGGAAGAAATTATGTTTTTTGTTTCATCTGTCTAATTTCGATATCACAAGGGAAACCCCCATATCAAATATAATCAATTATTACCATGCAAAATACCAAAATTCTTCAATAAAAATCTACCAGAAGTTAGAGTGAAAAGGTACTTAAACAAAGAAAAAAATATCATATAGCAACTCAAGGAAAATGCAAAAATAGTTGACTAATAAACCTGCAAATCATGAATAATAAAACTACCAAAGTCATTAATGTCATTGCTCATTCAATTAAAAATATACAAATTAGATTAACAAAGGCAGGGAAATTAGAGATAGGAGAAATAACAGGGCACATACTATTGTAAATGTATTTTTGTCCAAGAAAGCAAAAAATTTTAATAATTTTAGATGGAATAAAGAACAGAAAACTCCCAGAAAAGATACAAAAGTATGCATGCTATATATATATATATATATAAAAAATAAATTGAGGTGAAAACACTTCTATTGAGTTACAATACTTAACCAAAGAAATAAAAAAAAAATACAGCTAATAGAAAAAAAAAAAATCCAATAGCTAACAAAACAAAATAGTGGAATTCCTTTCCGTGTCATGCCATAAGATTAATTTTGTTTAAATTCAAATACTTATCAAAAACATTTTTAATTAATTTTAAATTTTAAATAAATTAAATATTTAATTAACTAAATGTTTAAAAGTTAACTAAAATTAATTATTAATAATTTAGAAAAACTCAGAAAATAACAACTCAGTAAGATATATCCACTTTTAGTATATATATTAGATTAGATTAGATTAGATTTTACATTAATTACTATAATAAAAATAATAATTCCCGTATGAATACATCAGTCATTTAGATTCTAAATTCTAGACATTAGTATCAGTATTACGGGAAAAATGAAGGAATAAAATAAAAGCACAAGAAAAGAAAACAGTCAGGGTCAAGGATAATAAAAAAATAATAATATTATTATTAAACATGCATGTTCCTTTGAATGATCTACAAGTTTGACCAAGGAAGAAATAACACGGCAGTTGACTTAGAATAACGATGAACACCCGCGTAACCTCATTTCCTCGTTACACACGCTTTTAATATCTTTTTTATCTTTTATTCCTCTTCTATCAAAAAGTGCTCTTTGTTGTTTCCTTGGGTCCTTAATTAATGCAATTAATCATATTTAACTTAATTTACATTTAAAAAAAAAACAATATATTTTAGATGTGCAAAAGATAATTTTATTTAAATTACATAGAAACTGGACGAATAAAAAAAATTATATTTAAAAAAAATGTTAATTCAATGTCTAAATATTGTTTGCTAAAAATTACACTCAACATTGGATGGAATCAAGTTTATTTAGAATAGAGGGTTTAGAAAGATCATTGTTGAACTGGATAGTAAATTTATTTGTATGCTCTCCATAAGGAGATCAACCCGATTAATGAATTTTTATGAGCTTATTATCAAGATTAAGAAGATTCTTGCTAGAGAAGACGGTTAAACTTGTGTATTATCATCTCGAAGGGAACTATAGTGCAAATTTTATGGTCAAATTTGTTGCAACCCTGCCTTTGGGTCTTTACTCTTTTGATGTTCCTATATATGGTATTTAGATGTTGATTCTTGAAGATGTTGCGGGTGTTGCTTTGCCCCGCCTTTACATGCTGTATCCTTCGGACCATTTATCTTTTTATCCAAAAAAAAAAAAAAAAACAAGAGCGTAATGTGTATAATTACAAAAATTAAGAAGTGACACACACACACACACATATATATATATATATATATATATATATATATATATATATATATATATATATATATATATATATATGAAAACAAGATTTTAGAAAAATTTTCCCTCTCCTAATTGGCATTGCTTAAAAGCTTCCACTCCTATTTTTATTTTTTTCTAGACTTCTTTTAATTTTTCTAAAATAATTTTTTAGATGTTGAAATATTCACAAAAAGAAAGTTGGCTTATAGCCATTATTCCATTATTTATATATATTCCATAAAGTGATTTCTATGTTTCATATGAGATTTATATAATTTGATTCACTTTGTATTATAATTCTAGAGTATATATATATTTTAGATATTTGTTTTCCATTTATATAATTTCTTACAAGTTTCAGTAGTCGTTTCATTTTATTTTAATGGCTTTCATTCTTTGTTTTCCTATTTTTGAAGCTTTCAAGTTGTTAGGCAAGAACTATATTGATGAATTAACTTCCTCAAATCAGATATTCTAATATTCTAATAACATGCAAAAGAAACTCCAATTCAAAATGTAAGATTTTATATAAGTCTTCATCTATTTCATTTGTTAATATTTTATTGAAATTATACATTTGTTTGAATTTGCTGAGATCCCAGTTTGATGGTTATAGAAGAATAATTTAAAATTAAAGTTAAAAAAAAATTTCTTAGATTCCATCAAATGCACAAAATAATTGCATTTTTTAGGTAAGGTCAATAAGTCAAATTGAATCATTTTATCTTTGTTACTTGCTTACTTTTTTTTATCAATATATAAGTAAATGTTTAATTTTGAAAATAAAGATTTATACATGTATAAATAAGAAAGACTTTTATTTCTTTTATATTGCACATTTTTAATTAATTTGAATATTTTTTCAATATTATTCTCCTCGATATGTTTTTATATGTTTATCTATATTTTTTTCTCAATTTTAATTTTTAGCTTTTCATCTGTTAATATGTTTTAATATTTTCATTTATTTTTTATATAATAATTTGTTCATATGCTATGTTTTAATTTGTTGAATACCATTTTCTAAGTTTAAACTCTTCTTCGGTTTTAAAAAGTACAAACTAGTATTATATTCTTTTACGTGAATTATTTACCTTTAACTAGCATAAGAATATATAAATGCACATACAAAATTCAAATTATTTGTATCTTTTTTTTTACGTCATTTTCTCATAGTTTATGAGCATTTTTGTTTATTTTTTTGTTTATTTTTTTTTATAGATTTGAGAATTTAAACTTAAATTTCAAGACTGTTAACTTTAATATTTGTAGTAATATATTTTTAATATTGATTATTGGACATACATTTATTGAATTTAAATTCCCATTCAATTACTCTTCTAATATTTTATAACGTTTATATAATTATTAGACATACATTTATTGAATTTAAATACTCAATTTAATTACTCTTTTAATATTTTATAATGGTTATCTAATTTTATAATAAGTACTCATTTATATTTTATGTTTAATGCTCATTCAATTTCTCTTTTATATTTTACAACGGTTATTTAATTCTATAATAAGTATTCATTTATATTTTTCGTTTCATTTCTTTATCCCATTGGTTTTATAATTAATTTATTAATACATTATCTTAATTATATTTTAATTGATGATACTAAATTATTGATACCAAAAGCTATATATAGATAATAGCGTTACGGAAAATTTAAAGATCTCCTTCATCATTCATAATAGGTAGCATTACGTAGATTATTATTCATTAACTATTTTGACTTCCATTATTTGTTTGTCGATTAAAGATTTTAGTTATTCAATTTTCAGTTCTTTCATTTCAGTCAAGTTTGTCATTCAGAGAATTTGTAGAATTATATTTTGTATTTAGCAAAAATCTCCAACATACGTTTTTTAATTAATATGTAAATATTTTTTATTATTAAACAAAATTGTATATATGAGAAAAATATAAAATAACGAATCATTTGAATTCTAAATCAAAACTTATAAGCATTTTTCCTCTTTCCTTACCATCCTACTCTTTCATTTATCCTTTTTTTTTTATTGAATTTTTTATTTTTAAATGAAAATGTTAATTACATTTTTCCAATTTATAACTCTTACAATAAATATATTAAAATTTTTAAACATTTTTCTAATTATTATTAACACTAATTAGCTTCAACAATAACATTTAATATTCAATTTCAAAATCTTCTATATTTCTTCTTTCGATTTATATATAATTGAAGAATACTCTACCCTTATATATAGGGATGTAAAAGGGGCGGGGCAGGGCGGGGATTGGCAATCCTATCCCCGTTCCCCGGCTAGGCGGGGATTCCCGTACCTGTCCCCGTTTAGTAAATGGGGATGATATTCATCCCCATCCCCGGGCCCGTCGGGGAACGGGTTCCCCGCGGGGATTTCCGTCCCCGTTAAGATTTTTTTTTTTTTTGAAATTTTAAATAAAATTTAATTTGGTACAAAAATAAGTTAAAAAGCATTACAATTTGGAGACCATTAAATAAATCACTTAATTTTTCTTATAAGAAAGTGATATTTAATTAAAATATTACAATTACTAATATTATTATTTCAAAATAGAGTACATGAGTCCAATATACAGAAATTAAATTAGAGATTTCTAAATTGATAAATTCTATGCAAAGGCTAAATTTTAAGTTTTGCACCTAGGGATATAAACCAATCCCTAGTTTTAGTTTTATTATTATAAAATTTAATTATTTATGTATATGTATAAATAAATAATAAAATAAATAAATAAACGGGGATTTCACGAAAATCCCCATCGGGAACTAAACGGGGATGGGGACGGGTCCGCGGGGCGGGGGAGATAAATCCCATCCCCGTCCCCGTTTAATAAACGGGGACAAAAGTGTCCCCGTCCCCGCCCCGCGGGGATTCTAAACGGGGAATCTCCGTCCCCGTTCGGGCGGGCCCCCGGCGGGGACGGATCCCCGGGTCTCCGTTGACAACCCTACTTATATATATCATCGCCTTTATATATAACAGTTTTTTTTCTTTCACTCTCCAGATGCATCATTTGAATACACTAAATAGTGTGAAGATGTAGAATGAAACTAAAAGTAATTTTTATGATTAAGATGACACCATATAAAAAATTTAAACTCTTGATAAAGGAACACAATTTTACTATATAAAAAAATTTTTTTTTTTGTTGATATTAATGAAACATCCAAATCGTTTGATATTAATATCATCATCTACTACAGAATAAAAACTACTAGGCTTTGAGTATATATATATATATATATATATATATATATATATAAAATTAATAATTCATGTATATTTGATATCCAAATATCTTATTGTTTTTTGTTTCATATATATTAATAGTTCGATTTCGAATATATTTTTGAAAGTTATCTTTTTCCATTTAAGCCATTAAAAACATTAGCAATAAAACAATTAAAGTTTTAAAATTTTTTTTTTTAAATTTATTTGTAATATCAATAAATTTTAATTTTTATACGTAAACATTTAAGAATCAATTTATAAAGTTGCCCTAAAGCTAGTTTTACATATATTCTTTTTACCTAGACATAAATCCCCATTATGTATTGACTAATTCTTCTTCTCTCTCTCTCTCTCTCTCTCTCTCTCTCTCTCTCTCTTGGTTTAATTAAATAACTAAAGCAGATGTAAACAAAACAGAAAGTCGTACACATAGACTTGAGCTAGCTAGTGGGCAGAAAAAGATTAGAGAGTTAAAAAAGGTTTTGATTAGTGTTGAAAAATCTTGGTAATCAATATAGCACCACTGAAAGTGATCAACATTGGCTTTCCTTTTCTGTTTCTGTTTTCTCTTTGCTGGATATAGAAACAAGCATAAGATTGTATATATTCTGTAATTTTTGTGATGGGAAATTGCTGGGCTTCTCCAGCTTCTACTCCAACACCTACTACCACTGGTCATCTCAGTTCAGGTATCCTTTTTAAGTTAGGAAAGTTACAGGCTTGTTTAGATTTATTCTAATTCCTTTATCTGGGTTTTCTTCTATTGATTCTAATTATTAATGGGTTGTTTAGTTCCTTCATAATTATGATCAATTTACATGCTTCTATCATTTGACTTGTTCAATGTTCATGCTTGACTCTTCTCAAATTTGATTCTGGGTATCCCATCTTTGCTATACCCATCTTCCTAAATCTGTATTTCACACTTGCAATTTTTCTCCTTCCCTTTGTTGTTTGTTCATTGCAATAGCCAGAATTTTGTGAGTTTCTTTGTTTGATCCCCCTGTTCACATTCAATTTTAATACACCTTTAATCATTTGAACTGAAGAGTGGATCAGGTTAATGGCTTCAAGGTGGATATTAGTAATCAAACTTGAGACCTATTTTTGTTGTTGTTTGGTATCTGAACGGGCTCCTAGATTAATGAATTAAAGACCGTTTACACTCCCAACAATCTCAACTAGATTATGTTATTAATGCAGCAATATCTCAAACAACAACCAACACCACAGCATCTACTGGAAGTAGCAAAACAGTATCTTCTCAGGGAAGCAGCATCAGCCTATTTTCTGGGGGAAATGGGGATGGGTCTGCCTTTCCAAATGGGCAGATTTTACCCACTCCCAACTTGAGGATTTTCTCTTTTGCAGAACTAAGAGCTGCCACCAGGAATTTTAGGTCTGATACTGTGCTTGGTGAGGGAGGCTTTGGTAAAGTCTTTAAGGGTTGGCTAGATGACAAAACCACTGGAAAGCCCGGAAGCGGAGTTGGAACTGTTATTGCTGTTAAGAAGTTAAATTCTGAGAGCTTGCAAGGGTTTGAAGAATGGCAGGTAACTCTACTTACCATATGTTTAAGACATAATAGATTCTTCACACTTGCATATTTGTTTCGGTTTGTGTTTCATAAAATAATGCTGGTTTCTGAACATACATTAGCCAACAAAAGAACCAGAATCTTTTTCGCTTTATCACTGTTATTGATTCTATATATGCTGCTGTTAAATGTGTCTTCAAGACATTTGGGTAACCATAATCACCCTGGAGACGACTTTCCTCTTTCTTGTTTTTTATTTTTGATCTTTATAGATTTTGCGCGAAAACTAGTTTCAAATTCAATTGTTTGTTGCAGTCGGAGGTAAATTTCTTGGGAAGGCTTTCTCATCCAAACCTTGTAAGGCTCATAGGATACTGTTGGGAGGATAAGGAGCTTCTCCTAGTTTATGAATTCATGCAAAAAGGAAGCTTGGAAAACCACCTATTTGGAAGTAAGACCCGATAAATATAGTTGATTTAATTTAGCTCTCTTCCTCTTTATATAGATTTGCATTCTGATTATGCATTACACATTTAAATTGATGCAGGGGGTTCAACAGTTCAGCCACTTCCGTGGGAAATACGGATAAAAGTTGCAATAGGAGCTGCCCGAGGCCTTGCTTTCTTACACACATCGGACAAGCAAGTCATTTACAGAGATTTTAAGGCCTCCAACATACTGCTTGATGGGGTAGACTTATTTAACGATGATATTTACTGTTTTTGTTACATTTCTTCCTTCATACTCGACTAATGTTTCTCTTTACCGTATATCCTATTTGATGCGAGCCGTTACTTTCATGGCTATCAAGAGACCGGGTTAAATTTCTATGTATAAGTGTGCTTACCTTTTCATTTTAGCTTCTAATCTGTGTCTTGTTGCAGACTTACACAGCCAAGATTTCGGATTTTGGTTTGGCGAAATTGGGGCCTTCAGCTAGTCAATCTCATGTAACAACAAGGGTGATGGGAACTTATGGCTATGCTGCTCCGGAGTATGTTGCAACAGGTAACTGCCCGAATCATCCATCAATTCCCATACTGTAAAGTGATTGCATTTGGATCAGGTTATAAATATTAACTAACATTTGATGATGAAACAGGACATTTATACGTAAAGAGTGATGTCTACGGGTTCGGAGTTGTGCTGGTTGAGATTTTGACTGGTTTACGAGCACTTGATACAAACCGTCCAAGTGGGAGACACAATCTTGCAGAATGGATTAAACCGTATTTATCTGACAAGAGGAAGTTAAAAAGCATCATGGACTCCCGGTTGGAGGGGAAATATCCTTCGAAAGCAGCATTTCGAATAGCTCAGCTTGCTCTAACATGCATCGAATCCGAACCCAAGCATCGGCCATCAATGAAAGAAGTTGTGGAGAAATTAGAAACCATAGAAGCAAGTAAAGACAGGCCATCAGAGCTTAGAGCTCGAGCTCGTACTAGCCGATCCGCAGCTCACCATCACGACCAGCAACCTTTGCAATATCGATCTCCACTTCATCCAAGGCAGGACGTAAATCGAGCTTGTCAACAATCTCCAAGAGTGAAGTAACGAGAAACTTTTGCTACTGTCATGATTGTTTGTTAATTTCCATATTATTATATATGTGTTATGTTGTTGTAATAGTAATTTAGAGAGGGAGAGGTGTAATTATGTGATTAGAATGAAGAGTTCTGTGATTTATGGTGATGAGCAGTTAGTTATTATATTTATCATGGGATGAATCTGAGAGGAGTTGAAGACCATTTTGATTCTGGATTCATATTTTTATTGGAAAGAAAATTCACGACTTGATCATTCTTTAATACATCATCACACAGTTTTCTTTCTGGCTTTCTATTGAATCATACCAAGTTGTTGGTCCTTGGGCAAAAATTCTATTTTGATACCGGAACACACCAAACTGTGCACATCAGCAATACAATTGACATGTCGCAAACATAATGATCTTTAATCATTGTGATCCACGACTACCATAGATGTTCTTGGTGGTTTGGTTATACGTAGCCACTAAATGAATTTAGATCTTAATTATTATTTTATATAATTATTTACATAACGATACTTATGATATTATTAATTTACTTTGTTTTAATTTTATATATGTACAAAATTATTAATCAAAAAAAAAAAAAAAAAAAACGCTATTATATAACTAACTACACAAGTACTATGTATTTTAGTGAATATTATTAGGGCATTTTACATAAATACATAACTTTTGGCTCCATATAATATTTTTACCTCAAAAGAAAAAGTTTGCATAAATACCTTAAAAACTTTTCAAAATTTCAAAAATACCTAAACAAAAATTATCATTTTTACGTGATTCATTCATAAAGTAAACAATAAAACACAAATCAAAATCTCCAAAATACCTTCTCTACTTTGTTTTCGTTTCTCTCTCATCTTTTTATAATTTTTAATCTAATTTCACATTTATCTCTCAATCTGTTTATTTTTTTGTCATACGACTTTAGAAAGTTTTTTTTATTTTTTTTTATCTTCGAAACAAAGTCCATATGTATATACTTTTTCCGACATATTTTTTTCACTAAAGTATAACTAATTATGCCCTTGTATATTAAGGTATAACTAAGGTATAATTAAGGTATAACTAAAGTATAATCACTGTAATAGTGTATATTAATGTATAACTAAGGTATAATTAAGGTATAACTAAGGTATAATCAATATAATAATATATCTTAGGGTATAAATAGGGTATAAATAAGGTATAATCACTAGAATAGTGTATCTTAAGGTATAATTAAGGTATAACTAAGGTATAAAGAGTGTATAAACAATTTATAAAGTGTATAAATGATGTATAAATAATGTATAATAATATATAAGAAGTGTATAATAATGTATAACAATGTATAAGAAGTGTATAAACAGTGTATAACAATGTATAACAGTGTATAAATAATATATAAACAATGTATAAACAGTGTATAAATAATGTATAAACAATGTATAACAGTGTATAAATAATGTATAAGAGACTATAAATAATGTATAATAAGAGACTATACATTATTTATAGCCTTTTATAAATAATGTATAAATAATGTATAAACAATGTATAAAGAGTGTATAACAATGTACAATAAGTGTATAAACATATAACATTGTATAAGAAGTGTATAATGTATAAACAATGTATAAGTAATGTATAAATAATGTATAAGAAATGTATAACAGTGTATAAGAAATGTATAAACAGTGTATAACAATGTATAACAGTGTATAAATAATGTATAAACAGTGTATAATGTATAAACAATATATAAATAATGTATAAACAATGTATAAACAGTGTATAAACAATGTATAAACAATGTATAAACAGTGTATAAACAGTGTATAAACAGTGTATAAAAGAGTACATAAGAATGTATAATAAATGTATAAACATATATCATTGTATAAAAAGTGTATAATGTATAACAATGTATTAGTAGTGTATAAACAATGTATAAGCAATGTATAACAGTGTATAAGAAGTGTATAAACCGTGTATAAAAATATATAACAGTATATAAATAATGTATAAACAATATATAAACAGTGTATAATGTATAAAAAAATGTATAAATAATATATAAACAATGTATAACAATGTATAAATAATGTATAAACAATGTATAACAGTGTATAAATAATGTATAAATAATATATAAACAGTGTATAAAGAGTGTATAACAATGTATAATAAGTGTATAAACATATAACATTGTATAAGAAGTGTATAATGTATAAACAATGTATAAGTAATGTATAAATAATGTATAAACAATGTATAACAGTGTATAAATAATGTATAAGAGACTATAAATAATGTATAATAAGAGACTATACATTATTTATAGCCTCTTATAAATAATGTATAAACAATGTATAAACAATGTATAAAGAGTGTATAACAATGTACAATAAGTGTATAAACATATAACATTGTATAAGAAGTGTATAATGTATAAACAATGTATAAGTAATGTATAAATAATGTATAAGAAATGTATAACAGTGTATAAGAAATGTATAAACAGTGTATAACAATGTATAACAGTGTATAAATAATGTATAAACAGTGTATAATGTATAAACAATATATAAATAATGTATAAACAATGTATAAACAGTGTATAAACAATGTATAAACAATGTATAAACAGTGTATAAACAGTGTATAAACAGTGTATAAAAGAGTACATAAGAATGTATAATAAATGTATAAACATATATCATTGTATAAAAAGTGTATAATGTATAACAATGTATTAGTAGTGTATAAACAATGTATAAGCAATGTATAACAGTGTATAAGAAGTGTATAAACCGTGTATAAAAATATATAACAGTATATAAATAATGTATAAACAATATATAAACAGTGTATAATGTATAAAAAAATGTATAAATAATATATAAACAATGTATAACAATGTATAAATAATGTATAAACAATGTATAACAGTGTATAAATAATGTATAAATAATATATAAACAGTGTATAAAGAGTGTATAACAATGTATAATAAGTGCATAAACATATAACATTGTATAAGAAGTGTATAATGTATAAACAATGTATAAGTAGTGTATAAACAATGTATAAACAATGTATAACAGTGTATAAGAAATGTATAAACAGTGTATAACAATGTATAACAGTGTATAAATAATGTATAAACAGTGTATAATGTATAAACAATGTATAAACGGTGTATAAGAAGTGTATAAACAGTGTATAACAGTTTTAATTTTTCACTTGACGTTTGATTTTTCATATAACATTGTATAAGAAGTGTATAATGTATAAACAATGTATAAGTAGTGTATAAACAATGTATAAGTAATGTATAACAGTGTATAAGAAATGTATAAACAGTGTATAACAATGTATAACAGTGTATAAATAATGTATAAATAGTGTATAATGTATAGACAATGTATAAACAGTGTATAAGAAGTGTATAAACAGTGTATAAGAAGTGTATAAACAGTGTATAACAGTGTACAAACAGTGTATAAACAGTGTATAACAGTGTACAAACAATATATAAACAGTGTATAAACAATGTATAGTAATATATAAGAAGTGTATAACAATGTATAACAAATGTATAAACAGTATATACCAATTTATAACAATGTATAAGAAGTGTATAAACAACGTATAAACAGTGTATAAGAAGTGTATAAACAGTGTATAAACAATGTATAAATAGTTTATAAACAATGTATAACCAATGTATAATAGTGTATAAATAATGTATAAACAATGTATAACAGTGTATAAATAATGTATAAATAATGTATAAAGAGTGTATAACAATGTATAATAAGTGTATAAACAATGTATAAGCAATGTATAACAGTGTATAAGAAATGTATAAACAGTATATAACAATGTATAACAGTGTATAAATAATATATAAACAGTGTATAATGTATAAACAATGTATAAACAGTGTATAAGAAGTGTATAAACAGTGTATAAGAAGTGTATAAATAGTGTATAAACAGTGTATAACACTGTACAAACAATGTATAAACAGTGTATAAACAATGTATAGTAATATATAAGAAGTGTATAACAATGTATAGTAATATTTTGCTTTGCCATTGCAATATTTCTCTACATGACCAAATTTCTTGCAATGATTGCATTGAATTGGAGGTCTGCCATGCTTCTGCCAGCAATCTTTCTCTAAGTGATTGTCTTCCCACATGTAGAACAAGGTGGGAATTTTACCTTCCTCGAGAAATCTGGTTGCTTAACTTTCCCTTGTTGCTTCTTGCCAACCTTACTATAATTTCCCTTTTGCTTCGCCTGGAAAGCTATGAAATCTCCATCAAAGAATTATATACATTTCAAATCTCTTTTGGCATAAGCCACAAGTATTCTCATGAAATAATCTAGTTCTAGGCTAAATTTCTTTACCTTTCTTTGCAGATGCACTTAGTGGAAATTAAACATGAATCTCCTCTAACAAACTTAGTCTGCTTTACTAACTAACCTACAGAATTGATACAATTGTAAATCCTGAATTGGTTGTATTGAATTTAATTAACTAAATAATCCAAGACGATCAAAAGTAATCCTTTTTCGATAAACACAAATGAAAATCTATGCATATAGATGGCAAAGGCTTCTCCATGCAAGTTAAACCGCAACAATGCCTATGGTGTAAAATGCAAAAAGTAATAATACCTCAAACTTGCAATCCCCAAGTAGGTTTGTTGAATCGGAGGAGTCTTGTTTACAAGCATTCTCCTTTCCCATCTCCATATCCTAGCTAACAAAAGCAAAAGTGAATTCCAGATGGCAGAAAATAATAGACAATGCAGAATGTGGTGCACTGATGATCATATAATATCTGAATTAATTGAAAATTAGTTGAAGATTGAACCACACTTCTGGCATTGAAAAAATATTTCAATCAACAAACTTTTAACTTTAGTATTGTCTCTATTTTGCTCACAATCAACTTGTAAGTATCATTATGAATTATTCAAAAACTGAAGTGAAATTGCAATCTATTCATTCTGAGAAAGCAGTATGAATAAATCAAGCATTAACTTTAATTAATTAAGTTCAAGAAGCTTAGGTAAATAGAACCAATTTCGCTTCTCTTTGACGAGCTAATGGATAAATGGTTTTAAGAGTCATACACAAAAAAATTGACCATTAAAGACTCTTCTTTCCGTTACAAACATTTCCAACAAATACTAACCTGTGCTGATACAAGATCTAATGTAAACTTCAACAGTTCAGTATCACCCTCCAATGTACTAGAACCTGAAAACATGCAACGAAACCACAAATTTGCAAGAGTCAGCAGGCTAAATGCGGAAAGCCAGGCGAAGGAGGAAAAGAAAGAAATTTGACCTTCCATGTGCTTTCTTGTAAGAACCTCAATTTCTTTGGAGATCTTACAGCTCTCAGCCTCTGTAACATTGAGGTCCTCTTTCAGATGCTCCACAAATGCATCTGCATCGACACATTCCCTAAACTCAGAACCAGAAATTCAAATCCATATGATATGTTCAGATGAAAATTCTAGCCAAGTTCAGACTCCCATAACTAGTATATAGCAATTCTTCAGAATCCCCAAATTCAAAAACCAGTTACCATAAGTCCCCGAAACACAGAAAAATAGACAGTAGGAAAAATAGTCCAGAATAAACACATGCCAAAACCACTAAATCAATACCCGGACAAAGTAAGGACAGACTATTCTAACAACCACTAAGAGCATAGTGTATTCCCGATTCAAATAAATTGAAACTGAAGACTTGCCCAAATCTTCAACTCCCTAAGAGGCTGAAGTCACTGCATGCGGACATAATCTATCACACTTTGCGCTGTGAAAAAGAAAATCTCACACTTAACAATAGATAAATTTATGCAAGCAATAGAACGAATAATGGCGCGAAAAAATAGTCAAAAGAAAAACAGAAGTGAGCAAAATTGAAAGGGAATGTAAAGCATATTCCCAAAATTACCTCGAGCCGAAGAGCAGAATTTTCCAGTACTCGGTCAGAATCTAAAGAAAGATTTCCAGCCACAGCATCTTCATTGCAATTACTGGGAAATTCTTCGAGCTCCTTTATCCCAATGCACTAAAGCTCTTGCAATGAAAACAACAACTTAAAAAGAAACTGAAATGAAAATAACACAGATATAAAGAGTGTTTAGATGTAGAGGATCCGATGAAGGAGTAGTTTCCATCTTTCTCTCAAAATCCCGCTCAAGCTTTCTTACGACCATTACAAGGCGTTAAAATCTATTAGCATTTTTAAAATGAAGATGAACAGCTATAAGCTGGGCTTTATTACAGATTTTTGCAGATTCTATTTCAAATCCTAACACATTCTATATCACCAGAAATTGACGGTGGGTAGAGAGGAAATAGGCAACAAAGGCGCCGAAACCAAAAGAGACAAGAAAGATACAGGGGAGAAGACGACCACCGAAGGGCAGCGGGCATTGGCAGCAAAGGACGCCGCAGACATAGGGGAAGGGATGATGGTGTTGGGTTTTCTCAATTTCTGCCATTTTCGCTCAGTAAGAAAAAAGAACGTAAAAAAGAAAAAAACATAAGTATTAAGTATTAAATAAAAGAATTTAAAGAAAAAAGATAATTGAGTAAACTGTTAAACGTAGGGTTTGAAATAAAGTTATTATTTAGCATAAAACTGACAATTTCCCATATTATTATATATTCTAAAGTACCCTATTAATAAGCCCATAACTAATACAGAATTATTTTAATTAAAACTTAAATTAATTAAATTGCCAGGTCGATTTATTGATGAATATCTTTTTAATAATTACGAACGATTAAATTAAGATTGAGTATTGCATTCATAACTTTGTCGCCTTCACTTCGTGGATATGTAGTTATGTAACCATTAAGTTGCATACAACGGTTATTTAAACGTGGGTACCATGGCAAAACCAGCAAAAGAAGGATTTATTTGCAAAATACCATCATAGGCTTGTAAAACCCAAAACAGAAGCCGGCCTTGGAGTTGGGTGATCGGGAAACAAACTCAAAAGACGATTTCGGCTATTTTAAATCTTCCTTTCTTTACCGGTTATGATGGCTTCCACCACTTCACCATTGTTCACCTTCCGTTTTCGCTTGCATGTCTCACTGGTATTTTAGTTACCTTGTTCTATTATTATCTTACTGGATTCCTCACTGAAAATTGTTGTAATTTCTTAATACAGGTTTTATTTCTTCTAATCTTTCTCAGCGCAGAATTATTTGTCACTCCTCCTATGTAAGATCCTTTCATAAAATTTTTCTCCAGTTTTGAATCTTTTATTTTATTTATTTTTTAAAATTTGGCTCGTCATCGATGAATCTTGGACCTATAACTATAAAGTCGGGCTTAATTTCATATATGATATCTCAATTATATTTTGGTATATCATTTACCATTTCGTATATTAACATATCTCAACTTATTAGTCACCGTATATTAACATATCTCAATTTATTAGTCACCTCCCATTGTGATATACATGACCTGTTATTATAGGTGACTCATGCGATGACAATATATTGACTAAGGTCAAACTGATTTATAGACTCCACTCAACTCAAAATGACTCTTATACCCTCTACTAATCTTTAACATTTTTCAACTCACCTATCTTCTTTCCCAATCCTATCCAATTTCGTTGGCCACCGATCAGGAGTAAGTAGCGAAAAAAAAAATAAAAAATGGAAATGCATATTTCAATTTTCAATTATTAATTACGAGAAAAATAAAATGGTGTGTTACTAGATGAATCAAAATGCATTAATTAAAAAAAAAATATTGTGGACATTGATAATGAATCCAGTTAACTCAACTCGCACTGATCTTTTCCTTTCTTTGTAAGGTAGTAGTAAGAAAGAAAAGGTATGGTGATTTTGATGCATGTTTTTTTTTTTTTTTTTTAAATTTCTTTTTAGGATGATCCATCCATCGCATTATCCTATGATGTTGCTGTGTTCTTCCACAGAATTTTTTCAGTCGGTTTCTTTCAGTCGAAATTCACCCATTCTTCTGCAACTCTAGCTGCAAACCCCAACTGCCGCCTTCACTCTTTTCATTTGATCGATTAAAGTAGACACTATCAATCTCAGTCTATCCGAATTGCAGTATGGTTTGTCGCAATTTGGATTCAAACTTAAACCTAAACCCTAAAATTCCAAATCAATTCCAAATTGATATTTCAATTTCAAATTATTCTACGAATCACCTTCTAATCCATTTGATATGATTTTCAGTCACCGTTATCCTTCTTCTTTTCGCCTCCTGTAACTGTCATCATTGTCGTCTTAGTTTTGCTTCTCGTCGTTCCCTGAATCTCTCCGTCAATCTTCAGTCACTGTTCTTCATTCTGCCTCCATTCATCGTCGTCATTCCTTGAATTGCAGAGAGTTTCTCTAACCCCCACTTATTGCCGAAGTTTTTAGAAGATCGCTGGGATTTACAGAGGCAGGGAGAAGGATGAGAGAGAAGGCGACTCTTTTGGTAAGGGAAGTAAAAAATTTGTAATGAGGGTAGTTAAGTAAATTCGCATTAAGTGGAGCTTACATATGTGTTTGACCTTGGTCAACATGTGAAATGGTACAAATAACCTATACAAATAAGGATATGTTAAATCTGAAAAATGGTAGATGATATATCAAAATGTGATTGAAGTGATAGTTGATATATCATATATGAAATTAAGCCATAAATAAGCCGTAAAGTTGTGGATTTTAACTATTGGTGATTGATGTGATCGGCGAGTATATTCTCGCTTCCTTGATACCTAACCTTTTAGATAACACAGGGTATAGAAGAATAAATCTCTAAGGCTACTTGTTTAACTCAATTATATCATACCAATTACTGAATCAGTTTGGCTAGCTGATTCATTGAGTTGTTTGTATTTATTTGGTGAACTGGCCGATGTAATAGTGTTAGTTCAAGATGGATTTTGATGTTATTTGTAAATCAATTTCTGTTGTCCATTCTATTAAATGTATTTTTTTTTCTTTTTTGCATCTTCTTAATTCTAGTCAAACAGATCTAAGGTCATCTCAGCCTTTATACGATTATGAAGAATGTGATGATGGAAAGGTTATATTCTAACCATTGCTTCATATCATTAACTAAAGATAGTTTTTTGCTTTCATTTTAACCTTCACCGTTCTATTACTTACGGTTTTCATGTTTCATGCTTAGAACTGAACTTCAATTCTTCTACTCAGTGGCGGAGCCAGGACTCCAATATCGAGGGGGCAAAAAAGACGGCAACCGACAGGTCGTCCGGTGACAGACCGACAGACAGCGGTGGAGAGAAACCAAACAATAACACACACTTACTCATAGAATTTTAAATACCAATTATATAAATAATATTTTAATTGATATGAATCATAATCATAAACACAAAAAATGGAATTCGAATTTTTAAAAAATATATATTATAAATTTGAATTAGAAAAAAAAAAAAAATATAATAATTGATCAAATATAGAAATAAAAATACATATAATCATGGCTAAAGAAAACTAATATGAAAGTTTGAATATATTCAATTTCATCTCAAGGAAAAAAAAAAAGGAGACAGAGAAAAAAATGACATTTCATTGATGAATAATATACTCTAATACATGTTTAGTATACTTTAAATCAAATAATATATACAAATTTTCTATTAAAAAAAAAATAATATAAACATATAAGTATGGGTTGGGCTCCTTTTTAAATTTTTTTTAAACGCAGGAGCAAAACGACGTCGTTTTACTCTTAGGTTTAAAAAAAAAAAAGCCAGCCCTGTCTCCTTCATCAGAAATTTGGGGGGGGGGGGGGGGGGGGGCATTGCAGCACCCTCCTAATTTCTACAGCAGAGGCGGCTGCCGCAAAACACCCCTATTTGGGGTGTTTTCCGACGGCTGGGGGGGCAAGACAACAACCCCCTCGCGCGGCCCCTGCTTCTACTGTCTAAACATCTTAAAATCTTCATGAGCTGAAAGCATTAATAATTTTTTTTTTAATGTTCATTTTGTCTTGGCACGCTATAATTCTTGATTATGACTTGTGACTCCAGTATAATATAGCCTTCCCATAGAAGATAGTTGATAAGTGCGTTTTGTATATATATTTTTGTCCTATTCTGTGGGCTTAAATTGTGCTATTTTGCTTTAATTTAGGCGGATTTTACCTCATTTATTTTATTTTTGTGTGTCAGGATATTAAAGTTGGAATTTGAACATTTGGAGGCTAAATCGTCTATTTTTAGAGCTCAAACGTGCTATTTGGAAGAGCAAGGAAGTCCTAAGGCATGGGCGTGCCTTATGAAGAGCCAAAACTGAAGAATTTTTGTGAAACAGAAGCTGACCAGTCTTAAGACACGCCCGGGCTGCAGAATTACGAATTTTGTACTCCAATAAGGGTTAGGAGTTTTGACTTTTTAACTTTGGGCTATTTTATTTCTTCTCATTTTGTAATTAGGATAAGGAGAAATAGCTTCTATTGAAGACTTTCATTTTAGGAATAACTTTTAATTAGGATTTAATTTTATCATTAATTTTGGGAGAATTAATTCCTAACTAGGTTTTTCTTCTCCTTCTCTCTCTTGGAAACGTTTTAGCTTAGGGATTTTGAGAGGGGGTGGAACGATTTTGAAAGATTCATCTTGGCAGCAATTTTATTTTTGCTCTCAACTCAAGAGAACGTGATTTTGGGAAGAAAGTCAAGAAACTAGGGTTTTGAAGGTTCAACCCACAATTCTTCTTCTCCAATTTCTCTCTGCAAGCCACTATTGGGATCTCCATCTTCCTAGTTTATTCTTAACTCTCTCCTATCATGTTTTCTATATTTTATTTGTTTGTTTATAATTCAATCATGAACTAATTCCTCCATAGCCTAGTTATGGAGGAGTTTAATAGGATTTCTATGTAATTTCTTCTATTTAATGCAATTACCATTATTATGTTATAATTGCTTAAAACTTTGAATGCATGACCATCTATTTCGAAGTTCGTACTTAATTCATAATTGACCAAAGGACTGTATTAACAGAATTTCATAACATGACAAATGCATGACCATTGCTTTGTGGCTCACTAATTTGTGCTAGATTTTTATATGCTTAATGCTGTCGAAACTAATTGCTTAAGACCGAACCAGTTTAAGTAGTTAGGCTGAGAATTAGAGTTAGCTTGAGAATTAGAGTTAGCAGCCTTAACCGGGATTAATTGCTTTAGGAATTCGCCATCTTGGGAAATTAATAAGTTTAATTGCATAACTCGAGGAAATTGCTAGAATGAATGTTATGTAAAACCATATGCCTTAGCCAACTTCTCCATTGATTTTTATCCAATTGTGTTTCAATCTTAGTCTAAATTATTTTATTTAATTTGTTGCTTAGCAGTAGATTTTATTTTGCAAATTAAAATCAAAGATATAATTTTCTCCGCCTAAATTAATAGAACCCCGACTGCATTTAGGATTAGTATACACAGTTTCCGTGGGATCGATATCCTTCTTATTCTATATTACTTAAGTGACATAGTACACTTGCTCTATAGTGTGTGTTTTAGACGCATCAATAGCATTTAATACCTTGTATATCGGTTTGTAAAATCATTGTTTTCTTGATATATGGACAAAATTATAATAGGAGACAAATATAGAAAATTATCGTTTTAGCTCAAGTGTTCCATAGAAGATTTCAGTGTTTTCTGTACAAAAACAGAGATATGTATCGAATTTATGAAAATGATGTCATCATCTTTCTTCAAGATTAGCTGACAGTACAAATTGTGGGAAATGTAATAAGTTTTAAGGAGTGTGAGTCACACCAAATGTATCTTGTGTGTTGTCAATCAACTAGACAATTAATAATTTTGGTGAGTTTTTTGAGGGGAAGAGTGGAGAATGTATCAAATTCTGTCAGTAGAACTTCGGTCTCCCAAAGATTCAATTTTTGTTACATCTTCAACAGATACATTATATCAGCTGCTTCTCCACCCTTTATGCGATGATGCTATTAATATTGACCATTTAGCCTACTTCTGCTATACAGGATCAGTATGTTACTTCTGCCGCCAAACTTGGGAATCCTCTGCATAGAAAGGTACTTAGCATAGTTTGAGTTAATGCTGGTTCATAGTAACGATGCTTATATGTGCTGTTGTCGTCCAGGATATTGACAGAATTGCAACATACAGTGACACTTCTGGTGCTGTTCGAATTAAGAGGGTCAAAATGAAGGATCTGTCTGCTTCCTGGGTCCTGGAAAATCCCACAGATAGAAAACGTGTTCACCCACTATAGGATTCCCAGGTAACAGCAATTGATTTCTGTACTGACAATTTCAATAGAAACAGTTACTGCAGAGTAAAGAATATCATTATCGTATCAGGTGAGAAACAGTTTCAACAAATTTTGGAGGCTGTAATTCCAAGACGCTGACCATGTTGAGCATTTTTCTTCACCATTCATCTGACAGACATTGAAAGACTCATCTCAAACTGGTACAAGACTGCAAGATAATGCTAAGCATTCTGAGGTTTTCTTGCTTTCAACGAAACAAAAAAACCCAGTGAAACTACAACGCCTGGTGAGCTGTCGAAAGCCTTTCTATGTTCAATATTGTGTATGGTCCTTTTAATTTGGTTTCATGACATTTGCTTGCACTTTAGGTAATGCGGCTAAGAAGGAGGGATGTCCGAACTGCAGTTCTAATCCAACAAGACAAAGAAGCTGATGACCACATACGAGTAGCTGCAATAAGAAGATCTGGAAGCCGGGACACCACACTCAGGGGTAAGTATAGTATATGGAGAAGAGATTTTGAGAATCCAAATTCAGAATCTGTATTGAATCCTCGTGCGGGATCAGATTATAATGGCCAAAGCATATGCAAATATAGCCAAATCTAATGATGACATCACTCTTTACAACACACTTATTAAACACTGCGGAGAAAGTCAGCGTGCTGTTGGAGAAGCTACATCGGATGCTGAGCTTCCCCCAAGGTATGGCTTCTTGGTGTTCCTTCGGTTCTTTGTTTTCCTGCCATATTTCATTCTTGGTGCTCATGCATACTCCTTTCCAGTGCACTTGCTCAAGCAAATGCAATGGGTCATGTGCTTGCACTGGCAAAGGATCGGCTATATGAATGCTCAACTATATCAAAGGAGCTACGAGCCATGCTTCAGTCAAGTGAAGAGAATGTAAACTCATTAAGGAAGAAGAGTGCCTTTTTAATCCAGCTAGCTACAAAAACAGTTTCAAAACCATTGCATTGCCTTCCTTTGAAGCTTGCAGCTAAATATTTCTTGAATGGCTATCAAAATCATGTCTTATCTGAAAAAGAAAAGCTCGAAGATCCTTCTATTTATCATTTTGCCATCTTCTCTGATAATGTACTAGCAACATCTGTCAATTCCACAGTTCTCCATTCAATAAATCCTGAGAAACATGTTTTCCACATAGTCACTGATAAATTGAACTTTGCTGCAATGAAAATGTGGTTTATTGTTAACCCCCCTTCAAAAGCAACAGTTGGAGTTCAGAATATAGATGATTTTCAGGGGCTGAATGCCTCTTATTGTTCTGTTCTACGTCAGCTTGAATCTGCCAGGGTTAAAGAATTCTACTACAAAGTAAATAATCCTTCTTCTCCCTCTGCTGGGGCTGATAATCTCAGGTATAGAAATCCAAAATATTTGTCTATGATAATCTCAAGTATAGAAATCCAAAATATTTGTCTATGTTGAATCATCTTAGATTCTACCTTCCTGAAGTTTATCCAAAACTGAACAAGATACTTTTTTGGATGATGATATTGTGGTTCAGAAGGATTTGACACCACTTTGGTCTGTACATCTACAAGGGATGGTTAATGGGGCAGTTGAAACATGCAAGGAGAGCTTTCATAGGTTTGATAAGTATCTCAATTCCTCTAACCCAAAAATCTTCAAGAACTTTGATGCAAATGCTTGTGGTTGGGCTTTCGGCATGAACATGTTTGACTTGATCCAGTGGAGAAAGCAAAATATCACCGGAATATATCATCATCGGCAAGATCTGGTAAATCTTTACTTTCCTGATTCTCCAAAGTACCTAAACCCGTTTGCCAGCTTTGTAATTGTAAAATACAAACACTCTATTTCCTGCAATTTCTTTTTCTTGCTCCTTTGAACTAGTAGCCCATGGTTAATCCGTCCCTCCCTAAAAAATGTCTAATGCCCCAAAGAAGAATAGAATAAATCATTCTCATGGTATTTCTGAGCATTGATTACATTATTTGGCTACTTGATCATGTCCTGAGCATGGGAGATGCTAAGCTCCTTACCCGGGTTCTCATTGGGTAGTAGATTTCTTGGAACCTTTTCATGTTTATAGCTTCAGCTATTGGGATGCTTGATTGCTTTTGGTTCTTTTTGCTATACTTCTAAATTAAAATTTCGAAAATTTTCTTCTGTTGAAAACAAAGTATCAAAAATAATATTCATTTTTACTTTTGTTGCACCTGGTGTGTACAATGCAGGGAGAAGACTGATTTTACGATTATTTGCAATTGATGGATGAATTGTTTGTTTTGCAGAATGAGGATAGAACTCTTTGGAAATTGGGCACATTGCCACCAGGATTGATCACCTTCTATAACCTAACCTATCCATTAGATCGAAGCTGGCATGCTTTGGGACTCGGTTATGAGCCAGCCCTTAACCATACAGAGATTGAAAATGCAGCTGTAGTTCATTACAATGGAAATTACAAGCCATGGTTGGATGTGGCCATTGCTAAATACACGTCTTACTGGTCTAGATATGTACAATATGGTAACCATTGTCTCCAACTTTGCAACGTCAACGAATAAATCTCTCAACCAAGAAAATTTTACACTACTGTGAGCGGACGACACGAGACTCTCTTTCGGAAGGGGCGTCTCGATCTCGGGCGGACCCCTCCCTCGGGTGGGGTTTTTATAAATGGAAAATCGGTTTGGAAAATAAATGGAATTAATTCTTAAAAGAACCGAGACCTAAGTCTCGATGAATGTTGTAGAGTCGCCACCCGGCTCAGCTCAATCGGGAAGTTCTTAAGGTAGCTGAACCGGATGAACAGTCGCTACACTATCCAGAGATTCGGGTCCGGACAAGTCCCTTATTTCGTGTCTAATTAAAATAAATATTGGTCAATGTTTAAAGATGGTATTTCAAATTCTAAAATCAATTTTATTGCATTGAACAGACATACAACACGCATACAAGTCAACGTAAAATAGTAAATGATTAAATTATTACAACCCGATCGAATAGAAGATAAAAGCTCTCGCCTCACTTTTATAAGTGCCTAGAATACACGATTTACCTAGAAAAATACAATCGCCTAGGATACACGTATTAATCTATTAAATACATCAAAAATAAAAATAAAAATAAAAGCTGCAAAACAGAGGGTTAGCACAATATATATAGCACGTCACGAGTTGGACTCAAACATGATAGAATGGGAAATCAAGAATTGGGGGCATGCATTTAGGGGATAACCGGGTTGGCTAGGCTAGCAGGCCCAGTTAGACCTGGAAAACAGTTTGAAACGTCACTGTATTTTTGGTTTTGTGGGAAAATCATTTTGAAAACAATTTTTCCGGCTTATTTGCATTTTTACATGTGAGGTGGGTCGGTTTTCGGGAGAACTGGGTCTCCGTCATGGCATTGTTCTAAATGCAATTTTACTGGAAATTGAATATAGGGTCGTGAATGCACACAACAAAATTCATTTTGATGATTTTTGGGGTTTTCTGAATTTTTGTGGATTTTTGGAAATTTTTGAGGATAAAAACGAAAAATCTGATTCTGAAAATCACGTTACAGTCGTGCGACTGTACACACTCCAGACTCAGGATTTTGCCAAAATTTTCTTTGAAGAAAACTGGAAAGAAAATGCTAGAAATCAAGAACACTCGTACGATTGTAACTACAGTCGTACGACTGTTCATCAACTCAAGAACAGTCGCACGACTGTTCTTGATCTCCAGAAACAGAAATGCAGAAAAACGGATAAAAATGGCACAAAACCACACCAATCACCCAGAAAGCTTGTAAAAGAGAAGGGAAAAGGAGTGTTTACCTCTTTGGCATGCGTCCACCGTAGGATTGACCCCTGGCATCGCTCCAATCCACTAAAATCAATACTTTTCTCCTTGAGTTAGGGTTAGGGATTTTGAGTCCAAAGATCTTCAAATGTTGAGGGATTCTGATGATGAGTTTCTTTCTTTCTTTCTGATTTTCTCTTCTCTCTCTTTTTCTTTTCTGTTTTCTTCTTCCCCCCTCTCTTTTCGTTTTCTGTCCATGTCCCCCCCTCTTTTTTCTACTTTTTTCAGCTTTTAAGGTATGGGTTGGGTCATCTGCCGTGATCTACAGTCGTACGACTGTAGTTTAATTACAGTCATACGACTGTAGTGAAGGTCCTACGATTATACTCTTTTTTTTATTGGGAGAGGAGTAAAATTCTGGCGCTTACGGCTGCCCCTCGCGTGATCAAATTCACCACCCGATCTTAGTTTGGGATAGTTGATGTGAATTTGAGAAACGCGACTTAAAGCGCCAAAGACACAGGAAAGAACTCGCCGTTGAAATAAGCCGATATCGGGTCTAGGTTACCCGAGGCAAAGCTGAGAAGAAATAAGCCGATATCGGGTCTAGCTTACCCGAGGCAAAGCTGAAGAAGAGATAAGCCGATATCGGGTCTAGGTTACCCGAGGCAAGACTGAGGAAGAATATAAGCCAATATCTGGTCTAGGTTACCCAAGGCAAAACTGTGGAGGAAATAAGTCGATATCAGGTCTAGGTTATGTTGGGATTCGTCATTGGAAAAATAACGTGGCGCAGCGGAAAATACACCGTTTAAAATTTTCTAGAATCCACCTATCGTGTCCAATTACCATTGATTAGAATAAAATCAATTTGAATCAAGAGAGATTAACTCACCGGATTCGTCTCTTCTGGAGACTGCTGCAGAATCGTTTCTTGAAACTGCGATCTCCAAAGTCCGGTGCACGACCAACTATTGAGCGGGAACCGGTGCTAGCCGAAGACGCGAAGGAATGGAGGTTTAATGCTGGGATTTTCGGCTATTTTGGGGCTGCTATTGGTGGCTGAAATTTCCAGCAATTAATTAGAGTTGAATTAGGTTTTTCTTCCTTAAGTGTGCCCTTATATAGACACCTTGTCTAGTTGGGTTTTAATTAGGTTAATTAAACCCAAGCCCACTAGGATTATAATTACATAAATAAACTTTAATTAAAAAGTATATACTATGTAATTTAATTCCATTTGGCTAAATTTAATTACCCCTAAATAAAATTAAATCTCACTTAAGTTAATACAACACATGTATTTAATTTTCCTACTTAAGAAAATTATTTAATTAATTGTTTACTTTATGTAATTCAATTAATTGATAAATTAATTAATTACATTACGTAAACTTATTAATTAAATTAAATTCAACCCAATGTCAATTAATTACCTTGACACCGAATGTCAACTAATTAATTAACGCATTCCTTTCAATGTACATTACATGTACAATTTCTATAAGTTCCAGCTCAGTTGATCTATGTGCACGATCCTATGGGTCTGTCTTTATGTTGGCAGTAGGCCCAAGGCCCACAGACTGTAAGTGGGTTCTAGCAAACCATTACAGCCCCCAATTAAGACAGAGATGCAGCAGTCTTTAGAAGACACTCACCCGGTAGTAATCTCATAGTGTCCTTTGCCTAACGATATCGATATGAATAAATAAGAGGCATTGTGTCTGTCATCCTCTTCTGTTGTTTATTATATTTCTTGATCTTGAGTTGACTGATTAATCAAATAAGCAACCAACTTATTTGGGTATGGCCATACACTTATCAGTCCCACTCATCAAGTGGCCAATGATATCATCTCAGTGTTACCCGAGTGGCAATTCCATCACTTCATCATCAATATCAACATGTTCACCGGTCCACCTAATCATACCCGTATTTAGCATCCTTTTACAGACCTGTTAGGCATATGTGAAAGTGAATTGGATTCCATATCGATATTATAATGAAATCTGGTCTGAGGACAAAAGAGACCTACTCAAGAAAGACCTATGACATGACAACTATATGGCTTTCTTGTGCGGATCGATCCAGACCCATGTCAATGACATGTACCTATATTCATGACTGACTATATAAGTACTATGGCTAGTTAAGAACTACCATACAGTCATTGAATATACAAGTCTGTAGTTCTATTCGTTCCCACGATTAGAACAGACTTGGGATAGGTTTTATGATTATCAATCAATGGATACTCTACTCATATTATAGCACAAGATATAAATGAAATAGATTAATTGCCTTTATTAATGTGACATAAATAATGTATTCATACATGACTCTTAATGTATAATACAAAATACAAGAATCCAATGCCCTAAGAACTAGGGCACACCAACAATCTCCCACTTGCACTAGTTCCAAGTGGTCATTGCCCTAATTCCTATAGATCTGGTATGACCGTCATGCTGTGTCTGCAACAGCGATTTGGTCAATGGATCAGCGACATTATTCTTGGTGTCAACCCTCTGCCATGATATGTCACCTATGTTCACGATCTCTCGAATGAGGTGAAACTTTCTGAGTACATGTTTGGATCTCTTGTGTGACCGGGGCACCTTAGCTTGTGCGATGGTCCCGTTGTTGTCACAAAAACATCAACTGGGTCTAGGATAGTGGGCACTACTCCCAACTCAGTTATGACTTTCTTGATCCAAACGGCTTTCTTTGAGCTTCGTACGCAGCTATGTACTCAGCTTCCATTGTAGAGTCAGCAATGGTGGCCTGCTTTGAGGACCTCCAACTAATGGCACCGGCATTCAGGAGAGAAACATAACCAGACTGTGACTGGTTCTCATCCTCATCGGTCTCAAAGCTTGCATCAGTGTAACCTGACACTACCAGCTCATCTTGACCTCTATACACTAAGAAAGCATCCTTAGTCCGGTCAAGGTACTTCAAGATTGCCTTGACTGCCTTCCAGTGTTCCTCACCAGGGTCCGACTGGTACCGGCTAGTCATACTTAGTGCAAAAACGACATCAGGCCTCGTACATAACATGGAGTACATGATAGATCTAATAGCAGATGCATAAGGGATCTTTTCCATGTTCTCCCGGTCCTTCTTTGTTTTAGGACCATCTTTCTTACTTAGCTTCAACCCATGGCGCATAGGCAAGAATCCTTTCTTTGCCTTGTCCATGCTGAATCCTTTTAGAACCTTGTCAATGTACGTGGCCTGACTTAGGCCTAGAAGCTGATTGGATCTATCTCTGTAGATCCTGATCCCTAAGATCGTCTCAGCTTCGCCTAAGTCCTTCATTGCAAAGCACCTACTCAACCACTGCTTAACCCCTTACAGTGTTGGTATGTCACTTCCAATGATAAGGATGTCGTCAACATACAGCACTAGGACGATGGAAACGCTCCCACTAACCATCTTATACACACAGGGCCTTTAACTTGAAACACCACTTGCGCCATTGATCTGAGTGTGGGCTTTCAACAGCCTCCTGATAGGTCTTGGGCTCTTCTTGGTCAACGACCATAAGGTCCCCATCATCAGTCACGAGAAAGCCGTACCTCTCTGGCTGATGACATGTCCTACCAGACCTTCTGCGGTCCTGTGCAACCGTTTCTGGTTCCTTAATTTCTTGAGTAGTCAGATCGGTTCCCGAAGCATCCTTAGTAGTAGCTGTAGGAATTTGTGAGTCTTGAACTTCTAAAAGTTCAATATTACTCCCACTGTCTCTCTTGGAAAGGAATTCCTTCTCCAAGAAGACTGCATTTCTGGCTATGAGAACTTTGTTTTCAGCTGGAGCGTAGAAGTAATAACCCTTAGTTTCCTTAGGGTAACCCACAAACTGGCACTTGACAGATTTGGACTCGAGTTTGCCACTTGTCAATTTCTTAACATATGCATCACAGCCCTAAATATTCAAGAAGGAAACATTGGGCTTTCAGCCTTTCCATAGTTCATATGGTGTTCCCTCAACTGCCTTGCTTGGTGTATTATTAAGAATGTAAGCAGTTGTCTCTAAAGCATATCCCCAAAAGGAGACAGGGAGTGTAGCATGACTCATCATCGAGCGGCCCATGTCAAGTAAGGTCCTATTCCTCCTCTCTGACACTCCATTCCACTGGGGTGTACCAGGAGGAGTGAGTTGGGATACAATCCCACACTCTCTCAAAAACGAGTCAAACTCTTGGCTCAAATATTCACCCCCTCGGTCAGACTGAAGTGCTTTTATTTTCTTGCCAAGTTGGTTTTCTACTTCATTCTTAAAGTCCTTGAACCTTTGGAGAGTCTCAGACTTATGCTTCATCAGATACACGTAACCGTATCTGCTGAAGTCATCCGTAAAGGTGACGAAGTATAGAAAACCAGATCTAGCACTAGTGCTCATTGGGCCACATACATCGGAATGTATTAGCTCCAATAGCTCTGAGGCCCTTTCAGCAGTCTTGCTAAAAGGCGCCTTTGTCATCTTGCCTCTCAAACAAGATTCGCATGTGTCATAAGACTGGATGTCAAATGACCCTAGCACTCCACTAGAGTGAAGCCTAGCAATGCTCTTCTCATTTATATGGCCAAGTCGACAATGCCAGATGTAAGTAGGATTAACTTCATTTTGTTTAATCCTTTTAGTATTTATGTTATAGATTGAACTTTCACGTTTTAGATCAAGGATATATAAGCCATTTTCAAGAAATGCAGTTCCATAAATAATATTGCCACATTGCATAGAAATTCTACCATGTCCAATATTAAATACAAAACCAGAAATATCCAATAAAGAAACGGAAATAATATTCCTGCGCATCGCAGGTACAAAATAACAGTTTCTTAGTTCCAAAACAAGTCCACTAGGCATCTCCAAGAAATAATCTCCGATCTCCATGGCCTGAACCCGAGCACCATTTCCGACTCGAAGATCTACTTCCCCAGATCCTAATAATCTCCTATTTCTTAGACCCTGCACATTTGAACAAATGTGAGATCCACATCTAGTGTCCAAGACCCAAGATGTAGAAATAGCCAGATTAATCTCAACAACATAAATACCTGAAGTAGCAGTTTTGCCCTTCAGTTGCTCCTTTAGCTTTGGACATGAGCTCTTCCAGTGCCCCTTCTCATGACACTCATGGCAAACATCGTCAGGAGAGGCAACCTTTGCTTTAGGTTGGGCCACCACCTTTTTGCCCTTAGCCTTGGCCTTTTGGGCCTTTGCCTTGGCCTTAGATTTAGCCTTTCCCTTAGCAATGGGTGTATTGCTCTTGTTCACCAGCAATACTTCAGGAGTCTTCTTAAGAGACTGCTCAGCAAGCTTGAGCATGCCATGCAGCTCAACAACCGATTTATCCAACCCTTGCATATGGTAATTCATGATAAACTGGTTGTAAGACTCAGGAAGTCGAGAATAATGTCTGTTGCCAAGTCCTGCGGAACTGGTGAGCCGAGGCGGGCAAGTGTATCAATATACCCCTTCAACTTTAGCACATGAGTGCTAACAGAAGTCCCAGCTGCCATCACAGTCGTGCAAAGTGCCTTACTTGTCAGGTAACGTTCCTGACGAGCCTGATCTTGGAACATCTTTTTAAGCTGATCCATCATCTCATAAGCATGCTCGTCCATGAACTGCTTCTGAAGATCAGAAGCCATGGTAGCCAGCATGAGGCACGAGACATCTCGGTCATCCCTCACATGCCGATCGTACTGCTCCACCATCGCCGTGGTGATGCCTCGACCTGCGGGAGGGCCGGCTGGTAAAGGAGCATTCAGTACATACTCCTTAGACTCTTGTCTAAGAACTATTTGTAAGTTCCTAGCCCAGTCCAGGAAGTTAGTCCCCGAAAGCTTCTCCTTCTCCAAGAGTGACCTAAGTGAGAGTGAGTTGTTGTTTGTTGCAGCCATTTAAATTGCTTAACTGAAATGAAATTATCTACATGGAAGAAATCATTGCTTGAGTTAGAAATAAAGGACTTTTAAGCCAATTCAAATTAATAATCCGATTTTAATTTGTTTGTTGGTGTTGTTAATTGGTTGACTTGACCAAGATCCACAATTTATCAATGACTGGCCGAACTAGGGCTCGCTAACCAACCATTGAGTTGTTTGGTAGGACAACCTATCCAATCCTTCCACGAAGGACTCTTGGTTTGATGGCCTTATTGACACTTTACCCATCTGTGCTTAGGGCCCGCTCTGAGCTAATGCTACCCATGTTGAGTCAAACCACCATTCACATGTTAACCATACCAAGTATCTTAACCCTCGACGGCCCACCGAATACTACAATATACCCAGCTAGGGCATGGCGCACATTGCAGCATCAATGGGAGGAAGAGGTGTGAATGTGGAAGCACTTTTAAGCGACTCAATATTTTAATTTCTGGATTATAATTAAGTGATACGGCTTAGCATGCATAAACGCGGATAATAATTTGGTGATCCATACATCCATATTATATGACAAATGCAATAGCATACTTAATTTAAAATAAATGAGATCCTATGGGCCTTTAATTACAACCTAATGAAAAACTAGATATCCTATCTAATTCTTCATGGGCCGGACTACAATCCTTCTTGGGCTCCCACCATGGGCTTGCTCCATTTGGGCCTTCGTCCATACTTGATGCAATTACAATAATTTTGTCAAATAAAATCTATTCTAAAATTACATCAAAAAAAAAAAAAAATGGCACGCAGGCCATATTTCCTAAAATTAAATTACAACCGATAATAATTTAGGGCCCATAGAACTCAACATAACATTTCAAACAAAGTACTTGTCGTGCACATACATACCAATATGATGCATGATCATGGCATTCCAAATTCCAAATATAAATGTTAAGCCGAGTTACTTAGGGTGAAATCGCCAATTTTAACAAATGTGTTTTAACAAATGTGACTAAGGCCCATAAAAGCCCAATGGATAACATCCATAAATGCAAAATTAACAATTTTGCTCCCACTTGAATTTGGGTTGTCACAAATTTAAAATTTAGCTCTCCCAATTTTAACCAGTGTCACAGTTTATTGGACCAATTTCACAAAGTTCATATTCAATTTAATATGCAAACAATTAAATTAAATATGCATGCCATCAAAATAAACAATTTAAATACAAATTAATTTAAAAAAAATTTAATTTAATTTGCATTAAGGTCCGGAAGAAAAAAAATACCCGCAAAATCCAAAACGGACCCGAAACCTACGCGCGGCGCCGCTGCACGGCAGCCCGCCGCGGCAGAGTAGCCTAGTGGGCTGCTGCGGCAAGCAGCAGCTGCCAAGGCAGCAGATGGAATCGCAATTCTGCGATTCCATCTTTTGCCCAAACTTTTTTTTTTATTAAATCATAAACAAAAAAAATGTTTCCAACAAAAAAATATATATATATAATTAATATACAAAACAATTTTAGATGGAAAACAATTGGGGAAAAATAATCAAAAAACCCAATCCAACAATTCTAGGGTTTATCCAAAACAAAACCAATTAAGCAAAAATCCTAAAATCACAAACTTGAAACCCATTCTTTCTCAAAGAATGCTTTCAAGAACCAATTCCAATCAATCTAATGGACAAAACCTAGGCTCTGATACCACTGTTGGGATTCGTCATTGGAAAAATAACGTGGCGCAGCGGAAAATACACCGTTTAAAATTTCCTAGAATCCACCTATCGTGTCCACTTACCATTGATTAGAATAAAATCAATTTGAATCAAGAGAGATTAACTCACTGGATTCGTCTCTTCTAGAGACTGCTGCAGAATCGTTTCTTGAAACTGCGATCTCCAAAGTCCGGTGCACGACCAACTATTGAGCGGGAACCGGTGCTAGCCGAAGACGCGAAGGAATGGAGGTTTAATGCTGGGATTTTCGGCTGTTTTGGGGCTGCTATTGGTGGCTAAAATTTCCAGCAATTAATTGGAGTTGAATTAGGTTTTTTTTCCTTAAGTGTGCCCTTATATAAACACTTTGTCTAGTTGGGTTTTAATTAGGTTAATTAAACCCAAGCCCACTAGGATTATAATTACATAAATAAACTTTAATTAAAAAGTATATACTATGTAATTTAATTCCATTTGGCTAAATTTAATTACCCCTAAATAAAATTAAATCACACTTAAGTTAATACAACACATGTATTTAATTTTCCTACTTAGGAAAATTATTTAATTAATTGTTTACTTTATGTAATTCAATTAATTGATAAATTAATTAATTACATTACGTAAACTTATTAATTAAATTAAATTCAACCCAATGTCAATTAATTACCTTGACACCGAATGTCAACTAATTAATTAACGCATTCCTTCCAATGTATATTACATGTACAATTTCTATAAGTTTCAGCTCAGTTGATCTATGTGCACGATCTTATAGGTCTATCTTTATGTTGGCAGTAGGCCCAGGGCCCACAGACTGTAAGTGGGTTCTAGCAAACCATTACAGCCCCCAATTAAGACAGAGATACAGCAGTCTTTAGAAGACACTCACCCGGTAGTAATCTCATAGTGTCCTTTGCCTAACGATATCGATATGAATAAACAAGAGGCATGGTGTCTGTCATCCTCTTCTGTTGTTTATTATATTTCTTGATCTTGAGTTGACTGATTAATCAAATAAGCAACCAACTTATTTGGGTATGGCCATACACTTATCAGTCCCACTCATCAAGTGGCCAATGATATCATCTCAGTGTTACCCGAGTGGCAATTCCATCACTTCATCATCAATCTCAACATGTTCACCGGTCCACCCAATCGTACCCATATTTAGCATCCTTTTACAGACCTGTTAGGCGTATGTCAAAGTGAACCGGATTCCATATCGATATTATAATGAAATCTGGTCTGAGGACAAAAGAGACCTACTCAAGAAAGACCTATGACATGAAAACCATGTGGCTTTCTTGTGCGGATCGATCCAGTCCCATGTCAATGACATGTACCTATATTCATGACTGACTATACAAGTACTATGGCTAGTTAAGAACTACCATACAGTCATCGAATATACAAGTCTGTGGTTCTATTCGTTCCCATGATTAGAACAGACTTGGGATAGGTTTTATGATTATCAATCAATGGATACTCTACTCATATTATAGCACAAGATATAAATGAAATAGATTAATTGCCTTTATTAATGTGACACAAATAATGTATTCATACATGACTCTTAATGTATAATACAAAATACAAGAATCCAATGCCCTAAGAACTAGGGCACACCAACAAGTTACCCGAGGCATAGCTGGGAAAGAAATAAGCCGATATCGGGTCTAGGTTACCCGAGGCGAAGAGAATTTGAAGTGTGGGATTTGAATTAGTTTCAAAGATCTAGGATCTTGCTTGAATCGATCTTCAAGAATCCGAAATCTGGCTTGGGCGATTTTCAAGGATTGGGAATCGTGCTTGAAGAAGTTCAAGGATTCGAAATCTAGCTTGGATGAAATAAAGGGTTTGATGTAGAACTAAGCCGATACTGGGTCTAGGTTACCCGAGGCAAAACTGAGGACGAAATAAGCCGATATCGGGTCTAGGTTGCTCGAGGCAAAGCTGAGGAGGAAATAAGCCGATATCAGGTCTAGGTTACCCGAGGTGAAATTGAGGAGGAAATAAGCCGATATCGGGTCTAGGTTACCTGAGGCAAAGAAAAGATGAAATTGTGGATAAGCCGACACCGGGTCTCTGTTACCCGAGGAAAAGAAAAGATGAAATTGTGGATAGGCCGATGCTGGGTCTATGTTACCCAAGGCAAAGGAAGATGAAATTTGGATGATTTGAAATCTTACTGGAATTGGATGGACTTGAAATAATAAGAGGTTCAAGGATCTAAAACCATGCTTGAACATAATGGAGTTCAAGGGTTCAAGATCTGGCTTGAATGAAGAAAAGGGTTCAAGGATTTGTAACCATGCTTGAACGTAATGGAATTCAAGGGTTCGAAATCTGGCTTGAATGAAGAAAAGGGTTTAAGGATTTGCAACCATGCTTGAACGTATTGGAGTTCAAGGGTTGGAAATCTGGCTTGAATGAAGAAAAGGGTTCAAGGATTTGCAACCATGCTTGAACGTATTGGAGTTCAAGGGTTGGAAATCTGGCTTGAATGAAGAAAGAGGTTCAAGGATTTGTAACCATGCTTGAACGTATTGGAGTTCAAGGGTTCGAAATCTGGCTTGAATGAAATGAGGAGGTACCTTTAGGAAGGATAATTCTGATGTTGGCTCGAGGATGAGTATTTATCTCTTGATCGATAATTTTGGAAACAAAAATTTTTGCCCTTTTGATCAAGGATAAATACGGCTTGATTGTTCTGCCCCTTGGAGACTTCACATGTTGAGATTTGGGTTTGCGCTGATGCTTAAGGCCTAATAGACGCCCCGGCATTGTGCCATCTCTGCTTTGAGAGCGATCCTGGTTCAGAGAGACCTGGTGATGGCAGTGGGTACCTGCAGTTGGATCAGTTGTGATGCATATGCATATGAATTGTGCGTGTTTATTTTAAACATATGCACGTATGTACGGATGCATGTATGGTTCTAAATGTATGTATGCATACAACATATGGCTTATGCTTTGTTCTTGGTATCCGTGCGAGCCCGGAGACGAAATTCACGGCTTGTGACTGGCCCCAATGGTAGCCCAGGTGACCTAGTCCGATTGCTCCGACGTGTTTCCTGACCGACTGACTTTTACACTGAACTAGGTATTACAGGAGTTGGCCGTCTTGAGTGACTTTCCACTTTACCCTCTGTATACTCTGAAGCGTTGTCAGGGTCAGTGGATCAGGGTAACAGGCCGCGCCGATAGATGGTCCGTTTGGTTAAGCAAGAAGATGAGAGTGAGAAATTACATTTCCGTACTGCATAACTGGACTTTCTATGGTATTATCACGGGCTTGGATGCAATGCCCTACTGATGGATGTTTATATGCAACGACATGGTGTATGCAAGATGAACATCTGATCAGAAATCTAAACATACACAATATTGCAATGGTGACATCAGAATGAGTATAATAGGGAATGTGACATTGACCCTGACTTTGTATATCACCCCTTTCCTGTTGCCGACATGTCCTTGTGGTTTTCTGTGTCAACAATTTTTTTTGGAGAAAGATTCTGTGATGGGCATTTTGTCTACGTTGATCCCTTTCGTGACGGTTTGTCTTAAGATGGGAAAGATATATCTTGATATGTTCATTGCGACTCGCGAAGATACTGCTATTGATGATACCCAATGGTTCGATTTTTACTTGCCCCTGGTATTATAGATTTGTGTTTGGGGAGTATGGCACTTCTACAGATAAGGTTCGCTGCGTAATGTAGCCGGTAAGTGAACATTGACATGCAATTGTTGGTGTGCCCAAGTTCTTAAGGCATTGGATTCTTGTATTTTGTATTATACATTGAGACCCCTTGTATGAATATATTATTTGTGTCACATTAATAAAGGCAATTAATCTATTTCATTTATATCTTGTACTACAATATGAGTAGAGTATCCATTAATTGATAATCATAAAACCTATCCCAGGTCTGTTCTAATCGTGGGAATGAATAGAACCACAGACTTGTATATTCGATGACTGTATGGTAGTTCTTAACTAGCCATAGTACTTGTATAGTCAGTCATGAATATAGGTACATGTCGTTGACATGGGACTGGATCGATCCGCACAAGAAAGCCACATGGTTGTCGAGTCATAGGTCTTTCTTGAGTAGGTCTCTTTTTTCCTCAGACCAGATTTCATTATAATATCGATATGGAATCCAATTCACTTTGACATATGCCTAACAGGTCTGTAAAAGGATGCTAAATACGGGTATGATTAGGTGGACCGGTGAACATGTTGATATTGATGATGAAGTGATGGAATTGCCACTCGGGTAACACCGAGATGATATCATTGGCCACTTGATGAGTGGGACTGATAAGTGTATGGCCATACCCAAATAAGTTGGTTGCTTATTTGATTAATCAGTCAACTCAAGATCAAGAAATATAATAAACAACAGAAGAGTATGACGGACACCATGACTCTTGTTTATTCATATCGATATCGTTAGGCAAAGGACACTATGAGATTACTACCGGCTGAGTGTCTTCTAAAGGCTGCTGCATCTCTGTCTTAATTGGGGGCTGTAATGGTTTGCTAGAACCCACTTACAGTCTATGGGTCTTGGGCCTACTGTCAACATAAAGACAGACCTATAGGATCGTGCACATAGATCAACTGAGCTGGAACTTATAGAAATTGTACATGTAATGTACATTGGAAGGAATGCGTTAATTAATTAGTTGACATTCGGTGTCAAGGTAATTAATTGACATTGGGTTGAATTTAATTTAATTAATAAGTTTACATAATGTAATTAATTAATTTATCAATTAATTGAATTACATAAAGTAAACAATTAATTAAATAATTTTCCTAAGTAGGAAAATTAAATGCATGTATTGTATTAACTTAAGTGTGATTTAATTTTATTTAGGGGTAATTAAATTTAGCTAAATGGAATTAAATTACATAGTATATACTTTTTAATTAAAGTTTATTTATGTAATTATAATCCTATTGGGCTTGGGTTTAATTAACCTAATTAAAACCCAATTAGACAAGGTGTCTATATAAGGGCACACTTAAGGAGGAAAAACCTAATTCAACTCTAATTAATTGCTGGAAATTTCAGCCACCAATAGCAGCCCCAAAACAGCCGAAAATCCTAGCATTAAACCTCCATTCCTTCGCGTCTTCGACTAGCACCGGTTCCCGCTCAATAGTTGGTCGTGCACCAGACTTTGGAGATCGCAGTTTCAAAGAAACAATTCTGCAGCAGTCTCTAGAGGAGACGAATCTGGTGAGTTAAACTCTCTTGATTCAAATTGTTTTATTCTAATCAATGGTAATTGGACACGATAGGTGGATTCTAGGAAATTTTAAACGGTGTATTTTCCGCTGCGCCACGTTATTTTTCCAATGACGAATCCCAACAGTGGTATCAGAGCCTAGGTTTTGTCCATTAGATTGATTGGAATTGGTTCTTAAAAGCATTCTTGAAGAAAGAATGGGTTTCTAACTTGTGATTTTAGGGTTTTTATTCAATTGGTTTTGGTTTTGATAAACCCTAGAATTTTGGATTGGGGTTTTGATTATTTTTCCCCAATTGTTTTCCATCAAAAATTGTTTTTCTATATGAGTTATATATTTGGCTGGAAACTATTTTTTGTTTATAATTAATAAAAAAAAAATAATTAGTTGGCCGAAATTGGAATCGCAATTGTGATTCCAATTTTGGCTCTTCTGCTGCTTGCCGCAGCAGGCATATTGCCTGTTGCGGCACGCAGCTGCTGCTGCTGGCAGCAGGCTGCCGCGCAGCAGCGCTACTGTCCTCGGACAGCAGCGCCGCGCTTGGGGTTCGGGTCCGTTTTGGATTTTGCGGGTATTTTTTTATTTTGGACCCTAATGCAAATTAAATTAAATTTTTTTTTTAAATTAATTTGTATTTAAATTGTTTATTTTGTTGGCATGCATATTTAATTTAATTGTTTGCATATTAAATTGAATATGGACTTTGTGAAATTGGCCCAATAAACCGTGACACCGGTTAAAATTGGGAGAGCTAAATTTTAAATTTGTGATAATCCAAATTCAAGTGGGAGCAAAATTATTAATTTTGCATTTATGGATGTTATCCATTGGGCCTTTATGGGCCTTAGTCACATTTGTTAAAATTGGCGATTTCACCATAAGTAACTCGGCTTAACATTTATATTTTTAATTTGGAATGCCATGATCATGCATCATATTGGTATGTATGTGCACGACAGGTACTTTGTGTGAAATGTTATGTTGAGTTCTATGGGCCCTAAATTATTATCGGTTGTAATTTAATTTTGGGAAATATGGCCTGCGTGCCATTTTTTTATTTTGATATAATTTTAGAATAGATTTTATTTTACAAAATTATTGTAATTGCATCAAGTATGGAGGAAGGCCCAAATGGAGCAAGCCCATGGTGGGAGCCTAAGAAGGATTGCAGTCCGGCCCATGAAGAATTAGATAGGAGATCTAGTTTTTCATTAGTTTGTAATTAAAGGCCCATAGGATCTCATTTATTTTAAATTAAGTATGCTATTGCATTTTTCATATAATATAGATGTATGGATCACCAAATTATTACCCGTGTTTATGCATGCTAAGCCGTATCACTTAGTTATAATCCGGAAATTAAAATATTGAGTCGATTAAAAGTGCTTCCCACATTCACACCTCTTCCTCCCATTGATGCTGCAATGTGCGCCATGCCCTAGCTGGGTATATTGTAGTATTCGGTGGGCCGTTGAGGGTTAAGATACTTGGTATGGTTAACATGTGAATGGCTGTTTGACTCAACATGGGTAGCATTAGCTCAAAGCAGGCCCTAAGCACAGATGGGTAAAGTGTCAATAAGCCCATCAAACCAAGAGTCGTTCGTGGAAGGATTAGATAGGTTGTCCTACCAAACGACTCAATGGTTGGTTAGCGAGCCCTAGTTCGGCCAGCCATTGATAAGTTGTGGATCTTGGTCAAGTCAGCCAATTAACAACACCAACAAACAAATTAAAATCGGATTATTAATTTGAATTGGCTTAAAAGTCCTTTATTTCTAACTCAAGCAATGATTTCTTCCATGTAGATAATCCCATTTCAGTTAAGCAATTTAAATGGCTGCAACAAACAACAACTCACTCTCACTTAGGTCACTCTTGGAGAAGGAGAAGCTTTCGGGGACTAACTTCCTGGACTGGGCTAGGAACTTACAAATAGTTCTTAGACAAGAGTCTAAGGAGTATGTACTGAATGCTCCTTTCCCAGCTGGCCCTCCCGCAGGTCGAGGCATCACCACGGCGATGGTGGAGCAGTACGATCGGCATGTGAGGGATGACCGAGATGTCTCATGCCTCATGCTGGGTACCATGGCTTCTGATCTTCAGAAGTAGTTCATGGACGAGCATGCTTATGAGATGATGGATCAGCTTAAAAAGATGTTCCAAGATCATGCTCGTCAGGAACGTTACCTGACAACTAAGGCACTTTGCACGACTGTGATGGCAGTTGGGACTTCTGTTAGCACTCATGTGCTAAAGTTGAAGGGGTATATTGATACACTTGCCCGCCTTGGCTCGCTAGTTCTGCAGGACTTGGCAGCAGACATTATTCTCGGGTCACTTTCTGAGTCTTACAACCAGTTTATTATGAATTACCATATGCAAGGGTTGGATAAATCGGTAGTTGAGCTGCATGGCATGCTCAAGCTTGCTGAGCAGTCTCTTAAGAAGACTCCTGAAGTATTGCTGGTGAACAAGGGTAATACATCCATTGCTAAGGGAAATGCCAAATCTAAGGCCAAGGCTAAGGCCCAAAAGGCCAAGGCTAAGGGCAAAAAGGTGGTGGCCCAACCTAAAGCAAGGGTTGCTTCTCCTGACGATGTCTGCCATGAGTGTCATGAGAATGGGTACTGGAAGAGCTCATGTCCAAAGCTAAGGGAGCAACTGAAGGGCAAAACTGCTGCTTCAAGTATTTATGTTGTTGAGATTAATCTGGCTATTTCTACATCTTAGGTCTTGGACACTGGATGTGGATCTCACATTTGTTCAAATGTGCAGGGTCTAAGAAATAGGAGATTATTAGGATCTGGGGAAGTAGATCTTCGAGTCGGAAATGGTGCTCGGGTTCAGGCCATGGAGATCGGAGATTATTTCTTGGAGATGCCTAGTGGACTTGTTTTGGAACTAAGAAACTGTTTTTTTGTACCTGGGATGCGCAGGAATATTATTTCCGTTTCTTTGTTGGATATTTCTGGTTTTGTATTTAATATTGGACATGGTAGAATTTCTATGCAATGGGGCAATATTATATATGGAACAGCATTTCTTGAAAATGGCTTATATATCCTTGATCTAAAACGTGAAAGTTCAATCTATAACATAAATACTAAAAGGATTAAACAAAATGAAATTAATCCTACTTACATTTGGCATTGTCGACTTGGCCATATAAATGAGAAGCGCATAGCTAGGCTTCACTCTAGTGGAGTGCTAGGGTCATTTGACATCCAGTCTTATGACACATGCGAATCTTGTTTGAGAGGCAAGATGACAAAGGCGCCTTTTAGCAAGACTGCTGAAAGGGCCTCAGAGCTATTGGAGCTAATACATTTCGATGTATGTGGCCCAATGAGCACTAGTGCTAGATCTGGTTTTCTGTACTTCGTCACCTTCACGGATTACTTCAGTAGATACGGTTACGTGTATCTGATGAAGCATAAGTCTGAGACTCTCTAAAGGTTCAAGGACTTTAAGAATAAAGTAGAAAACCAACTTGGCAAGAAAATAAAAGCACTTCGGTCTGATCGAGGGGGTCAATATTTGAGCCAAGAGTTTGACTCGTTTTTGAGATAGTGTGGGATTATATCCCAACTCACTCCTCCTGGTACACCCCAGTGGAATGGAGTGTCAGAAAGGAGGAATAGGACCTTACTTGACATAGTCCGCTCGATGATGAGTCATGCTACACTCCCTGTCTCCTTTTGGGGATATGCTTTAGAGACGGATGCTTACATTCTTAATAATACACCAAGCAAGGCAGTTGAGGGAACACCATATGAACTATGGAAAGGCCGAAAGCCCAATGTTTCCTTCTTGAAGATTTGGGGCTGTGATGCACATGTTAAGAAATTGACAAGTGGCAAACTCGAGTCCAAATCTGTCAAGTGCCAGTTTGTGGGTTACCCTAAGGAAACTAAGGGTTATTACTTCTATGATCCAGCCAAAAACAAAGTTTTCATAGCTAGAAATACAGTCTTCTTGGAGAAGGAATTCCTTTCCAAGAGAGACAGTGGGAGTAATGTTGAACTTTCAGAAGTTCAAGACTCACAAACTACTGCAGCTACTGCTGAGGATGCTTTAGGAACCGATCAAAAAATTGAGGGACAAGAAACGGTTGCATAGGACCTTAGAAGGTCAGGTAGGACATGTCATCAGCCAGAGAGGTACGGCTTTCTCGTGACTGATGATGGGGACCTTATAGTCGTTGACCATGAAGAGCCCAAGACCTATCAGGAGGCTGTTGGAAGCCCACACTCAGATCAATGGCGTAAAGCCATGGAGGTTGAGATGCAATCTATGCACGATAACCAAGTATGGAACTTGGTGGACCACCTTCGGGTGCTAAGGTGATAGGTTGCAAGTGGTGTTTTAAGTTAAAGGCCCTGTGTGTATAAGATGGTTAGTAGGAGCGTTTCCACCGTCCTAGTGCTGTATGTTGACAACACCCTTATCATTGGAAGTGACATACCAATACTGCAAGGGGTTAAGCAGTGGTTGAGTAGGTGCTTCGCAATGAAGGACTTAGGTGAAGCTGAGACGATCTTAGGGATCAGGATCTACAGAGATAGATCCAATCAGCTTCAAGGCCTAAGTCAGGTCACGTACATTGACAATGTTCTGAAAAGATTCAGCATGGACAAGGCAAAGAAAGGATTCTTTCCTAAGCGCCATGGGTTGAAGCTGAGTAAGAAAGATGGTCCTAAAACAAAGAAGGACTGGGAGAACATGAAAAGATCCCTTATGCATCTGCTATTAGATCTATCATGTACTCCATGTTATGTATGAGGCCTGATGTCGCATTTGCACTAAGTATGACCAGCCGGTAGCAGTCAGACCCTGGGGAGGAACACTGGAAGGCTGTCAAGGCAATCCTAAAGTACCTTAATCGGACTAAGGATGCTTTCTTAGTGTATAGAGGTTAAGATGAGTTGGTAGTGTTAGGTTACATTGATGCAAGCTTTTTGACCGATGAGGATGAGAACCAGTCACAGTCTGGTTATGTTTTTCTCCTGAATGGCGGTGCCATTAGTTGGAGGTCCTCAAAGCAGGCCACCATTACTGACACTACAATGGAAGCTGAGTACATAGCTGCGTGCGAAGCTCAAAGGAAGCCGTTTGGATCAAGAAAGTCATAACTAAGTTGGGAGTAGTGCCCACTATCCTAGACCCAGTTGATGTTTTGTGTGACAATAACGGGGCCATCGCACAAGCTAAGGTGCCCGGTCACACAAGAGATCCAAACATGTACTCAGAAAGTTTCACCTCATTCGGGAGATCGTGAACATAGGTGACATATCATTGCAGAGGGTTGACACCAAGAATAATGTTGCTGATCCATTGACCAAAGTGCTGTTGCAGACACAGCACGACGGTCATACCAGATCTATAGGAATTAGGGCAATGCCCACTTGGAACTAGTGCAAGTGGGAGATTGTTGGTGTGCCCTAGTTCTTAAGGCATTGGATTCTTGTATTTTGTATTATACATTGAGACCCCTTGTATGAATACATTATTTGTGTCACATTAATGAAGGCAATTAATCTATTTCATTTATATCTTGTGCTATAATATGAGTAGAGTATCCATTGATTGATAATCATAAAACCTATCCCAGGTCTGTTCTAATAGTGGGAACGAATAGAACCACAAACTTGTATATTCGATGACTGTATGGTAGTTCTTAACTAGCCATAGTACTTGTATAGTCAGTCATGAATATAGGTACATGTTGTTGACATGGGACTGGATCGATCCGCACAAGAAAGCCACATGAGTAGGTCTCTTTTGTCCTCAGACCAGATTTCATTATAATATCAATATGGAATCCGGTTCACTTTGACATACGCCTAACAGGTCTGTAAAAGGATGCTAAATATGGGTATGATTGGGTGGACCGGTGAACATGTTGATATTGATGATGAAGTGATGGAATTGCCACTCGGGTAACACCGAGATGATATCATTGGCCACTTGATGAGTGGGACTAATAAGTGTATGGCCATACCCAAATAAGTTGGTTGCTTATTTGATTAATCAGTCAACTCAAGATCAAGAAATATAATAAACAACAGAAGAGTATAACGGACACCATGACTCTTGTTTATTCATATCGATATCGTTAGGCAAAGGACACTATGAGATTACTACCGGGTGAGTGTCTTCTAAAGAATGATGCATCTCTGTCTTAATTGGGGGCTGTAATGGTTTGCTAGAACCCACTTACAGTCTGTGGGTCTTGGGCCTACTGCCAACATAAAGACAGACCTATAGGATCGTGCACATAGATCAACTGAGCTGGAACTTATAGAAATTGTACATGTAATGTACATTGGAATGAATGCGTTAATTAATTAGTTGACATTCGGTGTCAAAGTAATTAATTGACATTGGGTTGAATTTAATTTAATTAATAAGTTTACATAATGTAATTAATTAATTTATTGAATTACATAAAGTAAACAATTAATTAAATAATTTTCCTAAGTAGGAGAATTAAATACATGTATTGTATTAACTTAAGTGTGATTTAATTTTATTTAGGGGTAATTAAATTTAGCCAAATGGAATTAAATTACATAGTATATACTTTTTAATTAAAGTTTATTTATGTAATTATAATCCTATTGGGCTTGGGTTTAATTAACCTAATTAAAACCCAATTAGACAAGGTGTCTATATAAGGGCACACTTAAGGAGGAAAAATCTAATTCAACTCTAATTAATTGCTGGAAATTTCAGCCACCAATAGCAGCCCCAAAACAGCCGAAAATCCCAGCATTAAACCTCCATTCCTTCGCGTCTTCGGCTAGCACTAGATCCCGCTCAATAGTTGGTCGTGCACCAGACTTTGGAGATCGCAGTTTCAAAGAAACGATTCTGCAGCAGTCTCTAGAGGAGACGAATCTGGTGAGTTAAACTCTCTTGATTCAAATTGTTTTATTCTAATCAATGGTAATTGGACACAATAGGAGGATTCTAGGAAATTTTAAATGGTGTATTTTTCGCTGTGCCACGTTATTTTTCCTATGACGAATCCCAACAGCAATGACACAACAAATGCATATTGAACACCAAAATTGAATACAAGACATTCATGACATAATGAATGCGGATGCATTAGGAAAATCTAAAATGTGGCTCCGGTTTTAATTGATGCCCCTTCAAATTACCAATATGTCCTTTCAGTTTTACACATTGGATAGAGATTTTTTTTTCCGATCACTGGATAGAGTTGCTATTAACCACTGGATTCTCCTGCGGCCTGATCGTATTCACGTTTCCAATTCACCCCAGATTCCAGTTCAGGCATGGTTCCCGAAGATTGGATACTTGAAATGATTGGTAAATGCAACTTTCCCTTTGAATATAAGCACAACAGACTTTGGAAGCTTTCCTATTGATGGTATCGTCCCCTTCATTATTGTCGAAAGCTTTGTCAAACCAAGTTACTCCAACACAGTTGGTGAAGTTCACAAATGCATAAACAAAATTTCCTCCAGTCTTGAAATCCATAGGCAAATAGAGGAAATCATAAGCAGACTTCCCTTTGGACCTATTCTTGTTTTCCTCCAAACAATGCTTGTCCAGAATTTGCAGTAGATTATGCCTTTGAAACTGGTTTGGTAGATTTCTGATCATCAGACTTGTTTTTCCACCAAGATTAACTTCAATCTCTTTTTTTATTCAGCTTGGTCTCTTCAATAGTCAATTTCTTGGGCAACCACCGTTGTTCCTTTTCACCTACAGAAACTATTTTCTTCTCACTCTGGAATCTCGGAGCTATATATTTCATTTTCCCCTTTTTTAGCATTGTTGAACTCATTTGAAGTAGACTCATGTCCAAATCCTCTATCTGTCATCAAATCAAAACCCTTCCCACTGTCTGAGGGTACAAAATAATTAGTCTGGGAGTTTAGATTGAAGAGAAATGGCGTGGGATTGAAAGGGTATCCCCAATTCGGTATAGGTTGATGATAAATGAAGACGGATTGAAACGGTGCCATAACCACCTGCTCCGATGCCTTTCTGCTGATGAGATGATGTGGAAAAAATACGATATGGAGTAGCATTGGAGTTCAACTTCTCGTTAGAAGCCATTGAAGGTAGAAAATATGGAATCACATAATCGGTTCAAGTTCCAGAGAGAAGATGAAAGATAGAAGATGAAAGTGAAGGAAAGACAATAAAGGAAGACAAAGGTGTTGAAGGCAAAGGGAGAAGGTAGAGAGGAGAATGAAAAGGGAACTGCTTTGGGTAAAGACACCGATCTTCTCTGTCACCATGCGAAGTTAACCTTTCAGAACAGGCGAAAACGTACTTATCTCCATTGTCTCAACTCATTATCCCCGGCATTCCATGCAATAGATGGGCCACCCCTGGATTCATCAAGCACTAAGCAGAGTTTGACTCTATGATTGAAGAGAGCATAACTTTAGGCTAGGAGCAGAAATCTGACTGTAAGGGAGAGCTGAGGTCTTTCATCGGTGCTGGTTTTTTTTTTTTTTTTGAAGAAGCTAAATCTAAGCCGCAGCCACCTGTTGATTTTCTCGCTGCATTCAAATCCATATATGTCATGCGTGTTTGATATGTCTTTTTGGGTGAACAATGCATGTGTAATGTCATATGCACATGGATGCCACACAAACAAGACTATACATGCACTAAAACCAGTGTCTGCTTCAGAGTCTTACAGCATGGTGGGTGGCGAAGGTCATTTGGATTTCTTAGGGCTTGGTGCTTTTTGATGGGTTTGGGTTTTTGATGTGAGATGCTTTTTCGGGCATGAGTTAGGCTCAAAGGTTCATTTTGGTGATCGGCTCTGAAATTTAACAATGATCCCTAGTTTGGAATGATTTAGGTGTATTATGGGCTATCCAAGTTGAAACTTTTAGGGCAAGACCAATAGTGTTTTGGATCATGGTTTATAGGGATCACTGATCTAGGTCGGCAATTGATTCGACGGAAATAATGCCATCCCATTACTTGTTTGGCAGACTTTTCTCTTTCTCTCTCTTTTTTTTTTGAAGAAAGGGATATAACCGAAGTCAGGTTCACTTTTAAATTCCATATAAGACTCAGATTGATGTCATGCATCTTAATATTATACGTGATGGACATGTCGTTTCAGATGATCAAATGCATGCTTAATGCCATATACATGTAATCACCACATAAGTAAGAAAATAACAAGATGCATTGCATTCAAAATGAGTTCAATACACTTTACAAACAAAATGAGTTCCCTATGGGAAGGGGCCTCTAAAGGTATTGATCTCACAGCGTTCGACTATTCCTTATCCGGTCACTGCCCCAGCTTCAGCGTCATTGTCGCACTTTCATCAGATCAGGCTTTGGAGCTCCTCGTCATATTCCTCCCCCTGGAAGGTTTGAGGAATTTCCTTGCTATTCTCCCTGCTTGCCCCTAATTGCTCGTTAGTAGCGGATGGCACCTTTAATCTTCCCTCATCAACTAACTTCTGGATCTCCTTCCTTAAAACATAGCAGACATTGGTTCGGTGACCTGTCACTACATGATAGGTGCAGAAGTTGTTCTTTTGATCTGGTGCCGGCTCCACATACGGCTTGACGCTCTGTAGTAGCCCCTCTTTTCTACATTTGGCAAATAATTGGCTCAGTGAAAAAGGCCACGGGGATATGCTCTTTCCGTCACCCTTGGGGAGTGGACTCTTGGTTGGTCGTGGAACAAGGTCAGTGTTGGCTTTAAGGGGGGCCTTGGATTCTGCTTCACCGGTCAGCCCTCTTATTATTCCCTCAAGCTCAATCACACGTGCCTCTAATTCAGAACACCTTGTCTTCAGCTTTTCCACCTTGTCCAAATCACCTCCTAGCATTTCCTTCAACATTGCGGCTGCCTCTTCCCTAACCGCCTTTTGGAATCGCGATGAGGCAACATAATCATCTACGACGTCTGTTATGGTGTTGAAGTTCATTGGGCCAGCCATTCTCAGGACTCCTTCCCTTTCTCCCCTGATAAGAACATTTGTTAGCTCTGACTAGGGCATGCGCATAGAGGATACCAAGTAAGGGATGATGTAGGTATGAATGCGTGACGTGATGCATGCTTGCATGAATGATGACGTCATATGATGCCATGTCATGTTATGCAATTCTAAGCTAGTCAAGTGCACACAAAGCCAAGAATGGAAACGTGCAGCATACAATGAATGTTACTGATGAAGCTATATGCTGAAGGAGAGCGTGGCGTATAAATATACACCACATGGATAAAATGACACACAGGGTGTCCACGGATCAAAGCAAGGTGATACTTGCGAAGCACTTACATGTATAGGGCGGATCCTATACAGGGAGAGAGTTATTATTTGAAGCGGTACGTATAGAGCAGATCTTACATGAGGAGGAGGTTTAGTGTTTAAAGCTGTACATGCAGAGCGTGTATTGCATGGGAGAGGTTTGGTATTTGGAGTGGTACGTGTAGAGTTTGTCTTACATGGGGAAGATGTGTAGAGTTTGATGCGGTATGTGCAGAGCTGGTCTTACGCAGGAAGATTTGGAACGGTACGTGTAGAGCTTCTCTTACACGGGGAGGAAGTGTGCAGAGCTTTTCTTGCACGGAAAGATATTTTGGAATGATATGTGTAGAGCTTGCCTTACACGGGGAGGAAGTGTGCAGAGCTTGTCTTGCACGGAAAGATATTTTGGAACGATACGTGTAGAGCTTCTCTTACACGGGGAGGAAGTGTGCAGAGCTTGTCTTGCGCGGGAAGATATTTGGAAAGATACATGTAGAGATGGTCTTACACGGGGAGGAAGTGTGCAGAGCTTGTCTTGCGCGAAAAGATATTTGGAACAATACGTGTAGAGCTGGTCTTACACGGGGAGGAAGTGTGCAGAGCTTGTCTTGCATAGGGAAGATATTTGGAATGGTACGTGTAGAGCTTCTTTTACACAGGGAGGAAGTGTGCAGAGCTTGTCTTGCACGGAAAGATATTTTGGAAAGATATGTGTAGAGCTGGTCTTACACGGGGAGGAAGTGGGTAGAGCTTGTCTTGCACGGAAAGATATTTTGGAACGATAGGTGTAGAGCTTGTCTTACACGGGGAGGAAGTGTGCAGAGCTTGTCTTGCACGGGAAGATATTTGGAACGATACGTGTAGAGCTTGTCTTACACGGGGAGGAAGTGTAGAGTTTGATGCGGTATGTGCAGAGCTTGTCTTACACGGGAAGATATTTGGAACGGTACATGTAGAGCTTGTCTCACACGGGGAGGAAGTGTGCAGAGCTTGTCTTGCATGGGAAGATATTTGGAACGGTACATGTAGAGCTTGTCTTACACGGGAAGGAAGTGTAGAGTTTGATGCGGTACGTGCAGAGCTTGTCTTGCACGGGAAGATATTTGGAATGGTACATGTAGAGCTTGTCTCACACGGGGAGGAAGTGTGCAGTTTAAAGCGGTACGTGCAGAGCTTGTCTTGCACGGGAAGAGATTTGGAGCTTATATGCGGGGGACACAAAGATAAGGTTTCTTATGATTATGGAAGACCTAAGGGGCTTGATGAAGTTTCTAGCGTTTTTGGAACACTTAAATGACTCAGTGCATGCTGTAAAGTCCTTGGTGCTTGTGGGGTGCTTGAATGTTGTGGAGTGCTTGAATGTTTGATGGATGAATGAGATGTACATCGTGAAATAATGAGAATGATTCCTTTGTTTTTTATTCGTTTAACTTTGGACATTCCAAGAACACCCAATGCTATGCAAAAACGTTACGTGTGGATCGCCACACAAGTAAAAGTTCAGTGCTTTTGGGGCACCTAGTGAATTTCGCGAAATGGTCGCGTGTGTACCGACACACCGACGGAGCTCGACGCTTTGTAGGTCTATGAAATGATATGAAATGGTCGCATGGGACCGGCCCATGGACAGAGTTCTGATGCTTTTGAGCATATGATATGAAATGATGTTATGAGAGAGTCGCGTGTGACGGGGACACGGGCAAAAGCTCAGTGTTAGGGGAACACCTTTCATGATTTGGGATGTTAGGAAATGCCCCTACATGCATACTAATCCAGCACTCGGGGAGCGCCTTGAATAATGTAGCAATGTCATGAAGTAACCCCGATGTGGATCACGATGTCATATGATGTTTGTGATGAATGGGTATGGTGTCATGAAATGCATCGTGTGGATCGTCACACGGAAATATACCTAGGACCATTGTGGTCTCTATTGAATGAAATGATTTGGTGGAATGGCCAAATGCAATCCAGTGCATTGGCAGAAAACGGGTATTTTGGGATACCCGATATATGATGGAATGATATGATCGTGGTGGGCGTCCTTGGAATGCCCCTAATTTAATTTAAATGATATGTCGTGAATACTTAGGACACACAAAATGCAAATGGCTGCACAAAAACGTGGATAGGATGCATGACATACAGAATGATGTTATGTGTGCTATGTGAAAAATACTGATCACACAAATTTAATGCTATGGCTGAAAAAGAAACGATTACTATGAATGGCAATCGGATGACTTAATGATTGCACACGAAAATAAAATGCACGTGGCTGCATAAAAAACGTGGGTTAGTACCGCACAAAAATGTTTTATGAATGGAAAATGTTAATCATGTATGGAAAATGGTGATTATGGTATGTCGTGAAATGTCAAGAAGTGTGTAACACATAGCACACGAAGTGAATTTTTCCAACCTTATTTCTCCAAGCGTGGTCAGTCTAAAAAATTTCTAACCGAGTCCTAGGCGGGGTTCACTTCGATCACCAACCGGGAATGATGAAGGAGCGATATTAATTTATTCACACAAATGTTTTGGTATCCTAAGGGAATCCAACTAGGGCTGCCTATATGGGTTCGGTCCAAGTCGGGTTAAAAATCGAGGTTCCCATAGCGAAATATACTCCTCACTTCTCCCCACTCAAGGGTCCGAACGAAGGGGTTCGTATGAGGCTATGGGTGGTGTTTCGTATTCGTGCCCCTAAGATCATGAGGAATAAAGGCGACATATCAACAATCCACCGGGCTAAAAATGGATACTAAATCTAATGCAAGCATGTCTAGCTAAAGATGCAAAATGAAATACCAATCAAGAATCATCCACCTTATTTTAATTAGACACTTTTCAGGGCTTGTCAAATTCTTTTAAGTTTTTAAGAAAACTTTTTGAGAATTCCCCAGCAGAGTCGCCACTGTGAGCGGACGACGCTTTTTCGACAGGATGCGAGACTCTCTTTCGGAAGGGGCGCCTCGATCTCTGGAGGGCCCCTCCCTCGTGTGGGGTTTTTATAAATAGAAAATCGGTTTGGAAAATAAATGGAATTAATTCTTAAAAGAACCGAGACCTAAGTCTCGATGAATGTTGTAGAGTCGCCACCCGGCTCAGCTCAACTGGAAAATTCTTAAGGTAGCTGAACCGAACGAACGGTCGCTACACTATCCAGAGATTCGGGTCCGGACAAGTCTCTTATTTCGTGTCTAATTAAAATAAATATTGGTCAATGTTCAAAGATGGTATTTCAAATTCTAAAGTCAATTCTATTGCATTAAACAGACATACAGCGCGCATACAAGTCAAGGTAAAATAGTAAATGATTAAATTATTACAACCCGATCGAATAGAAGATAAAAGCTCTCGCCTCACTTTTACAAGCGCCTAGAATACACGATTTACCTAGAAAAATACAATCGCCTAGGATACACGTATTAATCTATTAAATACATCAAAAATAAAAATAAAAATAAAAGCTGCAAAAAAGAGGGTTAGCACAATATATATAGCATGCCACGAGTTGGACTCAAATATGACGGAATGGGAAATCAAGAATTGGGGGCATGCATTTAAGGGATAACCGGGTTGGCTCGGCTAGCAGGCCTGGTTAGACCTGGAAAACATTTTGAAACGTCCCTGTATTTTTGGTTTTGTAGGAAAATCATTTTGAAAACAATTTTTTCGGTTTACTTGCATTTTTACGTGTGAGGTGGTTCGGTTTTCGGGAGAACTGGGTCTCCGTCGTAGCATTGTTCTAAATGTAATTTTACTGGAAATTGAATATAGGGTCGTGAATACACACAACAAAATTCATTTTGATGATTTTTGGGGTTTTCTGAATTTTTGTGGATTTTTGAAAATTTTTGAGGATAAAAACGAAAAATCCGATTCTGGAAATCACGTTACAGTCGTGTGACTATACACACTCCAGACTCAGGATTTTGCCAAAATTTTATTTGAAGAAAACTGGAAGGAAAATGCTGGAAATCAAGAACACTCGTATGACTGTAACTACAGTCGTACGACTGTTCATCAACTCAAGAACAGTCGCACGACTGTTCTTGATCTCCAGAAACAGAAATGCAGAAAAACGGATAAAAATGGCACAAAACCACACCAATCACCCAGAAAGCTTGTAAAAGAGAGGGGAAAATGAGTGTTTATCTCTTTGGCTTGCGTCCATCGTAGGATTGACCCCTGGCATCGCTCCAATCCACTAAAATCCGTACTTTTTTCCTTGAGTTAGGGTTAGAGATTTTGAGTCCAAAGATCTTCAAATGTTGAGGGATTCTGATGATGAGTTTCTTTCTTTCTTTCTGATTTTCTCTTCTCTCTCTTTTTCTTTTCTGTTTTCTTCTTCCCCCCTCTTTTTTCGTTTTCTGTCTGCCCCTCCCTTTTTTTTCTGCTTTTTTCAGCTTTTAAGGTATAGGTTGGATCACCTGCCGTGATATACAGTCGTACGACTGTAGTTTAATTACAGTCGTACGACTGTAGTGAAGATCGTACGACTATACTCTTTTTTTTTTTTTTTTTTTTTTTTTTTTGAGAGGGGTAAAATTCCGGCGCTTACAGCTGCTTCATTCATAGCTAGCAGCAATTCTTTTTCTTCCTCCATTTATACAAAAACTCTCACTTTCAGGTTTTGTACCATGAAATCTCTCCATTAATTTTTTTTTTATAAGAAATTTCCAATTTTTGTTTAGTTGCGCTCATTAAGCATTTTTCTTCGCGCCGCCCTTATTTAAGACTCTTTTTCCTCTTGTCCTTCAGTCCTTGGAAACTTTCTCATAATTTTCTTGGCTATGCGTTGTCCAGCGGCTACATTGAATTCAAAGTTTAGTGATTGGGCACTGAGGATCAAGGAATCATCATCCAACGGAAAATGGACTGAAGTGATTTCACAGTATCATGAATTGAAAATTGCAGGTGCTCTGCCACTTCTAGATCTATCACTCTTTCCTCTCTTTCTAAAAGTATATTCTCATCATCCCCGTACTCATGCCGAGTCTCTGCATGCTAGCTTGATCAAGCAAGGTAATGAATAATATACTTATAATGGGAATTCCATCATGAGCTTTTAATTCAAGTCTGGGGAGTTAGATTCTGCTGTGAGCTTTTTCGATTTAATGAGATGCAGAGATTCTGTTTCTTGGAATATTTTGATTCATGGGTGCCTCGATCGCGGTTGCTTGATTATGGATTGCGACGGTTCAAAAGTGCCAGGGTTGCTGGGTTTGAACCCAACATTTCTACGTTGGTGCTAGTAATTGAAGCAGTTCGTAGCCTTAGAGGAAAGCTTGAAGCTTTACAATTACACTATTACATAATCCGTAGTGTGTTTTTGGGTAGTTCAATTCAAAATTCATTGATGTGTAGCTATGCGTATGAGGATATGAAACGTGCAAGGAAACTGTTTGATGAAATGCCCGAGAAAGATGTCATCTCTTGGAGCGTGATGATTGGTGATCATGTGTAGGAGCTGAAACCCCAGCTTGGACTGCAGATGTTTCAAGAGATGATATCGAATCCAAAAGAATAAGCCAGATGAAGTTATATCATTGTCAGCGTTCTTAAAGCTTGTGCGAATTTGGTCAATATTAGTATGGGAAGAACAGTACATGGGTTAACGATTTTCAGAGGTTTAGCTTGTGATTTGTTCGTTAAAAACTCTTTGATTGATATCTATTCGAATTGTCGTGATATTGGTTCTGCATTTAGTGTTTTCAATGAGATGTCTTTGTGGAACAAAGTCTCATGGAATTCAATGTTATCTGGATTTGTCCTTAATGAAAATTATTCAGAAGCGTTATCTCTGATTCAGTCGATGCAAAAGGAGGGAATTGAAGCAGATGAAGTTACTTTGGCGAATATACTTCAGATCTGCAAGTACTTTGGAAACCCATATCAGTTCAAAGCAGTTCACTGCATCATGATTCGTCGAGAATGTGAATCAAATGAATTAGCAGTGAGTTCTCTAATTGAGGCTTATGCTAAATGTTATCTTGTTCATTATGCGTGGAAAGTATTTATTCGGATGAGAAGGAAGGATGTGGTTCTATGGAGTACATCGATTGCTGCATTTGCGCATTGTGGGAAGCCTGAAAAAGCAATAACTGTTTTCCAAGAGATCGATGAGGCAACAGAGACCGAATCAAATCACGATTATACATCTTTTGGAGGCATGTTCAGCTTCGGGCGAACTGAACGAGGCAAAGTGGATTGCAATTCGAAGAAATTGGGCTGCAGAAGTAGCTGTTGGAACTGCAATTGTTTGTATGTACTCTAAATATGGAGATATAAAAGCCTCAAGAAAGGCTTTCAACCAAATTCCTAATAAACATGTTGAAACTTGGAGTGAAGAAATTTTAGACTGGACCGTTACATTGAAAAATTGACACGTAAGCAACAAAAGTATCGGGAAAATAAAAAATACTTATGTGTTAATTTTTCATTTGGAAGGTCCACATGGACTGGGTCCATTGTATAATTTCCCAAGTGGAGCGCCATGATAGCTGCATATAGTATGAACGGTCTTCCGTGTGAAGCCTTAGATATGCTAGACGAAATGAAATTGTGTGGGATTTGATAAGTGCCTTTTATGCACGTAATTTGTCTTTGTTTATAAGCTTTAATTGCTATATTTTAGTTAACTTAGGCGGATTTATTTCATTTTGTGTAATTACTCGTACTAGAAACTTTGAAGTTGAAAATAAGCTTAAAGAGCCGATTTTGGGAGCTTAGAGTGCATAAAGGATGGAGCTTAAAGTCATAACCCATGAACACGGCTTTGTGGAGTGCTGTTGATGCTGAAAATGAGTCTAGAAAGTTGTTTTGCATAAACCAAGATCCTGGCTTAAGGGGAGCTACAACTTTGAGGAGTTTTTATGGGATTAGAAGACTTCCTGATTAGTTTTATTTTATTTTTATCAGTTTTTAATTTTATTTGGGATATTCTCTAATTTTCCTAATTAGAGTTTTATTCTATTTAGGTTTTTATTTTTTTTCCCTTCCAACTTTTATAAAAAGAGTCTTCTTCTTCTTACAGGGGAGGAGTTTTTAACGTTTTAGTTTGAGTTTTCTTTTAGTTTTAGTTTTTTCTTTCTCTCATATAGAGATAATTTTCTTTTCTAACTAGGAGGAATTCGGTCTTATAGAATTAACTGTGAAATCAATTGTTTTTACTTTCTTCTTTAATTTAAGTAATTTATTGCATTCTGTTCTTGTTACTTTTGCATGATTTAATTGAATAATTGATTTAATTATTTACTTGTAATTGATTTGCTAGTTAGGTGATTAAATACGTAATCGTTTAATTCACTTAACCTAGGTAGCGAATAACATGGTTAATTATGGACAAGTTTTTAATTCATGTTATGGATGAAATTGATATGCTTTAAATAATCTCGCTTGTGTGATTATTGAGTAGAATTAGTGTCTCTTTTGTGTGCTAATGCTTTTGATTGAATTAAATTCCGAAACTTGTTTGAAACTGTTTGATTAAATAGAGATAATTAATGAGCTTTTTTTAGTTATCTATTCTGTAAGAAGAGACTAGGCGATTCATGCTTTCTGATAACTATAGCTAATTTATTTGAATGCATTGGAGTTATCTTTTGTGTTTGATCGATGATCGGTTGGTTTGACTCAAGACTTGAATCCACCTTCTAGCTGTAATATATTTCATATAGATTTTTACTTGATTATTTAATCTATGTTATTTTCAAATTTTAATTGCAATTTATAAACAACTCCTTTTTACTTTTCTTGCTTAATTTTAGAAGAAATAATCAGGCCAATCTCTGTGGATTCGATCCTACTTCAGCCTTGCTACATATTTTGGTTTTGAGGAGTAGGTATTTATTTTTGGTGTTTACGACATGCACCAAGATTAGGCCGGATTCTCTGACAATTTTATATGCATTTGCTGCTTATAGTCATGACAGGTTAATAGAAGAGGGGATCTCTGTTTTCAAATCAATGGTTTAAGAACATGTTGTTGAACCTAGTTTGGAACACTACTCATGTGTGGTTGACATGTTAAGTCGCGCTGGAAAGCTTAATAGTGCAATGGAGTTGATAGAGATGATGCCTGAAAGTTTGAAGAATGGTGCGAGTGTTTGGGGGCCGATATTGAGCGCTAACTATGAGAACTCTAAGCTCGGTGAAAAAGTGGTGTATCGTATTCTTAAGCTTGAACCATTGAACTCGGCTGGCTATTTATTGGCATCAAGCATGTATGGTGCAGATGGTTCATGGATCGACATAATGAGGATGAGATTGTTAGCCAAGGAGAGAGAAGCAAGAGTTGTTACTGGTTATAGCTTAACTCCTATTGATAACAATGCCCATAGAATTGTTGCTCAAAACAAGTCGATGTCATTTTCTGATTCACAGTCTTCTTCGTAGACTTATTCCTATAAATTTTATAAGAAACAAGAAATTCTTCAAAAAGTTAAAAAAGAATTTCTGAATTATTAAAATAAGAAAAATAATTTGCTGATTTAGAATATGATAAAATCTAAAGAATCCTACGATATAAGGCTCCAAATTAGGAAGAGAAATTAAATTCTTAAAATAAAATAAATCAGCAGTTATAAAAAAAACTAAACATGCACAAGCGGGTTTCTTTTAAGTCAAATTTTGGTCTATGTATTTTGATTAGGTCTTAGTCACTATACTGTGTAAATTTTAAGTAATGTAGCCCATAATGGACAAAATTGTCATGCGGGCCTGTACTCTTAGCTAACTAATGCATTATCGTCCATGTCACATGTAATTTCGTTAATTTTTGCCTAGGTTGTTAGCAAAATGTAGAAAATATGCCCATAGATTTATTAGTTAGGGGCAAGATTGTTGAAAATTACAAGTATAAAGAAACTAAGACCAAATTGAAATACAAAAACTTATTGGAGAAATTAGATAAATACGTGAGTTAATTCGCTTAAAAAAATTTCCAGCCGGTGAACAAAAATTTCCGATCGGCCGATAAATCTGAATTAATTCAATTCAATTCAATAAGAACACAATTAAATTAATACAAACAACAACTTCATTTAAAACATAAGTCTAATCCAAACAACAACACAATCAAATTAATCCAAACAATTCAATACAAATAACATACTAACCATTATTTTTTTTCTAATTGAAGGAGACGATGAAGAACTAGTAACATGAGAAGTTTTGAGAGGTTTTAAATAGTTTTTGCGAGATGCCAACTTTTGAAAACACTGCATAATATCTTCTTCATCAATGCTAATGAATATCTTTTTTTCAATGTAACACAATAAGTAATCTGATAGTAACTCATCACCCAACCTGTTGCTCAGATTAGTCTTCACAATATTCATGGCAGAAAAACATCTTTCAATAGTAGTTGTTGCAATTGGTAAGACCAATGCCAACTCAATAAGCCGATACACCAAAGGAAAACAAATGTGATACTTATTCTCCACCATCTTTCTTGTAAGAGCTCCGATATCATCAAGATTAGAGAATTCTGGATTCTCTATCAAAGCAAAAATATATAGTTTAAGTTGGTAGCTAATCTCGACTAGCTCAATACTATAGAAATCTTCAGAGTATAACCTAGCAAGATTGAGTACTTCATGATGATCAAAATGAGCATATGAGTTTGAAGTATCAAGACTCATTATGCCCTTAAGCAGATCTGTGTTTGCCTCATTGAAACGATTGTTCAATTCTATATCAACCTCATCAATTACCTATTATTGTATGAGTAAAAACAATTTAGAACACTATCCATTTAAAGAATAAAGACCAATGACATATATATATCAATTACCATAAAATAAAATGAAATACCTTTGCAAAGATTTCCACCCGAAAATGGTGAAAATGAGTCACAGGTTCTCTATCAATAAGTGTTCTACTACAGCTTTCAATAATGTACTCCATATTGGGCACATTAATTTTTTGTTTCACAGAAAATTCAGTGGTTTCTTTCAACAACTTTTCCCAACCATCTTCTCTGTATGTTTGTAACTTCTTTTTCAGCGCTTGAACCATATGAACAGCAGTTCCTATGTTTTGATCCTTGACTTGAAGAATCTTTGATAAAGGATCTGTCACTCCCAAAATATACAACATTAACTTTCCAATAAACACAAATTCAAAAGAACCCATCTTATTCACCAAACCCTTAGTTGTGCCTTGATTTTTTCTTGTATCACCATCTTTATTTATTGCCAAAAGCACTTCTTCTACTGAATTCCACATATAAAAAAGCCGGAGTAATGTTTTATAGTGAGAACCCCAATATGTAGTCCCTAGTCTTGCTAAACTTTTTTCTTGATTCTGCCCCTTTCCTGTTGAAATCTCTCCACTTTGTATTTTCTTCACCACTTCTTCATGGTGTAATTGGTGAAAAGTATTCTGCTTTTTGCATGAACCTCCAACCATATTCACAATCATAGAAACATAGACAAAGAATTGGCTCACATCATCATTTTCCTCTGCAGCAAACACAACAACCAACTGAAGTTGGTGAGCAAAACAATGAATATAATGCACGTGCTTGTCTTCATTTAGAATAAGTGATTTCAATCCATTAAGCTAACCGCGCATATTAGAAGCCCCATCATAACCTTGAACTCTAAGTCTTGACAATGATAATCCATTATTCACAAAGAATTCATCAACGCCATTCTTTAAACATTATGCAAAAGTCTCAGTTACATGAACCACTCCAACAAATCGTTCAATAACTTCTCCATTATCATTCACAAATCTCAAAACCACAGCCATTTGATCCTTCACAGAACTATCTCGGGCCTCATTAAACAAAAGAGAAAAGAACTTGTCTGTGATCTCATTCAAAATGAATTTTCTCGTTTCTTTTGCACAAGCTTCAATTATTTGTCTTTGAATGGTAGACGAAGTCATTTGATTATTTTTAGGAGCATTTGATTGCATTACTTTATTTGCTTCTTCATTATATTTACAATACCAACTAATGAGTTAAAGAAAATGACCTATGTGCATTGATTCATTAAACTCATCGTGTCCTCGAAAACCAAAACCTTCCCCTAAAAGGTATCAAGCTACTCTTACAACCGTTGTCAATCTAGTATGATACTCATCATTTAAAGAATCACTTTTGGATGACAAAACAAAATCCACATTCTCTCTTTGGTTTTGATATTGACCAGCCTTAACTCTAGCATAAGTGTGTGGACTATTCGGACCTCCTTCATGACCAACAAAATTTTCTATTGCATGTTTCCAATTATTATACCCAACTTCTGTAAAAGAAGTAGCTCCACTTTTATTGCTATTGGTAGGAAACAAGTAGCAATATAAACAAAATGCTTTGTCTTTAGAAACATTGTACTCTAGCCAAGCAAATTTTTTAAACCAAGCAGATTGAAACCTCATTTTACATCCACTATAATTACTTTGAGGAAATTGATGCCCAATTGGTTGATAAGGCCCTAACTCTAAGTATCTCCTTCTTAATGTATCTGTCATCTCAAATGGATAACTATCAATAGGTTTCCTTAATCCTGGATCACCAATAATATCATTATCTGAAACTTCCACTTCTGTGCGGGCTCTTTTTTCACTAGCTTTATCAACAGGGGTTTCATTACTAGTTGAGATGGTTTGGGATTTGATAAAGGATTCCACTTTGTTCTAATAACAAATTTATCCATATTTCTAATTCCTATAAATAAAAAAACACTATAATCAATTTATCAATTCATAACTAAATTCAAACATACATTATCAATTCAAACCTAGAAATAACAATACACAATCAATTCAATTCAAACCCATATTCAAACCTAATTTATCAATTTATCAATTCAAACCCACATTCAAACCTAATTTATCAATTCAAATCTAAAAGTAACAACACAATTTACACAATCAATTCATCAATTCAAACCCACATTCAAACCTAATTTATCAATTCAAATCTAAAAGTAACAACACAATTTACACAATCAATTTATCAATTTATCAATTTATCAATTAATACCTCAATTTATCAATTCAAATGTAATTTACACAAATATTTTTCTTTAAAAGCTAACTGAAATAAAACCTAAATAAATTAGAAACCTAACATTTAAAATTAAAAATAACCGAATAATAAGAAGCAAAGACGGCCGGCTGAGATGGAGGATGGACGTCGTCGTCGGCTCGGCAGCAGTGGCGGTAGGTAGGCGGGCGGGAGCGCAAAGAGGAGAGGAGGAGAGCTAGGTGAGGGACGAGAAGGATGTTCTCTGGTTTTATTTCTTTTCCCCAAATGCCAGGACAAAACGACGTCGTTTTGCCCTGGTCTATTTTATTTTTTAATTTCCAGTCTGTTTTATTTTTTTTAAATGCCACATTTTGCCCTGAAAATTAAAAAAAAAAGGCCAGGGCAAAACGGCCCTGGAAAAAAAAACAAAGGGCTGATACAGGGGCTTTCACCCCTGTATCAACGATGAAGAGCAGGGCCATTTAGGGTTTATCCCTGTTCTTCGGGGGGGGGGGGGGGGGGGCACGCGGCTAGAAAGCCCCCTACTCAGAGGTTTTTCCGGCTGCTAAGGGGTTAGCTGCCCCCCTCCATGACCTCCCTTAGCGTCGCCCCTATTTACATTGTTACACTCCCTGGACCTATTTGCAGATCATTTACATCAATCGACAAAAGCATCGAATGCCTCAAATATAATAGGTTTAAGAATAAAAGATCCAGGTGGTTGTGAAGTATCAAAGGTTTTGAGGCGTTTTTTAATTGGAAAAAAAATTGATATGCTTCCACACATTTGCATCTAGAGATAAAATTTCATCAAAGTCCCAAAATTTTAATTTGTGTTGCTAAAATTATTAAACATTTAATAAGCAAGTATACCGAATTATCTTTATGGCATCCTAACCTGCACAATAAAGCTTCAACTTTGTCATATCATTACATTTTTACCAAAAAAAAAAAAAAAAATATGAATCCATATTTTTAAAAGCTTTAACTTTTTTTTACTTCATCTTATTTTCTTATTATTATTTTGGTAAAAAAAAATCATTGTGACATGGAGGTTTATTGTGCAAATTAATTAAGATATTGTTAGTCTCACATGGACTACAAATAATCCTTGAAAAGTGAGTATGATTAAATATCAAATAAAAATTCTTTGTCAGTTGTAAGCGCCGGAATTTTGCTTCTTCAAAAAAAAAAAGTATAGTCATACGACTTTAACTATAGTCGTACGACTGTAGATTGCGGCAGGTGAGCCAATCCACACCTAAAAAGCTAAAAAAACAAAAAAAAAGGGGGGGATGAGAAGAGAGAGACAGAAAAAACGAAAGGGAAGGAAAAGAAGGAGAGAAAAGAAAAAGAGAGAGGGAGAAAGAAGAAGAGAAAAACAAGAAAAGGAAAGAAACTCATCATCAGAATCCCTTAACATTTGGAAATCTCTGGAGCGACGCCAGGGGTCAATCCTATGGTGGACGCATGCTAAAAAGGTAGAACTCCTTTTCCCTTCTCTTTTACAAGCTTTCTGGGTGATTGGTGTGGTTTGTGCCATTTTCGTTCATTTTTCTGCGTTTCTGCTTCTGGAAATCAAGAACAGTCATACGACTTTTCTTGAGTTTGATGAACAGTTGTACGATTGTAGTTACAGTCGTACGAGTATTCTTGATTTCTAGTGTTTTCTTTCCAGTTTACTTCAAATAATTTTGGTGAAATCCTGACTTTGGGTCACTTACAGTCGCACGACTATAATTTACAGTCGTACGACTGTAGTTACAGTCGCATGACTGTAACGTATTTCAGAATCAGAATTTCTGTTTTTATCCTTAAAAATTTCCAAAAATCCCAAAAAAATTCAGAAATCTCCAAAAATCATCAAAATGAATTTTGTTGTGTGCATTCACGACCATAGATTCAATTTTCAGTAAAATTGGATTTAGAACAATGCCACGACGGAGACCCAGTTCTCCCGAAAACCGACCCACCTCACATGTAAAAAAAATGCATGTAAACCGGAAAAATTGTTTTCAAAATGATTTTCACACAAAAACCAAAATACAGGGACGTTTCAAAATGTTTTCCAGGTCTAACCGGGTCGGTTAGCCGAGCCAGCCCGGTTATCCCCTAAATGCATGCCCCTAATTCTTAATTTCCCATTTTGTCATGTTTGAGTCCAACTTATGACGTGCCGTATTTGGTGCTAACCTTCTGTTTTGCAGGTTTTAATTTCTTTTATTTTTATTTTGGATGTAATTTAATAGAATTAATCGTGTATCCTAGGCGATTGTAATTTGTTAGATTCTCGTGTATATTAGGCGCTTGTAAAAGTGAGTTCGAGAGTTTTTATTTTTTATTCGATCAGGTTGTAATAATTTAATTATTTACTATTTTACCTTAACCTGTATGCGAGCTGTATGTCTATTTATTTCAATAAAATTGACTTTAGAATTTGAAATACCATCTTTGAACATTGACCAATATTTATTTTAATTAGACACGAAATAAGGGACTTGTCCGGAGCCAAATCTGTGGGTAGTGTAGCGGCCGTTCATCTGGTTCAGATACATTATAAATTTCCCGGTTGAGCTGAGCCGGGTGGCGACTCTACAATATTCATTGAGACTTAGGTCTCGGTTCTTTAAAGAATTAATTCCATTTATTTTCTTTAAAACCGATTTTCCATTCTTAAAAACCCCACGCGAGGGAGGGGCCCGCCCGAGATCGTGGCGCCCCTTCCGAAAGGGAGTCTCGTGTTCCGTCGAAAATGTTGTCCGCTCACAGTGGCGACTCTGCTGGGGATTTCTTAAAAAAGTTTTCTCAAAAACTTAAAAAGAATTTGACAAGCCCTGAAAAGTGTCGAATTAAAATAAGGTGGATGATTCTCGATTGGTATTTTATTTTGCATTCTTAGCTAGACATGCTTGCATTAGATTTAGTATCCATTTTCAGCCTGGTGGATTGTTGAAGTGTCACCTTTGTTCCTCATGGTCTTAGGGGCACGGATAAGAAACACCACTCATAGCCTCGTACGAACCCCTTCATTCGGACCCTTGAGTCGGGAGAAGTGAGGAGTATATTTTGCTATGGGAACCTTGATTTTTAACCCGACTTGGATGGAACTCATATAGGCAGCCCTAGTTGGATTCCTTTAGGATACCAAAATAATAGTGTGAATAAAATAAAATCGCGTCTTCATCACCCATGGTTGGTGATCGAAGTGAACCCCACCTAGGACTTGGTTAGGATTTTTGAGACTGACCACGCTCGGAGAAATGAGGTTGGAAGAATTCGCTTCGTATGCTACATGTTACATGCTTCTCGACATTTCACAACATACCATAATCACCATTTTCCATATACGATTAACATTTTCCATTCATAAAACATTTTGTGTGAGAATAACCCACATTTTTATGCAGCCACTCACATTTTATTTTCGTGTGCAATCATTGAGTCATCCGTTTGCCATTCATACTAACCATTTCTTTTTCAGCCATAACATTATATTTGTGTGATTAGCGTTTTTTCACATAGCATACATAACATCATTATGTGTGTCATACACCCTAACCACGTTTTTGTGCAGCCATTTGCATTTTGTGTGTCATAAGCATTCACGACATATCACCTAAATTAAATTAGGGGCATTCCAAGGACGCCCACCACGATCATATCATTCCATCATATATCGGGTATCCTAAAATACCCGTGTTTTGCCAATGCACCAGATTGCATTCGGCCATTCCACCAAATCATTTCATTCAATAGAGACCACAACGGTCCAAGGTATATTTCAGTGTGACAACCCACACGATGCATTTCATGACACCATGCTTATTCACCATAAACATCATATAACACCATAGCCCACATCGGACCATTTCATGACATTACTACATTATTCAAGGTGCTCCCCGAGTGCCGGATTAGTACACATGTAAGGGCATTTCATAACATCCCAAATCATAAAAGGTGTTCCCCGAACGCTGAGTTTCTGTCCGTGTCTCCTATGACACATGACTTTCTTACAACATCATTTCATTTCATATGCTCAAAAGCATCGGAACTCTGTCCATGGGCTGGTCCCATGTGACCATTTCATATCATCTCATAGACCTTTAAAGCGTCGAAACTCTGTCCGTGTGTCAGTACACACGCGACCATTTCACAAAATTCATTAGGTGCCCCAAAAGCACCGAACTTCTACCCGTGTGGCGGTCCACACGTGTTCTTTTGCATAGCATTGGGTGCATTTGGAATGTCCAGAATAAAAAAAGAGAATGAATAGAAAAAGGTCACATTCATTATCATCCACATTCACGAAGCATCATCCAAGCATTATCATCCACACCATCCAACCATGCACTTTTTAGCCCTAACAGTCTTCATGTGCATTAAACCAGAATAAGCTGGGACGTCCTAGAATAAGATCCCGGGCTGCAAGAGCATGTCAGAGTGAAACATCAGTCGAATCAAGCAACGCAACAGAATCCAGAGAAGAAGTAGCAATGGCTGATCAAACGCCAAGCATTGCTAGTGTTCTGAGGGATTTCTTCCGATCCCAAGACTTTCGGGATATGCTAAAGGAAGAACTGAGGGCTGTTGTCAGGGAAAGTGGTGAAGCTGGTAATGGTGGAACAGGGAAAGAAAAAGAAGGGGAGACCTCTCAACAAGGGGCTGATGCTTCGACCAGCATAGAAAAGCTGCAGGAAATCGAGGCAGCTATGGAACAGAAAATGAAGGCTAAGTACTCTGAGCTAGATCAGATGATAGCTGAGCTGAAAAAGGGAGCCAACATCAGTTCGGGTTCCAAGCAGGGCGTCAACGTGGATGCCATGATAAATAAAGGCATCGAGACATTCCGTGTGTGGTTCCAAGTCCTCAAAATTCCTTCTTACAGAGGGCTCAGGTCACCAGAAGCTCACATCAACCTCTGTGCCCGTATAATGCTGACCGCGGGTGTTACCAAACAGTTGTTGGTCAACTTCTTCCCAACAACACTAGAAGAAGGAGCTTTGAACTGGTACAACTCTCTGACAGAGGAAGTACAGTCGGATTGGGAAACACTATCAGTGGCCTTCATCAAGTACTATAGCTTCAACACAAAAATCCAAGTGAAGCTATATGACTTGGAAAGGGTTAAGCAGAAGCTCAATCAACCCTTTGATGAGTATTATCAAAGGTGGATGAAAAAGATGATCCTGCTAAAGAATCGCCCAGATGAAGACGAGCTGATTCAGAAACTGATTGAGGGAAGCAGGGATGTCTATAGAGACAACATGAAGTTTTATGCTTTTAATGAACTCAGCGAGGTCTATAGCATGGCCATGAAGGTTGAGAGGGATGAAGAGGAAAAAGCAGCCAGTCAAAAGGGTGGCAGAAGCTTTAAGCACGGTCTGGGTAATCGATCGACAGCCGCCACCGGATCAAGCAGTGGATCCGGTTTCGGCTTTATAAACAAAAGTGACCAATCTCCAGAGGATGAGCCGACGGAAGTTGCTGTAGTGTCTCACCAACAAGGAGATCAAACTGGAGATTCACAGAATCAAGGCCTATCCCCGTGGACCCCTTCTTTGGCCAAGATTTTTGTGAAGTGCATGAATGGTGGCCTCTTGAATTCTCTGAAGCCATTCGAGAAGCCGACTGAGACAGACAAAGGCAAATTCTATTCCTATCACGTGACAGTGGGGCATCACACAAATGACTGCAAGCAACTACTCAGGGCTATTCGTCAACTGATCGCGGAGGGGAAAATCGTGGAGCCACCTTTGAAGCCCAGTGTGCAGACCAATCCTTTGCCCAGCTTTGACTAATCCAATCGAAGTGGGCGATGCAGCAGCAAAAGAAGACCCTCCGCATATGGAGGACGTTAATTATTTTGATGTATCTGTTTTGTTCTTTATCTTGTTTTGTGAACAATGCAGCCCACAAGGCGTTTAATGTAATGTAATTTGATTTCAGTTATTTATGTGATGTTTTCATGGATGGAACACTGTGTATGCATACAAAAATTCATTTAATGTCTTTAGCATACATGACACATCATTTCGTGAAATGAACCTAAGGACAGATAAACAACTAGAATGATATCCGTCCTGAAAGACCTCACGACTGGTAAGAGAAAGAAAGATTACAAAATGCCTAGAAGCATGGAAGGCTTTCATCTAGTCCTATGATGACACACCTAGAGATCGACAAACGATAGCAGGATGTAGAATTAGAGAGAATCCGGAAGACAAGTCTAGCTAAGCAGAAGTTCGGTGGATGAAAAAAAACATGGTTTCGTGTTTCGAAATAAGAATACATCTGTATCATATGATGTTTCACACCATATCATCCCCGATAATAGAACGCAAGTTCTGGGGCAACAGTACAATCATTCCAGAATAAAGGAGAGAGGTATCATGCATCGCTTCCATACCACCCATAAACCAGCAAGATAGTACAAGTAACTAAGAAGCACATCAAAAAAAAAAAAAAAACGCAGCCATCAATCTGCAGGATCAAGGCAGTCCTACAGCGAAAGATAGAGACCAGATCGTCAACCCCTTCAATCGGGACAGGCTCAGGTTTCCATAAAAAAAAAGAAAAAAAAAAGTCCGATGGATTGAAAATCACGAAAGCAATCCATGCAAAAGTTAGGATAGTGAGATGGGCACCACCAGCAGGAAAATCCACAGGGGCCAGTTGGTGGCAGGCGTGGGTTCGTTCAAGACGGATACCATACTCATCTTGTCCTTAATTTCATTTCATATATAATGTGCATCATGCTAAAACATTATCAATGAATGAATGAATGAATGCCTTGCCCTGTTCATTTAAATATCCTAAGTTTACTTGAAATTGAATTCACATCGTGCATCATACGTGGCTATACGCATGTGAGCTTCAGCAATAGCGAGGAGCAACCAAGTCCTACAAGACTTCCCACAATCATCTCATCATCGGAGGGTGTATTGAATTGGAAGTCTTTTTTCTAATTCCACAACATATTAAAAAAAAAAAGAGAGCTCGCTGAGGTGAAAACCGAAAAGGCTCCTCAGGCAAAAATTAGAGCAGCCCACTAAGTTGAAAACCCATATAGGGCACATGAAAAGCTTGCTAAGGTGAAAACCGAAAAGGTGCCTTAGGCAAAAGTTAGGGTAACTCGCTGAGTTGAAAACCCACTTTGGGCGGCTCATGCAAACTTTAGAGCACTTTCAAATTCATGAAGCCCAAGGGTAAGGAAGGCAAAACTCCTCCGTCGTTCCCCCAATAGGAACATTTCATTAATCCTCAACAAGATCCTCTGCATTATTTCTCAACGACATCATTGCTCAGAACAACATCACTTTCTCTCCAATAGTCATCATATTTCCGCATTAGCCATCATATATCCCTGGCAGGATCATAAGAATTATATTGCGCACAAAATGTTGCTTCTCCCACTATGGACGATCAATGGCACAACATGTCTTCCCCAGAAAGAACCTGGAATGTCAAGATCGAGCAAATGGGGCGAAATGCATTTTCTAAATTTCATTTGCACATGCACACATTGAAACATATACATACATTCAAGACATACATGCATACATGTACATACATATCACAACCAACCCAGGCAAAGGTACCCATCATTGTCATCGGGTCGTTCTGAACAAGGTTCGCTCTCAAAGGAGAGACAGCGCAATGCTGGGGCAGAACAATCAAGTCTCCAAGGGGCAGAACATTCAAGCCGTATATATCCATGATCGAAGGGGCAAAAATTTTTGTTTCCAAAATCATCGATCAAGAGATAAATACTTATCCTCGAGCCGACCTCAAAATTAACATTCCTAAAGCTATCTCCTTTTCTTTATTCAAGCCAGATTTCAAACCCTTGAACTCCATTCCGTTCAAGCATGGTTGCAAATCCTTAAACCCATTTTCTCCATTCAAGTCAGATTTCAAGCCCTTGAACTCCAGTCCGTTCAAGCATGGTTACAAATCCTTGAACCCTCTTCTTTATTCAAGCCAGATTTCAAACCCTTGAACTCCATTCCGTTCAAGCATGGTTACAAATACTTGAACCCTCCTCTTTATTCAAGCCAGATTTCGAACCCTTGAACTCCATTACGTTCAAGCATGGTTACAAATCTTTGAACCCCTTTCTTCATTCAAGCTAGATTTCGAACCCTTGAACTCCATTACGTTTAAGTATGGTTACAAATCCTTGAACCACTTTTCTTCATTCAAGCCAGATTTCAAACCCTTGAACTCCATTACGTTCAAGCATGGTTACAAATCCTTGAACCCTCTTCTTTATTCAAGCCAGATTTCAAACTCTTGAACTCCATTACGTTCAAGCATGGTTACAAATCCTTGAACCCTATTCTTTATTCAAGCCAGATTTCGAACCCTTGAACCCCATTACGTTCAAGCATGGTTACAAATCCTTGAACCCTATTCTTTATTCAAGCCAGATTTCAAACCCTTGAACTCCATTACGTTGAAGCATGGTTACAAATCCTTGAACCCTATTCTTTATTCAAGCCAGATTTCGAACCCTTGAACTCCATTACGTTTAAGCATGGTTACAAATCCTTGAACCCTATTCTTTATTCAAGCCAGATTTCGAACCCTTGAACTCTATTACGTTTAAGCATGGTTACAAATCCTTGAACCCTATTCTTTATTTAAGCCAGATTTCGAACCCTTGAACTCCATTACGTTCAAGCATGGTTACAAATTCTTGAACCCCTTTCTTCATTCAAGCCAGATTTTGAACCCTTGAACTCCATTACGTTCAAGCATGGTTACAAATCCTTGAAGCCCTTTCTTCATTCAAGCTAGATTTCGAACCCTTGAACTCCATTACGTTCAAGCATGGTTACAAATCCTTGAACCCCTTTCTTCATTCAAACCCAATTTCGAACCCTTGAACTCCATTACGTTCAAGCATGGTTACAAATCCTTAAACCCCTTTCTTCATTCAAGCCAGATTTCGAACCCTTGAACTCCATTACGTTCAAGCATGGTTTCAAATCCTTGAACCCCTTTTCTTTATTCAAGCCAGATTTCGAACCCTTGAACTCTATTACGTTCAAGCATGGTTTCAGATCCTTGAACCTCTTATTATTTTAAGTCCACCCAATCCCAGTAAGATTTCAAATCGTCAAAATTTCATCTTCCTTTGCCCCGGGTAACATAGACCCGATATCGGCCTATCCACAATCCATCTTCCTTTGCCTCGGGTAACCTAGACCCGATGTCGACTTATTTCTTCCTCAGCTTTGCCTCGGGTAACCTAAACCCAATATCAACTTATTTCTTCCTCAGTTTTGCCTCGGGTAACCTAGACCCGATATCGGCTTATTTCAATGGTGGGTTCTTTCCTGTGTCTGCAGCGCTTTGAGTCACGTTTCTCAAATTCACATCAACTATCCCAAACTAAGATCGGGTGGTGAATTTGATCACGCGAGGGGCAGCTGTAAGCGTCGGAATTTTGCTTCTTCAAAAAAAAAAGAGACTATAGTCGTACGACTTTAACTAAAGTCGTACGACTGTAATTAAACTACAGTCGTACGACTGTAGATCACGACAGGTGAGCAACCCACACCCTAAAAGCTGAAAAAACAGAAAAAAAAGGGGGATGAGAAGAGAGACAGACAGAAAAAACGAAGGGGAAGGAAAAGAAGGAGAGAAAAGAAAAAGAGAGAGGGAGAAAGAAGAAGAGAAAAACAAGAAAAGGAAAGAAACTCATCATCAGAATCCCTTAACATTTGGAAATCTTTGGACCCAAATCCCTAACCCTAACTCAAGGAGAAAAGTGCGGATTTTAGTGGATTGGAGCGATGCCAGGGGTCAATCCTACGGTGGATGCATGCCAAAAAGGTAGACACTCCTTTTCCCTTCTCTTTTACAAGCTTTCTGGGTGTTTGGTGTGGTTTGTGCCATTTTCGTTCATTTTTCTGCGTTTCTGCTTTTGGAAATCAAGAACAGTCGTGCGATTGTTCTTGAGTTTGATGAACAATCGTACGACTGTAGTTACAGTCGTACGAGTGTTCTTGATTTCCAGTGTTTTCTTTCCAGTTTACTTCAAATAATTTTGGCGAAATCCTGACTTTGGGTCGCTTACAGTCGCACGACTGTAACGTATTTCCAGAATCAGAATTTCCGTTTTTATCCTCAAAAATTTCCAAAAATCCCAAAAAAATTCAGAAATCCCAAAAAATCATCAAAATGAATTTTGTTGTGTGCATTCACGACCATAGATTCAATTTTCAGTAAAATTGCATTTAGAACAATGCCATGACGGAGACCCAGTTCTCCTGAAAACTGACCCACCTCACATGTAAAAAAAATGCATGTAAACTGGAAAAATTGTTTTCAAAATGATTTTCACACAAAAACCAAAATACAGGGATGTTTCAAAATGTTTTCCAGGTCTAACTGGGCCGGCTAGCCGAGCCAGCCCGGTTATCCCCTAAATGCATGCCCCCAATTCTTAATTTCCCATTCTGTCATGTTTGAGTCCAACTTATGACGTGCTGTATTTTGTGCTAACCTTCTGTTTTGCAGGTTTTAATTTCTTTTATTTTTATTTTGGATGTAATTTAATAGAATTAATCGTGTATCCTAGGCGATTGTAATTTGTTAGATTCTCGTGTATATTAGGCGCTTGTAAAAGTGAGTTCGAGAGTTTTTATTTTTTATTCGATCGGGTTGTAATAATTTAATTATTTACTATTTTACCTTAACCTGTATGCGCGCTGTATGTCTATTTATTTCAATAAAATTGACTTTAGAATTTGAAATGCCATCTTTGAATATTGACCAATATTTATTTTAATTAGACACGAAATAAGGGACTTGTCCGGACCCGAATCTCTGGGTAGTGTAGCGGCCGTTCGTCCGGTTCAGCTACATTATAAATTTCCCGGTTGAGCTGAGCCGGGTGGCGACTCTACAATATTCATCGAGACTTAGGTCTCGGTTCTTTTAAGAATTAATTCCATTTATTTTCTTTAAAACCGATTTTCCATTCTTAAAAACCCCACCCGAGGGAAGAGCCCGCCCGAGATCGTGGCGCCCCTTCCGAAAGGGAGTCTCGCGTTCCGTCGAAAACGTAGTCCGCTCACATCGGTATAAATAAGATTTTAAGAATTATTCTTGGTAACAAAAAAAAAAAAAAATTCATGAGAATGATTTTACAAAACAAATGCAAAATTAAAATGTTTTGTAAATGCTTGACTTGGTTAAATTTGTCTCCAAATATAAAATGTTACTCTAGAGAATATATAAATAAATTAGTAATAGTAAAATATAAAAAGTTGAGAGTTGAGAGAAAATGGAGACACAGAGGTTTGTAAGGGTTCAGTTAACAATGTCTACGTCTCTCCCCAAGATCACATCTCGAGATTTTCCATTATAATTCTTTTAGCCAAACAATAATCAAGTCATGCATCCCTTTTTGTTGAGCTGTAGTGACAAACTATAACCAATTTACAAAACTCGGATACTTGCAAAATCCACTACACTTTTTATCGAGTTCAAGTGAAAAACTATATTTTTCCAAGACAAAGTATATATCATCATATGAAAAACTCCCACACACACACACACTTTGTGTGAAGAATAATCTCACAAAATGATTTTTAGAAGAATTAACAAAGATGAGGTACTCTTGAATAATTTGAGCTTAGGAAGAATTTTGGAAAACTTTTGATGATAACCTTGGATGTATAATGCAAGTCTCCCACCTTGGAATGAAGCCTTGAAACTCTATTTATAGTCAAGATTTGGAAACTAGTCGTTTATATTTGTTCATAATCGTTAAACACAATTGTCACATCACTTGTCAAGTGTGTCTGCTTCAACAATTAGTCCACTAATTTTAACTTAGTTTCAGCAGTCCTTTAATCTTTAAGTCTACATGTTGATGGGCTATTCTTTTCTTATTTGCTTGTCTTTTTATATTTATTCCAAGTATTTTTACTACTTCTTTGAAACGGACTAAAGCTAGCCTTTTATTGTATCTTGTAAAGATAGTATTCATGATGATGCTTCATTGTGTAAATAACTCTTTTATGTGAATGAAGCATTCTTATAACTTCTGATTCAATCAAAATTTTCAATAAAACAGAAATAGCTCCCGTTAAGATTACACTCCATGAATTTAGGAATAGTAGAATCAAAATCTACTTTGAATTGTATTTCATTTTTGAATGAAATACATAGTTAAGAAAAATATGATTTTTCATGAATTTTCACGAAAAGGACCGCAATTTACCAAATTAGTTTTAAAAAAGAATAATTTGTAAATTATTCTAGATTGGTTTTGCATAAAAATCATCTTATCAAAATCAAAAGTAATTTGAATTTCTTAAAGACAAAATGAATTTAATATGCAGTATTGGTATTAGCAATGGCATATCGGCTAGCTTAAGAAACAATTTTATGTACGTTTAAGCTAATGATAAGTGAATGAGAATCTAAAGCATATATTACACTTTTAATACCAACTTGAAATCGCAGCACAAATAATAAAAGGGAATGGCGGTGATGGGCTAAAGTTAATTTATCCAGAGGCCCAAATTTGATTGGGCTTAATATAGGAAATTATTTTGGAAATTATATAAAAATATACAATTTTGAACTTTTTTTTTTCTTTTTTCACCCCGAGTATTTTAGTTTTCATTTCTAACTTTTCAATATTACACTTTTATGCACTTGTTCTTTTGTTAATTGCTTAATATGTTTATATAGGTTTAAAAACTCTCCGTGATTTTTTGTCATTCTCGATTTCTTCCTCTTTTGTTATCTCTCGTCTACGATCGTCGATTTCTTCTGTTGTTAACTTTCTCCTTTTCATTTCTTATTCTTTGTAAGCACTTGTTTTTTGCTTTCATTTTCTTATTGTTTATTTGGTATGTTAAACGCTTTACCTGTTTATTGTATTTGTTAAGTAGTAGCATGAGTAATTGTTGTATAATAGTACAATTCTTATGATCGATGATTTTTTATTGTTGAGTTGTAATTTTAAATTTATTTATATTATTGATGGTTAATCCTGTGATTTGATATGATTGAATTGAAAATACCATTTATGAGATCTATATAATAGAATAGATTTTTGTTTGACACATAGTTTGTTTAGTTTTTGCTTTTTGTTTTGTGAATGAAGTTGATTAAGACGAATGCCATTTGTTGAATTGTTTTTCTTATTTTATGGTAGTTCATCAAATTGTCAATTTTTTTTAATTTTTTTTCTCTTTTTTGTTTTTCTTTGTTGTGTGATATAGATTGTATCTGAAGGTATAATATTGGTATAACAATGATATCTTATACCATTATTATACCATTGTGATACCTTCATGATACTATTTTTATACCTTAATGATAGTTTTTATTTATTTATTTATACTATTGTTATATGTTTATGATACTATTTTTATACTTTCATTATATCATTGTTATACCATATTTGTTATTATAAATAATTATATCAAGTATAAATGTTAATTTTTGTGCTTTTGTTTTTTCTTCTTTTTTTAGTTTTTGTCGTTTTGTTTGAGGAATGGTGTCTACTCATTCTTGTTCTTCTCCTCCTTCACCTTATACATCTGTTTTAGATGTGTCTAAAAAAAAGAGAAGTAAGGTGGGTTGTTTGGATATAAAAGGTAAGAGTGTTAGGATAGGTAATAAATTAAGGTTTGAAACAATGGAAAATATTGAATCTTAAGGTTTGAAACAATGGAAACTATTGAATCTTCGTTGAATGGTGATCAGATGGAGTTGTTTAAAAACAGTTGTTTTTGGTATTTGTTTAATTTTTGTGAGTTGGCACCTGGTCTATCTGTACAACTACAATTGTTGAATTGCTTGGTGGAGAAGCTGGATATAAGTAATAAAGAACCTGATATTCTTTTGTTTAGGTTTGGCAATGTTTGTTTAAGATTTGGGCTTGGAGAATTTGCTCTAGTTACTGGGTTAAATTATGTAGGGAATGAGGAAAGTTTGTAAAGAGGGTTGGATAGCAATTGGTTTACTAAAAAATATTTTCATGGTAAGGAGCGTATTAATTTTAAAGCTCTTATGGATTGTTTTTGGAGGAGACCTTGGGACTATGATAAAGATACTGTGAGATTCGCTGTCTTGTTTTTTCTTTATGGTTTTCTTTTGGAATCTACTAGGTATTCAGTTGTTCATGGGAGTGATGTTTTTAGTATTGAAAAGGGTTTGTACAATGATTATGCTTGGGGTTGTCATATTTTTAATGATTTGATTAATTCTGTTAGAAGAAATTACAAACAACTGCTGGAATGTTTCATTTTGTTGGATTCCCTATTGCATTACAAATATGGTTTTATCAGCGTTGTGGTAAACTTGTTGGTAAGATTGCTAGTTTCTTGGCAGCTAAGGTGCCAAGGATGTTTTCATGGTTTGCAGTTGACAAGCCACAAAGTAAGACTTTAGGAAAGAAGTTGTTTGATGTACCTACTTCTAATGTAAAATATGTCATTACATGTGTTTTTTTTGTCTTAACTTTTTTTTTTTATTTTTTTGTAACATTTTTTTGAGATTGAATTCGTGGTATAGTTTATGATACCTTATGTTATTTTTATGATACTGTTTTCCTATTTATACCATTGTAATACTTTTAAGATACCTTTCTTATTGCTTTTGATACCTTCATGATAATGTTTTGTTCATTATAGTATCATTATGCCTTGGTTGTACCATTGTTATACATTTTATGATATTGTTATGTTCTATGTTTTATATATTTTTTTATTGTTATTTATGATACCTTCATTATACCATTATTCCATTATTTTTTGGTTGTGATATTATTATACCATTTTTTATACTATACTAATACCGTTATAACACTATTGTTATACCTTTATGATACCATATTAATGAATTGTTTTTTTAGCTGAAATTGAAGAACCTTAGTCCAACTCCTGAAGAGAGACAGACGCTAAAGTTGGATGGGCTGTTTGTTAAAGGCAAAAAAAAAAAAAAATTGCAGTTTGATGATATTGGGAATAGTTCTTCTTTTCCTACTCATGGTTCTGGAAATGTTGGAAGGCAGAATTGTTACTTATTGCTAATCAACAAAAGATGATGATTCAAGATTATAGGATTTTGAAGAAGGAGGTGAAGGATGAGATTACAATCGAATTGTGTTCCTTGAAAAAAGAAATGAAGTCTGAAATTTGGCAAACATTTTATCAGTTTATTTCAATATTTGCAAAAAGAAAAGATCAACTAAAAACATATGATGAGGTATTTTTTAAAAATGTTTTATGTTTGTATGCTTTTATACCCAAGTATAGCAAAATGTATATAATCTATACCTAAATCTAGGATAAGGTATAGATTTTATATTTAAGTTTTGTTTTAATGTGTCTGTAATCAATATGAAATTTCTTTTATATGTTGTTATTTTTTGTTTTTTTTTAAGGCGAGAAAAAGTTTTGCTGGAATGACTATGGAGGAAGATTTAGGAGCAGTTGGAAATGAGGACCCTTTAAAGGGAAGGGAAGATGCTCAAAACTTACATGTTGTGATAAGGTGTTGGTTGGGGAAGAAGTTGCTGGAAGTAGAGGGAAAATATCATTTGTGGTTGAAGCCTCAGATTTAGAAGATGATGAGGAGCAGGTGGATAATGAAGTAGAGAAGATTGTTAGGGATGGTGTTGTTACAACATCTGTAAGCAAAGAAGTAGGTGAAGGTTGTCATGAGGTATTTTTTTTGTCCTAACATCTAAGTTATAAGCTATAACAATATTATAAACAACAAATTAGTATAATGAAGGTATTATAACGAATAACAAAGGTATAGAAAATAAAAAACATAACAGTATCATAAGGTATGATAACTGTATCATGTGGAAAAATAAATGTTTACTGGTTTTTTCAAGTTAGGACAAAAATAGTGTGGAATTTGTAGTTTTGTAAGCTGATAATTTGAAGTAATTATGTTTTTAGGGTTTCTAAATTACTAAATTGCCTTTACAATTAAACAATATTCAATGAAAAGTTATCGATGATTTGTATTTGAATAAAGATTTGCATTCGTCGAAAGCTGGAAACAGAAAAAGAATACATGTTGATCAATTTTGTCATGAATAGCTGAATAGATCGAGGAATAGTAAAGCGTTCCTATTGGAGATGTAAATGGATTTGTGTTTAGTGATGAAGAAGAAGTTTCGTTGATTGACTTTCAGTAAGAGATTTTATTGAACGAGTAAATCATTTAATGACGATAAAGAATTTTTAATCACGATTTTTTGTTTTGTGAAAAGGTGTATAATGCTGTAATTTCAGAAAGTTTATTACAAAAAATAAGTAATTTTAAAAGTTTTTATTGTCGGACTATTATTTTCGGATTGGTGGGTGATTATTGTAATTAATAATTTTTATTATCTTTGTTGTATAAGAACCCCAGTAAACCCAAAACCCCATTCATAGCTAAAAAAATGGAGCCCTAATCAACTCTACTATAAATACGTATCATTCATCCGACTCCGAATGATGCAAGCATCACACCACAAGGATATGGAGGCATAGAGCATGGAGGCAAGAGAGATCCTATGGAGCTACCCATTGGTCCAATAACATGGAACCATGCAAAGAAGATGCAACAAATGCTTAATGGTCTAGTTATGCACTTATTTGAACGTATGGAGATTGGGGCTAATCACAACACACCAAAAATTCACATGGAGATAATTCAATTTTGTATTGTATTCAAGTCTATGAAAGTGATTATGGGTCTGATAGTAAAGTTTAGTTAGGTTGGGCGAATTGGAGTTCTATGTATGAGCTAAGGACAATTAAGTCTAAGCACTTAAGACACCCTTAGGGAATATATATGGATTTCAAATTGGGCTTAGGTATCTTTATTTAATTGTTGATATTATCAATAAGTGAGCTATTTTAGGCTTACAAATTAGCCCATAAACAATACCCAAAAGGGGATTTCGTTTTTTTTTTTTCATCCTTATTGTATAAGGATTAGTTTTAAGTTTTCCTTATTTGAATTGGTTTAATCTTTCCTAGATAGGGATGCATTCCAACACATCTTTTTAGGATTCCTAGTCAGATAAGGATTTGTTTTCCTTTTTAGTTTAGGGTTAGGTTTATGTTTTCTTTTTTAAATACCAATGTAATTGTTGACTTATCATATTACAAGTTTAATAAGAATATAACCTGAAATTTTCAGAATTTACTCTTTTTGTTGAGAATCCAGCCCGGGGTTGTTTTATAGCATTGTCAGTTTGTGAGATCGAGTTCTACATTCTTGCGATATTATCTTGACCGTGAACAAATATTTTGGTAAGGTACTTGTGAATCGCCCACTTTCAGGTTCTAAGAATGCTTAACTGAAGGTGTCAGGTTTGAATCCCTTTCATTGTTAATTAAACACCTTAGGATTGGATTGTTATCACTAATCTTTATTCATGTTTGTGAAATTTCAAATTATATATTGCTATTCTTAGTTATTATAGTTCATCCTTCTAAATTCTTTGTTGCAATTACATGTTTGTTTCCATTAAGTATTTAATTCTCTAAATGCATGTTTATTGCAATTGAATTGGTTTAATTGAACGAATACATATAAAATTCATATTCTGATTAAGCGTTCAATTTGGTTAAAATCCTTCAAGATAGACTGGGAAAAACTTATTAATCTTGATTTCTTAATTGGTATTATATCACTGATTCTAGCTGATAATGGACGAGTCTTTGTTGTTCTTCTCTCTAGGGTTGTGGAGGCCAAGCACAATGGTAAGCCGATTTTCACTTTCCCCTTGCTATGGATCTTGCATCTGTTTGTTTTATCTAATATTCACCGTTGAATTTTAGTGAATTTCTTAGTTTCTAATTATTCTTTTCCGATAAAATAGTTTATAGATGATTCAAATATGGTATGATGATTTAGTCTGTGGTTCTCAATCAATTGCGATTTCTCTTCTTTTTCTTAGTTCATTCTGATCGATAAGCAACACGTTTCATTTTTAATCTGGTAGTAGTAGTTCTTTTACTAGATTTTTAACCACTGTAATTATGTTGAACTTACTTAGAATGGATATATTATATGTGTTGTTCATTTGAGTTAGCCCAATGCCACTAGTTAAGAATTTCTTACTAAGAAATTCTTAATGAAAAATTCTTATGCTCCACTAGTTAAGCATTTCAAAGCTTGAGTTAGAGTTATTAGAAATGATGTTTTAACAAGAGTGGAAGAGCCTGAGAATGAGACCTAATTCCTAGTAATGGGATGTTGTATATACTAATCCCCGATACTCTTTTATGTATTGTTTAATGTTTGATAATGAAGTAATTAGAAATGAATAATGTTTGATCAAATGCAATGAATGACTTACAACCATTCTGGTTCCATTTCTAGATTCATCTCTTTGGTTTATATATTCAGAGGGTGAATTACAATGAATTCCTAATGGTCATTTTGGTATTGTTTCTTGATTCATTTCTGGTTTATGTTTTCTGTATATACTACAGAATCAGAATCCTGATAATTTTTTCCCCCATCCATACTTTTTTTTTAGGGGGGAGGGGGATGAAATGTTTAATGATTGTTCATACTAGCTTGCTAATGTGTTTGACAGTGAATTGCCTTTGGTTTGTGTTTCTCATTTGACAAGTTTTGTTGTGTAGGTGAACATTCCTAATGAAGGGATTTTTCATGGAAAATCAACTGATTAAAGCAGAAGCTTGGATCAATTTTTTCAAATCCATGACCCAGGAGCAATTGAAGTGGAAATTAAAAACATAAAAATGAACAAAGTAAGAGATGAAATCTCACCTCGTAAGTCTCTTCTAGAGATGGCTGCAGAAATCAAAATAGATTTCCTCCACGTACCCATGCATGAACGCCTAACTAGCAGGAACCCGTGCTAGTGGAGGATAGAAGCTAAGAGAGGATCTAGTGAGGAGGCTGAAATTTTCCTCTAAGGAAAAGCTCCTACTTGGCTAGATTCACTATGTCTAATTAGGGTTTGGGTTTTGCTTCACTTAAGTGGGTTTTTATACCTGTAAAATCCTAGGTCAAAATTAATTACTATGGGTTAAAATTTAATTTCAATTTCATATGTATAGTATTACATTAAACCATATAATATAACACATAACATTTGAATTAAAATTAATTTGTCTAATTAAATTAACCCAATTAATTAATTCAGACTTTATTTAAATGAATTACATATAAGTCTATATATATAAATTATTTCCACCAGGAAATAAATTCAGGAATTAATTTATTTACATTAATTCCATGAAACCCAATAAATTGATTATATAATTTTAATCAATCCAATTAATCTATAATTTAATCAATTAATGTATCATCTCTAGTTAGTATACTCCAAGTATACAGATGAACTGTTTAGTTCAAGCTCAGTCGTTCAATGTGTACGATCCTGTGGGCTCGTCTTTATATTGGCAGTGGACCTAAGGCCCACAGACTATAGGTGGGCTCTAGCAATCCATTACAGCCCCCAATTAAGATGGAGACAACAGTCTAACAGAAGTCTTAACCTTGTAGTTTAACTTACATATCCCATGTCGTTGATATTGGTGTCCAACACAGAGGTATGGTGTCATCACCCTCTTTTGTGTCTGGACATTAACTTGATCCATGATGAACTGATGCTCACAAACAAGTTCCAACTTGTTAGGGTGTGGCCACACTCTTATCAGTTGCATTCATCAAGTGGCCAGTGATATCTTCTCAGTGAATTACTAAGTGACATTCCCTTCTACATACACATGACCTTGCCATGTTCACTGGCACACCCGAATATACCTATACTTGGCACCTTCTTACAGGCCCTTTAGGCATACACCAAAGTGTGTGTGTTCATATGCACGACCATAATATGGTCAAGTTTAAGGATCAAGTACTACATGAGAATCACTTGTGATACTATACCATGTGGATTTCTCGTTTAGTGAATCTATCCAGTACCATGTCCCATTACATGTACCCATAAACTTGATTGACAATCCATGTTCTATAGCCAGTAAGACACCGCCATACAATCAAGGTTATGATAGTCTTTGGTTCCATTCATTCCTATGATTGGAACAGACTATGGATGACTTTATGTTTATATCGTTTCCCTATCCATGGTCTCACAGCCAAGTGCATAACACTCGTCAACATGGATATAGATATTACCATAGGATACTCCATTTATAATATTACACAAGACATATATAACAAATAGATTAATGCCCTTATTCATTAACACAAATGTATAACACATAAATCTCATTACGAGATACAAAATGTATGATACAATACAAGGACTAATGCATTGGGACTAGGGCATTCCCAACCCCTAAGACCAAGAAAACTTACTCCAAGAGCAAGGAATGCTGAAAGCACAGCTTGCATAAGGTTACTGATGGTCCCAAATGGCTAGTTACAGTACTGTAGGGCGAATAAAAATTTTTGCAGACCTCTTTTTCAAAAACAAGTTTTATTAAAAAAATAGGGAATTATAAACTATAATAAAACTTGTAAATATAAAATGCTTTTGTAAAAGTTAACTTTAAGTACTAAAGCATTTAATATAAAGTGCAGGAAATTAAATTGCATAAATAAAGAGAGTAGGGATAGAGAAAATGCAAACACATAATTTTATCCTGGTTTGACCCAATCGGTCTACGTCCAGTCCCCAAGCCAACCGTTTGAGATTTCCACTAACGTTTCCTTTACGGGCAGGAAACAAGCCTATGTTAATTTTTCCGAGTTCAAGTAACAAATTCAATACTTTTACAGGCTCAGTATCAAACCTATCCCGTTACTTTTTGGAGCTTAAGTAACAAACTGTACTGATGCTTTTTCCAAGCTCAAGCACCAAACTTTTACAACCTTTGTTGATCAACCACCAATAAAGACAGACCCCCTTTCACACAACCTTGTGTGAAAAATTCAATTCCCAAAATTTTTGAATATAAGAATGAACAATATTTCTCTTCCTCTCTTTGAGCTCTTTGGGAATATGGAAGACTTTATAACTTGAAAGCTTGAATAAGAATGTATCTTGAAATGTCTTCCACACCTTCACATCTTCATCTTCTTCCTTTTTATAGTCAAGTAAGAAAATGGCCGTTTGACACAAATATGGCCATTGGCTTTAAGTCATGTGGCTGTTGGTTTTGTGAAGAATGAAGATTTGAAGTTTCTCACGTGATAAAGAATTGTAGCCGTTAAAGTCATAGCCATTAGAACTTTAGATATAAAGCCATATCCAAAACATAGGTGGATCCTTTTTCTACATAAAGACATGTGACAAAAATGATGATCAAAGTGCAACCTTAGGTGTAAACCGAAACTATAAAGTATGGAGTGAAAAGCATTCTTTCGTCTTGAGATGAGGTTTGACCATTATGTCATATGTAATCTCAAGTTAAAGAATATCTTAGCTTGGGTTGTAACCTTAGGTGAATAAATTCACATGTTTTTCTCTTTTCATAATGTGCCCGAATTATGTTTTTAAGACTTTCACCTTATAAGTCAAGGTGAGGGCAAAGTATGATATCAAAATGTAACTCACCTTATAACCAAATGTGAGCTCAAAGTAGATGTGTCCATGTAACCAAATGTGAGATCAAAGAGAATATGCCCATGTAGCCAAAAATAATCTCAAGATGTTCTACCTCATAGTCAACATCTTACCTTATAAATGAGTATGAGATCAACATGGTAAATATATAGATATATGCCAAAAGTTCTTTAATATTCTTAAGTCAAACCTTAGGTCAACTTTGATAATCTCAAGTAACAAACCAACCTTTGGTCAACATTATTGTTCTCAACTTATAAACCAACCTTAGGCAGACATATATATATAAGAAACTTTCAAGTCATAAGCATTTATGAGATAAGAAATTATGGATTATTAAACCTCTATCTCATATGGTCTATATGTGTGTGTGTGTGTGTGTATAAATATTTGATACTTTCTTTACCTCTTTATGATAAAGAAAATGGAATGTGAGTTGTTCTTTATCTCATAAACCAAGTATGCTAAAAAGAGCTTTGCTTAAAATAAAAATATTTTACCTTATGAAGCTCATTAATTTAAAAATGTCAATTGTGATCATCAAAACCGAACTCAACATTCTCCCCCTTTTTGATTATTACAACTTCGTTCGTTTGACATTTTATAAAATAATCAAATTGTCGAAAGCTCCCCCTTAAATCATTGCTCCCCCTCAATATAAGCGTGGTTGTTTTTTATTTTTAGAGTTTAAAAATCTTTTGATTACAACCAAGTTGATATTGGGGTATGATCATTGTGGGCTTTGTAATCAATGTGAGGCCCATATATACTTCTTAAGTATGAGTTTAAGTTTAAGTAAAAACTTATTGTTAAACTCATAAAACATAACCTGCAAGTGTTAGTGAAAGCACAATTCGAATAAAGTCCAACTTGCATATATAGCTCTCATACCAATATTTAATGAGCTATAGTCCATACTTCCTGTTAAGAGCAAAAGTATATAATGGCCTTGGGATGAGAGACGTCAATAGCCAACACACATATGCTGTTAAAGCTTTAAGCATTCACACAAACTTCAACCAAGTATTGAAACTCATTCAAAAACTCATGTCAACAGCAATATTCTCATACGTATGGTAACTTAAGCATGTATTCAAGCATGTGATCAAAAGCATGCCAATGTTATTCATATTAGAATTTCATAATGACACTAAATGCACTTATCAACTTAGGTCAATTAAGCTAAAGATCAACAGTTGGTCAAAGCATCAAATATAGTCAACACAATATTTTTCATCCTTAGCTAGCCGAATTGCACATATAATGACCATTTTTAACTTAAAAAGCATGACAAACAGGTGACCAAATTATAAACCATAAGTGTCAAACATCTTTTTAAATGCCAAATGCAGATAAGATCAACCAATGCCATACACAAATAACTTAAGTGATCAAGATGCCAAGTGCCATAACATAAGTGATCAAGCCAACACCATAAAATGTCAAACACAGTCATTTCTCCCCCTTTGAAATCATAAAAAGAGATGGTGAAGGCAAAATCTCATCAAAACATCAAGGATCATCAAAACAGGAACTCACAGTGCTGAAAGCTAAGATGCAAGGCTCATATAGATCGAGCAACTGAAAAGATCAAGCATAGCCAAAATAGGGAAAATGTGAGTCATCACCAAGCATGATAGAGGCAGCATCAAGCATTATAAAATCAGCACAGTGAGGAGCAGCATTAGAAAGACTAAGCTCAGATCAAGGTAGAGACCAAAACACAAGGCAAATATCAGCATGGTCATCACAGTGTGATCATTAGACATGGCAAATGATTATTAATTCTAGTGCAGTACAACATGATCAAGCAAAGTGTGATCATTGTCACAGCATCGTACCGCAGTATGATCAGTAGACATGGCACTCAGCAAATCATGAGAGATGCAGGGCACAAAATGCAGGAGACTAAAGATTAGCCGATAGGCATAGTACAAGGTGATCACCAGTACATAAAAGGTCAAGGTAGTAAATAGCAAAGCACAGAACTTAAATCACAGAGAAGGTATTAAACCAAAAAAAAAATGACAAATGTAGATAATCTATGCTAATTATAAGTTCACAAAAAAATCTGTTCTAACACTGTATCAACAGTAAACCAATCCACTGATGCATTTCACTTATCACTTATTGTAGGATATCTGGTTCAAGGAGTGAGAGACTTGCGGGAGAAAGCTTTGAGCATCTTGGACAGATTTGGTTTGTTGATCACAGACCTATGACCTACAAGGAAGGGAATAAGCCCAGCAGTTGAGACTTTGAAATGCTTGAAGTACTTGGTAAGCAACATGCTGTATGGTAGTGCTGAGTTGCTTTTTAAATGGGTAATATGATTAAGCATTATATAAGGCAGATTGATCCTTATATAGCTAGCTAAATGCCATATGAAACAAAGACTGAACCCATTCATTGTGGCCAAGCTACCTTTTTGGGGAACACAAATAATAGAAAATAGAAGCTGTAGAATCCTATGGTCTTCTCTAAGGTATCCTGAGTCAAGCTTAGACCAGGGAATGGAGTCCCCAGGAGGTATTCTAAATAGCTCAGACATAAAATCAGTTGCATTGTACTTCCCTAAGGTCATGAGTGAAGAACATCTATCTAATTTTACTCCCTCAAGAGGTAAATTGAATACTTCACTTAATATCTTCTCGTTGACATGCAATTTCCTTCCTTCCAAAGTTACTTCAAAGTTTCTATCCCCTAGGAATGTGAGAGAGCCATAAAAATCTTTAACTAAAGAATCATAAATAGGTTCATTGATATAGAGAAACTCTTCCCATTTCTGTGCCTTAAAATACCAAACAAAAGGTTTGTCATTCTCACCTAAATACTTCCAATCAATCCTTTTGCTGGTAACCCTATCTCTAATTGCACCATTTGAATAAACTGGTTTACCTGGCTTGTATTTCAGAATCTTAAATGCAGGGTCCGATTCTAGTGCAGATGAGGTTGAACTTGAGGCATTCTGTGAAGGTGAGGATCTTGTAGCAATCTTCCTTCGTGAGTAAATCTGTTCCAAGGAAGGAAGTAATAGTTCTCTTTTTGGTTTATGTCTTTCCTTCAATAGTTTCACTCTCTTCTCTCTTCCTTTTCATTTGTTCCTTTGATAGGTATACTCTCAGCTTCTCAGTGGTATTGGCTGAGCAGCACTTTATAGTGTTTTTAGAGAGAGAGAAATGCTTTGGTGAAGGTTTCTGAAATGGATTAGGTCTAATTTTGGGAGATGTCTATTCGAGGAGTTGGTTCCATGACATAAAAGAGGAGATGAGCAGGTATAGGTGAAATGTTTTGGAAGTTGGCGCCTTTGATCATACTGTGTTGTTTTTGGAGAAGGTGTTGCCGGCTAAGGAAATCAGTTTCTTCCTTTCTTCTCTTCCTTTTCTTATCTGATTTTGGGCTTTGGAATGATAATTTAATTTGGTGCCAATTCTTTTAAGTCCAAATAACATAAAAAGCTCAACCATAACATATATAATTATTTTGAGCTTATATTATGTGACAATAATATCTTTATGATTAACTTTTAATTGTAATCTTGATCCAATAGTAAAATTTCAATGAATTTTACGTAACCTAGACTTACAATAAAAATTGATCATTATTAAATTTGCTTTTTGTCACACAATATTATTTTTCATATATTGGAGCAGTCATGCCGATTTTCATTCTCAATTGTTTGAATTTATTTTCACATAGAGGTTTAGTGAAAATATCTGCAATTTGCTCATCTGTGGGAACAAAGTCTAAGTAAACATCACCTTTTTATATATGATCTCTGATGAAATGATGCTTTATGTCAATATGCTTTGTTCTTGAATGTTGAATAGGATTCTTTGTTAAATTTATAGCACTAGTATTATCACACCTAATTGGGATATGATCATACTTCATGCCATAATCTTCGAGATGTTGCTTCATCCATAGAATTTGTGCAACACAGCTACTTGCAGATATATATTCAACTTCTGTTATTGACATTGCTACTGTTGATTGCTTTTTACAAGCCCATGAAACCAGTGCTTCTCTTAGAAATTGACAGGTACCTTAAGTACTTTTTCTGTCTAGTTTGTACCCGGCATGATCAGCATCACTGTATCTTATAAGATCAAAGTTTTCACATTTTGGATACCAAATCCCAATTTCTTGAGTACCATTAAGATACTTAAGAATTCTGTTAACAGCTTTCAAGTGAGACTCTCTGGGATTTGCTTGAAATCTTGCATATAAGCATACGCTAAACTGTATATCAGGTCTACTAGATGTTAAGTAGAGTAGAGAACAAATCATACCTTGATATTTTTTGGTATCTACACTTTCACCTTTCTTATCCTCATCTAGAGAGACTGATGTACCCATTGGTGTTTTTGCGGGTCTGGAATTCTCCATTCCATATTTCTTAATGAGCTCTTTAGTATATTTTGATTGGCATATAAATGTTCCCTTCTTGCCTTGACCAAGAAAGAAATTCAGCTCACCCATCATGGACATTTCAAATTTAGTGCTCATTTCTTGTGAGAACTCCTTACACAACAAATCGTTAGTAGAACCATATATAATATCATCAACATATATTTGAACAAGTAATATATGGTTCTTTTCATGCATTATGAACAATGTTGTGTCAACTTTCCCATGAATAAAATTCTTTTTGAGTAAGAATTTACTTAGCCTTTCATACCATGCCCTTGGTGCTTGCTTTAATCCATACAAAGCTTTAGTTAGTTTGTATACCTAGTCAAGATGTTGACTATCTTCAAATCCTGGTGGTTACTTTACATAGACTTCTTCATTGATGTAGCCATTGAGAAATGCACTTTTAACATCCATTTGATAGAGCTTGAAGTCTTTGTAACATGCATAAGGACATAACATTCAAATTGCTTCCAATCTGGCCACTGGAGAAAATGTTTCATCATAGTCAATTCCTTCTTGGTGGTTGTATCCTTGTGCTACCATTCTGGCTTTGTTTTTGACAACTTTGCCAGACTCATCAAGTTTGTTTCTATACACCCATTTAGTTCCAATTACTGACTGGTTTTCAGGTTTTGGAACAAGCTTCCAGACATTGTTTCTTTTGAACTGATCCAGTTCTTGTTGCATTATATCATCCAGCTTTCTTCAGATTCAGCCTCCTTGAAATTCTTTGGTTTAATATCAGAGACAAATGCTACGTTTGAAAAATATTCTTTTAATTGTCTCCTGTTCATCACTCTATGAGAGGGATCATCAATAATGTTCTTCTTAGAGTGATGTCTGTGATAATGAACTCTTTTGGCAGATCATCATGTTAATTCTCTTAGATCTGCAAATCTTGTACATTATGCTCATTTTGATCACTGGAAGTGTTTTCTTTTTGCAGAACACTTTTGTTATTTTCTGTGTGTGTAATCTGCAAGTCACAAATCTCAAAAGTATCCTCAGATTCCTTTTCTGGGAGAGAGTTAGTTTCTTCGAAAACAACATGCATGGACTCTTCAATGGTGAGAGTTCTCTTATTGAAAACTCTAAATGCTTTCCTATGCAATGAATTGTTGGATATGCCCTAGTCCCGAGGCATTGGACCTTGTATTTGTATTGTACATTTATTGGATTCATGTATTATACATATTTTGTGTCATTAAATAAAGGCATTAATCCGTTTATAATATATCTTATGCTGTATTTTAAATAGAGTATCCAATGGACATATCCATATCCATGTTGACAAGTGTTGTGAGCACGGTTTTTCCCGACCTCGGTGATGAAAGCCATTATTACCTTTTTTTCACGGATAAACGTGAAGCGAATCCGGACCGACCAGAATGACGTCGGAAATGTCCCGGATAGCCCAGAGGTGTGTGACAAGTCCTAGTACGGAACCCTGGAAAATTTGAGCGAATATTTAAGTGAACCGAAGAACAAACCAAAGAAAATAAGGGAAAATGTATTTTTTGGGCATTACAGCCGCTCGGCTGTAAGTTACAGCCGCCCGGCTGTAACCTATAGCCGCCCGGCTGTAGTCTACAGCCGCTCGGCTGTAATGTTCAGATTTCCTTTTTTGGGCAAAATCAGCATTTAATTCGATTTCTGAGCAAAATAGGAATTTTTCGTGCTACAGCCGCCCGGCTATAAACTACAGCCGCCCGGCTGTATATTACAGGGGCGCGGCTGTGACCTACAGCCGCGCGGCTGTAATGTCCAGTTTTCCTTTTTTGACGAAATCAGCAATTAATTCCGATTTTATTCCAAAACAGGAGATATTTAAGCCTTCTATTCGGGAATTAGGGGAAAAAAAGGGAGGCAGAAAAAAAAAAACAGAAAAAAAAGGAGAGAAAAAGGGAAAGGAAAAAATCATAGAGTTTTTCTTAGGGTTTTCAATAAAAAAAAAAGAGAGAATTAGAGAAAAGAAAAAGAGAAAGAAAGAAAGAAAGGGTTAGAAGAAGAGAAAACACTTGAAAACTAATCCTTGAATTTTCCTCGTGGTTCCGTTCGAGGTTCGGGAAGTGCACTTTGCTCGGGTTGTCCGTGACTACGGGACGTTTTCCGGCATCCAAAAATCTTTTTTGTGGTCCAAACGCTGGAACACATACAAGCTAATTTTCTGAGAGGCCTTAAAATCCATGGTGTTCATCTTGGTTGTGATTCTATTGCATGATTTGAGTTTTTTTTCGCATTTGATTGATTTTTTTTGGGCTACAGCCGCCCCACCAAAGATCACAGCCGCACGACTATGACCTACAGGGGCTCGGCTGTAGTTCTTTTCCACTTTTCTTTCTGTTCTGTGGGAGTTTTCTGATTACAGCCGCCCCACTAGATCACAGCCGCCCGGCTGTAATCTATAGCCGCCTGGCTGTAATCTACAGCCGCTCGGCTGTGACCTATAGGGGCGCGGCTGTAATACTTTTTAGTGGATTTTTTTATGTTTTTTTTTGGGTTTTTCTGTGATTACAGCCGCCCCATGTGATCACAGCCGCCCGGCTGTAACCTACAGCCGCCCGGCTGTGACCTACAGGGGCGCGGCTGTAACCTACAGGGGCCGAAGCTCCATCGGCCCAAATCGATCGATAACGCTCCCACGCTTCAATTAAATGTGTTTTTCGCATCTGTTATCGATCTAATCACATCTGTACATGCTTCGATTCCATGTTCTCTTTCTTTTTTAATGAGCGGATGTGATGAATTTGGTGATTTTGGATGATTAGGGACTTCCGGATTCGATTTGGTCCATTTCGGATCTTTTCTGTTGGCTTTAGTATTTTTCCAGAAGTCCCAGATTGCCTAAAATCACCAAACTTTGCAAAATGATCTTCGAAAACACGAAAAATAGGTCGGAATCGATTCTGGAGCATTACAGCCGCCCGGCTGTAAGCTACAGGGGCGCGGCTGTAACCTACAGCCGCGCGGCTGTAGACTACAGGGGCGCGGCTGTGATATGGGCAGAATTATAGTTTTGCCCTTTTGGGCCCCAAACTTGTAATTTTGCATCTGTTTTACATTGAAAAATGAATTTTGGCGTGTTTGTATACTTCTGGACCCTAGATGGATGTATGTTTTAGGCCCACACACGAACGGGACCCCCGGGTCCCGGGATATCCGGCCCGCTAAAGTTGGATAAATGCATGTAAATGAGCCAAACCGCTTTGAAAATCGATTTTTCATCTATAAAACCTACAGGGCGTTTAAAAAACCGTTTTCCAGGTCTAACCAGGCCGACCGGTCGGGTCGACCCAGTTACCCCCTTTGCATGACCCCGTTTCCTAAAATACCCATGTTCTGTCCTATATGAGTCCTTATTGTGATTTATTTATTTGTGCTAACCATATTTGGATGCAGTTTTTATTTTTGCTTTATTTTTATTTTTGAATTTATTTTATAGATTATCCCGTGTATCTAGGCGATTGTACTTTTTAGATTATCGTGTATAATAGGCGATTGTAAAAGGTGAGGATGAGAGTTTTCTTTTTCTTGGGTTGTATAATTTGGCCTCTGATTTACTTTTCCGCACTTTTATTTTTCTGCACTTTATTTATTTTTATATATTTATGTCACATGTATGAGCATTGGCTAATAATAAAAGAAGAGATAAAATGAGTAGAATTAAGTGAATGAAATGTCATATTTTGAAATAATAATTAAAAATTAGTGAGGATTAGAAGATATGTTGCCCGAACCTCGAATCTCTGGATTAGGTACTGCGTCTACATTTGGTAGGGAGCTGTACCGGAATTTCCCGGATGAGCTGATCCGGGTGGCGACTCTGTATCTAATCTCGAAATTCGCATTTCGAGACCTTTAAGTTAAAATGGGATTTTCTAAAAAGCTTGTTTTCTAAAATTCACGCCTAAAATTAAGTTTTCTACAAAAAGGCTTTTTCAATAAAATGAAAGGTTTCCCTACGAAAGATTAAAACCCATTTTCAAAACCAAAACACCAAGACCCAAAAAGAAAATCCCCGGTTCCCGCTTCACCGCGCGTTCCGAAAAATGTCGTCCGCTCACAGTGGCGACTCTGCTGGGGAATTAACGGTTTCTTCAAAAGAGTTTTCACAAAAAACTTAAGGAACTTAGGCAACAATTGAAGTACATCCTCACTTATAGTTGATTATTAAATCATAATTCAATATTTCATTCACATTGCATAAAGCATGACATTTTCTCTTCTTAAATCCCTCCAACACTCATTTAAACCCGGTTTATTTCTAAAGGTGACCTACCTCTTCCGCTAGGATTGGAGGCACCCGAGGAGGTAAACCACTCATAGCCTTGTACGAACCCCTTCGTTTGGACCCTTGAGTGGGGAGAAGTGAGGAGTATATATTCGCTATGGGGACCTGTACGACCCTTGGCTTGACTCATGCCTTCATGTAATGGCCTAGCAACTTCCCTTTAGGATTACCAAAACCACATATTTGAAAATGGACATCGAGAGTACGCCTTTGGTATCCCCCGTTGATGCCAAAGAGACCCAATACCTAGGAAGAATGCGAGACCAATCGAATGGAGAAATAAGGTTGGAAGGGTGAGCATATTTTTGTGTGTGCTAACGTTTGCTCTATGGTTGTTTTACTTTCGACCTTTTCATACGACATAAACACGCATCATACGTATGTCATATTCTAATCACTTTCTTTATGCAGCCATTTTTGAGCATCCTCATACGTGTGTGTTATACTAACCATATTTCCGTGCAGCCATAATCATTTTCCGTATGCCACATTCACTTTGTGTGCTCATGGATTCATAAAGCATACACGACATCATCGTGCGTGTCATGCATTCTAACCACATTCTTGTGCAGCCATTTGCATTTTTGTATGACATAGGCATCCACATCATTTCATTTCATTAAAAGTGTAAGGATGTTCTAAGTATGCCCTTCACGACCATTTCATATCATAACATATCGGGAGTCCCCAAAGGCTACCCCGTACTCCGCCTGTGCACTAGTTTGCATTTGGCCGTCCCATTACATTATTAGAAGACCACAACGGTCTTAGGCTCGCGTTTGTGTGATGGACCACACGAAATCATCACATCTTGATCATTCACATTCGGTGTCATGGAGACGCCTTAGTTTTGCTTGCGTGTCCCAATCCATATCGGATTGTTACATAATATCGACAACCCATTGGAGGTACTCCACGAGTGCCGAGCTAGTTTTCATATTAAGACATTTCATAGCATTCCTATATCATGTAAGGTGTTCCACGAACACCGAAATGCTGTCCGTGTTTTGATTCGCACGTGACTTGTATGTGACATCACTTCATGTTAAGATGCTATAAAAGCATCTAGTGTCTATCTGCGGGATGGTTCCCTCAAGAACATTTCATGTCATTACATTGGCCTACAAAGTGTCAAACTTTAGTCCGTGTGTCGGCACACATAAGACCATTTCACGACATCCCCTAGGTGCCCCCAAGGCACCGAACCTCTGTCCGTGTGAAGGCTTGCACGTGACGTTATTGCATTGTCTTGTGCATAGCATAGGGTATGCTTGGAACATCCAAAGCAAAAGAAAGAAAAGCGCTAAAACCATCCTTAGCATCATCCACATCCATGAGACATCATCCAAACATGAGCATAAAAGTGCCATTTAGAGTGTCGAGTCTAGGACCACGACATCCATCCGAAAGTCTAACCTTATGCTGATTGTGCAGTTTGGAGTCGCATCTCGGGAAGGTTAATTCGAGTTGGATCAGAACCAAACACACCAGTTCAGTTAATTCGATCGGAATCGGTCACCATGGAGGGAATCATTTCAGGGTCGGATTCAGATAGGGAAGTCGAAGTTCAGTTGCCTACTCTACCGGTTGTCAGTCAGGCATTGTTAGAAGAGGTTGACAGAGCAGACATGGCTGACGGAAATAGTGGAAGCAGTGGAAACAGTGGAACTAGTGGAACCATGCCCTTCGACATGGCTGCCTTCATGAGGAGCTTCTTAAGCTCAGATGAATTCAGGGATACTCTTAGGGAGTAGGTACAGGCGGTGATGACTACCCTCCCTGTTCCAGTTGTCCAACCAGCCCAGACCTCGGTTGGGAACGAAGGACGACAGCCTGTTCGAGCCACTAATGGAACCGGGGGGAATACTCCTAGCGGCATTGGCGGAGTTGCTAATCACAGAGAGCCGGACCGTCAGTCTGAAGAGGATGGGGCTTTTGAGAAGGCGAGGGAAGCCTCAATTGAGTCAATGCTGGAGAAACGGCTCAATCAGAAATTTTCAGACATAGAGGCTATGATGCCCAAGCTAAAAGAAATGGTCCACTTTAATCCTATCAAGTGTGCTGATCCCGCGACGTTAGTTGCTGACGCGGAAGGACCGCTCCCGGCCGGCTTTCATATGCCATACCTCCCTCCATACACCGGAGAAGGACCACCGGAGGCCCATTTGGATAGCTATGTGAGATTGATGACCAGTATGGGGATTGGAAAGGGTCATCTCCTGAATTTGTTCCCTACCACCCTGAGAGGCGCTGCAGCAAAGTGGTACATGAAGACACCGTTGTACACCCGTTCCACTTGGGAAGACTTAGCTGATGCCTTTGTGAAACAATATGCTTACAACACTCAAGTCGAGACAACTCTTGAGGTTTTGGAGAGGATCCGTTAAAAGCCGAATGAGTCTTTTCTGGCATATTACAAACGATGGATGGATGTGCAGGTTTTGGTGGATGGGGCGCCGAAGTTAGAATCTTTAATTGTGAAGCTTGTGGATGGCAGTTTGCCCCAATATAAAGACAAGATGAAGCTGAAGAGATTCCACTCTTTCAATGAGGTGGTGGAGTTTGCCAAACGTATCGAGCGATACGAAGAAGAGGAACAGAGGGGCAAACAAGGTTCGGGCTCCTACAGAAGCAACCAGGGGTACTCCCAAGGATACAAGGGTGGAGGTTCTAAGACCACTGCGGCAGGACCTAGTTCAAGGGCGGCACCAAAGGCAGCCTCCATTGAAACGCAGGAAGCCGAAGTAGCTGCTGTGAATCAAGGGAGAGCAAATGTGCCAAGAATCACCAGTCCATGGGCTGAGTCAGTCAGCCGAATCTTTGCCAAGTGTAGGAAGGCAGGGGTGCTACAGAGTTTGAGGCCATTCTCGCCTCCGGCGGAGGCAGATAAAGATAATTTCTGTTCCTACCATGTAATGGCGGGTCACCGTACGAACGAGTGTACCCAATTGATCAAAGCCATCAAGCAGCTGGTCGTAGATGGCAAGATAGTAGAGCCAGCTCTGAAGCCGAATGTGCAGAAGAATCCACTCCCCACCTTTGGTAGTCAAGTAAACATGGTGCAGTCAGGCTTGCCAGCCAATTATGTGTTCGCCTAGATCATTAAGGCGAATCCGAGTGTGCGAGCCGTACTGGTGGAAAAGGAAGAAGAGCCAGAGGTGTTTGAAGAACAGACTGCTGTGGTAGGGGACAAGATGGGTCCGATTGATTTAGATGACTTTGAGGCGGAAGACGAGTATGATGAGTTTGAGGTGCAAGAGTCGAAGCCAGTTTACCCGGTGGAGACAAGAAGAGGGACGGTAATAGAGAAAGATGGGCCGGTGATGCACATCACTAGGAGCGGCAGGGTTTATCAACCCATTAGTGCACCACCTCCAGCACCCCCAAGAAGGAACACAACACCAGTGAAGAACAATAGCCCAATGGTTAAAGAAGAAGATATGGTTATGGACCAGCTGAAGAGGACACCGGCCCGTGCCAGTGTGTGGCACTTGCTTATGGAATCCAAGAGACACCGAGAGGCGGTGGTGAAGCAATTGATGGAGATGGATGCTAACCCCACCATGTCCCCCGATGAGGTGTGTGCAATGATAAGGGGAGCAGAGTTGAAAGTTAACAAGGCCCCGGAGATCAGTTTTGGGGTAGAAGACCTCCCACCCGAAGGTGTGAATCACAATAGGGCCTTGTACTTGAGGGTGGAAGTCATGGATAAAATAATGCCGAGTGTGATGGTGGATGATGGCTCGGCCTTGAACATTTGTCCTTCTCAGGTCCTACCTTTCCTGGGAGTGAGTCCTGAAGCTCTCTGCCGGTCCAACACTGTAATCAGAGCTTATGATGATAGCAAAAGAGCTGTCTTGGGGACCTTCGAAGCAGAAGTCAAAGTAGGGGAGGTTAAATCGAAGGTGTTATTTACCGTGATTGATATTCCTGTTACCTTCTCCTTACTCTTGGGAAGACCATGGTTCCATGCTTTAGGTGGAGTTCCATCGACCTTGCACCAGAAGGTGAAGTTCTTAATCGGAGGGAAAATTGTGACAACCCTAACTTTTGCAAGCATGCAATGGCGGAAACATTACATAAAGTTTAGGTCATCATTTTCAAAACTTCCTTTTTATCTTTAAAATAACATAATCATAAATGAGTACTCGAAAATTTCCATTTCAAAAACAGTAATTTAACATAAATAGGTATTTCAAAAGGTAATATAACGGAGTAAAAAAAAAAAAAATAAATAAATAAATAAATCTTTGAACATCCATAACTACGAATAGATGATAAAATAACATGACGGAAACTCTCCACACAATCCCCGAGAACAGACATCAGGCATCTCCTATTCTGCACCGGCAAAATCTGAAAATATCAACAGCGCCACTTAGTGACGAGTAACTAATAAATCCCAAACATCAATTCAAAGTTCACATAGGAAGATGACAGATCATAAATTTCATATTACATTACTTAAGTATACTTCATCATGATTAATAGAAAGCAAATTTATCAATTTATACAAGCATGCATAATTCTCATAGTAACAATCATGTATCAGGGATCTTACCCTTATTTGTTAGCTGCATCACATACAACATATAAAGTTCAAGTTCAGCATATCACATAATTATCTATTTCAAATAATAGTACAAAACATTCCAAGTGGATAATCAATATCATCAAAATTCAGATTTCCAAGATAAGTCATGTACATACAAATACATGCCAACATCCCAAATCAAAGTACTTCATCACAAACTTGACATCAACTCAATTATACCTTAACCTTTATTAATTTTGTGGTATACGCGTATAAATCATTTGTATTGACCTATACATCTATGTCCTTAGAGAGTTCGGCTCAGACGCTTTGGGGAACCACAACGGGACTTACCCCCTTATCAATAAGAAAAGAGTACCACGAAGGGATTTACCTCAGAGTGCCAACGAAGGGACTTACCTCACAGAGTGCCAACGAAGGGACTTACCTCAAAAATAAAATAAATTAGAGTACCATGAAGGGATTTACCTCTCTGAGTGCCAACGAAGGGACTTACCTCGAAACAAAGGGCGCTGTTCTAGTGTCAACCAATCAAACATGGAAAACACTTAGCCAAACTAACCAAGACACCAGAGTATATGCCACTACAAACACCAATTTAATTATCATAATTATATCAATATTCAAAAAGGTGCCTTTAACATAGGACTTATCCCAACCAATTCAATAACCATAAGGTGCCATTAAAATAGGACTTACCCCAAAACATAATCTGATACATCAATAAACACATGGTGCCATAAAAAAAAATAGGACTTACCCCAAACTCGATTTCATAATTCCAACATGTATTAAATTTACCAAACCATATATGTAATTATTAGATTTCATGTCAAGAGTTCTAGCATAAATTCCTAGAATCAAATTATGCTTTGCACACATTAAAAAAAATCAGTTCAAGGCCTAAGGTGAAAATTTCAGAATTCATAGTTCATGCCTCAACTTGCATATAATATTCCAGTAGGTTAGACTCAGAATTCAGCATGGCAATACAAAGGTGAATTTAGCCTTACATCTTAGGAACACACGCCAACTTAAATCATGCAATTCGGATTCCTATAGCAAAAGATATTAAGGAAACACTAAAAACATGCAATCTGTAAATTCACTTCAGATCACTGCACATAGTCTGACTTCAACAGACAAAACAGATGTGTTACTCACTGATTTAGCAAAAATAATATAAAGCAACATTGAACATCAGAATTTCAGGAATACATAGAATTTTGTTTCATGACAAACGGAGCTACAGAGAGAAAATAAAGCCATAATCAACACAAACTGTACAAACTGAAATTCAGCAGTTCCAGGAAATCGGCACAGTGCACATAAGGCAGTTTCAACAGGGAATACGAGCACTTTACTCACAGAATTTGCCAAAATAGTATAAAACAACCTTGTACATTTATGTCTCAGGAAAACACAGAAAGTTGAATCATGTCAATCGGAGTTATATAAGGAAAATAAAGCTAAAATTATCAGAACCTGTACAATCTGAAATTCAGCAGTTCAAGAAAAATCGGCATAATGCACATAAGGCAGTTTCAATAGGGAATATGAGCACTTTACTCACGGAATTTTCCAAAATAATGTAAAACAACCTTGTACACCTATATCTCAGGAAAACACAGAAAGTTGAATTATGCCAATCGGAGTTATATAACGGAAGTTATGCCATAATTACCATAAACAGTTAATTCTGAAAATACAGCAGCTTACCAATTTCGACTCAATCACATGTATTTTCATATTTCTACCAATCTTTTAACCTAAAAGCAATTTCTTACACCAATATCATATACATTCATGTCTCAACAATAATTTCAGTAATAATACAACCTAGGATCAAATTCATCTACCATACATCCTATATAAATTTCGAACCGACATTTAGGGTTTAGTTGTTACCCTGTTTGCAGTGAAACCAACTGAGGCAATTAACTCGGAATGGAGAAGAATGAAGCAGAGTCTGAATGAATGAAAGTGAGGGAGAGAAAGTTAAGAATTTCGGCTGCACTGGAGCTCCACACAATGGAATGGCCGAAATTTTAACCCTAATAGAGATGAAGAGATTGCCTTGGAGTGAAACTTGGAAAGTGGAAGAGATTAAGGAGAGATTTTCTCCTTAGGTTAAGGATTCCTAATTTTTTTGAATTGGTCAACTGAAAAATGGGATATTTATCATGGATTTTCGGAATTCCAACCTTCCCAACACAAAAATAAAAAGGCACAAAAAAAAAAAAAAAAAAAAATTTAAGCCAGGTAAGGTTCGAACTCTAGACCACTAGCTATTAGTCAGGACTATCTACCGCTAGGCCAAAGCCTACGAATTGTTATAAGCATACAAAACATCGGTTAAATGCAAAAATGCTCACTCATATGCACACATCACAACATTACTAAGTCAACTTATATCTGGGGCGTTACAAAAATAGTAACGGTAGAAGCGGATGAGCCTTCTGTGGTGGCCGCATTGAGTGCTACCGAACAGCCGATGACTGGATTTCAAATTGCTGTGATTACTGACAAGCCTGAGTTTCCAAATTGGATTCATAGGTATTTTGCTAAACAGAATTATGAGCCGGGAAAGGGATTAGGGGCTAAGCAACAAGGAATCCCTGAATTCAACATAGAGGCTGGGAAGTATCGACAATTCGGGCTGGGGTATCAAGAAGGAAGGACCAAGCGAGAAAGGAAGAGTGTGAATCTAGTGGATACTTTTATCCGGGCCACAGAAACAGTATATGATGGGACTCCTGAGCCGATAATTGTAGAGGGAGGTCAGCTCCCTGGGTTTGAAATCTTTGCTGATGTGGTGGATTTCAGCAAGTATGGAGTAGAACCGGTTGTGAACATGCTGCGTGGCGAAGCTGGAACTAGAAACAAGGGGGTTCAGAATCAAAAAGCCGTTAACCAAGCCGGGATTGAATTTGGGAATAAAGGAGAAGCTTTCAAGAAGACGGATTTGGTGAGAAGCGAGATGGAAGTGGCTATGGAGGCCATCACTAGAGCACTCTCCATCTTAATGAAACCCAGCAAGGGTGCTGAAGAGAAGACATCGCCTAAGGGAAAAACACATGAAGACCTGGTGGAAGAAGCGGTAAAGGAACTTACCAAGCTGGTTATGAGAGGCAAGGCTCAAATGACAGAGGAAGAGCTGATTGACAGACAGAAAGAAGACCTGGAAGGAGACCTGGGATACCTGTTCGAAGAGGTCGACTGTGCTACTGTTGATGAAGACCCTCCGCATGTGGAGGATGGAAATTTTTTGAATGTATCTTCTTTTTCTATTTTTGATGTGAACAATTCTACCTACAAGGCATACAATGTAATGAAATCTGATTTTGCTTACTTGTGTGATGTTTTTCCGGATGGAACTGTGCATACATACAAACATTCATTTAATGTCTTTAGCATACATGATGCATCATTGCATGAAATGAACCTAGGGACAGAGGATGAACCAAAGATGGTATCCGTCTCGAAAGACCTCACGCCTGATGAGAGAAAAGAACTTGTAAAAATCCTACAGAAACACGTCAAAGCATTCGCTTGGTCCTACGACGACATGCCAGGGGTTGACAGAGAAATTGCAGAGCATAGAATCCCGACAGATCCGAAGATGAAACCGGTTAAGCAGAAACTTAGACGACTTCGACCAGAATGGGCTGAAAAGGTTAAGGAAGAAGTAGCCAAACAGATAAAAGCCAAGTTCTTAGAAGTGGTAGAATATCCAGAATGGTTGGCCAATGTCGTACCAGTTGCAAAGAAAGACGGTCGAGTAAGGGTTTGTGTGGATTACCGTGATCTGAATAAGGCGTCTCCCAAAGACGACTTTCCACTCCCGCATATCGATGTTCTTATTGACAGTGCCGCCAGGGCAGCCATGTATTCCTTCATGGATGGGTTTTCGGGATACAATCAGATTTTAATGAATGTGGTCGACAAAGTAAAGACAACCTTCATCACAGAATGGGGAGTTTACTGCTACAGAGTCATGCCTTTTGGTTTGAAGAATGCTGGGGCAACTTATCAACGGGCGGTCACGACGCTTCTGCATGATATGATCCACAAAGAAGTTGAGGTTTATGTGGACGATATGTTGGTAAAATCGATGACCCGGGAGGAGCACCCAGCCATCCTGGATAGATTCTTGAATAGGATCGAGAAGTATAATCTTCGCCTTAACCCGAAGAAATGCGTATTTGGTGTCACTTCAGGGAAGTTGCTCGGTCATATAGTCAGCCAGAAAGGGATTGAAATGGATCCAGACAAGATTAAGGCCATCAGGGATATGCCGGCACCACAGTCAGAGAAGGAGGTAAGGTCGTTTCTAGGGTCACTACAGTATGTCAGCCGGTTTATTGCGAGATTGACGACAGTTTGCGAGCCAATTTTTAGACTGCTGAAGAAGAACCAACCCGTGAAATGGAACGAGCAGTGTCAGATAGCCTTTGATAGAATCAAGTCTTATTTGATGAATCCCCCAGTTCTAAAGCCTCCAATACCAGACAAGCCTTTGATTCTGTACTTGGCCATCGAAGAGACTTCCGTGGGAGCCATGCTAGTGCAAGAGCAAGAGGATGGGCGTGAGCATGCGATCTACTATCTGAGCAAAAAGCTACTCGAGTATGAGAGTAGGTATACGATAGTAGAGAAGACTTGTGCTGCTATGGTATGGTTGACAAAGAAGTTAAGACACTACTTCCAGTCATACAAGGTTCAGGCGGTGGCCAAGGTGGACCCCATGAAGTACTTATGCCAAGCTCCGGTATTAGCGGGAAAGTTATCGAGGTGGTTGCTTTTGTTGTTAGAATTTGACATAGAATATGTGACGAGGAAGACAATCAAGGGAAGAGCCGTAGCGGAATTCCTAGCTAACCAGCCGATAAATTCAGACTATGTGGAGAACTTAGAATTTCCCGACGAACAGCTGGCGGTAGTGGAAGAAGAGTTGAATAGGTGGGTGATGTACTTCGACGGGGCGGTGAATAAACACGGCGCAGGCTTGGGGGTAATCATTGCCACGCCCGAAAGAGAAATCATTCCTCTAGCAAGGCGAATTGACTTTCCAGTGACCAATAATGGGGCCGAATACGAAGCATGTCTTTTTGGTATTGATGCCTTGATCACGCTGGGGGCAAACGAAGTACTAGTTATCGGGGATTCAGCCTTGGTGATTCGGCAGGTAACTGGAGACTGGGAAATAAAGGAAGAATCGATTCGACCCTATCTCGAGTTGGTTTGGGAAAGGGCAAGGGTATTCAGTCAGTGTGAATTCCGACATGTACCGAGGGAGGAGAATCAGATGGCAGACTCCTTGGCTACATTGTCATCAATGTGGGAAGGCCCCCGAAAACAGCCAATACAGCCGGTTATCCTGGAAATCGCTCAGAACCCATGCTATTTGTCAATCAATACGGTTGCAACTACTGAGGCACGCCCTTGGTACCATGACATCCTATTGTTCATCCAAAACGGTCAATATCCTGAAGGCGCCAATGAATCTGATAAGGTTTCCCTCAGGAAGTTAGCGGCACAGTTCCGGATATTTGAGAATCAACTTTTCAAGAGAACGGTTAACGGAGTTCTTCTGAAGTGTATCACGGAGGAAGAGGCAGTCGTGGTTATGAAACAGATACATTCCGGTGTTTGTGGCCCGCACATGAATGGGTTGGCTCTAGCAAAGAAGATACTGAGGCAAGGATACTTTTGGCTCACTCTACAAGCCGACTGTATCGAGGAAGTTAAGAAATGCCATGAATGTCAAGTGTATGGAGACCTCAATCATCTTCCCCCACTTGAACTTCAAGTATCTTCGACTCCATAGCCGTTCGCAGCTTGGGGTATAGACATAATCGGAGAGATAAGGCCTCCTACTTCAAGTGGGCACCGATTCATTGTTGTGGCTGTAGATTATTTTTCCAAGTGGGTCGAAGCAGAATCATTCGCGAATATCACTGCTAAGAAGATGGCCAAATTCATAGAAAGGAACATCTTCGCAAGATATGGGATCCCTCATCATGTCGTGACCGACAACGGGGTACAATTCCAAGGGGTAACAGCACAGTTATTCCAAGAGAAGGGGATCGAGCACCACAAGTCATCCCCGTATCGCCCACAAGCCAACGGGGCGGTGGAAGCGGCCAATAAGTCCATCAAAAAGATTCTGTCAAAGATGGTGGTAACCTACAGAGATTGGGCCGACATGTTACCATTGGCTTTGTGGGGATACCGGACAAGCATCAAACCCCTACTGGAGAAACCCCGTATTCACTGGTTTATGGGATGGAAGCGGTGTTACCGGTGGAGATGGAAATCAGATCGTTAAGAGTGGTTAAGGAAGCACAGTTACCGGAGTCTGATTGGCTTCAGTCAAGATATGAACAGCTAGCACTGATTGACAAAAAGCGTCTTCAGGCTTTAGATCGGTTGCAAATGTACCAACAGCGGATGGCAAGGGCATACAACAATAAGGTTCGCCATCTGAAGCTTCCATTTAAGGCAGGGGATCTGGTACTCAAGCAAATGAAACAGACCAACACAGATGTGCGGGGGAAATTCAAGCCAAACTGGGAAGGTCCATATGTAATTAAGAGGGTGCTTTCGAAAGGTGCTGTAAAAATCACGGATATGGACGGGAACGAATTTGTCAACCCCATCAATCAGGACAAGCTGAAACACTACTACGTGTAAAAAAAAAAAAAAAAAAAAAAAGAAGTCTGGTGGATTGAAAACCAAAAAGGCGGTCCACGCAAAAATTGGGACAGTCCGATGGGTCGAAAACCGAGAAGGCGATCCATGCAGAAATTAGGACAGAGAGGTGAGGATCATCAACTGGAAAATCTGCAAAGACTGGTTGGTGGCAAGCGTGGCTTCAGTCGAGATTTATACCATCGATAATTCTGTCCTTAGTTTCATTTCATTATTCGATGTACATTGTGCTAAAACATTATTTATGAATGAATGAATGAATGTTCGGTTTTGTTCGTTTAAATGTCCCAAGTTCATCTGCAGTCCAGATTATTCTGTGCATATTTATCTTTATATATATTCCACATATCTCACATCCATAGATTGAACATATGCATTCAAAAAAAAAAAAGGAGTCCGATAGGCTGAAAACCCGAAATGGGCGGTCTATGCAAAAGATAGGACATAAAATAAGGTCTGCTGGATTGAAAACCCAAAAATGGGCAGTTCAGGCAAAAATAAAGACAGTCCGATAGGCCAAAAACCCAAAAAAGGGCGACCTATGCAAAAATTAGGACAAAGAAAAAAAAAAAAAAAAGAAAAAGTCATACAGCTGTAATCAATCCTAATCATCTAGAGGCCAAGATACCGCAGCGTCAGCGCTTCACGTCCTCGCCGGGTGGGACAACCAACCAGATCTGCCAGCCAAGCTCTGTAGCAAGCATCTGTCTCTATAGAGGCAAGATTATCATACTTCAGGACCTCCGCACGAGTAGGATGCATCCACTGACGTTGCACATGCCGAGGCCACGGTGATGTAAACACTCCTCATTCAGTAGTGCACAAAGATCGAGGAACCCCTTACAGTTGCCCATACTGCCTGCACAGCCGAGCAGGAGAGTAGAAAGTCACATGGGTCAACCCAAGAAGCTGAACACCTCCGGCCCAGGTCTCAGTAGTCACATCAGTAATATCCCACCAAGGGCAGACCTATCGGATTAAGGCATCAGATCGCCTCCTTAGCCAGTCAAACCAATGCTCCATGGACATGAAACCAAAATCTGGTAGCTCGATGTGCCGAGACCAATAGCGCTTCGGAGCATATCTCGGATGAGGTGAGGGAGGACTCAAGAGGCACAGCTTTTCCATCAGCCAAATCTGCACACGGTTTAGCCAGGATGAAGGGGCAATGAATGTTTGAGTTAAAAAAAAAAAAAAAAGAACTAAAAAAGAACTAAAACATACCTGAAGTAGGAAGGAAGATCCACAGCTCTCGATAGGAGAATCAGAATGGATGGAGTCTAGGTATATCAAGGTCTCAGCCAGAACAACCCCCATGAAAGATGCACCCTGAGACACCTGAGTCACCACTGAAGCCAGCCTAAGACTACAAGTATCATCTTGGGACTCGCACAGATAGCAAGCCGTCAGTAACAGACTCATCAGTGGAGCCCACCCAGGGGCAGTGGGAGATAAAGCAAAACACAAGTCAGCAACGATAGAAAGACTAAGTCTGGATGAGGTAGACCTACCGGTAAGTGCACGACTTATGCCGCTCACAGAAGGAGCGAACTGGCTTAAGAATGTGCGGGCATCATCATAATCAGGGCCAGGAACAGCTAACCGGACCCCCCGGGGGCAAAGAACACAGAGAATGGCACTAAACTCCTCTATCAATGGGCATAACTCTTGACCTGAGAAACGGAACACATGATCCATTGGATCCCAAAAGCTGACACCTGCCTCCAAGAAGACCCGATTCGGGGCCAAAGCGATGTAATATCGGAGATACTGCAAGTTAAAGGGTGCAAGTAGGGCCCAATTAGAAGAGCGGAGCGTACCCCAGTAGCCCCGGAGTCATCCTCTAAGCTGATCCATGTTAAAAGAGAAGCGAAAGAAGAAGAAGGGCTGAAAAATGAGTGGGGCGGCTGTAGTATGTGGGGCGGCTGTAATGCACTACAGGGGCTCGGCTGTAGTATGTGGGGCGGCTATAATGCACTACAGGGGCTCGGCTGTAATAAATGGGGCGGCTGTAATATTTATAGGGGCTCAGCTGTGCTGAAGAAAGCTTGCAAAATCGATGTGGGACAATTTTTTGGCATGGGGCGGCTGTAGCTGCTACAGGGGCACGGCTGTAGCCTACAGGGGCACGGCTGTAATGCATGGGGCGGCTGTAATGTCTACAGGGGCTCGGCTGTGCTGAAGAAAGCTTGAAAATCGATGTGGGATGGACCTTTTGGCATGGGGCGGCTGTAGCATGTGTGGCGGCTGTGGCTGCTACAGGGGCGCGGCTGTAGTATATGGGGCGGCTGTAATTGCTACAGGAGTGCGGCTGTAGTTCAGCTAATCTCTAATCTGTGGCCTTTTATGTTTTCTGATTGCAAAAATAAGGTTTTTGGAAATCGCCTTTCAAGGAAAACGACGTATAAAGGCGCCAAGATGCGTCCTGGACCGGACCAAATTGAACAAAAGAGCGATAAAATGTAAGAGAAGGCGAGAAAATACATAGATAAGAAGTACAAGCGTCATACAAGAGTTATATACATCAGACATATTTAAAGCAAAGCTAAATCAGATCCACATCAGGACCCGAAATGTGCTAAGAAGAATCATCGTCATCCTCATCATCTTCTGCCTCATCATCATCATCATTGTCGTCGTCATCGTCTGCTTCTCCCATCTCGACGTTCCAGTCGCCTGCCTGGTCTCTGAAGGTCTGATTCATGACCTCCAACTCGGTGACTCGACGCCGCAATTGATCGTTCTCGACCCTCAAGCGAGCGGACTCACGGCGCTCCATCCCGATCGCCGTCTGCATTAAAACAAAATATGAAAAACATCGCACATGCATCCATGCATACAATGCATACATTCAGACATAAGCATAGCATTCTGTGCAGGTACTTACTGTCCTAGCAGAATTGTCTCGGAAAGAGAGCGCCCTCAGCGTATTAATAGCCTGACCCATGTACATACCCTGCATCACCGGAATCTGCCAAAACAAAAGTTGCGATTCAGAGTATCAGCTAATGACAGAAAAAGGAGAAAATAGATTAACAAAGAGATACTCACATGTGTGGTGTCAGAAGGAATAGCCGGGGGAAAATTATGGTCTTGCAGATGCAGATCAGCCCGATAAGATTGCTGGAAGTCATCATATAGCTGAATGGAGTCTTCGATCGGGAATTCAAGCCGACCATGCACGTATCCGAGATCAGGGGCCAGAGGAGCCTGGAAATCAGGGATCAGAATATCCTCCGCAATGGCAGCAGAATCCACACCAGCGGCCCTGGGACCAGTGGGACGTGACCTACCTCCTCTCCCCCTAGCTGATGAAGAAGCGCGTCCTCGTCTACCCCGGGAAGATGGCTGGGGTCAATCAAGCACCACAGCGTTAGCTAAAAAAAAAAAAAAAAAGAAGAGAGAGAGAGGAGGAAATTCCATTACCCCAGCGCCAGCACTAGCATCAGCGGATGGTGGGAGCAAGTGAACAGTGATGAAGCGGCTATAATCCCTATTTACACTGCCGGCCTCATATCCGACACCATAGAGGTCCGGGTGCGACTCAAGGGATAGCAGATGAGGCCAGAATAACCCTATTGGCAGGGCAGCCGGGATCTTACGCGCCCCGGGACCAGAGCGCCAGTCGCAAGTCCTCTCCCCTAAGAACCACTCCTGGCCAGAGGGGCACTCCATCACGAAGCGCCTGCTCGCGAGCGCCTGCGCATCAGTAAGCTGCTGGGGAAAATTTTCCCCTTCCCGACTCCAAGGGGCCTTGACAATCTGAAATTGAGGAACTCGTCAAAAAAAAAAAAAAAAAAAAAAGAAAAAAAAAATTTTCATACCCCCTCGAACGTCACATCTCTCAGAGCCTGTCGGCACTCCTCCTGGTTCTTATCCACCTCACTCCAGACGTATCCCATGTAACGACGGAGGCGGGGGAATTCAACCAAAGTGACCCCTTCAGGAATCTGCACGATCGGGGGAGGGACGAAACGATACTCATAGACCCAAATCTGCGAGGGAAATTTAAAGCAAGTAAAAAAAAAAAAAAAAAAAAAAAATAATAGTAAAAAAAAAAAAAGAAGAAAAAGAAAAAGATTCAAGATACTCACATGCAGCATAATCCAAAAGGCCTTCAACTCTTTATGGGAGCCCCGGGCACAAAGATCTAGAGCATAATAAAGTTGGGCCAATCCAGCCCGAGCCCAATTAAGGGTCCTCACAGCCTCCAAGTCGATCAATGAAGGCAACAGAGCCAGATTCACATTGCTCCAGCCTGTGGGGAAAAGAGTAGTGGATAGAGCATGCAACAGGTACGCTCTGGCGTACTTCCTTTCATCACCAGCGTCAAAGGTGGTTCCCTCCGGGAGCGCACGCTGCCGCCCGAGCCAGTACTCGCGGAGCCTACTACATTGGATCCGACTCTGGGGAGAACTAATCCCGATCAACGTGGATATTAACTCCTGACGATGTTCGCCATGCACGAAAACTTGATTGAAGTGAATCGTCTGGCCCGAGAAGGGAAGGCCCGTAATAGCAACGACATCCTTCGGGGTCACGGTGTATTCCCCGGAAGGGAAATGAAATGTGTGGGTAGAGTCCATCCACCTCTCCAATAGTGCGGCCAAAAGCCCCCGGCTCGTGCGAGGAGTAGTGATTGACATGCTGCGAACAAGTCGATGCAGGCCGGTGGAGTTCACAATATCCTTCACCCCTTGAGGGAGACGCCTATACCACTTTAAAGCCTCTGTGATGGATCCGCAACCATAATGGCCAGATCTCGACTGCAAAATTAATAATCAGGGAGTTTATGAGCTTTTTAGAATGCATACACACCATAAAAATCGAAGAAACATTATTTGAATCAAAAAAATGGGGTTGCCTTAAAAATGCAGGACTACAGCCGCGCGGCTGTAACCCACATGATCATAGCCGCGCGGCTGTGATCAAAGGTGGGGCGGCTATAGCTGCATTTTTTCGGCCCAACTCATTTTTTTTCGTTTTTTCGGTTAAATCTCGTCCTAACTCGAGCCAAACCAACAATTAATCATCCTAGGGGCATAATCTACTTAAATCATGCATCAATTTCACATATTTTTTTCAATTTTGCAGAAATTGGAAACTTGGAAAAAGTGGGAAAGTTTGAGAAAACTAACCGGATTTGTGTAAGCATGGTTCGAAACTTGGAGTAAAATGGGCACCGGATCGTCGATCTTCACTCCACAGTATGCGTCCTCCTCTTTTAATCCATAAATACACTCGGTGGGTTCAAAAGGAAGAGTAAAGTTTCCTTCCGGGGTAGAAAACCGAGTTTGAAACATGGGTTGAGTAGCCAGGACGGGACGAAGGACTCTACGCATCTTTCGCCTCATGGTTTCGGCTTGGGGGCAAGAAAAATCACCAGAAAGGAGAGTATTTTCGGCCAAAATGGGTAAATGGGGGCTGCCACATTGTGTGGCTCTTATAAGCTCACCCTCACCTACCACTACAGCCGCGCGGCTGTAGCTGCTACAGCCACGCGGCTGTAACACAGCCGCCCGGCTGTAGCTTCCTTTCCTTCAAAATTTGTTTCGTTTTTCTTTTCCGAAATTTATTTTAGGTCCATTTGACTCCGAGAAAGGTGATTCTCTTGTTTTGCAGGCATCAAAGATCAGGATTTTGGGCTCAAATTCGCTCTTGATCGAAGGGGCAAAAATTTTTGTTTCCAAAATTATCGATCAAGGAACGAACATGCGCCCAAAACGACTTCAAAACTTCGAGTGTTGGCCAAAATTCTCAAGCCGCCAAAGAACCAACTTGCTGGCTACAAGAGCCCCGTGACGTCATAATTATCCTCTCCTTCAAGTGACACACGCTTCACAAGAAGTGAAATGACCAAAACGCCCTTCGGGTAATAACCGCACCACTGGATGGCCAAAACACTTTCCCTTTAGCGATATGAGTTATATGGGATACCAAGTCACCCAAAATATTCCTCCCCTTAATGACACAAGCTCCATTAGGGTCGAAATGGCCGAGATTCCCTCTGCTGGCCACCAAGCTGTCGAATGACCAAAATACCCCTTCCCACGAAAAGGGAAACACCAGATCACTAAAAACCCGTTTCTTTTGTGACATAAGCACTGCAAAAGGCCAAACGCCCGAAGTCTCCTTACTTCAACGAACGTTAACTTCCCAAGTTACAAAATTACCAAAATACCCTTCCCTTTCGTAGGCACCGAATGGAAAGGAGAACCCGATCCGGGCAAGTCCTCTGCTTCACCATAGAGTCGAAGCATGTCCCTGGCAAATCAAACATGGTCCGGGCAAGTCCCCTGCTTCACCATAGAGTCGAAGCATGTCCCTGGCAAATCAAACATGGTCCGGGCAAGTCCCCTGCTTCACAATAGAATCGAAGCATGTCCCTGGCAAGTCAAACGACATCTAGGCACAGTCCTCTGCTTTACAATGGAGTCTAAGTATGACCCTGGATAACGTTGGAACAACTCGGACAAAGTCCTATACTTCGTGTCAGAACCGAAGCAAGACCCTGAAAGAAAAGAGAAAATCAAATCAATTTAGGCAAGACCACTGTCTCAAAAACAACCGAGACAAGTCCCTATATACACCCAAACAAGTCGGCATGAGGAGAACCCCTCAGGTACGTTCCTTTTTCCTTCTCACCGTGCTCCCTATCGCGAGACCAAACTAGAATCGGACGTAAGCACCCATTTAAGTCGACTTTGGTCGCGCGAGGGGCAGCCTGTGAGCACGGGTTTTTCCCGACCTCGGTGATGAAAGCCATTATTACCTTTTTTTCACGGATAAATGTGAAGCGAATCCGGACCGACCAGAATGACGTCGGAAATGTCCCGGATAGCCCAGAGGTGTGTGACAAGTCCTAGTACGGAACCCTGGAAAATTTGAGCGAATATTTAAGTGAACCGAAGAACAAACCAAAGAAAATAAGGGAAAATGTATTTTTTGGGCATTACAGCCGCCCGGCTGTAAGTTACAGCCGCCCGGCTGTAACCTACAGCCGCCCGGCTGTAGTCTACAGCCGCTCGGCTGTAATGTTCAGATTTCCTTTTTTGGGCAAAATCAGCATTTAATTCGATTTCTGAGCAAAATAGGAATTTTTCGTGCTACAGCCGCCCGGCTATAAACTACAGCCGCGCGGCTGTAATGTCCAGTTTTCCTTTTTTGACGAAATCAGCAATTAATTCCGATTTTATTCCAAAACAGGAGATATTTAAGCCTTCTATTCGGGAATTAGGGGAAAAAAAGGGAGGCAGAAAAAAAAAAACAGAAAAAAAAGGAGAGAAAAAGGGAAAGGAAAAAATCATAGAGTTTTTCTTAGGGTTTTCAATAAAAAAAAAGAGAGAATTAGAGAAAAGAAAAAGAGAAAGAAAGAAAGAAAGGGTTAGAAGAAGAGAAAACACTTGAAAACTAATCCTTAAATTTTCCTCGTGGTTCCGTTCGAGGTTCGGGAAGTGCACTTTGCTCGGGTTGTCCGTGACTACGGGACGTTTTCCGGCATCCAAAAATCTTTTTTGTGGTCCAAACTATGGAACACATACAAGGTAATTTTCTGAGAGGCCTTAAAATCCATGGTGTTCATCTTGGTTGTGATTCTATTGCATGATTTGAGTTTTTTTTCGCATTTGATTGATTTTTTTTGGACTACAGCCGCCCCACCAAAGATCACAGCCGCCCGGCTATAATATATAGCCGCACGGCTGTGACCTACAGGGGCTCGGCTGTAGTTCTTTTCCATTTTTCTTTCTGTTCTGTGGGAGTTTTCTGATTACAGCCGCCCCACTAGATCACAGCCGCCCGGCTGTAATCTACAGCCGCTCGGCTGTGACCTATAGGGGAGCGGCTGTAATACTTTTTAGTGGATTTTTTTATGTTTTTTTGGGTTTTTCTGTGATTACAGCCGCCCCATGTGATCACAGCCGCCCGGCTGTAACCTACAGCCGCGCGGCTGTGACCTACAGGGGCGCGGCTGTAACCTACAGGGGCTGAAGCTCCATCGGCCCAAATCGATCGATAACACTCCCACGCTTCTATTAAATGTGTTTTTCGCATCTGTTATCGATCTAATCACATCTGTACATGCTTCGATTCCATGTTCTCTTTCTTTTTTAATGAGCGGATGTGATGAATTTGGTGATTTTGGATGATTAGGGACTTCCGGATTCGATTTGGTCCATTTCGGATCTTTTCTGTTGGCTTTAGTATTTTTCCAGAAGTCCCAGATTGCCTAAAATCACCAAACTTTGCAAAATGATCTTCGAAAACACGAAAAATAGGTCGGAATCGATTCTGGAGCATTACAGCCGCCCGGCTGTAAGCTACAGGGGCGCGGCTGTAACCTACAGCCGCGCGGCTGTAGACTACAGGGGCGCGGCTGTGATATGGGTAGAATTACAGTTTTGCCCTTTTGGGCCCCAAACTTGTAATTTTGCATCCGTTTTACATTGAAAAATGAATTTTGGCGTGTTTGTATACTTCTGCACCCTAGATGGATGTATGTTTTAGGCCCACACACGAACGGGACCCCCGGGTCCCGGGATATCCGGCCCGCTAAAGTTGGATAAATGCATGTAAATGAGCCAAACCGCTTTGAAAATCGATTTTTCATCTATAAAACCTACAGGGCGTTTAAAAAACCGTTTTCCAGGTCTAACCGGGCCGACCGGTCGGGTCGACCCGGTTACCCCCTTTGCATGACCCCGTTTCCTAAAATACCCATGTTCTGTCCTATATGAGTCCTTATTGTGATTTATTTATTTGTGCTAACCATATTTGGATGCAGTTTTTATTTTTGCTTTATTTTTATTTTTGAATGTATTTTATAGATTATCCCGTGTATCTAGGCGATTGTACTTTTTAGATTATCGTGTATAATAGGCGATTGTAAAAGGTGAGGATGAGAGTTTTCTTTTTCTTGGGTTGTATAATTTGGCCTCTGATTTACTTTTCCGCACTTTTATTTTTCTGCACTTTATTTATTTTTATATATTTATGTCACATGTATGAGCATTGGCTAATAATAAAAGAAGAGATAAAATGAGTAGAATTAAGTGAATGAAATGTCATATTTTGAAATAATAATTAAAAATTAGTGAGGATTAGTAGATATGTTGCCCGAACCTCGAATCTCTGGATTAGGTACTGCGTCTACATTTGGTAGGGAGCTGTACCGGAATTTCCCGGATGAGCTGATCCGGGTGGCGACTCTGTATCTAATCTCGAAATTCGCATTTCGAGACCTTTAAGTTAAAATGGGATTTTCTAAAAAGCTTGTTTTCTAAAATTCACGCCTAAAATTAAGTTTTCTACAAAAAGGCTTTTTTAATAAAATGAAAGGTTTCCCTACGAAAGATTGAAACCCATTTTCAAAACCAAAACACCAAGACCCAAAAAGAAAATCCCCGGTTCCCGCTTCACCGCGCGTTCCGAAAAATGTCGTCCGCTCACAAGTGTCATGCACTTAGCAGTAAGACCATGGATAGGGAAAATGATATGACCATAAAGAGATCCATAGTCTATTCCAGTCATGGGAATGAATGGAACTAGAGACTATCATTAGCCTGGTTGTTTGGCGGTTTCTTACCAGCCATTAGACATGGAATGTCAACCAAGTTAATGGGTACATGTAAAAGGGGCATGGTACTGGATAGATCCACTAAACGAGAAATCAACATGGTAAAGTATCACAAGTGATTCTCGTGTAGTACTTTTATGGATCCTTTGACCTGACCATACGATGGTGCTGCATGTGAAGTCGCATACTTTGGGGTATGCCTAAAGGGCCTGTAAAAGGGTGCCAAGTATGGGTACTTTTGGGTATGTCACTAAGCATGGCAGTGCTATGGATATGCAGAAAGGATATGTCACTCAGTAGTCCACTGAGAAGATATCACCGGCCTCTTGATGAATGTGACTGATAAGAGTGTGGCCACACCCAAACAAGTTGGAACTTGTTTGTGAGCTTCAGTACATTCGAGATCAAGTAAATGCCTGGACACAAAAGGGGTGATTAATCCATGCCTCTGTGTTGGCACCAATATCAATGACATGGGATATACAAGTTTGAACTACAGGGTTATGATTTCAGTTGGACTGCCATCACCATCTTAATTGGGGGCTGTAGTGGCTTGCTAGAGCCCGCCTGTAGTCTGTGGGCCATAGGCCCACTGCCAACATAAAGATGGGCCCACAGGATTGTACACATTGAATGTCTGAACACCGACTTAAGGGATCACCTGTATACTTGGAGTATACACACCAGAGAGAGAGGATTATATTAATTATATTATGAGGATCAATTGGATTCATCATAATAATAAAATTAATGTTTGCATTGGCCTTCTCATAATTAATTAAATTAATCTATGAGATTATTTCCTAGGTGGAAATATGTCACATGTATAGGTTTACATGTATCTTAATTTTACGAATGTCAAAATTAATTCCATGGTGAAATTAATTGATCAAATTAATTTTAATTTAAATGTATGGAACATATTATATGGTATAATATGTTAGAATACATGTTAAATAAAAGTTAAGTTTGATAGTTAATTGGACCAAAAGAATTCATATTAAACTGGGCTTAAAAAGGGAGAAAAGCCTGTGTAAAAGATAGATGGGATTGGGCCGAAATTTATTGTAAAATTTCAGCCATCTAGTTTAACATCTTAACCTAGATAATTCGGCCATTGCAAGGGTTAGAGGAGCCAAAAATTACAGCCACCCAAAACCTCTCTTCGCTTGATCTCATCGCTAGCACAGGTCGTGTTTGGTAGCCGTTCGTGTACGTGAACGCGGAGGGAATCAAGTTTGATTTTTGCAGCCATCTCTAGAAGAGATGTCTCGGGTGAGAAATATTTTCTTTGTTGTTTAGTTTTTGATTTTATAATTTTCATATCAATTGCTCCTGGGCACGGATTTGAGGAAATCACCGTTCTTCCACTTTTATTGGGTGATTTCCGGTGAAAAATCTCAACATGAATATCCCAAGAAAATCCCTTCATCTGACTTAGAGTCAAATTTATTGAGATATTCCTTGTTGTTAAAAACAAAACATTTGTAACCAAATGGATGGAAATAACCTATATTAGGTTTTCTACCATTCCATAACTCATATGGTGTTTTCTTTAAAACGGGTCTTATCAAAGCTTGATTTAAAATATAACAAGTAGTGTTCATAGCTTCTGCCTAAAAATATTTTGGTAAATTATTTTCATTGAGCATGGTCCTTGTCATTTCTTCTAAAGTCTTATTTTTCCTTTCAATAACACCATTTTGTTGAGGAGTTCTAGGATCCGAGAAGTTGTGAGATATTCCATCATGCTCAGAGCAAAACATTTCAAAAAGATTGTTTTCAAATTCTTTTCCATGATCACTTCTAATAGCTATAATAGAAGTGTTTTTCAAACTCTGAAGCTTTTTGCACAAGGTAGAAAATTATTGAAAAAATTCATCTTTTTGACTCAAAAACAGTGTCCATGTAAAACGAGAGTAGTCATCTACAATGACTAATGCATATCTCATGCCACCTAAGCTTGTTGGTTGAATTGGACCAAGCAAGTCTAAACGTAGTAATTCTAGAGGTCTAGAGGTAGAAACAATTCCTTTAGAACTGAAAGAACTTCTAGTTTGTTTCCTTCTTTGACATGCATCAAAAATATGAGTTTTATCAAACTTGATTTTTGGTAAACCTTTAACAAGATCCTTTTTAGAAAGCTTTGAAATAAGATGCATGCTAGCATGACCTAGTCTATGATGCCATAACCAATTCTCTTCCTCTTGTGAAATTAAGCAGTGATCATTAGTAAGAGTACTTGAATTCAAAAGGTATATATTTCCAATTTTAGGAACTTCAAGTAGAGTCTTACCACTATTAGCTTCCACAATTTCACATTTTTCAGAATCAAAGATTACCTTTTGATTTTTATCGCAGAGTTGACTCACACTTAGAAGATTGAATTTCAATCCATCGACTAGAGAGACCTCATCAATGCATGGATTGTTTCCAATCTTTCCTTTTCCGATAATCTGTCCTGCTAGATTATCTCCGAACTTTACAGTTCCTCCTTTAACTTGCTTTATGGAAGTAAAGTATCTTCCATCACCAGTCATATGTCTAGAGCACCCACTATCAATATACCACTTTGAGTCTCCGAGAGTGTTCTTTAGACATACCTGCAATAGAAGTTAAGTAGATTTAGGTACCCCAATACTATTGGGTCCTTTAGGGTTAGAAGCATTTTTATCCTTGGGAACCTAGATAGTTTTCCCTTTGTGTTTTCCTTTTCTAAAAATACAATCACAAATTACATGTCCCTTATGGTTGCAATGGTAACATGTAACATCCTTCTTTTTCTTAAATTGATATGACTGATTATGTTTTGAAGGATGATTTTGGTGATAAGAAACATAGTCAACATAGTGTAATCGTTTAGGCTTGTAAATATGTTGTTGCTTAGGCCTATATTTGTGAACTTTTTGGAAGAGTGAAGGCCTTGGTGGGTTTTTGTGTGCAATCTTTTGTTGTGAAGGATATTTTCGGCTTGGGTTCACTAATTGCACTCTTTTTGGCTTGGAGAAATGTGAGTGTTGTATATTCTTCTGGTTTGTCTTGTGACTTTTTCTATGCTTTAGAGGTGTAGGTTCGGGGGATATGGTTTGCATATTAGAAGTGGAGGAAGGGCAAAATATGTTAGGTTTCTAAGGATTTTGTGGGGGTATCCTATCATTATAACCAATACCAGATTTATCATTTGGATTTCTTTGAGAATCCAAAATCACATTCAGCATAGTTTCACCATTAGTGAACTTGCTAATAGTGCAATCTAGCTTCTCACATTTCTTTTCTAAATGAGATAACTTACTGACAAGCTCAAGATTGGAGTTTTCTAGAAAACTCACTTTGCTCTTTAGTTCAAGATTCACAGATTCTTTTTCTAAGAGCCTATTTTCATACTCCTTACACTTAGCAGTTATCTCAAGCTTCTTATCATGCAATCTAAAAAATTCTTATATAAGATCATTATGAGATAAAGTTTGTAGAAATACCTCATCATCCTCATTTTGATCTTGTGATGATTTTGTTGAGTCATCATTTGCCATGAAGCATGTTTGGGCTTTCTCTTGCTTCTGATCCTCATCATCATCGGAGCTAGATTATCGCTGTCGCTCCACATTACTGTTATAGCTTTCTTGTCCTTTTTCTTGAATTTATTTTTTAGCTTCGGACAATCAGCTTTAAAATGACCAGGCTTATTACATTCAAAACATGTAATTTACTGCTTTAGATCTTTCTTTGCCTTATCAGCTTTGCTAATGTTGAATTGCCTCCTGTAAGATGATTTACCTTTGTTTTTGTTTCTTAAGAATTTTCTGAATTTCTGCACCAACAGAGCTTCATCATTATCTTCATTATCATCATTTTCAGAATCAGAGGTGGATTCTCCAGAAATGGGATTTGTAGCTTTTAGTGCAATAGACTTTCTTTTGTCAATCTGCTCACGATCTGTAGTGGATTTAACTTTCATCTCATATGTGAGTAATGAACCGATAAATTCATCATATGAGTATGAATTTAAATCTTTTGATTCTTCAATGGCTGTCAGCTTTGCATCCTAAGATGTTGGCATCATTCTGATTAGTTTCCTAATTAGTTCTTCATTAGTGAAGTTCTTGCCAAGATTCTTCAATTTGTTCATAATAAGAGTGAACCTTGTGTTGATTTCCGCAACAGATTCCTTTGCATCAACTTTGAACAACTAGTATTCCATGATGTAAAGATTAATCTTTCCATTTTTAACTTGTTTTGTTCCTTCATGAGTTGTTTCCGGCTTATCCCATATCTGCTTTGCAGTATTGCAACCTGAAATACGATTAAACTCATTAATATCCAATGCGCATTGCAATAAATTAATAGCTTTAGAGCTTAAAGCTTCTTTATTCCAATCAGCACTTTCATATTCACTTTCCTCTTTGGGGACAACTTCTCCATCAACAATTTTTGTCGGAATACTAGGTCCTTCCTTGACAATTCTCCAGACCTGTATATCCATGGACTGTAAAAATATTTTCATTCGGTTTTTCCAAAAACTATAATTTTCTCCATTAAAAAGTGGAGGCTTATTGATGGAACATCCCTCAGGCATAAAAACATTTTGACTTCTAGATGTGCTAGCCATAATGAGATCACTCTAAGAATTTTACTTCTTTTAATAGAGTCAGGCTCTGATACCAATTGACGGTTCTAAATGGCTAGTTACAGTACTAGAAGGGGAGGTGAATAGTACTGTAGGGCGAATAAAAATTTACGCAAACCTCTTTTTCAAAAACATTTTTATTAAAAAAAATACGGAATTATAAACTATAATAAAACTTGTAAATATAAAATGCTTTTGTAAAAATTAACTTTAAGTACTAAAGCATTTAATATAATGTGCAGGAAATTAAATTGCATAAAATAAAGAGAGTAGGGATAGAGAAAATGCAAACACAGAATTTTATCCTAGTTCAACCCAACCGGTCTACGTCCAGTCCCTAAGCCAACCGCTTGAAATTTCCATTAATGTTTCCTTTATGGGTAGGAAACAAGCCTATGTTACTTTTTCTGAGTTCAAGCAACAAACTCAATACTTTTACAGGCTCAGTATCAAACCTATCCCGTACTTTTTGGAGCTTAAGTAACAAACTGTACTGATGCTTTTTCCGAGCTCAAGCACCAAACTTTTACAACCTCTGTTGATCAACCACCAATAAGACAGACCCCCTTTCACATAACCTTGTGTGAAAAATTCAATTCCCAAAATTTGTGAATATAAGAATGAACAATATTTCTCTTCCTCTCTTTGAGCTCTTTGGGAATATGGAAGACTTTATAACTTGAAAGCTTGAATAAGAATGTATCTTGAAATGTCTTCCACACCTTCACATCTTCATCTTCTTCCTTTTTATAGTCAAGTAAGAAAATGGCCATTTGACACAAATATGGCTGTTGGCTTTAAGCCTTGTGGCCATTGGTTTTGTGAAGAATGAAGATTTGAAGTTTCTCACGTGATAAGGAATTGTAGCCATTGAAGTCATAGCCATTTGAACTTTAGATATAAGGCCATATCGAAAACATAGGTGGATCCTTTTTTTACATAAAGACATGTGACAAAAATGATGATCAAAGTACAACCTTAGGTGTAAACCGAAACTATAAAGTATGGAGTGAAAAGCATTCTTTAGTCTTGAGATGAGGTTTGACCATTATGTCATATGTAATCTCAAGTTAAAGAATATCTTAGCTTGGGTTGTAACCTTAGGTGAACAAATTCACATGTTTTTCTCTTTTCATAATGTGGCCGAATTGTGTTTTTAAGACTTTCACCTTATAAGTCAAGGTGAAGTCAAAGTATGATCTAAAAAAGTAACTCACCTTATAATCAAATGTGAGCTCAAAGTGGATGTGTCCATGTAACCAAATGTGAGATCAAAGAGAATATGCCCATGTAGCCAAAAATAATCTCAAGATATTTTACCTCATAGTCAACATCTTACCTTATAAATGAGTATGAGATCGACATGGTAAATATATAGATATATGCCAAAAGTTCTTTAATATTCTTAAGTCAAACCTTAGGTCAACTTTGATAATCTTAAGTAACAAACCAACCTTAGGTCAACATTAATGTTCTCAACTTATAAACCAACCTTAGGCATACATACATATATATATATATATATATATATATATATATATATATATATATATATATATATATATATATATATATATTTATATATATATATGAAAGAGGATATATATATATGTAAGAAACTTTCAAGTCATAAGCATTTATGAGATGAGCAAATATGGATTATTAAACCTTTATCTCATATGCTCTATATGTGTATATATATATAAATATTTGATACTTTCTTTACCTCTTTATGATAAATAAAATGGAATGTGAGTTGTTCTTTATCTCATAAACCAAGTATGCTAAAAAGAGCTTTTCTCAAAATAAAAACATTTTACCTTATGAAGCTCATTATTTTAAAAATGTCAATTGTGATCATCAAAACCGAACTCAATAGTTACTCATTACAAGAAAGGAAAAGATAGCCTTTCAGCTCAATGGAAAAGGCATTATGATCACAAATAGTTAGGATATAGTGGGCAGACAAAGCTTGTGTTCTACAAGAAAGAGAATGCTAAGCTGCATTTTGCATATGCCTCTTTGTTTTTAACCAAGCATGATCCGTTCTTATGATAAAAGAGCAATTAATTAGTGTCTCAATGATCAATATAAGCCATTAATTATTAGGAACAACAATATCTAACAGGTTTTCTGTAATTCCCGTGCAGGCTAAAACCACGAAGAAGATTGTTTTGAGGCTGCAATGCCAAGGCTGCAAACATGTCTCATAGCATCCAATTAAGGTATGATTTGGCTTCAGAAGAGATTATGTTTGCCTTTTTGGGTAGTGCTTGATGATTGACCACTATTTTTGCAGAGGTGCAAGCATTTGAAATCGGTGGATTCAAGAAGGAGAAAGGAACTTCACTCTTCCAAATGCATTTTTTTTCATATGTTTTTAATGTACTTTTTGAACTCTACTGTAGGAGCTAGATCAAATCTAGAATTTGCACTTCCTTATCTCCTGGGTTTTTTTGTTCCTCTCTTTTGTTGATTGCTAGACATGTTAATGATATAATTTCCTATTTAATAGCCGTTTTAACATACTCTATTTTCCAATTTTGCAAGCTATTTCAGTTTTGGATACATCCAACAATATTTGAATGGCAGTGTTTTTTTCTAAAAAAAAAAAAAAAATTCTTGAAATTGCTGTGAAGTGTTTTATAATTGTATCATGGTTTTCAGACCTGGACCAGTCATCGAACCGATAAAGGGATGGATTCATGAATTTTGGATTAAACCAGAATCGAACCAGATTTAATAAATATATTAAAATAATAATATATTTATATTATTTATATTTATAAGATATGAAAATTTGAACATTTTTATTATAATTTTTTAAGCTTAAGGATTTTAAACATAATATAGTAATTAAAAAAACTCAATTTATGTAATGCAGTTTTTACAGTTACAATTAAATGTCATTCTAATTTAAAATAATTTAAAAATTAAATTATTTTAATTTTTAAATTATTTTAAAAATTACCCTTAAAAATTAAAATTATATTTTATTTTAATTAAAAAACCTAAAAATAATAACCTAAATTATTAATTCAAATAATTTTTTTAAAAAAAGTCTAGTCAAACCGAAAAATCAGTCTGGTTCATGATTTTTCAGTTCGACCAAGTATGACCAGATTTTACTAGAATAAAAACCGGCTACAAACCGATCAAATCAACCTCTGGTTCCAGTTGAACCCGGTCCAGTCTGGTTTTCACAACTATTAATGGTATAGATTTTTACTTTTATTTATTTGCTTAACCCATTAGCTTCGGTTTGAGCTATTGCTTATTGTCGTAAATGGAACATATTCAAATTCTTAATTGTGTTTCATTTGTTGTATCGGTTTGAAGCAAAACTTTAAAAAAGGATTATACCTTTGCGTAGGGGTAGAATATGATTTATAGATACAGTTCAACATATACTATCCCTTTCACATAATTTTATAGGGATATCATTTTTGTTCATTTATATCATCTTTACTTATGTAGAATATGTTGGATACAATAATATGAATGTGGCATGGTTATATGAATTGCTCCTCTGTTTATGTTCTAAAAATCCAAATTCTCAAGCGGAATCCCTGTATAAAGATGAAAGGGAAATGATTGATTCTCTTACCGAGATTTTTTTTTAATCAATGAAACGCCTATTTAATTTAATCAACTACATTAATCCTTTAATTACACATAAAAGTTAGACCATATATATTATTCCCTCCATTCACATATATTTGACGTTTAGATAGTATAAATAAATTCTTTAATGATTGATGTTCTACAATTCCTATGATTTTATACCCATCAGTTTCCAGTTTTGTCTTATCAATTATGGCAATCATAAAATGATACTAGAAAAAGAATTAAAAACAAATTATGCAACTATATGGGTAAAATAGTGTTTTAGATGGGCTAACTAATAGAATCCTAATTTGTATGCATTACCTTAAATGTCAAATATAAGGGAATAGACGGAGTAAAAGTTAAAGATTTGTGCTTGCAAGTGTCCATACTTCTTTTTGTATATAATTGATTGAGCATTAAACTACCTTGTAAATTAAAGTTTTGAAATTGAATAAAAGATACAAAGATAAAGAAAAATTGTCAATAAAATATTGGGTTTTTTTAAGAACTGATGTGAATCCGGTTATGAAGGTGCAAACCCAAACTCAATAATGTTCCCGATCATTGAACGAGGTCCAAACAAACACAAAGTATTCGAAATTATAATTAGGTTTCATATTATAATTTTAGAATTGAAGGATCAAAAGATAGAATGAAAATAAAAGAGCAATTGGAAATAAATTCACCAATTCAATTAAATAAAAAGAACAATCAAATTAACCTATAGTTAATTCAACCTTTCAATTTGGATGATAGAACCTGAGAATGGTTTATTCTCAATTGCCTAGCCATAACAATTGATCACGATCAAAATAATACTTTAAGAGTTAGAACACAATCACAAACTCTCAAAATATTGGCATTGAAAATTCAACAAAAATTTGCAAAGCAAATAATAAACTTTTATTTGATAATCTGCTTTTTACATAAAGAGTTTGGCCAATATTTATAGGTCAAAAAGAAAGACAAATTGTAAAAGGCTAAGGACAACTAACCAAGAAAACAACTGAAAGAGAAAAAGTAAAAAGGAAGACAATTTAAGTAGGAAATAAACTCTAGCCTAATAAGCACTAATAAAGAATCCTTTCTCCATAAGAAATAAGGAGAATCAGATGGTCAACACGTAGTCAACCCCTTGCCACATGCCAATTTCTTCCTACTTGATTCCGAATTAATAATTTTTAACTAAAAACTCATTATCCTTGTTTGGCCCAAATAACCTTCATTAAGCCATTTAACATGTCTCGAACCCTCTTTGCCTTAGACCTTGTAATCGGCCCAATAAGAATTTGCAAAGGATCATTCTTTTTCAGCTCCATGCCATGCTCCATCCTTGATGTGCCTTGGTGATTCGCATTATTCCCCCCTCTTTAAGAGGATTCGTCCTTGAATCGTCATCACTTACATCAAACAAGGATAAGTCAGAAACATTGAAATTAGCATGTATATTATACTCACCAGGGAGATCAAGCTTGTAAGCGTTATCTCTAATCCTTGCTACCACTTGGAAGGGCCCATCTGCTCTCAGATGCAACTTGGTTTGCCTTTGAGCTGGAAACCTCTCCTTTCGCAAATGCAACTAAACCCAATCACCAGGTTCAAAGATCACCTTCGTGTGATTTTTATTCGCATGATTTGCATAATGCTCATTTTTCTTCTCAATTTGTTGTTTGACTTATTCATGTAATTTCTTCACCAAATCAGCCTTGCACTTCCTATCTAAGCTTTTCCTCTCATCAACAGGTAAAGGAATTAAATCCAAAGGAGTAAGAGGATTAAAACCATACACAATTTCAAATGGTGAGAAATTAGTTGAAGAATGCACAGCCCTATTATATGAAAATTCAATAAAAGGAATACACTATTCCCATGACTTCAAGTTATTCTTTACAACAGCCCTAAGCAATTGACCAAAAGTCATATTGACCACTTTAGTTTGACCATCAGTTTGGGGATGACAAGATGTAGAAAACAATAACTTAGTTCCCAATTTTCCCTATAAAGTCTTCTAAAAGTAGCTTAAAAACTTAGAATCTCGATCACTAACTATACTTTTAGGCACCCCATGTAAACGCATAATCTCCCTAGAGAATAAATCAACAACTTTAGTGGCATCATCCGTTTTATGACATGGAATAAAATGAAACATCTTAGAGATTCTACATACAACCACAGATAGAATCATTGTCACGTTTTGACCTTGGTAAATCTAACACAAAATCCATAGAAATATCAGTCCAAGGTTCACTAGGTACAAGTAGAGGAGTATACAAGCCATGTGGCATAACTCTTGACTTAGCTTGCTTATAATCAACACAATTACCACATACCTTCTCCACGTCATGCCTTATGTGTGGCCAAAAGAAATGCTTGGACAACTTGAAGTCTTAGGTACACCAAAATGTCCCATGAGACCTCCTCCACGAGCCTTATGCACAAGCAAGTTCCTTAAAGAACACTTAGGCAAACGTAATTTATTCTTTTTAAACAAAAAACCTTCATGTCTATAGAACTTCTCAAAAGCAGCATGTTACAAGCCTAAAAAATAGATGCAAAATCATCATCACCAGTATATAAATCTTTAATGAATTCAAATCCTAGCAATTTAACATGCATCATATTTAACAAGTTTACATGCCTACTCAATGCATCATCAACAACATTCTCCTTCCCTTGCTTATATCTAATCACATAAAGGAATGTCTCAATGAACTCAACCCACCTATCATGCCTTTTATTAAGCTTATGTTGAACTTTTAAATGCTTCAAAGATTCATGATCAGTGTGAATCACAAACTCCTTAGACCATAAATAGTGTTGCCAAGTTTTAAGAGCTCTAACTAATGCATATAACTTTATCATAAGTGGGATAATTTAAGGTTGCCCCATTCAATTTTTTATTAAAATAAGCTAAGGGACGACCTTCTTGCATCAAAACAGCCCTTATACCAACACCACATGCATCATATTCAACTTTAAAAGTTTTATCAAAATTAAGCAAAGCTAACATAGGTGCAGTAGTAAGTTTCTATTTTAACAAATTAAAAGCATCCTTTTGTTCTTTCTTCCACTTAACATTCTTTTTTATTTCCTTATTCAAAGGAGCAGTAATAGAGCTAAAGTTTTTGACAAACCTTTGATAGAAGCTCGCCAAACCGTGAAAACTCCTCACCTCAGTAACTGACTTAGGCATAGGCCATTCTTGAATTGCCTTTACCTTCTCGTCATCCACTTGCATGCCTGGGGTAGAAACTACAAAACCCAAAAACACAATCTTTTTCATACAAAAAGTGCACTTTGAAAAGTTAGCGTACAACTGTTCTTTTCGCAATACCTCTAACACAGCTCGAATACGGTCAAGGTGCTTAGAAAGAGAATTAGAATAGATAAGAATGTCATAAAAATAAACAACAAATTTACCTATAAATTCTCTCAAAACATGATTCATTAATCTCATAAAAGTACTAACAGTATTAGTTAACCCAAAAGGCATAACCAACCACTTATATAAGTCATGTTTTATTTTAAAAGTAGTTTTTCGCTCATCACAAATTTTCATTCTAATATGATGGTAACCACTTTTTAATTCAATTTTTATGAAGAATACAACCCCACTAAGTTCATCTAACATGTCATCAAGTCTAGGAATAGGATGTCAATATTTTTCCGTTATTTTGTTGATGGCTCAAAAATCAACACATATCCTCTAAGACCCATCCGTTTTAGGCACTAAGATGACTGGAACAGCACAATGGCTCATACTCTCACATACCAACCCTTTTGACATCAGTTCCTTAATTTGCCTTTGAAGCTCCTTTGTCTCCTCGAGGTCACTCTTATAGGTTGGTCGATTAGGAACTGATGCTCTGTGTACAAAATCGATTTGATGCCTAGTTCCTCAAATAGGAGGCAACCCACTCACTAACTCTTCGGGGAACACATCATCGAACTCCTACAAAAGAGAGGAAATCACACTAGAAGGAGATTGGTTAGATTTACTTACAGACAAGCTTAAGCTCTTGCAATAAAATAAAAGTAAGTTTAGATTATTAGTTTGAGCTTGTTTAACATCTCTCATTTTGGCATATAAATTGAAATTATTGGCTTTTACAATGCCCTTACTTTCTTCTCTCCTCACCTCTCTATTCCTCAACTCACTAGCCTTTTCTCTCACTTCTTCTCTCTTCTCACCCTTACTGATTTTATCACTCTTATTTTCTCTTTCTTTAATCGAACCCCGTTCTATAGATGAAGAATTTTGAAAGTGGAGCTGGTCTTGATAGACTTGTGCAGGTGACATGGTAAAAGAGTATAACGTTTACCTTCTTGATGAGAGAAATTTTGTTCGATTTACCATTATGAATGGCTTCATGATCAAACTACCATGGACATCCCAAAAGAATATGGCAAGCTTGCATTGGGACGACATCACACAAAACTTGGTCATTAAAAGATCCAATTAAAAAATTGACCAACAATTGTTTATTCATCTTCGCCTCATTACTGTCATTGAGCCATTGAAGCCTATAGGGCTTTTGATGCCGAGCTGTGGGCAGGCCCCATTTCTCAACATGGTGGTACTAGCAACATTACAACAACTACCACCATCTACAATCAAATTACATACTTTATCTTACAAATGACAAGCATGAAAAATATTCTCCCTTTGTTGATCAGAAACTTTATTTTTAACACTAAGCACATATCTAACAATAAGGGTAATGTTATTAGTTTCAACATGCTCACCTCCCTTATTAATATCACTACAATCTTCCAATGGAGGCATGCTATTGTCAGAATCAGATTCACTATTAGTTATAATTTCACCACATTTTATCACAATATTACGTTTATTAGGACAATCATGCATCATATGACCACGGCCTTGACATTTAAAGCATTTAATATCACAGTTCCTAGTAGGAGTTTCAGTGATCTTACCTTTGCCAAGTGTGTCCTCTTTGGCCTTAAAACCAGATTTGGACCTTGCGGTTTGAACACCAACCTTTTCTTCTTGTTTGTAACTCGACTTCCAATATGATGAAGAAGAAGAATCTCAAACCGTTTTTTACCCTTCCGATGGAGCTATTCCTCAATCTTGATAGCCTTATGAAGTAGTTCTTCAAATGTAACATAATGTTGAAGATCAATTGCATCAGCTATATCTTCATTCAGTCCACCAAGAAAATGAGCCATGGTGGCTCCTTGTCCTTCTGAACATCAGCTCTCGTCATAGCTATCTCCATCTCCTTGTGGTAATCCTCAACACTTTTAGATTGGGTTAAGTTCTGCAATTTATTCAACAATCCCTATGATAATAGGGAGAAACTAGGGATGTAACTAGGGATTCAACAATCCCTGTTCCTCTGCTAGGTGGGGATACCCATCCCCATCCCTGTTTAGTAAACGGGGACAATCCTAATCCCCATCCCCGATCCCGTCGAGTAATGGGTTCCCTACAAGGATCCTCGTCCTTGTTAAGACCATTTTTTTTAAAAAGAAAAAAGTAAATTCAATTTTGAAGCCATGACATTTTAAAGTTCAACATAATTTTAATAGAAAATTGAAAACCTTAGTTTTACTTTCATTTTGGTATTACAAAATTCAATTATTTATATAAGAAAAATATATAACTATATATATAACAATATACATAATTAGAGTTGGGGATTTAATGGGGATATTATCAGGGATCCCTGTGGGGACAAAATGGGGACGGGGACAAGAGCTTGCGGGGCAAGGAGAGGTAATCCCATCCCCATCCTCGTTTAGCATTCGGAGATAAATTTATCCATGTCCCCACCCTTTGGGGATCCTAAATAGGGAACCCTTGTTCTCATTCCGGTAGGCCCCTGTGTCCCAGTTGACAACCTTAGGAGGAAGAAATCGCTTCTTCATGATTCGTTTCATCTCATTCCAGGTTTCAATACGTAGATCTCCATCCTTGCACCTATTTTTCTTAAATTGATCCCACCATACTGCAGCATAATTGGTTAGCTCGGAAACAACCAATTTAATTTTCTTTTCCTCCCAATAATAGTGGATATCAAATATGGCTTCAACCTTCCTCGCTCATTCCAAATACAATCAGGATCGCTTTACCTTGGAATGAAGAGATTTTCAATTTGATGGCGTTAAGATTACCATCTTGACGTGGCCTTCCCCTAGAGCCTCTTCTCTAATTAGAAGCTGAATACTCATCCTCGGAATCTCTCTCGAGGTCAATACTTTTCTTAGAATGCTCGTATGTCTTTTTAGGTATCTTCTTCTCCAACTTCATTTGTTCTAAATGGTCCTCCAGATTGCACATTACTCGCTCTAACATACTAACTTTTCCTGAAACAACATTACGTAAAAGTTTTGGCTATGTTTCTCCTAAAATGATGTTTTCATCTTCTTTAGACATGGTTAGATAGACAAAAATAGAGAACTAAAGTAAAAGCAAAAAAAGAAAGAAAAACTGAAATATACTCATTCCAAGCTCTATGATTTTATTTTGATTGATTTCAAAATATCAAGCCAAGCAAAATTGAATAACCAGAAGCAAAAATGCAATAAACAAAAAGGACAATAGAACAACGAAATAAGAAAATAATGTAAGCGAAACACAATGTGTACGGACGACAAAAAGAGTTAGGTAGATGTTGGTCAATCCAAAGACAAAGGTTTCAATAAAATTTCACTATTCTTGTGTGATAATTATGAATCTGAGTGTAAAAAGATGTTGCCAATTGAAATTGAACTTTTCAAGATTTTTTGGTGAATCTATATTTTTTTAGCCCTGAACGATTTTCTTTTTTCTTTTTTTTTTTTTTTTTAACTAATCAACAAATCTCTTTGGAGATTCTGATTTAATTTTTTTTTTTGGTTTTTTTTTTAACTTTTTTTTTAACAAACAAACAAAAGATAAAACTAATGCAGCAACTTAAAGAAAATTAAACACAAGTTCATACACCACACAAGCAAAGAGTAATTTTTTTGGCTGTTTTCATGTAAAAAAGGAAAGAAAAAAAACTCAACTTCAAAGAACCTATATTATTCTAGATGAAAATTGATGTGAAATTTGATGAATAAAATTAGAAAAAATTTCAAAACGACAAACCTCAATTCGAAATTGGAGCTCTGATACTAATTGATGTGAATTCGGTTATGTAAGGTGCAACCCGAACTCAATAATGTTCTCGATCATCAAATGAGGTCCAAACAAACACAAAGGATTCGAAATTATTATTAGGTTTCAGATTATACTTTCATAATTGAAGGATTAAAAGATAGAATGAAAATAAAAAAGCAATTGGCAATAAATTCACCAGTTCAATCAAATAAAAAGAACAATTAAATTAACTTATAGTTAATTCAACCTTTTAATTTGGATGATAGAACCTGAGAATGGTTGAATCTCAATTGCCTAGCCACAACAATTGATCACAGTCAAAATAATACTTCAAGAGTTAGAACACAATCACACACTCTTAAAATATCGGCGCTGAAAATTCAACAACAATTTGCAAAGCAAATAATAAATTTTTTTTTATAATCTGCTTCTTACATAAAGAGTTTGTCCAATATTTTTAGGCTAAAAAGAAAGACAAATCCTAAAAGGCTAAGTACAACTAACTCGGAAAACAACTAAAAGAGCAAAACTAAAAAGGAAGACAATTTAAGTAGGAAAAAAACTCTAGCCTGAATAAGAACGAATAAAGAATCCTTTCTCTATAAGAAATAAGGAGAATCAGATGGTCAGCATATAGTCAACCCCTTTCCATGTGCCAATTTCATCCTACTTAATTCCTAATTAATAATTTTCAACTAAAAATTAAATAATTAAGCTAACTAAATAAACTAATTAAATTGAGCCCAATTACTTAAAAGAGATGAACCAATCAAAATTAATTAAAGATCTCAATGAGTTTAAACATATGTCTTACATATGTTTGTCTAAAGATCTCTTTAATTAACTCAATTAGGATCAGCTTTATACATTAAAAATGTAGACTAAGTTTCTTGGAGTTGAACTAGAGTTATGAAATCAACTTCTTCCTTCAATCCCAATTGACTAGGCATCGGTACTTCTTGAATGGATCCTTGTTTGACCCAAATGTCCTAACTTAATTTGGATAAGCTTTACATAATAAAAATGTAGGCTAAGTTTCTTAGACTTGAAGTAGAGTTATGAAATCAACTTCTTCCTTTAAGCCCACTTGACTAGGCATTGGTGCTTCTTGAGTGGATCCTTGTTTGCCCAAATGTCCTTCATTAAGCCATTTAATGTTTTTCGGACCCTCTTTGCCTTAGAACTTGTAATCAACCTAATAGGAATTTGTTGGGATTTTTCACCGGAAATCATCCGATTGAATATGGAAGAACGCGGTGATTTTCTCAAATCCGTGCCCAGGAGCAATTGATATAAAAATTGTAAAACTTTAACATTTGAAATAGAAGAGATTAGATTCTCACTAAGAATATCTCTTCTAGAGATGGCTGTAGAAACCAAAATTGATTCCCTCCGAATTCACGTACACGAACGGCTATCGAACACGACCCGTGCTAGCGAAAGATTGAATGAAAGGGAGGATGGGGATGCTCAAGAATTTCGGCTACCTCTATTCTCACTCTTGGCCAAATTTCACCCTAGGTTATAACCTATGGGGTCGAAATTCCCTTTAAGAATTAAGCCCAATTCGATTTAATTTCATGTGGGCTTTTCACCTCTTTAAGCCAATGTCTAATTTTAATTCTTATGGTCTGATTTAATTTCAAATTTAATTTCTATTTAAAATGTATGCTAATATATTATACCATATAATATATTACATATATTTAAATTGAAATTAATTTGACCAATTAATTTAACCAAGGAATTAAATTAGACTCTTCATGAAATCAAATACATGTAAACCTATACATGTAAAATATTTCCACCTAGGAAATAATCTCATAAATTAATTCATTGAATTAATTATGAGAAGGCCAATACTAATATTAATTTTATTATTTTGATCAATCCAATTGATCCTTATAATATAATTAATATAATACTCTCTCTCCGGTGTGAATACTCCAAGTATACAGGTGATCCCTTAAGTCCGTGTTCAAACATTCAATGTGTACGATCCTGTGGGCCCATCTTTATATTGGCAGTGGGCCTATGACCCACAGACTGTAGGTGGGCTCTAGCAAGCCACTGCAGCCCCTAATTAAGATGGAGATGGCAGTCCAACTGAAATCATAACCCTATAGTTTAAACTTGTATATCCCATGTCATTGATATCGGTGTCCAACACAAAGGCATGGATTGATCATCCTCTTTTATGTCCAGACATTTACTTAATCCTGAATGTACTAATGCTCACAAACAAGTTCCAACTTGTTTGGGTGTGGCCACACTCTTATCAGTCACATTCATCACGAGGCCGGTGATATCTTTTCAGTGGACTACTAAGTGACATATCCCTTTTGCATATCCATAGCACTGCCATGCTCAGTGACATACCCAAACGTACCCATACTTGGCACCCTTTTACAGGCCCTTTAGGTGTACGTCAAAGTATGCGACTTCGCATGCAACACCATCATATAGTCAGGTCAAAGGATCTATACAAGTACTACATGAGAATCACTTATGATGCTTTACCATGTGGATTTCTCATTTAGTGGATCTATCCAGTACCATGCCCCTTTTGCATGTACCCATTAACTTGGTTAACATCCCATGTCTAATAGCCAGTAAGACACCGCCATACAACCAAGCTAATGATAGTCTCTAGTTCCATTCATTCCCATGACTGGAACAGACTACAGATCTCTTCACGGTCATATCGTTTTCCTTATCCATGGTCTTACTGCCAAGTGCATGACACTTGTTAACATGGATATGGATATGTCCATTGGATACTCCATTTAAAATACAGCACAAGATATATAATAAATAGATTAATGCCTTTATTTAATGACATAAAATATGTATAATACATAAATCCAATAAATTTACAATACAAATACAAGGTCCAATGCCTCGGGACTAGGGCATATTCAATAGAATTTGCAAAGAATCATTCTCTTTCAACTCCATGCCATACTCTGTCCTTGATGTGTCTTAGTGATTTGCATCAAGAATTAAACTAAAATTAAAAGATACTTAACAACATTGGAAACTTGGTATAATATTGTAAATAATAATTAAAAAAAATCTTTTGTAACTTTTTCAGAACATTAACAGTATTTCTTAAAATAACGTGAATCTTTTTGTTTCCATATATGTGGCCATCGGAAGTGAAAATTTTATATCTATAGCCTTATACCTTGAGAAATTTACACAACTGAATCAAATGTTTTTCTAAATTTCACTTTTTTGGTCCGTATACCCATTGAATAAAAGCTCAATGAAAATATCAAACAGTACTTATCTGGTAGTAAATTTTCTTAAGCAAAATAATCATAGAATACCATAAAATTTCTACTTCTATTTTTTTTAATGGATTATGCTTTTAAATTAAGTAAATTTTTGCTGAAATAATGAGATAAATGATTATGGCCATGAATGTAGGGTTGGGGGCCTGAAATTGAAAGAAAAAGAAGTCTACCCGAACCCGAACCCGAACCCAAACCCCGAACTCGACTTAAAACTCAACAATAGAGCCCTAATCCTTTTTACTATAAGTTTGTATCATTCGACTGCCTTTCGATTTTGGTATTGGACAACTCTTTGCTCTTCTTTCCTCTAGGGTTGTTAAAGGCGTAGCACAATGGTAAGCCTATTTTTGCTTTCTCGTTATTCTGAATCTTGCATCCACTTGTTTTAGCTGATATTCATAGTAGAATTTTGGTGAATTTCTTGGTTTCTTCTCCATTTGGGTTATCTGACTTTGACGTAATAAAAAAAGTTTAAAATGATTCAAATTTGGTATAGATTATTCAGTTTTTGGTTCCTTTTGTGAGTTCTCTTCTTTGTTTTAGCTCCAAAATAGTGATTCCGATGGGCTTGCAACACTTTGGATCATTTTCAATCTGATAGTACTAGTTCTTTTGCTAGATTAATAGTCACTAAAATCATCTGAACTTACATAAGAATTGATATTTTAGATGTATTGTTCATTTGAGTTAGCTTTGTTCCATTAGTTAAGAATTTTTTATGCTCCAAAGCTGAGTTTTTATTATTTTTCAATGATTTAAGTTAGAGTTATTAGAATTATTGATTTGACATGAGTTGAAGAGCTGGAGAATGAAACTTGATTCCTTGTAATTGGCTGTTGTATTTATTGATCTCCAATAGTGTTTTTTTTTAATTATGATAATGATGTAATTACTAATGGATGTTTCTGCTCGATCAAATGTAATGAAACCTAAATGTCATTCTGGTTCCATTTCTGAATTCATTTTTCTGGTTTCTAGGGTTGAAATGCAATGAATATCTAACTGCCATGCTAGCTCCATTGCTTGATTCATTTCTGGCTTCCTACCTTTTGTACTGTGGTTATAAATTATATATTTTAGAACTGGAATTTTGGGAGTTGTTATGCCCCATCCATATTTCTGGGGATGAAATGTTTAACTGCCATTGATACTAGTATGCTAAGTGATTTGCCTTTAGTCTGTAGTGTTTCTCTTATGATAATTTCTATTATGTAGGTGAACGTTCCCGAGACCAAGAAAACTTACTACAAGAGCAAGGAATGTTGTAAGCACACTTTGCATAAGGTTACTAAGTACAAGAAAGGAAAAGATAGCCTTTCAGCTTAGGGGAAAAGGCATTATGATCACAAACAGTCAGGATATGGTGGGCAGACAAGGCCTGTCTTCCATAAGAAGGTGAATGCTAAGCTGCATTTTGCATGTGCCTGTTTTTTATCCGAGCATAATCAATTCTTATGATACAAGGTAGTTAAATTAATTTCTCAATGATCAATCTGAGCCATTAATTATCAGGAGCAACAACGTCTAACAAGTTTTTTATGATTTTTGTGTAGGCAAAAACAACAAAGAAGATGGTTCTGAGGCTGCAATGCCAAGGCTGCAAGCATGTCTCACAGCATCCAATTAAGGTTTGACTTTGATTTAAAGGAGATTGTGTTTGCTTTTTGGGAATTGTAGTTGGTTGTGTTTGTTGATTTGGCGAACTATTTCTGCATAGGTGCAAACATTTTGAGATTGGTGGGGACAAGAAGGGGAACGGAACTTCACTCTTTTATATGCAGGTCTTTTCAAATGTTTTTGATGTACTTGTTGAACTCTGTTGCAAGAGCTAGATTAAGTCTAGAATTTTGTCTTGCTCATTTTCTTGGTTTTTTTTTCACCCCTTCTTCTGGTGATTGTTAGAAATGTTAATGCTGTAATCTCCTATAAGTAGTAATTTTAACGGACTTCGTCTTACAATTTACAAGCAATTTTAGTTGTTGGATTCCTCAAATTTTATATGAATGTCAGTACTTTTTATTCTCCCTGTTTCAATTTGCTGACAAAACTAGCCATGGAGTGTTTGCATAACTGTGTTGATACGTCTTTATCATTTATTTACTTAAGCCCTTATAACTTAGGTATAAGCTATTGTATGCAATCATGAAGTACAAATAAAATAGAACATATTGTCAATAATTTAGTATACTTTGGTTAGATTTGATTTGCTAGTACATTGTTTTTGAATTTTTTTTTATTCTCAAGGTTATGATGTTGAAAGTTGCATAATGCAAGCATTGTCACTGGTTGAACATCATTTTAATACAGAGTAATACAATGAGTGTTGCTGGATATTTCTTAATTTTTTTTATTCACAACTTTATTATTTTATTTATTGTTGCAATTGCAAATTTAGGTACATTATGTTAGATTGCAATTAGAATTATGTAAATCAGCCATTTTTAGTGTTTAAGGTGTGAAGGAAAATTACCTTTTTTAACATGGTAAAGGAAAATTAAATTAACTAGTGAAAAATATTTATAATGGTCATGATGGTATTAAAAAAGGTGATAAATACTATCACTACTCTAATTATGTTAAGGTTTAATCTATACTAAATAGTATATACTGTTCATTAATGCCTTTTGTTTTCAACATGGAATTCATTAACCAACATTATTTTGCTCTATTCTCCTTCCTATAGCTGCTCTCTGTCTCCTTGGTAGTGACCAATGCCATCTGTTTCAAACCTTAAACAAGTTGAAAACTTAATAACAGTTAAAAAGAAAAATGAATTTCCGCTTAAATCCAACTCTGCTTTAACTCCATGGCTTTTCAATACGTTGGTATTAGTAAAATTCAATTGGCATTTGGGCTATCTTGTGCCAGCACAACATGCTTAGCCACCGTCCGTCGGTAGCCTGAAATGCCTCATTATGTTAGTTATTTCATTCTTTTCGTTCGAATAATTGACTATGAATGACTTTTAAGTGTTCTAAAACTTTTTTTGTGTGCATTTCCAATTTTTATTGATGTATTTTAGTTCGGCTTCTTACTCTCTCACTTCATATACTTGCTAGGACATCAACATTCTTATTTTTAATTTTTTTTTTCAAAAAAAAAAAACTATATTGTAACCCCTCTATTATTTATTTATCATTATTGATAAAAAGAAGAAACAATGAAATTCTCTCAGAACTCTTACTTTAGGAAGGGTTGTAAATAAGGTGGGAATTACCCTAAAATCCTTAAATGGGATGGAGGCGGAGATAACTCCTTCTGCTCAACAACCTCGGCATGGCGATTAATTTATTCTTTTGAATTATTCAATTCATTTTGAAGAAATTTTTGCTAATAAAATTTGGAGTTAAAAGGAACTCTTTAGTCTAATAATCTTCCTTCTTTTATTAACAATATAATATTTAATTTTAGGAGTAATATTTAATCTTAGAAAATTGAAGGTTATTAAAAAGGAAATTATACAAAAATATAGGACTTTGAACTTTTTTTTTTCTTTTTTCATCCCTAGTATTTTATTTTTCATTTCTAACATTTAAATATTACACTTCTATGCACTTGTTCTTTGTTAATTACTTAATATGTTTATATAGGTTTAAAAACTCTCCGCTATTTTTTGTCATTCCCGATTTGTTCCTCTTTTGCTATCTGTAGTCTATGATTGTTGATTTCTTCTATTGTTCAACTTTCTCCATTTCGTTTCTTATTCTTTGTAAGCACTTGTTGTTTGCTTTCATTTTCTTATTGTTCATTTAGTACGTTAAACGCTTTACCTGTTTGTTGTATTTGTTAAGTAGTAGCAGGAGTAATAGTACAATTCTTATGATCTATGATTTTTTGTTGTTTAGTTGTAATTTTAAATTTATTTATATTATTAATGGTTGATCATGTGATTTGATATGATTGAATTGAAAATGCCATTTTTTGATACATAGTTTGTTTAGTTTTTCCTTTTTCGTTTTGTGAATGAAGTTGATTAAGACGAATGCTATTTGTTGAATTGTTTTTCTTATTTTATGGTAGTTCATCAAATTGTCAATTGTTTTTTTTTTAATGTTTTTTTTTTTCTTTTTTGGTTTTCTTTGTTGTGTGATATAGATTGTATCATGAAAGTATAATATTGGTATAACAATGATATCTTATACCATTATTATACCATTGTCATACCTTCATGATACTATTTTTAAAGCGTCATGATAGTTTTTTTTTATTTATTTATACTATTGTTATATGTTTATAATACGATTGTTGTACTTTCATTAAATCATTGTTATACCAAATTTGTTATTATAAATTATATCAGGTATAAATGTTAATTTTTTTGTTTTTATTTTTTATTCTTTTTTTAGTTTTTGTTGTTTTTGTTTGAGGAATGGTGTCTACTCATTCTTCTTCTTCTCCTCCTTCGCCTCTTAGATTTGTTGTGGATGTGTCTACTCAAGGGGTTATTGTGGATAATCGAATGATGAAGTCGTCTAAAAGAAATAAAAGTGAGGTGGATTGTTTGGATACAAAGGGTAAGAGTGTTAGGATAGGTAATAAATTAAGGTTTGAAACTATTGGGATATGCCCTAGTCCTAAGGCATTCATCCTTGTTATGTATCATACAGTAATGGATATTTTATTAATCAGTGTATTGTACATTTGTGTCATTAAATAAATCTATTTAATTTATTTCTTGTGCGATGAATGTAAATAGAGTATCCAATGGTCATATCAATATTCATGTTGTCAAGTGTCATGCACTTGGTAGTGAGACCATGAATAGGGAAATGATACAACCATGAAGCCATCCTTAGTCTATTCCAATCATAGGAATGAATGGAAAAACATACTAGTATTACCTTGATTGTATGGCGGTGTCTTACTGGCCATAGTACATGGGGTGTTAATCAGGTACATGGGTACATGTGATAGGACATGGTATTGGATAGATCCACTAATGAAAAATCCATATGGTACAGTATCACAAATGATTCTCGTGTAGGTTTTATATCGGATCTTACGACCTAACCACATTATGGAATTGCATGTGACTTCACACACTTTGATGTACACCTAATAGGCCCGTAACAAGTTGTCAAGTATAGGTACGGTTGGTGTGTCTGTGAGCATGGCAAGACTATGAATGTGCATAAGGGATATGTCACTCAGTGTTTCACTGAGAAGATATCATTGGCCTCTTGATGAGTAGAACTGATAAGAGTGTGGTCACACCCAAATAAGCTGATATTATTTGAGAGTATCAATTCACTCAGTATCAAGTAAAAGTTCAGGCACAAAAGAGGGTGATGAAACCATGCCTCCATGTCGGACTTTGATATCAATGACAGAGGACATATAAGCTATACTACAGGGTTACGACTTCCGTTAGACTACAGTCTCCATCTTAAGTAGGATTGTAATGGTTTGCTAGAGTTCACTTAAAGTTTGTTGGCCATAGGCCGCTAGGCCCACAAGATCGTATATATTGAACATCTAAACTAGCACTTAATAGATCACTAATATACTTAGAGTCTATTGACAAGCAGAGAAAGTAATTGATTAAATTATAGCTCGATTGGATTGATCAAAACAATTTAATTAATAGGAATTAATTATTTCATAGAATTGATTTAATGAATTAATTTTATGAAATAATTTCTTGGATGGAAATTAAATTAATATATAGGTTTATATATATATTATTTCTTAAGTTAAGTCTCAATAATTACTGTGGTTAATTTTAATAGGCCAATTGCATTTAATTGACATGACTCTTGGTTTGTAAGTTTATTTTGGGTAATTATGGCCTGCGTGCCATTTTTTCTTTCATGTAATTTTAATTAATTATGTAAATTATTTGTAATTGCTGAAGAAGAAGCCCATCGGAGAGCTGTGTCTAGAAGGAGATGTTCAAGCCCACCCAATTTTATTCTAATATAGACTTACTAGAAATCAATTAGGATGTAATAAAAGGCCCATGACATTTCATCATTTATTTTTATGCAATTATATTTATTTACATGTTTATGCCACAAATGCCATTCCAATCTCACCCGTCATTTATGCAAGTATGCCATTATTAAAATTGAATCTCTAGATAATTGGAAATTACTAAGTCGCTAAAAAGTTCTTCCCTCTTCTGAAACCTTATCGAATGCACTGGAATATCTTCATTTCGTATTGGGTTGGGGTATAGGTTACCCCAACACTCGCATGGTGGTTTTGACTTAGCATGGGTAATAGGATTTTCCCGGCCCTAAGCAAAGATAGGTAAGTGCCAACAAACCTATCAAACCAAGAGTCCCAAGGTTGGGATTGGATGACATTCCTACCTAAATAATTGAGGCATAGCTTTTCGAGGCCTTCATCATGCTATGTTTTGGTGAAATATGGATCTTGGCCCACTGACCCAACAACTTGATTTAATTAATAAAATTTGGATTCATTATGAATTATATGTGGGAAAAAGTAATAAAGACCTTTATTAATACTCTTTTATTCCATCTATGTAGATTTTAAATGGCAAATAATATGTTATCACTATGTTCGCTCATCGAAAAAGACAAGCTTTTGTTGGGATTTGTCACTGGAAATCACCCGATTAAAGTGGAAGAACGCGATGATTTCCTCAGATCCATGCCCAGGAGCAATTGAGATGGAAATTGGAAAAACTAAAATTTAATCACAAGAGATAAATCTCTTAACCAGATTATCTCTACTAGATATGGATGCAGACGGTAGGAATCAAGCTAGAATCCCTCCTCGTTCATGTACATGAACGCCTAACGAACACCACCCGTGCTAGCGTCAGAAAACACGAAACTTTGGAGAGAAAGGGAGTGGAGATTTCGGCCACAGTTGCTTGTGATACCTAGGCCGAAAATCCTAGGGTTATTTTAACCCTAGGTGGCCAAAATTCTCAAGGAGAATTTCGACCCAATTAGCTCCTCCTTTGTGTGGGCTTTCTTCCTTTCATTTCAGGCCCAAATCTATTTTAATTAGTCTGGTTTAAATTAATTTCAAGCCCAATTTTAATTTACCCATGTATTTAATATATTACACCAAGTAACATATTATTTAAATTTAAATTAAAATTGGTTTGACTAATTAATTTAATCCATTAAATTAAAATTACATTTTCACAAAATAAATTCATATGTAAACCTATAAATATGAATATTTCCACCCAGGAAATAATCTCATAATTAATCCAATTAATCATGAGAGAGCCAATCGAATATTAATTTTATTATTATGATCAATCCAATTGATCTTTATAATTTAATTAATATAATCCTCTCTCTCTCTCCAGAGTGTATACTCCAAGTATACATGTGATTCCTTAAGTCAGTGTTCAGTCGCTCAATGTGTATGATCCCGTGGGCCCATCTTTATGTTGGCAGTGGGTCTGTGGCCCACAGACTGTAGTTGGGCTCTAGCAAGCCACTGCAGCATCCAATTAAGATGGAGATCGTAGTCCAACTGTTATCGTAGCCCTGTAGTTTGAACTTGTATATCCCATGCCATTGATATCGGTGTCCAACACAAAGGCATGGATTAATCACCCTCTTTTGTGTCCAGACATTTACTTGATCCTGAATGTACTGATACTCATAAACAAGTTCCAACTTGCTTGGGTGTGGCCACACTCTTATCAATCACATTCATCAAAAGGCCGGTGATATCTTCTTAGTGGACTACTGAGTTACAAATCCCTTCTGCATATCTATGCCATTGCCATGCTAAGTAACATACCCAAAAGTACCCATACTTGGCACCCTATTACAGGCCCTTTAGGCATACCCCTAAGTATGCGACCTCACATGCAACACCATCATATGGTTAGGTCAAAGGATCCACACAAGTACTACATGAGAATCACTTGTGATACTATACCATGTGGATTTCTAGTTTAGTGGATCTATCCAGTACCATGCCCTTTTTACATGTACCCATTAACTTGGTTTACATCCCATGTCCAATGATCGGTAAGACACCGCCATACAACCAGGTTAATGGTAGTCTCCAATTCCATTCATTCCCATGATTGGAACAGACTATGGATCTATTTATGGTCATATTGTTTACCCTATCCATGGTCTTACTGCTAAGTGCATGACATTTGTCATCATGGATATGGATATGTCAATTCGATACTTCATTTAATATATTGCACAAGATATATATAATAAATGAATTAATGTCTTTATTAATAACACAAAATGAGTATAATACATAAATCCAATAAATTTATAATACAAACACAAGGTCCAATGCCTTGGGACTAGGGCATATCCAACAATCTCCCACTTGCACTAGTTCCAACTAGGCATGGGCCTAATCCCTATAGATCTAGTATGACCCTCGTGCTTGGGCTGAGCCAGCGCCTTGGTCAAAGGATCTGCAACGTTATCCTCGGTGTCCACTCTGTGCAATGCAATGTCACCTCTCTCCGCGATCTCTCGTATGAGGTGAAACTTTCTAAGCATGTGCTTTGTGTTCTTGTGTGACTGGGGCTCCTTAGCTTGTGCAACGGCCCCATTATTGTCACAGAAGATATCAACTGGGTCCTGGATAGTTGGTACTACTCCTAACTCAGTGATAAACTTCCTCATCCATCTAGCTTCCTTAGCTGCATCACACGCCGTGATGTACTCATCTTATGTTGTAGAGTCCGCGATGGTTGGCTGCTTTGAGCTCCTCCAGCTTACAGCACCACCATTTAGCAAAAATACATACCTAGACTGTGACTGGTACTCATCCTGGTCGGTCTGAAAGCTTGCATCAGTGTACCCAGTAACTGATAGCACTTCCTGACCTCCATGCACTAAGAAGCTATCCTTAGTCCGTTTAAGGTACTTGAGGATTGCCTTGACAGCCTTTTAGTGATCCTCCCCAGGATCCTGCTGGTACCGGCTCATCATACTTAGTGCAAAGGTGACATCAGGTCTCATACATAGCATGGAGTACATAATCGATCCTATAGCCGAAGCATATGGAACCAATTTCATGTTCTCCCTGTCCTCCCTTGTCTTAGGACAATTCTTCTTACTAAGTTTCAGCCCATGACCCATTGGTAAGAAACCTTTCTTAGCCTGGTCCATGCTGAACCTTTTCAGAACTTTGTCTATGTATGAGGCCTGACTTAGGCCCAGAAGCCGATTTGATCTATCCCTATAGATCCTGATTCCTAGGATCATCTCAGCTTCGCCTAAGTCCTTCATTGCGAAGCACTTACTCAGCCACTGCGTTACCCCTTGCAGTGTAGGTATGTCGCTTCCAATGAGTAGGATGTCGTCTACGTAAAGTACCAAGAATGTGACAATGCTCCCACTAGTCCTCTTATACACACAAGGCTCATCCTGATTCTGTACGAAGCCATATTCCTTTATAGCTTCATTGAATCTAAGATTCCAACTTCGGGATGCTTGCTTCAGTCCATAAATGGACCTTTGAAGCTTAAATACCCTTCCCGAATACTCTGGATCGACAAAACCCTTAGGTTGTGTGATGTACACATCCTCGAGTAGCTTTCCATTAAGGAAAGTGGTTTTGACATCCATTTGCCATACCTCATAGTCATACCATGTGGCTATCACTAGCAAGATCCTGATGGATTTGAGCATGGCTACTGATGAGAAAGTCTCATCATAGTCTATTCCATGGACTTGTCTAAAACCTTTTGCAACCAGACGCCCCTTGAAGGTATTATCAGCTTTTAACTTATAGCACCACTTGCAACCTATTACCTTAGCACCTAGAGGTGGAACAACCAAGTTCCAAACATGGTTATCATACATAGATTGCATCTCTGCCTCTATGGCTTTATGCCAATTCGCAGACTGTGGGCTTGCCATAGCCTCCTGGTAGGTTTTGTGTTCTTCCTCATCCCAAATGAGAAGTGTTTGATCATCGGTGACGAGGAAACCATACCTCTCCGGTTCCTGACGATCCCTACCAGACCTTCTAGGTCCTTGTGTGGCCTGGGTCGTTGCTTCCTCCTGTGGAAGCTCCACCTGGGCCTCCGAGTTATCCTTTTCAGGAGCTTGTGGACCTTGAACTTCCCTGAGTTCAACATCGCTCCCACTATCTTTCTTGGAAAGGAACTCCTTTTCTAGAAAGACCCCTTTCCTCACCACGAACACCTTGTTCTCAGCGAGGTTGTAGAAGTAATACCCTTTGGTTTCCCTAGGGTAGCCCACAAACAGTCATTTATCGGTTTTGGGCTCTAGCTTGCCACTAGTCAATTCTCTTGATATGTGCTTTGCATCCCCAAATCCTTAGGAAAGACACATTGGGCTCTCTGCCTGTCCGTATCTGATATGGGGTCTTTTCCACTGTCTTAGTCGGAGTATTATTTAAAATAAGAGCAGCTGTTTCAAAGGATTATCCCCAGAAACTAATTGGGAGAGAGGCTTGACTCATCATTGAGCGGACCATGTCCTACAAGGTCCTATTCCTCCGTTCAGACACCCCATTCCATTGTGGTGTATCCGGAGGAGTGAGCTGTGGAACTATTCCATACTCTCTCAAATATGAGTCAAACTCTAGGCTCATATACTCACCTCCTCGGTCCGACCGAAGGGTTTTGATATTCCTGCCTAGCTGGTTCTGTACTACGTTCCTAAATTCCTTGAACCTATCAAGGGTCTCAGATTTATGTTTCATCAGATAGACGTAGCCATATCTGCTGAAATCATCCATGAACGTGATGAAATACAGATGTCCACCTCTGGTCGCTGCGCTCATGGGCCCATACACATCTGAATGTAGTAGGTCCAATAAGCCAGTGGCCCTTTCAGCCTTCTTGCTAAAAGGTGCCTTAGTCATTTTGCCTCGTAAACATGACTCGTATATATCAATTGACTCCAAGTCAAATGACCCTAAGGCTCCAGCTTTGTGAAGCCTAGCTATGCGCTTCTCGTTTATATGGCCTAAATGACAATGCCATAGGTAGATAGGATTAAGTTCATTGGGCTTAACCCTTTTAGTGTTTATGTTATAGACATGATTGGTTTCATTTAAGTCCAGGATATATAGGCCATTATTTAATAGAGCATCTCCATAAAATAATCCCTCTCTAGATATAGAAATTCTACCATTTGAAATAGTAGAATAAAATCCAGAAATATCCAACATGGAAACTGAAATAATATTCCTGCATATGGCAGGTACAAAATAACATTATTACAAAATTAAAACCAATCCACTAGGCATCATGAGGTGATATTCGCCGATCTCTATGGTAGCAACCCTTGCTCCATTTTCGACCCGCAAGTCCACCTCCCCCGATCCCAGTGACCTTTTGTTCTTAAGTCCCTGCACATTGCAACAAATATGAGAACCATATCCAGTATCCAATACCGAGGATGTTGAAACAGTAAGGTTAATGTCTGTAACATAAATACCTGACGAGGACTCACCCTGGCCCCTCCTCTGCTCTCCCATCAGCTTGGGACACGATCTCTTCTAGTGGCCTGCCTGTCTGCACCCGAAATAGACATCCTCAGGACCTGCCTTTTGCTGCGCCTTGGGCTGGGCCTTGGCCTTCTTAGCCTTGGCCTTGCCCTTGGTAAGAGAAGTGTTCCCCTTGTTGACCAGCAGCAATGGTGAAGTCTTTTTGATCGACTGTTCAGTAAGCTTGAGCATCCTATGCAGCTCACTAATGGTACGGTTCATCCCTTGCATGTTATAGTTCAGGATGAACTGATCATAAGAATCCGACAAGGATACAAGGATTGTGTCCACCACCAACTCTTGAGAGATGGGTGATCCGAGATGGGCTAAAGTGTCTAAATAGCCCTTCATCTTGAGCATGTGTGCGCTCACAGATGTCCCAGCCCCTATCTTATAGGAGTGGAATGCCTTGTTGGTCAGGTACCTTTCCTGATGAGCTTGCTCCTGAAACATCTCGTTAAGAGTTGTTATCATAGCATAGGCTTGATGGTCCATAAACTATTTTTGTAGTTCGGGGACCATGTAGGCCAACATAAGGCATGTCACATTCCTATTATCCTTGACATGCACCTCGTATTCCTCCAGCTGGGCAGCCGGTGGATTACGTCCTTGAGGCGCAGCCGGTATAGGCCTTTCCAGCATGTACTCTTTAGACTCCTGTCTTAGAACTATTCTTAAGTTCCTAGACCAGTCCAAAAAGTTGGGACCGGAGAGCTTGTCCCTTTCTAGGATTGCTCGCAGTGATAATGAGTTGTTGTTTGCTATTTAGAGTTTCTACATAGAAAAACATTTTAGAGTGTTAATAAAGGACTTTACTTTGTTATTCCCATATATAATTAATAATGAATCAAGTTATTAATTAAACCGAGTTGTTGGGCTCATGGGCCGAGATCCATATTTCACTAAGATATAGCCAGACGAGGGCCTGGTACAACTATACCTTAATTGTTTAGGTAGGAACACGGTCCAATCCCAACCTAGGGACTCTTGGTTTGATGGGCTTGTTGGCATTTACCCATCTGTGCTTAGGGCCAGGAGAATCCTAATACCCACACTAAGTCAAAACCTCCATCCAAGTGTTAGAGTATCCCATACCAACCCAATACAAAATGATGATACTCCAGTGTATTCTGCGAGGGCAAGATCTACAACTAGCCTATCCCCACTTCGAGTTAGTTTTGAATGAGGGAAGCACTTTTAAGTGACTTAGTAATTTCCATTTGGTTATTAGATTCATTTAATAACGGCTTACATACATAAGGCGGGTGAAATGTTGTTGGATCATACATTCACACATGCAAATGAATATAAAGCATAATTAAATAAATAAGTAAAATGGACTGCTATGGGCCTGTATTACATCCTAATATTATTCTAGTAAACCTATACTAGAAAACAATATCAGGTGGGCCTCCATCTTCTTCCTTTTGGTCTTTCACCTCCATATAGGCTCACCACTCCATGGGCTTCTTCTTTTACAAATTTTATAATAAGTAAATAAAAAAAAATTACATTAAAAAAGAAAAACGACATGCAGGCTGTATTTACCCAAAAAAGAAAATACAACCCATCTTGAATATGGCCCAATAACATCCCAATCATACAAAATATTCAATCATCCATATGCATCCAATACATATAATTCATAAGCATGGTACAATGCATGATTTAAGCCCATTTCAAGTATGTCCAAGCCATTATTTTGAAACCGCCAATTTTGGCCCACCATGGTTCTAACCCTTAACGGGCTTTGGGCCTCAACTGCTCCCACTGGAATTGGGAAACCATGGGTCCAATTTAGCCATCCAAGTAATTGTGCCAAAATTACCCCTAACCAATTTCAATTAACCATATTAATTTCCAAAATTAATATCACATGAATAAAATTAAATTTCATTCAAGAAACCATACGCATTTAAATTACAAAAATTTAAACACACGAATTTTAAAACCAATTAAAATTTAAAAAATGGGCCCCGAGCCAAAAAACCCGCCAAATCCAGAAACACTGGGCCCGGCCCGCTGCGGCTAGGGCAACCTAGTTGCCCTAGTAGCAGTCGCTGCTGCTAGAGGCAGCAGCGGCCTAGCCGCCTAGCGGCTGCCCGCTGCCGCCCAGCAGCGGCACTGCTACTGTGCAGTGGCCGCCCAGCGGCAGCTGCTGCCACTGTTCCCGCCGCTTGCCGTGATCGCCGGCGGTGATTTCACTGCCGGCAGCCCTACATGCCGGGAACAACAAGATTTTTTTTTAAATAGAAAATAAAAACATGGCAACCACATCAAGAAATTCACCAAGAATCTCAAACATACAATTAAATTAAATAAACACAAACCTATATGCATATTCAATTTCAATTGTACAAAAACAGGGGGAAAAATCTTAAACCCCTAACCAAGAACCCCAACAAAAATCTCCAATTTTAAAACAAGGGATTCAACCAATTTTAACAATTTCCACGGATGAAAAGCCCGCTCTGATACCACTATTGGGATTTGTCACCAGAAATCACCCGATTGAAGTGGAAGAACGTGATGATTTCCTCAAATCCGTGCCCAAGAGCAATTGAGATGGAAAATGGAAAAACTAAAATTTAATCATAAGAGATAAATCTCTTACCCAGATTATCTCTACTAAAGATGGATTTAGACTGCTGGAATCAAGCTCGAATCCCTCCTCGTTCACGTACACGAACGCCTAACGAACACCACCCGTGCTAGCGCCAAAAAACACGAAACATTGGAGAGAAAGGGAGGGGAGATTTCAGCCACAGTTGCTTGTTATACCTAGGTCGAAAATCCTAGGGTTATTTCAAGCCTAGGTGGCCGAAATTCTCAAGGAGAATTTCGGCCCAATTGGCTCCTCCTTTGTGTGGGCTTTCTTCCTTTCATTTCAGGCCCAAATCTATTTTAATTAGTCTGGTTTAATTAATTTCAAGCCCAATTTTAATATACCCATGTATTTAATATATTACACCAAGTAACATATTATTTAAATTTAAATTAAAATTGGTTTGACTAATTAATTTAATCCATTAAATTAAAATTACATTTTCACAAAATAAATTCATATGTAAATCTGTACATATGAATATTTCCACCCATGAAATAATCTCATAATTAATCCAATTAATCATGAGAGAGCCAATCGAATATTAATTTTATTATTATGATCAATCCAATTGATCTTTATAATATAATTAATATAATCATCTCTCTCTCCAGAGTGTATACTCCAAGTATACATGTGATTCCTTAAGTCAGTGTTCAGTCGCTCAATGTGTACGATCCCGTGGGCCCATCTTTATATTGGCAGTGGGCCTGCGGCCCATAGACTGCAGTTGGGCTTTAGCAAGCCACTGCAACCCCCCAATTAAGATGGAGATGGCAGTCCAATTGTCATCATAGCCCTGTAGTTTGAACTTGTATATCCCATGCCATTGATATCGGTGTCCAACACAGAGGCATGGATTAATCACCCTCTTTTGTGTCCAGACATTTACTTGATCCCCGAATGTACTGATGCTCACAAATAAGTTCCAACTTGTTTGGGTGTGGCCACACTCTTATCAGTCACATTCATCAAGAGGCCGGTGATATCTTTTCAGTGGACTACTGAGTGACAAATCCCTTCTGCATATCCATAGCATTGCCATGCTAAGTAACATACCCAAAAGTACCCATACTTGGCACCCTATTACAGGCCCTTTAGGCTTGCCCCTAAGTATGCGACCTCACATGAAACACCATCATATGGTCAGGATAAAGAATCTATACAAGTACTGCATGAGAATCACTTGTGATACTATACCATGTGGATTTCTCGTTTAGTGGATCTATCCAGTACCATGTCCTTTTTACATGTACCCCTTAACTTGGTTGACATACCATGTCCAAGGACCTATAAGACACCGCCATACAACCAGGTGAATGGTAGTCTCCAGTTCCATTCATTCGCATGACTGGAACAGACTACGGATCTATTTACGGTCATATCGTTTACCCTATCCACGGTCTTGCTGCCAAGTGCATGACACTTGTCATCATGGATATGGATATGTCCATTGGATACTTCATTTAATATATTGCACAAGATATATATAATAAATGAATTAATGCCTTTATTAATAACACAAAATGAGTATAATACATAAATCCAATAAATGTATAATACAAACACAAGGTCTAATGCCTCGGGACTAGGGCATATCCAACAATCTCCCACTTGCACTAGTTCCAACTAGGCATGGGCCTAATCCCTATAGATCTGGTATGACCCTCGTGCTTGGGCTGAGCCAGCACCTTGGTCAAAGGATCTGCGACATTATCCTCGGTGTCCACTCTGTGTAATGCAATGTCACCTCTCTCCACGATCTCTCGTGTGAGGTGAAACTTTTTAAGCACGTGCTTTATGCTCTTGTGTGACCGGGGCTCCTTAGCTCGTGCAATGGCCCCATTGTTGTCATAGAAGATATCAACTGGGTCCTGGATAGTTGGTACTACTCCTAACTCAGTGATAAACTTCCTCATCCACACAGCTTCCTTAGCTGCATCACACGCCGCGATGTACTCCTTGAGATTTCGGCCCGCCCTAGGTAAAATACCTAGAGATTTTCATCCAAAGGGGGGAAGACAAGCCATAACCAAAATCTCTCTCCCACTCTTAAAGGTTTTCTGATTTCCAACGTTAGCACGGGTCGTGTTCCACAGGCGTTCGTGTACGTGAACGAGGAGGGAATCTACGTTGATTTCTGCAGCCATCTCTAGAAGAGATACTCCTAGTAAGAGTTTAATCTCTTCTTAATAAAATTTTTGATTTCACAATTTTCATCTCAATTGCTTCTGGGCACGGATTTAAGGAACTTGTCGTGATCTTTCGCATTTATTCGGATGATTTCTGGTGAAAATCCCAACAGACTGATTAATCAAATAAGTAACCAACTTATTTAAGTATGTCCATACACTTATCAGTCCCACTCATTAATTGGCCAGTGATATCATCTCGGTGTTACCCGACCTGTCCACCCAATCATACCCATATTTAACATCTTTTTACAGACCTGTTAGGCATATGTCAAAGTGAATCGGATTCCATATTGATACTATAATGAAATCTGGTCTGAGGACAAAAGAGACCTACTCAAGAAAGACCTATGACGTGACAACCATATGGCTTTCTTGTGCGGATCGATCTAGTCCCATGTCAACGACATGTACCTATATTCATAACTGACTATACAAGTACTATGGCTAGTTAAGAACTACCATGCAGTCATCGAATATACAAGTCTGTGATTCTATTCATTCCCACGATTAGAACTAACTTGGGATAGGTTTTATGATTATCAATCAATGGATAGTCTACTCATATTATAGCACAAGATACAAATAAAATAGATTAATTGCCTTTATTACTGTGACACAAATGATGTATTCATACAATGAGTCTTAATGTATAATACAAAATACAAGAATCCAATGCCTTAAGAACTAGGGAACACCAACAATCTCCCACTTGCACTAGTTCCAAGTGGGCATTGCCCTAATTCCTAGAGATTTGGTATGACCAACGTGCTGTGTCTGTGGCAGCGCCTTGGTCAATGGATCAACGGCATTATTCTTGGTGTTAACCCTCTGCAATGGTATGTCAACTCTATTCACTATCTCCAGAATGAGGTGAAACAATTTAAGCACATGTTTGGATCTCTTATGTGACCGGGGCTCCTGACCTTGTGTGATGGCCTTGTTTTTGTCATGGAAAACATCAACTGGGTACTACTCCCAACTCAGTTATGAACTTCTTGATCGAAACGGCTTCCTTTGCAGCTTTGCATGCATCGATGTACTCAGCTTCCATTGTAGAGTCAGCAATGGTGGCCTACTTTAAGGACCTCCAACTAATGGCACCGCCATTCAGGAGAAAAACATAACCAGACTATGACTGGCTCTCGTCCTCATCATTCTTAAAGCTTGCATCAGTGTCACCTGACACTACCAGCTCATCTTTACCTCCATACACTAAGAAAGCATCCCTAATCTGGTTAAGGTACTTTAGGATTACCTTGACTGCCTTCCAGTGTTCCTCATCGGGATCCGACTGACTAGCCATACTTAGTACAAATACGACATCAGGCCTTGTACATAACATGGAGTATATGATAGATCCTATAGCAGATGCATTAGGGATCTTTTCCAGGCTCCCCCGGTCCTTCTTGGTTTTAGGACCATCTTTCTTACTCAGTTTCAACCCATGGTGCATAGGTAAGAATCCTTTCTTTGCCTAGTCCATGCTGAATCTTTTCAGAACCTTGTCAATGTATGTGGCCTAACTTAGACCTAGAAGCAGATTGGATCTATCTCTGTAGATTCTGATCCCTAAGATCGTCTCAGCTTTGCCTAAGTCCTTCATTGCGAAGCACTTACTCAACCACTGCTTAACCCCTTGATGTGTTGGTATGTCGCCTCCAATGATAAGGATGTTGTCAACATATAGCACTAGGAGGGTGGAAACACTCCCACTGACCATCTTATAAACATAGGGCTCATCAGAATTCTGTGTGAAACCATATTCTGTAATGCCCTCTTATAATCTGTGATTCCAAGACTTGGATGCCTACTTCAATCCATAAATGGATCTTTGAAGCTTGCATACCCGGTTAGGATACTTCGGATCAATAAAACCCTCAGGTTGTGCCATGTACACATCCTCGAGCAGCTTTCCATTAAGGAAAGCGGTCTTAACGTCCATCTGCCATATCTCATAATCCTACCATGTAGCTATGGCTAGTAGTATCCTAATGGATTTGAGCATAACAACTGGTGAAAAGGTTTCATCATAGTCAATTCCTTGAACTTACCTGAATCCTTTTGCCACCAATGGCCCCTTGAAGGTGTTGTCAGCTTTTAACTTGAAACACCACTTGCAACCTATCACCTTAGCACCCGGAGTTGGATCCACCAAGTTCCATACTTGGTTATCGTGCATAGATTGAATCTCAGCCTCTATGGCTTTGTGCCATTGCTCTGGGTGTGGGCTTTCAAGAGCCTCCTGATAGGTCTTGGGCTCCTCTTGGTCGACGACCATAAGTTCCCCATCATCAGTCATGAGAAAGCCGTACCTCTCTGGCTGATGATGTGTCCTACCAGACCTTTTAAGGTCCTGTGTAACTGGTTCAGCTTCCTCAATTTCTTGTTTCGGTTCCCAAAGCATCTCCAACATTAGCTGTAGGAGTTTGTGAGTCTTGAACTTTAGAAAGTTCAACATTGCTCCCACTGTATGAAAACTTTGTTTTTTGTTGGACCGTAGAAGTAATAATCCTTAGTTTCCTTAGGGTAACCCATAAACTAGCACTTAACAGATTTGGACTCAAGTTTGCCACTTGTCAATTTCTTGACATGTGTACTACAGTCCAAATCTTCAAGAAGGAAACATTGGGCTTTCGGCCCTTCCATAGTTCATATGGTGTTCCCTCAACTGCCTTGCTTGGTGTATTATTAAGCATGTAAGCAGATGTTTCTAAAGCATATCCCTAAAAGGAGACAGGGAGAGTAGCATAGCAAGGTCCTATTCCTCCTTTTTGACACTCCATTCCATTAGGTTGTACCAGGAGGAGTGAGTTGGGATACAATCCCACACTCTCTAAAAAATGAGTCAAACTCTTAGCTCAAATATTCACCCCCTCGGTCAGACCAAAGTGCTTTTATTTTCTTGCCAAGTTGGTTTTCTACTTCATTCTTAAAGTCCTTGTACCTTTGAAGAGTCTCAAACTTATGCTTCATCAGATACACATAACCGTATCTGCTGAAGTCATCCGTGAAGGTGACGAAGTACAGAAAACTGGATCTAGAACTAGTGCTCATTGGGCCACATACATCAGAATGTATCAGCTCCAATAGCTCTGAGGTCCTTTCAACATTCTTGCTAAAAGGCGCCTTTGTCATCTTGCCTCTCAAACAAGATTCGAATGTGTCATAAGACTGCATGTCAAATGACCCTAGCACTCCATTAGAGTGAAGCCTAGCTATGCGCTTCTCATTTATGTGCCCAAGATGATAGTGCCAGATGTATGTAGGATTAATTTCATTTTGTTTAATCCTTTTAGTATTTATGTTGTAGATTGAACTTTTACATTTTAGATCAAGGATATATAAGCCATTTTCGAGAAATGCTATTCCATAAATAAAATTGCCACATTGCATAGATATTCTACCATGTCCAATATTAAATACAAAACCAGAAATATCCAACAAAGAAATATAATTAATATTCCTACGCATCGCAGGTACAAAATAGCATTTTCTTAGTTCCAAAAAAGTCCACTAGGCATCTCTAAGGAATAATCTCAGATCTCCATAGCCTAAACTTGAGCACCATTTCTGACCCAAATATCTACTTCTCCAGATCCTAGTAATCTCCTATTTCATAAACCCTACACATTTGAACAAATGTGAGATCCACATCCAGTGTCTAAGACCTAAGATGTAGAAATAGCTAGATTAATCTCAATAACATAAATACCTGAAGCAGCAGTTTTACCCTTCAGTTGCTCCCTTAGGTTTGGACATGACCTCTTCCAGTTTCCCTTCTCATGACACTCATGGCAGACATCGTTAGGAGAAGCAACCCTTGCTTTAGGTTGGGCCACTAACTTTTTGCCCTTAGCATTGGCCTTAGATTTGGCATTTCCTTTTGCAATGGGCCTATTGCCTTTATTCACCGGCAGTACTTTAGGAGTCTTCTTAAGAGACTACTGTGAGCACGAGTTTTCTCGACCTCTACGATGAAAATCTTATGTTACTTGTTAAGACAGATGAACATGAGTCAGACTTGAAAATGAGCAGAATGTTGCTTGGAATGTCTCGAACGCTTCAAAATCCAAATAGTCCTCGATTCGAAACCCTGAGAGAGGTCCTTCGAGTGATTAGAGAGATTAGACATGAGTGTAGGGTTTAGGAAAATCCGTGAGAGCTCTGGTTAGAGCCGTACGGCTTTAGTTTCACAACTAAAGTCATGCAGCTGTAACATTACAGCAGTGCAGCTCTATCGAGCCGTCAGATTACTTCCTAAATAGCAAGCATCAGTCTTTGACAGGTAGTGGAATTCCTAAATTAGTAGGATTAAACATGAATTCACTAGGTTTGGGAGACAACACAATAACAAACAGGAGAAAAAACACTGAAAAACCAGAGAATACACTAGAGAGAGAGAGAGAGAGATCAACCTAAGAAAAAAGACTAGGAGAGAAAAAGAGAAAAGGAGAAAAATAAGAAAACAAAAAGACAAAAATACCAGAAAAGAGAGAATACAGACTAGGAAAACATAGGGTAAGGGTTTCCAGTCACAATTTCACTTGTTCGGGTTATTCTTAGGTTTGTTCGGATTGATTCGAGACGTGCATTTGAAGATTTCGGGATGTTTGTGAGGTTCTAAGTGAATTCTGGCATCCAAATCCACTTTCGGTCGTCAAACACACTGGAACTGTTGGGGAATTAATCGCACTAAACAAACATAAAACGCAGCGGATAAAAGATTAATCCCCACCAAGGGCCCATGTACATCGCATTGAATCGGAAGGAGGGTTAAAGAATTACCTTAATTCTTTGAAGATTGAATCAAGCAGGAACCAAAATAGCTTCCCTCTACGGTTGATCCACACGGAGCAATACGTCCACCGCGTGCTAGCGCCGGATTTTAAGAACAATTCTTCGAACGAGAGAAGAGAGAGCAGAAAATCAGATTTTCCCTTTTCTTTTTGGAGGAGAGTTTCGGCTGGTTCACTTGGCTTGTGGTGGCTGGCCGAAATCTGCTTCTTAACTTATGGAGCAATTAGGTTTTCAGGTTTTTATTTCCTTAAATATAAACCCTATTTAGTTAATTATAATTATAACCTAATACACCTATTAGTTATAATTATATATTAACCCACACAATTTAATATTAATTCTCAATTAATATTAAATCAATTCAATTCTCCATGATACATATATGTATATATAATATTATAATTAATTATATCTCCATATAATTTAATTATAATATGTAGCATACTTTATGCAATATTAATTACATTAATATGTATATATACATACATAAATATATATCACTATATATATTTATTCTCTTTCTCATTCATAAATTATTATCCAATAATAATTTATACCCGATAAGATGAACTTCATTTTGCTCTTGTGTGTGACCCCATAGGATCATATTAATTGGCAATAAGGAAATTACCATAATGTCCTTATAGGTCACAAGCGGACTCTAGCAAGCCATTACGACTACCCAATTAATATGATTGGAATGATCCAATACCTATTTATAGAATGTCATATTCCCTTTTGTCTCTTTGATATCAAGATTAATTATAAGACATGGTACACTTGTCAATCTTATATAATTAATCATATGCTTTCTCGATCTCAAAATAAACTGTTCAGACAAATCAATTGATACTCTTATCAATTATTTGAGCACGGCCATGCATTTAACAGTCTTACTTATCGAGGGGCCCAGTGATATCGCTCTCTTGTTAGAGAGGGACAAAATCCCATATCTGTCACTCACATCCCTAAGCATGAGTCATATTGTACCCAACCACAGCCTTTATAACTACTCTGTTACAAGCAGCGTTTGACTGCGTCAAAGCACAACATGAATTCATCCCGGAATCCATGGTGACCTCAGGTCAAAGGAATCAGCTGATGACACTACTATAATCAAGATCAGTTGTGACACGTGACCATGAACTTGATCTTATAGTGGGTCTCCAGCAACATGTTCTCTAACACATTGCCCGTGAGTATAATCTGTATCTGTATACACTATATTCATCTTATGAATATCCATTATCACTCACACTAGTCTTAGTTTGTTATTATTCCCATAATAACAATCGACTAGGGAAATTTAGAATTACACAATTAATTCATGGATACATTATCATAAATACTAACATACAAATATATATGATAAAATAAGTCTTTATTAATGACTTAAGAAGATTGTTTACATAATCCAACATTGGCTTAGGGCACAATCTCTAACAATCTCCCACTTGCCCTAAGTCCAATCTTCAAATGTATCTAATACCCATGGACCTAGCATGACCATCATGTACAGCTTGTGAAAGAGCTTTTGTTAGTGGATCGGCAACATTGTCTTCAGACGCAACTTTGCATATCTTCACATCTCCTCTTGAGATGACTTCTCTTATGTAGTGAAAACGCCGAAGTATATGTTTGGATTTCTGTGACACACTAGGTTCCTTAGCAAGTGATATTGCCCCATTGTTGTCACACAAGAGGCTCACAGGATTCACTATGCTAGGAACGACACCAAGTTCTTCGATGAACTTCTTGATCCAAACAGCCTCTTGGGCTGCATCTGATGCAGCAATATACTCGGCTTCTGTTGTAGATGCAGCTATCGTGCTTTGCTTAGAACTCTTCCAACTTATCGCACCTCCATTCAGAATGAACACATACCCAGACTGTGACTGCATCTGATCTTGATCAGTTTGGAAACTTGCATCCGTGTAACCATTTACAACAAGATCTTCGTCCGAGCCTCCATATATCAAGAATGTATCTTTAGTTCTTCTCAAGTACTTAAGAATACTCTTGACAGCAGTCCAGTGACTATCACCTGGATCAGACTGATATCTACTTGTCATGCTCAAAGCAAAAAAGACATCTGGCCGAGTACATACCATGGCATACATGATAGATCCTATAGCTGACGCATAAGGAATCTTATTCATGCGTTGACGTTCTTCAACTGTCACAGGACATTGCTTACGACTAAGCTTTATCCCTTGCCCAATAGGAACATTTCCTTTCTTTGATTGATCCATACTGAACCTTTTCAGTATTTTGTCAATGTATGTACTCTGGCTCAAGCCTATCAATCTCTTAGATCTATCTCTATAGATCTTTATTCCAAGAATGTAGGCTGCCTCACCCAAGTCTTTCATAGAAAAACACTTTCCTAGCCAAGATTTTACTTCTTGCAAGGTAGGAATGTGATTTCCTATTAACAATATGTCATCGACATATAGAACTAGGAAAACTATATTACTCCCACTGAACTTCTTGTACACACAAGGCTCATCTTTGTTTTTGATGAAGCCAAACTTTTTGACTGATTCATCAAAACAATGATTCCAACTTCTTGATGCTTGCTTCAAACCATAAATGGCCTTTTGAAGCTTGCATACTTTATCAGGATTCTTTGGATCGACAAAACCTTCAGGCTGTGTCATGTACACATCCTCAACAAGGTTTCCATTTAGGAAAGCTGTTTTGACATCCATTTGCCATATTTCATAGTCATAATATGCTGCTATGGCAACAAGAATTCTGATGGACTTGATCATAGCTACTGGCGAAAAGGTTTCGTCATAGTCTATACCATGAACTTGTCGGTAACCCTTTGCCACTAACCTTGCTTTATAAGTCTGAATATTCCCATCCATGTCCGTTTTCAACTTGAAAACCCATTTGTGCCCTATTGCTTTAGCACCCTTTGGGAGATCAACCAAAGTCCATACTTTGTTGTCGTCCATGGATTGAATTTCTGACTTCATAGCATCAAGCCATTTTTCAGATTCTGAATTAGAGACAGCTTCCATGTACGTGGAAGGTTCATTCTCTTCTAACAGAATCAGATCATTTTCATTCGTGACGAGAAATCCATATCTCTCGGGCTCATGACGAACTCTACTTGATCTACGTTGGACTTGTGTTACTGGTTCTGACTCAACAACTTCTTGTGAATCAGGTTGTTCCATTTGAAACTCACTTTCAACTTGGTTATCCATATTTTCTTGTAGGTGTACTTTACTCCCACTGATTCCTTTGGAAATAAACTCTTTTTCCAGGAATGTACCACCCTTAGCAACAAACACTTTGTTTTCACTAGGATTGTAAAAGAAATAACCTTTAGTTTCTTTTGGATAACCAACAAAATTGCATTTCACAGATTTTGGTGATAACTTGTCTGAAATCAAATATTTCACATAGGCTTCGCATCCCCAAATCTTGAGAAAAGACAAATTTGGTTTCTTACCAATCCATATCTCATATGGTGTCTTTTCAACTGCTTTTGATGGAACTCGGTTCAGTGTGAATGCCGCTGTTTCAAGTGCATATCCCCAAAGGGATGGAGGAAGATTTGTTTGACTCATCATCGACCGAACCATATCCAATAAAGTACGGTTCCTCCTCTCAGACACACCATTCCACTGTGGTGTACCAGGAGGAGTTAGTTGTGAGACAATCCCACACTTTCTAAGATGATCGTCAAAGTCTTGGCTCAAATATTCACCACCTCGATCAGATCTAAGTGCTTTAATTGTCTTGCCAAGTTGGTTTTGTACTTCATTTTGGAAGGCTTTGAACATTTCAAAGGATTCCGACTTATGCTTCATTAGATATAGATAACCATATCTACTAAAATCATCAGTGAACGTGATGAAGTATTGAAAACCACCTCTAGCAGTTGTGCTCATAGGCCCACATACATCTGTATGTATGAGTTCTAATAAGTCACTAGCCCTTTCACTGTGACCAGTAAAGGGACTCTTGGTCATCTTACCCATTAAACAAGACTCGCAAGTGTCATATGTTTCAAAAACATCTAGACCCAAAATTCCATCTTTATGGAGTTTTGAAATGCGTTTCTCATTAATGTGTCCTAGACGACAGTGCCAGAGATAAGTAGGATTCACAACATTTGTTCTTATCCTTTTGGTATTTATGTTATATACATGCTCATTATAACCTTCACTAAGGTTCAACAAATAAAGACCATCATGTAAATCCGCATTTGCATAAAACAAGTCTTTATTGAAAAGCAATAAGTGATTATTCTCAATAACACATTTAAATCCTTCCTTGTCCAAACATGAAATAGAAATGATGTTCCTAGACAAATTAGGAACAAAATAACAATTATTCAAAAGGAGAACAAGTCCACTTGGCAACTTGAGCTCGTAGCGACCGACTTCATAAGCAGCAACTCTAGCTCCATTCGCCACATGGAATTCTACCTCGCCCTTCTTGAGCTTTCTACTTCCTCTAAGCCCCTGCACATTCATACAAATGTGAGAACCACAACCTGTATCTAATACCCACGAAGTAGAAACAGAAGTAGAATGAAGTATTTCAATAACATGAATACCTTGATTAGCGGTCTCACCGCCTCTCTTCTTCCTCAAGTCCTCCAAATAAAGCTTGCAATTTCTGCGCCAATGACCAGGCTGATTGCAGAAATGGCATGCGCCTTCCTTTGGAGGCTTTGGCTTGGTAACAGCTTTGGGCTTCTTTACATCCTTCCCAAACTCTTTGGGTTTGTTTGCTTTACCCCTCTTCTTCTGGATCCTACCCTTTTGCACCATATGGATCCCTTTGGAGCTTGGCTTCTCTTTTATAGTTACTTCAGCGTTTTTCAGCATCCCATGCAGTTCGCTGACCGTTTTGTCCATATCATTCATGTGATAATTCATGACAAAATGGGAGTAACTCTCGGGAAGAGAATTAAGGATCAAATCCGTTGCCAACTCAGGTCTGAGTGGCGAACCAAGCCTCTCCAACTGATCAATGTACCCTTTCATCTTCAGAACATGGGCACTAACCGAACTCCCTTCGGTCATCTTGCACCCAACCAAAGATCTCAAGGTCTCATACCTTTCCCTTCTCGCTTGCTTTTGGAACATTTCCTTAAGCTCTTGAGACATCTCATATGCCTCAAATGTTTCCAGATCCTTCTGAAGTTCCGGAATCATTGATGCGAGCATCAGGCACTGTACATCAATCTGATCATTTTGATGCTTGTGGAAAGCATCCCTTTCAGCTCTTGAAGCTGTGGTGGGTGGAGGGTTAGCGGGCAAAGGCCCATCCAGAACATATAGCTTTCGCTCTTGCTTGAGAACAATTCTCAAGTTGCGATACCAGTCTAGGTAATTTGTTCCATTCAGTTTATCCTTCTCAAGGATAGATCGAATAGAACCGGGATTGCTTGTGTTGGCCATTTATCTACAACAGAAAATATATATGCAAAGTTAATTACATAAGAGAATATAGCTCCCACTAAAATTATAAAACCCTTTAAAATATTTAAGTGGGTGAAAGAACCAAAATCCATACTTAACCATAGCACTGCTTTGGCATGTCCCTATGATTAAATATAATTTCGGTAGACATCACCATGTCAATTACATCATTATGTAACTCTTTTAATTTATGAGATGCATGATATCATATATCATATTTAATTTGTATGTTACTCATCTCATCCTTGCCTCGGGCTCAAACACCTTTTTGATTAACCCTTTAGTTAAACCAATTACAACACAATGAGAATCACCTTTTCTCATATTATTGCTTCGCTAAGGTCACAACATGCGTACCCGCCCTGGCGGTATACCATGATGCGAAAATAGTACTTGACAAGTGTTATACGTAATTGGGTGGCAAAAATATAAACTTCATAAGTTTATTTAGGGTTTATAAATCCCGTGATTAGAATTTTATCATATACAAAACATGGCATTAATATTAAACTTTCCAAGTTAACATTAATCCTAGCATGGCATCCAATGTCATACATTCATCTAGCATGCATATTTCATACTAGGCATGGCATCAAAATATAAAACATGCAATAGAGTCGAAAAACCGTGTTATGGTATGGTTTTATCTACATTGATTTTCATAGGCCAATATGAAAATCAACAGGTCATTTCCTAGGTGGTTGCAACCATCGCATGGTCACAGCACAGCCGCACCCCTTGGATCCGTCTTCACGTCTTTGTTCCTTGGCATCATCTCATGGATTTACATATTTAACAAAATTGTATCCTATACAATTTTCTAGTAAAATAAGATTTACAAACAATAAATTGCATCCTATACAATTTATCTAGAAAATAAGATTACATAAATACAAACGACTCGCAGGCCGTATTTATAAAACTTTACATCCACCAAAACCAAAGGAAAACAAAAACATCCACAGGGTCCAAAACCATACCACAACACCATGCATAAAATTATCACAATAATTTTACATCTACAAGATTTAGGGTTCAAAAACTAAACACAATCTTATTGTATTTAAAAGAAATTGATTTGAGAAGAAAAGGTATAGAAGACAATTTCTACATTGCAGCACTAAGGGAACACGGCGTGCAAAACCGGTTTGCACGGCGTGCAACACTTGCACGCGGCCGTGTTCCTCGCTGTTACTCAGCGCACATGAGAAATTTCCGGTTGCACACCGTGCAAAACCAGTACACGGCGTGCAACACACATATGCACGGCGTGCAACACTTGCACGCCGGCGAGTTATGCACTGATTCTCAGCTTACGAAAACGATTTCCGACTACACGCCGTGCAAAACCAGTACACGCCGTGCAACACACGTTTGCACGGCATGCAGTGCCTGCACGCCGGCGTGTTCTGCACTGAAAAACAATTCTGCGTCAATTTGTTCAAAACAACAATTCCCAAATCAATTCCAAACGTTATTCACAATAACAAAGAACCCTAAATCAAAAACATATAACCCTAACATGCAATTTTGATCTAATCAAAATAACAAATCCAATTCAATCAATGCACAACCTGGCTCTGATACCACTGTTGGGGAATTAATCGCACAAAACAAACATAAAACGCAGCGGATAAAAGATTAATCCCCACCAAGGACCCATGTACATCGCATTGAATCGGAAGGAGGGTTAAAGAATTACCTTAATTCTTTGAAGATTGAATCAAGCAGGAACCAAAATAGCTTCCCTCTACGGTTGATCCACACGGAGCAATACGTCCACCGCGTGCTAGCGCCGGATTTTAAGAACAATTCTTCGAACGAGAGAAGAGAGAGCAGAAAATCAGATTTTCCCTTTTCTTTTTGGAGGAGAGTTTCGGCTGGTTCACTTGGCTTGTGGTGGCTGGCCGAAATCTGCTTCTTAACTTATGGAGCAATTAGGTTTTCAGGTTTTTATTTCCTTAAATATAAACCCTATTTAGTTAATTATAATTATAACCTAATACACCTATTAGTTATAATTATATATTAACCCACACAATTTAATATTAATTCTCAATTAATATTAAATCAATTCAATTCTCCATGATACATATATGTATATATAATATTATAATTAATTATATCTCCATATAATTTAATTATAATATGTAGCATACTTTATGCAATATTAATTACATTAATATGTATATATACATACATAAATATATATCACTATATATATTTATTCTCTTTCTCATTCATAAATTATTATCCAATAATAATTTATACCCGATAAGATGAACTTCATTTTGCTCTTGTGTGTGACCCCATAGGATCATATTAATTGGCAATAAGGAAATTACCATAATGTCCTTATAGGTCACAAGCGGACTCTAGCAAGCCATTACGACTACCCAATTAATATGATTGGAATGATCCAATACCTATTTATAGAATGTCATATTCCCTTTTGTCTCTTTGATATCAAGATTAATTATAAGACATGGTACACTTGTCAATCTTATATAATTAATCATATGCTTTCTCGATCTCAAAATAAACTGTTCAGACAAATCAATTGATACTCTTATCAATTATTTGAGCACGGCCATGCATTTAACAGTCTTACTTATCGAGGGGCCCAGTGATATCGCTCTCTTGTTAGAGAGGGACAAAATCCCATATCTGTCACTCACATCCCTAAGCATGAGTCATATTGTACCCAACCACAGCCTTTATAACTACTCTGTTACAAGCAGCGTTTGACTGCGTCAAAGCACAACATGAATTCATCCCGGAATCCATGGTGACCTCAGGTCAAAGGAATCAGCTGATGACACTACTATAATCAAGATCAGTTGTGACACGTGACCATGAACTTGATCTTATAGTGGGTCTCCAGCAACATGTTCTCTAACACATTGCCCGTGAGTATAATCTGTATCTGTATACACTATATTCATCTTATGAATATCCATTATCACTCACACTAGTCTTAGTTTGTTATTATTCCCATAATAACAATCGACTAGGGAAATTTAGAATTACACAATTAATTCATGGATACATTATCATAAATACTAACATACAAATATATATGATAAAATAAGTCTTTATTAATGACTTAAGAAGATTGTTTACATAATCCAACATTGGCTTAGGGCACAATCTCTAACAGGAACATCAACAAGGTAAACTCTGAGAGGCCTTAAACTCGTAACTATTTGTTTTGTGTTATGATTTTTCTATGTTTTGTAAAATTTCAGAAAATTGTCTGTATGATTACAGCTATGATTAGAGCTGAGCGGCTCTAATCCCTTAGAACAGAGCTGAACGGCTGTAACACTATAGCCGCACGGCTGTGTTCTTCTGGGTAGAAGCCTGAACTACCCTAAATCGATCGAAAGCAGTTAGTTTCCTATTTTAATCGTTCTATTATAAACTATTTCGGTTCAATCACATCCGTTACATTCAAAATTGTGGTTTTCGGATTTCCTAGAGCGTTGATGTAAGACTCTCGATTTCTTTGATTTTGATTTTTGAAATCTGGGGTTGTTCGATCTAAATCGGATCCACTGTCTAGCTTTAGTGGACCCCCAGGTTCCTCAAAGTCCTTAGAAATCATCGAAAATGATTAAAACAATGATTTTCAAAGCGAAGAAAACCAATTTTAGGTTTTGGATACTACAGCCGCACGACTGTAGTGGCTATAGCTGCACAGCTTTAACTACAGCTGCACTGCTATAGTTCCCAGAAGAAGGCAGAATCTCGGGACGACTCCCATGGACATCGTCGCATGATGCTATCTTCAGAATCAAAATGTTTTTGACATGTTTACTACTTTTGGACCTTAGATGGATATTTGGAATTAGGAACCCCCACGAATGGAACCCCGAGTTCTAGGATAACCAACCCACTAAATGAAGTAATTTGCATGTAATCGAGCCAAACTGTTTTCAAAATTGTTTTCAAGCACAAAAAACCTACAGGGCATTTTTAAAACAGTTTGCAGGGCTAATCAAGTAAGTCACCCGGACTTCTCGGTTACCCCCTAAACGCATGCTCTCCTTTCTTGAGATTCCCCATTTCATCCTGTTATGAATCCTATGTGTGTTTGTGAGTTAATTGTGCTAACCATTTGTTTTGCAGTTTTTATTTTTCTTTTTATTATTTTGGAAGTATTTGATAGATTATCCGTGTATCCTAGGCAATTGTACCTTTTTTAGATTTTCATGTATCTAGGTAGTTGTATTGGTGAGGATGAGAGTTTTTATTTTTCTGGGTTGTAATAAGTGGCCTCTATTATTTTTTGGTTTGGTTTGGATGTAAGGGTTATTTTCCTGCACTTTATTTATTTCTGTCAGCTGAATGAGCATGGCCTAATAACAAAAGATAAAATGGTAAAGAATATGTGAGTAAAATATTGTCATATGAACTTATAAATGAATGCAAGCTTGAGGTTGAATAGGTAAGTTTCTTGAACCCTAAATCTCTAGATTAGGTACGCCAGTCTACACTCAGTAGGGAGTTGTACCGGAATTTCCCGGATGAGCTGATCTAGGTGGCTTCTCTGTCACTGATCTTGAAATTTAGGTTTCGAGATCTTTAAGTAATAAAATAGGATTTTCTAAAATGCAAAACTGGTTTTCCCAAAACTCACATTCAAAGAAAAGGTTTTCTACAAAAGGGATTTCTAAACAAATCAATGGTTTTCCTAACCAAGATACAAACCTATTTTCAATTCAAAACATCAAACACATTCAGTTCTTCTATTTTTCCTCGGTTCGCTTCTCCGCGTTCCACCCTCTTTAAAAAGGTCATCTGCTCACAGTGGCGACTCTACTGGGGAGTAAAAGGTTTCTTAAAATGTTTTTTAGAAACTTAAGGAACTTAGGCAATTACTGAAATATAACCTCACTTGCACTCATTCACTAGTTCATAGTACCATATTTTACTCACAATTACATAGCATGAAATTTTCTTCTTCTCAACCCTTCAAACTCACTTATCAGCCTGGTTTATTCCAGAAGGTGACCTACCTCTTCCGCTAGGATTGGAGGCACCCAAAGGGGTAAACCACTCATAGCATCGCATGAACCTCTCATGTTCTATGTGGAGGAGTGTATATTCGCTATGGGGACATGTATGACCCTTGGTTTGACTTTGGCCCACATGTAATCACCTAGTAATTTCCTCTTAGGATTACCAAAGCATAAACATGAAATTGGACATTGAGAGTACATCTTTGGTATCCCGGTTAGTACCAAAGAGATCCAATACCTAGGAAGAATGCGTTCCAATCAAAAGGAGGAATAAGGTTGGAAGGGTGGGCATATTGTTGCATGTGCTAACGTTTGTTCTGTGATGGTTTTGTTTTGACCCTTTCACAAAGCATCAAGCACGCATAATCATTTATGTGCCATTTTAACCATATCTTCGTGTAGCCATTTTCAAGACATAAACATATGTGTGACATTGATGCTAACCACATCTTCGTGTAGCTATGACATTTTAATTGTGTGCCATATACATTTACATCTCGTGTGTTTACATCTCCATGAAGCATACACGACATCATCCTATATGTCATGCATCCTAACCAAGTCTTCGTGTTGCCATTTGCATCTCATGTGACATGAACATTCATATCATCTCACCTCATTCCATTTAATGTAAGATATTCTGAGAATGCCCATCACGATCATTTCATTCCATATCATATTAGGTGTCCCAAAACTACTCGTATTCTGCCCGTACACTGGATTGTACTTGGCCATTCCACTATACCATGTCATTCATTAGAGGACCACGACGGTCTTAGGTCTATATTCATGTAGCTGGTCACACAATAACATTACATGACATCATGCCTATTCATCATTGGTGTCACGGTGATGCCGAAGTGTTGCTTATGTGTCGTGATCCACATCGGATTGTTTCATGACATTATTGACTCATTTGAGGTGCTTCACAAGTACCGGATTACTATATGTATAGGGACATTTCATGACATTACTAAATCATACAAGGTGTTCCACGAACACCGAACCTCTGTCCGTGTCTCTATTCATACGTGACTTGTTTGTAACATCATTTCATGTTGGATGCCCTCAAAGCATCAAAACTCTGTCTGTGGGATGGCCCCTATGTGACCATTTCATATCACTTCATTGACCTACAAATCGTCAAACCTTTATCCGTGTGTTGTACACACGTGACCATTCCATGACATTCATTGGGCGCCCCGAAAGCACCGAAACTCTGTCCGTGCGACGGCTCACACGTGACCTTCTTGCACGGTCTTTTGCATGGCATTGGGTATTCTTAGAACGTCCAAAGTTAAAAGAGAATGAAAACATAAAGATCATCCTCATCATCATTCTCATTCATGAGACATCATTCAACCATGATCATTTCATGACCATACCATACACGTCACTTAGTGCTTCGTGTCTAGAGTCATGACATCCATCCACAATGCTAACCCTATGCTGAATGTGTAGTTTGGAGTCAAACTTTCAAATGTTTTGTGCAATTTGAATCAGAGTCCAATCAGTCAATTCAGCCAGTTCAGTCAGTTCAACTAGAATCAATCACTGTGGAGGAGATCAGGGACAGTTCAGGGTTGGAATCAGAGCAGGAATTTGGGGATCAGTTACCTTCTTTACCAGTTGACAAGTGAATAGAATTGAAATGGCTTAAGACAAACCTATAGAAGTGCCTACTTTTGACATGAATGCATTTGTGGATTCCCTATTGAATTCGAACTGGTTAAAGGCTACTTTGAAAGAACAGATGAGAGCTGTGATGCCTGCTGAAGGGATCAGACCACTCAGCCAATATTGGCTTCAGTCTGAAATGGAGGAAGTATAGTCCGAGTGGCAAATGGAGCCAGAGGAGGCATTCCCAGTAGTAGTAGGGTGACCGCAAGTCTGAGGAAGACGAAGCTTTCGTGAGGGCAAGGGAGGCCTCAATTGAGATGGCAGCTAAAAAGCATCTCAAAGAAAAATTCTCTGACTTGGAGGCTTTTCTGCCAAAACTGAAAGAGATGGTGCATTACAATCCCATCAAATGTGTTAACCCAGCTCCTCTGATGGCAGAAGGGGGAGAACCATTGCTAATAGGCTTTCGGATGCCATACTCACCCTCGTACACTGGAGAAGGTCCACCAAAGGTTCACTTGGACAGTTATGTGAGGATTATGTCTGGTTTGGGAATTGGAAAGAATCACCTGCTGAATCTGTTCCCGACTACCTTAGCACATGCTACTGCTAAGTGGTATTTGAAGATGCCAATTCATAACCGCTCCACATGGGAAGATTTTTCTGAGGCATTTATGAAGCAGTATGCCTATAACACTCAGGTGGAGACCACTCTAGAGGATTTGGAAATGATTCACCAGAAGCCAAATGAATCCTTTTTGTCTTACTATAAGAGATGGATGGATATCCAAGTACTGGTAGATGGGGCTCCAAAGTTGGAATCCCTTGTTAGGAAGCTGGTTGATGGCAGCTTACCACTTTGTAAGGAGAAGATGAAGCTGAAGAGATTCCACTCTTTTAACGATGTGGTTGAGTTTGCTACGCATATTGAGAGGTACAAAGAGGAAGATCAGAGGAATAAACACAGCTCGGGTACCTGTCGAAGTGGCCGGGGGTATTCACAAGGTTACAAGAGCGGTAGTTCTACAACTACACCGACTGGGTCTAGTTCGAGAATGGCACAAGTACGAGAAGCAAATGTGGTTGTGGTGGCCTAAGGCAGACAGTCAGTAACCCCTCAGAGGTTCACTAACCCATGGGCAGAGCCTTTACCTTGCATCTTTGCCAAGTGTAGGAAAGCTGGTTTACTTCAGAGTTTAAAGCTCCGTCCAAGTCAAAGAGAGACAACTTCTGTGCCTACCATGTGATAGTAGGTCATTGCACAGGCGAATGCACTAGTTTGATAAGAGCCATTCAAAAGCTAGCTACTGATGGGAAAATTGTAGAACCCTATTTGAAGCCTAGTGTTCAGAAGAACCCCTTGCCCAATTTTGGGAGCCAAGTCAATATGGTTTAGTTTGGAATGCCGGCCAATTGTGTGTTCGCTCAGATTATCAAAGCTAATCCGAGCATTCAAGCTATCATAGTAGAGGAAGAGGAAAAGGTAGAAGAGGCCAAAGGGCAGACATTTATGGTGAAGAATGGGTAGGGTCTGATTGATCTTGCCAACATCGAATTGGATGATGATTATAAAGATTTTGAGTTTGAAGAACCAAAGCTCGTATAACCGGTTGAGACAAGAAGATGAACGACAATCACAAATGATGGTCCTATTATGCACATTACCAGGAGTGGTAGGGTCTATCAACCTACTAATGCAGTGCCTCAAGCACCAGCTAGAAGAAGTAATCCAGCTATAGGGGTAGACACTGCCATTCATATGCTAAGAGATAAGGAAGATGATGTTGTGGTTGAGCTGTTGAAGAGAGTGCCAGCCCGAGCTAGTATTTGGCATCTCCTCTTGGAATCTAAGAAGCACCTATGAGAAGACGACCTTTTTAGAGAATGGAACGCGATGAAGTGAACCAGGGAAAAAGAACACTTGATTTGTTTAATGATTGAGTTGAAAACGCGTTTGTATCTTGCTTTGGAAAACCATTGATTTGTTTGGAACTTCTTTTGTAGAAAACCTTTCATTTGAATATTAGTTTTTGGGAAAAATGGTTTTGCATTTTAGAAAAAATCCAGTTTTATTACTCAAAGATCTCAAAACCTAAATTTTCGGATTAGTGATAGGGTCGCCACCAGAATCAGCTCATCCGAAAAATTCCGGTACAGCTCCCTACCGAGTGTAGACTGTCGTACCTAATCCAGGGATTTAGGGTTCGGGCAACTTATCTATTCAACTTCAAGCTTACTTTCATTTACAAGTTCATATAACAATATTTTACTCACTTATTCTCTACCCATTTTATCTTTTATTATTGATTAGCCCATGCTCATTCAGATGACAAAGATAAATAGCAGAAAAATAAAGTGCTAAAAAGTAAACCATACATCCAAACAAAACAAAAAGAAATAGAGGCCATTTATTACAACCCAAAAAGATAAAAAGCTTTCATCCTTATGAATACAACTACCTAGATACACGAATATCTAAAAATGTTACAATCGCCTAGGATGCATGAGTTCATCTATTAAATACATCAAAACAATAAAAACAAAGATAAAAGATGCAAAACAAATGAGTTAGCACAATTATATCACAGATACAAGTACAACTCATAACAAGATAGAATAAGGAATCTCAAGGAATGAGAGATACATTTAGGGGGTAACTGAGAAGTCCAGGCAACTTACTCGATTAGACTTGGAAAACCATTTTAGAAGCACCCTGTAGGTTTTTGTTCTTGAAAACAGTTTTGAAAATAGTTTGGCTCGATTACATACAAATTACTTCATTTTGGTGAGTTGGATATCCCAGAACTCGGGTTTCCATTCGTGGGGGTTTCCTAATTTCAAACATCCATCTAAGGTCTAAAAGTAGTGACACGCTAAAAACAGTTTGATTTTGAAGACAGCATCATGCGATGACGTTTGTGGGAGTCATCCCGTGATTCTTCCTTCTCTAGGAACTACAGCCGTGTGACTCTAGTTAGTGCCGTGTGGCTATTGCCACTATAGCCATGCGACTGTAGTATTTAGAATCCGAAATTGGTTTTCTTTGCTTTGAAAATCACTGTTTTAATCGTTTTCAATGATTTCTAAGGACTTTAAGGGACCTGGCAGTCCTCTAAAGCTGGACAGTGGATCCGATTTGGATTGAACAACCCCGGATTCCAAAAACTAAAATCAACAAAACCGAAATCTCATATCAACATTATTGGAAATCTGAAAACCATAATTCTAAACGTAACAGATGTGATTTGACCGAAGTAGTTCATAACAGAATGATTAAAACAGGAAACTGACTGCTTTTGGTCGATTTTAGGACGTTTCAGGTTTTTGCCCAGAAGAACACAGCCGTGCGATTACCAAACAGACAGTTTCCTAAAATTTTACAAAACATAGGAAAATCACAGCAAAAAACTTATAGTTACGAGTTTAAGGTCTCTCAGAGTTTACCTTGTTGATGTTCCAGTGTGTTTGACAACTGGAAGTGGATTTGGATGCCAAAATCTGATTAGAACCTTACGAACGTTCTAAAATCTTTGAATGCACGGCTCGAATCAATTGGAACAAACCTGAGAATAATCTGAATAAGTGAAAGTGTGACTGGAAACCCCCACCCTATATTTTTTCTAGTCTGTATTCTCTCTTTTCTGGTATTTTTTTTTTATTTTCTTAGTTTTCTCCTTTTTCTCTTTTTCTCTCTTAGTCTTTTTTCTTAGGTTGATCTCTCTCTCTGGTGTTGCCTCCTTTTTCTTTTTTTCTATTATGTTAACCTCCCTCTAAAACCTAGAATCCCCGGTTTTAATCCCCCAAATTAAGGAATCACAGTTGCTATCAAATTTTGATGCTGGCTATTTAGGAAGCAATCTGACCGCCTGTTAGAGCCATGCGGCTATAATATTACAGTCGTGCGGCTCTAGAATTATAGCCGCGTGGCTATTGTTGTGAAACTATAGCCGTGTGATTCTAGTTAGAGGCATGATGGATTCTCCTAAATCCCATACTCACCTCTAAGCTCTCTAATCACTCGAAAGACCTTTCGGATCAAGGACTAATCGGTTTTCAGAGTGTTTGAGACATTTCAGGTGACATCCTGCTCATTCTCAAGTCTGACTCATGTTCATTTGTTTTAACAGGTAACATAGGATTTTCATCACAGAGGTCAGGAAAACCCCGTGCTCACAGCACCGTGAGGCAGTAGTGAAATAGGTCATGGAAATGGATGCCACTCCTACTATCTCTCCTGATGAAGTATGCGCCATGATAAGGGGAGTTGACCTGAAAGCTAACCAGGCCCCAGAAATCAGCTTCGAAGTGACCACATTGCTGCCGGAGGGCGTGAACCACAACCAAGCTCTATAATTGAAGGTTGAAATCATGGACAGGGTGATGGTGTGATGGTCGATGATGGCTCAGCTTTGAACATCTGCCCTTCTAAAATTTTGCCATAACTAGGTATTGGCACAGAAGCACTCTGCCAGTCTAGCACAGTGATCAGAGCATATGATGACAATAAGAGGTCTATAATCAGCACATTCGAAGCTGAAGTGAGTGTCGGGAAGATCAGGTCAAAAGTGCTATTCACAGTCATTGACATCCCTGTCACATTCTCTCTACTTCTCGGGAGACCATGATTCCATGCCTTAGGAGGGGCGCCATCAACTCTGCACCAGAAGGTGAAGTTCCTAATTTGAGGAAGGATCGTAACAATTGAAGCCGATGAGCCATCTATGGTAGCTACTTTGAATGCTGTGGAATAGCCAATGACTGGATTTCATGTAGCAGTGATTTCAGACGAAGGCAAGGATAAGCCGAAATCCCTGGAATGAATTCACAAATACTTCGCCAAGTAGAAATTTGAGCTTAGGAAAGGACTGGGGACAAAGCAGCAAGGGATCCTTGAATTCAATATCGATGTTGGGAAGTTTCACTAACATGGGCTCGGTTACCATGAGGAAAGGAATAAGCCAAACAAGAAGTATATGAATCTAGTTGACACTTTTGTCCATGCAACCGAAGAAGTATATAGTGGAACTCTTAAGCCAGTAATAGTTGAGGGAGGTCAGCTCCCGGGATTCGAGATCTTCTCCGATGTTGTTAACTTTGGTAAGTATCGGGTCAAGCTAGTTGTGAATATGCTGCACACCAGAACTAAAGACAAACGGAAGAAGGTTTTGAGAGATAAAAAAAGATGCAGTTGGCCAGGTCAGAATTGAATTTGCCAACAAAGGTTAATCAGCTAAGAAAGCCGACCCAGAAAATGGAGAATTTGAAGCAGCCATTGAAGCAATCACTAAGGCACTGTCGGTTTTAATGAAGTTAAATATGGGTTCTGGGAAGCAGCAGGCACCCGTGGTGAAGACTCAGGAGGAACTGATGAATGGAGCTATGAAAGAGCTAGCCAAGCTGATGATAGCGAGAAATGTGAGGCAATTGAAGAACAACTATCCATTGACTAGAAAGAAGCCCTTGAAGGTGATCTGGGAGACCTGTTTGGAGAGGTTGATGATGCTGTAGTAGAGGAAGACCCTCCACATGTGGAGGACGATAGTTATTTTAATGTATCTGTCTCTTCTATTTATGATGTAAACAATTTAGCTTATAAGGCATTCAATGTAATGAAGTCTAATTTTACTTACTTGTGTGATGTTTTTCCAGATGGAACTGTGCATACATACAAACATTCATTTAGTGTCTTTAGCATACATGATGCATCATTGCATGAAATGAATCTGGAAAAATGATGATCTGAAAATTGTATCCATCTTGAAAGACCTCACGCCTAATGAGAGGAAAGAAATCGTAAAAGTACTTCAAAAACATGTAAAAGCCTTTGTCTAGTCCTATGACGACATGCCTAGAGTTGATAGAGCACAGAATTTCGACAGACCCAAAAATGAAACCTGTCAAGCAGAAGCTCAAGACACTCAAACCAGAATAGGCAGAGAAAGTAAAGGAAGAGGTAGGCAAACAAATAAAGACTAAATTCCTAGAAGTAGTGGAATACCTATAATGGTTAGCCAACATAGTACCAGTTGTGAAGAAAGATGGTCGAGTCAGGGTTTATGTGGATTACAGGAATCTGAACAAGGCATCATCCAAGGATGACTTCCCACTACCACATATCGATGTTTTGATTAATAGTGCCGCCAGGGCAGCAATGTATTCATTCATGGATGGGTTTTTAGGATATAATCAGATTCTGATGAACATCATCGACAAGGTAAGGACAGCCTTCATTACAAAATGGGGAGTCTATTGCTACAGGGTTATGCCGTTTGGGTTGAAGAACGCTGGGGCAACTTATCAGTGAGCAGTCACTGCACTCCTACATGATATGATCTATAAGGAAGTCGAAGTCTATGTAGACGATATGCTAGTTAAATCGATGACCCGGGAAGAGCATCCCGCTATCCTGGATAGATTCCTAACTAGGATTGAAAAGTACAATCTCCGCTTGAATCCTAAGAAGTGTGTGTTTGAGGTAACTTCAGGAAAGCTTCTCGGTCATATGGTCAGTCAGAGAGGAATCGAAATGGATTCGGACAAAATTGAGGCCATCAGAGATATGCCTAGACCGAAGACAGAAAAGGAAGTGAGGTCATTTTTGGGGTCATTACAGTATGTCAGTCGGTTCATCACGAGATTAACAATAGTCTGCGAGCCCATCTTTAAACTCCTAAAGAAAAATCAGCCAGTGAAATGGAACGATCAATGCCAACTAGCCTTTGACAAGATCAAAGTTTATTTGATGAATCCATCAGTCCTAAAGCTTCCAATGCTAAATAAGCCTTTGGTCTGTACTTGCCTATCGAAGACCCTTAAGTAGGGGCAATGTTAGTACAAGAACAAGAAGACAGATGTGAACTTGCAATCTACTACATGAGTAAGAAAATGCTTGATTATGAGACTAGATATACCATGGTGGAGAAGACTTGCACTGCCATGATGTGGCTGACTGAGAAGTTAAGGAATTACTTCCAGTCGTATAAGGTTCAAGCAGTCGCTAAGGGTGATTTGATGAAGTACTTATGCCAAACCTCGTATTGGCCAGAAAACTATCAAGATGGTTACTCTTGCTATCAGAAATTGATATTTAGTATGTAACCAGGAAGATGATCAAAGGAAGAGCTGTAGTAGAATTCCTGGCCAACCAGCCTATAGAATCGGACTATGTTGAGAATTTGGAATTTCCAGATGAATAGTTGGCAGTGGTGGAGATAGAACCAAGTAGATGGGTAATGTGTTTTGATGGTGCTGTGAACAAACATGGTGCAGGCCTGGGAGTAATCATCAGTTCACCTGATGGAGAAATCATTCCACTGGAAAAGTGCCTCGAATTTTCAATAACTAATAACGGAGTAGAATATGAAGCGTGCCTCTTCGGGATTGATGCCCTAATCACACTAGGGGCATACGAAGTGTTAGTTATTGGATACTTAGCTTGGTGATCTGATAGATTGCCGGGGATTGGGAGATAAAGGAAGAATTAATCCGACCATATCTCGAGCTGGTTTGGGAAAAAGTGAAGGTATTTGGTCAATATGAATTTAGACATGTCTCGAGGGAAGAAAATCAGATGGCTGATTCCTTAGCAACACTCTCATCAATGTGGGAAGGACCCCAAAAGCATCCGATACGACCAGTGATCCAAGAAACGACACAGAACCCTGGTTACCTAACAGTCAATGTTGTAGCAGCAGTGGAAGAATGACCTTGGTATCATGATATCTTGCAGTTCATTCAGAATGGGCAATACCCCAAAGATGCCAGTGAAACAGATAAGATCTCTCTTCGAAGATTAGTAGCACTGTTCAGGATATTCAAGAATCAGCTCTTCAAGAGAACCGCCAATGGCCTACTCGTAAAATATTTGACAGAAGAAGAAGCGAAGGAGGTCATAAGACAGATCTATGTAGGAACCTGCGGACCGCATATGAATGGGTTAGCCCTAGCCAAGAAAGTATTGAGGTAAGGCTACTTTTGGCTTACCCTACAAGCCGACTATATCGAAGAAGTAAAAAGATGCCATAAAAGCTAGGTGTACAGAGATCTTAATCATCTCCCTCCACTCGAACTTCAGATATCATCGACTCCTTGGCCATTTACTGCTTGGGGGATAGACATCATTGGAGAAATAAGGCCGCCTGCATCAAATGGGCACCGCTTCATAGTCATGGCCATTGACTACTTCTCAAAATGGGTAGAAGCGTAATCATTCACGAATGATACAACTAAGAAAATGACCAAGTTCATCGAAAAGAACATCTTTTCATGGTATAGGATCCCGCATCATTTTGTGATTGATAATGGGGTACAGTTTCAAGGGGTAACATCACAATTGTTCAAAGAAAAAGGAGTTGAACATCATAGATAATCTCCACATCGCCCACAAGCCAATGGGGCAGTAGAAGCGGCCAATAAGTCTATCAAGAGGATTGTATCAAAAATGGTGGTCACTTACAAAGATTGGGCCGGCATGTTTCCATTTATCTTATGGGGATATAGAACAAGTGTCAGAACTCCTACTGGAGTAACGCTGTACTCATTGGTCTATAGGATGGAAGTTGTCTTACCAGTGGAAATCGAGATTAGGTCATTAAGGATAGTCATGGAAGCGCAGTTGCTAGAATTTGAATGGGTTTAGTTGAGATATGAGCAGTTGGCATTGATCGATGAGAAGCGTCTTTGGGCTTTACATCATTTGTAGATGTACCAGCAGCAAAAGGCTAGGGCTTATAACAGTAAAGTCTGTGATCAAAACCACCCACTCAAAGCCGGGGATTTGGTACTTAAGTAGATGAAGCAGACCAATATAGATGTACGGGGGAAGTTCAAGCCTAACTAAGAAGGTCCATATGTGGTCAAGAAGGTACTTTTAAAGGGTGCTGCAAAGATCATGGATATAAACGGGAACAAATTTGTCAACCCCATCAATTAGGACAAGCCCAGGCGATACTACGTGTAAAATAGTAAAAAAAAAAGGTCCGATGGATCAAAAACCAAAAAGGTAGTCATGCAAAAATTAGGACAGTCCAATGGATCGAAAACCGAAAAGGCGGTCCATGTAAAAGTTAGGATAGTAAGGTGAGCAGCATCAGTAGGAAAATCTGCAAATACCGGTTGGTGGCAGTCATGGATTCGGTCGAGATGGATACTATTATTAATTCTGTTCTTAGCTTCATTTCATCTTTGATGTGCATTGTGCTAAAACATTATTAATGAATGAATGAATGAATGCTTTGCTCTATTCATTTAAATGTCCCAAGTCTGCTTGAAATTGGGTTCGTATTATACCTATATGGTTGTACACATTTTTTGTTTGCATGCATCTCATTTTCCAAAAAAAAAAAAAAAATCCGATAACCAAAATGTGGTCTATGCAAAAGTTAGGATACAAATAAAGGTCTACTGAATCGAAAACCCAAAAGGGTAGTTCAGGCAAAAGTTAAGACAGTTCGATAGGCCGAAAATCCTAAAGGGCGGTCTATGCAAAAGTTAGGACACAAAACAAAACACAAGTCACGCAACAGAAGGTTCAGGCAATCCTAACTCCTTGCAACCCGAGGCATTTCAAGGTCAGTGCCTTGCATTCACGATGAATATACTGAAACAAAATGTGCAGAAATGGGCCCACGAATGGACAATACAAGCAAAGTAGTAGAATGAGCCTACATACGGGGCTAGATTGTCAAAGAAGGAAAAGAAAATGTATAGGAATGTGCCCTGTCACCCATACCATCCACCTGGTTCTCATCCCTGGTGCTCTTATAATAAGCGAACCGCTCCTCCAGTGGGTCCATATGCATCGGGAAAGCCTGGACAGTAGTGCTGTCGAGGGGCGTTTGTTTCCAGTTTTGGATTTTGTGGGTATTTTTTTTTACCTAGGTCCGTAAGGCAAAATAAATTAAAATGTTTTTTTTTGAATTAATTTGTATTTAAATTGTTTATTATGTTGGCATGCATATTTAATTTAATTGTTTTGCACATTAAATTGAATATGGACTTTGTGAAATTGGCACAATAAACCATGGCATCGGTTAAAATTAGGAGAGCTAAAATTTAAATTTGTAACAACCCAAATTGTAATGGGAGAAAAATTGTTAATTTTACATTAATGGGTGTTATCCATTGGGCCTTTATGGGTCTTAGTCACATTTGTTGAAATTGGCAATCTCACCCTAAGTAACTCGACTTAAAATTTATATTTATAATTTTGAATGCCATGATCATGCATCATATTGGTATGTATGTGCATGACAAGTGCTTTGTTTGAAATGTTGTGTTGAGTTCTATGGGCCTTATATTATTATCGGTTGTAATTAATTTTTGGGAACTATGGCATGTGCTCCATTTCTTTTATTTTGATATAATTTTAGAATAGATTTTATTTTATAAAATAATTGTAATTGCATCAAGTATGGAGGACGGCCCAGATGGAGCAAAGCCATGGTGGGAGCCCAAGAAGAACTGCAGTTCGGCCCGATGGAGAATTAGATAGGTTGTCTATTTTTTCATTAGGTTTTAATTAAAGGCCCATAGGATCTTATTATTTTAAATTAAGTATGTGATTGCATTTGTCATATAATATGGATGTATGGATTACGATTATGCATGCTAAGCCGTATCACTTAATTTTAATCCGAAAATTAAAATATTGAGTCATTTAAAAGTGCTTCCCACATTCACACCTCTTCCTCCCATTGATGTTGCAATGTGTGCCATGCCCTAGCTGGGTACATTGTAGTATTCGGTGGGCCGTCGAGGGATAGGATATTTGGTATGGTTAACATGTGAATGGTGGTTTGACTCGACATGGATAGCATTAGCTCAGAGCGGGCCCTAAGCACAGATGGGTAAAGTGTCAATAAACCCATCAAACCAAGAGTCTTTTGTGGAAGGATTGGATAGGTTGTCCTACCAAACAAATCAATAGATGCTTAGCAAGCCCTAGTTCGGCCAGTCATTGATAAGTTGTGGATCATGGTCAAGTCAGCCAATTAGCATCACCAACGAACAAATTAAAATCCGATTATTAATTTGAATTGGTATAAAGTCCTTTATTTCTAACTCAGGCACTGATTTCTTCCATGTAGATAATCCCATTTCATAGAAGCAATTTAAATGGCTACAACAAATAGCGACTCACTCTCACTTAGGTCACTCCTAGAGAAGGAGAAGCTTTCGAGGACAAACTTCCTGGACTAGTCTTGGAACTTACAAATAGTTCTTAGACAAGAGTTCAAGGAGTATGTACTAGATGCTCCTTTACTAGATGGCCCTCTTACAGGTTAAGGTGTCATCACAGTGATGGTGGAGCCGATATGACTAGCACGTGAGGGATGATCGAGATGTCTCATGCATTATGCTGGGTACCATGGCTTCTGATCTTTAGAAGCAGTTCATGGAGCAGCATGCTTATGAGATGATGGATCAAATGAAAATGATGTTCCAAGATCAGGCTCGTCAGGAATGATACCTAACCACTAAGGCACTTTGCATGATTGCAATGGTAGCCGAGACTTCTGTTAGCACTCATGTGCTAAAGTTGAAGGGGTATATTGATACACTTGCCCACCTTGGCTTGCCAGTCCGTAGGACTTCGCAGTAGACATTATTCTTAGGTCACTTCCTGAGTCTTACAACCAGCTTATCATGAACTACCACATGCAGGGGTTGGATAAGTCGGTTGTTGAGCTGTATGGCATGCTAAAGATTGCTGAGCAGTCTCTTAAAGACTCCTGAAGTTTTGTTGGTGAACAAGGGCAATACGCCCATCGCTAAGGGAAAGGCCAAATATAAGGCCAAGGCTAAGGGCAAGAAGGTGGTGGCCCACCCCAAAGCAAGGGTTGCTTCTCCTGAAGATGTCTGCCATGATTGTCATAAGAAGAGGTACTAGAAGAGCTCATGTCTAAAGCTAAGGGAGCAACTGAAGGGCAAAACATAACATAAACACTAAAAGGATTAAACAAAATGAAACTAATCCTACTTACATCTGACATTGTCGACTTGGCCATATAAATGAAGCGTAAGTCCAAGACTCTATAGAGATTCAAGGACTTTAAGAACAAAGTAGACAACCAACTTGGCAAGAAAATAAAAGCACTTCGGTCTGACCAAGGGGGTGAATATTTGAGCCAAGAGTTTGACTTTTTTTTAGAGAGTGTGGGATTGTATACCAACTCATTCCTCCTAGTACACCCCAGTGGAGTGGAGTGTTGGAAAGGAGGAATAGGACCTTGCTAGACATGGTCCGCTTGATGATGAGTCATGCTACACTCCCTGTCTCCTTTTTAGGATATGCTTTAGTGATAGCTGCTTACATACTTAATTATACACTAAGCAAGGCAGTTAAGGGAACACCATATGAACTATGGAAGGCACGAAAGCCCAATGTTTCCTTCTTAAAGATTTAGGACTGTGATGGACATGTCAAGAAATTGACAAGTGGCAAGCTCGAGTCCAAATCTATCAAGTGCCAGTTTATGGGTTACCCTATGGAAACTAAGGGTTATTACTTTTACGATCCGATGGAAAACAAAGTTTTCATAGCCAGGAATACAGTCTTCTTAGAGAAGGAAATCCTTTCTAAGAGAGACAGTGGGAGCAATGTTGAACTTTCTGAAGATCAAGACTCACAGACTCCTGCAGTTACTGCTAAGGATGCTTTGGGAACCGATCTGGCTACTCAAGAAATTGAGGAAGTAGAACCGGTTACATAGGACCTTAGAAGTTCTGATAGGACACATCATCAGCTAGAGAGGTAAGGCTTTCTTATGACTGATGATGGGGACCTTATGGTCGTTGACCAAGAGGAGCCCAAGACCTATCAAGAGGCCATTGAAGGCCCACACTCAGATCAATGGCGCAAAGCCATGTAGGCTGAGATGTAATCTATGCATGATAACTAAGTATGGAACTTGGTGGATCCACCTGCGGGTGCTAAGGTGATAGGTTGCAAGTGATATTTCAAGTTGAAAGCCGACAACACCTTCAAGGGGCGATTGGTGGCAAAAGGATTCAGGCAAGTTCAAGGAATTGACTATGATGGAACCTTTTCACCAGTTGCCATGCTCAAATCCATCAGGATACTACTAGCCATAGTTGCATGGTACAATTATGAGATATGGTAGATGGACGTTAAGACCACTTTCCTTAATGGAAAGCTACTCGAGGATGTGTACATGACACAACCTGAGGGTTTTATCGATCCAAAGTATCCTAATCGGGTATGCAAGCTTCAAAGATCCATTTATGGATTGAAGTAGGCATGCATGTCTTAGAATTAGAGATTCAATGAGGCTATTATAGAATATAGCTTCACACAGAATTCTGATGAGCACTGTGTGTATAAGATGGTTAGTGGGAGCATTTTCACCTTCCTAGTGTTATATGTTGATGATATCCTTATCATTGGAGGTGACATACCAACACTACAAGGGGTTAAGTAGTGGTTAAGTAAGTGTTTCACAATGAAGGACTTAGGCAAAGCTGAAATGATCTTAGGGATCAGGATCTACAGAGATAGATCCAATCGACTTCTAGGCCTAAGTCAGGCCACATACATAGACAAGGTTCTGAAAAGATTCAGCCATGGATAAGACAAAGGAAGGATTATTGCCTATACGCCATGGGCTGAAGCTGAGTAAGAATGATGGTCCTAAAATAAAGAAGGACTGGGAGAGCATGGAAAAGATCCCTTATGCATCTGCTATAGGATCTATCATGTACTCCATGTTATGCACGAGGCCTGATGTCACCTTTGCACTAAGTATGACTAGTCGATACCAGTCGGATCCCGGTGAGGAATACTGGAAGGTAGTCAAGACAATCCTAAAGTACCTTAACTGAACTAAGGATGCTTTCTTAGTGTATGGAGGTCAAGATGAGCTGGTAGTGTCAGGTTACACTGATGCCAGCTTTAAGACTGATATGGACGATAGCCAATCACAATTTGGTCATGTTTTTCTCCTAAATGGTAGTGCCATTAGTTGGAGGTCCTTAAAGTAGGCCACCATTGCTGACTCTACAATGGAAGCTGAGTACATAGCTGCATGCGAAGCTGCAAAGGAAGTTGTTTGGATCAAGAAGTTCATAACTAAGTTAGGAGTAGTAGCCACCATCCTAGACCAAGTTGATGTTTTCTCTGACAATAACAAGGCCAACACACAAGCTAAGGAGCCTTGGTCACACAAGAGATCTAAACACGTGCTCAGAAAGTTTCACCTTATTCAGGAGATTGTGTGTAGAGGTGACATATCATTGTAGAGGGTTGACACCAAGAACAATGTTGCTGATCCATTGACCAAGGTGCTGCCACAGACACAACATGATGGTCATACCATGTCTATAGGAATTAGGGCAATGCCCACTTAGAAGTAGTGCAAGTGGGAGATTGTTGGTGTGCCGTAGTTCATATGGCATTAGATTCTTGTATTTTGTATTATACATTAAGATTTCTTATATGTATACATCATTTGTGTCACACTAATTAAGGCAATAATCTATTTTATTTATATCTTATGCTACAAAATGAATTTAGTATCCATTGATTGATAATCATAAAACACATCCCAAGTCTATTCTAATCATGGGAACGAATAGAATCACAGACTTATATATTTGATGACTATATGGTAATTCTTAATAAGCCATAGTACTTGTAAAGTCTGTCATGAATATAGGTACATGTCATTGACATGGGACTAGATCGATCCGCAAAAGAAAGCCATATGGTTGTCGTGTCAATGGTCTTTTTTAAGTAGGTGTCTTTTGTCCTTAGACTAGATTTCATTATAGTATCGATATGGAATCTGATTCACTTTGACATATGCCTAACAAGTCTATAAAAGGATGCTAAATATGGGTATGATTGGGTGGATAGGTGAACATATTGATATTGATGATGAAGTGATGGAATTGCCACTCGGGTAACACCGAGATGATATCATTGGCCACTTGATGAGTGGAAGTGATGAGTGTATGGCCATACCCAAATGAGTCGATTGCTTATTTGATTAATCAGTTCACTCAAGATCAAGAAGTATAATAAACAGCAGAAGGGGATGATGGACACCGTGCCTGTTGTTTACTTATATCGATGTCATTTGGCAAAGGACACTATGAGATTACTATCGGGTGAGTGTCTTCTAAATACTACTACATCTCTGTCTTAATTGGGGGCTGTTGCTATAACCCACTTACAGTCTGTGGGCCTTGGACCTACTGCCAACATATAGATAGACTCATAGGATTATGCATATAAATCAATTGAGCTGAAACTTATAGAAATTGTACATATAACGTACATTGGAAGGAATGCATTAATTAATTAGTTGACATTCGGTGTCAAGGTAAATAATTAACATTGTGTTGATTTAATTTAATGAATAAGTTTGCATAATATAATTAATTAATTAATCAATTAATTGAATTTCATAAAGTAAACAATTAATTAAATTATTTTCATAAGTAGGAAAATTAAATACATGTAATATATTTACTTAAGTGTGATTTAATTTTATTTAGGGGTAATTAAATTTAGCCAAATGGAATTAAATTAAATAGTATATACTTTTTAATTAAAGTTTATTTATGTAATTATAATCCTAGTGGGCTTGGATTTAATTAATCTAGTTAAAACCCAACTAGACAAGGAGTTTATTTAAAGGCACACTTAAGAATAAAAATCAGCCCTAACCCTAATTTAATAGCTGGAAATTTGGGCAACCAAGAGCAGCCCCAACAGCCAAAAAATTTCAGTATTTATTCTTCCATTCCTTTGCTCTTCGGCTAGCACCAGTTCCCGCTCGATAGTTGGTCATGCACCAGACTTTGTAGATCGTAGTTTCAAGAGATGATTATGCTGCAGTCTTTAGAAGAGACGAATTCGATGAGTTTAATCTCTCTTGATTCAAATTTGTTTTGTTCCAATCAATGGTAATCGGACACGATATGTGGAATCTAGGAAAATTTTAAATGGTGTAATTCTGCTGCGCCATGTTATTTTTCTGATGATGAATCCCAAAAATACACTTATTAGTCCCACTCATCAAGTGGCCAATGATATCATCTCTGCATTACCCCAATGGCAATTTCATCACTTCATTATCAATATCAACATGTTCACCTGTCCACCCGATCATACCCATATTTAGCATCCTTTTACAGACCCCGTGAGGCATATGTCAAAGTGTATGAGATTCCATATTGTTACTATAATGAAATCTGGTTTGAAGACAAAAGAGACCTACTCAAGGAAGACCTATGACATAACAACCATGTGGCTTTCTTGTGCGCATTGATCTAGTCCCATGTCAACGACATGTACTTATATCCATGAATGACTATACAAGTGCTATGGCTAGTTAAGAACTACCATATAGTCACTAAATATACAAGTCTATGGTTCTATTCATTCCCACGATTAGAACAGACCTGGGATAAGTTTTATGATTATCAATCAATGGATAATCTACTCATATTATAGCATAAGATATTAATGAAATAGGTTAATTGCCTTTGTTAATGTGGCATAAATAATGTATTCATACAAAGAGTCTAAATGTACAATACACAATACAAGAATCCAATGCCCTAAGAACTGGGGCACACTAATATGAGGTGTGGCAAATGGATGTCAGAACTGCTTTCTCTAACGGGAAGCTACTCGAGGATGTGTACATGACACAACCTAAGGGATTTATCGATCCAAAGCATGCTAGATGAATATGCAAACTGTAGAAATCCATTTATGTATTGAAACAAGCATTTTGAAGTTGGAATCTTAGATTCAAAGAAGCCATTAAGGAATACGGGTTCATACAGAATCAAGATAAGCCTTATGTGTGTAAAAGGAATAGTTGGAGCATAGACATATTTCTGGTGTTATATATGGACGGCATCCTTCTGATTGGAGGGTGATATACCAACACTGCAAGGGATTGAGAAGTGGTTAAGTAAATGCTTTGTAAAGAAGGACTTAGGTGAATGCTAGACAATCTTAGGGATTAGGATCTACAGGGATAGATCGAATTGACTTTGGGCCTAAGTAAGGCTAAATACATAGAAAAAGTTTTGAAAAGATTCAACATGGATCAGGCAAAGAAAGGCTTCTTACCAATGAGCCATGGATTGAAACTAAGTAAGAAGAACTATCCCAAAACAACGAAGGATAGGGAGAAGATGAAAGCGATCCAATATGCATCAGCTATAGGATAGATCATGTACTTCATGCTATGTATAAGGCCTGATGTTGCTTTTGCAATAAGTATGATGAGCCAATACAAGCAGGATCCCAGGAAGGATCACTGGAAGGCTGTCAAAGCAATCTTGAAGTACCTTAACCGGATGAAGGATAGCTTCTCAGTGTATGGTGGTTAGGAAAAGCAATCAGTGACAGGTTACATTGATGCAAGCTTCCAGACTGATTAAGATGAGTACCAGTCGCAGTCTAGGTACATATTTTTGCTTAATGGTGGTGCTATCAGCTGGAGAAGCTTCAAGTAACCCAATCACCGATTCTACAACAAAAGCTGAGTACATCACTACGTGTGATGCAACAAAGGAAGCTACATGGATGAGGAAGTTTATCACTGTATGGGGAATAGTTCCAACTATTGGGAAATGCCCTAGTCCTAAGGCATTGGTCCTTGATTTGTATTATATATTGTTAGACCATTTATGGATTAATGTATTATACATTTATGTTAATATATAAAGGCGTAATCTATTTGATTTATCTCTTGTGCAATGAATGTAAATAGAGTATCCAATGGTCATATCTATATCCATGTTGTCAAGTGCCATGCACTTGGTAGTGAGATCATGGATAGGGAAACGATATAACCATAAAGCCATCCCTAGTTCATTCCAGTCAAGGGAATGAATAGAACATAAGACTAGCATTACCTTGATTGTATGGCGGTATCTTATCGACCATAGTAAATGGATTGTCATTTAGGTATATGTTGGGATTCGTCATCAAAAAAATAATGTGGCAGAGTGAAACATACACCATTTCAAATTTCCTAGAATCCACCTATCGAGCCCTATTAACATTGATTGGAATAAAAAAATTTGGATCAAGAGAGATTAAACTCACCAAATCTATCTCTTCTGGAGACTACTGCAGAATCAATTTCTAAGCGATCTCCACAGTCCGGTGCACGACCAACTATCAAGCGGGACCTAGTGCTAGCCTTAGAACTAAGGAATGGAAGAATAAATGCTAAAATTTTTGGCTATTAGGGCTGCTATGGTTAGGGCTGATTTTTATTCTTAGGTGTGCCATTAAATAGACTCCTTGTCTAGTTGGATTTTAACTAGGTTAATTAAACCCAAGCCCACTAGGATTATGATTACATAAATAAACTTTATATTAAAAGTTTATACTATATAATTTAATTCCATTAGGTTGAATTTAATTGCCCCTAAATTAAAATTTAACCATACTTAAGAAAATACAATACATGTATTTTAATTTCCTACTTAGGAAAATAATTTAATTAATTATTTACTTTATGTAATTCAATTAATAAATAAATTAATTACATTATGTAAACTTATTAATTAAATTAAATCATTCCAATGTTAATTACTTACCTTAACACTGAATGTCAGCTAATTAATTAACACATTCCTTCCAATGTACATTACATGTACAATTTCTATAAGTTTCGGCTCAGTTTATCAATGTGCACAATCCTATGGGTATCTCTTTATGTTGGCAATAGGCCCAAGGCCACAAACTGTAAGTGGGTTCTAGCAAATCGTTACAGCTCCCAATTAAGATAGAGGTGCAGCAGTCTATTGAAGACATTGACCCAATAATAATCTCACATTGTCCTTCGCCAAACGATATCGATATGAATGAACAAGAGGCATGGTGTCCGTCATCCTCTTCTGCTGTTTATTATATTACTTGATCTTGAGTTAACTGATTAAACAAATAAGCAACTGACTTATTTAGGCACGGCTATACACTTATCAGTCCTACTCATCAAGTGGCTAGTGATATCATCTCGGTGTTACCCAAGTGGCAATTCCATCACTTCATCATCAATATCAATATGTTCACCTGTCCACCCAATCATACCCATATTTAGCATCCTTTTATAGACCTGTTAGGCATATGTCAAAGTGAATTGGATTCCATATTGATACTATAATGAAATCTGGTCTGAGGAAAAAAGAGACCTACTCAAGAAAGACCTATGACGTGACAACAATGTGGCTTTCTTGTACCGATCGATCTAGTCTCATGTCAATGACATGTACCTATATTCATGACTAACTTAACAAGTACTATGGCTAGTTAAGAACTACCATACAGTCATCAAATATACAAGTCCGTGATTATGTTTATTCCCATGATTAGAATAGACTTGGGATATGTTTTATGATTATCAATCAATGGATACTCTATTCATGTTATAGCACAAGATATAAATGCAATAGATTAAATGCCTTTATTAATGTGACATAAATGATGTATTTATACAAAGAGTCTGAATGTATAATAAAAAATACAAGAATCCAATGCCCTAAGAACTTGGGCACACCAACAGTAAATGGGTACATGTAATGGGACATGGTACTTGAAAGATCCACCAACGAGAAATCCACATGGTATAGTATCATAAGTGATTCTCGTGTAGTACTTATATTGGATCCTTTGACATGACCATAATATGGAGTTGCATGTAACTCACATACTTTGATGTGTGCCTAAAGGGCCTATAGTAGGGTGCCTAGTATGGGTATGGTTGGGTGTGCCAATGAGCATGGAAAAGCCATCAATATGCATAAGAGATATGTCACTCAGTGATTCATTGAGAAGATATTATCGGCCGCTTGATGAGTGCAATTGATAAGAGTGTGGTCACACCCAAATAAGTTGGAATTTATTTGTGAGCATCAGTTCACTTAGTATCAAGTGAATGTCCGGACACAAAAGAAGGTGATAATACCATACCTCCGTGTTGGACACCGATATCAATGACATGGGACATATAAGTTATACTACAGGGTTACGACTTCCATTAGACTGCAGTCTCCATCTTAATTGGGGGCTATAATGGCTTGCTAGAGCCCAACTATAGTCTGTGGGCCATGGGCCCACTGCCAACATAAAGACGGGCCAACAAGATTGTACATATTGAACATCTGAATCAACACTTAACGAGTCAGCTATATCCTTAGAGTATATTGACATGAGAGGACTTTATTGATTAAATTATAGATCAATCAGATTCATGAAATAATATAAATCAATAGAAATTGAGTTACATAGAATTAATTTGATAAATCAATTTTATGTATTTATTTCCTAAAAGGAAATGTAATTAATATATGTATAGGTTTATATATATTATCTCTTAAGTAATGTCTAAATAATTATTGGGTTAATTTAATTAGACAAATTACATTTAGTCATGATATGAATTATACTATATGGTGTAATATAATTCATACATGTGTAATTAAATTAATTTGAAATTGAAATTTAACCTAAAGTAATTAATTAGACCCAAGGTTAAGAGACTATAAATACTCACCTAAGAGAATGAAACACTAACACACTGTAAGAGCCGGAATTTTACTCCTCTTTAAAAAAAATAAAAAATAAAAAAAACTCGTACGACCTTAACTACAGGCGTACGACTGTAATTAAACTATAGTCGTACGACTGTCGATCATGGCAGGTGAGCCAACCCATACCTTAAAAGCTGAAAAAAAACAGAGAAAAAAAAGGAGCACGCGCGGACAGAAGAAAAACAGGGGGAGGGAACAAAAAAAACGAAGGAGAAGGAGAAAAAAGAAGAAAAGAAAAAAAGGAAAAAGAAAAGAGAGAGGAGAAGAAAAAAAATATCAAAAGAAAAGAAAGAACTCATCATCAGAAACCCTTGCATTTGGAGATCTCTAGACTCAAAATCCGTAACCCTAACTCAAAGAGAAAAGTGCGGATTTCAGTGGATTGGAGCGACGCCAGGGGTCAATCCTATGGTGGACGCACGCCAAATTGGTAGACACTCCTTTTCCCCTCTCTTTTACAAGCTTTCTGGGTGATTGGTGTGGTTTGTGCTATTTTTATCCATTTTTCTGCGTTTCTGCTTCTGGAAATCAAGAACAGTTGCACGACTGTTCTTGGATCTGATGAACAGTCGTACTAGTGTCTTGATTTCCAGCGTTTTCTTTCCAGTTTGCTTCAAATCAAGTTTTGGCGAGATTCTGACTCTGGGCCGCTTATAGTCGCACGACTGTAGTTACAGTCGCACAACTGTAACGCTATTTTCCGGAACTAGAATTTCCATTTTAATCCCTAATAATTTCCAAAAATCCTTAAAAATTCAGAAAACCCTAAAAATCATCAAAATGAATTTTGTTGTATGCATCCACGAGCCTAGATTCAATTTTTAGTAAAGTTGCATTTAGAACAATGCCAAAACGGAGACCCGATTCTCCCGAAAACCGACCCACCTCACATGTACAAAGCATGTAAACCGGAAAAATTATTTTCAAAATGATTTTCCCACAAAAACCAAAATACAGGGACGTTTCAAAATGTTTTCCAGGTCTAACCGGGCCAGCTAGCCGAGCCAACCCGGTTATCCCCTAAATGCATGCCCCCAATTCTTGATTTTTCAATTCTGTCTATTCGAGTCCTAATTGTGGCGTGCCGTATAAATTGTGCTAACCTTTGTTTTGCAGCTTTTATTTTTATCTTTATTTTTACTTTATTTGTATTTTAATAGAGATAAATCGTGTATTCTAGGTGTTTGTAAAAGTGAGGCGAGAGTTTTTATTTTTATTTATTCGATCGGGTTGTAATAATTTAATTATTCACTATTTCACTTTAACCTGTATGCGTGCTGTATGTCTATTTATTTCAATAAAATTGACTTTAGAATTTGAAATACCATTCAATAACATTGACCAATTTTATTTTAATTAGACACGAAATAAGGGACTTGTCCGGACCCGAATCGCTGGATAGTGTAGCGGCCGTTCGTCCGGTTCAGCTACATTATAAATTTCGCGGTTGAGCTGAGCCGGGGTGGTGACTCTACAATATTTATCGAGACTTAGGTCTCGGTTCTTTTATGAATTAATTCCATTTATTTTCCGAAACCGAATTTTCCATTCATAAAACCCCCACGCGAGGGAGGGGTCCACCTGAGATCGAGGCGCCCCTTCCGAAAGGGAGTCTCGCATTCCGTCGAGAATGTCGTTCGCTCACAGTGGCAACTCCGCTGGGGATTTCTTAAAAAGTTTTCTTAAAAACTTAAAAGAATTTAACAAGCCAAGTGTCTAATTAAAATAAGGTGGATGATTCTTGATTGGCATTTCATTTTGCATCTTTAGTTAGACATGCTTGCATTAGATTTAGTATCCCGCTTTAGCCCGGTGGATTATTGAAGTGTCGCCTTTGTTCCTCATGGTCTTAGTGGCACGGATACGAAAAACCACCCATAGCCCCGTATGAACCCCTTCGTTCGGACCCTTGAGTGGGGAGAAGTGAGGAGTATATTTTGCTATGGGAACCTTGATTTTTAACCCGACTTGGACCGAACTCATATAGGCAACCCTAGTTGGATTCCCTTAGGATACTAGAATAATTTGTGTGAATAATTAAAATCGTGCCTTCATCACCCCCGGTTGGTGATCGAAGTGAACCCCGCCTAGGACTCGGTTAGAAATTTTGAGACCGACCACGTTGGAGAAATAAGGTTGGAAGAATTCGCTTCGTGTGCTACGTGTTACACGCCTTTTGACATCTGACGACATACCATAATCATCATCTTCCATACACGATTAACATTTTCCGTACATCAAACATCTTGTGTGATACTAACCCACATTTTTATGCAGCCACGTGCATCTTATTTTCATGTGCAATCATTAAATCACCCGCTTGCCATTCATACTAACCATTTCTTTTTCAGCCATAACATTATATTTGTGTGATTAACATTTTTCACATAGCATACATAACATCATTATGTGTGTCATGCATCCTAACCACATTTTTGTGCAGCCATTTACATTTTGTGTGTCATAAGCATTCACGACATATCATTTAAACTAAGTTAGGCGCATTCCAAGGACGCCCTCCATGATCATATCATTCCAGCATATATCGAGTATCCCAAAATACCCGTGTTCCGCCAATGCACCGGATCGCATTCGACCATTCCATCAAATCATTTCATTCAATAGAGACCACAATGGTCCTAGATATATTTCCGTGTGACAATCCACACGATGCATTTCATGACATCATACCCATTCGTCATCAACATCATATAACACTGTGATCCATATCGGGTTACTTCATGACATTACTACATTATCCAAGGCATTCCCGGAGTGCCGGGTTAGTACACATGTAGGGGCATTTCATAACATCCCAAATCATGCAAGGTATTCCCCGAACGCCAAACCTTTGTCCGTATCCCCGTCACACGCGACTTTCTAATAACATCATTTCATATCGTATGCTCAAAAGCATCAAAACTCTGTCCATGGCCCGGGCCCATGCGACCGTTTCATATCATCTCATAGACCTACAAAGCGCCGGACTTCGTCCGTGTGTCGGGACACACACGACCATTTCACGAAATTCATTAGGTACCCCAAAAGCACCGAACTTTTATCCGTGTGGCGGTCTACATATGACATCTTTGCATAGCATTGGGTGTTCTTGGAATGTCCAAATAAATAAAAACAAAGGGATCATCCTCATTATTTCTCGATGTACATCTCATTCATCCATCAAACATTCAAGCACTCCACAACATTAAAGTATTTCACGAGCACTAAGGACTTTACAGCATGCACTAAGTCATTTAAGTGTTCCAAAAATGCTAGAAACTTCATCAAGCCCCTTAGGTCTTCCATAATCATTAAAAACTCTATCCTTGTGTCCTGCACACCCAAATACCAAATATCTTCCTATGCAAGACAAGCTCTGCACACTTCCTCCCCGTGTAAGACAAGCTCTACACGTCCCGTTCCAAATATCTTCCCATGCAAGACAAGCTCTGCACACTTCCTCCCCGTGTAAGACGAGCTCTACACGTACAGCTCCAAATCTTCCCATGCAAGACAAGCTCTGCATGTACCACATCAAACTCTACCCTTCCTCCCTGTGTAAGACAAGCTCTACATGTATCGTTCCAAAATATCTTTCTGTGCAAGACAAGCTCTGCACACTTCCTCCCGGTGTAAGACAATCTCTATATGTATCGCTCCAAATCTTTCGGTGCAAGACAAGCTCTGTACGTACCGTATCAAACCCTAACCTTCCTTCCCGTGTAAGACCAGCTCTACACGTGTCGTTCCAAAATATCTTTTCATGTAGACAAGCTCTGCACACTTCCTCCCCGTGTAAGACAAGCTCTACACGCATCGCTCCAAATCTTCTTGTGCAAGACAAGCTCTGCATGTACCGCATCAAACTCTACCCATCCTCCTCGTGCAAGAAAAGCTCTACACACTTCCTCCCCGTGTAAGACAAGCTCTACACGTATCTCTCCAAACCTTCCCGTGCAAGACCAGCTCTGTACGTAACGCGTCAAACTCTACCCTTCCTCCCCATTTAAGACAAGCTCTACACGTACCGCTCCAAAATATCTTCCTGTGCAAGACAAGCTCTGCACACTTCCTCCCCGTGTAAGACAAGCTCTACACATATCGCTCCAAACCTTCCCGTGCAAGACCAGCTCTGCACGTAACGCATCAAACTCTACCTTTCCTCCCCGTGTAAGACAAGCTCTACACGTACCGCTCCAAAATATCTTCCCGTGCAAGACAAGCTCTGCACACTTCCTCCTTGTGTAAGACAAGCTCTACACGTATCGCTCCAAAACTTCTCGTGCAAGACCAGCTTTGCACGTAATGCATCAAACTCTACCCTTCCTCCCCATGTAAGACAAGCTCTACACGTACCGCTCCAAAATATCTTCACGTGCAAGACAAGCTCTGCGCACTTCCTCCCCATGTCAGACAAGCTCTACAAATATCGCTCCAAAGCTTCCCGTGCAAGACCACCTCTGCACGTAACGCATCAAACTCTACCCTTCCTCCCCATGTAAGACAAGCTCTACACGTACCGCTCTAAAATATCTTCCCGTGCAAGACAAGCTCTGCACACTTCCTCCCCGTGTAAGACAAGCTCTACATATATCGCTCCAAACCCTCTTGTGCAAGACCAGCTCTGCACATAACGCATCAAACTCTACCCTTCCTCCCCGTGTAAGACAAGCTCTACACGTACCGCTCCAAAATATCTTCCCGTGCAAGACAAGCTCTGCACACTTGCTCCCCGTGTAAGACAAGCTCTACACATATTGTTAGAGATTGTGCCCTAAGCCAATGTTGGATTATGTAAACAATCTTCTTAAGTCATTAATAAAGACTTATTTTATCATATATATTTGTATGTTAGTATTTATGATAATGTATCCATGAATTAATTGTGTAATTCTAAATTTCCCTAGTCGATTGTTATTATGGGAATAATAACAAACTAAGACTAGTGTGAGTGATAATGGATATTCATAAGATGAATATAGTGTATACAGATACAGATTATACTCACGGGCAATGTGTTAGAGAACATGTTGCTGGAGACCCACTATAAGATCAAGTTCATGGTCACGTGTCACAACTGATCTTGATTATAGTAGTGTCATCAGCTGATTCCTTTGACCTGAGGTCACCATGGATTCCGGGATGAATTCATGTTGTGCTTTGACGCAGTCAAACGCTGCTTGTAACAGAGTAGTTATAAAGGCTGTGGTTGGGTACAATATGACTCATGCTTAGGGATGTGAGTGACAGATATGGGATTTTGTCCCTCTCTAACAAGAGAGCGATATCACTGGGCCCCTCGATAAGTAAGACTGTTAAATGCATGGCCGTGCTCAAATAATTGATAAGAGTATCAATTGATTTGTCTGAACAGTTTACTTTGAGATCGAGAAAGCATATGATTAATTATATAAGATTGACAAGTGTACCATGTCTTATAATTAATCTTGATATCAAAGAGACAAAAGGGAATATGACATTCTATAAATAGGTATTGGATCATTCCAATCATATTAATTGGGTAGTCGTAATGGCTTGCTAGAGTCCGCTTGTGACCTATAAGGACATTATGGTAATTTCCTTATTGCCAATTAATATGATCCTATGGGGTCACACACAAGAGCAAAATGAAGTTCATCTTATCGGGTATAAATTATTATTGGATAATAATTTATGAATGAGAAAGAGAATAAATATATATAGTGATATATATTTATGTATGTATATATACATATTAATGTAATTAATATTGCATAAAGTATGCTACATATTATAATTAAATTATATGGAGATATAATTAATTATAATATTATATATACATATATGTATCATGGAGAATTGAATTGATTTAATATTAATTGAGAATTAATATTAAATTGTGTGGGTTAATATATAATTATAACTAATAGGTGTATTAGGTTATAATTATAATTAACTAAATAGGGTTTATATTTAAGGAAATAAAAACCTGAAAACCTAATTGCTCCATAAGTTAAGAAGCAGATTTCGGCCAGCCACCACAAGCCAAGTGAACCAGCCGAAACTCTCCTCCAAAAAGAAAAGGGAAAATCTGATTTTCTGCTCTCTCTTCTCTCGTTCGAAGAATTGTTCTTAAAATCCGGCGCTAGCACGCGGTGGACGTATTGCTCCGTGTGGATCAACCGTAGAGGGAAGCTATTTTGGTTCCTGCTTGATTCAATCTTCAAAGAATTAAGGTAATTCTTTAACCCTCCTTCCGATTCAATGCGATGTACATGGGTCCTTGGTGGGGATTAATCTTTTATCCGCTGCGTTTTATGTTTGTTTTGTGCGATTAATTCCCCAACAGTGGTATCAGAGCCAGGTTGTGCATTGATTGAATTGGATTTGTTATTTTGATTAGATCAAAATTGCATGTTAGGGTTATATGTTTTTGATTTAGGGTTCTTTGTTATTGTGAATAACGTTTGGAATTGATTTGGGAATTGTTGTTTTGAACAAATTGACGCAGAATTGTTTTTCAGTGCAGAACACGCCGGCGTGCAGGCACTGCATGCCGTGCAAACGTGTGTTGCACGGCGTGTACTGGTTTTGCACGGCGTGTAGTTGGAAATCGTTTTCGTAAGCTGAGAATCAGTACATAACTCGCCGGCGTGCAAGTGTTGCACGCCGTGCATATGTGTGTTGCACGCCGTGTACTGGTTTTGCACGGCGTGCAACCGGAAATTTCTCATGTGCGCTGAGTAACAGCGAGGAACACGGCCGCGTGCAAGTGTTGCACGCCGTGCAAACCGGTTTTGCACGCCGTGTTCCCTTAGTGCTGCAATGTAGAAATTGTCTTCTATACCTTTTCTTCTCAAATCAATTTCTTTTAAATACAATAAGATTGTGTTTAGTTTTTGAACCCTAAATCTTGTAGATGTAAAATTATTGTGATAATTTTATGCATGGTGTTGTGGTATGGTTTTGGACCCTGTGGATGTTTTTGTTTTCCTTTGGTTTTGGTGGATGTAAAGTTTTATAAATACGGCCTGCGAGTCGTTTGTATTTATGTAATCTTATTTTCTAGATAAATTGTATAGGATGCAATTTATTGTTTGTAAATCTTATTTTACTAGAAAATTGTATAGGATACAATTTTGTTAAATATGTAAATCCATGAGATGATGCCAAGGAACAAAGACGTGAAGACGGATCCAAGGGGTGCGGCTGTGCTGTGACCATGCGATGGTTGCAACCACCTAGGAAATGACCTGTTGATTTTCATATTGGCCTATGAAAATCAATGTAGATAAAACCATACCATAACACGGTTTTTCGAGTCTATTGCATGTTTTATATTTTGATGCCATGCCTAGTATGAAATATGCATGCTAGATGAATGTATGACATTGGATGCCATGCTAGGATTAATGTTAACTTGGAAAGTTTAATATTAATGCCATGTTTTGTATATGATAAAATTCTAATCACGGGATTTATAAACCCTAAATAAACTTATGAAGTTTATATTTTTGCCACCCAATTACGTATAACACTTGTCAAGTACTATTTTCGCATCATGGTATACCGCCAGGGCGGGTACGCATGTTGTGACCTTAGCGAAGCAATAATATGAGAAAAGGTGATTCTCATTGTGTTGTAATTGGTTTAACTAAAGGGTTAATCAAAAAGGTGTTTGAGCCCGAGGCAAGGATGAGATGAGTAACATACAAATTAAATATGATATATGATATCATGCATCTCATAAATTAAAAGAGTTACATAATGATGTAATTGACATGGTGATGTCTACCGAAATTATATTTAATCATAGGGACATGCCAAAGCAGTGCTATGGTTAAGTATGGATTTTGGTTCTTTCACCCACTTAAATATTTTAAAGGGTTTTATAATTTTAGTGGGAGCTATATTCTCTTATGTAATTAACTTTGCATATATATTTTCTGTTGTAGATAAATGGCCAACACAAGCAATCCCGGTTCTATTCGATCTATCCTTGAGAAGGATAAACTGAATGGAACAAATTACCTAGACTGGTATCGCAACTTGAGAATTGTTCTCAAGCAAGAGCGAAAGCTATATGTTCTGGATGGGCCTTTGCCCGCTAACCCTCCACCCACCACAGCTTCAAGAGCTGAAAGGGATGCTTTCCACAAGCATCAAAATGATCAGATTGATGTACAGTGCCTGATGCTCGCATCAATGATTCCGGAACTTCAGAAGGATCTGGAAACATTTGAGGCATATGAGATGTCTCAAGAGCTTAAGGAAATGTTCCAAAAGCAAGCGAGAAGGGAAAGGTATGAGACCTTGAGATCTTTGGTTGGGTGCAAGATGACCGAAGGGAGTTCGGTTAGTGCCCATGTTCTGAAGATGAAAGGGTACATTGATCAGTTGGAGAGGCTTGGTTCGCCACTCAGACCTGAGTTGGCAACGGATTTGATCCTTAATTCTCTTCCCGAGAGTTACTCCCATTTTGTCATGAATTATCACATGAATGATATGGACAAAACGGTCAGCGAACTGCATGGGATGCTGAAAAACGCTGAAGTAACTATAAAAGAGAAGCCAAGCTCCAAAGGGATCCATATGGTGCAAAAGGGTAGGATCCAGAAGAAGAGGGGTAAAGCAAACAAACCCAAAGAGTTTGGGAAGGATGTAAAGAAGCCCAAAGCTGTTACCAAGCCAAAGCCTCCAAAGGAAGGCGCATGCCATTTCTGCAATCAGCCTGGTCATTGGCGCAGAAATTGCAAGCTTTATTTGGAGGACTTGAGGAAGAAGAGAGGCGGTGAGACCGCTAATCAAGGTATTCATGTTATTGAAATACTTCATTCTACTTCTGTTTCTACTTCGTGGGTATTAGATACCGGTTGTGGTTCTCACATTTGTATGAATGTGCAGGGGCTTAGAGGAAGTAGAAAGCTCAAGAAGGGCGAGGTAGAATTCCATGTGGCGAATGGAGCTAGAGTTGCTGCTTATGAAGTCGGTCGCTACGAGCTCAAGTTGCCAAGTGGACTTGTTCTCCTTTTGAATAATTGTTATTTTGTTCCTAATTTGTCTAGGAACATCATTTCTATTTCATGTTTGGACAAGGAAGGATTTAAATGTGTTATTGAGAATAATCACTTATTGCTTTTCAATAAAGACTTGTTTTATGCAAATGCGGATTTACATGATGGTCTTTATTTGTTGAACCTTAGTGAAGGTTATAATGAGCATGTATATAACATAAATACCAAAAGGATAAGAACAAGTGTTGTGAATCCTACTTATCTCTGGCACTGTCGTCTAGGACACATTAATGAGAAACGCATTTCAAAACTCCATAAAGATGGAATTTTGGGTCTAGATGTTTTTGAAACATATGACACTTGCGAGTCTTGTTTAATGGGTAAGATGACCAAGAGTCCCTTTACTGGTCACAGTGAAAGGGCTAGTGACTTATTAGAACTCATACATACAGATGTATGTGGGCCTATGAGCACAACTGCTAGAGGTGGTTTTCAATACTTCATCACGTTCACTGATGATTTTAGTAGATATGGTTATCTATATCTAATGAAGCATAAGTCGGAATCCTTTGAAATGTTCAAAGCCTTCCAAAATGAAGTACAAAACCAACTTGGCAAGACAATTAAAGCACTTAGATCTGATCGAGGTGGTGAATATTTGAGCCAAGACTTTGACGATCATCTTAGAAAGTGTGGGATTGTCTCACAACTAACTCCTCCTGGTACACCACAGTGGAATGGTGTGTCTGAGAGGAGGAACCGTACTTTATTGGATATGGTTCGGTCGATGATGAGTCAAACAAATCTTCCTCCATCCCTTTGGGGATATGCACTTGAAACAGCGGCATTCACACTGAACCGAGTTCCATCAAAAGCAGTTGAAAAGACACCATATGAGATATGGATTGGTAAGAAACCAAATTTGTCTTTTCTCAAGATTTGGGGATGCGAAGCCTATGTGAAATATTTGATTTCAGACAAGTTATCACCAAAATCTGTGAAATGCAATTTTGTTGGTTATCCAAAAGAAACTAAAGGTTATTTCTTTTACAATCCTAGTGAAAACAAAGTGTTTGTTGCTAAGGGTGGTACATTCCTGGAAAAAGAGTTTATTTCCAAAGGAATCAGTGGGAGTAAAGTACACCTACAAGAAAATATGGATAACCAAGTTGAAAGTGAGTTTCAAATGGAACAACCTGATTCACAAGAAGTTGTTGAGTCAGAACCAGTAACACAAGTCCAACGTAGATCAAGTAGAGTTCGTCATGAGCCCGAGAGATATGGATTTCTCGTCACGAATGAAAATGATCTTATTCTGTTAGAAGAGAATGAACCTTCCACGTACATGGAAGCTGTCTCTAATTCAGAATCTGAAAAATGGCTTGATGCTATGAAGTCAGAAATTCAATCCATGGACGACAACAAAGTATGGACTTTGGTTGATCTCCCAAAGGGTGCTAAAGCAATAGGGCACAAATGGGTTTTCAAGTTGAAAACGGACATGGATGGGAATATTCAGACTTATAAAGCAAGGTTAGTGGCAAAGGGTTACCGACAAGTTCATGGTATAGACTATGACGAAACCTTTTCGCCAGTAGCTATGATCAAGTCCATCAGAATTCTTGTTGCCATAGCAGCACATTATGACTATGAAATATGGCAAATGGATGTCAAAACAGCTTTCCTAAATGGAAACCTTGTTGAGGATGTGTACATGACACAGCCTGAAGGTTTTGTCGATCCAAAGAATCCTGATAAAGTATGCAAGCTTCAAAAGGCCATTTATGGTTTGAAGCAAGCATCAAGAAGTTGGAATCATTGTTTTGATGAATCAGTCAAAAAGTTTGGCTTCATCAAAAACGAAGATGAGCCTTGTGTGTACAAGAAGTTCAGTGGGAGTAATATAGTTTTCCTAGTTCTATATGTCGATGACATATTGTTAATAGGAAATCACATTCCTACCTTGCAAGAAGTAAAATCTTGGCTAGGAAAGTGTTTTTCTATGAAAGACTTGGGTGAGGCAGCCTACATTCTTGGAATAAAGATCTATAGAGATAGATCTAAGAGATTGATAGGCTTGAGCCAGAGTACATACATTGACAAAATACTGAAAAGGTTCAGTATGGATCAATCAAAGAAAGGAAATGTTCCTATTGGGCAAGGGATAAAGCTTAGTCGTAAGCAATGTCCTGTGACAGTTGAAGAACGTCAACGCATGAATAAGATTCCTTATGCGTCAGCTATAGGATCTATCATGTATGCCATGGTATGTACTCGGCCAGATGTCTCTTTTGCTTTGAGCATGACAAGTAGATATCAGTCTGATCCAGGTGATAGTCACTGGACTGCTGTCAAGAGTATTCTTAAGTACTTGAGAAGAACTAAAGATACATTCTTGATATATGGAGGCTCGGACGAAGATCTTGTTGTAAATGGTTACACGGATGCAAGTTTCCAAACTGATCAAGATCAGATGCAGTCACAGTCTGGGTATGTGTTCATTCTGAATGGAGGTGCGATAAGTTGGAAGAGTTCTAAGCAAAGCACGATAGCTGCATCTACAACAGAAGCCGAGTATATTGCTGCATCAGATGCAGCCCAAGAGGCTGTTTGGATCAAGAAGTTCATCGAAGAACTTGGTGTCGTTCCTAGCATAGTGAATCCTGTGAGCCTCTTGTGTGACAACAATGGGGCAATATCACTTGCTAAGGAACCTAGTGTGTCACAGAAATCCAAACATATACTTCGGCGTTTTCACTACATAAGAGAAGTCATCTCAAGAGGAGATGTGAAGATATGCAAAGTTGCGTCTGAAGACAATGTTGCCGATCCACTAACAAAAGCTCTTTCACAAGCTGTACATGATGGTCATGCTAGGTCCATGGGTATTAGATACATTTGAAGATTGGACTTAGGGCAAGTGGGAGATTGTTAGAGATTGTGCCCTAAGCCAATGTTGGATTATGTAAACAATCTTCTTAAGTCATTAATAAAGACTTATTTTATCATATATATTTGTATGTTAGTATTTATGATAATGTATCCATGAATTAATTGTGTAATTCTAAATTTCCCTAGTCGATTGTTATTATGGGAATAATAACAAACTAAGACTAGTGTGAGTGATAATGGATATTCATAAGATGAATATAGTGTATACAGATACAGATTATACTCACGGGCAATGTGTTAGAGAACATGTTGCTGGAGACCCACTATAAGATCAAGTTCATGGTCACGTGTCACAACTGATCTTGATTATAGTAGTGTCATCAGCTGATTCCTTTGACCTGAGGTCACCATGGATTCCGGGATGAATTCATGTTGTGCTTTGACGCAGTCAAACGCTGCTTGTAACAGAGTAGTTATAAAGGCTGTGGTTGGGTACAATATGACTCATGCTTAGGGATGTGAGTGACAGATATGGGATTTTGTCCCTCTCTAACAAGAGAGCGATATCACTGGGCCCCTCGATAAGTAAGACTGTTAAATGCATGGCCGTGCTCAAATAATTGATAAGAGTATCAATTGATTTGTCTGAACAGTTTACTTTGAGATCGAGAAAGCATATGATTAATTATATAAGATTGACAAGTGTACCATGTCTTATAATTAATCTTGATATCAAAGAGACAAAAGGAAATATGACATTCTATAAATAGGTATTGGATCATTCCAATCATATTAATTGGGTAGTCGTAATGGCTTGCTAGAGTCCGCTTGTGACCTATAAGGACATTATGGTAATTTCCTTATTGCCAATTAATATGATCCTATGGGGTCACACACAAGAGCAAAATGAAGTTCATCTTATCGGGTATAAATTATTATTGGATAATAATTTATGAATGAGAAAGAGAATAAATATATATAGTGATATATATTTATGTATGTATATATACATATTAATGTAATTAATATTGCATAAAGTATGCTACATATTATAATTAAATTATATGGAGATATAATTAATTATAATATTATATATACATATATGTATCATGGAGAATTGAATTGATTTAATATTAATTGAGAATTAATATTAAATTGTGTGGGTTAATATATAATTATAACTAATAGGTGTATTAGGTTATAATTATAATTAACTAAATAGGGTTTATATTTAAGGAAATAAAAACCTGAAAACCTAATTGCTCCATAAGTTAAGAAGCAGATTTCGGCCAACCACCACAAGCCAAGTGAACCAGCCGAAACTCTCCTCCAAAAAGAAAAGGGAAAATCTGATTTTCTGCTCTCTCTTCTCTCGTTCGAAGAATTGTTCTTAAAATCCGGCGCTAGCACGCGGTGGACGTATTGCTCCGTGTGGATCAACCGTAGAGGGAAGCTATTTTGGTTCTTGCTTGATTCAATCTTCAAAGAATTAAGGTAATTCTTTAACCCTCCTTCCGATTCAATGCGATGTACATGGGTCCTTGGTGGGGATTAATCTTTTATCCGCTGCGTTTTATGTTTGTTTTGTGCGATTAATTCCCCAACACATATCGCTCCAAACCTTCCCGTGCAAGACAAGCTCTACACGTAACGCATCAAACTCTACCCTTCCTCCCTGTATAAGACAAGCTTTACACGTACTGCTCCAAAATATCTTCCCGTGCAAGACAAGCTCTGCACACTTCCTCCCCATATAAGACAAGCTCTACACGTATCGCTCCAAATCTTCCTGTGCAAGACAAGCTCTACATGTACCGCATCAAACTCTACACTTCCTCCCCGTGTAAGATCCGCTCTACACGTACCGCTTCAAATATCAACTCTCCTCCTGTATAGGATTCGCCCTATACATATAAGCGCTTTGTAAGTATCACCTTGCTTCGATCCGTGGACACCCTGCATGTAATTTTATTCATGTGGTGTATATTTATACGCCATGCTCTCCTTCAGCACATAGATTCATCAACAACATTCATTGCATTTTGCACGTTTCCATTCTTGGCTTTGTGTGCACTTGACTAGCTTAGAGTTGCATAACATGACATGGCATCACATGACATCATCGTTCATACATGCATGCATCACATCTCGCACTCATGCCTACATCATATCTTGACTTGGCATTCTCCGTGTGCACGCCTCAGTCAATGCTAACAAATGTTCTTATCAGGGGAGAAAGGGAAGGAGTCTTGAGAATGGCTAGCCCAATGAACTTCACCACCGTAACAGATGTCGTGGATGATTATGTTGCTTCATCAAGATTCCGAAAGGCGGTCAGGGATGAGGCGGCGACAATGTTGAAGGAGATGCTAGGAGATGATTGTGACGAGGTAGAAAAGCTGATGGCTAAGTGTTCTGAATTGGAGGCACGTGTGACAAAGCTCGAAGGAGTAATAAGAGGACTGACTGGTGAAGCAAAATCAAAGGTCCCCCTCAAAGCGAATACTGACCTTGTTCCACAACAAACCAGGAGTCCACCCCCCAAGGGTGATGGAAAGGGCATATCCCCATGGGCTATTTCGTTAAGCAGATTATTTGCCAAATGTAGGAACGACGGTCTCTTGAGTTCTCTGAAGCCGTTCGAGAACCCGGCTGAGACAGACAAAGGCAAGTTCTGTTCCTATCACGTGATAGTGGGGCACCACAAAAACGACTGCAAGCAACTACTGAAGGCCATTCAACAACTGATCGCTGACGGCAAAATGGTAGAGGCACCCTTGAAGCCCAATGTCCAGAGCAATCCTTTGCCCAGCTTTGACTAGCTATCGAAGTTGATAATGCAGCAGCAAAAGAAGACCCTCCGTATGTGGAGGATGTTAATTATTTTGATGTATCTGTTTTGTTCTTTATCTTATTTTGTGAACAATGCAACCCACAAGGCGTTTAATGTAATGTAATTTGATTTCAATTATTTGTGTGATATTTTCATGGACGGAACATTGTGCATGCATACAAACATTCATTTAATGTCTTTAGCATACATGACACATCATCACATGAAATGAATCTAAGGACAGATGAGCATCCAAAATGGTATTCATCCTGAAAGACCTCACGATTGATAAGAGAAAAAAAATTATAAAATCCCTAAAAGCATGGAAGACCTTCGCCTAGTCCTATGACGACACACCTAGAGATCGACAAAGGATCGCAGAATGCAGAATTACAAAGAATCCGGAAGACAAGTCCAGCCAAGCGGAAGTTTCACAGCAAAAAAAAAAAGAAAAAAAAAGAGAAAAAAAAAAACAACACAAGCAAAATAAGCACGGTTTCAAGCTCCAAAATAAGAATACATCTATATCATATGATGTTTCGCACCCTAGCATCCCCAATAATAGAACGCAAGTTCTAGGCAATAGTACAATCATTCCAGAATAAAGGAGAGAGGCACCATGCATCGTCTCCATACCACCCATAAGCAAGTAGGATGGTTCAAGCAACTAACAAGCACATCAAAAAGGTGTTGCCAAATATGGCATCTATCTGCAAGGCTAAGTTAGCATGCTACCATTTGTCTAGCAAATACACTGAGTTAATGCAAGAATAACATTGAGGAAACGACGCAGTCATCAACCTGCAGAATCGAAGCGCTCTTGTTAAGAAAGAAAGAGACCAAGTCGTCAACCCCTTCGATTGGGACAAGCTTAGGTTTCCAAAAAAAAAAAGTCCGATGGATTGAAAATCACAAAAGCAATCCATGCAAAAATTAGGACGGTGAGGTGAGCACCACCGGTAGGAAAATCCGCAAGGACCAGTTGGTGGCAGTCGTGGATTTGGTCGAGACGGATACCATACATATTGTCTTTAATTTCATTTCATATATAATGTGCATTATGCTAAAACATTATCAATGAATGAATGAATGAATGCCTTGCCCTGTTCATTTAAATATCCCAAGTTTTGCCTAAAATTGAATTCACATCATGCATCATATATGGCTATACGCCTGTGAGCTTCAGCAACAGCGATGGAACAACCAAGTCCTACAAAACTTTCCATAATTGTCTCATCATCAGAGGGACAACAGAGCAAGTGGACATGGCGATGCTTCAATTAATTCCCGGTTATCATCGACCTGTACAGAATTAGAAGTCTCCATCTTAAAAAAAAAAATGGGAGCTCGCTGAGGTGAAAACCACAAAGGCGCCTCAGGCAAAAATTAGAGCAGCTTGCTAAGCTGAAAACCCATATTGGGCAGTTTAGACAAAAGTTAGAGCACCTAAGAAAAAAAAAAGAAGAGAGCTCGCTGAGGTGAAAACCGAAAAGGCACCTCAGGCAAAAATTAGAGCAGCCCGCTAAGCTGAAAACCCACATTGGGCAGTTTAGGTAAAAGTTAAGGCATGTGAAAAGCTCGCTAAGGTGAAAACTGAAAAGGGGCCTTAAGTAAAAGTTAGAGCAGCTCGCTGAGTTGAAAACCCACTTTGGGCGGCTCGAGCAAAATTTAGAGTACTTCCAAATCCATGAAGCCTAGTGGCAAAGAAGGCAAAACCACTCTGTCATTCCCCCAGCAGGAACATTTCATCAATCTCCAACAAGATCCTCTGTATCATTTCTCAACGACATCGTTGCTAATAACAACATCACTTCATCACTTTATCTCTAATAGTCATCGTACTTCCTTGTTGGCCGTCATATATCCCTGGCGGGAACACAAGGGTTACATTGCACCCAAAATTTTGCTTCCCTAGCTATGGACTATCAATCGCACTACATATCTTCCTAGCAAGAACTTAGAGTGTCAAGATCGAGCAAATGGTGGGTCATGCATTTTCAAAAGTTCATTTGCATATGCATACATTGAAACATATACATGCATTCAAAACATACATGCATACATGCATACATCACAACCGACCAAAGTGCAGGTACCCATCATTATCATCGGTCTGTTCTGAACCAGGATTGCTCTCAAAGTAGAGATGGCACAACGCCGGGGAATCCATTGGACCTCAAGCGTCAGCGCAAATCCAAATCTCAACACATCAAGTCTCCAAGGAGCGGAACAATCAAGCCGTATTTATCCTTGATCGAAGGGGCAAAAAGTTTTGTTTCCAAAATTATCGATCAAGGGATAAATAGTCCTTTACGTTCAAACATGGTTTCAAATCCATCAACCTCTTATTTCATTATCTCGAGTCCACCCAATTCCAGTAGGATTTCAAATCGTCAAAAATCCACCTTCCTTTGCCTCGGGTAACATAGACCCGGTATCGGCCAATCCATCAAACCATCTTCCTTTGCCTCAGGTAACATAGACCCGATATCGGCCAATCCATCAAACCATCTTCCTTTGCCTTGGGTAATATAGACCCGATATCAGCCAATCCATCAATCCATCTTCCTTTGCCTCGGGTAACATAGACCCGGTATCGGCCAATCCATCAATCCATCTTCCTTCGCCTCGGGTAACCTAGACCCGGTATCGGCTTATTCGCCTTTCACCTTCCTTTGCCTCGGGTAACATAGACCCTATATCGACCTATCCATAATTTCACCTTCCTTTGCCTCGGGTAACATAGACCCAATATCGGCCAATCCATCAAACCATCTTCCTTTGCCTCAGGTAACATAGACCCGATATCGGCCAATCCATCAATCCAACTTCCTTTGCCTCGGGTAACATAGACCCGATATCAGCCAATCCATCAATCCATCTTCCTTCGCCTCGGGTAACCTAGACCCGGTATCGGCTTATCCGCCTTTCACCTTCCTTTGCCTCGGGTAACATAGACTCGATATCGGCCAATCCGCAATCCATCTTCCTTGCCTCGGGTAATATAGACCCGGTATCGGCCAATCCATTAATCCATCTTCCTTCGCCTCAGGTAACCTAGACCCGGTATCGGCTTATCCGCTTTTCACCTTCCTTTGCCTCGGGTAACATAGACCTGATATCGGCCTATCCATAATTTCACCTTCCTTTGCCTCGGGTAACCTAGACACGGATCAGCTTATCTGCCTTTCACCTTCCTTTGCCTCGGGTAACATAGACCCGATATCGGCCTATCCACAATTTCACCTTCCTTTGCCTCGGGTAACATAGACCCGATATCGGCCAATCCATAATCCACCTTCCTTTGCCTCGAGTAACATAGACCCGGTATCGGCCAATCCATAATCCACCTTCCTCTGCCTCGGGTAACATAGACCCGATATCGGCTTAATCGCATTCCACCTTCCTTTGCCTTAGGTAACATAGACCCGGTATCGGCCTATCCTCAATCCATCTTCCTTTACCTCGGGTAACATAGACCTGATATCGGCTTAACCGCCTTCCACCTTCCTTTGCCTCGGGTAACATAGACCCGGTATCGGCTTATCCATCAATCCACCTTCCTTTGCCTCGGGTAACCTAGACCCGATATTGGCTTATTTCAACGGCGGGTCCTTTCCTGCGTCTGTGGCGCTTTGAGTCGCGTTTCTCAAATTGACATCAACTATCCCAGACTAAGATCGGGTGGTGAATTTGATCACGCGAAGGGTAGCTGTAAGCGCCGGAATACTCCTCTTTAAAAAAAAAAGTCATATGACCTTAACTACAGTCATACGACTGTAATTAAACTACAGTCGTACGACTGTAATTAAACTACAGTCGTACGACTGTAATTAAACTACAGTCGTACGACTGTAGATCGTGGTAGGTGAGCCAAGCCATACCCTAAAAGCTGAAAAAAACAGAGAAAATAAAAAGAGCACGCGCGGGCAGAAGAAAAACAGGGGGAGGGAACAGAAAAAAAATGAAGGAGAAGGAGAAAAAAGAAGAAAAGAAAAAGAGGAAAAAGAAAAGAGAGAGGAGAAGAAAAAAAATCAAAAGAAAAGAAAGAACTCATCATCAGAAACCCTTGCATTTCGAGATCTCTAGACTCAAAATCCCTAATCCTAACTTAAAGAGAAAAGTGCAGATTTTAGTGGATTGGAGCAATGCTAGGGGTCAATCCTAGGATGGACGCACGCCAAATAGGTAGACACTCCTTTTCCCCTCTCTTTTACAAGCTTTCTGGGTGATTGGTGTGGTTTGTGCCGTTTTTATCCGTTTTTCTGCTTTTCTGCTTCTGGAAATCAAGAACAGTTACACGACTGTTCTTGGATCTGATGAACAGTCGTACGACTGTAGTTACAGTCTTACGAGTGTTCTTGATTTCCAGCATTTTCTTTCCAGTTTGCTTCAAATAAAGTTTTAGCGAGATTCTGACTCTGGGCCGCTTATAGTCGCACGACTGTAATTTACAGTCGTCCGACTGTAGTTATAGTCACATGACTGTAATGCTATTTCCAGAACTAGAATTTCCATTTTAATCCCCAATAATTTCCAAAAATCCCTAAAAATTCAGAAAACCCCAAAAATCATCAAAATGAATTTTGTTGTGTGCATCCACGACCCTAGATTCAATTTTCAGTAAAATTGCATTTAGAACAATGCCACGATGGAGACCCGATTCTCCCAAAAACCGACCCACCTCACATGTAAAAAATGCATGTAAACCGAAAAAATTGTTTTCAAAATGATTTTCCCACAAAAACAAAAATACAGGGACGTTTCAAAGTGTTTTCTAGGTCTTACCGGGCCGGCTAGCCGAGCCAACCCAGTTATCCCCTAAATGCATGCCCCTAATTCTTTATTTTCCAATTCTGTCTATTCGAGTCCTAATTGTGGCGTGCCGTATAAATTGTGCTAACCTTTGTTTTGCAGCTTTTATTTTTATCTTTATTTTTACTTTATTTGTATTTTAATAGAGATAAATCGTGTATTCTAGGTGTTTGTAAAAGTGAGGCGAGAGTTTTTATTTTTTATTTATTCGATCGGGTTGTAATAATTTAATTATTCACTATTTCACTTTAATTTGTATGCGCGCTATATGTCTATTAATTTCAATAAAATTGACTTTAGAATTTGAAATACCATTCAAGAACATTGACCAATTTTATTTTAATTAGACACGAAATAAGGGACTTGTCCGGACCCGAATCTCTGGATAGTGTAGCGGCCGTTCGTCCGATTCAGCTACATTATAAATTTCCCAGTTGAGCTGAGTCGGGTGGCGACTTTACAATATTCATTGAGACTTAGGCCTCGGTTCTTTTATGAATTAATTCCATTTATTTTCCAAAACCGAATTTTCCATTCATAAAACCCCCACGCGAGGGAGGGGTCCGCCTGAGATCGAGGCGCCCCTTCCAAAAGGGAGTCTCGCGTTCCGTCGAAAACATCGTCCGCTCACACCCACATTTTCATAGTGAAAATTTCAAGCCCCTAATTCTCCTCTCTCTCGGCTCTTAATCTAATTCTAGCACGGGTGTTGCTCCGTTAGGCATTCGTGTACATGAGCATGGAGGAGCTCTTCTTTGATTTTTGTAGTCGTCTCTAGAAGAGACTTGTAAGGTGAGATCGAATCTCCTTGTTCTTTCTTATTTTGATTTTTGTTTTTATCCTTATAAGTTCTTGGAATACATATTCTAGAAAATTTGAATTGGCTTCCGCTGCCATTTGGTTTGATTTTCCATGATGAATCCCAACACCAACTATCCAAGATCCAGTTGATATCTTCTGTGACAATAATGGGGCTGTTGCACAAGCTAAGGAGCCTTGGTCACACAAGAACACAAAGCACGTGCTTAGGAAGTTTCACCTCATACAAGAGATCGTGGAGAGAGGCGAAATTTCATTACATACACTAAACATAAAGGAAATGGCATAGCCATAGCACAAGGGTCATAATAGATCTATGGGGATTAGGCCCATGCCTGGTTGGAACTAGTGCAAGTGGGAGATTGTTGGGATATGCCTTAGTCCCAAGGGATTCGTCCTTGTTATGTATCATACATTATTGGATATCTTATTGATCAGTGTATTATACATTTGTGTCATTAACTAAAGGCATAAGCTGTTTAATTTATTTCTTGTGCGATGAATGTAAATAGAGTATCCAATGGTCATATCAATATTCATGTTGTCAAGTGTCATGCACTTGGTAGTGAGACCATGAACAGGGAAACGATACAACCATGAAGCCATCCCTAGTCTGTTCCAATCATGGGAATGAATGAAACAATAAACTAGAATTACCTTGATTGTATGGCGGTGTCTTACCGGCCTTAGTACATGGAGGTGTCAACCAGGTACATGGGTACATGTGATAGGACGTGGTATTGGATAAATCAACTAACGAGAAATCCACATGGTACAGTATCACAAGTGATTCTCGTGTAGTACTTATATTGGATTTTACGACCTGACCATATTATGGAATTGCATGTGACCTCACACACTGTGACGTATGCCTAACCGGCCTGTAACAGGGTGCCAAGTATGGGTACGGTTGGGTGTGTAGTGAGCATGGCAAGACCATTAATGTGCAGAAGGGGTATGTCACTTAGTGTTTTACTCAGAAGATATTACCGGCCTCTTAATGTGTGGAATTGATAAAAGTGTAGCCACACCCAAATAAGTTGGATCTTATTTCAGAGCATCAGTTCACTTGGTATCAAGTAAAATTTTGGGCACAAAAGAGGGTGATGAAACCATACCTCCGTGTCGGATTTCGATATCAATGACAAAGGACATATAAGCTATACTATAGGGTTACGACGTCTGTTAGTCTCTCCGTCTTAATTGGGGACTTTAATGACATGTAGAGCCTGCCTACAGTTTGTGGGCCATGGGCCCACTGCCAACATAAAGATGGGCCCATAGGATCATACACATTGAACGTCTGAACTAGCACTTAACGAGTCACTAATATACTTAAAGTATATTGACAAGCAGAGAAAGTAATTGATTAAATTATAGCTAAATTGGATTGATCAAAATAATTTAATTAATAGGAATTGATTATTTCATATAATTGATTTAATGAATTAATTTTATGAATTAATTTCCTGGATGGAAATTAAATTAATATATATGTAGGTTTATATGTATTATTTCTTAAGTTAAGTCTTAATAATTATTGGGGTTAATTTTAATACGCCTATTGCATTTAATTGACATGATATAAATTATATAATATGGTATGATTTAATTAATACATATAAAATTAAATCAATTGGAAATTAAACTCTAACCCAAAGTAATTAATTGGGCCTAGGGTTTAATAGGTTATAAATACTCACTTCAGAAAGACAATTCCTAACCCTAATTTGATAAGCAAAAATTCAGCTCCCCTCTCCTCTCTTCTTGGTTTTCGTCCATCCTAGTGGAAGGAGGAGAGCTCCACTTGATCTAACGCTAGGACGGGTGCTTTTTCAATAGCCATTCGTGTACATGAGCATGGAGAAGATCTGCTTTGATTCTTCAGCAGTCTCTAAAAGAGATAAGAAAAGTGAGATTCATATTCTTGTTTCTTGTTTAAATTGATTTTGATTTCATCTACATAAGCTCCTGGGATCTTGATTCTAGAAAATTGAAAAAGGCTTTCGCTGCCACCCGATTTTATTTTCAATGATAAATCCCCATAGAATCAATGGAAACTATTGAATCTTCGTTGAATGGTAATCAGATGGAGTTGTTTAAGAAGATTTGTATTTGGTGTTTGTTTAGTTTTTGTGAGTTGGCACCTGGTTTGTGTGTACAATATCAATTGTTGAATTGCTTGGTGGAGAAGCTGGATACAAGTAATAAAAAACCTAATATTCTTTTGTTTAGGTTTGGCAATGTTTGTTTAAGATTTGGGCTTGGAGAATTTGCTCTAGTTGCTAGGTTAAATTATGTAGGGAATGAGGAAAGTTTGGAAAGAGGGTTAGATAGCAGTTGGTTTGCTAAAAAATATTTTAATGGTAAGGAGCGTATTAATTTTGAAGGTCTTGCAGACTATTTTCGGAGGAGACCTTGGGACTATGATGAAGATGCTGTGAGATTCGCTGTCTTGTTTTTTTCTTTATAGTTTTCTTTTGGAATCTACCAAGTATTCAGCTGTTCATGGGAGTGATATTTTTATTATTAAAAAGGGTTTGTACAATGATTATGCTTAAGGTTGTCATATTTTTAATGATTTGATTGATTCTGTTAGAAGAAATTATAGATCAAATGTTGGAATGTTTCATTTGGTTATGTTCCTTATTACATTACAAATCTGTTTTTATGAATGTTATGGTAAACTTGATGGTAAGATTGCTAGTTTCTTGGCAGCTAAGGTGCCAATGGTGTTTTCATGGTTTACAGTTAACAAGCCACAAAGTAAGACGTTGAGAAAGAAGTTGTTTGATGTACTCGTTTCTAAGGTAAACTATTGTTAGTGTATGCCCTAGTCCCTAGATAGTGTATCTCATTTGTATTATACATTGTTTCATGTATTATACATTAGTGTGTTATTAATAAAGGCATTATTTGTTTTATTAATTTCTTGTACAATTAATTGTAATAAAGTATCAATTAATTATGTTTGTACTCATGATTGTCGGTAACATTCTTTGGGCATTAAGACAGTGACTAAGGAATCAAACACAGTTATAAATCTATCCCTAGTCTATTAGAATAGTGGGAACGATAATAACTAAAGACTAGCATGTCGCTTGATTGTATGGTGGTGTCTTACTGACCATTGGACATGGATTGTCAATCAAAGACATGGGTACATGTTAGGTTATATGGTATTGGATCGATCCGCTTTGAGAATAGCACATGATCCCTATGTCATAGGTGGTTCTCAAGTAGTACTTGTATTGGTCCTTAGACTTGATATTCCTATAGGCCTAGATATGAGCTCGCATGCTTTGATGTATACCTAATAGGCCTATAACAAGGTGCCAAGTATGGATTCGGTTGGGTATGTCAGTGACCATTGTAGGATTAGTAGGGATGTGAAAGGATATGCCACTCTGTTAACTTAGAGCAGATATCGCCGGCCACTTGATGAGTAGGACTGATAAGAGTGTGGCTACACCCAAGTAAGTTTGGTTACTTATTTATGAACTTTAGTCTACTCGGTATCAAAGAATGTCCATGCAAATATAAAGGGTGACATTGCCATGCCTCCTGTAGGACACCGATATCACTGGTAGAGGATGTATAAGTTATTACAGGGTTTATGCTTCGAATAAGATTTATATCTTTATCTTATTTGCATATCTGCTTTGGTTTGCTAGAATCCACTTGCAACTTGTGGGCCTTAAGATTTTGGGGTCACTGCCAACATAAGACAAACCCATAGGATCACACATAAAGATGTCTGAACAAAATTATGATAGACTTAATATATATTAGTTATAGATTATGCAGAGCATTATGCTAATTATATTTATGGGAAAATTCTTTTTTATCTATTAAATAATTACTTGGAGTAATTTAAATAGATTGAAAAATTGTCTTAAGATTTAAATATGGAATATTTTAATTTTAAGACATAGGCTAAATTAGGATTTATTTAATTTAATTGATTAGGTTGTAATTATTTAATTATGATTTTATTATATAGTTATAATGAGATCAAATTAATTTGATTTAGAACCAATTAAATAAATTAAAGAATAACTTCTAATTTAATTTAGACTAATTTTATACAAGGAGTATATAAAGCCCATTTTCCAAAACCCTAACCCTAATTCTAATAAGAAAATTTCAACCACCACCCTAAGAGAGCCTAAGGGTTTTGACCAACAAGGGTTGAGGGGGAGAGCTTGGTTTTCGTCCCGTGCTAGCACACAATTATGTTCTAGAGGCATTCGTGTGCCTGATAATGGAGAGGCTTTGCAGATTAGCAAGCTTTTCTATTAATTTCATTGTTACGAGGACGTCATAGGTATGGAATTGATTCTCCATTCTTGTTGTTTATTTGGTCTTTTCATAATCTAAACGATTCATTATTGGAACGGATTCGAGTGTGAAACAAAATCATTTCTGTTGTGGTTTTAAAGTTTTATTTTGCACTGATAGAATCCCAATAGTGGTATCGGAGCAGGATTGTTCTTGATCATGGAATTTGGATTTTAAGGTTCTTGATTATGTTTCATTTGTTTGGGGTCCCTATTGCATTACAAATCTGGTTTTATAAGTGTTATGGTAAACTTGATAGTAAGATTGCTAGTTTCTTGGCAGCTAAGGTGCCAAGGATGTTTTCATGGTTTGCAGTTGACAAGCCACAAAGTAAGAATTTGAGAAAGAAGTTGTTTGATGTACCCGCTTCTAAGGTAAAATATGTCATTACATGTGTTTTTTTTTTTTTTTGTCTTAAATTTTTTTTATTTTGTTGTAACATTTTTTTGAGATTGAATTCAAGGTATAGTTTATGATACCTTATGTTGCTTCTATGATACTGTTTTCCTATCTATACCATTATAATATGTATAAGATACCTTTCTTATTGCTTATGATACTTTCATGATAATGTTTTATTCATTATAGTATCATTATGACTTGGTTATACCATTGTTATACCTTTCTTTATACCTTTTATGATACTACTATGTTTTTTGTTTTATATATTTTTTATTGTTACTTATGATACCTTCATTATACCATTATTCCATTATTTTTTGGTTATGACATTATTATACTATTTTTTATACTATACTAATACCATTGTTATACTATTGTTATACCTTTATGATACTGTATTAATGGATTTTTTTTTAGTTGAAATTGAAGAACCTTAATCCAACTTCTGAAGAAAGACAGACACTGAAGTTGGATGGGCTGTTTGCTAAAGGCAAAGAAAATTTACAGTTTGATGATGCTGGGAATAGTACCCAATTTTCTTCTTTTCTTGCTTCTGGTTCTAGAAATGTTGATTTAAAGGCAGAATTGTTGCTTATTGCTAATCAACAAAAGATGATGATTCAAGATTTTGGAATTTTGAAGAAGGAAGTGAAGGATGAGTGTGAACGTAGGGTTTTCTCGAAATGAATAACATTTTGGTTGCTGGAATCACGGAATTTGGAGCAGAATTTGGGGAATTTCAGGCTTTCGGTTCAAGGTTTGAAGTTTGATTTAAATCCAAATTCATGCTTCAAGCATCGGTTTTCTTTGAAATTAAACACTGGATAAACAATTAAAAGGTAATTCTAAGAGACCTTAAACCTATTTATATCTTTATGGGTTGAATTACCTATTAAAAGGTAATTTCTTGCTCTGTTTTTCTATGTTTCTAGTAAACCAGAGCCGTACGGCTATTTCGAGACCCACATGGATGTTGACATATGAGTCGTACAGTTGTTGTTTATTTCAAAATTTAGCGATTTTAAAATTTAAGAAATTTCTCTGGCTCATTCAAAACCAGAGTCATACGGATGTTATAATAGCCTCACAGCTATTGTTACTACATCCACACGGCTATTGTCTTGATTACAGAATTGCATTTTTGTGTATTTTTCATATCTTTACATATCATTTTAACTTAGATTTAATTTCCATATTTATTTTCATAAATCAATTCAATGATTGAAACACCAGTTTCATGACTGCAAACCCACATTTTATATGTGAAAATAATAAACAAAACAAAATGATTTCCAAAATGGATTTCCAGTCCCATCAAACCGCGTTTCAAAATGTTTTCTAGGTCACATCGGGTAAATTTATTGAATTTCCTAATTTCCCTATTTCATGCCATGAGCTATCTAAATCCCCTATTCTGAGTCTGTTTGAGTCCTACGTGTATATATTTATTTCTGTACTAACTTTGTTTTGTAGTTAGATGTATGTTAACTTAAAATGTATGCCTAGCTTTTCATTTTTAGATATTTTGTATATAGATAGAATTATACCCTTGAATTCTTTTTTATACAAATGTATCCCCTAGGCTAGTCATTTGATTGGTCTGCATATTTTAAATTTCCTGAATTTACTTACTACTTTCTGAATTTATTTATTATTTTTTCGCATTTATTATTCCTCATGTGTGAGCATTGGCTAATAAATCAAGATGAAATCAAACATAGAAATATAAAAGCATTGATATAAAATATTAAACACATTTTGAATCGAGAAAAAATAGGTGAGTTGTTCGAACCTAATCTCTGACTGAAAGGTATAGCGATTCGTAGCTGTGATTGGACGATCCTTCAAAACAAAAACTAAACAAGCCTTTTGACCGGGCCGAGATTTCATTCTTTAATTTGAAAATGGGGTTTTATGAAAATGAGGTTTTATAGTGAGAAAATGAAACTCAAATGCTCTCATTAAAAAGTGATAGGAGTCGCCACCAGGCTCAGGTCAACCAGAAAATTGCGGTACAACCAAAACGTGCTACAACTTATTATACCCATTAATTAGAGATTCAGGTTTGGACAATCAACCTATTTATTTTTGATTCAAAATACATTTAACAGTTTATATCAATGCCTTTTATATGTTCTATGATTGATTTTATCTTTGTTATGTTATCGATGCTATCAGACGAGATACGATGTAGAAAGCGATAAATAAATTCTGAAAGCAGTAAATAAATTCAGGAAATTTAAAAATATACAAACTGATCAAATGATTGCCCTAAGGGATACAATTATATAAAAAGAGATGCGGGGTACAAATTTATCTCTATACAATTGTATAAAAAGGGATTCAGGGTATAAATTTATCTATATACAATTTCCTAAAAACAGAAAGCTAAACATTCATCTATCCTAACATACATCTACCTGCAAAACAAAGTTAGTACATATAAATATATATACACGTAGGACTCAAACAAACTCAGAATGGGAAGTCCAAATAGCTCAGGGCGTGAAATGGGGAAGATAAAAAAATTCAATAAATTACCCGATTTGACCTGGAAAACATTTTTAAACCCGATTTTGATGGGACTAGAAATTCATTTGAAAAATCAATTTGTCTAATTTACTATTTCTGCATGCAAAAGTGGGATGGATTTTAAGAAACTTTTATTTCTATCATTGAATTGGTTTTACAGAAAACTTAATATAGAAATTAAATACTGAAACTAGATAAATACAAAATGTAAATCTAGGTCAAAATGATATATAAAAATAGGAAAAATTAACAAAAATTAATTTTGAAATTAAAATAACAAACGTACGAATGTAGCAAGAACAGCCGTGCGGCTATAAAAATACCTATACGGCTCTGGTTTTAAAAGAATAAGAAAAATCACTAAATTTTAGAAATCACTAAATCTAAAACAAACAACAGCCGTCCAACTATCAGTGCAACAGTCGTGCGGCGATTAACAACAGCCTTACGGCTCTAGTTCGCCAGAAAACAGAAAACAAAAATTTTAAAATAATGAAATGCACCCAAATCAACCAAGAAGGCTGTAAAAAGGTTCAAGGCCTCTTAGAATTACCTTTTATATGTCTCTTCAGTGTTCAATTTGAAAGAAATCCGGTTCTAGAAGCTTAAATTCATATTTGGAATTAAAACTAAACTTTGAAACCAAGAGCTTGAAATCTCCAATTCATCCCCAATTCTTCAATTCCAGCCACCCAAATGTGTCTCTGAAGGTTTAGGATGCATATGGATGATGAATTTTGTGATTGAATTCAAGTAGATTAGGATTTTGATTGTTGAAATTTGAGTTTTAGAGTCTTGGGAATTTTTTTTCTTAAGCTTTTTCTCTCCTCAATTCTCTATTGTTAGTCGTTGTTGTTAATCCTCCCTTGTGAACTGCCTTCAATCCAAATTTGTTATAATGAGAAGGATTAATGGGGGATTAAGTGTCAAGCTCCGTTTCAACAGTTGTCCATTTCCATGCAACATTCTAGTGATTCATCAACATTCATGTGGTTCTCGTGTAACAACGGTACGGTTGTTGCCATAATAGCCGTATGGCCCTTCCAATAGCCGTGTGACTGTTATCTTCAGTCAACCTTAATTCTTCAAACTCTCTTGGTTTCAATTTTCAAGTTCATTCCAAATCCGAATCTTCACTTCTTGAATCGACTCCCGAAATGAACCAAAAGGATATATGACATTGGTACTCTATCATCACTGAGGTCAAGAAAAACTGGTGCTACAGCTGCCCCTCGTCTGATCAAATTCAATACTGATACTAGGTCTAAAACACCTGAGGTGAATTTGTAAACGCAGAAAAGAGCCTCGTGAACAAGGGAAAGAAAAATTACCTATCCTTGGAACCAATGTTGTAGATGTTGTACTTCGACTGTTGACTCCACTGAGGATTAAGCAATTTGAATTATTGAGGATTTGATGAAGGCTTTAATACTTTGTGAGGAAAACAAGCTTCATAGTAACTCACTTCGTGGGAATGATATTTCACTACCCTATGTGTCACCCTGTTTTAAGCTTTGTATATCCTTTGTTGAGTAGTTTGTTGGAGATGAAATTTTTTCTGTTGAGGATTGTTGAATTTCTACCTTTAACATAGTGAGTCTTTATTCCTTGATCGATTGATTTGGAAACAAAAAAAGAATGAAGACTAGTTGGGGAAGAATTTGAATTTCCTGTGAATGGATATTTAATGCATGTTATGCATGAATGAATGATAATGCATATGCATGTAAACATGAAAGGATACACTTTCAGCTATTATCCAGGTTTGAGATTTTTTTATCTACTAGGGAGAAATGTATCATGCCCCTTGTTGACTTTAGCTAGGGAGTACATTCTTTATTTAGTGAAATACTTGTACTTTAGCTGGGGATATGTGATTACTTTTGACAAAAATTGTGATATTCTTTATTATGGTTCCGTTGGGGAATAATGAAAAATCTTTACAATTTGCCCTTGGACATTGTTGCTGTTCCCATAATTCACGACTCATTATTTTTTTTCCACCTGATACTGAGCAAAACCATTCTTGTCATCATACTTGTAAGTTGAAATCCTTTCAATGTACCTGTAATGATTGGATTCTTGCCTTGTCTACCAGACTCCATTTCTGTTTGGCTCAACTACCCCAATGACAACATAATAACCAACATTTTTTATTGCTTTTAACTTAGCTTGGATTGTTCTGTGATTCTGTTGGGGAAGAAAATGAATTTGAAAATGCTAAAAATTTTGCCTAAACTGCTTAATGTGGGTTTTCAGCTTAGCGAGCTACTCTAATTTTTGCCTAAGGCGTTTTTTCAATTTTCACCTTAGCGAGCCTTTTTTTTTATGAATGAAATAGAAGGATGGATCAAATGTGTTTTATTATAAAATTTTACAACATTTAAGCTTAGATCTGCATCAGAATTTTAGCGATATTTAAGAAAATATAAATCAAATTTAGAGGATAAAAATGATTTCAAATTGCATATGTTATACATTTCCATTGTTAAATAGTGTGATCTATATAACCAGCTAAATGCAAAGTACTTTCTGTCGATGAATGTTCAAACAAGATAACTTCATTTATGCATTTTGACATAATCGTATAAGCACATTTAAAACATAACATCACACTTTATTGATGATTCAACATGAGTACATTTGAAAAATTTGGTTTCCAAAATGGTATATATTCCACACAGAACCAGATCCGTCTATAGTCGTCCCTTGCAGAATTTCCAGCTGATTATTTTCTCTCATGCCTTAATTTTTGCCCAGGCTGCCCTTTTTGGGTTTCCAACCTAGTAGACTGTTTTTCTCTTTTTCATTCTTTCCTTTTCTTTTTACACAAGATAAAGTTTCAATCGATCTTGGTTGGCCAAATCCATGATTTCATTTCAATCCATATCTATGATTCTGACACCACCTTTTGACAGTACTTTCTTCACAACATATGGACCTTCCCAATTCGGTTTAAACTTTCCTCGAACATCAATATTTGTGGGTCTCAAATGCTACAATACCAGATCTCTAGCTTTCAACTACTTCTTAGGAGATTTCTCTTTTTGATTATAAGTTTTGGTGATATATTTGTAAATGATCCAGTGCTTTCAATTGTTGAGATTCGTCATCGGAAAAATAACGTGGCGCAGCGGAAGATACACCGTTTAAAATTTCCTAGAATCCACCTATCGTGTCTGATTACCATTGATTAGCATGAAAACCAATTTGAATCAAGAGAGATTAACTCACCAGATTCATCTCTTCTAGAGACTGCTGCAAAATTGTTTCTTGAAACTACGATCTCCAAAGTCTGGTGCACAACCAACTATTGAGTGGGAACCGGTGCTAGCCAAAGAAGCGAAAGGAATGGAGAATTAATTGCTATAAATTGTGGCTATTTTTGGGGTTGCAATGGGGCTGAAATTTCCAGCAATTAATTTAGGTTTGTGTTAAGGGTTTTCTTCCTTAAGTGTGCCCTTATATAGACACCGTGTCTAATTGGGTTTTAATTAGGTTAATTAAACTCAAGCCCACTAGGATTATAATTACATAAATAAACTTTAATTAAAAGTATATACTATGTAATTTAATTCCATTTGGCTAAATTTAATTACCCCTAAATAAAATTAAATCACACTTAAGTAAATACAATACATGTGTTTAATTTTCCTACTTAGTAAAATTATTTAATTAATTGTTTACTTTATGTAATTCGATTAATTGATAAATTAATTAATTACATTATGCAAACTTATTAATTAAATTAAATCAACCCAATGTTAATTAATTACCTTGACACCAAATGCTAACTAATTAATTAACGCATTCCTTCCAATATACATTACATGCACAATTTCTATAAGTTCTGGCTTAGTTGATCTATGTGCACGATCCTATGGGTCTGTCTTTATGATGGCAGTAGGCCCAAGGCCCACAGACTATAAGTGAGTTATAACAAACCATTACAGCCCCCAATTAAGATAGAGATGCAGCAGTCTGTTGAAGACACTGACCCAGTAGTAATCTCACAGTATCCTTTGCCAAACGATATCGATATGAATAAACAAGAGGCATGGTGTCTGTCATCCTCTTATGCTGTTTATTACATTTCTTGATCTTGAGTTGATTGATTAAATAAATAAGTAACCGACTTACTTGGATATGGCCATACACTTATCAGTCCCACTCATCAAGTGGCCAGTGATATCATCTCAGTGTTATCCAAGTGGCAATTCCGTCACTTCATCATCAATATCAGTATGTTCACCGGTCCACCCAATCATACCCGTATTTAGCATCCTTTTATAGACCTATTAGGCGTATGTCAAAGTGAACCGGATTCCATATTGATACTATAATGAAATCTGGTCTAAGGATAAAAGAGACCTACTCAAGAAAGACCTATGACATGACAACCATATGGCTTTCTTGTGCGGATTGATCCAGTCCTTTGTCAATGACATGTACCTATATTCATGACTAACTATACAAGTACTATGGCTAGTTAAGAACTACCATACAGTCATCGAATATAGAAGTCTGTGGTTCTATTCGTTCCCACGATTAGAATAGACTTGGGATAGGTTTTATGATTATCAATCAATGGATACTCTACTCATATTATAGCACAAGATATAATGAAATAGATTAATTGCCTTTATTAATGTGACACAAATAATGTATTTATACAATGAGTCTTAATGTATATTACAAAATACAAGAATCCAATGCCCTAAGAACTAGGGCACACCAACAATCTCCCACTTGCACTAGTTCCAAGTGGGCATTGCCCTAATTCCTGCAGATCTAGTATGACCGTCATGCTGTGTCTACGGCAGCACCTTGGTCAACAGATAGCAACATTATTCTTAGTGTCAACCCTCTACAATGATATGTCACCTTTGTTCACGATCTCCCGAATGAGGTGAAACTTTCTGAGCACATGTTTGGATCTCTTGTGTTACCGGTGCTCCTTTGCTTGTCCGATGGCCCAGTTGTTGTCACAGAAAACATCAACTAGGTCTAGGATAATGGGTATTGCTCCTAACTCAGTTATGAACTTCTTGATCTAAACGGTTTCCTTTGTTGCTTCGCATGCAACTATGTACTCAGCTTCCATTGTAGAGTCAGCAATGGTAGCCTACTTTGAGGACCAACTAATGGCACCGCCATTTAGGAGAAAAACATAACCAGACTGTGACTGGTTCTCATCCTTATCGGTCTCAAAGCCTACATCAGTGTAACCAGATAGAACCATCTCATTTTGACCTCCATACACTAAGAAAGCATCCTTAGTCTGGTTAAGGTACTTCAGGATTGCCTTGACACCCTTCTAGTGTTCCTCCCCAGGGTCCGATTGGTACCCGCCAGTCATACTTAGTGCAAACACGACATCAGGCCTTGTACATAACATGGTGTACATAATAGATCTAATAGCAGATGCATAAGGGATCTTTTCCATGTTCTCCCAGTCCTTCTTTGTTTTAGGACCATCTTTCTTACTTAGCTTCAACCCATGGCGCATAGGCAAGAATCCTTTCTTTGCCTTGTCCATGCTGAATCTTTTTAGAACCTTGTCAATGTACGTGGCCTGACTTAGGCCTAGAAGCCAATTAGATCTATCTCTGTAGATCCTAATCCCTAAGATCATCTCAGCTTCGCCTAAGTCCTTCATTGCAAAGCACTTACTCAACCACTGCTTAACCCCTTGCAGTGTTGGTTTGTCACCTCCAATGGTAAGGATGTCATCAACATACAGCACTAGGAAGGTGGAAACGCTCCTACTAACCATCTTATACACACAAGGCTCATCAGAATTCTGTATGAAACCATATTCCGTAATGGCCTCATTGAATCTCTGATTCCATGACCTTGATGCTTGCTTCAATCCAAAAATGGATCTTTAAAGCTTACATACCTGATTTACCCTCAAGTTGTGCCATGTACACATCCTCGAGTAGCTTTCCATTAAGGAAAGTGGTCTTAACATCCATCTGCAATATCTCTTAATCGTACCATGCAGCTATGGCTAGTAGTATCCTAATGGATTTGAGCATAGCAATTGGTGAAAAGGTTTCATCATAGTCAATTCCTTGAACTTGCCTAAATCCTTTTGCCACCAATCGCCCCTTGAAGGTGTTTTCGGCTTTTAACTTGAAATACCACTTGCAAACTATCACCTTAGCACCCGGAGGTGGATCCAACAAGTTCCATACTTGGTTATCGTGCATGGATTGCATCTTAGCCTCAATGGCTTTGCACCATTGATCTAAGTGTGGGCTTTCAATAGCCTCCTGATAGGTCTTAGGTTCCTCTTGGTCAACGACCATAAGGTCCCCATCATTAGTCACGAGAAAGCCGTACCTCTCTGGCTGATAACGTGTCCTACCAGACCTTCTAAGGTCCTGTGTAACCGGTTCTATTTCCTCAATTTCTTGAGTAGTCAGATCGTTCCCAAAGCATCCTCAGCAGTAGCTACAGGAGTTTATGAGTCTTGAACTTTTGAAAGTTCAACATTACTCCCACTGTCTCTCTTGGAAAGAAATTCCTACTCTAAGAACTCTGTATTTCTGGCTATTAAAACTTTGTTTTCTATCGGATCGTAAAAATAATAACCCTTAGTTTCCTTAGGGTAACCCACAAACTGGCACTTGACAGATTTGGACTCGAGTTTGCCACTTGTCAATTTCTTAACAAGTCCATCACAGCCCCAAATCTTCAAGAAGGAAACATTGGGCTTTTGGCCCTTCCATAGTTCATACGGTGTTCCCTCAATTGCCTCGCTTGGTGTATTATTAAGAATGTAAGTAGCTGTCTCTAAAGCATATCCCCAGAAGGAGACAGGGAGTGCAGCATGACTCATCATCAAGCGGAACATGTCTAGCAAGTTCCTATTCCTCCTTTCTGACACTTAATTCAACTGGGATGTTCCAGGAGGAGTGAGTTGGGATACAATCCCACACTCTCTCAAAAATGAGTCAAACTCTTGGCTCAAATATTCACCCCCTTGGTCAGACCAAAGTGCTTTTATTTTCTTGCCAAGTTGGTTTTCTACTTCATTCTTAAAGTCCTTGAACCTTTAAGGCGTCTCAGACTTATGCTTCATCAGAGACACATAACTGTATCTGCTGAAGTCATCCGTGAAGTTGACGAAGTATAGAAAACCAGATCTGGGACTAGTGCTCATTGGGCTGCATACATCGGAATGTATAAGCTCCAATAGCTCTGAGGCCCTTTTAGCAGTCTTGGTAAAAGGCGCCTTTGTCATCTTGCCTCTCAAACAAGATTCACATATATCATAAGACTGGATGTCAAATGACCCTAGCACTCCACTAGAGTGAAGCCTAGTTATGCGCTTCTCGTTTATGTGGTCAAGTCGATAATGCCAGATGTATGTAGGATTAGTTTCATTTTGTTTAATCCTTTTAGTATTTATGTTATAAATTGAACTTTCACGTTTTAGATCAAGGATATATAAGCCATTTTCAAGAAATGTTGTTCCATAAATAATATTGCCACATTGCATAGAAATTCTACCATGTCCAATATTAAATACAAAACTAGAAATATCCAATAAAGAAACATAAATAATATTCCTGCGCATCGCAGATACGAAATAACAGTTTCTTAGTTCCAAAACAAGTCCACTAGGCATCTGTAAGAAATAATCTCCGATCTCTATGGCCTGAACCTGAGCACCATTTTTGACTCGGAGATCTGCTTCTCCAGGTCCTAGTAATCTCTTATTTCTTAGACCCTGCACATTTGAACAAATGTGAGATCCATATTTAATGTCCAAGACCCAAGATGTAGAAATAGCCAGATTAATCTCAACAACATAAATACCTGAAGCAGTAGTTTTGTCCTTCAGTTGCTCCCTTAGCTTTGGATGCCAGCTCTTCCAGTGCCCCTTCTCATGACACTCATGGCAGACATCGTCAGGAGAAGCAACCCTTGCTTTAGGTTGGGCCACCACCTTTTTGCCCTTAGCCTTGGCCTTTTGGGCCTTAGCCTTTTCCTTACATTTGGCCTTTCTCTTAGCAATGGGCATAATGCCCTTGTTCACCAGCAAAACTTCAGGAGTCTTCTTAAGAGATTGCTCAGCAAGCTTGAGCATACCATGCAGCTCAACAACCAATTTATCCAACCCTTGCATACGGTAGTGTGAGCGGACGACGCGTTTTCGACTGGACGTGAGACTCCCTTTCGGAAGGGGCGCCACGATCTAGGGCGGGCCCCTCCCTCGCGTGGGGTTTTTTTATAAATGGGAAATCGATTTTGGAAAATAAATGGAATTAATGCATAAAAGAACCGAGACATAAGTCTCGATGAACATTGTAGAGTCACCACCCGGCTCAGCTCAACCGGGAAATTCTTAAGGTAGCTGAACCGGACGAACGGTCGCTACACTATCCAGAGATTCGGGTACGGACAAGTCCCTTATTTCGTGTCTAATTTAAAATAAATATTGCCAATGTTCTCAAATGGTATTTCAAAATCTAAAGTAAATTTTATTGAATATAAAAGGCATACAACGCGCATACAAATATATAATACAAAAATAAAGAAAAATAAATATTAATTGGCTTACAACCAAATCGAATAGAAAAATAAAAACTCTCGCCTCACTGATACAATCGCCTAGGATACACGAGAATCTAAAAATATTTACAACCGCCTAAATACACGATTAATTCTATTCAAATACAAATAAAATTAAAATTAAAATAAAATAAAAGCTGCGAAACAAAGGTTAGCACAATTTGTACGGCACGCCATAAGTTGGACTCAATTAGACAGAATTGGGAAATCAAGCATTGGGGGCATGCATATAAGGGATAACCGGGTTGGCTTAGCTAGCCCGTCCGGTTAGTCCTGGAAAACGTTTTGAAACGTCCCTATATTTTTGGTTTTGTGGGAAAATCATTTTTTTGAAAACAATTTTGCCGGTTTACATGCATTTTTATATATTAAGTGGGTCGGTTTTCGGGGAGAACCGGGTCTCCGTCGTTGAATTGTTCTAAATGCAATTTTACTAGAAATTAAACCTAAGGTAGTGAATGCACATATCAAAATTCATTTTTATGATTTTCGGATTTTTCTGATTTTTTTATGGGTTTTTGGAAATTTTTGGGGATAAAAGCTGAAATTCTGATTCTGAAATGAGGGTTACAGTCGTGTGACTGTAACTACAGTCGTACCACTGTAGTTTATAGTCGTGAGACTATAAACGGTTCAAGATCAAGATTTCGCCAAAATTATTCTGAATCAAAATGGAAGAAAAACAATCTAAAAATTAAGAACACTCGTACGACTGTATATACAGTCGTACAACTGTTCATCAAAACCAAGAACTGTCGTGCGACTGTTCTTAATTTCCAGAAACAGAAGCACGAAAATGTAGTAGAAAATGCACAAAACCCACTTCAAACACCCAGGAAGCGAGAAAAAGTGTAAGGAGAAGAAGTGTCTACCTTTTTAGAAGCTAATCCAAGTCGTTTTGACCCCTGGCGTCGCTCCAATCCTAACAAATTCGCACTTTTCCTTTGAAATTGAAGTTGAGGGCTTAATGTCCAAAAATCCAAAAATGTAAAGGATTCTGATGATTTAAGTCCGGATTTTTGATTTGATTGCGAAGTTAATTGATTACCCTAGGGATTTCTAACAAGTTTTAATCCTAATTCCGAGAATTAAAAGAAAATAGAAGAGGAAAAGATGAGTTTTTATGGTTTTTTACTTCTTCCTTTTCCTTTTCTCTTTTCTCCCTTCTCTCTCTAATTCTTTTCACCAGAATTCAAGAAATCCCTTCTCTCCTCTCTTTTTCTTCCTTTTATCTCTACTTCCTGGTTGCTTGCTGTCCATCCCGGCGCATTAATTGTGCCACCCTCTCTCTTCCATTTTCTACTGCAGAGGTATGGGCTCCTGCAACTTTTCTGACATTACAGTCGTATGACTGTAATTTTTAAATTACAGTCGCACGACTGTAAGGATAGTCGTACGACTATAAACTTCCTCTTCTTCTTCTTCTTCTTCTTCTTCTTCTTCTTTTTTTAAGTATAGAAAATTCCGGCGCTTACAGCTGCCCCTCGCGTGATCATATTCGACACTTAACTCCAGGTTTACAACACCTGAGATGATGAATTTGAGAGCGCGAATCAAATCACCGCGAACACTGGAATGAACCTTCTGATGAGATAGGCTGATACCGGGTCTAGGTTACCCAAGGCGATGCTAAGGAGGAAATAAGCCGATATTAGGTCTAGGTTACCCGAGGCAAAGCTGAGGAAGAAATAAGCCGATATCAGGTCTAGGTTACCCGAGGCAAGAAAAGATGGAATGCGGTTAAGCCGATATCGGGTTTATGTTACCCGAGGCAAAGGAAGATGGATTACGGATTGGCCGATATCAGGTCTAAGTTACCCGAGGCAAAGGAAGATGAAATTGTGGATTGGCCGATACCGGGTCTAGGTTACCCGAGGCAAAGGAAGATGAAATTATGGATTGGTTGATACCGGGTCTAGGTTACCTGAGGCAAAGGAAGATGAAATTGTGGATTGGCTGATAGCGGGTCTAGGTTACCCGAGGCAAAGGAAGACGTAATTATGGATTGGCCGATACCGGGTCTAGGTTACCCGAGGTGAGTTTTACTGGGGAAATAGATGAAGCTGATCTGGGCCGATATTGAGTTCACATTACTCGAGGTGGATTTGCTGGGGAAATGGATGATGAAGCCGATCTGGGCCGATACCGAGTTCATATTACTCGAGGCGGATCTGTTGAGGAAATGGATGATGAAGCCGATCTGGGCGGATACCAAGTTCACATTACTCGAGGCAGATCTGCTGAGGAAATGGATGATGAAGCCGATCTGGGCCAATACCGAGTTCACATTACTCGAGGCGGATCTGCTGAGAATTTGAAGTCAGAGATGATGAATTCCTGCACTTCAGATTGCAAGTCTTCATTCCTTGATCGAGAGATTTTTAAATAAAAATTTTTGCCCCTTCGATCAAGAATGAAGACTAGCTGGGGATGAGTGATCAATGCATGTAATGTATGAATGCATGATGATGCATATGCATGTGTATGCATTTTTCATCATCTGACGTTTCTGCCTTCCACTGGAGAGAGATATATTGCCCCTGGTCGATTTTGCTTTCTTTGGGGCTTTGCATAGTGATTTTCCAAGAAATGAGGTGACTATTAGGGATGTCTGATACTACTGGGGAGATAATCATGGTGCTCCTTACATAGGTTCCGCTAGGGAAGAGTGTGGTAACTCGATTGGGGAAATAATTATGGTGTTCTTTATGTAGATTCTATTGGGGAATTACGTGATGCCTCTATGAGGAGTCGATGTGATGACTTTTGTGGGGAATGCTGGGGAGATTCTGCTTTTCCTACTTTGTGGGGGAATTATGAGTTTGTAAGTGCTCTAATTTTTGCCTGGGTTGCCCAATACGGGTTTTCAGCCCAGCGAGCCGCTCTAATTTTTGCCTAAGGCGCCATTTCGGTTTTCGCCTTAGCGAGCTTTTCATATGCCCTAACTTTTGCCTAAACTGCCCAATATGGGTTTTCAGCTTAGCGGGACGGTCTAATTTTTGCCTGAGGTGCCTTTTCGGTTTTCACCTCAGCGAGCTCCTTTTTTGTTTAAATAAGATGATTAAAATGTCATGGTGACCATTTTATTGCTCTTTTAGGAAGATGAACTGGATATTAGAGGTCGACAAAAGACTTCAAATTACATGTATTTAATACATTTTCACTTGCTAAATAATGCGATGATTTCAATCAGTTGAATGCAAAGTGTTTTCTTTAAATGTATGTTTACGCAAGACAACTTTGTTTGTGCATTTGTCATAACCATGCAAATATATTTAAACAAACACTCCACTTTGTTGAAGAAGTCAAAATGAGTACATTTGAAACAAGTTGGTTCCTAAATGGTACAGATTCCACACTGAGCCAGAACTCGTCATCAGTCGTCCTTTTTAGGTTTTCCAACTGATTATTTTCTCTCGTGTCTTAACTTTTGCCTAGACCGCTCTTTTCGAGTTTTCAGCCTAGCAGACCTCTCTTTTTTTTTATACATGATAAAGCTTTAGCCTGTCCTGGTTGATAGGATTAGTGAACTCGTTTCCATCCATGTCCATGATGCTGACAGCACCTTTTGCTAGCACCTTCTTCACCACATAGGGTCCTTCCCAGTTGGGTCTGAACTTACCCCTAACATCGAGACATTTGAAGGCCTCAGCTACTTTAGAACCAAGTCACCTGTTTTCAACTGCCGTTTGGAATACTTCACATTCTGATTATAGGCTCTGGCCATTCTGCGCTGGTACATCTAAAGATGATCCAGTGCCCTCAGTCGCCTTTCATCTAGTGCAGCCAACTGCTCATACCTAGCTTGAACCCATTCAGTCTCTGGCAGCTGAGCCTCCAGGGCGACTCTGAGTGACTTGAGTTCTATTTCCACTGGCAACACTATTTCCATTCCATGTACCAAGGCATAAGGAGTTTCTCCTGTTGGCATTCTGACACTGGTTCTGTAACCCCAAAGAGCATAATGCAGTTTATCGGCCCAATCTCTATAAGTGGTTACCATCTTTGATAAGATCTTCTTTATTGCCTTTTTAGCTGCTTCTATTGCACCATTAGCCTGAGGCCTATATGGAGAAGACTTATGATGTTCAATACCATGTTCTGCAAGTAGCTCAGCTGTTGCCCCTTGAAACTGTACCCCATTGTCAGTTACTATGTGGTGAGGAATCCCATACCCAGTGAAGATATTCTTCTGGATGAACTTGACCATGTGCTTGGCTGTCACATTAGTGAAGGATTCTGCTTCGACCCATTTGGAGAAATAATCAACTGCTACAACTATGAATCTGTGCCCATTAGATGCAGCTGGATGAATTTTACTAATCATATCTATCCCCCATGCTGAGAACAGCCAAGGAGACGCTAGATTCTGAAGTTCAAGTAGAGGAAGATGACTAATGTTTGCATAGATCTGACATTCATGACATCTCTTCACTTTTCTTATACAATCTGCTTGCATTGTCATCCAGAAGTAGCCTTGTCTCATGATCTTTTTGGCCATGGCAAGTCCATTCATATGTGGCCCACAGGACCCTGCATGTACCTACTGCATTAGTTCTTATTCTTGCTCTGTCAGGCACCTCAAAAGGACTCCATGTGCGGTTCTTTTGTACAGCTTATCCTCGAAGATTCTGAATTGACTAGCTAGCTTTCTTAGCGTCAACTTATCAGCAGCACTGGCTTCTTCTGGGTACTTTCCTTCTATAACATACCGGTAGATGTCAAGGAACCATGGCTTTTCTTCAGCTGATAATTCCATCACTTCGTGCACCTCGAAGCAAGGATGTCTGGAAGTGGCTATGACCAGTGGTCGTACTTATGTTTCCTCTGGATTTTCCCATACAGAGGACAAAGTAGTTAATGCATCAACTATCTTATTCTCATCCCTGGGGACATGTCTAAATTCACACTGGCCGAATAAACCTTTTCTGAACTGTAGAAGCTTCAAATAAGGCCGTAAGGCTTCTTCTTTCAGCTCCCACTCGCCCTGAGCTTGCCTGATCACTAGAAGTGAATCATCGACAATTAAGACATCATTTGCCCTTAAGATTAATAGAGCTTCCATCCCAAATAAGCATGCTTCATATTCCGCCCCATTATTGGTTACAGGAAAGATCAGCCTTTTGGATAAAGGAATAATCTCACCATCCAGTGTTGCTATAATTACCCCGATTCCAGCGCCTTTTCTATTCACTGCCCCATCGAAGCACATGACCCATCTTTTCACTTCCACCATGGCTAGTTGCTCATCAGGGAATTCTAGATTCTCTGTGTAATCTGATTCCAGTGGTTGGTTTGCCAGAAACTCTGCCACGGCCCGCCCTTTAATGGTTTTCTTCGTGATGTACTTGATGTCAAATTCAGACAAAAGTAACAAGCACCTGGACAGCTTCCCAACCAATGCTGGTGCTTCATAGAGATACTTCATTGGATCCACCTTAGCCATGGCTTGTATTTTATAGGATTGGAAATAATGGCACAGCTTCTTGGTCAGCCAAATCATCGCCACACATGTCTTTTCCACCAGTGTGTATTTGGCTTCATACTCTAGCAATTTCTTGCTAAGGTAGTAGATAGGATATTCCTTCTTGCCATCTTGTTCTTGTGCAAGCATTGCCCCTATAGAGGATTCCTCAACTGCCAAATACAAAATAAAAGGCTTTCCTGGAATTGGAGGACTCAACACTGGTGGCTTTACCAGGTAAGCCTTGATCTTCTTGAATGCCAGTTGACAATTGTCATCCCACACAACCGGTTGATCTTTCTTTAATAGCTTGAAGATTGGTTCATAAGTGGAGGTTTACCGTGCTATGCAGCGGCTGACATACTGCAAGGAACCCAGGAATGATCTAACTTCCTTTTCTATCTTTGGAGCTGGCATGTCTTGGATGGCCTTGATTTTGTCCTAGTCCATTTCTATCCCCCTCTGGCTGACTACATGGCCCAACAGCTTCCCTGATGTGACCCCGAATATACACTTCTTGGGGTTAAGTCGCAAGTTGTACTCTCCAATGCGTGTTAGAAATCTATCCACGATGATAGGATGTTCCTCCCGGGTCGTTGATTTAACAAGCATATCATCGACGTACACTTCGACTTCTTTGTGGATCATATCGTGCAACAGAGTTGTGACAGCCCTCTAATAGGTGGCGTCGGCATTCTTTAACCCGTAAGGCATCACTCAGTAGCAGAAAGTACCCCACTCTGTGATGAATGATGTTTTCACTTTGTCGATCACATCCATCAGAATCTGGTTGTACCCTGAAAAGCCATCCATGAAGGAGTACATTGCCGCTTTTGCTGCATTATCAACTAGGACATCGATATGGGCCAGTGGAAATTTATCTTTTGGGCATGCTTTATTCAGGTTCCTATAGTCAACACATACTCTGACCCTTCCATCCTTTTTAGGCACGGGGACAATGTTGGCTAGCCATTCCGTATACTCCACCACTTCGAGAAACCTGGCGTCTATCTGTTTGGCCACTTCTTCTTTCACCAGCGTAGCCCATTGTGGCCTTAATCTTCTCAACTTTTGCTTTACCGGTCTGGACTTGGGGTCTGTTGGGATTTTGTGCACTACTATTTCTATTTCCACACCCAGCATGTCTTCATACGACCAGGCGAAAGATTTAACATGTTTTTGGAGTATTTTTATTAATTCGTTTTCCTCAGATTTTAGCTCGTGTGAAATGAGTACCATTTTAGGGGTTTCATCTGTACTTATATTCATTTCATGCAATGCAGTGTCATGTGTGCTAAACATGCTTGATGGTGATTTAAATGCATGCACAGAATTATCAGGATAAACATCACACAAGTAAGCAAATTGGGATTTCATTGCATTGAACTTATCATAAAGTACATCAGTTACATTGAAAATGGAAGAAATAGATACAACAAAATCATTTTCATCCTCCACAGGCGGAGGTCCTTGTTCTTCATCAGCTTCCATCTTCCCTTCTAGAGCATCATCCGGGGTTGTAGCTTTCTCTGCTTCTTTTCCGGTCGCTTTCATCTTAGCTATTTCCATAATCTAGGCAATTTCAACGACCACAGAGTCTAAGTTCACTTTGGCCATTAATTCCTCACCGAATCCCTCCTTGGATTTCCCAAAAGCTTTGCTTAATGCAGCAGTCAAAGCTCCCAAGATCACTTCTGTAGCTTCAGCATAGGCCTTCTTTTCATCTTCCTCCTCGGTCACCTTTACGGCTTCTACTGCCACCTCAGATGACTCTCCTTGCAAAATCTCAGATTCAGCGGTTGCTTCTCCTGCTTTTACAGGGGCTACTGGCTCTTCCTGGCTTTTGTCAAAATCCGCGACATCAGCGAAGATCTCGAAGCTAGGATACTCGACATTTCCAACCATTACCGGTTCAGCCTAACCCTTGTAAAGGCCTTCTCCCACCTTCAGAAACGGCTTCATCATAATCTTTCCATTCTTGCCCTTCCTTAGATTCTTCCGCTCAGATGCTCCTTCTTCATAACCGAGGCCACACTGCTTTGAATTCCCAGAGTCGATCTTAAATTCCGGAACCCCTTACAAGTTGATTACAAGTCCCATTCCCGAGACAAAGTTATACTTATACAGATACTGGGATAGCTACTCCGGCATGTAGTTCTTATAAAGGACCATAGGGGCATCCGTGGTCTCTTCCTCTTTAATCATAGTGACTTGAAATCCACCAAAGGGAACCACTTCTTCATTCACTGTAGCTACCATCGACTGGGCATCCGCCTCAGCAGTCACAATTCTGCCGTTCATAGAGAACTTGATCTTTTGATGCAATGTGGAAGGGACACCTCCCAAAGGATGGAACCAAGGCCTTCCAAGCAACAGGGAGAATGTGACTGGGATATCAATCACTATGAAAGCAACTATGGACCTAATTGGCCCAACCTCTACTTTTGCCTCAAACATCCCTATCACCGTTCTTTTAGAGTCATCATATGCTCGTATGACTGTTGAGGATTTCTTTAGCACTTCTTCACTCAGCCCCAGAAATGGCAACATCTTTAGTGGACAAATATTCAGCGGTGACCCATCATCCACCATGACGTAAGGCATGACCTTATCCATCACATAAGCCCTGACATAAAGAGCCTTATTGTGGGCCTTCCCTTCAGCAGGCATGTCTTTCTAGGAGAAGACAATATCAGGACCCCCAACATGAACTTTGTCTAACAAACAGCACATAGCCTCTGGTGAAGCTATAGGGGAGACTTCAATCTTTGATAGTTTCTTTACCAGAGCAGCCCTGTGCTCCTTGGATGTCAGAAGTAAGTGCCACAAGCTAGCTTGGGCAGGAGTTTTCTTCAGCTGGGAAATGACCAGGTCCTCTTTCTCAACTCCTTCCGGTGCCGAAGTACTGCCCTACCCATTCATCGGTGCTTTATCTTTGATCTGATCTGCCGGCTGATATACCCTTCCACTTCGGGTCACGTGCTGCACTTCTTGAATCTTCAGCTTTTCAACAACTGGGAGTTTGACTGCTTTTCCTTTGTCAAATTCCTCATACTTATCTTTGGAGTCGAGATCATCCAGACTTATAGGCTTGATCTCCTTACATCCCTCCTTTTTCTCACATTTGGGTTCCACCTCGGGGTTCCCCTACCGCCACTGCCTGAATCGTAGGGTTCGCTTGCAGAACTTATGCAAATATAAAGTTAGACGGTAACCCTGACTGGACCATGTTAACCCTCTTTTCAAATGCCTGCAGTGGGTTGGTTTTAGTGCTAGGTTTGGCTAGCTCTTGCAGCTTTCCTTTGTTGATGAGCTTCTGGATAGCATCCCTTAGCTTGTAGCAGTTGTTGGTTCGATGGCCTATCACTACATGATAAGTGCATAAATTATCTTTGTCAGCTTCAGATGGCTTCTCAAATGGCCTTAAAGACTGTAGCAGGCCACCATTCCTACACTTGGCGAATATCTTTGCTAAAGTAAGAGTCCAAGGCGATATGCCTTGTCCTCTAGGACCCCTATTCTGGTTGCCTTGCTGCTGATTCACAGTAGCCACTTCAACCTGCTTCACCTCTGTTGATTGCCCCTGTTTGCCACTGGGACCTAAACCAGAACCACTGCCAGACCCAGCTGTTGCGGTTGATCTATATCCCGAGGTGTACCCTGTGCTTCTTCCTCCCTTGTGACCGGTCGGCTTCTCCTCTTCATCCCTCTCTATCTTCATAGCCATGCTGTAAACCTCACTAAGCTCCTTAAAGGGATGGAATTTCATGTTGTTCTTGAAAATGTCTTTGCTGTCGTCAATGAGCTTCTGTATAAGCTCGTCTTCATCGGGGCGGTTCTTTAGGAGGATCATTTTGTTCATCCACCTCTGGTAGTATTCATCAAAGGGCTCGTTGAATTTCTGCTTCACCCTCTCCAAATCATACAGCTTCACATGGATTTTGGTGTTGAAGCTGTAGTATTTGATGAAGGCTGCCGACAATACTTCCCAATCAGATTGCTCCTCCTCTAATAGTGAGTTATACCATCCTAAAGCACCTCCCCTCAGTGTGGTGGGGAATAAATTGATCAGCTGCTGCTTCGTGGCGCCCGCCTTTAGCATAACTCGGCCATATAAATTCACATGGGCCTCCGGCGAGCCCATCCCTTTGTAAGTAGGGATCTTCGGCACCTGGAAGCCAATAGGGAATGTCTTGATGCCCTTACTGATCATGGCATCCACATTTACACCCTTCTTCGATTCAGCACTGATACTGACCCCCTTCTTAAACTGGGCCATAACTTCGTCAAGCTCAGAACACTTTGCCTTCATCCTCTGTTCCATAGCTGCTTCTATTTCCTGCAGCTTCTCAAGTCTAGCCGAAGCGTCACCACCATGTTGGCATGACTCAGCCTCTTTTTCTTTCCCGGCTCCACTACCACCGGCCTCACCAGCTTCCCTTACGACTGCTCGCATCTCTTCTTTCAACATGTCGCGGAAGTCTTGGGATCTGAAGAAGTCTCTCAAAACATCAGCCATGCTTGGTGTCTATTTTGCCATATTCACTCCTTCCCTAAGCTCAGAATCACTGTCACTCTCAACCACCCTTTGTCTCCTAGCTGCCCTTGAAGCTTGGGATCTGGTACAAGGTCGCTCCAGTGTATTCTGCTTGGGAGTAGACAGGAGGTATTAGGGTTGTGAATGAATGACGTGATGTGACATGAAAATTAAGACATTGAATATGCTTGAGATGAATGGAGTGGAATCATGTATGGAATGATGATATGAATGGTTTCTTTTTATTATTTTTCTTCTTTTTGGAGCATTCCAAAAACACCCAATGCTTATGCAAAAATGTCACGTGTGGGCCGTCACACGGACAGAGCTTCGGCGCCTTTAGGGCACCTAATGAATTCGTGAAATGGTCACGTGTATACCGGCACACAGACGGAGTTTTGATGCTTTGTAGGTCTATGAGATGATATGAAATGGTCGCATGGACCGGGCCCACGGACAAGGTTTTGATGCTTTTGAGCGTATGACATGAAATGATGTTATGAGAAAGTCACGTCTAACAGGGACACAGACAAAGATTCGGCATTCGAGAAATGCCTTTTTATGATTTGGCGATGTTATGGACCTATATATGTACTAATTGGGCACTCAGGGAGTACCTTGAATGGTGAATTAATGTCATGAAGCGGTCGGATATGGACGACGGTGTTATATGATGTTTATGATAAATGGGTGTGATGTCATGAAATGCATCGTGTAAATTGTTACACGAAAATGGGCCTAAGACCGTTGTGGTTTTTATTGAATGAAATGATTTTGGTGGAATGGCCGAATGCAATCCAGTGCATCGGCAAAACATGGGTAATTTTGGGTACCCGATATGTTATGGAATGGAATGGGATGGTCATGATAGGCGTCCTTGGAATGCCCCTTAATTTAATTTAAATGAAATGTGGTGAATGAACATGTCACACAATATGCAAATGGCTGCACAAAAACGTGGGTTAGGATGCATGACACACATAATGATGTTATGTATGTTATATGAAAAAATGCTAATCACACAAGTTTAATGTTATGGCTGAAAAAGAAATGGTTAGTATGAATGGCAAACGGATGATTTAATGTTTTACACACGAAATAAGATGCAAATGGCTGCATAAAAATGTGGGTTAGTATCACACAAAAATGTTTGTGTATGGTATGTCACGTGTATGGAAAATGGTGATTATGGTATGTTATGCATGCGTAGGTAGCAAGGGTGATGTGTCGCGAGACGGCGAGAAACACATAGCAAGCAAAACAAATTTCCAACCTTATTCCTCCAACGTGGTCGGTCTCAAAAATTTCTAACCGAGTCCTAGGTGGGGTTCACTTCGATCACCAACCGGGGGTGATGAAGGCGCGATTTTATTATTATTCACACAATTATTTTGGTATCCTAAGGGAATCCAACTAGGGCTGCCTATATGGGTTCGTTCAAAGTCGGGATAACATCAAGGCTCTCATAGCAAGATATACTCCTCACTTCTCCCCACTTAAGGGTTCTAACGAAGGGGTTCGTACGAGGCTATGAGTGGTGTTTCATATTCATGCCCCCAAGACCAAGAGGAACTTAGGCGCACTTCAACAATCCACCGGGCTATAAAGGGATACCTAAACTAATGCAAAAATGGCTAACTAAAATGCAAATAAAATACCAAAAGAGAATCATCCTCCTTATTTTAATTAGACACTTTTCAGGGCTTGTCAAATTCTTTTAAGTTTTTAAGAAAACTTTTTAAGAAATCCCCAGCAGAGTCACCACTGTGAGCGGACGACGTGTTTTCGACAGGACGCGAGACTCCCTTTCGGAAGGGGCGCCACGATCTCAGGCGGGCCCCTCCCTCATGTGGGGTTTTTTTATAAATGGGAAATCAATTTTGGAAAATAAATGGAATTAATGCATAAAAGAACCGAGACCTAAGTCTCGATGAACATTGTAGAGTCGCCACCTGGCTCAGCTCAACCGGGAAATTCTTAAGGTAGCTGAACCGGACGAACGGTCGCTACACTATCCAGAGATTCGGGTCCCGACAAGTCCCTAATTTCGTGTCTCGACAAGTCCCTTATTTCGTGTCTAATTTAAAGTAAATATTGCCAATGTTCTCAAATGGTATTTCAAAATCTAAAGTCAATTTTATTGAATATAAAAGGCATACAACGCTCATACAAATATATAATACAAAAATAAAGAAAAATAAATATTAATTGGCTTACAACCAAATCGAATAGAAAAATAAAAACTCTCGCCTCACTAATACAATCGCCTAGGATACACGAGAATCTAAAAATATTTACAACCGCCTAAATACACAATTAATTCTATTAAAATACAAATAAAAGGAAAATTAAAATAAAATAAAAGCTGCAAAACAAAGGTTAGCACAATTTGTACGGCACGCCACAAGTTGGACTCAAATAGACAGAATTGGGAAATCAAGTATTGGGGGCATGCATAAAGGGGATAACTGGGTTGGCTCGGCTAGCCGGTCCGGTTAGACCTGGAAAACGTTTTGAAACGTCCCTGTATTTTTGGTTTTGTGGGAAAATCATTTTTTTGAAAACAATTTTTCCGGTTTACATGCATTTTTATATATTAAGTGGGTCGGTTTTCGGGAGAACCGGGTCTCCGTCGTTAAATTGTTCTAAATGCAATTTTGCTGGAAATTAAACCTAAGGTAGTGAATGCACATATCAAAATTCATTTTTATGATTTTCAGATTTTTCTGATTTTTTTATGGGTTTTTGGAAATTTTTGGGGATAAAAGCTGAAATTCTGATTCTGGAACAAGGTTTACAGTCGTGCAACTGTAACTACAGTCGTATGACTGTAGTTTACAATCGTGCGACTGTAAACGGTTCAGGATCAAGATTTCGCCAAAATTATTCTAAATCAAAATGGAAGAAAAACAATCTAGAAATTAAGAACACTCGAACGACTGTATATACAGTCGTACGACTGTTCATCAAAACAAAGAACAGTCGTGCGACTGTTCTTAATTTCCAGAAGCAGAAGCACGAAAATGCAGCAGAAAATACACAAAACTCACTTCAAACACCCAGGAAGTGAGAAAAAGTCTAAGGAGAAGAAGTGTTTACCTTTTTAGAAGCTAATCCAAGTCGTTTTGACCCCTGGCGTCGCTCCAATCCTAACAAATTCGCACTTTTCCTTTGAAATTGAAGTTGAGGGCTTTATGTCCAAAAATCCAAAAATGTAAAGGATTCTGATGATTTAAGTCCGGATTTTTGATTTGATTGTGAAGTTAATTGATTAACCTAGGGATTTCTAACAAGTTTTAATCCTAATTCCCAGAATTAAAAGAAAATAGAAGAGGAAAAGATGAGTTTTTATGGTTTTTTACTTCTTCCTTTTCCTTTTATCTTTTTTCCCTTCTCTCTCTAATTCTTTTCACCAGAATTCAAGAAATCCCTTCTCTTCTCTCTTTTTCTTCCTTTTATCTCTGCTTCCTGGTTGCTTGCTGTCCATCCCAGTGCATTAATTGCGCCACCCTCTCTCTTCCATTTTCTGCTGCAGAGGTATGGGCTCCTGCAACTTTTCCGACATTACAGTCATACGACTGTAATTTTTAAATTAAAGTTGCACGACTGTAAGGATAGTCGTATGACCATAAACTTCCTCTTCTTGTTCTTCTTTTTTTTTTAAGTATAGGAAATTCCGGCGCTTACAGGTAGTTCATGATAAACTGGTTGTAAGACTCTGAAAGTGACCCAAGAATAATGTCTGCTACTAAGTCCTGCAGAACTGGCAAGCTGAGGTGGGCAAGTGTATCAATATCCCCCCTTCAACTTTAGCACATGAGTGCTAATAGAAGTCCAAGCTGCCATTGCAGTCGTCCAAAGTGCCTTAGTTGTTAGGTAACGTTCCTGACGAGCCTGACCTTGGAACATCTTTTTAAGCTGATCCATCATCTCATAAGCATGCTCGTCCATGAACTACTTCTGAAGATCAGAAGCTATGGTACCCAGCATTAGGCACGAGACATCTTGGTCATCCCTCATGTGCTGGTATTACTGCTCCACCATCGCCATGGTGATGCCTCGACCTACGGGAGGGCCAACTGGTAAAGGAGCATTTAGTACATACTCCTTGGACTCTTGTCTAAGTACTATTTGTAAGTTCCAAGCCTAGTCTAGGAAGTTAGTCCCCAAAAGCTTCTCCTTCTCCAAGAGTGACCTAAGTGAGAGTGAGTTATTGTTTGGTGCAGCCATTTAAATTGCTTAAGTGAAAATGGGAATAATCTACATGGAAGAAATCATTGCTTGAGTTAGAAATAAAGGACTTTTGCCAATTCAAATTAATAATCCGATTTTAATTTGTACGTTGGTGATGTTAATTGGCTGACTTGACCAAGATCCATAACTCCTTAATGATTGGCCGAACTAGGGCTCGCTAACCAACCATTGATTCATTTGGTAGGACAACCTATCCAATCTTTCAACGAAGGACTCTTGGTTTGATGGGCTTATTGACACTTTACCCATCTGTGCTTAGGGCCCGCTCTGAGCTAATGCGACCCATGTTGAGTCAAACCACCATTCACATGTTAACCATACCAAGTATCTTAACCCTCGACGGCCCACCGAATACTACAATGTACCCCCAGCTAGGGCATGGCGCACATTGCAGCATCAATGGGAGGAAGAGGAGTGAATGTGGGTAACACTTTTAAATAACTCAATATTTTGATTTTCGGATTAAAATTAAGTCATACGGCTTAGCATGCATAAACGTGGGTAATAATTTGGTGATCCATACATCCATATTATATGACAAATGCAATAGCATACTTAATTTAAAATAAATGAGATCATATGGGCCTTTAATTATAATCTAATGAAAAACTAGATATCCTATCTAATTCTTCATGGGCCGGACTGCAATCCTTCTTGGACTCCCACCATGGGCTTGCTCTATCTGGGCCTTTCTCCATACTTGATGCAATTACAACAATTTTATTTTAAATAAAATCTATTCTAAAATTAAATTAAAATAAAAGCAATGGCACGCATGCCATATTTCGTAAAATAAAATTACAACCGATAATAATTTAGGGCCCATAGAACTCAACATCACATTTCAAACAAAGTACCTGTCGTGTATATACATACCAATATGATGCATGATCATGGCATTCCAAATTATAAATATAAATATTAAGCCGAGTTACTTAGGGTGAAATCGCCAATTTTAACAAATGTGACTAAGGCCCATAAAGACCCAATGGATTATAACCATTAATGCAAAATTAACAATTTTTCTCCCGCTTGAATTTGGATAGTCACAAATTTAAAGTTCAGCTCTCCCAATTTTAACCAGTATCACGGTTTATTGGGCCAATTTCACAAAGCCCATATTTCAATTTAATATGCAAAACAATTAAATTAAATATGCATGCCAACAAAATAAACAATTTAAATACAAATTAATTTAATTTTCATTATGGTCTGGCATAAAAAAAATACCCGTAAAATCCAAAACCGGACCCGAATCCTCGCGCTGCTGCTGTCCGGTAGTAGCTGCAATTTGGAATCGCAATTGCGATTCCAAATTACAGCCCAAAACTTATTTCCTTTTTTTATTTATTAAATCATAAAAAAATCCAATCATCAAAAATAAATAATCAATAAAACAACAATTTTAGATGGAAATCAATTGGGGAAAGTAATAAAAAACCCCAATCCAAAAATTCTAGGGTTCATCAAAAACCAAAACCAATTGAATAAGAACTCTAAAATCACAAACTTGAAACACATTCTTTCTTCAAGAATGCTTTCAAGAACCAATTCTAATCAATCTAATGGTCCAAACCTAGGCTCTGATACCACTTTTGAGATTCGTCATCGGAAAAATAATGTGGTGCAGCGGAAAATACACCATTTAAAATTTCCTAGAATTCACCTATCGTGTCTGATTACCATTGATTAGAATGAAAACCAATTTGAATCAAGAGAGATCAACTCACCAGATTCGTCTCTTCTAGAGACTACTGCAGAATCATTTCTTGAAACTGAGATCTCCAAAGTCCGGTGCACGACCAACTATTGAGCGGGAACTGTTGCTAGCCGAAGAAGCGGAAGGAATGGAGAATTAATTGCTGTAAATTGTGGCTATTTTTAGGGCTGCAATGGGGCTGACATTTCCAGCAATTAATTTAGGTTTGGGTTAAGGGTTTTGTTCCTTAAGTGTGCCCTTATATAGACACCTTGTCTAATTGGGTTTTAATTAGGTTAATTAAATCCAAACCCACTAGGATTATAATTACATAAATGAACTTTAATTAAAAGTATATACTATGTAATTTAATTCCATTTGGCTAAATTTAGTTACTCTAAATAAAATTAAATCACACTTAAGTAAATACAATACATGTATTTATTAGGAAAATTATTTAATTAATTGTTTACTTTATGTAATTCAATTAATTGATAAATTAATTAATTAGATTATGTAAACTTATTAATTAAATTAAATCAACCCAATGTTAATTAATTATCTTGACACCGAATGTCAACTAATTAATTAATGTATTCCTTCCAATGTACATTACATGCACAATTTCTAGAAGTTCTGGCTCAGTTGATCTATGTGCACGATCCTATAGGTCTGTCTTTATGCTGGCAGTAGACCCAAGGCCTACAGATTGTAAGTGGGTTCTAGCAAACTATTACAGCCCCCAATTAAAATAGAGATGCAGCAGTCTGTTGAAGACACTGACCCAGTAGTAATCTCACAGTGTCCTTTGCCAAACGATATCGATATGAATAAACAAGAGGCATGGTGTCTGTCATCCTCTTCTGTTGTTTATTATATTTCTTGATCATGAGTTAACTGATTAATCAAATAAGCAACCGACTTACTTGGGTATGGCCATACACTTATCAGTCCCACTCATCAAGTGGCCAGTGATATCATCTCAGTGTTATCCAAGTGGCAATTCCATCACTTCATCATCAATATCAATATGTTCACCAATCCACCCAATCATACCCATATCTTGCATCCTTTTACAGACAAAGTGAACTGGATTCCATATTGCTACTATAATGAAATCTGGTCTGAGGACAAAAGAGACCTACTCAAGAAAGACCTATGACGCGACAACCATGTGGCTTTCTTGTGCGGATCGATTGAGTCCCATGTCAACGACATGTACCTATATTCATGACTAACTATACAAGTACTATGGCTAGTTAAGAACTGCCATACAGTCACCGAATATACAAGTCTGTGGTTCTATTCGTTCCCATGATTAGAACAAACCTGGGATAGGCTTTATGATTATCAATCAATGGATACTCTACTCATATTATAGCGCAAGATATAATGAAATAGATTAATTTCCTTTATTAATGTGACACAAATAATGTATCATACAATAAGTCTTAATGTATAATAAAAAAAATACAAGAATGCAATGCCCTAAGAACTTGGGCACACTAACATCAATCTCTTCTGATCTACAGCTACTAACTGATCATATCTAGCTTGAATCCATTCAGTTTCTAGCAATTAAGCTTCCAAAGCTATTCTGACTAATCTGAGTTCTATCTCAATTGGCAACACAACTTCCGTACCATACACCAAAGAATATGATACTTCTCCTGTTGGTGTTGTAACACTGGTTCTATAAGCCCAAAGAGCATACTACAACTTCTGAGCGCAATCTTTATAACTGGTTACCACTTTTGATAGAATCTTCTTTATTGACTTGTTAGCTACTTCTACTGCATTATTAGCTTATGGCCTATATAGGGAAGATTTATGATGTTCAATGCCATGTTCTGCAAATAATTCTACTGTTACCCTTGAAATTGTACCCCCATTGTCAGTCACTACATGTGAGGAACTCTATATCGGGCAAAAAATATTTTTTTCTAGATAAACTTAGCCATCTTCTTAGCTGTTACACCAGTGAATGATTCTACTCTAACCCACTTTGAAAAGTAATCAACTGCAACCACTATAAATCTGTGCCCATTAGATGCTGTAGGATGAATCTCCCCGATTATATCTATCCCCCAAGCTAAAAATGGCCAAGGAGATACCAGATTCTATAATTCAAGTGGTGATAGATGATGATATCAGCATAAATTTGACATTCATGACATTTCCTCACTTCCTTCACACAGTCAGTCTACATTGTCATCCAGAAATACCCCTGTCTCATTAGCCCCTAGTGACAGAAGAGCTTCCATTCCAAATAAGGATGCTTTATATTTTGCTTTCATTACTTTTAGTGGGAAAATCCTTTCGACAATGGAGTAATCTCACCATTTGGCATTGATCCTAATTCTAGCACCTTTTCTGTTTATAGCACCATCAAAGCAATTATCCAGCTCTTCACTTCTACCACAGCCAGTTGTTTATCAAGGAACTCTAGATTCTCTACATAAGCTGATTCTAGAGGTTGATTTGTTATAAATTCTACTGCAGCTCATCCCTTGATGACTTTCTTGGTGACATACTAAATATCAAATTCTGATAAAAGTAGTAGCCATCTGGATAATTTTCCAACTAACATTGGTGCTTCATATAAATACTTAATTGGATCAACTTTAGCTACACCTTGAACTTTATATGATTAAAAATAATGCCTCAACTTCTTTGTCAGCCAAACCATTGCTACACAAGTCTTCTCTACCAGTGTGTACTTAGTTTCATAATCCAACAATTGGCGAGCTTAAAACTGGAGGATTTACCAAATAAGCTTTGATCTTTTCAAATGCCAACTGACACCTGTCATCCCATATAATCGGTTGGTCTTTCTTCAATAACTTGGAAATTGGCTCGCAAATTAAATTCAACCATGCTATAAACCGACTGACATACTACAAAGAACCCAAAAATGACCGAACTTCTTTCTCTGTTTTTGGAGCTGGTATATCCTAAATAGCTTTGATCTCATCTAGATCCATTTCAATTCCCCTCTAACTAACCACATGGTAGAGTAGCTTTCCTAATGTAACCCCAAATATGCACTTCTTGGGATTAAGTCTAAGATTATACTCCTCAGTACGTGTTAGAAATCTATCCAAGATAGCAGGATGCTCTTCCTTGGTCATCGATGTAACAAGCATATCATCAACAAAAATCTCCACTTCTTTGAAAATCATAGCATGCAACATAGTTGTGACAGCCCTCTGATAGGTAGCTCTAGCATTTTTCAATCAAAACGGCATTACCCGATAGCAGAAAGTGCCCCATTTTGTAATAAATGATGTCTTCACTTTGTTAATTTTATCCATTAGGATCTAATTATACCTTCAAAATCCATCCATAAATGAATACATAGGTGCTCTAGCTGCACAGTCAATCAAAACATCAATGTGAGGAAATGAAAAATCATCATTCAGACAAGCCTTATTTAGATACTTGTAATCCACACATACTCTAACGCTTCCATCTTTCTTAGGAACTAGAACAATGTTGACTAATCATTCTATATACTCCACCACTTCGAGAAATTTAGCTTCGATTTTCTTAGCCACTTCTTATTTTACTAGTGTAGCCCATTCTGGTCTCAGCCTTCTCAGCTTCTGCTTTACTGGCTTGAATTTCGGATCTGTTGGAATTTTATGCATTGCTGTTTTTATGTCAAACCTGGCATATCTTCGTATGACCAAGAAAAAGCTTTAATGTGTTTTTGTAATACTTTTGTCAATTCTCTCTCTTCTTTAGGGCTTAGATCACATGAAGATTCCATTTTGGGTTTTTCATCTATACTTTTATTATTTTCATGCAATGTAGTGTAATGAAAGCTAAATATGCTTGATGGTGATTCAAATGCATGTATAGAATTATCAGGATAGACATCGCACAAGTAAGCAAACTGAGACTTCATTGCATTAAACTTGTTTTAAGTACATCGTTTACATTGAAAATTGATGAAACAGATACAACAAAGTCATTTTCATCCTCCACAGCTGGAGGGCCTTCCACCTCTTCATTTTCCTTAACATTCAGCTTCAGAATATTATCCAGCTATTTTAGTCTATTGTTTAGCAAAAAGATCAGTCTTCTCGATTTCATCCACCTATGCTTTAGCTTTCAACATGATTTCTGCAATTTCAGAAAATATAGAATCAAGGCTTTCTTTGGTCATCAGCTTTTTCTTGTTTCCTTTCTTGGTCTTTGCAAAAGGCATTATTTAAGGCAATAGTCAACGCCTTTGAAATCACTTGTATAGCTTCATTATAGATCATCTTTTCAGCATCTTCTTTGGACACTTCCTTCTTATCATAGCTCACTTTCTTCTTCATCTCTACTATATTAGTTGACTTCTCAGATGATTTCTTCTAACAGATAATATTCTTGAAACCTATGTCTTCTTCTATTACTGGTGCATTTGGCTCTTCCTAAGTCCTTTCAAAATCAACCACATCAGAGAATATTTCAAAGCTTGGACACTCAACATCTCCAATTTTCACAGACTCAGCTTGCCCCTTGTACAATTCTTTGCCAGCTTTAATGAACAGTTTCATTATGAACTTACCATTCTCCCCTCTTCTGATTCTTCTTTTCAAACATTTTAGCTTCATATCCCAACCCAAACTGTCTTGGTTTTCCAAAATCTATATTGAATTTTGGTAGTCCTTACAAATTAGCTCCAAGTCCTAACCCCAGTACAAACTTTTGATACATAGATAATTAGACAACCACTTTGGCATATAGTTTTCATATATAACCATTGGAGCATCTATGAATTCTTCTTCATTGATCATAGCAACTTAAAATCCACCAAATGGTGGAACTGTTGGAAATGCCCTAGTCCCGAGGCATTGGTCCTTGTATTTGTATTATACATTTATTGGATTTATGTATTGTACTATTTGTGTTATTAATAAAGGCATCAATTTATTTATTATATTTATCTTGTGCAATATATTAAATGGAGTATCCACTGGACATATCTATATCTATGATGACAAGTGTCATGCACTTGGCAGTAAGACCATGGATTGGGTAAACGATATGACCATAAATAGATTCGTAGTCTGTTCCAGTCATGGGAATGAATGGAACAAGAGACTATCATTAACCTGGTTGTATGGCGGTGTCTTACCGGTCATTGGACATGGAATGTCAACCAAGTTAATGGGTACATGTATGGGGGCATGGTACTGGATAGATCCACTAAACGAGTAATCCACATGGTATAGTATCACAAGTGATTCTCGTGTAGTACTTGTATAGATCCTTTGACCTGACCATATGATGGTGTTACATGTGAGGTCGCATGCTTAGGGGTACGCCTAAAGGGCCTGTAATAGGGTGCCAAGTATGGGTACTTTCGGGTATGTCACTTAGCATGGTAATACTATGGATATGCAGAAGGGAATTGTCACTCAGTAGTCTACTGGGAAGATATCACCGGCCTCTTGATAAATGTAACTGATAAGAGTGTGGCCACACCCAAACAGGTGGGAACTTGTTTGTGAGCTTCAGTGCATTCGGGATCAAGTTAATGTCCGACACAAAAGAGGGTGATCCATCCATGCCTCTGTGTTAGACACCGATATCAATGACATGGGATGTACAAGTTTAAACTACAGGGTTATGATAACAGTTAGACTGCCATCTCCATCTTAATTGGGGGCTGCAGTGGCTTGCTAGAGCCCAACTGCAGTCTGTGGGCCAAAGGCCCGTTGCCAACATAAAGATGGGCCCACTGGATCGTACGCATAGAATGACTGAACACAGACTTAAGGAATCACATGTATACTTGGAGTATACACTATGGAGAGAGAGGTGTATATATGTTAATTATATTATAAAGATCAATTAGATTGATCCCAATAATAAAATTAATATATTCAATTGGCTCTTCATAATTAATTGGATTAATTATGAGATTATTTCCTAGGTGGAAATATTCATATGTATAGGTTTACATATGATTTTATTTTGTGAAGATTTAATTTTAATTTGATGGATTAAATTAATTGGTCAAACTAATTTTAATTTAAATGTAAACAATATATTACTTGGAGTAATATATAAATATATGGGTATATTAAAATTGGGCTTGAAATTAATTTAAACCAGAACAATTAAAATTAGACTGGGCCTAAATTAAAACATGAAAGCCCGCACAGAATGAAAGGGAGCCAAACTGGGCCTGAATTCCCCTAAGGGAATTCGGCCACCCTAGGTATAAATACCTAGGGTTAGAAATTTCGGCCACCCCTAACACAACTACTGATAGCCGAAATTCGTAGCCCCTCTCACCAAAAGGTTTTTGTGTTTCCAACACTAGCACGGGTCGTGTTCGTTAGGCGTTCGTGTACGAAAACGAGGAGGGAATCTAGTTTGATTTCTGCAGTCTTCATCCATCTCTAGAAAGAGATATTCTTGGTAAGAATTTAATCTCTTTCTGTTAAAATTTTAAGTTTTACAATTTTCACTTCAATTGCTCCTGGGACTGGATTTGAGGAAATCATCGCGTTCTTCTGCTTTTATCGGGTGATTTTCGGTGAAAAATCCCTACAGGAACTTCTTCACTCACAGCAGCAATCATTAACTGGGAATCTACCTCAACTATCATAACCCTAACACCCACAAGGAATTTTATCTTCGATGCAATGTGGAAGGAACACTTCCTAATAGATGAAACCAAGGCCTTCCCAACAATAAGGAGAAAGTGATAGGAATATCAATTACTCTGAAGGTGACCATTTACTTAACTAGTCCTACTTCCACTTCAGCCTCAAACATACTAATCACAGTCCTCTTTGAGTCATTATAAGCCCTAATCACAGTCAAGGACTTCTTCAAAGCTTCTTCACTCAAGCCCAGATATGGCAACATTTTCAATGGATAGATATTTAAGGCTGAGCCATCATCAAACATTACACACAGCATAAATCTATCCATTATGTTAGCCTTTACATAAATTGCTTTGTTATGGGCTTTTCTTCCATCTGACAAATCTTTCTCAGAGAATACAATATCAGGGGACCCAGAGTTGACCTTATCCAATAAACAACACATTGCTTCTGGAGATGTGATTAGAGAAACTTCAATTTCAGATAACTTCTTCACCAATGTTGATCTACACTCCTTTGAGACTAACAATAAATGCCACAGATTAGCCTTAGCGGCGTTTTCTTCGACTGTGAAATGACTAAGTCTTATTTCTCCATTTCTTTCGGAGGTGATACACTACTTGATCCGGTCACCGAAGCCTTATCTTTCTGCTGAGAAACTGGCTGATACACCTTGCCATTTCTTGTCACGTTCCTCACCTCAGCAATTTTCAGCTTTTCAACAACTACTGGCTTAGCTGATTTACTTCCATCATACTCCTCATACTCATCATCTGAATCCAAATCATTCAAACTGATTGGCTTTACAACTTCCTTCTATTCTACTAACTTCCTATTTTCTGACTCTAGTTTAACTTCATTGGAGACTACTGACTGTACACTGGGGTTTACTTGTAGGATCTGGGCAAAAATAAAGTAAGCTGGAAACCTGACTACATCATGTTAACTTGCCTCTCAAACTTCGGCAGTGGATTGGTTTTGGTGTTGGGCTTTGTTGGTTCTTATAATCTGCCTTCATATATTAACTTCTAAATAGCATCTCTCAATTTATAATAGTTATTGGTTCTATGACCAACAATGACATGATATGTGTGGAAATTACCCTTATCTACATCAGCTGGCTTTTAAAATGGCTTTAGAGAATTCAACAATCCTCTATTTCTGCATTTTGTAAAGATCCTAGACAAAGACAAAGTCTAAAAAGAGATGCCTTGACTTCCTAGATTTCTATCTTGACTACCTTGCTACTGAGACACAGCAGCAACTTCAACTTGCTTTACTTATAATGACTACCCACTTTTACTTGCAGAACTAGAACCATATCCACTACCTGACCCAGCTACAGTTGTGGATCGATACCTAGAACTATACCCAAAACTTCTACCACTTCTGTGGCTTGCTGCTTTCTCCTTTTCATCTCTTTCAACTTTCATTACCATGTTTTACACCTTACTAGCTCACTAAAGGTGTGAAATTTCATGTTGTTTTTGTATACATCTTTGCTGCCATATATCAAAATCTGAATCAACTTATCTTTATCTAGATGGTTCTTTAACAAGATCATCTTGTTCATCCACCTTTGATGTTACTCATTCATCCACCTTTGATATTACTCATCAAAGGATTCAATCAGTTTCTGCTTTATCCTTTCCAAGTCATACAGCTTCACCTGGATCTTGGTGTTGAAACTGTAATGATAAAAGCAGCTGAGAAAGCTTCCAATCTAACTGTACATCTTCTGATAATAAACTATACCAAGATAATGCCCCTTCTTCAAGTGTGGTCGAAAATAAATTGATCAATTATTGCTTTGCAGCATCCGCTGTCAACATAACTCGGGCATAGAGATTCACATGAGCTACTGGCAAACCAATACCTTTGTAAGAAGCAATCTTCAGCACTTGAAACCCAATAGGGAAAGCTTCAATGCCTTTGTCTATCATGACATCCACATTCACACCCTTCTTAGACTTCGTACTAATACTAGCCCCTTTCTTTAATTCAAAAACTACTTCATCAAGCTTTGTGCATTTCGCCATTAACTTCTTTTCCATTGCAGCTTTAATCTCTTGCAATTTCTCTACACTAGCAAAAACATCACCCCCAGATTGGGATGATTTAGCCATCTCTTCCTTTCCAAGCCTAGTAGCACTGCCTTCACCTCGAGTCTCTTTTATGACTGCCCGCATCTCTTCTTTTATAATATCACAGAAACCCTAAGACTTCAGGAAATCTTTCAGAATATCAACAATGTTCGGTGTCTAATTTGCCATCTCAACTTGCTCAACAGATTCTGACTCACTCTCTATCTTAACTGTCACTTCTTCTTCCTCAACCCTTGTAGTCTCAGCTTTCTTCCTACTCCGATCCAGCTTCTTTCTCAATGGACTCTCCAACTAAAGTTTCTTTCTTTCTAGCCTCTTTCCTGGTTTCCTTTTCCACGTATGTTCTGTTTCAAATCAAACATGAAACATTAGGAATATGTTCATGATGAATGAATGAAATGTCTTTGTACAGAAAATTGAACAAAAATGAATGAATGTATGAATGAATGAATGCACATATATAAGAGATGGAATGACATGTTATGAAACCTAGTTGAAAGTATATGATATACGTGTATCATGTATGGGGCTTTAAATAAATTAGATGTATAGAGTAGATCTTATGCAGGGTTTTGGGTATGAATGTATAGAGCTGGTCTTATAAGGTATTTTGGATTTAAGTGTATGATGCTGGTCTTATATAGAATTTTGGAATTAGGTGTAGCCTTATATAGGATTTGGATTTAAGTGTATAGAGCTAGTCTTATACAGAATTTTGGAATTACGTGTATAGAGCTGGTCTTATACAAGGTTTGAAATTAGGTGTATAGAGCTGGTTTTGTACAGAATTTTGGATTTGAATGTATAGAGCTGGTCTTACAGGAAATTTTGGAATTAGGTGTATAGAGCTGGTCTTATACGGGATTTTGGATTTGAGTGTGTAGAGTTGGTCTTATACATAATTTTGGAATTAGGTGTATAGAGCCGGCCTTATACAGGATTTTGGATTTGAGTGTTTAGAGCTGGTCTTATACGGAATTTTGGAATTAGGTGTATAGAGCTGGTCTTATATGGGATTTTGGATTTGATTGTATAGAGCTGGTTTTTTATGAAAATTTGGAATTAGGTGTATAGAGCTAGTCTTATATGGGATTTGGGATTTGAGTGTATAGAGTTGGTCTTATACGGAATTTTGGAATTAGATGTATAGAGCTGGTCTTATACAAGGTTTGGATTGGTGTATAGAGCTGGTCTTATACAAGGTTTGGAAAATGAATGTATAGAGCTGGTCTTATACGAGGCTTTGGATTTGAAAGTATAGAGCTGGTCTTATACAGAGCTTTGGATTTGATGTGAATTTAACTGAAAATGGATAGCACTTCGGTGTGTTTTAGGGATTTAAGAAAAAATTTTGGCTATGCTTTGGATGGCGTTTCGCCGCATTTTAGGGATTTGGGGTTTTCAAAGATTTGAGAAATTTGGCCATTTTGGCAATTTTAGTGTTTGGGGGATTTAGGGATTTTAGTGATTTTGGCAATTTGGGGATTTGGGAGATTTAGGGATTTGGCGATTTATGGAATTTGGCCATTTTGGGAATTTGGCATTTTATGGGTTTTGGCAATTTAAAGGATTTAGCAATTTATAGATTTTGGTGATTTATGGATATGGCAATTTATGAAAATGCATAATATGAAAATTCTTGCACACAGAACAAACATTAGAACATGTATAAATATGCACTCCCTTCCGACCTTATTTCTCCACGTTTGGTTCTCAAAATCTTTCCTAGGAATTGGTTCTCTTTATCATCAAAAGGGGATATTAAAGGTCGTGTCTCGACAAATTAATGCAATTTCGCATTTTGGTTTCCTAAGGATAGTTACTGTGGTTACCTAATTTGGGCCAAGTCAAAAAGTCTTAGGTTCACATCAAGGTATTCTCACTTCTCCCTGGTCAAGGATACAAATGAAGGGGTTCGTACGAGGCTATGAGTGATGTACCATTTCGGTACCCATAAGGCCTGGCAGAACTTAAGCAAACTTTCAATGGCACATCGGGGTTTAAAATGGCAACTCAAAAGTGTGTGTGCAAATGTGTTTCGAAGTTGTATACAAATAAAACATTGATATAAAGTGTTAAAATATTTTGAATTGAAAATTTTCAGTGTTTGTCAATTTTTATTTTGAAAATAAAAAATAAATCCCTAGTGGAGTCACCACAATGAGCGGACGATTCTTCAAAATGAAAACGACAAGGGCCTTTCCACCGGGTCGGGATTTTATTCTTTAATTTGAAAATGGGGTTTTAGAGTGAGAAAACAAAACTTGAATTCTCTCACTAAAAAGTGACAAGAGTCGCCACCCTACTCAGCTCAACCGGGAAATTGCAGTACAACCAACACTAGCTACAACTCACTGTACCTTTTAATCGGAGATTCAGGTTCAGACAACTCACCTATTTATTTTCGATTCAAAATACATTTAACAGTTTATATCAATGCTTTTTATATTTTCCATGATTGATTTTATCTTTGTTATTTAATCGATGCTTATACACGAGATACAATGCAGAAAGCGATAAATAAATTATGAAAGCAGTAAATAAATTCAGGAAATCTAAAATATAGAGACTAATCAAATGACTACCCTATGGGATACAATTGTATAAAAAGGGATTCGGGGTACAAATTTATCTATATACAAATTCCTAAAAATCGAAAGCTAAACATTCATCTATCCTAACATACATCTACCTACAAAACAAAGTTAGTACAGATAAATATATATACATGTAGGACTTAAACAGACTTATAATGGGAATTCCAGATAGCTCAGGGCGTGAAATGAGGAAAATCAGGAAATTTGATAAATTACCTGATTTGACCTGGAAAAGATTTTTAAACACGATTTTGATGGGACTAGAAATTCATTTGAAAATTTAATTTGTCCGGTTTATTATTTCAGTATGCAAAAGTAGGCCGAATTTCAAGAAACTTGTGTTTCTATTGTTGAACTGGTTTACAAAAAACTTAATACAAAAATTAAATAATGAAACTAAATAAATATAGAATGTAAATCTAGGTCAAAATGATATGTAAAAATAGGAAAAATTAACAAAAATTAATTCTGAAATTAAAACAACAGCCATACAGATGTAGCAGGAACAGTTGTGCAGCTGTAAAAGTAGCCGTCCACCTATCATTGCAACAATCATGTGGCTATTAACAACAGCTGTACGGCTCTGGTTTGCTAGAAAATAGAGTAAAATTTTAAAACAATGAAATGCACCAAAATCAACCCAAAAAGCTGTAAAAAGGTTTAAGGCCTCTTAGAATTACCTTTTAGATGTATCTCTAGTGTTCAATTTGAAAGAAATCTGGTTCTTGAAGCTTGAATTCATATTTGAAATTAAAATTGAACTTTGAAACCAAAAGCTTGAAATCTCCAATTCAGCCCCAATTCTTCAATTCTAGCCACCCAAATGTGTCTCTGAAGGTTTAAGATGGGTATGGATGATGAATTTGGTGATTGAATTTAAGAAGATTAAGATTTTGATTGTTGAAATTTGAGTTTTAGAGTCTTAAAAATTTTTTTTTTCTTAAGCTTTTTCTCTTCTCAATTCTCTATTGTTAGTTGTTGTTGTTAATCCTCCCTTGTGAGCTGCCTTCAATCCAAATTTGCTGTAATGAGAAGGATTAGTTGGGGATTAAGTGTCAAGCCCCATTTTCAACAGCTGTTCATTTCCATGCAACATTCTGGTGATTTATCAACATCCATGCGATTGTTGTGTTACAACCGTATGGTTGTTGCCACAATAGCCATACGGGGTCTTCCAATAGCCATGCAGCTGTTGTCTTCAATCAACCTTAAATCTTCAAATTCTCTTGGTTTCAAGTTTCAAGTTTTAGTGAGAGCATTCGAGTTTGATCGTCCACTCACAGTGGCGACTTCCCTGGGGAATTTGATTTTTCAAAACCAAAAATTGACGAACACTAAAAATTCTTGATTCAAAATGTTTTGACCCTTTTATGTCAATGTCTTTTATCGCATCATATTACTTAGAAACACTTTGCACACACACTTTTGAGGTACCCTTTTATCCCCGATGTGTTGTTGAAGTGTCGCCTAAGTTCCGCCAAGTCTTAGGGGCATGAAAATGGTATGTCAGTCATAGCCTCGTATGAACCCCTTCGTTTGGATCCTTGAGTGGGGAGAAGTGAGGACTATATTCTGTTATGGGTGCCTTGATGTGAACTCTAGACTTTTAACTCTGCCCATAATAAGCAACCATAGTAATTTTGCTTAGAAAACCAAAACGCAACTTGCACTAACCTGTTGAGAGACGACTTTTATTATCCCATGTTGATAAGAAAGAGAACCAACTCCTAGAAAAGATTTTTGTTGACCAAATGTGGAGAAATAAGGTTGGAAAGGAGTACATATTTATGCATGTGCTGATGTTTGTTCCGTGTGTAGGAATTTACATACATTGCTTATTTCATAAACCATTTGAATTTGCGTATATTTGTGCATTTACACCTAAAATCCCTAAAATGCAATACCTAAAAGCCCTAAATCTCCAAAAACCCAAAATACCCAAAAACCCTAAATACACCAAAATGTTACCCAAAAAGTTACCAAAAATCCCGAAATTCATTACCAAAATCCCAAAATACGCTGAAATACCATTCGTGCATAACCAAAATTCCTTTCCAAAACCCTAAATATGTCGAAATGCTGCCTCATTTACAGTCAAATACACATAAATATGACAAATATGTGTCAAAATACAAAGACCCGTATAAGACCAGTTCTATACACATATCCAAAGCCCTGTATAAGACACGCTCTATACACATATCCAAAGCCCTGTGTAAGACCCACTCTATAAATAAATCCAAAGCCCCATATAAGAACAACTCTATACACTAATCTAAAGCCTCATATTAGACCAGATCTATACACATATCCAAAGCCCTGTATAAGATGCGCTCTATACATATATCCAAAGCCCTATATAAGATCGGCTCTATACACAAATCTAAAGCTATGTATAAGATCTGCTCTATGCATTTATTGCAAAAACCCCGTATAAATTTATTTCTTTCCACTTAAGTGGGTTTATATAGCTTTAAAAACCCTAGGTGTAAATTAAAAGCATAGGTTAAAATTTAATTGCAATTCAATTTTAATTTCATATGTATGTGATTATATTAAACCATAAAATATAATACATAGCATTTAAATTAAAATTAATGCCTAATTAAATTAACCTAATAAATTAATTTAGACGTAACTTAAATGAAATACATATAAACTTATATATGTATAATATATAAACCTATATATGTATAATATTTCCACCTAGAAATAAATTCATGAATTAATTTATTTAAATTAATTCAATTAAACCCAATTAAAATTGATTATACTATTTTGATCAATCCAATTGATCTATAATTTAATCAATAAATATCCCTTCTCTAGTCAGTATACTCCAAGTATACAGTTGAGCCATTTAGTTCAAGCTCAGACGTTCAATGTGTAAGATCCTGTGGACCCGTCTTTATGTTGGCAGTGGGCCCATGGCCCACAGACTGTAGTTGGGCTTTAGCAAGCAATTACAGCCCCGAATTAAGATGGAGATTACAGTATAACGGAAGTTGTAACGCTGTAGTTTAACTTATATATCCCATGTCATTGATATCAGTGTCCAACACGAAGGCATGGTGTCATCACCCTCTTTTGTGTCCAGATATTAACTGGATCTCGAATGAACTGATGCTCACAAATAAGTTCCAACTTGTTTGGGTGTGGCCATACTCTTATCAGTTGCACTCATCAAGTGGCAGGTGATATCTTCTCAGTGGACTACTGAGTGACATTTCCTTCTACATATTCATGGCCTTGCCATGTTCACTAGCACACCTGAACGAACCCATACTTAGCACCCTATTACAGGCCCTTTAGGCGTACACCAAAGTGTATGAGTTCGCATGCAAGACCATAATATGATCAGGTCAAATGATCCAATACAAGTGCTACATGAGAATCACTTGTGATACTATACCATATGGATTTGTCGTTTAGTGGATCTATCTAGTACCATTTCCCACTACATGTACCTATAAGCTTGATTGACAATCCATGTACTATGGCCAGTAAGACACCACCATACAATCAAGGCTATAATATTCTTTGGTTCCATTCATTCCCATGACTGGAACAGACTATGGATGGCTTTATGGTTATATCATTTCCCTATCCATGGTCTCACTGCCAAGTGCATGACACTTGTCAACATGGATATAGATATGTCCATTGGATACTCTATTTATAATATTCCACAAGATAGAGAATAAATAGATTAATGCCTTTATTTAATAACACAAATATACAATACATTAATCTATTAAAAGATCCAAAATGTATAATACAATACAAGGACTAATGCCTTGGGACTAGGGCATTCCCAGCAGTTGAAGGCAAAGTGCAAAGAACTAGATGAAGTAGTCTCTAAGCTGAAGAAAATAGCTAATATCAGCATGAAATCCAAGAAGTTGTGTGAATGTAGATGCCATGATTAATCAAGGCATTGAAAACTTCCCTATCGGGTTTCAAATGCTGAAGATTTCTATATATAAGGGTATTGGTTCTTCGGTAGCTCATGTGAATCTGTACACCCGTGTGATGCTAACAGTGGGTGCTACAAAGTAGTAATTGATTAATCTCTTTCCAATTACACTTGAAGAAGGTGAATTGGCCTGGTACAATTCATTATTTGAAGAAATACAGTTAGACTGGGAAGCTTTGTCTGCCGCTTTCATCAAGTACTATAGTTTCAACATAGATTCAAGTGAAGCTGTATGATTTGGAAATGATAAAGTAGAAACTAAATAATGTTGGGATTCATCATAGAAAAACAAACCAAATGGCAGAAGAAACCATTTAAAATTTTATATAACCCCGGAACGAGGAACTTATTGTTGGGATTCGTCATTGGAAAAATAACATGGCGCAACGGAAAATACACCGTTTAAAATTTCCTAGAATCCACCTATCGTGTCCAATTACCATTGATTAGAATAAAATCAAATAAGAATCAAGAGAGATTAACTCATCGGATTCGTCTCCTCTAGAGACTGCTGCAGAATCGTTACTTGAAACTGCAATCTCCAATGTCTGGTGCACGACCAACTATTGAGCGGGAACCGGTGATAGCCGAAGACGCGAAGGAATGGAGGTTTAATGCTGGGATTTTCGGCTGTTTTGGGGCTGCTATTGGTGGCTGAAATTTCCAGCAATTAATTAGAGTTGAATTAGGTTTTTCTTCCTTAAGTGTGCCCTTATATAGACACCTTGTCTAGTTGGGTTTTAATTAGGTTAATTAAACCCAAGCCCACTAGGATTATAATTACATAAATAAACTTTAATTAAAAAGTATATACTATGTAATTTAATTCCATTTGGCTAAATTTAATTACCCCTAAATAAAATTAAATCACACTTAAGTTAATACAACACATGTATTTAATTTTCCTACTTAGGAAAATTATTTAATTAATTGTTTACTTTATGTAATTCAATTAATTGATAAATTAATTAATTACATTTTGTAAACTTATTAATTAAATTAAATTCAACCCAATGTCAATTAATTACCTTGACACCGAAAGTCAACTAATTAATTAACGCATTCCTTCCAATGTACATTACATGTACAATTTCTATAAGTTCCAGCTCAGTTGATCTATGTGCACGATCCTATGGGTCTGTCTTTATGTTGGCAATAGGCCCAAGGCCCACAGACTGTAAGTGGGTTCTAGCAAACCATTACAGCCCCCAATTAAGACAGAGATGCAGCAGTCTTTAGAAGACACTCACCCGGTAGTAATCTCATAGTGTCCTTTGCCTAACGATATCGATATGAATAAACAAGAGGCATGGTGTCTGTCATCCTCTTCTGTTGTTTATTATATTTCTTGATCTTGAGTTGACTGATTAATCAAATAAGCAACCAACTTATTTGGGTATGGCCATACACTTATCAGTCCCACTCATCAAGTGGCTAATGATATCATCTCAGTGTTACCCGAGTGGCAATTCCATCACTTCATCATCAATATCAATATGTTCACCGGTCCACCCAATCATACCCGTATTTAGCATCCTTTTACAGACCTGTTAGGCGTATATCAAAATGAACCAGATTCCATATCGATATTATAATGAAATCTGGTCTGAGGACAAAAGAGACCTACTCAAGAAAGACCTATGACATGACAACCATGTGGCTTTCTTGTGCGAATCGATCCAGTCCCATGTCAATGACATGTACCTATATTCATGACTGACTATACAAGTACTATGGCTAGTTAAGAACTACCATACAGTCATCAAATATACAAGTCTGTGGTTCTATTCGTTCCCACGATTAGAACAGACTTGGGATAGGTTTTATGATTATCAATCAATGGATACTCTACTCATATTGTAGCACAAGATATAAATGAAATAGATTAATTGCCTTTATAACAAATAATGTATTCATACATGACTCTTAATGTATAATACAAAATACAAGAATCCAATGCCCTAAGAACTAGGGCACACCAACAATCTCCCACTTGCACTAGTTCCAAGTGGGCATTGCCCTGATTCCTATAGATCTGGTATGACCGTCGTGCTGTGTCTGCAACAGCGCTTTGGTCAATGGATCAGCAACATTATTCTTGGTGTCAACCCTCTGCAATGATATGTCACCTATGTTCACGATCTCCCGAATGAGGTGAAACTTTCTGAGTACATGTTTGGATCTCTTGTGTGACTGGGGCACCTTAGCTTGTGCGATGGTCCCGTTGTTGTCACAAAACATCAACTGGGTCTAGGATAGTAGGCACTACTCCCAACTCAGTTATGACTTTCTTGATCCAAACGGCTTTCTTTGAGCTTCGCACGCAGCTATGTACTCAGCTTCCATTGTAGAGTCAGCAATGGTGGCCTACTTTGAGGACCTCCAACTAATGGCACTGCCATTTAGGAGAGAAACATAACCAAACTGTGACTGGTTCTCATCCTCATCGGTCTCAAAGCTTGCATCAGTGTAACCTAACACTACCAGCTCATCTTGACCTCTATACACTAAGAAAGCATCCTTAGTCCAGTTAAGGTACTTCAAGATTGCCTTGACTGCCTTCCAGTGTTCCTCACCGGGGTCCAACTGGTATCGGCTAGTCATACTTAGTGCAAACACGACATCAGGCCTCATACATAACATGGAGTACATGATAGATCCAATAGCAGATGCATAAGGGATCTTTTCCATGTTCTCCCGGTCCTTCTTTGTTTTAGGACCATCTTTCTTACTCAGCTTCAACCCATGGCGCATAGGCAAGAATACTTTCTTTGCCTTGTCCATGCTGAATCCTTTTAGAACCTTGTCAGTGTACGTGGCCTGACTTAGGCCTAGAAGCCAATTGGATCTATCTCTGTAGATCCTGATGTAACGCCCCAGATATAAGTTGACTTAGTTATGTTGTGATGTGTGCATATGAGTGAGCATTTTTGCATTTAACCGATGTTTTGTATGCTTATAACAATTCGTAGGCTTTGGCCTAATGGTAGAGAGATGTGTTTAATAACTAGAGGTCTAGAGTTCGAACCCAACTTAGCTTAATTTAGTTATTTTCTTTAGGATTTATATTTTTGGTTTGGGAGACATAAAATCCCATAAAATCCGAAATTTCCTATTTTATATATCCCTTTTATTTAGTTTGACCAATTCAAATCAGAAACTACCAACTTAGTGGAGCAAATCTCTCCCACTTACCTTTCCTTCATCAAATCAACTTCTATTTCCTATTTAACACTACAAATTTCGAAATTTCCTCTAACCCTAGCTGAAATTTATTCTTTCTCTTCCTCTCTCTTTCACTCAAACCAGCCTTGCATCATTCTTGTGAATTCCGAAATTCCATTGTCTCAGTTGAGGAAATCATTCATCTTTCTGAAGGTAAGGAATCCCAATCGGTTTTATTCCATCTTTTAACTCCTTAGAAACTTGCTAAGAACTTTGTTCTTTTCTGTAATTTTCTGAAGTTTCTTCTCTTTGGGAATCATCAGATTAAGTTCGTGACCTAAATCGAGGAGCACCCTCTCCTAATTTCTGTTTTTACTCTAGTGACCGACCTCACTGCAATCGAGGTAACAAACAAACTCTAATATCGATTTAAAGCTTTCATAGATTGCATGATAGGTTCCTATTGATTGCATGGTGAGATAATAATCTTGTATATTGAAATTTAAGCATGTATGTTACTGGTATAAAATGGTGATAATTAGGTTAAGGGTTGAAAGAAATATGTATATGCATGTTTCGAATGGTTTTATGCTGGAACTGCTCAATTTCAGATTGTACAGGTTGTGGTAATTTTAGCTTTATTTTCGTTATATAACTCCGATTGGCATGATTCAATTTTCTGTGTTTTCCTGAGACATAAATGTACAAGGTTGTTTTATACTATTTTGGCAAATTCCGTGAGTAAAGTGCTCATATTCCCTATTGAAACTGCCTTATGTGCATTGTGCCGATTTTTCTTGAACTGCTGAATTTCAGATTGTACAGGTTGTGATAATTTTAGCTTTATTTTCGTTATATAACTCCGAATGACATGATTCAACTTTCTGTGTTTTCCTGAGACATAAATGTACAAGGTTGTTTTATACTATTTTGGCAAATTCTGTGAGTAAAGTGCTCGTATTCCCTGTTGAAACTGCCTTATGTGCACTGTGCCGATTTCCTGGAACTGCTGAATTTCAGTTTGTACAGTTTGTGTTGATTTTGGCTTTATTTTCTCTCTGTAGCTCCGTTTGCCATGAAACAAAATTCTATGTATTCCTGAAATTCTGATGTTCAATGTTGCTTTATATTATTTTTGCTAAATCAGTGAGTAACACATCTGTTTTGTCTGTTGAAGTCAGACTATGTGCAGTGGTCTGAAGTGAATTTACAGATTGCATGTTTTTAGTGTTTCCTTGATATCTTTTGCTATAGGAATCCGAATTGCATGATTTAAGTTGGCCTGTGTTCCTGAGATGTAAGGCTAAATTTTCCTTTGTATTGCCATGCTGAATTCTGAGTCTAACCTACTGGAATATTATGTGCAAGTTGAGGCATGAACTATGAATTCTGAAATTGTCACCTTAGGCCTGAATTTATTTTTAATGTGTGTAAAGCATAATTTGATTCTAGAAATTTTATGCTAGAACTCATGACATGAAATATAATAATTGCAAATATGATTTAGTAGATTAATACATGTTAGAATTATGAAATTGAGTTTGGGGTAAGTCCCATTTTATTGGTACCTTGTGTTTATTGAGGTATTGTGCTATGTTTTGGGAATAAGACCTATTTTAATGGCACCCTTTTGATATTGGTATGATTATAGTAATTAATTTGAGTTGTAGTGATTTACACAGTTGTGTTTTGGTTAGTTTGGCAAAGTGTTTACCATGTTTGATTGGTAGGCACTAGGACAGCACCCCAAATTCCGAGGTAAGCCCTAGGTTCATGGCACTCGGTGATGTAAGACCTATGTTAATGGCATTATGATGTAAGACCTATGTTCATGGCATTCTGAGGTAAATCCTAGGTTCATGGTACTCAATGTGTTAAGGAGGTAAGTCCTAGGTTCATGGCTCTCCGCAGAGGTAAGCCCTAGGTTCATGGCACTCTGCAGCGTCTGCTGCCAAACTCCCTATAAGCACAAGTGTATAGGTTAATGCAATGAGTTGTACGCGTATACATAAGTTGATGTTAATCAATGGTTAAGAATGTAATTGCATGTTAATGTTGATTACAATGTGATTTTGATGCTTGGCTGTGATAGTGAGGTTTGTAAGCTATCTTGTGACTTTGGAATTTGTGTATTAGGAAACTAATAATGGTTATTGTGTAAATGAAATAACGTCATGTTCATGATACAATTCCTTGTTCTAAACGGTTGTATGCATCTAGTTTGTATGACTTGACTTGGAATTTTATTCTTTGATTAATGATTTGCTACTTAAATGATATGATCTATGTGATATGTGTTGGAGCGGCTTGTTAAACGAGGTACGTTCCCTATTACAAGGATTGTGAGCATAAGTATGTACACTTGTATGAATGATGATTGTTGTTTATTACCCTTACGGTGCTTGATTAATTAATATAACATATATTTGTGAACTGTCATCATTTTATGCAAACTTTAAATTGATGTTTGGGATTTGTTAGTTACTCGTCACTAAGTGGCACTGTTGATATTTTCAGAGTATGCCGGTGATGATTGAATGATGCCTGACGCCCGTCCTTGGGATTGTGTGGAGGGATTGCTTTGAGTAGACATTAAATAGTTGTTATGAACATTTTAGAATTGAGATTTTCAGATTTTCTAAACTTTTAGGTTTTTGTCATTGAAGTATTACTCGTATTGAATTATTATTTATCACTTAGAATTAAATTTGGGAGTACGTATTTTATGAACACGTGTAGTATTAATCAGAGGCCTAATTGGATGTTTCTTTTATAATGATGTCCTAGACTTTATGTAATGTTTTCCGCCATTGCATGCTAAGAAAGTTAGGGATGTCACAGTTGGTATCAGAGCCCGCGTTGGTTCCGAGGCTTTGGTAGCATAAGTCACTTGGAACCAAAACTCAGAATCCTAGGATAGAGATTTTTGAACGTAGAAGTGAGATGCATGGGTAGGTAGAATGGGTTTATCTGCTTTGAATTGTTTGTTTTCTATTACTTGCTATATGTATAACATGATTAGATCCAACCTAGAACCAAAATTTTAGAATGCCTCCGCGTAGAGATTCCGTTCGCGATGACTCTCCTCAGCGACGTATGCGGCTGTTGGAAGATGCCGTGCTCGCTATGGCTTAAAGAAATCCAAATAACCAAACTGTCTTCGATCGCATTGCTCGTCATCGACCCCCAACTTATGAAGGATCTTCCGACCCGGTGGTGCTAAGGAACCAGGAAGGGAGAATGGTTTCCTATTCAAGTATTAAATTGAAACCGGGAGTGAAGATGGTCTCGGCCATGAAGTTGAAGAAAATGACGATGAAGGGTGAGGAAGTATTCCTGTGTCGAATAAAGGATACCTCGGAAGAACTGAAGATCGAGGATATTCCTATTGTTCGAGAATATGCGGATGTGTTTCCTGATGAACTGCCAGGGATTCCACCAGGAAGGGATGTAGAATTTGCCATCGACCTAATTCCGGGGTCAGCTCCAATCTCTAAAGCTCCTTATCGGATGGCTCCCTCGGAGATGCGAGAATTGAAGACCCAGTTGCAAGAACTTGTTGATAAGGGTTTTATTAGACCCAGCATGTCACCTTGGGGTGCTCCGGTACTCTTTGTCAAGAAGAAGGATGGAAGCATGCGATTATGTATTGACTACCGTGAGTTGAATAAGGTGACCATCAAGAATAAATATCCCCTGCCAAGAATTGAAGATTTGTTTGATCAATTGAAGGGTGCAGGTGTGTTCTCTAAGATCGATCTGAGATCCGGCTATCATCAGATTCCGGTAAAAGAAGACGACATTCAGAAGACTGCCTTTCGGACAAGGTATGGGCACTATGAATTTGAAGTAATGCCCTTCGGTCTCACTAACGCACCAGCAGTGTTTATGGATCAGATGAACCGAACCTTCCACGAGCTCCTTGATGTGTGTGTTGTGGTATTCATTGATGATATCTTGGTATATTCGAAGAATGAAGAGGAGCATGCTAAGCATCTCAAAATGGTGTTGAAAGTATTAAGAGAGCAGAAGTGGTACGCCAAGTTCTCTAAGTGTGAGTTTTGGCTTGGAGAGGTGGCTTTTCTAGGCCATGTGATTACCAAAGAAGGTGTGAAGGTGGACCCGGCGAAGATTAAAGCCGTTCTTGAATGGTCCAGTCCTACTAATGTGACCGAAGTAAGAAGTTTTCTTGGTCTTGCTGGATACTACAGAAGGTTTGTGCACAACTTTTCAATTATTGCACAACCTTTGACTCAGTTGATGAAGAAGGACTGTAGGTTTCAATGGACTGCAGAATGTGAAGAAGCGTTCCAGATATTAAAAGAGAGACTTACTTCAGCCCCAGTTCTTGCATTGCCGACTGACGGAGTAGAGTATGAAGTGTTCAGTGATGCTTCCAAGTACGGACTTGGGTGTGTACTTATGCAGTTGGGAAAAGTGATTGCCTATGCTTCAAGGCAATTGAGGGTTCATGAAAGGAACTACCCGACTCACGATTTGGAGTTAGCTGCGGTGGTGTTTGCTCTTAAAATTTGGCGCCATTACTTGTATGGTGTGCCGTGCAAGATATACACCGATCATAAGAGCCTCAAATATATTTTCACCCAGAAAGAACTAAACATGCGACAGAGACGTTGGTTAGAGCTTATCAAGGATTATGACTTGACCTTGGAGTATAAGGTAGGAAAGGCCGACAGAGTCGCAGATGCATTGAGCAGAAAGAGCATCCATTCGGTGAACTTCATGAAAAGACTCCCTATTGATCTTTGCAAGGAGTTTAGCAAGTTGGAAATTGAAGTGGTCCAGAGAGGAGTGGTTCGGGCGAGTTTAAATGCAATCAGAGTGGAACCGGTATTGTTTGTAGAATTGAAAGAAAAGCAGTTGAGTGATCCCGTACTTCAGAAGATTCGTGCAGCGAAGGAGAAGGGTAATGCTGTAGATTTCAAGATTCTTGCAGATGGGAGTATGAAATTTAAAGGCCGATGGTGCGTGCCTAATGATTCAATGTTGAAAGAGCAGATCTTAAGTGAAGCTCATTGCACTCCCTACTCTGTGCATCCGGGAGGTGCGAAATTATACAAAGATTTGAAGATGCAGTTTTGGTGGCCTAGAATGAAGAAAGAGGTAGCTGAGTTTGTGGCCCGGTGCTTGACTTGTCAAAAGGTGAAAATTGAGCATCAGAGGCCTGGGGGATTATTGCAGCCCTTGGCTATTCCAGCATGGAAGTTTGACTCGGTTTTTATGGACTTTGTGTCGGGTTTACCAAAGGTTGCTAATGGTTTAGACACAGTGTGGGTTGTTATAGACCGTTTGACCAAGGTGGCTCGGTTTATTCCTATGAAGAAGACCTGGTCTATGGAGCAGTTAGCTGAGGCATATGCGAGTGAAATTATAAGGCTACATGGTGTGCCTAGGGAGATTGTGTCAGATCGTGACCCACGGTTCTTGTCACATTTTTGGACATCATTGCAAGAAGCTTTGGGCACTAGGTTGAAGTTGAGTACAGCTTTTCATGCTGCTACAGATGGACAGACGGAGAGGACAATCCAAACCTTAGAGGATATGTTGCGGTCATGTGCTCTTGACTTCTAGAAATCTTGGGTGAAATGTCTGAGTTTGGTAGAGTTCTCCTATAACAATAGCTATCATGCTAGTATCCGTATGGCCCCGTATGAAGCCCTCTATGGGAGGAAATGTCGTAGTCCGACATGCTGGGACGACATTAGTGACACATTGGTGTTGGGTCCGGAATTGATTCGGGATACAGTTGAGAAGGTGAAGGTGATTCAGGCGAATATGAAGGCTGCCCAAGATCGTCAGAAGTCTTATGCAGATCTCAAGAGAAGACCTCTTACCTTCGAAGTCGGTAGCAAGGTATTGCTGAAAGTATCTCCTATGAAGGGAGTGATGAGGTTCGGCAAGAGAGGCAAGCTCAGTCCCAAGTATATTGGTCCATATGAAGTGCTTGAAAGGATTGGGGAAGTTGCATATCGGTTGGCTCTACCACCGGAATTGGCAAAAGTTCATAATGTATTCCATGTTTCACAGCTACGAAGATATGTGAGCGACCCTTCTCACGTTATTGCTGTGGATTCGGTGGAGGTGGAACCCAATTTGACATATGAGGAGAAGCCTGTTCAGATCCTCGACCGTCAGGTTCGCAAACTCAGGAGAAAAGAGATGCCTTTGGTAAAGGTGCTTTGGCGTAGCCAGAAGTTTGAAGAGGCTACTTGGGAGCTAGAAGAGACCATGAGATCCAAATATCCGGAATTGTTTGCAACTAATCAAGGTTAGAACCTAGCTTACTCTTTTGTCCTTGAGTTTCGAGGGCGAAACTTTTTGTTAGTGGGGAGGATTGTAACGCCCCAGATATAAGTTGACTTAGTTATGTTGTGATGTGTGCATATGAGTGAGCATTTTTGCATTTAACCGATGTTTTGTATGCTTATAACAATTCGTAGGCTTTGGCCTAATGGTAGAGAGATGTGTTTAATAACTAGAGGTCTAGAGTTTGAACCCAACTTAGCTTAATTTAGTTATTTTCTTTAGGATTTATATTTTTGGTTTGGGAGACATAAAATCCCATAAAATCCGAAATTTCCTATTTTATATATCCCTTTTATTTAGTTTGACCAATTCAAATCAGAAACTACCAACTTAGTGGAGCAAATCTCTCCCACTTACCTTTCCTTCATCAAATCAACTTCTATTTCCTATTTAACACTACAAATTTCGAAATTTCCTCTAACCCTAGCTGAAATTTATTCTTTCTCTTCCTCTCTCTTTCACTCAAACCAGCCTTGCATCATTCTTGTGAATTCCGAAATTCCATTGTCTCAGTTGAGGAAATCATTCATCTTTCTGAAGGTAAGGAATCCCAATCGGTTTTATTCCATCTTTTAACTCCTTAGAAACTTGCTAAGAACTTTGTTCTTTTCTGTAATTTTCTGAAGTTTCTTCTCTTTGGGAATCATCGGATTAAGTTCGTGACCTAAATCGAGGAGCACCCTCTCCTAATTTCTGTTTTTACTCTAGTGACCGACCTCACTGCAATCGAGGTAACAAACAAACTCTAATATCGATTTAAAGCTTTCATAGATTGCATGATAGGTTCCTATTGATTGCATGGTGAGATAATAATCTTGTATATTGAAATTTAAGCATGTATGTTACTGGTATAAAATGGTGATAATTAGGTTAAGGGTTGAAAGAAATATGTATATGCATGTTTCGAATGGTTTTATGCTGGAACTGCTCAATTTCAGATTGTACAGGTTGTGGTAATTTTAGCTTTATTTTCGTTATATAACTCCGATTGGCATGATTCAATTTTCTGTGTTTTCCTGAGACATAAATGTACAAGGTTGTTTTATACTATTTTGGCAAATTCCGTGAGTAAAGTGCTCATATTCCCTATTGAAACTGCCTTATGTGCATTGTGCCGATTTTTCTTGAACTGCTGAATTTCAGATTGTACAGGTTGTGATAATTTTAGCTTTATTTTCGTTATATAACTCCGAATGACATGATTCAACTTTCTGTGTTTTCCTGAGACATAAATGTACAAGGTTGTTTTATACTATTTTGGCAAATTCTGTGAGTAAAGTGCTCGTATTCCCTGTTGAAACTGCCTTATGTGCACTGTGCCGATTTCCTGGAACTGCTGAATTTCAGTTTGTACAGTTTGTGTTGATTTTGGCTTTATTTTCTCTCTGTAGCTCCGTTTGCCATGAAACAAAATTCTATGTATTCCTGAAATTCTGATGTTCAATGTTGCTTTATATTATTTTTGCTAAATCAGTGAGTAACACATCTGTTTTGTCTGTTGAAGTCAGACTATGTGCAGTGGTCTGAAGTGAATTTACAGATTGCATGTTTTTAGTGTTTCCTTGATATCTTTTGCTATAGGAATCCGAATTGCATGATTTAAGTTGGCCTGTGTTCCTGAGATGTAAGGCTAAATTTTCCTTTGTATTGCCATGCTGAATTCTGAGTCTAACCTACTGGAATATTATGTGCAAGTTGAGGCATGAACTATGAATTCTGAAATTGTCACCTTAGGCCTGAATTTATTTTTAATGTGTGTAAAGCATAATTTGATTCTAGAAATTTTATGCTAGAACTCATGACATGAAATATAATAATTGCAAATATGATTTAGTAGATTAATACATGTTAGAATTATGAAATTGAGTTTGGGGTAAGTCCCATTTTATTGGTACCTTGTGTTTATTGAGGTATTGTGCTATGTTTTGGGAATAAGACCTATTTTAATGGCACCCTTTTGATATTGGTATGATTATAGTAATTAATTTGAGTTGTAGTGATTTATACAGTTGTGTTTTGGTTAGTTTGGCAAAGTGTTTACCATGTTTGATTGGTAGGCACTAGGACAGCACCCCAAATTCCGAGGTAAGCCCTAGGTTCATGGCACTCGGTGATGTAAGACCTATGTTAATGGCATTATGATGTAAGACCTATGTTCATGGCATTCTGAGGTAAATCCTAGGTTCATGGTACTCAATGTGTTAAGGAGGTAAGTCCTAGGTTCATGGCTCTCCGCAGAGGTAAGCCCTAGGTTCATGGCACTCTGCAGCGTCTGCTGCCAAACTCCCTATAAGCACAAGTGTATAGGTTAATGCAATGAGTTGTACGCGTATACATAAGTTGATGTTAATCAATGGTTAAGAATGTAATTGCATGTTAATGTTGATTACAATGTGATTTTGATGCTTGGCTGTGATAGTGAGGTTTGTAAGCTATCTTGTGACTTTGGAATTTGTGTATTAGGAAACTAATAATGGTTATTGTGTAAATGAAATAACGTCATGTTCATGATACAATTCCTTGTTCTAAACGGTTGTATGCATCTAGTTTGTATGACTTGACTTGGAATTTTATTCTTTGATTAATGATTTGCTACTTAAATGATATGATCTATGTGATATGTGTTGGAGCGGCTTGTTAAACGAGGTACGTTCCCTATTACAAGGATTGTGAGCATAAGTATGTACACTTGTATGAATGATGATTGTTGTTTATTACCCTTACGGTGCTTGATTAATTAATATAACATATATTTGTGAACTGTCATCATTTTATGCAAACTTTAAATTGATGTTTGGGATTTGTTAGTTACTCGTCACTAAGTGGCACTGTTGATATTTTCAGAGTATGCCGGTGATGATTGAATGATGCCTGACGCCCGTCCTTGGGATTGTGTGGAGGGATTGCTTTGAGTAGACATTAAATAGTTGTTATGAACATTTTAGAATTGAGATTTTCAGATTTTCTAAACTTTTAGGTTTTTGTCATTGAAGTATTACTCGTATTGAATTATTATTTATCACTTAGAATTAAATTTGGGAGTACGTATTTTATGAACACGTGTAGTATTAATCAGAGGCATAATTGGATGTTTCTTTTATAATGATGTCCTAGACTTTATGTAATGTTTTCCGCCATTGCATGCTAAGAAAGTTAGGGATGTCACACCTGATCCCTAAGATCGTCTCATCTTAGCCTAAGTCCTTCATTGCGAAGCACCCACTCAACCACTGCTTAACCCCTTGCAGTGTTGGTATGTCACTTCCAATGATAAGGATGTCATCAACATACAGCACTAGGACGGTGGAAACGCTCCCACTAACCATCTTATACACACAGGGCCTTTAACTTGAAACACCGCTTGCAACCTATCACCTTAGCACCCAAAGGTGGATCCACCAAGTTCCATACTTGGTTATCGTGCATAGATTGCATCTCAGCCTCCATGGCTTTGCTCCATTGATCTGAGTGTGGGCTTTCAACAGCCTCCTGATAGGTCTTGGGCTCCTCTTGGTCAACGACCATAAGGTCCCCATCATCAATCACGAGAAAGCCGTACCTCTCTGGCTGATGACATGTCCTACCAGACCTTCTAAGGTCCTGTGCAACCGTTTCTGGTTCCTCAATTTCTTGAGTAGTCAGATTGGTTCCCGAAGCATCCTCAGCAGTAGCTGCAAGAGTTTGTGAGTCTTGAACTTCTAAAAGTTCAACATTACTCCCACTGTCTCTCTTGGAAAGGAATTCCTTCTCCAAGAAGACTGCATTTCTGGCTATGAAAACTTTGTTTTCGGCTGGATCGTAGAAGTAATAACCCTTAGTTTCCTTAGGGTAACCCACAAACTGGCACTTAATAGATTTGGACTCGAGTTTGCCACTTGTCAATTTCTTAACATGTGCATCACAGCCCCAAATCTTCAAGAAGGAAACATTGGGCTTTCGGCCTTTCCATAGTTTATATGGCGTTCCCTCAACTGCCTTGCTTGGTGTATTATTAAGAATGTAAGCAGCTGTCTCTAAAGCATATCCCCAAAAGGAGACAGGGAGTGTAGCATGACTCATCATCGAGCGGATCATGTCAAGTAAGGTCCTATTCCTCCTCTCTGACACTCCATTCCACTGGGGTGTACCAGGAGGAGTGAGTTAGGATACAATCCCACACTCTCTAAAAAAATGAGTCAAACTCTTGGCTCAAATATTCACCCCCTCGGTCAGACCGAAGTGGTTTTCTTTTCTTGCCAAGTTAGTTTTCTACTTCATTCTTAAAGTCCTTGAATCTTTGGAGAGTCTCAGACTTATGCTTCATCAGATACACGTAACCATATCTGCTGAAGCCATCCGTGAAGGTGATGAAGTACAGAAAACCAGATCTAGCACTAGTGCTCATTGGGCCACATACATCGGAATGTATTAGCTCCAATAACTCTGAGGCCCTTTCAGCAGTTTTGCTAAAAGGCGCCTTTGTCATCTTGCCTCTCAAACAAGATTCGCATGTGTCATAAGGCTGGATGTCAAATGACCCTAGCACTCCACTAGAGTGAAGCCTAGCTATGCGCTTCTCATTTATATGGCCAAGTCGACAATGCCAGATGTAAGTAGGATTAATTTCATTTTGTTTAATCCTTTTAGTATTTATGTTATAGATTGAACTTTCACGTTTTAGATCAAGGATATATAAGCCATTTTCAAGAAATGTTGTTCCATAAATAATATTGCCACATTGCATAGAAATTCTACCATGTCCAATATTAAATACAAAACCAGAAATATCCAACAAAGAAACGGAAATAATATTCCTACGCATCGCAGGTACAAAATAACAATTTCTTAGTTCCAAAACAAGTCCACTAGGCATCTCCAAGAAATAATCTCCGATCTCCATGGCCTGAACCCAAGCACCATTTCCGACTGGAAGATCTACTTCTCTAGATCCTAATAATCTCCTATTTCTTAGACCCTGCACATTTGAACAAATGTGAGATCCACATCCAGTGTCCACGACCCAAGATGTAGAAATAGCCAGATTAATCTCAATAACATAAATACCTGAAGCAGTAGTTTTGCCCTTCAGTTGCTCCCTTAGCTTTGGACATGAGCTCTACCAGTGCCCCTTCTCATGACACTCATGGCAAACATCGTCAGGAGAAGCAACCCTTGCTTTAGGTTGGGCCACCACCTTTTTGCCCTTAGCCTTGGCCTTTTGGGCCTTAGCCTTGGCCTTAGATTAGGCCTTTCCCTTAGCAATGGGCATATTGCCCTTGTTTACCAGCAATACTTCAGGAGTCTTCTTAAGAGACTACTCAGCAAGCTTGAGCATGCCATGTAGCTCAACAACCAATTTATCCAACCCTTGCATATGGTAATTCATGATAAACTGGTTGTAAGACTCAGGAAGTGACCCGAGAATAATGTCTATTGCCAAGTCCTGCGGAACTGGCGAGCTGAGGCGGGCAAGTGTATCAATATACCCCTTCAACTTTAGCACATGAGTGCTAACAAAAGTCCCAGCTGCCATCACAGTCGTGCAAAGTGCCTTAGTTGTCAGGTAACGTTCCTGACGAGCCTGATCTTGGAACATCTTTTTAAGCTGATACATCATCTCATAAGCATGCTTGTCCATGAACTGCTTCTGAAGATCAGAAGCCATGGTACCCAGCATGAGGCCCGAGACATCTCGGTCATCCCTCACATGCCGATTGTACTGCTCCACCATCGCCGTGGTGATGCCTCGACCTGTGGGAGGGCCGGCTGGTAAAGGAGCATTCAGTACATACTCTTTAGACTCTTGTCTAAGAACTATTTGTAAGTTCCTAGCCCAGTCCAGGAAGTTAGTCCCCAAAAGCTTCTCCTTCTCTAAGAGTGACCTAAGTGAGAGTGAGTTGTTGTTTGTTGCAGCCATTTAAATTGCTTAACTGAAATGGAATTATCTACATGGAAGAAATCATTGCTTGAGTTAGAAATAAAGGACTTTTAAGCCAATTCAAATTAATAATCCGATTTAAATTTGTTTGTTGGTGTTGTTAATTGGCTGACTTGACCAAGATCCACAACTTATCAATCACTGGCTGAACTAGGGCTCGCTAACCAACCATTGAGTCGTTTGGTAGGACAACCTATCCAATCCTTCCACGAAGGACTCTTGGTTTGATGGGCTTATTGACACTTTACCCATCTGTGCTTAGGGCCCGCTCTGAGCTAATGCTACCCATGTTGAGTCAAACCACCATTCACATGTTAACCATACCAAGTATCTTAACCCTCGACGGCCCACCGAATACTACAATGTACCAGCTAGGGCATGGCGCATATTGCAGCATCAATGGGAGGAAGAGGTGTGAATGTGGGAAGCACTTTTAAGCGACTCAATATTTTAATTTCCGAATTATAATTAAGTGATACGGCTTAGCATGCATAAACGCGGGTAATAATTTGGTGATCCATACATCCATATTATATGACAAATGCAATAGCATACTTAATTTAAAATAAATGAGATTCTATGGGCCTTTAATTACAACCTAATGAAAAACTAGATATCCTATCTAATTCTTCATGGGCCGGACTGCAATCCTTCTTGGGCTCCCACCATGGGCTTGCTCCATTTGGGCCTTCCTCCATACTTGATGCAATTACAATAATTTTGTAAAATAAAATCTATTCTAAAATTACATCAAAATAAAAAAATGGCATGCAGGCCATATTTCCCATAATTAAATTACAACCGATAATAATTTAGGGCCCATAGAACTCAACATAACATTTCAAACAAAGTACCTGTCGTGCACATACATACCAATATGATGCATGATCATGGCATTCCAAATTATAAATATAAATGTTAAGCCGAGTTACTTAGGGTGAAATCGCCAATTTTAACAAATGTGACTAAGGCCCATAAAGGCCCAATGGATAACATCCATAAATGCAAAATTAACAATTTTGCTCCTACTTGAATTTGGGTTGTCACAAATTTAAAATTTAGCTCTCCCAATTTTAACCGGTGTCATGGTTTATTGGGCCAATTTCACAAAGTCCATATTCAATTTAATATGCAAACAATTAAATTAAATATGCATGCCAACAAAATAAATAATTTAAACACAAATTAATTTAAAAATTTAATTTCATTTGCATTAGGGTCGGGGATAAAAAAGACCCGCAAAATCCAAAACCGGACCCAAAACCCGCGCACGGCGCTGCTGTCCGGAGACAACAGCGTGGCAGCAGCCAAGCTGCTGCCTGACGGCGGCAAGCAGCAGCAGCTGCAATTTGGAATCTTGCGATTCCAAATTGCAGTAAAACAAATATATAACCTTTTTTTTTAATCATAAAAAAAATCCATCCAAAAATAAATAATCAATAAAACAATAATTTTTAAGATGGAAACCAATTGGGGAAAATAATCAAAAACCCCAATAAAAAATTCTAGGGTTTATCAAAATCAAAACCAATTGAATAAAACCCTAAAATAACAACCTTGAAACTCATTCTTTCTTCAAGAATGCTTTCAAGAACCAATTCTAATCAATATAATGGACAAAACCTAGGCTCTGATACCACTGTTGGGATTCGTCATTGGAAAAATAACGTGGCGCAGCGGAAAATACACCGTTTAAAATTTCCTAGAATCCACCTATCGTGTCCAATTACCATTGATTAGAATAAAATCAAATAAGAATCAAGAGAGATTAACTCACCGGATTCGTCTCCTCTAGAGACTGCTGTAGAATCGTTACTTGAAACTGCGATCTCCAATGTCTGATGCATGACCAACTATTGAGCGGGAACCGGTGCTAGCCGAAGACGAGAAGGAATGGAGGTTTAATGCTGGGATTTTCGGCTGTTTTGGGGCTGCTATTGGTGGCTGAAATTTCCAGCAATTAATTAGAGTTGAATTAGGTTTTTCTTCCTTAAGTGTGCCCTTATATAGACACCTTGTCTAGTTGGGTTTTAATTAGGTTAATTAAACCCAAGCCCACTAGGATTATAATTACATAAATAAACTTTAATTAAAAAGTATATACTATGTAATTTAATTCCATTTGGCTTAATTTAATTACCCCTAAATAAAATTAAATCACACTTAAGTTAATACAACACATGTATTTAATTTTCCTACTTAGGAAAATTATTTAATTAATTGTTTACTTTATGCAATTCAATTAATTGATAAATTAATTAATTACATTTTGTAAACTTATTAATTAAATTAAATTCAACCCAATGTCAATTAATTACCTTGACACCGAATGTCAACTAATTAATTAACGCATTCCTTCCAATGTACATTACATGTACAATTTCTATAAGTTCCAGCTCAGTTGATCTATGTGCATGATCCTATGGGTCTGTCTTTATGTTGGCAGTAGGCCCAAGGCCCACAGACTGTAAGTGGGTTCTAGCAAACCATTACAGCCCCCAATTAAGACAGAGATGCAGCAGTCTTTAGAAGACACTCACCCGGTAGTAATCTCATAGTGTCCTTTGCCTAACGATATCGATATGAATAAACAAGAGGCATGGTGTCTGTCATCCTCTTCTGTTGTTTATTATATTTCTTGATCTTGAGTTGACTGATTAATCAAATAAGCAACCAACTTATTTGGGTATGGCCATACACTTATCAGTCCCATTCATCAAGTGGCCAATGATATCATCTCAGTGTTACCCGAGTGGCAATTCCATCACTTCATCATCAATATCAACATGTTCACCGGTCCACCCAATCATACCCATATTTAGCATCCTTTTACAGACCTGTTAGGCGCATATCAAAGTGAACCGGATTCCATATCGATATTATAATGAAATCTGGTCTGAGGACAAAAGAGACCTACTCAAGAAAGACCTATGACATGACAACCATGTGGCTTTCTTGTGCGAATCGATCCAGTCCCATGTCAATGACATGTACCTATATTCATGACTGACTATACAAGTACTATGGCTAGTTAAGAACTACCATATAGTCATCGAATTTACAAGTCTGTGGTTCTATTCGTTCCCACGATTAGAACAGACTTGGGATAGGTTTTATGATTATCAATCAATGGATGCTCTACTCATATTATAGCACAAGATATAAATGAAATAGATTAATTGCCTTTATTAATGTGACACAAATAATGTATTCATACATGACTCTTAATGTATCATACAAAATACAAGAATCCAATGCCCTAAGAACTAGGGCACACCAACACTTATGTGGATGAAATCAAAATCAAGTTTAACTAAATAGTGTATGTCTCTTCTAGAGGTGGCTGAAGAAGCCAAGCAAGATTTCCTCCATGCTCACGTACACAAATACTGGAACCTATCCTAGCTTGAAAACAAAACAAAATTGCAGAATTAATGCTATCAAGATAATGTTCGTGCCCAAAATCACAAAGCTAGGTTATGGATCCAAAGGAAGAAGAGGAGAAAATGGGTTTCTCACTGAAGCCGTCCTCACACGAGATTGATTTGATTGAGTGATTCACTTGTCGCCCCTCTATGTTCCTGTAAGCAGAGTCTTCTCAATGGGACTAGAGTGATCTAGGACCAATGGTTTCGCTTTTGTGCCAAAACCCTTTTGCCCAAAGGGAGAAGATGATGTGATGGTGGCTAGGATATGACCATTAGGTTTTAGGGTTTTACATTTTCTGTTCATGTATGAAACATAATGACAAAATAGCCAAATATAAATATCCATCATGATTTACATATATTATGATTTAACCAAACTTACCATATGGTAACTTTGAAAAACCATAAAACCAATTTCTCATCATAGCTTATTTTATTTTATTTGGACTTAACAATTAATCCTATAAAATAAATAATCCAATAATCATTAATTAATATGTATCCAATACATATCAATTGGTCCATCATAAAGCCCGCCTAAACTCCTAAGCATGTGATCCTGTAGGCCCATCCGTATGTTGGCCATGGGCCCGAAATGACAATCAGCCCATAAATTGTTAGTGGGATCTATCAAGCTGTTACAACCCCTAATTGGGATGGAGATGTCAAAATCAAAACAACATACACCTGTTGTATTCTTATATGATCCTTTACACATTTGATATTGGTGTCCTACACAAGGCATGGCACTATCATCCTTCTAAGTGCTATGACATTTACTTGACATCCAAGTAGACTCATAAAATCAAATAAATGATTATCCAATAATCATTCTATTTGGGTACGGCCGTCCACTACTCACTCTCACTCGTCAAGCGACCGGTGATATCATCTCTTCAGTGAAGAGATAGGCAATTCCTTCACACTGCTCCTAGTCCTAGTATGGTTCCTAATATACCCAATGTACGCATACTTGACACCCAGTTACGGGCTCGTTAGTCGCACATCAAAGAATACGAGGTCAAATCCAAGAGTGTGGTAAGATTGGATCTAAGGATCCCATATCAGCAATACATGTGAAACACTTATGACACTAGACCATGTAGTGTTCTCATAAGTGGATCGATCCAGTACACTATTCACGAACATATACATATGTCCTTGATAGACTTTCTAATTCCTATGGTCGATAAGACACCACCCATCCCATAAGGAACATACTAGTCTTTAGTTATATTCATTCCTACGATTATAATAGACTAGGGATAACTTTAAAACTATGTTCTTTAAACTCATAGTCTTATTTGTTCAGTACACACTACTAACAAACATGAGTGAACACCAGTTTATGGATTCTCAATATTTATTAATTGCACAAGTAATTCAATAAATATGATTATGCCTTTTATTAATATAGAGTAAATGTGTTCTCATACACAAAATAAACAAAGTACATCATATAGGGACTAGGGCATAACCAAACAATCTTCCACTTGCACTAGTCACTACTATGCAGGGGCCTAATCCCTATAGATCTAATACCACCATCATGCTTGGACTGTGCCAATGCCTTGGTCAAAGGATCAATGATGTTATCCTCAGAAGAAACCCTACAAATCTTCACATCCCTTCGATTGACTATGAGATGGAATCTCTTGAGTATGTGCTTGGATCTTTGATGTGACCATGGATCCTTAGCTAGTGCTATGGCCCCGTTGTTGTCATAGAAGAGGTCAACTGGGTCTAGGATGGAGGGAACAACTCTTAATTCAGCGATAAACTTCCTAATCCAAACAACCTCCTTTGCAGCATCCGATGCAGCAATATACTTAACTTCTATGGTAGAATTAGCAACGGTGTTACAACACCCCCATTCAGCATAAAAACATAACCAGACTATGATCTAAAGTCATTGGCATCTGTTTGGAAGTTAGCGTCAATGTAACCACTTACAGTGTGCTCTTCCTGACCACTAAACACTAAGAAGCTATCCTTAGTCCTTTTAAGGTACTTTAGGATGGCTTTGACCGTGGTCCAATGGACCTTACCCGCTGTTGGTATAGATTGGTCAAAATCAGTGCATGTGTGACATCAGGTTGGGTACATAACATAGCATACATAATGGATCCAATTGTCAAAGCATAGGGAATCACATTCATGTATTTCATATGGTCTCTTGTGGAGGGAGAGTCCTTCTTACTCAAAGTAAGACCATGACGAAATGGTAAGAAACCTTTCTTCGCATTTGTCATGTTGAACCTTTCAAGGACTTTGTTTATGTACCTCTCCTGACTCAAGCCTAGATACTAAAGAGATCTATCCCTGTAGATCTTTATACCCGGTATAGTCTCTGCTTCGCTTAAATGACTGTAACCGCTTAAATGACTTAATGAATACCCGCACGGGTGATGCAAGAGCCACACGTCTATTGCATAGTGAGTAGCACGGCTGTGGTTTCTGTGAAGTCTTTGGTTTTTTGCCTTTTCCATGGACTACAGCCACACGGATGTCGATATAGCCACACGAGTATTGTGTAGTGAGCCGCATGGCTGTAGTGTTTTAGTTGGTAAGGTGTTTTTCTGGTCAGCTGTGCCAAAGCCACTAAGAGCCACACGTCTATTATCTTCAGCCACACGGCTATAAATCTTTTGTTTTGTATAGCCACGTGGCTATTGATCTGGGGGCCAGATTTTCGGCATTTCTTTCTCGGACCTGTTTTATGGTTTTATGGGTTTCTGTGTGGCTCAGGATGGTGAATTTTAAACTCATTTTTAAAATTTACATGTTTAATTATGGCATTGGATGCATATGGTTTCTTGGTTGAGATTTTATCATATTGGATATGTTAAAATTGAAATTGGTAAAGGAAATTGATTCGAGAGGTTCTAACACAAATCTCTAAATGGCTAACTCAGGTTTTCTTGGTCGTCGCATTCTAGTGGGAGACAATAAGATTGGTCTATGGGCCTTGGGCCCAAGCCTATCACAAGACTTAGACCAAGAATCCCAAAATTGGCAATTTCCATGACAAATATGGCAAATAAAATTGGTTAACATAATCATGCATACTTTACTCCAATAAATGTGATTTGATTGGATGTTGTGATGTATGTTGTAATTTGATTAGCTGTTCATTTCATGGGCTCTTTTAAAGATGGATTGTAAATTCGGTTTTTGGTTATTGCTACTTGCGTGCCATTAAATTTGCTATAATTTTTCTTTTATTTAGAATAGTTAGAAAAATTGTATTAGGCCAAATTCTTTTGTAATTTGCAAGTCCAAGCCTAGAAGGTGTATGAGCCTGGAGATGGTGTCCATGCCCAGCCTATTGGAGGATCTAGCTAGTATAGGATGCTAGTTGTTCTAATAGGTTGTATTATGGGCCCATGATATGTCACATTTACATATATCTTTTACGCATGTTATATATGTTCCCACGTTTGCATGTAAGCCCGTTTAAACTGAAATGATTCCATCAAATATTAAGTCGTTTAAAAGTGCCTTCCATATTTTAACAAGTCATATTTTAATTAATTTATTTATTACACCATGCAATAATTAAATTAATATAAATATGACAATAGCTCCTTTAATTAAATATATAACCAATATATGTTTAGGTCCTAAACATTCGATCTTGACCCTGTGCGTCTGATCCGGTAGGTTCATCTTTATGTTGGTAACGGGACCCAAATCTTTGGACCCACAGAGTATAGATGGATTCTACCAATCCATTATAGTCCCTAATTAAGATGAATATGTCTTTTGGATATATATACCTTGTAGCATTTTTTTCTTATACATCCTATGCCTATTAGATATCTTTGTACTGGTAGAACCATGACCAAGTCATCCCCTATGGCTGCAAGTACGTTTCTTGATACCGAGTAGACTGGAGAATATCAATCACTTAATCATCCAATGATTAAGTATTGGGCTTGGCCAAGCACTTCTCAGTCTCACTCATCAAGTGGCCAGTGATATCATGATCTCATTTAAGAGATTGACATTTTCCTTCACCTTGCCTATGATCCTTAGGTATTCACTGGCATACCAAATCATACCCATACTTTGCACTCTTTTACGAGCCCCGTTAAGCATATGTCAAAGTATGTTAGATCATCCTTAAGTCCATGGCAACATCAGGTCTAAGGATCCAATATAAGTGCTACCAAAGATTCACTTGTCTTATAGGGGTTAAGTGAAATACTCTAGTGGATCGATCTAGTACCATGTAACCTAACATGTACCCATCTCTTTGATTGGTATTCCATGTCCAATGGCAGGTGGGATGCCACCATACAATCAAAGACCATGCTAGTCTTTAGTTAGTATCATTCCCATGATATAGCGGACTAGGTATATTTATAGTTAAGTGTACTCTCAGTCCTACTTGCTAGGAGATGCTCCTAAGAAACAAGAGTATGACTTAACTAATGGATACTCTATAACTATTAATTGCACAAGAAATTAATAAAATAGATTAATTCCTTTTATTAATTATTAAAATCCGATTACATTGTCAAAGGGACTAGGGCACGCACTAACAATCTCCCTCTTGCACTAGTCCCCGTAGTGTAGTGGTCTAATCCCTATAAATCTCACATGACCTTTAAACTTAGACTAAGCTAACTATTTGGTCAAGGGATCTGCAATGTTATTATCGGACCCAACCTTAAAAATTTTAACATCCCCTCGCTTGATAATCTCCCGAATCATATGAAATCTCCTGAGTATGTGCTTGGATTTCTGGAGTGACTGAGGCTCCTTAGCTTGTGCGATTGCCCCATTGTTGTCACAAAAGAGGTCAACTAGGTCTAGGATCGAGGGAGCAACTCCTAACTTAGTGACAAACTTCCTAATCCAAACAACTTCCTTTGCAGCTTCTGAGGCAGCAATATACTAAGCTTCTATGGTAAAGTTGGCAACTATATCTTGCTTAGAGCTTTTCCAGTAGATAGCACCTCCATTCAACATGAATGTAGACCCTGGCTGTGATCTATAGTCATCCACGTAACCACTGACTGTAAGTCTTTCCTAACCACCATACACTAGAAAGCTATCCTTAGTCCTTTTCAGGTACTTTAGGATTGTTCTGACTGCTGTCCAATGGGATTCACCTGGATCCTATTGGTATCGACTAGTCATATTGAGTGAATGGGAGACATCAAGTCTAGTACATAGCATACATGATGGATCCAATAGCAGATGCATATGGGATCCCTTTCATATGCTCCCTCTCTTCCTTATTGCAAGGATAATCCTTCTTGCTCAGGGTCAACCCATAACACATTGGTAAGAATCCCTTCTTAGCATTGGTCATGTTGAACCTAGCAAGGACTTTGTCTATGTACTTTTCCTGACTTAGGCCTAAAAGCCAAAGTGATCTATCCCTATAGATCCTAATACCCAATATCATTTCAGCTTCCCCTAAGTCCTTCATATGTGAAACATTTACATAAACACTACTTTACCCTTACGGTGATGTGACATCATTTCCAATGAGTAGGATGTCATCGACGTATAAGACCAAGAATGTAATCATGCTCCCAGTGATCCTCTTGTATGCATAAGGCTCATCTTTATTCCTGACAAAGCCATATTCCTTTATAGCTTCATCAAAACGAAGGTTCCAACTACAGGATGCCTGCTTAAGTCCAAAAATGGACCTTTGTAGTTTGTATACCCCTTCAGGATATTTTGAATCAACAAAACCCCCCGGATGAACCATGTAAACATCCTCTTAGAGGTTTCCATTAAGGAAAGTAGTTTTGACATCCATTTGCCATATCTTATAGTCAAACCATGCAGTTATGGCAAGTAATATCATGATGGATTTAAGCATAGTGACTGGTGAGAAGGTTTCATCATAGTTAATTCTATAGACTTCTTTGAAACATTTTGCAACCAGCTGCCCCTTAAAGGTGTTGTTGGCCTTTAGCTTGTAGCACCACTTACAACTAATTACCTTAGCACTTGGAGGTGGATCAACCAAGTTCTAAACTTGGTTATTGTACATTGATTGCATTTAAGCTTTCATGGCTCCAAGCCATTGAGCTGAGTTGGGGCTAGCTATAGGTCAACGGCTCTTCATGGTCCTAGACCATAAGAATGTCACCCTTAGCCACAAAAAACCATATCTTTCAAACTGTTAATGGATCCTACCAGACCTTCTAGGCTCTTGTGTGACTAGTTTAGCCAACTCAATTTCTTGAGCACTTGATCCAATCTCCGAGTCATCCTCTATAGGTATTTGTGGTTGCTGAAACTTCCTGAGTTCAACACTACTCCCGCTATCTTTCTTAAAAATGAATTCCCTTTCATGAAAGAAACCCTTTCTAGATATGAACACTTTGTTCTCAGCCGGGTTGTAGAAGTAGTACCTTTTAGTTTCCGTAGGGTAACCCATAAATAGGCACTTATTAGTCTTTAAGGATAGTTTGTCCACACTCAATTTCTTGAGATGGACCTCACATCCCCAAATCCTTAGAAAAGACAAATTTGGTGCCCTCCCAATCCATAGTTCATATGGTGTCTTTTCAACTGCCATACGTAATGTATGGTTTAGTATAAAAGTTGCAGTTTCTATGGCATAGGACCAGAGCGATTTTGGAAAAGCAGCTTGTCTCATCATTGAGCGGACCATGTCTAACAAGGTCCTATTCCTCCTTTTAGACACCCCATTCCATAAGAGGTGTTTCAGGAGGAATGACTTCAGAGACTTTCCCGCACTCTCTCAAATTTGAATCAAACTCTAGGCTCATATACTCACCACCCCGATTCGACCGGAAGGCTTTGATATTCCTACCTAATTTGTACTTCATTCCTAAAGTCTTCCAACCTATCAAGGGCCTTAGATTTATACTTCATTAGGTAGACATAGCCATATCTACTAAAGTCATTTATAAAGGTAATAAAGTACAAGGACCCAATTCTGGATGTAATACTCATGGACCCACACACTTCTGAGTGTATCAGGTCCAATAAGCCTAAAGCCCTTTCAGCTTTCTTGTTAAAGGGGCTTTTAGTCATTTTGCCACATAGATAAGACTCATATATCCCATAAGACTCCAAGTCAAATGAGCCTAGTAGTCCATTTTGGTGGAGCCTAGATACATGTTTCTCATTTATGCGACCCAAACGATAGTGCCAGAAATATATAGGATTTAACTCATTAGGTTTTATCCTTTTAGCATTTATGTTGTAAATTGGATTAGGTTCAGAAAGATTAAGGATATAGACCATTATTTTAAAGCCCTTTTCAGTAAAAAAAATGTCACCATAATAGATACTAATTTTATTACATCCAATGTTAAAATTGTATCCTTCAATATCCAAATAAGAAATGGAAATAATGTTTCTGCACATGGCAGGTACAAAATAAACATTCCTCAAGATTAGAACCAATCCTATGGGCATCTCCAGATGATACTCTCCTGCTTCAATGGCTGCAACCTTAGCCCCAGTGCCAACATGGAGGTTCACCTCGCCAGACCCCACCACCCTCCTATTTCTTAGCCCCTGCCCATTGCAACAAATGTGAGAGCCACATCCAATATCCAATACCTATGATGTAGAAATAGTAAGGTTTATGTCACAAAAATAAATACCTTATATGGAAGAAGCAACCATGTTCTTCCTTTGCTCTTCCAACAATTAAGGATAGGTCCTCTTCCAGTGCCTAGGTAACTTGCAGTGGAAGCATACATCCTTAGCTAAGGGCTAGTGTTGGGGCAGATGAACATGCTTCTTACCTTTAGGCTTAGCCTTAGGTTTGGCCTTTCCTTTGCCCTTACCCTTAGCAATAGGGTGGTTCCCTTTTCTCACCATCAAAACTGTAAGAGTCTTCTTGATTGACTATTCTGCAGTTTTAGCATCCCATGCAACTTAGAAATAGTCTTATTCATCCCTTGCATGTTATTGTTCAGGATGAAAGGATTAAAAGACTTAGGCAAAGATCCTAAGATAGTGTCCATGGCCAACTCCTACGGCATTGGCATAACAAGGAGTGATAGATTCTCCAAGTACCCTATCATCTTGAGCACATAGGTGCTCACAAAAGTGCCTAGTGCCATCATGTAATGGTTAAAGGCCTTTGTTGTTAGGAACCACTCCTGATGGGCCTGTTCCTGGAACATCTGCTTTAAATGCTCCATCATGCCGAATGCCTCTATCTCCATGTACTGCTTTCATAGTTCAGGGACCATGGTTGCCAGCATGATGCAGGTCACATCCCCAGAATCCCTCCTGTACAGGTCATACTCTTCCACCGCTTCAGGGGTGGCATGCCTGCCAATAGGTTTCCTTGGTGCTGCTCTATCAATCACATATTCCTTACTCTCTTACCTAAGCACTATCCTTGGGTTTCTAAACCAGTCAAGGAAATTAGATTGATTCAACTTTTCTTTGTCCAAAATGGACCGCAGCATGAACTGCCCATTAGGAGGTTATGCCATTTCAAATCTACACATGGTCAAATAAAAGGACTTAAAAATTTCCATTTATTTGATTATAATCCCAAGAAAATCGAAGTTAGTGTAGCCAGGTAAAGTGGGACCAAGATCCATATATCACTATGACTTAGTCAAGATGAGCCCGGACACCTAAGCCACAGTTATTTAGGTAAACACTCTGCTTAATCCTACCAAGGGACTCTCGGTTTGGTGAGCCAATTGGCACTTGGCCTCACCTGTGCTTAGGGCCATGCTATGTCCTACTACCCATGTTAAGTCAAACCACAAATTGGATGCTTAGACATACCCAGTGCCCTTAACCCTTTACAAAACATGGATACCTCAATGCACCCGGCTTTGGCATGACCCACATTGAGTAACCTATACCCTAACAAGGTCTAATTATGGAAAGCACTTTAGCGACTTAACATTTAAGGAATTAATTTTAAAACTTTGGTCTTACAAAAATCCAATTTGCAGGTTTATAAAAAATTGGCTTAAATCATGCAATGCCACCAAAATGCACAAATAATTCACATTAATAAAATTGAAATAGAAATTAATTTGAAAATTAGTCCAAATGCATGAATAAATACCAATTTTGAAAAATTATATAAATTGCCAAAAGGAAATTGCCAACAATTTCAATTTATGATCTAGCTTTTGACAGGTTTAGGACTGAGTGTCAATTCAATCTAATTGTTCCCACTGAATGGGTGATCACTAAATTGGAACTTGGCCATTCAAGAAATTGTGCCAAACTTTCCCAAATATGTTTCCAACCAAAATCAATTTTACCTAAAATTAATTTTAAATAAATGCATGAATACCATTCATACAAAAACCATACGCATCCAATAAGCATAAAATAAACACACGAATTTTAAAACCAATTAAAGCACGTGTTGAGCCCCTGAAAATAAATAAAAACTCATAAAATTCCAAAAATTTAGGACTAAAAGCCGCGTGTCGGCACTGCTGTCCTCCATCATGGAGGCCAATCATTAAGCATTGAGTACCAAAGTTGATGGTATGGCCAAGGATTTGAAGGTAATCAAGAAGAGCACGACTAGTTTGGGATGTTGCATCCTTAAAAAATAGTCCTAAGGCTATGTTTTATATTTAAATCCTAAGTTTGAAAGATTAGTTAGACTTTTATTGACTCTACTTTCTTAAACTTTGATTAAGATTATCTAAAGGCAAGTGTAGTGAATTTAGTGACTTAGCTATGTAACTTGGCTCAAATTTATCATTGTTGAGCATTAAAATTAATTCGTTGAAAAGAGCACTTGGTCATGGTATAGATAAACTTATGGATACTATATTATGTTTGGTAGCTAGGTTGTCTTCATTTGTATTTTTCCTTGAGGACAAGCAAAGGTGCAAGTGTGGGTAATTGTTGTGAGCATAAAATGCTCATATTTTATGTTGTTTTATCTTTGTAAATATTTGTGTTTGTTAGTTTTTGTTAGGATTTCTTATTCTATGTGACGCTTTTTACGTGTTTTTATGACATTAGGAGTAACGAAAATCGGTTGGGGAAAGATCAAATGAAAAGCAAAACAATCATGTGAAAAGAGAACAAAGGAGTTGTAAGCAGCCGACCTTTTTGGAAGAGGGTGAAATACGGGGAAGCGAACCAGGGAAAAAAGAACTGAATTTGAATGTTTGTTTGTTTTGAAAAAGGGTTAGTATCTTACTTAGGAAAACCATTGATTTGTTTGGACATCCTTTTGTAGAAAAAATTTTATTTGAATGTGAGTTTTCGGAAAACTAGTTTTGTATTTTAGAAAATCCTATTTTATTGCTTAAAGATCTCAAAACCTAAATTTCAAGATCAGTGATAGAGTCACCACCTGGATCAGCTCATCCGGAAAATTCCGGTACAGCTTCCTACTGAGTGTAGACTGCCGTACCTAATCCAGAGATTTAGGGTTCGGGCAACTTACCTATTCAACCTCAAGCTTGCTTTCATTTATAAGTTCATATGACAATATTTTACTCACTTATTCTCTACCCATTTTATCTTTTGTTTTTAGCCTATGCTCGTTCAGATGACAGAAATATATAGCATAAAAATAAAGTGCTAAAAAGTAAACCATACATCCAAACCAAACGAAAATAAATAGAGGCCACTTATTACAACCCAAAAAGATAAAAACTCTCATTCTCACCAATACAACCACCTAGATATATGAATATCTAAAAATTACAATCGCCTAGGATACACGGATAATCTATTAAATACATCAAAAATGAAATAAAGAGAAATAAAAGCTACAAAACAGATGGGTTAGCACAATTATATCATAGATACAAGTAGGACTCATATAGGACAGAATAGGGAACATCAGGAAGTGGGAGCATGCATCTATGGGGTAACCTAGAAGTCCGGGCAACTTACTCGATTAGACCTGGAAAATTGTTTTAGAAATGCCTTGTAGGTTTTAATGCTTGAAAACAGTTTTGAAGACAATTTGGCTCAATTACATGCAACTTACTTCATTTGAGTGAGTCGAATATCCCGGAACTCGGTGTTCCATTCGTGGGGGTTCCTAATTCCAAATTTCCATCTAAGGTCCAAAAGCAGTAAACACGCTAAAAACATTTTGATTTTGAAGACAACATCACGTGACGACGTCCGTGTGAGTCATCCCGTGATTCTACCTCCATCTGGGAACTATAGCCGTGCGGCTCTAGTTAGAGCTGCATGGCTATAGCCACTACATCCATGCAGCTGTAGTATCTAAAACCCGAAATTGGTATTCTTCGCTTTGAAAATCACTATTTTAATTATTATTAATGATTTCTAAGGACTTTGAGGAACCTGGGAGTCTGATAAAGCTGGACAATGGATCTGATTTAAATCAAACAACCCCAAATTTCAAAAATCAAAATCAAAGAAACCGAAAATCTCATATTAATGTTCTAGGAAATCCAAAAACCATAATTCTGAATGTAACAGATGTGATTAGACCAAAATAGTTCATAACAGAATGATTAAAATGCGAAACTAACTGCTTTTGGTTGATTTGGGGCATTTCGAGTTTCTGCCCAGAAGAACACAGCTGTGCATCTCTAGAGTTACAGCTGCTCGGCTAACAGAACATTTTCGAAAATCCTTGCCCAGGAGCAATTGAAGTGGAAATCAAATACAACAAAAACAAATGAGGAAATTAAGTTTCTCACTAGAAATATCTCCTCTAGAGATGGCTGCAGAAATTGAATTCGATCTCCTCCATAATCCCGTACACGAATGGCTATCGAACGTGAACCCATGCTATTGGATTGTCAAAAGAGAGGAAAACCTTGCGAAAATTTTTTTTTCCTCTAGAATTCCCTTTATTGGCCAAATTCCCTTGGGGTTTTTAGCCTTCCATGGCCGAATTCCCTTGGTCGAATTTAGGCCCAAATTGGCTTTTGTTTTATGCGGGCTTTTCTCATTTAATCCCAAGTCTGAATTTAATTCTTTTGGTTTACTTTAATTGCAAATCTAATTTCAATTTAACATGTATGTGAATATATTATACCATATAATAAATTACATACCATCTAAATTAAAATTAATTTGACCAATTAATTTATATAAGGAATTAAATCAGACTCTTTATAAAATCAAACACATGTAAACCAATACATGTAAAATATTTCCACCCAGGAAATAGTCTCTTAAATTAATTCATTGAATTAATCATAAGAAAACCAATACAAATATTAATTAAATTATTTTGATCAATCCAATTAATCTATATAATATAATTAATGGAATCCTCTCTCTCCAGTGTGTATACACCAAGTATACGGTTGATCCTTTAAGTTCAAGCTCAGACATTCAATGTGTATGATCCTGTGGGCCCATCTTTATGTTGGTAGTGGGCCTATGATCCACATACTGCAGGAGAGCTCTAGCAAGCCACTACAGCCCCTAGTTAAGACAGAGATAGCAGTCCAACTGAAATTGAAACGCTGTAGTTTAAACTCGTATATCCTATGTCACCGATATCGGTGTCCAACACAGAGGCATGGAGTAATCACCCTCTTTTGTGTATGTACATTTGCTTGATCCAAAATGAACTGATTGTCACAAACAAGTTCTAACTTGTTTGGGTGTGGCCACACTCTTATCAGTTGCATCCATCGAGTGGCCAATGATATCTTCTCATTGGACTACTGAGTGACATTCCCTTCTGCATATCTATAGTCCTACCATGTTTACTGACATACCCGAACATACCCATACTTGTCACCCTATTACAGGCCTTTTAGGCATACACCAAAGTATCTCACTTCACATGCAACACCATAATATGGTTATGTCAAAAGACCCATACAAGTACTACACGAGAATCACTTGTGATACTATAGCATATGGATATCTCGTTTAGTGGATCTATCCAGTACCATGCCCCTTTGTATGTACCCATTAACTTGGTTGACATTCCATGTCCAATGGCCGGTAAGACACCGCTATACAACCAAGCTCATGATAGTCTTTGGTTCCATTCATTCTCATGACTGGAACAGACTACGGACGACTTTATAATCATATCATTTTCCCTATCCACGGTCTTACTGCCAAGTGCATGACACTTGTCAACATGGATATGGATATGTCCATTGGATACTCTATTTATAATAATGCATAAGGTATATGATAAATAGATTAATGCCTTTATTTATTGGCACAAATTGTATAATACATAAATCTCATAATAAAGTACAAATGTATGATACAAGAGCGAGGACCAATGCCTCAGGACTAGGGCATATCCAACAATCTCCCACTTGCACTAGTTCCAACTAAGCATGGGCCTAATCCCTATAGATCTAATATGACCCTCATGCTTGGGCTGAGCTAGTGCCTTGGTCAAAGGATCTCCGACATTATCCTCAATGTCCACTTTGTGTAATGAAATGTCACCCCTCTCGGTGATTTCTCATATGAGGTGAAACAACCTGAGTATGTGCTTCATGTTTTTATGTGACCGAGGCTCTTTAGCTTATGCAATAGTCCCATTGTTGTCACAGAAGATATAACTAGATCTAGGATAGTTGGTACTACTCCCGATTTAGTGATAAACTTCTTTATCCGTACAGCTTCCTTAGCTGCATCACACATTGCAATGTACTCAGCTTTTGTAGTAGAGCCCATGATGGTTGGCTTCTTGGAGCTCTTCCAGCTTACAGCACCACCATTTAGCAGGAATACATACCCATACTGTGACTGGTATTCATCCTGGTCGGTGTGGAAGCTTGCATCAGTGTACCCAGTAACTGACAGCTCTTCCTGACCTCCATACACTAAGAAGCTATCCTTAGTCCCATTAAGGTACTTTAGGATTGCTTTGACAGCCTTCCAGTGATCCTCGCCGAGATCCTACTGGTATCGGCTCATCATACTCAGTGCAAAGGCGACATCAAGTCTCGTTCATAGTATGGAGTACATGATTGATCCTATAGCTGATGCATAAGGGACCAACTTCATGTTCTCCCTGTCCTACCTTATCTTAGGATATTTCTTGTTGCTAAGTTTTAGCCCATGGCTCATTGGCAAGAAACCTTTCTTGGCCTGATCCATGCTGAATCTTTTTAAAACTTTGTCTATGTACTTGGCCTGACTTAGGCCCAGAAGCCGATTGGGTCTATCCCTGTAGATCCTGATCCCTACGATCATCTCAGCTTCACCTAAGTCCTTCATTGTAAAGTACTTACACAACCACTACTTTATACCTTGCAGTGTTGGTATGTCACTTCCAATCAGAAGGATGTCATCCACATATAATACCAGGAAAATGACAATGCCCCCACTAATCCTCTTATACACATAAGGCTCATCTTGATTCTGTATGAAGCTACATTCCTTTATGGCTTTATTGAATCTAAGATTCCAACTTCGGGATGCTTGCTTCAATCCATAAATGGATCTTTGAAGTTTGCATACCCTTTAAGGATGCTTTGGATCGACAAAACCCTTAGGTTGTGTCATGTACACATCCTTGAGTAGCTTTCCATCAAGAAAAGAGGTTTTAACATCCATCTACTAGGCCCCATAGTCATACCAAGCAGCTATAGCCAGCAGGATCCTGATGGATTTGAGCATAGCGACTGGTGAGAAAGTTTCATCATAGTCTATTCCATGGACTTGTCTGAAACTTTTTGCTACCAGCCTCCCCTTGAAGGTATTGTCAGCCTTCAGCTTGTAGCACCACTTGCAACCTATCACCATAGCACTCGAAGGTGGATCAACTAGGTTCCAAACCTGATTATCATACATAGATTGTATTTCCGCCTCTATGGCTTTACGCCAGTTGGCAGACTGTGGGCTAGCAATAGCCTCCTAGTAGGTTTTGGGCTCTTCCTCATCGAAGACGAGAAGAGTGTGATCATTGTTAATAAGAAACCCATATCTTTCTAGTTCCCAATGATCCCTACTAGACCTTCTAGGTCCTTGTGTGACCTGGGCTGGTGCTTCCTCCTGTGGAAGCTCCACCCTGGTCTTCGAGTTATCCTCTTCAGGAGTTTGTGAGCTTTGAACTTCCCTGAGTTCAACATTGCTCCCACTGTCTTTCTTGGAAATGAAATCCTTTTCAAGAAAGATCCCTTTTCGTGCCACAAACACCTTATTCTCGTCAGGGTTGTAGAAGTAATACCCTTTGGTTTCCTTAGGATAGCCCACAAACAGGTATTTATCGATTTTGGGTTCTAGTATGCCCCCTGTCAATTTCTTGACATGTGCATCATAGCCCCAAATCCTTAGGAAAGACACATTGGATGCCATGCCCATCCATATTTCATATGGGGTCTTTTCCACTGCCTTAGTCAGAGTATTGTTCAAAATAAGAGCTGTTGTCTCGAGAGCATATCCCCAGAAAGTTATTAGGATAGGCGTTACTCATCATTGAGTGGACCATGTCTAACAAGATCCTATTCCTCCGTTTCAACACCCCATTCCATTATGGTGTTCCTGGAGGAGTGAGCTATGGAATGATTCCATGCTCTCTCAGGCATGAGTCAAACTCTAGGCTCATATACTCGCCTCCTCGGTCCGAGCAAAGGGCTTTGATATTTCTGCCTAGTTGGTTCTATACTTCGTTCTTAAATTCCTTAAACCTATCAAGGGTTTCTGATTTGTGTTTCATCAAATAGATATAGCCATATTTGCTGAAATCGTCCATAAAGGTGACGAAGTACAGATGTCCACCTCTAGTGGCTGCAGTCATGGGCCCACATATGTCTGAATGTATTAGGTCCAATAAACCAGTAGCCTTTCCAGCTTTCTTGCTAAAAGGCTCTTTAGTCATTTTACCTCTCAAACAAGACTCGCATATATCAAGTGACTCCATGTCAAATGATCCTAGGATTCCAGCTTTTTGAAGCCTAGCTATACGCTTCTCGTTTATGTGGCCTAAACGACAATGCCAAAGGTAGACAGGATTATGTTTGTTGGGCTTAACCCTTTTAGTATTTATGTTCTAGACATGATTAGTTTCATTTAAATCTAGGATATATAGGCCATTATTTAATAGAGCTTCTCCATAAAATAATCCCTCTCTAGATAAACCAATTCTACCATTTCTAATAGTAAAATTAAATCCAAAAATATCCAAAACTGAAATAGAAATAATATTCCTGCATATAGCAGGTACAAAATAACAATGTTCTAGAATCAAAACTAATCCACTAGGCATCAACAAATGGTACTCACTGATCTCTAAGCTACCCTTGGTCCATTTCTAACCCCCAAGCCCACCTCTCCAGATCCCAGTGATCTCCTGTTTCTAAGTCCCTGCACATTTACAACAAATGTGAGAACCACATCCAGTATCCAATACCCAAGATATAGAAACAGTGAGGTTTATGTCTATTACATATATACCTGATGAAGACGCACCCAGGCTCTTCCTTTGCTCTCCCACCAGCCGGGGACAAGATCTCTTCCAATACCCGGCCTGCTTGCACTGGAAGCAGACATCCTCAAGACCGGCCTTGGGCTAGGCCTTAGCCTTCTTGGCCTTGGCCTTAGCCTTGCCCTTAGCAAGAGGAGGCTTCCCCTTGTTGACCAGCAGTACTGGTGGAGTCTTCTTGATCGACTGTTCAGTGAGCTTGAGCATCCCATGTAGCTCACTAATAGTACGGTTCATCCATTGTATGTTGTAGTTCAGGATGAACCTATCATAATAATCCAACAAGGACACTAAGATTGTGTCGACCGCCAGCTCCTGTGAGATAGGTGATCTGAGACTGCCTAAAGTATCCAAATTGTTAGTGTACCCTAGTTCTTAGGGTTGGATTCTTGTATTTTGTATTATACATTAAGACTCATTGTATGAATACATCATTTGTGTCACAATAATAAAGGCAATTAATGTATTTCATTTATATCTTGTGCTATAATATGAGTAGAGTATCCATTGATTGATAATCATAAAACCTATCCCAGGTCTATTCTAATATTAGGAACGAATAGAACCACAGACTTGTATATTCGATGACTATAAGATAGTCCTTAACAAGCCATATTACTTGTATAGTTAGTCATGAATATAGGTACATGTCATTGACATGGGACTGGATCGATCCGCATAAGAAAGCCACATGGTTGTCACGTCATATGTCTTTCTTAAGTAGGTCTCTTTTATCCTCAGACTAGATTTCATTACAGTATCAATATGGAATCCAGTTCACTTTGACATACACCTAACATATGGGTATGATTGGGTGGATAGATGAACATATTGATATTGATGATGAAGTGATGGAATTGCCACTCGAGTAACACCGAGATGATATCACTTGCCACTTGATGAGTGGGACTAATAAGTGTATGGCCATACCCAAATAAGTTGGTTGCTTATTTGATTAATCAGTCAACTCAAGATCAAGAAATATAATAAACATTAGAAGAGGATGACAGACACCATGCCTCTTGTTTATTCATATCGATATCTTTTGGCAAAGGACACAATAAGATTACTACCGGGGGAGTCTCTTCTATAGACTACTGCATCTCTATTTTAATTGGGTACTGTAATGGTTTGCTAAAACCCACTTACAGTCTATGGGCTTTGGGCCTACTTCCAATATGAAGACAGACCCACAGGATCATGCACATAGATCAACAGAGCCGAAACTTATAGAAATTGTACATGTAATGTACATTGGAAGGAATCCGTTAGTTAATTAGTTGACGTTCGGTGTCAAGGTAATTAATTAACACTGGGTTGATTTAATTTAATTAATAAGTTTGCATAATGTAATTAATTAATTTATCAATTAATTGAATTACATAAATTAAACAATTAATTAAATAATTTTCCTAAGTAGGAAATTTAAATACATGTATTGTATTTACTTAAGTGTGATTTAATTTTATTTAGGGGTGATTAAATTACATATTATATACTTTTTAATTAAAGTTTATTTATGTAAATATAATCCTAGTGGGCTTAGGTTTAATTAACCTAATTAAAACCTAATTAGACAAGGAGTCTATATAAGAGCACACTTAAGGAAAAAAAACCTTACCATAATCCTATTTTATTTGCTGGAAATTTTAGCCCAAAAATAGCCACAATTTACAGCAATAATTCTCCATTCCTTCCTCTTCTTCGGCTAGCACAGGTTCCCGCTCGATAGTTAGTCATGCACTGGATTGTGGGATCATTTCCGATTAAAGATTAGATTCTGCAGCAGACTCTAGAAGAGACAGATTTGGTGAGTGAATCTCTCTTAATTTAAATTGATTTTATTCCAGTTAATTGTAATCGGACACGATAGGTAGATTCTAGGAAAATTTTAACGATGTAATTACCACCGTACCACGTTATTTTTCCAATGATGAATCCCAACAGTGGTATTAGAGCCTAGGTTTTGTCCATTAGATTGATTGGATTTTGATACTTGAATGTGTTCTTGAAGAAAAAATAGGTTTCAAGTATTGTTTTTTGGGTTTTGATTATTTTTCCCCGATTTTTTTTATCGATTCTTTCCGTTTTAGTTTATTTCGGATTTATTGGATTGATTTTTTTTTTTTGTTGCTTGAATTTTTTTTAAATAAATAATTTAGTTTTGGGCAAAGATGGAATTGCAATTTGCAATTCCATCAATTGCCCTGGCAGCAGTCCACTGGCTGCTACTACCGCGGCAGGCTGCGGCGCGTAAGGTTCGGGTCTGGTTTTGGATTTTACGAGTATTGTTTTTATCCTAGGCCCGTAATGCAAATTAAATTAAAATGTTTTATTTTAAATTAATTTGTATTTAAATTATTTATTTTGTTGGCATGCATATTTAATTTAATTGTCTGGCATATTAAATTGAATATGGACTTTGTGAAATTAGCCCAAAAAACTGTGACACCGGTTAAAATTGTGAGAACTAAATTTTAAATTTGTGACAACCCAAATTCTAGTGGAAGCAAAATTATTAATTTTGCATTAATGGATGTTATCCATTGGGCCTTTATGGGCCTTAATCACATTTGTTGAAATTAGCAATTTCACTCTAAGTAACTCAGCTTAACATTTATATTTATAATTTGGAATGCCATGATCATGCATCATATTGGTATGCATGTGCACGACAGGTACTTTGTTTGAAATGTGATGTTGAGTTCTATGGGCCCTAAATTATTATATGTTGTAATTTTGATTTTGGGAAATATGGCCTACGTGCCATTTCTTTTATTTTGATGTAATTTTAGAATAGATTTTATTTAAAATAAAATTGTTGTAATTGCATAAAGTATGGAGGAAGACCCAGATGGAGCAAGCCCATGGTGGGAGCCCAAGAAGGATTGTAGTCTGGCCCATGAAGAATTAGATAGTATATCTAGTTTTTCATTAGGTTGTAACTAAAGACCCATAGGATCTCATTTATTTTAAATTAAGTATGCTATTGCATTTGACATATGATATGGATGTATGGATCACCAGATTATAACCCGCTTATATGCATTCTAAGCCGTATCACTTAATTTTAATCTAGAAATTAAAGTATTGAGCCGTTTAAAAGTGCTTCCTACATTCACACCTCTTCCTCCCATTGATGCTGCAATGTGCGCCATGCCCTAGCTGGGTATATTGTAGTATTTGGTGGGCAATCGATGGTTAGGATACTTGGTATGGTTAACATGTGAATGGTGGTTTGACTCAACATGGGTAGCATTAGCTCAGAGCGGGCCCTAAGCACAGATGGGTAAAGTGTTAATAAGCCCATCAAACCAAGAGTCCTTCGTGGAGGGATTGGATAGGTTGTCCTGCCAAACAAATCAATGATTGGTTAGCGAGCCCTAGTTCGGCCAATCATTGAGGAGTTGTAGATCTTGGTCAACTCAACCAATTCATATCACCAACAAACAAATTAAAATCGGATTATTAATTTGAATTGGCATAAAGTCCTTTATTTATAACTCAAGCAATGATTTCTTCCATGTAGATTATTCCCATTTTCACATAAGCAATTTAAATGGCTGCAACAAACAACAACTCACTCTCACTTAGGTCACTCCTAGAGAAGGAGAAGCTTTCAGGGACTAACTTCCTGGATTGGGCTAGGAACTTACAAATAGTTCTTAGACAAGAGTCCTAGGAGTATGTACTAAATGCTCCTTTACCAGCTGGCCCTCCTCCAGGTCGAGGCGTCACCATGGCAATGGTGGAGCAGTACGACTGGCATGTGAGGGATGACCGAGATGTCTCGTACCTCATGCTAGGTACCATGGCTTCTGATCTCAGAAGTAGTTCATGGATGAGTATGCTTATGAGATGATGGATCAACTTAAAAAGATGTTCCAAGATTAGGCTCGTCAGACAACTAAGGCACTTTGCCTGACTGCAATGGTAGCGGGACTTCTGTTAGCACTCATGTGCTAAAGTAGAAGGGGTATATCAATACACTTGCCCACCTCGGCTTGCCAGTGCTGCAGGACTTGGTAGCAGACATTATTCTCAGGTCAGTTCCTAAGTCTTACAACCAGTTTATCATGAACTACTATATGCAAGGGTTAGATAAATGGGTTTGCTGAGCTGCATGGCATGCTCAAGCTTGCTAAGTAGTCTCTTAAGAAGACTCCTGAAGTATTGCTGGTGAACAAGGGCAATAGGTCCATTGCAAAAGGAAAGGCCAAATCTAAGGCCAAGGTTAAGGGCAAAAAGGTGGTGGCCCAACCTAAAGCAAGGTTGCTTCTCCTGACGATGTCTACCATAAGTATCATGAGAAGGGGCACTACAAGAGCTCATGTCCAAAGCTAAGGGAGCAACTGAAGGGCAAAACTGCTGCTTTAGGTATTTATGTTATTGAGATTAATCTGGCTATTTCTACATCTTGGGTCTTGGATACTGGATGTGGATCTCACATTTGTTCAAATGTGTAGGGTCTAAGAAATAGGAGATTACTAGGATCTGAAGAAGTAGATCTTCAAATAGGAAATGGTGCTCGGGTTCAGGCCATGGAGATCAAAGATTATTTCTTAGAGATGCCTAGTGAACTTGTTTTGGAACTAAGAAACTGTTATTTTGTACCTGCGATGCGTAGGAATATTATTTCTGTTTCTTAGTTGGATATTTCTGGTTTTGTATTTAATATTGGACATGGTATAATTTCTATGCAATGTGGCAATGGTATAATTTCTATGTAATGTGGCAATATTATTTATGGAACAACATTTCTCGAAAATGGCTTATATATCCATGATCTACAATGTGAAAGTACAATCTATAACATAAATACTAAAAGGATTAAACAAAATGAAATTAATCCAACATACATCTGGCACTACCGTCTTGGTTACATAAATGAGAAGCACATAGCTAGGCTTCAATCTAGTAGGGTGCTAGGGTCATTTAACATTCATTCTTATGACACATGTGAATCTTGTTTGAGAGGCAAGATGATAAAGGTGCCTTTTAGCAAGATTGCTAAAAGGGCCTCAGAGCTATTGGAGCTGATACATTCAGATGTATGTGGCCCAATGAGCACTAGTGCTAGATCCAGTTTTCTGTACTTCATCACCTTCACGGATGACTTCAGCAGATACATTTATGTTTATCTGATGAAGCATAAGTTTGAGACTCTTCAAAGGTTGAAGGACTTTAAGAACGAAGTAGAAAACCAACTTGGCAAGAAAATAAAAGCACTTCAGTCTGACCAAGGGGGTGAATATTTAAGCCAAGAGTTTGACTCGTTTTTGAGAGAGTGTGGAATTGTATCCCAAATCACTCCTCCTAGTACACCCCAGTGGAATGGAGTGTTAGAAAGGAGGAATAGATCTGCTAGACATGGTCCGCTCGATGATGAGTCATGCTACACTCCTTGTCTCCTTTTGGGGATATGCTTTAGAGACAACTGCTTACATTCTTAATAATACACCAAGCAAGGCAGTTGAGAGAACACCATATAAACTATAAAAGGGCTGAAAGCCCAAGGTTTCCTTCTTGAAGATTTGGGGCTGTGATGCATATGTCAAGAAATTGACAAGTGGCAAGCTCGAGTCCAAATCTGTCAAGTGCCAGTTTGTGGGTTACCCTAAGGAAACTAAGGGTTATTACTTCTATGATTCGGCAGAAAACAAAGTTTTCATAGCCAGGAATGCAGTCTTCTTAGAGAAGGAATTCCTTTCGAAGAGAGATAGTGGGAATAATGTTAAACTTTCTGAAGTTCAAGACTCACAAACTCTTGCAGCTAATGTTGAGGATGCTTTAACGATTCATGAAATTGAGAAAGCTGAACTGGTTACATAGGACCTTAGAAGGTCTGGTAGGACACGTCATCAACCAGAGAGGTATGGCTTTCTCGTGACTGATGATAGGAACCTTATGGTCATTAACCAAGAGGAGCCCAAGACCTATCAGGAGGTTGTTGAAAGCCCACACTCAGATCAATGGCACAAAGCCATAGAGGCTGAGATGCAATCTATGCACAATAACCAAGTATGGAACTTGGTGGATCCACCTTCGGGTGCTAAGGTGATAGGTTACAAGTGGTGTTTCAAGTTAAAAGCCGACAACACCTTCAAGGGGAAATTGGTGGCAAAAGGATTCAGGCAAGTTCAAGGAATTGACTATGATGAAACCTTTTCACCAGTTGCTATGCTCAAATCCATGAGGATATTACTAGTCATAGTTGCATGGTACGATTATGAGATATGACAGATAGATGTTAAGACTACTTTCCTTAATGGAAAGCTACTCGAGGTAGGGTACATGGCTTAACCTTAGGGTTTTATCAACCAGGTACGCAAGCTTCAAAGATTCATTTATGGATTGAAGCAGGCATCCAGGTCTGGGAATCAGAGATTCATGGAGGCCATTTAGAATATGGTTTCACTCAGAATCTTGATGAGCCCTATGTGTATAAGATGGTCAGTGGGAGTGTTTCCACCTTCCAAGTGCTGTATGTTGATGACATCCTTATCATTGGAGGTGACATACCAACACTGCAAGGGGTTAAGCAGTGGTTGAGTAAGTGCTTCGCCATGAAGGACTTAGGCGAAGCTGAGACGATCTTAGGGATCAGGATCTATAGAGATAGATCCAAACAGCTTCTAGGCTTAAGTCAGGCCATGTACACTGACAAGGTTCTGAAAAGATTCAGCATGGACAAGGCAAAGAAAGGATTCTTGTCTATGCGCCATGGGTTGAAACTGAGTAAGAAAAATGGTCCTAAAACAAAGAAGGACCAGGAGAACATAGAGAAGATCCCTTATGCATCTGCTATAGGATCTATCATGTACTCTATATTATGTACGAGGCCTGATGTCGCATTTGCACTAAGTATGACTGTCGGTACCAGCTGGACCCCAGGGAGGAACACTAGAAGGCTGTCAAGGCAATCCTGAAGTACCTTACCCAGACTAAAGATGCTTTCTTAGTGTACGGAGGTCAAGATGAGCTGGTAGTGTCAAGTTACACTGATGCAAGCTTTGAGACCAATGAGGACGAGAACCAGTCACAGTCTAGTTATGTTTTTCTCCTGAATGGCGGTGCCATTAGTTGGAGGTCCCCAAAGCAGGCCACCATCGCTGACTCTACAACAGAAGCTGAGTACATAGCTGCATGCGAAGCTACAAAGGAAGTTGTTTGGATCAAGAAGTTCATAACTGAGTTAGGAGTAGTACCCACAATCCTAGACCCAGTTGATGTTTTCTGTGACAACAATGAGGCCATCGCACAAGCTAAGGAGCCCCGGTCACACAAGAGATCCAAACATGTGATTAGAAAGTTTCACCTCATTTGGGAGATCGTGAACAGAGGTGACATATCATTGTAGAGGGTGACACCAAGAATAATGTCGCTATTCCATTGACTAAGGCGCTGCAACAGACATAATATGTTGATCATACCAAATCTATAAGAATTAGGGCAATGCCCACTTGGAACTAGTGTAAGTGGGAAATTGTTGGTGTGTCCTAGTTCTTAGGGCATTGGATTCTTGTAGTTTTTATTATACATTAAGATTCATTTATGAATACATCATTTGTGTCACATTAATAAAGGTAATCAATCTATTTCATTTATATCTTTTGCTATAATATGAGTAGAGTATCCATTGATTAATAATCATAAAACCTATCCCAGGTCTATTCTAATCGTGGGAACGCATAGAACCACAGAGTTGTATATTTGATGACTATATGGTAGTTCTTAACTAGCCATAGTACTTGTATAGTCAATCATGAATATAGGTACATGTCATTGACATGGGACTAGATCGATCGGCACAAGAAAGCCACATAGTTGTCACGTCATAGGTCTTTCTTGAGTAGGTCTCTTTTGTCCTCAGACCAAATTTCATTACAGTATCAATATGGAATCCAGTTCACTTTGACATACGCCTTACAGGTCTGTAAAAGGATACTAAATATGGGTATGATTGGGTGGACATGTGAACATATTGATATTGATGATGAAGTGATGGAATTGCCACTTAGGTAACACCGAGATGATATCACTGGCCACTTGATGAGTGGGACCGATAAGTGTATGGCCATACCCAAATAAGTTGGTTAATTATTTGATTAATCAGTCAACTCAAGATCAAGATATATAATAAACAGTAGAAGAGGATGACGGACACCATGCCTCTTATTTATTTATATCGAAATCTTTTGGCAAAGGACACAACGAGATTACTATCCCGTGAGTGTCTTCTATAGACTGTTGCATCTCTGTTTTAATTGGGGACTGTAACGGTTTGCTAGAACCCACTTACAGTCTGTGGGCCTTGGGCCTACTGCCAACATAAAGACAGTCCCGTAGGATCATGCATATATATCAACTGAGCCAGAACTTATAGAAATTGTACATTTAATGTACTTTGGAAGGAATGCGTTAATTAATTAGTTGACATTCGGTATCAAGGTAATTAATTAACACTAGAATGATTTAATTTAATTAATAAGTTTGCATAATATAATTAATTAATTTATCAATTAATTGAATTACATAAAGTAAACGATTAATTAAATAATTTTCATAAGTAGGAAAATTAAATACATGTATTGTATTTACTTAAGTGTGATTTAATTTTATTTAACGGTAATTAAATTTATCCAAATAAAATTAAATTACATAGTATATACTTTTTAATTAAAGTTTATTTATGTAATTATAATCCTAGTGGGCTTGGGTTTAATTAACTTAATTAAAACCCAATTAGAAAAGGAGTGTATATAAGGGCATACTTAAGGAAAAAAAACCTAACCCTATTCCTATTTTATTTGCTGGAAATTTCAGCCCCAAAATAGCCACAATTTATAGCAATAATTCTCCATTCCTTCCGCTTCTTCGGCTAGCATTGGTTCCAGCTCGATAGTTGGTCGTGCACCAAATTATGGAGATTGTTTCCGCTTAAAGATTCGATTCTGTAGTAGTCTCTAGAAGAAACGGATTTGGTGAGTGAATCTCTCTTCATTCAAATTGATTTTATTCCAATCAATGGTAATCGGACACGATAGGTAGATTCTAGGAAAATTTTAACGGTGTAATTTTTGCTGCACCACGTTATTTTTTCAATGACGAATCCAACACAAATAGCCCTTCATCTTGAGCACGTGTTCACTCACAGATGTCCTAGCCCCATCTTGCAGGAGTGGAATGCCTTGTTGGTCAAGTACCTTTCTTGACGAGCTTGCTCCAAAAACATCTCATTTAGAGTTGTTATCATAGCAAAGGCCCGATGGTCCATGAACTACTTTTGTAGCTCAGGGACCATACATGCCAACAGCAGGCATGTCACATCCCGGTTATCCTTGACATGCACCTCGTATTCCTCCAGCTGTGCAACTGGTGGATATAGGTGCAAGTGGTACAGGCCTTTCCAGCACGTATTCCTTGTATTCCTATCTTAGAACTATCCTTAATTTCCTAGACCAATCCAAGAAGTTGGACCCAGAAAGCTTATCCCTCCCGAGGATAGATCAAAATGAAAGTGTATTGTTATTTGCCATTTGATTACTACACAGAAAATAAAAGAGTGTTAATAAAGGTCTTACTTTGTTTTTCCCATATTTAATTAATAATGAATCATGTTATTAATTAAGTCGGGCTAATGGGCCGAGATCCATATTTCATCAAGATATAGCTAGATGAGGGCCTGGAAAAACTATACCCCAATTATTTAGGTAGGAACACTGTCCAATCCCAACCTAGGGACTCTCAGTTTGATAGACTTGTTGGCACTTGCCCATCTATGCTTAGGGCCAGGAGAACCCTGCTACCCATGATAAGTCCAAACCTCCATCCAAGTGTTAAAGTAACCAATACTCCAACCCGATACAAAATGACGATACTCCAGTATATCTTGCGAGGGCATGGTCTACAACTGGTTTATCCCCACTTCGAGTCAGTTTTTGAATGAGGAAAGCACTTTTAAACGACTTAGTAATTTCCTTTTGGTTATTAGATTCATTTTAATAATGGCTTAGATGCATAGGCAGATGAAAATGGGTTTGGATCATACATTCATTCATGTAAATAAATAAAACATAATTAAATGAATAATGGAATGCTATGGGTGTTGGGAATTTTCATCACAGAACGCCTGATTAAAGAGGAGCTGCAGAGTTTTTTCTCAAATCCGTGCTTAGGAGCAATTGAAATGGAAATCATAAACAACAAATTCAAAAGAGAAGATTGAGTTTCTCACTAGAAATATCTTCTCTAGAAATGGCTACAGAAATCGAATTCGATTTCCTCCACTCTCGCGTACACGAACGCCTATAGAATCGAACCCGTGCTAGCAGCGGATCAATAAAATTTTGGTAGAGAATATGGCTGAATATTCTGTCTTAGTCAACCAAAAATTCTAGCAGCCCAAATCACTTTAATGGCTCTCCTCATTAAAAAATTTGGTCAATTTGCTCAATTAAAGCCACATTTATGTGCCAAAAAAATCCCAATTAAATGGCCAAAACTCATTGCATTCGTTGCCCAAAATCAGCAGCCTTTATTTATTATTTGATCGTGATTTTCATGGATAATTGATTCTCATTTTGGTCAAAATATTTAGCCTTAATTTTGGCTTGGGTTTAATTTGATTTGAGTTAGGATTTAATGCTATTAATCCCTAAATCCAAATTAATTACCATGGACAAAATTAAATGCAATTCTATTTTAATTTTCCATGTATGTACTTATATAAAATTTATATTATATAATGTACATGTCATTTAAATTAAATTTGATTTTCCAATTAATTTACCCAATAAATTAATTGAAATTTAACTTAAATCAAAATGCATATAAACCTATATATGCATTTTATTTCCACTTGGAAATAAATTCCCAATTGGAAATAAATTCCCAATCATTATTTATTAATTAAATTATATTGATTAATCCAATTAATCTATAATTTAATTAATTAATATTTATCTCTCTAGTCTCTATACGCCAAGCATAAGGGCGATCTGACAAGTTCAAACACGGACATTCTATGTGTAGGATCCTGTGGGCCCGTCTTTATGTTGGCAATGGGCCTATGGTCCATAGACTGCAGCGGGCTCTAGCAAGCCACTGTAGCCTCCAATTAAGACAGAGATAGCAGTCTGACTGTAATTATAACCCTGTAGTTTAAACTCGTATATCTCATGTCCTTGATATCGGTGTCCAACACAGAGGAATGGAATGATCACCCTCTTTTGTGTCTGGACATTTACTTGAACCTGAATGAACTGATACTCATAAACAAGTTCCAACTTGTTTGGGTGTGGCTACACTCTTATCAGTTGCATTCATCAAGAGGCCGGTGATATCTTCTCACTGGACTACTGAGTGATATTCCCTTCTGCATATCCATAGCATTGCCTTGTTCACTGACATACCTGAATATACCCATACTTGGCATCCTGTTACAAGCCCTTTAGGTATACACCAAAGTATGTTACTTCACATGCAGCACCATCATATGGTCAGGTCAAAGGATCCATACAAGTACTACACGAGAATCACTTGTGATACTATACCATGTGGATTTCTCGTTTAATGGATCTATTTAATACCATGCCCTTTTGCATGTACCCATTAACTTGGTTGACATCCCATGTCCAATGGCTGGTAAGACACCACCATCTAACCAAGCTAATGATAGTCTCTAGTTCCATTCATCCCCATGACTGGAACAGACTACGGATGACTTTATGGTCATATCATTTTCCCTATCCATGGTCTTACTGCCAAGTGCATGACACTTATCAACATGGATATGGATATGTCCAATGGATACTCTATTTAAAACATAGCATAAGATATATAATAAATAGATTAATGCCTCTATTTAATGACACAAATTGTATTATACATAAATCTAATAAATGTACAATACAAATAAAAGGACCAATGCCTCGGGACAAGGCCATATCCAACAATCTCCCACTTGCACTAGTTCCAACTAGGCATGGGTTTAATCCCTATAGATCTAGTATGACCCTCGAGCTTGGGCTGAGCCAGCACCTTGGTCAAAGGATCTATGACATTATCCTCGGTGTCCACTCTATGTAATGAAATGTAACCCCCTTATGAGCGGACGACCTTTTTCGAAAAGAAAAATCGGGAGGCGGCGAAGCGAACGGGGGAAAACGTTTGGGTTCCTATTTGACTTTGGTGGAAAAGCGGGTTTCGTTTATCTTGAGTTAGGAAAATCATTAATTTGATTTGAAAATTCCTTTGTAGAAAACATTTTCCCTTTTTCACTTAAAGACCTCGAAACTTAAATCCTGAGATCAGTGACAGAGTCGCCACCCGGATCAGCTCATCCGGGAATTCCGGTACAGCTTCCTACCAAGGGTAGACTACCATACCTAATCCAGAGATTTAGGGTTCGGGTAAGTGACTTACTTTAACCTCTAGCTTTCTTTCACTATATAGTTTATATTACCATATTTAATTTCCTTTAGTATCTTTCTTTAACCCCAATTTGTTTATTTTAATCAGCCGATGCTAAAGCAAGATGCAAAAAATAAATTGGGGAAAAATAAAGCATGCATCCAAAATATATAAAAAGTAGTAGAGGCCGATTATACAACCCAATAGAATAAAAATGGAAAACTCTCGTCCTCACTTTACAATCGCCTAAGTACACGAGTATCTAAAATATTACAACCGCCTAATTTACATGAGATAATCTATTAATTACATAAAAATAATAAAAATAAATGCTGTAAAAAAAATTGGTTATCACAATTTATATTACACACACAGATAGGACTCAAATAAGACAGAATTGGGAACTTAGGAAATGGAGGCATGCATTTAGGGAGTAACCGGATCGACCCAACCGATCGGACCAGTTAGACTTGGAAAACGGTTTTGAAATGCCCTGTAATTTTTGTGCTGGAAAGTCAATTTTTTGGAAAACATTTGGCTCCTTTACATGCAAATTTCCATTTTTGCGGGTCTGTTATCCCGGAATCCGGGGTTCTGTTCGTGCGGGTTCCTAAATACACAATCCATCCAGGGTCCAAAATGCAATATACATACCAAAAAAACATTTGTGAAAATATTGTTTTACTCGTTTTCAATATTTTCTGAGGATTTTATAGGGTTCGGGGGTCCGCTAATGCTGGACTATGGACCCGATTCGGATAAAACAACCCCAAAACTCAGAAAATAAACCTGAGAAACACCGAAAACCCTGATATCCATACGTACAGAAATCCAAAAACCAAAATTTTATGACATACGAATGGATTTGGGCCGAAAATGATTGCAACAGAATGCACAAAATGGAAAATGGACTGTTTTCGGCCGATCGAGACGAACCTGGAGGCTGTCCCTGTAGAACAAAGCCGTACGACTCTAGAACTAGAGCCGTACGGCTGTGTTCATGATTAACACAACCGCTCGGCTCTATTCGGGCAATCTAATTTTTGAAAGTTGTAAAAACGAAGAAAACGTATAGAAAAGACAATGCAAACAGGTTTAAGGCCACTTAGAGTTTACCTTGGTGTTGTTTTGACGTTCTGAATGTCAAGAAATGGATTTGAAAACTCGGAATGTGTCCTGGAGCTCAACCGGTAGAAAACCATAACAATTTGAATTAAAGCCGAAACTAACCCGAAATGGTCTCCAATCAATGAGCAAAGGTTATCGAACTTATGTTTTATGTTTTAAGATTGATTTTATGCTTTACTCTTTGTGTTTGTGAATCCTCAAGCTCAGGGTCACCTTTCTCTCTTTTGCTACTTCTTTTTTTTCTTTTAAGGTTTTTCTCTGCTTAAGACTACTAACTCCTCCCTTTCTTTTTTCTAATTTGATTTTCTCTTTTTATACCCCTCTCTCACATATCATTTCAAACATTAAATGGCTGCTTGACTTTCTGATTTTGCCCAACATCCCTTCTGCTGAGCTAAGTTGCTTTGCTTTGTAGAGTAACTTGGTTCACCCACTAGAGCCGTACGGCTCTAGTCTAGAGCCGCCCGGCTCTAGCTTAAAAGCTAGAGCCATGTCGCTCTAGCAAGAGCTGGGGTAAAATTTCGAGAATCGAACGCGCACCCAAAACCCTGGAAACTACTCGAGAGTCCTCTTCGGGGATTTCGGATTATTGATAGCTTGGTTTTCAGGACGTTTGAGAAACTCTAAGCAATATTCAGTCATTTTCAAGTCCGGTTCATGTCCGTCCGTTTGACAGATAACACAGGAATTCTCATCATAGAGGTCGGGAAAAGCCGGCGCTTACAGCTGCCCCTCGTGTGATCAAATTCAATACCCGATACCCGGTCTGGGTTGTTTAAGGGGAATTTGAAAATACAAATGAAGCACCGCAAACGGAAGGAAAGAAAGACATACCTGAGTTACGGCTGATCTGGGCCTGACATCGGGTTTTGGTTACCCACGATGGATCTGCTGGAGTTTTAAGGTGGAAGCAAATCTAAGCCTGACACCGGGTTTAGGTTACCCGCGACGGATCTACTGCAGTTTTGAGGTAGAAGCAAATCTAATCCTGACATCGGGTTTAGGTTACTCGCGATGGATCTACTGCAGTTTTGAGGTGGAAGCAAATCTAAGCCTAACACCGGGTTTAGGTTACCCGCGACGGATCTGCTGAAGTTTTGAGGTGGAAGCAAATCTAAGCTTGACACCGAGTTTAGGTTACCCACGATGGATCTGCTAGAGTTTTGAGGTGGAAGCAGATCTGGGCCTGACATCGGGTTTAGGTTACTCGCGGTGGATCTGTTGGAGTTGAGATGGAAAGCTGATATGAGCCTGACACCGGGTTTAGGTTACCCACGGCGGATCGGCTAGATTTAAGATAGAAGTAAATCTGAGCTTGACACAGGGTTTAGGTTACCCGCGGCGGATCTGCGGATATTGCTTGAATTGGTTTTCAAGGACCCGAAATCTAACTTGGATGGTTCTCAAGGATTAAGAATCTGGCTTGAAGGAGTTTCAAGGATTCGAAATCTAGCTTGGAGAGGTTTTCAAGGATTAAGAATTAGGCTTGAAGGAGTTCAAGGATTCAAAATCTTACTTGGTGAGGTTTTCAAGGATTAAGAATCAGGCTTGAAGGAGTTTCAAGGATTCAAAATCTGGCTTGGTGAGGTTTTCAAGGATTAAGAATCAGGCTTGAAGGAGTTTAAGGATTCAAAATCTCGGCTTGGTGAGGTTTCCAAGGATTAAGAATCAGGCTTGAAGGAGTTTTAAGGATTTAAAATCTGGCTTGGTGAGGTTTTCAAGGATTAAGAATCAGGCTTGAACGAGTTTCAAGGATTCAAAATCTCGCTTGGTGAGGTTTTCAAGGATTAAGAATCAGGCTTGAAGGAGTTTCAAGGATTCAAAATCTCGCTTGGTGAGGTTTTCAAGGATTAAGAATCAGGCTTGAAGGAGTTCAAGGATTCAAAATCTCACTTGGTGAGGTTTTCAAGGATTAAGAATTAGGCTTGAAGGAGTTTCAAGGATTCAAAATCTGGCTTGGTGAGGTTTTCAAGGATTAAGAATCAGGCTTGAAGGAGTTTTAAGGATTCAAAATCTGGCTTGGTGAGGTTTTCAAGGATTAAGAATTAGGCTTAAAGGAGTTTCAAGGATTCAAAATCTCGCTTGGTGAGGTTTTCAAGGATTAAAAATCAGGCTTGAAGGAGTTTCAAGGAATCAAAATCTGGCTTGGTGAGGTTTTCAAGGATTAAGAATCAAGCTTGAAGGAGTTTCAAGGATTCAAAATCTGGCTTGGTAAGGTTTTCAAGGATTAAGAATCAGGCTTGAAGGAGTTTCAAGGATTCAAAATCTGGCTTGGTGAGGTTTTCAAGGATTAAGAATCAGGCTTGAACGAGTTTCAAGGATTCAAAATCTGGCTTGGTAAGGTTTTCAAGGATTAAGAATCAGGTTTGAACGAGTTTCAAGGATTTAAAATCTGGCTTGGTGATGTTTTCAAGGATTAAGAATCAGGCTTGAAGGAGTTCAAGGATTCAAAATCTGGCTTGGTGAGGTTTTCAAGGATTAAGAATCAGGCTTGAAGGAGTTCAAGGATTCAAAATCTTGCTTGGTGAGGTTTTCAAGGATTAAGAATCAGGCTTGAAAGTGTTTCAAGGATTTGAAATCTGGCTTGAGTGATGAGACTTTAGGAGTGATAATTTTAGAATCAGGTTGAGAATAAGTATTTTTTACTTGATCGATAATTTTGGAAGCAAAAATTTTTGCCCCATTGATCAAGAATAAATATGGGTGGATTACTTTGCCCTTGGGAACTCGAGATGTTGAGGCTTAGGCCCGTACGGCTTTAACTTATCCCTGGAGACCTGGTGAATGCCCTAATTTTGGACTATTTCTGCTTTGAGAGTGGTCTTGATCTGGGACGGCCCGACAATGGTGGCGAGTACCTTTGCCTGGATGGGTCATGATGCATGTGTATATATATGTATGTTTTGAATGTATGTACGTGTATGTGTTAATATATGCATGTGCAAATGATATTGGGAGCTGCATTTCTCGCTAATCATCAAGTCTTGAAATGCCATGCCCTTGCTGGGGTGATCAAGTGGCGCCTCTAGCTGGGGAAAGCATGTCACACTAATGACTGATCTAGCGGGAGAGCATATTCTCTATGTGATGTGATCCCGCACTCCTGTTGGGGATATACGAGGATATGCAATGGCTGTTAGGGAAGTCCAACAACAGTTTGAGAGAAAGTGGTGGCATTCTTTGTGATGGTTCCACTGAGGAATAATACAGAGGATCCTGCCAGAGAAGAGTAGAAGAGCTTCTGCTAGGGAATGGTGTAAGGTTTCCACTTTTCTGCCCCTAGGAATGGTGAATCTGGAAGTGCTCTAAATTTTGCCTGAACTGCCCAATGTGGGTTTTCAACTCAGCGAGCTGCTCTAACTTTTGCCTGAGACGCCTTTTCGGTTTTCACCTCAGCTAGCCTCTTTTAAAGGTGCTCTAACTTTTGCCTAAACTATCTAATGCAGGTTTTCAGTTTAGCGAGCCGGTCTAATTTTTGCCTGAGGCCCCATTTCGGTTTTCACCTCAGTGAGCTTCTTCTTTTTTTTTTTTTTGAATGCGATGCATGTAAGCAAAAGACGTACACGACCATGTATGATGCATGATGCGAACTTAATTCCAAGCAGAATTGGGACATTTAAATGAACAGAGCAAGGCATTCATTCCTTCATTCATTGATAATGTTTTAGCATTATGCACATCATAGATGAAATGAAATTAAAAATGGAGTCAGCTATGGTATCCATCTTGACCGAATTCACGACTGCCACAAACCGATCCTCGTAGATTTTCCTGCTGGTGGTGCTCACCTTATCATCCTAACTTTTGCATGGGTCGTCCTTTCAATTTTCAATCCATCAGACTGTCCTAATTTTTACATGGACCAGCTTTTTAGTTTTCGATCCACCGGAATTCTTTTTCTCTCTCTCTCTCTTTTTTTTTAGCCCGTCCCGGGTTGATGGGGTCGACAGCTTGGTCTCTCTTCTCCCTAGTAGAACCGTTTCCACCTTGAAGATCGATGACTATGGCACCTCCCTAGTGAATGCTTCGATGCTAATCCAGCATTTTTCGCAAGGCGAATAATGGCATGCCAATCCACTTTTGATAAAATTCCTTTAACAGATCTGTTGGCTCCTTCTGTCACCCTACCGGCTCGTAGATGATGTGGAATTGACGATCGATGCCCCAGCCTTTTATTCCAAAACACGTGCACCGTTGCCCCTAGAAACCATAGTCTACTTTTGGTCTTGACAGAATGTAGAATTCAGTATTGTGTAGGCGTGCTCTTCTTCCTAAATTTGGACGCACTTTTTTTTAGGGCTGTAACATCATGGTCGACTCCGTTTTTGTCCACTTTGGGTGGTTGACAATCATGGCTGTGAACTGATGTCTGTTTGCTGGGAATAGTCTTATTTTTGTGGCAACATCAGTTTCTCCTATTGTGGTTTCTCCTCCTTGTCTACTCTGGGTCCATGGAGTTTTCGTTCAGCTGATTCGCCCTTAAATCCCTTGGAGTATGGTATGTGGTAATTTCTCTGTCGATCCCCAGTGATGCCGTGGTAGGATCGGGTAAAGCTGGTTATGTGCTTTTGGGTGTTTTGCAATTTCTTTTTTTCTCTTTTCAGGCATGAAGTCTTTCAAGACGGATACCATTTTTAGGTCATCATTTGTCTTTAAGTTCATTTCATGCAATGATGTGTCATGTATGCTAAAGACATTAGATGAATGTTTGTATGTATGCACAATATTCCACCCAGAAAAATATCGCACAAGTAATTGAAATCAAATTGCATTCCATCAAATGCCTCGTGGGCTGAATTGTTCACAAAGCAGAAAAGAAAACGAAAGCAGATACATCAAAATAGTTATCATCCTCCACATGCGGAGGGTCTTCCAGTCAAAACTGGGTAGGGGGTTATTCTGAACGCTGTGCTTTAAAGGCAGTTCTATAATCTTTCCTTCAATGATCAATTGTCAGACAGCCTTCAGTAATTGCTTGCAGTCATTCGTGTGGTGCCCCACTGTCACGTGATAGGAACAGAAATTTCCCTTGTCGGTCTCGGTCGGCTTTTCAGAATTCACCGTTCCTGCATTTTGCAAAAATCTTGGCCAAAGAAAGAGTCCAAGGGGATAGGCCTCGCTTTTGCACATTTCCCTCTTGGCTACCCTGCTGCTGGGACACAATAGTAACTTCAGCTGGCTTGTCTTCTAAGGGTTGCCAGCTTTTACCTATAGGGCCAGAACCAGATCCGCTGCCTGATCCAGTTGTAGTCACTGATTGATACCCGGCACTATACCCGGAGCCTCTGTTGCCCCTGTGGCTTGCTGCCTTTTCCTCTTCATCCCTCTCAATTTTCATGGCCATGCTATACACCTCACTGAACTCACTAAAGGAGTGGAATTTCATGTTGTTTCTGAAGATTTCCATACTACCATCAATCAACTTCTGAATTAGCTCATCCTCGTCGGGGCGGTTCTTCAGCATAATCATTTTGTTCATCCACCTTTGGTAATAGGCATAAAAGGATTCATTCTGCTATTGTTTAACCCTTTCCAAGTCATACAGCTTCACTTAGATATTGGTGTTGAAGCCCATAATATTTGATGAAGGATGCTGACAAGGCCTCCCAATCTGATTGCACATCTTCGGATAAAGAATTATACCAGCTTAGTGTGCCTCCCTCGAGTGTGGTCGGGAAGAAATTAGTTAGTTGCTTGGTTATGCCTGCTGTCAGCATGATTCTGACATAAAGGTTCACATGGGCCTCCGGTGAGCCAATCCCCTTGTAGGAAGGGACTTTAGGCACTTGAAACCCAATAGGAAAGGTCTCAATGCCCTTGTTGATCATTGCATCGACATTCACTCCCTTCTTGGAGCCCAGGCTGATGTTGACCCCTTTCTTCAGCTCGGTGACTACTTCATCCAACTCAAAGTATTTCGCTTTTATCTTCTTTTCCATAGCTGCCTCCATCTCTTGTAGCTTCTCTACGCTGGCTGAGACATCAGCCCCAAATTGAGAAGACTCATCTACCTTTTCCTTCCCAGGTCTACTGGTCCTGATTTCCCCAGCTTCTCTTACAATAGCCCGCATCTTTTCTTTTAGCATGTCACGGAAATCCTGAGATCTCAGGAAATCCTTCAGGGCATCAGCAAGACTTGGTGTTTGATTAGCCATTTCCACTTCCTCTCCAAAATCAGAATCACTATCAGTTTCTACTGTTCTTTGTTCCCCAACAGCCTTCAAAGCCTGAGACCTTGTCCTTGGTCAATCCAGCTTACCTTATGAACTGTCTTTACGGAGCTTTAGCCTTTTCTAGTCTCACCTGTGTATGGTCCTACATCATAAGTGGAAAGTTAGGGATGACATGATGTCATGGAGAATGATGCTTAGAGGATGCTTTATGAATGGGGATGAAAATGAGGGTGATCTTTGCATGTTTTATTTCCTTTCTTTGGGATGTCCCAAGAGTGCCCAATGCTATGCAAAATAATGCAAAAGTGTCTCGCAGGAGCCGCCACACGAACAGAGGTTCGACGCCTTTTGGGCACCTAATGAATTGTAGTGAGATGGAGTTTCAACGCTTTGTAGGTTGATGTCATGAAGTGAAATGGTCACATGGGGACCATCCACAGACAGAGTTTTGATGCTTTTGAGGCATATGATATGGAATGATGTTGCAGAAAAGTCGCATGTAACCGGAGACACGAACAAAGGTTCGACGTTCGTGGAACACCTTACATGATTTGGTAATGTTATGAAATGCCCCTATGTGTGTACTAATCCGGCACTCGGGGAGTACCTTGAATGATTGCACAATGTCATGAAATGGTCCGATGTGAACCATAATGCACAAACAAGATTTCGGCATCACTGGGACACCTATGATGAATGAATGTGATGCCATGAGATGACATCGTGTGAACTGCCACACGAAAATAGACTTAGGACCAATGTGATCTTCTATTGAATGATATGATATTTATGAAATGGCAGAGTGCGATCCGATGCACGGGTGGAACACGGGTAGTTTTTGGAGTACCCGATGTGTTATGGAGTGAAATGATCGTGAAGGGCACACTTGGAATCATTCTTTATTAGTTGAGATGAAATGATATGGATGTGTATGTCACGTGAAAAAATGCAAGTGGCTGCACAAAAATGTGATTAAAATGCATGAAACACGGAATGATGTCATGTATGCTTCATGGAAATGTCGCACATGAGATGTGAATGGCACACAAGTAAAATGTCGTGGCTGCACGAAAATGTGATTAGCATCACGCATATGTCTATGTTGGAAAATGGCTGCATAAGGATGTAGTTAGAATGGCACACGAAAGCTATGCATGTTTGATGCTTTGTGAAAATTCAAATATAAAACACCATGGAACAAACGTTAGCACACATAAAAATATGCACTCCCTTCCAACCTTATTTCTCCTTTCGATTGGTCTTGCATTCTTCCTAGGTGTTGGGTCTTTTTGGCATCAACAGGGGATACCAAAGGCGCACACTCGATGTCCAATTTTGAAATTAAGTTTTGGTGATCCTAGGGGAAGTTACTAAGCCATTACATGTGGGCCAAAGTCAAAACCAAGGGTCGTACAAGTTCCCATAGCGAATGTACACTTCCCCACCGTAGAACACGATGTAAGGTCATGCGGTGCTATGACTGGTTTACCCCGTCGGGTGTCTCCAATCCTGGTAGTAGAGGTAAGCCACCTTCTTGGACAAACTGGGGCTGATCAGTGTGTTGGAGGGATTGAGAAGGAGAAAATGTCATGATATGAGTGCAAATAAATATGGTAATATGAACTAGTGAAGTGACTGCAAGCGAGGTTTTATTTCGGTAATTGCCTAAGTTCCTTAAGTTTTTGTGAAAACTTTTTAAGAAACCAATATACCCAATGGAGTCGTCACTGTGAGTGGACAACCTTTTTCGAAAGAAAAATCGGGACTGGGTGAAGCGAACCGTGGAAAACATTTTGGTTTCGATTTGACTTTGGTGGAAAAGCGGGTTTCGTTTATCTTGAGTTAGGAAAATCATTGATTTGATTTGAAAATTCCTTTGTAGAAAACATTTTCCCGTTTTAACTTAAAGACCTCGAAACTTAAATCCCGAGATCAGACAGAGTCGCCACCCAAATCAGCTCATCTGAGAATTCCGGTACAGCTTCCTACCGAGGGTAGACTACCATACCTAATCCAGAGATTTAGGGTTCGGGCAAGTGACTTACTTTAACCTCTAGCTTGCTTTCACTTTATATTTTATATTATCATATTTAATTTGCTTTATTATCTTTCTCTAACCCCAATTTGTTTATTTTAATTAGCCGATGCTAAAGTAAGATGCAAAAAATAAATTGCGGAAAAATAAAGCATGCATCCAAAATATATAAAAAGTAGTAGAGGCCGATTATACAACCCAATAGAATAAAAATGGAAAACTCTCGTCCTCACTTTACAATCGCCTAAGTACACGAGTATTTAAAAAATTACAACCGCCTAATTTACACAAGATAATCTATTAATTACATAAAACTAATAAAAATAAATGCTGCAAAACAAATTGGTTAGCACAATTTATATTGCACATATAGATAGGACTCAAATAGGACAGAATTGGGAACTTAGGAAATGGGGGTATGCATTTAGGGGGTAACCGGGTCGACCTGACTGGTCAGACCAGTTAGACCTGGAAAACGGTTTTGAAACGCCCTGTAATTTTTGTGCTGGAAAGTCAATTTTTTTCTAAAACATTTTGCTTGGTTACATGCAAATTTCCATTTTTGTGGGTCTGTTATCCCGGAATCCAGGGTTCCGTTCGTGCGGGTTCCTAAATACACAATCCATCCTGGGTCCAAAATCCAATAGACACACCAAAAAAACATTTGTGAAAATATTATTTTACTCGTTTTCAATATTTTCCGAGGATTTTATAGGATTTGGGGGTTCGCTAATGCTGGACCATGGACCCGATTCGGATAAAACAACCCTGAAACTAAGAAAATAAACCTGAGAACCACCAAAAACCCTGATATTCGTACGTACAGAAATCCAAAAACCAAAATTTTATGACATACGGATGGATTTGGGCTGAAAATGATCGCAACAGAATGCACAAAATGGAAAACAGACTGTTTTCGGCTGATCGGGACGAACCAGGAAGCTGTCCCCACAGAACAGAGCCGTACGGCTCTGGTATTAGAGCCACCCGGCTCTATTCGGGCAATCCGGTTTTCAAAAGTTGCAAAAATAAAGAAAATGCACAATGCAAATAGGTTTAAGGCCTCATAGAGTTTACCTTGGTGTTGTTTTGACGCTCTGAATATCAAGAAACAGATTTGAAAACTCAGAATATGTCTTGGCGCTCAACCAGCCGAAAATCGTAACAATCCGAAATAAGCCGAAACTAACCCGAAATGGTCTCCAATCAATGAGCAAAGGTTATCAAACTTATGTTTTATGTTTTAAGATTGATTTTATGCTTTACTCTTTGTGTTTGTGAATCCTCAAGCTCACAGTCACCTTTCTCTCTTTCTCTGCTTCTTTTTTTTTCTTTCAAGGTTTTTCTCTACTCAAGACCACCAACTCCTCCCTCTCTTTTTTCTGATTTGATTTTCTCTTTCTATACCCCTCTCTCACATATCATTTTAAACATTAAATGCCCACCTGACTTTCTGATTTTGCCCAAAATCCCTTCTGCTGAGCCAAGTTGCTCTGCTTTGCAGAGCAACTCGGTTCACCCACTAGAGTCGTACGGCTCTAGTTTGTACTAAAGCCGTACGGCTCTAGCAAGAGCCGGGGCAAAATTTCGAGAATCGGACACATACCCAAAACCCTAGAAACTACTCGGGAGACCTCTTCGGGGATTTCGAATTGCGGATAGCTTGGTTTTCAGGATGTTTGAGAAACTCCAGGCAACATTCCGTCGTTTTCAAGTCTGGTTCGTGTCCGTCTGTTTGACAGATAACACAGGATTTCTCATCGTAGAGGTCGAGAAAACCTGGCGCTTACACCTCTGTGAGCGGACGACCTTTTAAACGAAACGCGGCGAAGCGAACCAGGGAAAAAAAGAAAAGAGTGTTTGGATTTGATTGATTTGTTTTTGAAAATGGGTTTGTATCCTGCTTAGGAAAACCATTAATTTGTTTGGAAATCCTTTTTATAGAAATCCTTTCCTTTAAATGTGAGTTTTTGGAAAACTGGTTTTACATTTTAGAAAATCCCATTTTGTTAACTTAAAGACCTTGAAATCTAAATTTCAAGATCAGTGATAGAGTCGCCACTCAGATCAGCTTATTAGGAAATTCCGGTACAGCTCCCTACCTAGCATAGACTACTGTACCTAATCTAGAGATTTAGGGTTTGGCAACTTACCTATTCAACTTCAAGCTTGTATTCATTTATAAGTTCATATGACAATATTTTACTCACTTAATTCTCTACCCATTTTATCTTTAATTATTTAGCCTATGCTCATTCAGATGACAGAAATAAATTGCATAAAATAAAGTGCGGAATTATAAACCACACATCCAAAATAAACCAAAAGGAAATAGAGGCCGCTTATTACAACCCATAAAGAGAAAAAGCTCCCATCCTCACCCATACAGTTCCTTAGATACACGAGAATCTAAAAATTACAATCACCTAGGATACACGAGTTGATCTATAAAATACATCCAAAATGATAAAAAAAAATAAAAATAAAAGCTGCAAAACAAATGGTTAGCACAATTATATTACAAACACAAATAGGACTCATACAGGATAGAATAGGGATTATCAGAAAAGGAGACATGCGTTTAGGGGATAACCGAGAAGTCCGGGCGACTTACTTGATTAGACCTGGAAAACAGTTTTAGAAATGCCCTGTAATTTTTTGTGCTTGAAAACACTTTTGAAAATAGTTTGGCTCGATTACATGCAAATTACTTCAATTTAATGGGTCGGTTATCCCAGAAGTCGGGGTACCGTTCCTGAGGGTTCCTAATTCAAAGCATCTATCTAGGGTCCAAAAGCAGTAAACACGACAAAAATGATTTGATTCTAAAGACAATATCATGCGACGACGTCCATGTGGATCATCCTGTGATTTTGTCTCCTCTCTGTCACTACAGCCGTGCGGCTGTATTTTGGTGAACTACAATCGTGCGACTATAATTTGAAAACTACAGTCGTACAACTCTAATTAGAGTCGCACAACTATAGTGTTATACCCGCACGACTATAATGAACAGTGCCCGACAGTGGTTTTCTTTGTTTTCTAAATCACTTGTTTTAACCGATTTTGATGACTTCTAGAGATTCTGGAAATCCGAGGGTCCGTTAACGCTGGACCGAGGATCCGATTATGGATCTAACAACTACGAATTCCGAGAATAGAAACCAACAAAACCCTAAATCTCACATCCGTATTATTGGAAATCCGAAAACCACAATTTTAGAGTGTACAGATGTGATTTAACCGAATTGAATCATGAATAATCATTTAGAATGGGAAAACTAGCCGTATTCGGTCGATTCGAGGGTTTTCAGGCTTCTGCCCAGAAGAATACAGTCGTGCGACAACAATGGGCCTATATTACAACCTAATATAATACTAATAAACCTATACTAGAAAAACACCAGGTGGGCCTTCTTCCTTCCTTCCAGGCTTGCCTCTCCAATGGGCTTCTTCTTTACAACATGTTATAATAAATAAATAAAATAAAATTACATAAAAAAGAAACCAGCACATCGGCCATATTTAACTAAAAAGAAAATACAACCCAACTTGAAATAAGGCCCAATAACATCCATTCATACATTTGATCACACAAGCATGTAATCCAATACATCAATTTATAAACATGTTAATATGCATGAAATTATGCCTATTTTAATTATGTCCTTAGCCATTATTTTGAAATTACCAATCTGGCCCATTATGGTTCTAACCCTTAACGGGCTTTAGGCCTCCAGCCCAGGCTGAACACTGCTCCCACTGAAATTGGGGAACCATGAATCCAAATTAGCCGTCCGGGTAATCGTGCCAAGAAAACCCGAACCAATTTCATTACACCATATTAATTTCCAAAATTAATATCTCATGAACAAAATTAAAATTTCATTTAAGAAACCATGCACATTTAAATTGCAGAAAATTTAAACACACAAAATTTTAAAACCCATTAAAATTTAAAACTGGGCCCAGACCCTAAACCCACCAAATCCAAAACTAGGCCCGGCCCGTTGTAGCTAGGGCAACACAGTTGCCCTAGCAGCAATAGTCGCCACTGCTAAGGGTAACATAGTAGCAACGGCCATGCTGCCGCGCAGCAGCAGGCAGTGGCTGCTGCTAATTTCGCCACTATGGCGGCAGCAGGAGGTTCCCATACCAGCGAAAACAGCCCATCATTTTTAATTAATTAAAAATTAAACCAAATAAATCACCAAGATTCATCATTCAACAGAAAATCAAAAATAAACATAACCAATATACAATATCAATTTTCAATTGAAGAAAGAAAACAAGTGGGGAAAATCACAAAACCCCAAAACCAAGAATCCCAATATCAAAAACACCAATTTTAAAACAAGGGATTCAATCCAGTTATTGATTTCCATGGATCAGGAGCCCACTCTGATACCACTGAAGGGATTTTTCATCGCAAAACGTCCGATTAAAGCGGAACAACGGAACATTTTCTCAAATCCGTGCCCAGGAGCAATTGAAGTGGAAATCAAAAGCTACAAATAAGGAAATTAATTTTCTCACCAGAAAGGTCTCTTCTAGAGATGGCTACAGAAATTGAATTCGATCTCCTCCACAATCCCGTACACGAATGGCTATCAAACGTGAACCCGTGCTAGCGATTGGATCGTTGAAAGAGAGGAAACCCTTGCTGAAATTTTTTTACCTCTAGAATTCCCTTTATTGGCCAAATTCCCCTTGGGGTTTTAGCCTTCCATGGCCGAATTTGCTTGGTGGAATTGAGGCCTAAATTGGATTTTGTTTTATGCGGGCTTTTCTCATTTAAGCCCAATTCTGAATTTAGTTCTTTTGGTTTATTTTAATTATAAATCTAATTTCAATTTAACATATTATAGGGATTCGTCACGGGAAACCGACCGATAAAAGTGGAAATACGCGTCGATTTCCTCGAATCCGGTCCCAGGAGCTTAAGATGTGGAAATCAAAAACTTAAAGCGTAAAGAGAAGTTTGGAAACTTACCCGGTAAATCTCTTAAAGAGACGGATGCGGACTGCAGGAATCAAAGCCGACTCCCTCCAACATCACGTACACGAACGGCTCTCGGACCCAACCCGTGCTAGCGGCTCTGATTAACCAAGAAGAGAGGGAGAGAGTTTTATGGCAGTCCAATATTTCTTTCCAAAAGAAATATGCCAATCTCTCTCAAGTGGGTACCCAATTTCTTACCAAAAGAAGTTAGACATAAAAGTGGGCAAAATTCTTTCCAAAATAATGAATATATCTTCGGCCAAGAGTCATCAGAGCGGGGCTTTTGATCCGTGGAAATCTTTAACTTGGTGAATCCCGTGTTCTAAAATTGGGGATTTTTATGGACGGGATTTATTTTTGGTTTTGGGGTTTGGTGATTTTTCCCCTTGGATTTTACTTATGGAAAATTATTTGCATATGGTTTATGTTTTATTTAATTTTCTATTTGTGAATCGTTTATGGAAATTTATTTTTTGCATATAGGTTTATGCTAGATTTATTTTTCCATTGCATGATTTTATTTCTTGGTGATTTAATTTCATGTTGCTATTTTTTTTCGGAAAAATCACGGACCGTTTCAGGTCGAAACGGGGGTAGCAGCCACTGCCTGCGGTGCTGGGCGCCACTGCCAGCAGCTGCAGCTGGGCAGCAGCGCCGCGGCGGGCCGGGCCCGAATTTGGATTTCGCGGGATTTGTTTTGGGCCGAGGCGGATTTTAAAATTTTAATTAATTTTAAAAATTATGCGTTTTTAAATTTTGGTAATTTTATGGGGTTTTCCAATTTTAATTGGTTTTAAAATTGTGCATGTTTACATTTTAGAAATTTTATGCGCATGTTTTATGAATGAAATTTATTTTTCGTTCATGCGATATTAATTTTGGAAAAATTAATACGGTTAATTGAAATTGGCTCGGGTTTTCTTAGCACGATTACCCGGACGGCTAATTTTGGAATTCATGGTTTCCCAATTGGATTGGGAGTAATTTTGCCTGGGTTGGAGGCCCAAAGCCCGCACGGGTTTAGAACCATGATCGGCCAAAATTTGGCGATTTCAAAATAATGGCTATGACATTATTGAAATGGGATTAATTCATGCATTTAGACATTATTGAAATGGGATTAATTCATGCATTTAACATGTTTATAAATTGTATGTACTGGTTTACATGTATGTATGATTAAATGCTTGAATGGATGTTTTGGGCCTTATTTATTTGGGTTGTAATATTCTTTTGGTAAATACGGCCTGCGCGCCGTTTTCTTTTTATGTAATTTTATTTTATTTGTTTATTATGATATTATGTAAAGAAGAAGCCGATTGGATTGGCGTGCTAGAAGGATGAGGATGCGGCCCACCTGATGTCGTTCTAGTATAGGTTTACTAGAATTATATTAGGATGTAAATTTTGGCCCATCGCATTTCATTTTTATTTAATTATGCTTGATTTATTTACATGTGAGAATGTATGTACCAACCCTATTTCACCCGCCTATGCATCTAAGCCGTTGTTAAATGAATCTAATAACCAAAAGGTAATTACTAAGTCTCTTAAAAGTGCTTCCCTCATTCAAAACCTTCTCGAAGTGGGGATGGGCCAGTTGTAGACCAGCCCTCGCTGGATGCGTTGGAGCATCGTCATTTTGTATTGGGTTGGAGTATTGGTTACTCTGACACTTGGATGGAGGTTTGGACTTAACGTGGGCAGTAGGATGTTCCTAGCCCTAAGCACAAATGGGTAAGTGCCAACAGACCCATCAAACCGAGAGTCCCTAGGTTGGGATTGGACGGCGTTCCTACCTAAAAATTAGGGTACAGTTGTTCCAGGCCCTCGTCTGGCTATATCTTGATATAATATGGATCTCGGCCCATGAGCCCAACAACTCGAGTTAATTAATAACACGATTCATTATTAATTATAATATGGGAAGAACAAGTTAAGTCCTTTATTAACACTCGTAAATTTTTCTGTGTAGAAATCAATGGCTATGAATGATACTTTATCACTGCGATCTTTCTTAGAATGGGACAAGCTTTCTGGCCCTAACTTTTAGGACTGGTCTATGAACTTAAGGAAAGTTCTAAGACAAGAGTCTAAAGAGTATGTGCTCGAAAATCCTATACCGGCTGTGCCAACGGGAAGTAATCCACCGGCTGCCCAGCTGGAGGAATACTTGGCACATGTAAAAGATAACCGGGATGTGACATGCCTGATGTTGGCTAGTATGGTTCCTGAATTGAAAAAGCAGTTCATGGATCATCAGGCCTTTGCTATGATGACAACTCTTAACGAGATGTTTTATGAGCAAGCTTATCAGGAAAGGTACCTGATCCACAAGGCATTCCGCAGCTGTAAGATGGGAGCCGGGACATCTGTGAGTGCACACGTGCTCAAGATGAAGGGCTATCTGGATAATTTAGCCCGTATCGGAGCGCCTATCTCACGGGGGCTGGGGGTTAGCATGATCCTGGCTTCTTTATCGGATTCTTATGATCAATTCATCCTAAACTTTTACAAGCAAGGGATGGACCGTATTGTTATTGAGCTGCATTGGATGCTTCAGCTCGCTAAACTGTCGATCAAGAAGACTCCACCGGTACTTGAGGTTAACAAGGGGAAATCTCCTCTTGCTAAAGGCAAGGCAAAGGCCAAGGTCAAGGCTAAAAAGACTAAAGCCCAGCCCAAGGCCCGTTCCAAGGATTTCTGCTTCGGTTGTAAGCAGACTAGACATTGGAAAAGATCGTGTCCCAAGCTTTTGGGAGAGAAAAGGAAGACGCGGGGCGTGTCTTCATCAGGTATATATGTCATAGACATTAACCTCTGTTTCAATATCTTATGTATTGGATACTGGATGTGGTTCTCACATTTGTTGTAATATGCAGGGACTTAAGAACAGGAGATCACTCGGATCGGGACAAGTGGACTTGCGGGTCAGAAATGGAGCAAGGGTTGCTTCCATTGAGATCAGCAGGACCAGCTTATGATGCCTTGTAGATTAGTTTTGTTACTGAAACCATGTTATTTTGTACCTGTTATGTACAGGAATGTTATTTCTGTTTCAGTTTTGGATATTTCTGGATGTACATTTACCATTGGTAATAGTAAAAAGGGTTTATCTAGAAAAGAATTATTTTATGGAGTAGCACTATTAAATAATGTCTTTTATATCCTGGATCTAAATGAAACTAATCATGTCTATAATATACATACGGAAAGGGTTAAGCCTAACAAACTTAATCCAGTTTACCTTTGGCATTGTCGTTTAGGCCACATAAACATAGCTTGAATCCTAGGATCATTTGACATGGAGTCATTTGATATATGCGAGTCTCATTTACAAGGTAAAATGACTAAAGAACCTTTTAGCAAGGAGGCTAAAAGGGTAGCTAGCTTATTGGACCTAATGCATTGAGATGTATATGGACCGACAAGCATAGCAACTAGGGGTGAACATCTATACTTCGTATCCTTCACAGACGATTTCATCAGAAATGGTTATGCCTATGTAATGAAATATAAGTCTGAGACCCTTGATAGGTTTGAGGGATTGAGGAACAAAGTACAGAACCAACTAGGCAGAAATATCAAAGCTTTTCGGTTGCACCGAGGTGGTGAGCATATAAGCCTATAGTTTGACTCATTTTAAGAGAGCATGGAATAGTTCCACAGCTCACTCCTCCAGGAACACCACAATGGAATGGGGTGTCCGAATGGAGGAATGGGACCCTGTTGGACATAGTCTGCTCAAACGATGAGTCATGCCTCTCTCCCAATAAGTTTTTTTAATGGATACACTCTTGAGAAAATGGCTCTCAATTTCAATTATACTCCGACTAAGGCTTTGAAAAGACCCCATTTGGAATATGGACCGCAATCAACTCTCCCGTCCCTGAGATACTGCCCCCTTCCTCTATACCATCCAGCAGCTGTACACAGCCCCCTCAGGATGTCCATTTGTGTGCCCAATGTGTCTTTCCAACGGATTTGGGGTTGTTATGCACAAGTCAAGAAATTGACTGTGAGCAAAACTAGAACCCAAAACCGACTAATGCCTGTTTGTGAGCTACCCTAGGGAAACCAAAGGGTATTACTTCTACAACCCTGTTGAGAACAAGGTGTTCATGGCACAAAAGGGGGTCTTTCTTGGAAAAGGATTTATTTCCAAGAAAGACAGTGGGAGTGAATTTGAACTCAGGGAAGTTCAAAAGCTCACAAATTCCTGAAAAGGATAACTCGGAGACCAGGGTGGAGCTTCCACAAGTGGAAGCATCGGCCCAGGTCACACTAGAACTTAAAAGGTCTGGTAGGGATCATCAGGAACATGAGAAACATCGTTTTTTTGTTTCTAATGATTACGCTCCTTTTGTCTTGGACGAAGAGGAGCTCAAAACGTACCAGAAGGCTATAGCTAGCCCATTGTCTGCCATGGTGGTAGATATGCAATCTATGTACGATAATCAGGTTTGGAACCTGGTTGATCCACCTCCGGGTACTAAGGTAATAGGTTGCAAGTGGTGCTATAAGCTATAGGCCAACAATACCTTTAAGGGTGTGTATAAGAGGTTTAGTGGGAGCATAGTAACTTTCCTGGTATTACAAAGGGATGGCATCCTTCTGATTGGAAGCGACATACCAACACTACAAGGGAATTGTAATGGTTGAGTGAGTGCTTCGCAATGAAGGACTTAGGCGAAGCTGAGACGATCCTAGGGATCAGGATCTACAGGGATAGATCCAATCAACTTCTAGGCCTAAGTCAGGCCAAGTACATAGACATAGTTCTGAAAAGATTCAGCATGGACCAGGCTAAGAAAGGTTTCTTGCCAATGGGTCATGAGCTGAAACTTAGCAAGAAGAACTCTCCTAAGGTAAGGCAGGACAGGGAGAACATGAAGTTGGTCCTATATGCTTCGGCTATAGGATCAATCATGTACTCCATGCTATGTACAAGACCTGATGTCGCCCATGAAGGTCAGGAAGAGCTATCAGTTACTAGGTACACTGATGCAAGCTTCCAGACTGACCAGGATGAATAACAATCACAGTCTAGGTATGTATTCATGCTAAATGGTGGTACTATTGTTGGAGAGGCCCTAAGTAATTGGCCATCACGGTTTCTATCACAGGAACTGAGTACATTGCAACGTGTGAAGCAACTAGGGAAGCTGTGTGGATAATGAAGTTTATCATAGAACTAGGGGTAGTATCTACTATCCAGGAACCGGTTGATATCTTCGGTGACAACGATGGGGCTGTTGCACAAGCTAAATGCCCCAGTCACACTTAAACACGATGCACATACTTAGGGATTTTCACCTATAGCGAGAAATCGCTGAGGGGGTGACATCTCATTACAAAGAGTGGACACCAACGACAATGTCGCAGATCTTTTGACCAACATGCTTGGCTATGCCTATGCACAAAGGTTGTACTAGATCTATAGGGATTAGACCCATGCCTGGTAGGTACTAGTGCAAGTGGGAGATTGTTGGAAATGCCCTAGTCCCGAGGCATTGGTCCTTGTGTCTGTATAATACATTTGTACATTAATATGAACTTTATGTATTATACAATTTGTGTCAAGGAAATAAAGGCATTAATCTATTTATTATATGTCTTGTACTATATTTTAAATAGAGTATCCAATGGAATATCCATATCCATGTTGTCAAGTGTGAGGCACTTGGCAGTAAGACTGTGGATAGGGAAAACGATATGACCATGAAGTCATCCGTAGTCTGTTCCAATCATGGGAATGAATGGAACTAAAGACTATCATTAGCCTGGTTGTATGGCGGTGTCTTACCGGTCATAGAACATGGGATGTCAACCAGGTTAATGGGTACATGCAAAAAGGGCATGGTACTGGATCGATCCACTTAACGGGAATCTACATGGTATACTATCACAAATGATTCTCGTGTAGTACTTGTATGGATCCTTAGACCAGACCATATTATGGTGCTGCATGTGAAGTGGCACACTTTGGTGTACGCCCAATGGGCCTGTAAAAGGGTGCCAAGTACGGGTACGTTCGGGTGTGTTAGTGAGCATGGCAGTACTATGGATATGCTAAAGGGAATGTCACTCAGTGATTCACTGAGACGATATCACCGGCCTCTTGAAGAATGCTACTGATAAGTGTGCAACCGCACCCAAACAAGATTGGATCTTGTTTATGAGCATCAGTTCATTCGGGATCAAGTAAATGTCCAGACATAATAGAGGGTGATACTTCCATGCCTCTGTGTTGGACACCGATATCAATGACATGGGATGTACAAGTTCAAACTACAGGGCTACGGTGATAGTTTGACTGCTATCTCCGTCTTAATTGGGGGCTGCAGCGGCTTGCTAGAGCCCGCCTGTAGTCTGTGGGCATTAGCTCACTGCCAACATAAAGACGGGCCCATCGGATCGTACACATTGAACGTCTTGACTTTAATAATTTGGATTATGTGTGTACTTGGAGTATACACATGGAAGAGAGAAAGAGATACTTTAATTATATTATATGGATCAATTAGATTGATCAAAATAATATAATTAATTTTATTTTGGCCTTCTCTTAATTAATTCCATGAATTAATTTATGAGATTATTTCCTAGGTGGAAATATTATTACATGTATAGGTTTACATGTATCTCATTTTATGTAAGTCTAATTTAATCCATTGATTAAATTAATAGGTCAAATGAATTTTAATTTAAATGTATGCTATATATTATATGGTATAATATATATATATATATATATATATATATATATACATGTTATATTAAAGTTGCATTTGATATTAATTAAATTAAGGGAATTAAAATTGGGCTTAAGACTTAAAATGAAAAATCCCACATAAAGTGGGATTTTATGGCCTTTTGGTGGTGAAATGGGCAAGGATGATGAGTCATTTTGTTGGACAAAATGATGATGACAAATTCTTATGGACCAATAGAGAAAAAAAGTGACTCATTCTTTGATTTTGAGATAGTAAAGTTGGACTTTGCTTCCTTAAATCTTTTCTATTCTTTTGGTAAGATGATGAAATAGAATGATGAAAAATTTTTGGTGTTGGCCGAATGAATCTTGGCAAGAAAGGGATGAGTCATATGGATGAGTCATTGGTTTGACTTTGAGGAGGCAAAGTTGGACTTAGCTTTCCTTGGTGTTGATCTTCTTTTCTTTTAAGTTAACAGAAAAAAAATCAGCCATGATTTATGACTCTTGGCCGAAGATATATTCATTATTTTGGAAAGAATTTTGCCCACTTTTATGTCCAACTTCTTTTGGTAAGAAATTGGGTGCCCACTTGAGAGAGATTGGCATATTTCTTTTGGAAAGAAATATTGCACTGCCATAAAACTCTATCCCTCTCTTCTTGGTTAATCCGAGCCGCTAGCACGGGTTGGGTCCGAGAGCCATTCGTGTACGTGATGTTGGAGGGAGTCGGCTTCGATTCCTGCAGTTCGCATCCGTCTCTTTAAGAGATTTACCGGGTAAGTTTCCAAACTTCTCTTTACGCTTTAAGTTTTTGATTTCGACATCTTAAGCTCTTGGGACCAGATTAGAGGAAATCGACGCGTATTTCCGCTTTTATCGGTCAGTTTCCGGTGATGAATCCCTACAGTGGTATTTTTTTTCTTTTAACTTAAAAGAAAAGAAGATCAACACCAAGGAAAGCTAAGTCCAACTTTGCCTCCTCAAAGTCAAACCAATGACTCATCCATATGACTCATCCTTTTCTTGCCAAGATTCATTCGGCCAACACCAAAAATTTTTCATCATTCTATTTCATCATCTCACCAAAAGAATAGAAAAGATTTAAGGAAGCAAAGTCCAACTTTGCTACCTCAAAATCAAAGAATGACTCACTCTTTTTTTCTATTGGTCCATAAGAATTTGTCATCATCATTTTGTCCAACAAAATGACTCATCATCCTTGCCCATTTCACCACCAAAAGTTCGGCCATATAATCCCACTTTATGTGGGATTTTTCATTTTAAGTCTTAAGCCCAATTTTAATTCCCTTAATTTAATTAATATCAAATGCAACTTTAATATAACATGTATATATATATATATATATATATTATACCATATAATATATAACATACATTTAAATTAAAATTCATTTGACCTATTAATTTAATCAATGGATTAAATTAGACATACATAAAATGAGATACATGTAAACCTATATATGTAATAATATTTCCACCTAGGAAATAATCTCATAAATTAATTCATGGAATTAATTAAGAGAAGGCCAAAATAAAATTAATTATATTATTTTGATCAATCTAATTGATCCATATAATATAATTAAAGTATCTCTCTCTCTCTTCCATGTGTATACTCCAAGTACACACATAATCCGACTTATTAAAGTCCAGACGTTCAATGTGTATAATCCGATGGGTCCGTCTTTATGTTGGCAGTGAGCTAATGCCCACAGACTACAGGCGGGCTCTAGCAAGCCACTGCAGCCCCCGATTAAGATGGAGATAGCAGTCAAACTATCACCGTAGCCCTGTAGTTTGAACTTGTACATCCCATGTCATTGATATCGGTGTCCAACACAGAGGCATGGAAGTATCACCCTCTATTATGTCTGGACATTTACTTGATCCCAAATGAACTGATGCTCACAAACAAGATCCAATCTTGTTTGGGTGCGGCCGCACACTTATCAGTAGCATTCTTTAAGAGGTCGGTGATATCGTCTCAGTGAATCACTGAGTGACATTCCCTTCAGCATATCCATAGTACTGCCATGCTCACTGACACACCCGAACGTACCCGTACTTGGCACCCTTTTACAGGCCCGTTGGGCATACACCAAAGTGTGCCACTTCACATGCAGCACCAACATATGGTCTGGTCTAAGGATCCATACAAGTACTACACGAGAATCATTTGTGATAGTATACCATGTAGATTCCCGTTAAGTGGATCGATCCAGTACCATGCCCTTTTTGCATGTACCCATTAACCTGGTTGACATCCCATGTTCTATGACCGGTAAGACACCGCCATACAACCAGGCTAATGATAGTCTTTAGTTCCATTCATTCCCATGATTGGAACAGACTACGGATGACTTCATGGTCATATCGTTTTCCCTATCCACAGTCTTACTGCTAAGTGCCTCACACTTGACAACATGGATATGGATATGTCCATTGGATACTCTATTTAAAATATAGCACAAGACATATAATAAATAGATTAATGCCTTTATTTCCTTGACACAAATTGTATAATACATAAAGTTCACATTAATGTACAAATGTATTATACAAACACAAGGACCAATGCCTCGGGACTAGGGCATTTCCAACACATATATGTGAATATATTATACCATATAATATATTATATACCATTTAAATTAAAATTAATTTGACCAATTCATTTATCCTAGAAACTAAATCAGACTCTTCATAAAATCAAACACATGTAAACCTATACATGTAAAATATTTCCACCCAGGAAATAATCTCTTAAATTAATTTATTGAATTAATCATAAGAAAACCAATACAAATGTTAATTGTATTATTTTAATCAATCCAATTGATCTATATACTATAATTAATGGAATCCTCTCTCTTCGGTGCGTATACTCTAAGTATACAGTTGATCTTTTAAGTTCAAGCTTAGACGTTCAATGTGTACAATTCTATAGGCCTGTCTTTATTTTGGCAGTGGGCCTATGGTCCATAGACTGCAGGTGGGCTCTAGCAAGCCACTACAACCCCCAATTAAGACAGAGATAGCAGTCCAACTGAAATCAAAACCCTGTAGTTTAAACTCATATATCCTATGTCACCGATATCGATGTCCAACAGAGTGGCATGGAGTAATCACCCTCTTTTGTGTACGAACATTTGCTTGATCCCGAATGAACTAATGGTCACAAACAAGTTCCAACTTGTTTGGGTATGGCCACACTCTTATGAGTTGCATTCATTAAGTGGCCAGTGATATCTTCTCAGTGGACTACTGATTGATATTCCCTTCTGCATATCCATAGTCCTGCCATATTTACTGACATACCCGAACGTACCCATACTTGGCTCCCTGTTACAGGCCCTTTAGGTGTACACCAAAGTACGTCACTTCACATGCAGCATCATGATATGGTCAGGTCAAAGGATCCATGCAAGTACTACACGAGAATCACTTTTGATACTATACCATGTGGATATCTCCTTTAGTGGATCTATCCAGTACCATGCCCCTTTGCATGTACCCATTAACTTGGTTGACATTCCATGTCCAATGGCTGGTAAGACACCGCCATACATCCAAGCTCATGACTTTATGGTCATATCATTTTCCTTATCCACGGTCTCACTGCCAAGTGTATGACACTTGTCAACATGGATATGGATATGTCTATTGTATTCTCGATTTACAATATTGCACAAGGTGTATGATGAATAGATTAATGCCTTTATTTATTAACACAGATTAAATAATACATAAATCTCATAAGAAAGTATAAATGTATGATACAAGAGCAAGGACCAATGCCTCAGGACTAGGGCATATCCAACACATACTAGATCTATAGGGAATAGGACAATGCCTAGTTATAACTAGTGCAAGTGGGAGATTACTGGTGTGCCCTAGTCCAAATGGCATTGGTTCTTGTGTTGTATTATACTTTATACTTGGTTATTTTGTATTATACAATTTTGTGTTGAAATAAAGACATGAATCTATTTACTCATATCTTGTGCTATTTATAAATAGACTTTCCATTGATTATAACCATACTAAAGTAAACCAAAGTAGGTCATTGGGTTATCAGACCTCTTAGTGTTGTTATAGTTATAATCATAAAGATATCCCTGGTCTGTTCTAATCATGGGAATGAATGGAACTAAAGACCAGTATATCCTTGACTGGATGGCAATGTCTCATCGACCGTTGGACATCAGATGTCAGTCAAGAATATGGGTACATATTAGGTTAAATGGTACTAGATCGATCCAGCGAGAGAACACCACATGGTACAATCGTCATAGGTGTTTCTCAGGTAGGTCTTGTTATTATCCTTAGATCGGATATTCACTGTAGCATAACATGGGATCTCATACACTTTCATATACTCCTAACAGACCCGTAACAAGGTACTAAGTATGGGTATGTTGGGTGGGCCAGTGAACATGTTGATGTTGATAGTGAAGTTGACGTAATTACCACTCAACGTCCCCTAAGATGATATCATTGGCCACTTAATGAGTGGGATTGACAAGTGTATGGCCATACCTGAATAAGTTGGGATACTTATTCATTGGGTTTAGTCTACTCGGTTTCAAGGAATAAATAAGCATATAAGAGGATGACGGGGCCATGCCTCTTGCTTATATCGATATCAGTTGGCAAAGGATATATAAGATCACTACTGGGCTATGTTTCACATTTTACTGTAAGTCTTCATCTTAATTGGGGGCTATAACAGTTTGCTAGAACCCACTTACAGTTTGTGGGCCTTGGGCCCATTGCCAACATAAAAACGGACCTACAGGATTGTATACATAGAATGATCGAATGTTGATGGAAACCAAATTAATTGAGTTATTGATATTAGGTTATGTCATAATTAATTCAATTACATTAAGGGAGAAATTGAATTTATTTGATTAATTAATTACATGTAGTGAATAATAAATTAAATAATATTTCCTTGATGGAAATTTAAATACAAAGGTTGTACCTATTAAGGTTGATTTTAATTTAACTTTGGGTTATGTTAATTTGATAAGATTGTATTTAATTGTATCAATTAGAATTTTATAATATGGTTTTATTTAATTCTAATGGTACAAATTAAATCAATTGAATCAAATAAAGTTACCCTATAGTTTTAATTAAAAGCCTTGTGTACTAAGGAGTATATAAGGAGGCCTTAAACTAATTTCTCCCTAACCCTAGAGCTGAAATTTTCAGGCAACATAGAGAAAAGGCAGCCGTCGCTCTTGGACAATTCTCTCTCAATTTCCGTTCAATCGTTCACTAGCACGAGTCTTGTTCTAGAGCCGTTCGTATACCGGATTGTGGGGGAAATGCGTTTGGGTTTCCACAGCAGTCTGTAGAGGAGACATTTAAGGTGAGAAAAATTCAATTTTCTTTCCGTTCTTGGTTTTGTTCTAATAATCTACATGGACCCTAGGCTATAGAATTGAGGAAATTTTAATCGCTAATTCCGCTGTGTGTTTGATTTTTCCCGTGACGATTCCCTTCAATGGTATCAAAGCATAGTTTCATGTTCCAATTAATGGAATGATTAGCATTAGGGTTCTTGGTGTTTGATTTATTTTATTGGTGTTGGTTTTCAATTGATTTTTCTTTGGATCCTTAATTTGGTGATTTGAGGTTTTATTTTATTTTCCCCAAATATTGAATTGAATTTTCTACTTTGATGATTTAAATAAAATAAAATAAAATAAAATAAAATGATTTTGGTTGAATTTGGAATCGCAAATTGCAATTCGAAATTGCAGCCTTGCTGCAAGCAGCAGCCCGCCGTGCGACAGCATTGCTGTCCGGGGCGGCTTTTGGGTCCGATTTGGATTTTGCGGATGTTTTAATTTTTTAGACCCTATGTGAAATTTTAAATTGGTTTTAAAATTCGCATGATTTAATTTTCGTGATTGGTTTCGTGTGGTTTCTTTTGTGATTTGATTTATACATGTGATTTAATTTTTTGGTAAAATTAAATTGGTAAATGAGATTGGTCCAATTGGCCCTTGGAATGAGTTGAGAATTGGATGCCTAATTCAAGTCTGTGACTGAGCATTGGTTAGGATGCCAGAATTGGTGATTTCACAAACGGCTGGACATAATTATTTAAATTGGAATTGCCATATTCATGCATTTTATTACATGTATATTGGCACGGACCGCCTAAGTGAAAGGCTAAAATCCCCCTAATAGGTCCTAATTTGGATTCAAATTGGCATAATAATGGCTTTTAAGCCAAAACAAGCCCAGCCTAGTGTGCTAGAACTTACCTATGGAATGTTGGTCATTGTTCCATTTCTGTTCCGTTCCAGAATGTGCTAGAGGGTTCAAGATTGGTCAGTAACATTCAAGAAGGGATGAGATCAGTCGCTAAATATCTGGAAGGGTCCAGCACATTGGAAATCAGGTGGTATCCACTTGAAGTGTCTTTAGATTGTTCTAAACTGCCTTTAAGATAGGAATATGCTTAGAATATACCTTATAAATGATTATTAGCCATAAAATAGGAGGTGCATTCCTAGCCACACATTGTGGAGGTGGAATGCCTATTAATAAAAGTTAGGGACATTTATATAAGTGTCTTAGGAAGTGTTAAGACCTTTAAGATTTGTAAAGATTCCTTATATTAATGAAATCTCTCTTTATTTATAATCCTTGCATTCTTTGCTTTACCACTTGCTTAACATACTTGTGTAGCATTTGGGAAGGCTGACTAGGAACACATTTGGGAGGTTGTATTGCTAGTACCATACATCACAATTGGCAAGGAGGTTTGAATATGACATTTGGTATCAAAACTTTGGTTGGTAAATGGCAAGTGGTGACAAAGGAAGCAACCGAACTGGAATGGAGTCCGATGTTGCTGCCATACAAGTTGAGGATGCTTGGAAGACCACTGTTAGGAGGAATCGGTCAAAGTCAAGGGATTCGATGGACAAGACCTTGATAGATATCAACGATCGGCTAGCAAAGGTGGAGCTTGCTATAGCCGGAGGTCAAGATCAATACCTTGATAGGTTCGAAGAGGTTGAGAGGCACCTGGAAGAACTCGAAAGGGATGAGTTCAAGGAGGAGGTGCAAACCTCTTTGAACAAAGTCATCATTGATAAGGAGGACCCTGTGAAAACCTTGGAGGGTATCTTCCGATCTGAGATTTGCTCACTAAGGCAAGAATTGGAGAAATTTCTTACTGAGTTAATCGTTACAAAAGGTGAGCTTGTGCAGACGAAGGAAGAGTTAGCCCTTTGCAAGAATGCCATTACAAATGGAGCTACTTCATCGAGTTATTCTAGTCCTCACTGACTAGATGTTCCAAATCCAAAAGCATATAATGGCTTAAGGAACTCAAAGGAGATTGATAACTTTCTTTGGATGGAGAAGTATTTCAAGGCATATGCCATAGTGAACGATGCCCAAATTTTGGACACCATATCACTTTATCTTGAGGATGCTACTGCGGTATGGTGGTGAAAGAATGAGCTAGAGATCAAAAATGGGATGTGCATTATAGGCATGTGGGATGACTTTAAAAGGGAGCTCAAGGCCCAGTTCTTCCCCGAGGCTGGCGAATTAGAAAAGAGAACTAAGTTAAGGCATCTTAAGCAAAGCGGAAGCATTTGTGAGTATTTTAAGGAATTTTCTAAGAATCTTTTAGAGCTTCCTAGGTATCCTCAAGAAGAGGTGTTCTATCTCTTCTTGGAGGGACTTCAACCATGGGCAAGGTTGGAGGTTCAATGAAGAAATGCTACTAATCTCTCCACCGTGATCGCCATAGTTGATTCTTCAATATAGTTCCATAAGTCCAAGAAGCATAACTCTAACCAAGACCAAGGCGATAAGGATGCGAGTGTGGGAGATAGTAATGCCAAACCCAACATTTATGAGACAAAAGAGTGGAGGCCATCTAAGGGGAAAGATGACAACAGGGAAGGACATCAAATAATATGTTCCCTTTGTGATGGGCCACATAAGGCAAGGGATTGTCCCAAGAAGTCAAAGCAGTCTGCTTTAATTGGAGAAATTGAGCAACAAGAACAACAAAAGGAGGAAGAGGAGTTAGAACTAAGGGTGGGATCCTTACAATTCCTTAATGCGATCAAGGCAAGGTAGAAATAACTAAGAAGTCAATTATTTGTTGAAGCCAAGGTAGGAGTGTTGGAACCTATCCCGGCCTGAAAACAAAAATTAATTGCGGAATACATGTCTCCAAGCTACGGTTTGTGCCCAAACTCCTAAAGCTAGGTTATGGATCCAACAAAAAACAAAGAGAGAGAAATGGGATTTCTCACCTAGGCTGTCCCTGCACAAGATTGATTTGACTAAGGGCTTCACGTGTTGCCCCTCTATGTTCCCACACATGAAGTCTCGTTAACTGGGATCAGGTGCTAGCTCTTGGACCAATGGTTTCTTGCTTGCACAACTCCTTTTTTCCCAAAGGAGGAAGATGAGATGGAGGCTAGGTCATTAACCTAGACCTCCTTAACTTTATATATGAAACATAATGGTAATATACCCGAAATACCCCTCATGTAAATATCCACTATATTTACACATATTATGGTTTAACCAAAGTCACTATATGGTAACTTTGAAAAACCATAAAACCAATTTCTAATCATAGGTTATTTTATTTTATTTGGACTCAACAATTGATCCTATAAAATAAAATAATCCAATAATTGATATGTATCTAATACACATCAATTGGTCCATTATAAAGCCTGTCTAAACTCCTAAGCATGCAATCTTGTACGCCCATCCATATGTTGGCCATGGGCCTGAAATGACATTCGGCCCACAAGTTGTAAGTGGGCTCTAGCAAGCTATTACAACCCCCAATTGGGATGGAGATCTCAAAATCATAATGACATACACCTGTAGTATTCTTATATGATCCTTTACACATCTGATATCGGTGTCCTGCAGAAGGCATGGCACTATCATCCTTCTAAGTGCTAGGACATTTACTTGACATCCAAGTAGACTAATAAGATCAAATAAATGATTATCCAATAATCATTCTATTGGGGCACAGTCGTACACTACTCAGTCTCAATTTTCAAGAGGTTGGTGATATCATCTCTTCGATGAAGAGATAGGCAATTCCTTCATATTACTCCTAGTCCTACCAAGCTACCCAATATACCTAACGTACCCATACTTGGCATCCAGTTACAGGCCCGTTAGGCGTACATCAAAGTATACAAGGTCACATCTAGGAGTGTAGTAATATCGGATCTAAGGATCCAATTTAAGCAATACTTGTGAAACACATATAGCAATACGTGTGAAACACTTATGACCCCTGACCATGTAGTGTTCTCACAAGTGGATCGATCGATTACATTGTTCACTAACATGTACCTATGTCCTTGATAGACTTTCCAATTCCTATGGTCGATAAGACATCACCCATCCCATAAAGAACATACTAGTCTTTAGTTATATTCTTTCCCATGATTATAGCAGACTAGGGATAACTTTAAAACTACGTCCCTCAAACTCATGCTCTTACTCGTTCAGTACGTGCTACTAATAAGCATGAGCGAACACCAGTTTATGGATTCTCAATATTTATTAATTGCATAATTAATTCAATAAATATGATTATGCCTTTTATTAATATAGAGAAAATGTATTCTCATACACAAAATACATAGAGTACATCATATAAGGACTAGGGCATAACCAAACAATCTCCCACTTGCACTAGTCACTACTTTGCAGGGGCCTAATCTCCATAGATCTAACATAACCATCATGCTTGGACTGCACCAATGCCTTGGTCAAAGGATCAGTGATGTTATCCTCTAAAGCAACCCTACAAATCTTCACATCCCCATGTTCAACTATCCCTCGAATGAGATGGAATCTCCTGAGTATGTGCTTGGATCTTTTATGTGATCATGGCTCCTTTGCTTGTGCTATGGCCCCATTGTTGTCACAGAAGAGGTCAATTGGGTCTAGGATGGAGGGAACAACTCTTAACTTAGTGACAAACTTCCTAATCCAAACAACATCCTTTGCAGCATCTGATGCAGCAATATACTCAGCTTCTATGGTAGAATCAGCAACGGTGTCTTGCTTTGAGCTTTTCCAGCTTACAACACCCCTATAAAATCAACATAAACATATAACTGGATTGCGATCTAAAGTCATCGACATCTGTCTAGAAGCTAGCATCAATATAACCACTTACAGTGAGCTCTTCCTGACCACCGAACGCCAATAAGCTACCCATAGTCCTTTTAAAGTACTTTAGGATAGCTTTGATCACTGTCCAATAGGCCTCACCCGGGTCTTATTGGTACCAACTAGTCAAACTTAGTGCATGTGCAACATTAGGTCGGGTACATAACATAACATACATAAAGGATCCAATTGACGTAGCATATGGAATCGCATGCATGTATTCCTTCTGTTCCCTTGTGGAGGGATAGTCCTTCGTACTTAAATTAAGACCATGACGAAATGGTAAGAAACCTTTCTTTGCATTTGTCATGTTGGACCTTTCAAGGACTTTGTCTATGTACCTCTCCTGACTCAGGCCTAGAAGCCGAAGAGATCTATCCTTATAGATCATTATATCTAGTATAATCTCTGTAAGCACCGGGTTTTCCTGACCTCTATGGTGGGAATTCCTGTATTACCTATGGAACAGACGGACTCGAATCGAACTTGAAAACGACAGTGTGAGCGGACGACCTTTTAAAAAAAAGGACAGAACAAAGCAGACCGGGGAAGATGATGATTATTATAGATTATTTTGGAAAATGGGTTTTGTTTATTTAAGTTAGAAAATTATGGATTTAACTTGGAAATTCTTTGGTAGAAAACATTTTCCCGTTTTTAGCTTAAAGACCTTGAAACTTAAATCCCGAGATCAGTGACAGAGTAGCCACCCGGATAGCTTATCCGGGAATTCCGGTACAGCTCCCTACCAAGGACAGGCTGTTGTACCTAATCCAGAGATTTAGGGTTCGGGCAAGTAACTTACTTAACCTCTAGCTTGCTTTCACTTTACAGTTTATATTACCATATTTAATTTGCTTTATTATCTTTCTCTAACTCCAATTTGTTTATTTTAATTATCCGATGCTAAAACAAAATACAGGAAATAAATTGCGAGAAATTAAATCGTACATTTAAAATATACAAAAGAATAATAGAGGTCGATTATACAACCCAATTGAATAAAAATAGAAAACTCTCAATCTCACTTTTACAATCGCCTAAAATACATGATTTGTCTAAAAATACAATCACCTAAAATACACAAGGAATCTATTAAATACATCAAAAACAAAAATAAAGAGCTGCAAAACAGAGGGTTAGCACAATTTATGGCACACCACAAATAGGACTCAAATAAGACAGAATGGGATTTTAAGAATTTGGGAACATGCAATTAGGGGGATAACCAGGTTGGCTCGACTAGCCGGCCCGGTTAAACCTGGAAAACATTTTGAAACGTCCCTATATTTTTTATTTTGTGAGAAAATCATTTTGAAAACGATTTTTGCCGGTTTAATTTGATTTTAGCATGTGAGGTGAGTCGGTTTCGGGAGAATCCGGTCTCCATCGTTGCATTGTTCTAAATGCAAATGCACTGAAAATTAAATCTAGGGTCGTGGATGCACACAACGAAATTCGTTTTTGGTGATTTTCTGATTTTCTGAATTTTTTTGGATTTTTAGAAATTTTTAGGGATTATTCTGGAAATTCTGCTCTTGGACGAGCATTATAGCCATGCGACGGTAATTTCGGTCGTACGACTGTAATTACAGTCATGCGACTGTAAATCATCCAATTTCAGGATTTCGCCAAAAACTATTCAAAATAAAACTGAGGAATTAATGGAAATCAAGAACACTCGTATGACTGTATTTACAGTCGTACGATTGTTCATCAACTCAAGAATAGTCGCACGACTGTTCTTGATTTCCAGAGACAGAAAACGCAAAAAATTAAAATAAAATGCACAATAACACACCAATTCACCCAGAAAGCACAAGAAAAAGAGGGAATGAAGTGTGTTTACCTCTTAGGTGCTGATCCACCGTAGGATTGACCCCCTGGCGATGCACCAATCCACACCAAATTGCTTCTTTTCTCCTTAAGTTGGAGTTGAGAAGTTTGGTCCAAAATCTCCAAAATGTCACGGATTTAAGTGAAGTTAGAGTCCGAAATTGATTGAGTTTAAGTGTTAAGTCGTTAACCTATCATTTCTATCCGATTTTAGACATTAACACTCAAGAATTAGAGAAAAAGATAAGGAAGAGAAGCTTGAGTTTTGTGGGTGAGTTTTCTCTCCTCTTTTCTCTCTATTTTTCTCTCCCTCAAATTTCTTTCTCTCTGATCTCCTTAAGCTTCAGAGTCCAAAATCCCCCTCCTTTCTACCTTCTCCCTTCTTTTATAGCTGGAGCATTAATTGCCCACCTCTCTTTCCCCCATTTTTCAGCTTTCAGGGTATGGGCTGGTTCACCTGCCACGACCCTACAGCCGTACGACTGTAGGTTGATTACAGTCGTACGACTGTAGTCAAAGTCGTATGACTATTGTCTTTTTTTCTTCCTTTTTTTTAGGATGGAAAATTCCGATGCTTACAGACGGAGTGTTGCTCAGTGTATCTCAAACGTCCTAAAAACTGAGCTATCCACGATCCGAAACCCCCGAAAAGGTCTCTCGAGTGGTTTCTAGGGTTTAGGGTGAGCATCGAATTTTTGAGAATTTTGCCCCGGCTCTTGCTAGAGCCGTGCAGCTCTAGCTTATGAGCTAGAGCCGGGCGGCTCTAATGGTCGAGCTAAGTTGCTCTGCAAAGCAGAGCAACTTGGCTCGATAGAAAGGATTGGGGGTGAAAAGTCTGAAAGTTACAAGTGGCTCATTAAATGTTTGAAATGATATGTGAGAGGAGAGTATAAAAGAAAAGAAAAAAATCAAATCAAAAGAGAGGTTGAGTCTTGGGCAGGAAAAAAGACTTTGAAAACCAAAGAGAAACAGAGAAAAAGTTTACAGGGAAAAGGGAAGGAAAGGCCGAGACATAAGGCAAGAAAGGAGAACCCAAAAACACAAAGTTAAGACCTAAAACTAATCCTTGAACTCTAAGAACAAGTTTTACAACCTTTGCTCATTGGTTTGGGATCGTTTCAGATTCGTTTCGGGTTGTTTCAGATCTAGTTTCGGTTTTCAGCCGGTTGAGTGTCTAGGAAAAATTCCAAGCTTTCAATCCGTTTCTTGACATTCAAAGCATCAAAACAACATCAAGGTAAACTCTGAGAGGCCTAAACCTGTTTGCATTGTCTTTTCTGTGCGTTTTCTTCATTTTTGCAATTTTTGCAACCGGACTTGTGCGCACTCTGTTGTGATTAATTTTTGCCCAAATCCATCCATATGTTATAAAATTTTGGTTTTTGGATTTTTGTATGTACAGCTATTAAGGTTTTCGGTTTTCCTGGGGTTTTATTTTCTGATTTTCAGGGTTTATTTTATCTGAATCATATCTGTAGTCCAGAGTTAGCGAACCCCCAAACCCTATTAAATCCCCGGAAAATATTGAAAACAAGCAAAATGGTATTTTCACAAATGTTTTTGGTGTGTTTATTGCACTTTGGACCTTAGATGGATGTTGAATTTAGGAACCCGTATGAACGAAACCCTGGATTTCGGGATAACAGACCACAAAGAATGGAAATTTGCATGTAACCAAGCCAATTGTTTTCCAAAAATGATTTTTCAGCATAAAAATTACAGGGCGTTTCAAAACCGTTTTCTAGGTCTAACCGATCCGACCGGTCGGGTTGACCTGGTTACCCCCTAAGTGCATGCCCCCGTTTCCTAAATTCCCAATTCTATCCTATTTGAGTCCTATCTGTGTGTGCAATATAAATTGTGCTAACCAATTTGTTTTGCAGCATTTATTTTTATTTTTATTTTTGCTGTAATTTGTAATGTGAGGACGAGAGTTTTTATCTTTTATTCGATTGGGTTGTATAATCGGCCTCTACTATTTTCTTGTATATTTTGGATGTATTCTTTATTTTTCTACAATTTATTTTCTGCATTGGCTGATTAATATAAACAAATTGGGATAGAGAAAGATAATAAAGCAAATCAAATATGGTAATATAAACTGTAAAGTGAAAGCAAGCTAGAGGTTAAAGTAAGTCACTTGCCCGAACCCTAAATCTCGGTAGGGAGCTGTACCGGAATTTCCCGGATGAGCTCATCCGGGTGGCGACTCTGTCACTGATCTCGGGATTTAAGTTTCGAGGTCTTTAAGTTAAAACGGGAAAATGTTTTCTACAAAGGAATTTGCCAATCAAATCAATGGTTTTTCCTAACTCAAGATAAACAAAACCCGTTTTCCACCAAAATCAAACGAACGAAAACGTTTTCCCCGGTTCGCTTCGCCGCGTTCATTTAGTTTCCTTTAAGAAAAAAGGTTATCCGCTCACAGTGGCGACTCCGTTGGGGATAATGGTTTCTTAAAAAGTTTTCACAAAAACTTAAGGAACTTAGGCAACTACCAAAATATATCCTCGCTTGCAGTCACTTCACTAGTTCATATTACCATATTTATTTGCACCTTGCATATCATGATATTTTCTTTTTCTCAATCCCTCCAATACACTGATCAGCCCCCAGTTTACCCAAAAAGGTGGGCTACCTCTTCTGCCAGGATTGGAGACACCCGACGGGGTAAACCACTCATAGCACCGCATGACCTTACATCGTGTTCAACGATGGGGAAGTGTATATTCGCTATGGGAACCTGTACGACCTTTGGTTTTGACTTTGGCCCACATGTAGTGGCTTAGCAACCTCCCCTAGGATTACCAAAACTTAAATTCAAAATGAACATCGAGCATGCGCCTTTGGTATCCCCTGTTGATGCCAAAGAGACCCAACACCTAGGAAGAATGTGAGACCAATCAAAAGGAGAAATAAAGTCGGAAGGGAGCGCATATTTTTGCATGTGCTAACATTTGTTCCATGGTGTTTTCTATTTGACTTTTCACCAAGCATCAAACATAGCTTTCGTGTGCTATTCTAACCACATGTCTATGTAGCCATTTTCAAACATTGACATATGTGTGACGCTAATCAAATTTTCGTGCAGCCACGACATTTTATTCGTGTGCCATTTACATCTCACGTGTGACATTTCCACGATCATACACGACATCCTTCCGTGTGTCATGCATTTGAACCACATTTTCGTGTAACTACTTGCATTTTTTCGTATGACATGCACATCCATATCATTTCATCTCACCCAATAAAGGATGGTTCCAAGTGTGCCCTTCACGATCATTTCATTCCATTTCATATCGGTATCCCGAAACTACCCGTGTTCTGCTATGCACTGGATTACACCCGGCCATTTCACAAATATCATATCATTCAATAATCAACCACAATGGTCCTAGATTTATCTCGTGTGGCAGTTCGTACGATGTCATTACATGGCATCATACGCATTCATCATACGTGTCCCGGTGATGCCGAAATCCCGTTTGCGCATTATGGTTCACATCGGACCATTTCATGACATTGTGAAATCATTTGAGGTGCTCCCCGAGAACCGGATTAGTAAACATATAGCGACATTCCATAACATTATCAAAAATCATACAAGGTGTTCCACAAACACCGAACCTCTGTCCGTGTCTTGAGTCACACGCGGCTTTCCTGTAACATCACTTCATATCACTTCACCTCAAAAGCATCAGAACTCTGTCCGTGGGACGGTCCCTATGCGACCACTTCATTTCATACCATTGACCTACAAAGCATCGAACTCTGCCCGTGTGTCGGCACATATGCGGCAATCTCACTACAATTCATTAGGTGCCCCAAAGGTGCCAAACTTCTGTCCGTATGGCAGCTCCCATGAGACATCTTTGCATTATTTTGCATAGCATTGGGCACTCTTGGGACATCCCAAACAAAGAAAATTCAAACATGCAAGGATCATCCTCATTTTCATCTCCATTCACAAAGCATTATCCAAGCATCATTCTCCATGACATGTTGGGGAATTAATCGCACAAAACAAACATAAAACGCAGCGGATAAAAGATTAATCCCCACCAAGGACCCATGTACATCGCATTGAATCGGAAGGAGGGTTAAAGAATTACCTTAATTCTTTGAAGATTGAATCAAGCAGGAACCAAAATAGCTTCCCTCTACGGTTGATCCACACGGAGCAATACGTCCACCGCGTGCTAGCGCCGGATTTTAAGAACAATTCTTCGAACGAGAGAAGAGAGAGCAGAAAATCAGATTTTCCCTTTTCTTTTTGGAGGAGAGTTTCGGCTGGTTCACTTGGCTTGTGGTGGCTGGCCGAAATCTGCTTCTTAACTTATGGAGCAATTAGGTTTTCAGGTTTTTATTTCCTTAAATATAAACCCTATTTAGTTAATTATAATTATAACCTAATACACCTATTAGTTATAATTATATATTAACCCACACAATTTAATATTAATTCTCAATTAATATTAAATCAATTCAATTCTCCATGATACATATATGTATATATAATATTATAATTAATTATATCTCCATATAATTTAATTATAATATGTAGCATACTTTATGCAATATTAATTACATTAATATGTATATATACATACATAAATATATATCACTATATATATTTATTCTCTTTCTCATTCATAAATTATTATCCAATAATTTATACCCGATAAGATGAACTTCATTTTGCTCTTGTGTGTGACCCCATAGGATCATATTAATTGGCAATAAGGAAATTACCATAATGTCCTTATAGGTCACAAGCGGACTCTAGCAAGCCATTACGACTACCCAATTAATATGATTGGAATGATCCAATACCTATTTATAGAATGTCATATTCCCTTTTGTCTCTTTGATATCAAGATTAATTATAAGACATGGTACACTTGTCAATCTTATATAATTAATCATATGCTTTCTCGATCTCAAAGTAAACTGTTCAGACAAATCAATTGATACTCTTATCAATTATTTGAGCACGGCCATGCATTTAATAGTCTTACTTATCGAGGGGCCCAGTGATATCGCTCTCTTGTTAGAGAGGGACAAAATCCCATATCTGTCACTCACATCCCTAAGCATGAGTCATATTGTACCCAACCACAGCCTTTATAACTACTCTGTTACAAGCAGCGTTTGACTGCGTCAAAGCACAACATGAATTCATCCCGGAATCCATGGTGACCTCAGGTCAAAGGAATCAGCTGATGACACTACTATAATCAAGATCAGTTGTGACACGTGACCATGAACTTGATCTTATAGTGGGTCTCCAGCAACATGTTCTCTAACACATTGCCCGTGAGTATAATCTGTATCTGTATACACTATATTCATCTTATGAATATCCATTATCACTCACACTAGTCTTAGTTTGTTATTATTCCCATAATAACAATCGACTAGGGAAATTTAGAATTACACAATTAATTCATGGATACATTATCATAAATACTAACATACAAATATATATGATAAAATAAGTCTTTATTAATGACTTAAGAAGATTGTTTACATAATCCAACATTGGCTTAGGGCACAATCTTTAACAATCTCCCACTTGCCCTAAGTCCAATCTTCAAATGTATCTAATACCCATGGACCTAGCATGACCATCATGTACAGCTTGTGAAAGAGCTTTTGTTAGTGGATCGGCAACATTGTCTTCAGACGCAACTTTGCATATCTTCACATCTCCTCTTGAGATGACTTCTCTTATGTAGTGAAAACGCCGAAGTATATGTTTGGATTTCTGTGACACACTAGGTTCCTTAGCAAGTGATATTGCCCCATTGTTGTCACACAAGAGGCTCACAGGATTCACTATGCTAGGAACGACACCAAGTTCTTCGATGAACTTCTTGATCCAAACAGCCTCTTGGGCTGCATCTGATGCAGCAATATACTCGGCTTCTGTTGTAGATGCAGCTATCGTGCTTTGCTTAGAACTCTTCCAACTTATCGCACCTCCATTCAGAATGAACACATACCCAGACTGTGACTGCATCTGATCTTGATCAGTTTGGAAACTTGCATCCGTGTAACCATTTACAACAAGATCTTCGTCCGAGCCTCCATATATCAAGAATGTATCTTTAGTTCTTCTCAAGTACTTAAGAATACTCTTGACAGCAGTCCAGTGACTATCACCTGGATCAGACTGATATCTACTTGTCATGCTCAAAGCAAAAGAGACATCTGGCCGAGTACATACCATGGCATACATGATAGATCCTATAGCTGACGCATAAGGAATCTTATTCATGCGTTGACGTTCTTCAACTGTCACAGGACATTGCTTACGACTAAGCTTTATCCCTTGCCCAATAGGAACATTTCCTTTCTTTGATTGATCCATACTGAACCTTTTCAGTATTTTGTCAATGTATGTACTCTGGCTCAAGCCTATCAATCTCTTAGATCTATCTCTATAGATCTTTATTCCAAGAATGTAGGCTGCCTCACCCAAGTCTTTCATAGAAAAACACTTTCCTAGCCAAGATTTTACTTCTTGCAAGGTAGGAATGTGATTTCCTATTAACAATATGTCATCGACATATAGAACTAGGAAAACTATATTACTCCCACTGAACTTCTTGTACACACAAGGCTCATCTTCGTTTTTGATGAAGCCAAACTTTTTGACTGATTCATCAAAACAATGATTCCAACTTCTTGATGCTTGCTTCAAACCATAAATGGCCTTTTGAAGCTTGCATACTTTATCAGGATTCTTTGGATCGACAAAACCTTCAGGCTGTGTCATGTACACATCCTCAACAAGGTTTCCATTTAGGAAAGCTGTTTTGACATCCATTTGCCATATTTCATAGTCATAATATGCTGCTATGGCAACAAGAATTCTGATGGACTTGATCATAGCTACTGGCGAAAAGGTTTCGTCATAGTCTATACCATGAACTTGTCGGTAACCCTTTGCCACTAACCTTGCTTTATAAGTCTGAATATTCCCATCCATGTCCGTTTTCAACTTGAAAACCCATTTGTGCCCTATTGCTTTAGCACCCTTTGGGAGATCAACCAAAGTCCATACTTTGTTGTCGTCCATGGATTGAATTTCTGACTTCATAGCATCAAGCCATTTTTCAGATTCTGAATTAGAGACAGCTTCCATGTACGTGGAAGGTTCATTCTCTTCTAACAGAATCAGATCATTTTCATTCGTGACGAGAAATCCATATCTCTCGGGCTCATGACGAACTCTACTTGATCTACGTTGGACTTGTGTTACTGGTTCTGACTCAACAACTTCTTGTGAATCAGGTTGTTCCATTTGAAACTCACTTTCAACTTGGTTATCCATATTTTCTTGTAGGTGTACTTTACTCCCACTGATTCCTTTGGAAATAAACTCTTTTTCCAGGAATGTACCACCCTTAGCAACAAACACTTTGTTTTCACTAGGATTGTAAAAGAAATAACCTTTAGTTTCTTTTGGATAACCAACAAAATTGCATTTCACAGATTTTGGTGATAACTTGTCTGAAATCAAATATTTCACATAGGCTTCGCATCCCCAAATCTTGAGAAAAGACAAATTTGGTTTCTTACCAATCCATATCTCATATGGTGTCTTTTCAACTGCTTTTGATGGAACTCGGTTCAGTGTGAATGCCGCTGTTTCAAGTGCATATCCCCAAAGGGATGGAGGAAGATTTGTTTGACTCATCATCGACCGAACCATATCCAATAAAGTACGGTTCCTCCTCTCAGACACACCATTCCACTGTGGTGTACCAGGAGGAGTTAGTTGTGAGACAATCCCACACTTTCTAAGATGATCGTCAAAGTCTTGGCTCAAATATTCACCACCTCGATCAGATCTAAGTGCTTTAATTGTCTTGCCAAGTTGGTTTTGTACTTCATTTTGGAAGGCTTTGAACATTTCAAAGGATTCCGACTTATGCTTCATTAGATATAGATAACCATATCTACTGAAATCATCAGTGAACGTGATGAAGTATTGAAAACCACCTCTAGCAGTTGTGCTCATAGGCCCACATACATCTGTATGTATGAGTTCTAATAAGTCACTAGCCCTTTCACTGTGACCAGTAAAGGGACTCTTGGTCATCTTACCCATTAAACAAGACTCGCAAGTGTCATATGTTTCAAAAACATCTAGACCCAAAATTCCATCTTTATGGAGTTTTGAAATGCGTTTCTCATTAATGTGTCCTAGACGACAGTGCCAGAGATAAGTAGGATTCACAACATTTGTTCTTATCCTTTTGGTATTTATGTTATATACATGCTCATTATAACCTTCACTAAGGTTCAACAAATAAAGACCATTATGTAAATCCGCATTTGCATAAAACAAGTCTTTATTGAAAAGCAATAAGTGATTATTCTCAATAACACATTTAAATCCTTCCTTGTCCAAACATGAAATAGAAATGATGTTCCTAGACAAATTAGGAACAAAATAACAATTATTCAAAAGGAGAACAAGTCCACTTGGCAACTTGAGCTCGTAGCGACCGACTTCATAAGCAGCAACTCTAGCTCCATTCGCCACATGGAATTCTACCTCGCCCTTCTTGAGCTTTCTACTTCCTCTAAGCCCCTGCACATTCATACAAATGTGAGAACCACAACCGGTATCTAATACCCACGAAGTAGAAACAGAAGTAGAATGAAGTATTTCAATAACATGAATACCTTGATTAGCGGTCTCACCGCCTCTCTTCTTCCTCAAGTCCTCCAAATAAAGCTTGCAATTTCTGCGCCAATGACCAGGCTGATTGCAGAAATGGCATGCGCCTTCCTTTGGAGGCTTTGCCTTGGTAACAGCTTTGGGCTTCTTTGCATCCTTCCCAAACTCTTTGGGTTTGTTTGCTTTACCCCTCTTCTTCTGGATCCTACCCTTTTGCACCATATGGATCCCTTTGGAGCTTGGCTTCTCTTTTATAGTTACTTCAGCGTTTTTCAGCATCCCATGCAGTTCGCTGACCGTTTTGTCCATATCATTCATGTGATAATTCATGACAAAATGGGAGTAACTCTCGGGAAGAGAATTAAGGATCAAATCCGTTGCCAACTCAGGTCTGAGTGGCGAACCAAGCCTCTCCAACTGATCAATGTACCCTTTCATCTTCAGAACATGGGCACTAACCGAACTCCCTTCGGTCATCTTGCACCCAACCAAAGATCTCAAGGTCTCATACCTTTCCCTTCTCGCTTGCTTTTGGAACATTTCCTTAAGCTCTTGAGACATCTCATATGCCTCAAATGTTTCCAGATCCTTCTGAAGTTCCGGAATCATTGATGCGAGCATCAGGCACTGTACATCAATCTGATCATTTTGATGCTTGTGGAAAGCATCCCTTTCAGCTCTTGAAGCTGTGGTGGGTGGAGGGTTAGCGGGCAAAGGCCCATCCAGAACATATAGCTTTCGCTCTTGCTTGAGAACAATTCTCAAGTTGCGATACCAGTCTAGGTAATTTGTTCCATTCAGTTTATCCTTCTCAAGGATAGATCGAATAGAACCGGGATTGCTTGTGTTGGCCATTTATCTACAACAGAAAATATATATGCAAAGTTAATTACATAAGAGAATATAGCTCCCACTAAAATTATAAAACCCTTTAAAATATTTAAGTGGGTGAAAGACCCAAAATCCATACTTAACCATAGCACTGCTTTGGCATGTCCCTATGATTAAATATAATTTCGGTAGACATCACCATGTCAATTACATCATTATGTAACTCTTTTAATTTATGAGATGCATGATATCATATATCATATTTAATTTGTATGTTACTCATCTCATCCTTGCCTCGGGCTCAAACACCTTTTTGATTAACCCTTTAGTTAAACCAATTACAACACAATGAGAATCACCTTTTCTCATATTATTGCTTCGCTAAGGTCACAACATGCGTACCCGCCCTGGCGGTATACCATGATGCGAACATAGTACTTGACAAGTGTTATACGTAATTGGGTGGCAAAAATATAAACTTCATAAGTTTATTTAGGGTTTATAAATCCCGTGATTAGAATTTTATCATATACAAAACATGGCATTAATATTAAACTTTCCAAGTTAACATTAATCCTAGCATGGCATCCAATGTCATACATTCATCTAGCATGCATATTTCATACTAGGCATGGCATCACATGGCATCAAAATATAAAACATGCAATAGACTCGAAAAACCGTGTTATGGTATGGTTTTATCTACATTGATTTTCATAGGCCAATATGAAAATCAACAGGTCATTTCCTAGGTGGTTGCAACCATCGCATGGTCACAGCACAGCCGCACCCCTTGGATCCGTCTTCACGTCTTTGTTCCTTGGCATCATCTCATGGATTTACATATTTAACAAAATTGTATCCTATACAATTTTCTAGTAAAATAAGATTTACAAACAATAAATTGCATCCTATACAATTTATCTAGAAAATAAGATTACATAAATACAAACGACTCGCAGGCCGTATTTATAAAACTTTACATCCACCAAAACCAAAGGAAAACAAAAACATCCACAGGGTCCAAAACCATACCACAACACCATGCATAAAATTATCACAATAATTTTACATCTACAAGATTTAGGGTTCAAAAACTAAACACAATCTTATTGTATTTAAAAGAAATTGATTTGAGAAGAAAAGGTATAGAAGACAATTTCTACATTGCAGCACTAAGGGAACACGGCGTGCAAAACCGGTTTGCACGGCGTGCAACACTTGCACGCGGCCGTGTTCCTCGCTGTTACTCAGCGCACATGAGAAATTTCCGGTTGCACGCCGTGCAAAACCAGTACACGGCGTGCAACACACATATGCACGGCGTGCAACACTTGCACGCCGGCGAGTTATGCACTGATTCTCAGCTTACGAAAACGATTTCCGACTACACGCCGTGCAAAACCAGTACACGCCGTGCAACACACGTTTGCACGGCATGCAGTGCCTGCACGCCGGCGTGTTCTGCACTGAAAAACAATTCTGCGTCAATTTGTTCAAAACAACAATTCCCAAATCAATTCCAAACGTTATTCACAATAACAAAGAACCCTAAATCAAAAACATATAACCCTAACATGCAATTTTGATCTAATCAAAATAACAAATCCAATTCAATCAATGCACAAGTGGCTCTGATACCACTGTTGGGGAATTAATCGCACAAAACAAACATAAAACGCAGCGGATAAAAGATTAATCCCCACCAAGGACCCATGTACATCGCATTGAATCGGAAGGAGGGTTAAAGAATTACCTTAATTCTTTGAAGATTGAATCAAGCAGGAACCAAAATAGCTTCCCTCTACGGTTGATCCACACGGAGCAATACGTCCACCGCGTGCTAGCGCCGGATTTTAAGAACAATTCTTCGAAAAACGAGAGAAGAGAGAGCAGAAAATCAGATTTTCCCTTTTCTTTTTGGAGGAGAGTTTCGGCTGGTTCACTTGGCTTGTGGTGGCTGGCCGAAATCTGCTTCTTAACTTATGGAGCAATTAGGTTTTCAGGTTTTTATTTCCTTAAATATAAACCCTATTTAGTTAATTATAATTATAACCTAATACACCTATTAGTTATAATTATATATTAACCCACACAATTTAATATTAATTCTCAATTAATATTAAATCAATTCAATTCTCCATGATACATATATGTATATATAATATTATAATTAATTATATCTCCATATAATTTAATTATAATATGTAGCATACTTTATGCAATATTAATTACATTAATATGTATATATACATACATAAATATATATCACTATATATATTTATTCTCTTTCTCATTCATAAATTATTATCCAATAATTTATACCCGATAAGATGAACTTCATTTTGCTCTTGTGTGTGACCCCATAGGATCATATTAATTGGCAATAAGGAAATTACCATAATGTCCTTATAGGTCACAAGCGGACTCTAGCAAGCCATTACGACTACCCAATTAATATGATTGGAATGATCCAATACCTATTTATAGAATGTCATATTCCCTTTTGTCTCTTTGATATCAAGATTAATTATAAGACATGGTACACTTGTCAATCTTATATAATTAATCATATGCTTTCTCGATCTCAAAGTAAACTGTTCAGACAAATCAATTGATACTCTTATCAATTATTTGAGCACGGCCATGCATTTAACAGTCTTACTTATCGAGGGGCCCAGTGATATCGCTCTCTTGTTAGAGAGGGACAAAATCCCATATCTGTCACTCACATCCCTAAGCATGAGTCATATTGTACCCAACCACAGCCTTTATAACTACTCTGTTACAAGCAGCGTTTGACTGCGTCAAAGCACAACATGAATTCATCCCGAAATCCATGGTGACCTCAGGTCAAAGGAATCAGCTGATGACACTACTATAATCAAGATCAGTTGTGACACGTGACCATGAACTTGATCTTATAGTGGGTCTCCAGCGACATGTTCTCTAACACATTGCCCGTGAGTATAATCTGTATCTGTATACACTATATTCATCTTATGAATATCCATTATCACTCACACTAGTCTTAGTTTGTTATTATTCCCATAATAACAATCGACTAGGGAAATTTAGAATTACACAATTAATTCATGGATACATTATCATAAATACTAACATACAAATATATATGATAAAATAAGTCTTTATTAATGACTTAAGAAGATTGTTTACATAATCCAACATTGGCTTAGGGCACAATCTTTAACATGACATCACGTCATTCATCTACCATCCCTAACTCTCCACTTACGATGTAGGACCATACACACATGAGAGTAGAAAAGACCAAAGCCCCGTAAAGATAGTTCACATAGTAAGCTGGATCAACCAAGGACAAGGTCTTAAGCTTTGAGGGCTGTTGGGGAACAAAGAACAGTAGAAACTGACAGTGATTCTGATTCCGGAGAGGAAGTGGAGATGGCTAATCAAACACCAATTCTTGTTGATGCCTTGAAGGATTTCCTAAGATCCCAGGATTTCTATGACATACTGAAGGAGGAGATGCGGGCTGTGGTGAGAGAAACTGGGGAAACCGGTACCAGAAGGCCCAAAAAGGAAAAGGTAGATGAGTCCTCATAATTTGGGGCTGATGTCTCAGCCAGTGTGGAGAAGCTGCAAGAAATGGAAGCAGCCATGGAAAAGAAAATAAAGGCTAAGTATTCAGAGCTAGATAAAGTGGTGGCCGAATTGAAGAAAGGGGCTAACATCAGCCTGGGCTCCAAGAGAGGAGTGAATGTAGATGCAATGATCAACAAGGGCATTGAGACCTTCCCTATTGGGTTTCAAGTGCTGAAGATTCCTTCTTATAAGGGGATTGGCTCCCCAGAAGCTCATGTGAATCTGTATGCCCAGATAATGATGACAGCGGGTGCCACTAGACAGCAGCTGGTTAACTTCTTCCCCACCACACTGGAAGGGGGAGCCCTGAATTGGTACAATTCTTTGGCAGAAGATGTGCAATCTGACTGGGAAGCCTTATCAGTGGCTTTCATCAAATACTACAGCTTTAATACTAAAATCCAGGTAAAGCTGTACGATCTGGAGAGGGTTAAGCAGAAGCCCAATGAATCCTTTGATGCTTATTATCAGAGATGGATGAACAAAATGATCCTGCTGAAGAACCGCCTCGACGAGGATGAACTAATTCAAAAGTTGGTTGACGGGAGTAGGGACATTTTCAGGAACAACATGAAGTTCCACTCTTTCAGTGAACTCGGCGAAGTATACCGTATGGCAATGAAAATTGAGAGAGACAAGGAAGACAAAGACAATTTCTATACCTACCATGTCATGGTGGGACATAGTGTTGGGGAGTTAATCGCACAAAACAAACATAAAACGCAGCGGATAAAAGATTAATCCCCACCAAGGACCCATGTACATCGCATTGAATCGGAAGGAGGGTTAAAGAATTACCTTAATTCTTTGAAGATTGAATCAAGCAGGAACCAAAATAGCTTCCCTCTACGGTTGATCCACACGGAGCAATACGTCCACCGCGTGCTAGCGCCGGATTTGAAGAACAATTCTTCGAACGAGAGAAGAGAGAGAGCAGAAAATCAGATTTTCCCTTTTCTTTTTGGAGGAGAGTTTCGGCTGGTTCACTTGGCTTGTGGTGGCTGGCCGAAATTTGCTTCTTAACTTATGGAGCAAATTAGGTTTTCAGGTTTTTATTTCCTTAAATATAAACCCTATTTAGTTAATTATAATTATAACCTAATACACCTATTAGTTATAATTATATATTAACCCACACAATTTAATATTAATTCTCAATTAATATTAAATCAATTCAATTCTCCATGATACATATATGTATATATAATATTATAATTAATTATATCTCCATATAATTTAATTATAATATGTAGCATACTTTATGCAATATTAATTACATTAATATTTATATATACATACATAAATATATATCACTATATATATTTATTCTCTTTCTCATTCATAAATTATTATCCAATAATAATTTATACCCGATAAGATGAACTTCATTTTGCTCTTGTGTGTGACCCCATAGGATCATATTAATTGGCAATAAGGAAATTACCATAATGTCCTTATAGGTCACAAGCGGACTCTAGCAAGCCATTACGACTACCCAATTAATATGATTGGAATGATCCAATACCTATTTATAGAATGTCATATTCCCTTTTGTCTCTTTGATATCAAGATTAATTATAAGACATGGTACACTTGTCAATCTTATATAATTAATCATATGCTTTCTCGATCTCAAAGTAAACTGTTCAGACAAATCAATTGATACTCTTATCAATTATTTGAGCACGGCCATGCATTTAACAGTCTTACTTATCGAGGGGCCCAGTGATATCGCTCTCTTGTTAGAGAGGGACAAAATCCCATATCTGTCACTCACATCCCTAAGCATGAGTCATATTGTACCCAACCACAGCCTTTATAACTACTCTGTTACAAGCAGCGTTTGACTGCGTCAAAGCACAACATGAATTCATCCCGGAATCCATGGTGACCTCAGGTCAAAGGAATCAGCTGATGACACTACTATAATCAAGATCAGTTGTGACACGTGACCATGAACTTGATCTTATAGTGGGTCTCCAGCAACATGTTCTCTAACACATTGCCCGTGAGTATAATCTGTATCTGTATACACTATATTCATCTTATGAATATCCATTATCACTCACACTAGTCTTAGTTTGTTATTATTCCCATAATAACAATCGACTAGGGAAATTTAGAATTACACAATTAATTCATGGATATATTATCATAAATACTAACATACAAATATATATGATAAAATAAGTCTTTATTAATGACTTAAGAAGATTGTTTACATAATCCAACATTGGCTTAGGGCACAATCTCTAACAATCTCCCACTTGCCCTAAGTCCAATCTTCAAATGTATCTAATACCCATGGACCTAGCATGACCATCATGTACAGCTTGTGAAAGAGCTTTTGTTAGTGGATCGGCAACATTGTCTTCAGACGCAACTTTGCATATCTTCACATCTCCTCTTGAGATGACTTCTCTTATGTAGTGAAAACGCCGAAGTATATGTTTGGATTTCTGTGACACACTAGGTTCCTTAGCAAGTGATATTGCCCCATTGTTGTCACACAAGAGGCTCACAGGATTCACTATGCTAGGAACGACACCAAGTTCTTCGATGAACTTCTTGATCCAAACAGCCTCTTGGGCTGCATCTGATGCAGCAATATACTCGGCTTCTGTTGTAGATGCAGCTATCGTGCTTTGCTTAGAACTCTTCCAACTTATCGCACCTCCATTCAGAATGAACACATACCCAGACTGTGACTGCATCTGATCTTGATCAGTTTGGAAACTTGCATCCGTGTAACCATTTACAACAAGATCTTCGTCCGAGCCTCCATATATCAAGAATGTATCTTTAGTTCTTCTCAAGTACTTAAGAATACTCTTGACAGCAGTCCAGTGACTATCACCTGGATCAGACTGATATCTACTTGTCATGCTCAAAGCAAAAGAGACATCTGGCCGAGTACATACCATGGCATACATGATAGATCCTATAGCTGACGCATAAGGAATCTTATCCATGCGTTGACGTTCTTCAATTGTCACAGGACATTGCTTACGACTAAGCTTTATCCCTTGCCCAATAGGAACATTTCCTTTCTTTGATTGATCCATACTGAACCTTTTCAGTATTTTGTCAATGTATGTACTCTGGCTCAAGCCTATCAATCTCTTAGATCTATCTCTATAGATCTTTATTCCAAGAATGTAGGCTGCCTCACCCAAGTCTTTCATAGAAAAACACTTTCCTAGCCAAGATTTTACTTCTTACAAGGTAGGAATGTGATTTCCTATTAACAATATGTCATCGACATATAGAACTAGGAAAACTATATTACTCCCACTGAACTTCTTGTACACACAAGGCTCATCTTCGTTTTTGATGAAGCCAAACTTTTTGACTGATTCATCAAAACAATGATTCCAACTTCTTGATGCTTGCTTCAAACCATAAATGGCCTTTTGAAGCTTGCATACTTTATCAGGATTCTTTGGATCGACAAAACCTTCAGGCTGTGTCATGTACACATCCTCAACAAGGTTTCCATTTAGGAAAGCTGTTTTGACATCCATTTGCCATATTTCATAGTCATAATATGCTGCTATGGCAACAAGAATTCTGATGGACTTGATCATAGCTACTGGCGAAAAGGTTTCGTCATAGTCTATACCATGAACTTGTCGGTAACCCTTTGCCACTAACCTTGCTTTATAAGTCTGAATATTCCCATCCATGTCCGTTTTCAACTTGAAAACCCATTTGTGCCCTATTGCTTTAGCACCCTTTGGGAGATCAACCAAAGTCCATACTTTGTTGTCGTCCATGGATTGAATTTCTGACTTCATAGCATCAAGCCATTTTTCAGATTCTGAATTAGAGACAGCTTCCATGTACGTGAAAGGTTCATTCTCTTCTAACAGAATCAGATCATTTTCGTTCGTGACGAGAAATCCATATCTCTCGGGCTCATGACGAACTCTACTTGATCTACGTTGGACTTGTGTTGCTGGTTCTGACTCAACAACTTCTTGTGAATCAGGTTGTTGTTCCATTTGAAAACCATTTTCATTTTGGTTATCCATATTTTCTTGTAGGTGTACTTTACTCCCACTGATTCCTTTGGAAATAAACTCTTTTTCCAGGAATGTACCATTCCTAGCAACAAACACTTTGTTTTCACTAGGATTGTAAAAGAAATAACCTTTAGTTTCTTTTGGATAACCAACAAAATTGCACTTCACAGATTTTGGTGCTAACTTATCTGAAATCAAGTATTTCACATAAGCTTCGCAACCCCAAATCTTGAGAAAAGACAAATTTGGTCTCTTACCAACCCATATCTCATATGGTGTCTTTTCAACTGCTTTTGATGGAACTCGGTTCAGTGTGAATGCCGCTGTTTCAAGTGCATATCCCCAAAAGGATAGAGGAAGATTTGTTTGACTCATCATCGACCGAACCATATCCAATAAAGTACGGTTCCTCCTCTCAGACACACCATTCCACTGTGGTGTACCAGGAGGAGTTAGTTGTGAGACAATCCCACACTTTCTAAGATGATCGTCAAAGTCTTGGCTCAAATATTCACCACCTCGATCAGATCTAAGTGCTTTAATTGTCTTGCCAAGTTGGTTTTGTACTTCATTTTGGAATGCTTTGAACATTTCAAAGGATTCCGACTTATGCTTCATTAGATATAGATAACCATATCTACTGAAATCATCAGTGAACGTAATGAAGTATTGAAAACCACCTCTAGCAGTTGTGCTCATAGGCCCACATACATCTGTATGTATGAGTTCTAATAAGTCACTAGCCCTTTCACTGTGACCAGTAAAGGGACTCTTGGTCATCTTACCCATTAAACAAGACTCGCAAGTGTCATATGTTTCAAAAACATCTAGACCCAAAATTCCATCTTTATGGAGTTTTGAAATGCGTTTCTCATTAATGTGTCCTAGACGACAGTGCCAGAGATAAGTAGGATTCACAACATTTGTTCTTATCCTTTTGGTATTTATGTTATATACATGCTCATTATAACCTTCATTAAGGTTCAACAAATAAAGACCATCATGTAAATCCGCATTTGCATAAAACAAGTCTTTATTGAAAAGCAATAAGTGATTATTCTCAATAACACATTTAAATCCTTCCTTGTCCAAACATGAAATAGAAATGATGTTCCTAGACAAATTAGGAACAAAATAACAATTATTCAAAGAAAGAACAAGTCCACTTGGCAACTTGAGCTCGTAGCGACCGACTTCATAAGCAGCAACTCTAGCTCCATTCGCCACATGGAATTCTACCTCGCCCTTCTTGAGCTTTCTACTTCCTTTAAGCCCCTGCACATTCATACAAATGTGAGAACCACAACCGGTATCTAATACCCACGAAGTAGAAACAGAAGTAGAATGAAATATTTCAATAACATAAATACCTTGATTAGCGGTCTCACCGCCTCTCTTCTTCCTCAAGTCCTCCAAATAAAGCTTGCAATTTCTGCGCCAATGACCAGGCTGATTGCAGAAATGGCATGTGCCTTCCTTTGGAGGCTTTGCCTTGGTAACAGCTTTGGGCTTCTTTGCATCCTTCCCAAACTCTTTGGGTTTGTTTGCTTTACCCTTCTTCTTCTGGATCCTACCCTTTTGCACCATATGGATCCCTTTGGAGCTTGGCTTCTCTTTTATCGTTACTTCAGCGTTTTTCAGCATCCCATGCAGTTCGCTGACCGTTTTGTCCATATCATTCATGTGATAATTCATGACAAAATGGGAGTAACTCTCGGGAAGAGAATTAAGGATCAAATCCGTTGCCAACTCAGGTCTGAGTGGCGAACCAAGCCTCTCCAACTGATCAATGTACCCTTTCATCTTCAGAACATGGGCACTAACCGAACTCCCTTCGGTCATCTTGCACCCAACCAAAGATCTCAAGGTCTCATACCTTTCCCTTCTCTCTTGCTTTTGGAACATTTCCTTAAGCTCTTGAGACATCTCATATGCCTCAAATGTTTCCAGATCCTTCTGAAGTTCCGGAATCATTGATGCGAGCATCAGGCATTGTACATCAATCTGATCATTTTGATGCTTGTGAAAAGCATCCCTTTCAGCTCTTGGAGCCGTGGTGGGTGGAGGGTTAGCGGGCAAAGGCCCATCCAGAACATATAGCTTCCGCTCTTGCTTGAGAACAATTCTCAAGTTGCGATACCAGTCAAGGTAATTCGTTCCATTTAGTTTATCCTTCTCAAGGATAGATCTAATAGAACCAGGATTACTTGTGTTTGCCATTTATCTACAACAGAAAATATATGCAAAGTTAAATCACATAAGAGAATTAAGCTCCCACTAAAATATAAAACCCTTTAAAATACTTAAGTGGGTAAAAGACCCAAAATCCATACTTAACCATAGCACTGCTTTGGCATGTCCCTATGATTAAATATAATTTCGGTAGACATCACCATGTCAATTACATCATTATGTAACTCTTTTGATTTATGAGATGCATGATATCATATATCATATTTAATTTGCATGTTACTCATCTCATCTTTGCCTCGGGCTCAAACACCATTTTGATTAACCCTTTGTTAAACCAATTACAACACAATGAGAATCACCATTTCTCATATTATCGCTTCGCTAAGGTCACATCATACGTACCCGCTTTGGCGTGGCTACCATGATGCGAACATAGTACTTGACTAGTGTTATACGTAATTGGGTGGCAAAATATAAACTTCATAAGTTTATTTTAGGGTTTCTTGAATCCCGTGATTAAAATTTTATCATATACAAAACATGGCATTAATATTAAACTTTCCAAGTTAACATTAATCCTAGCATGGCATCCAATGTCATACATTCATCTAGCATGCATATTTCATACTAAGCATGGCATCACATGGCATCAAAATATAAAACATGCAATAGACTCGAAAAACCGTGTTATGGTATGGTTTTATCTACATTGATTTTCATAGGCCAATATGAAAATCAACAGGTCATTTCCTAGGTGGTTGCAACCATCTTATGGTCACAGCACTCCCGCACCCCTTGGATCCGTCTTCACGTCTTTGTTCCTTGGCACCATCTCATGGGTTTACACATTTTACAAAATTGCATCCTATACAATTTTCTAGTAAAATGAAATTTACAAACAATAAATTGCATCCTATACAATTTATCTAGAAAATAAGGTTACATAAATACAAACGACTCGCAGGCCGTATTTATAAAACTTTACATCCACCAAAACCAAAAGAAAACAAAAACATCCACAGGGTCCAAAACCATACCACAACACCATGCATAAAATTATCACAATAATTTTACATCTATAAGATTTAGGGTTCAAAAAACTAAACACAATCTTATTGTATTTAAAAGAAATTGATTTGAGAAGAAAAGGTATAGAAGACAATTTCTACATGGCAGCACTAAGGGAACACGGTGTGTAAAACCAGTTTGCACGGCGTGCAACACTTGCACACGGCCGTGTTCCTCGCTGTTACTCAGCGCACATGAGAAATTTCCGGTTGCACGCCGTGCAAAACCAGTACACGGCGTGCAACACACATTTGCACAGCGTGCAACACTTGCACGCCGGCGAGTTATGCACTGATTCTCAGCTTACGGAAACGATTTCCGACTACACGCCGTGCAAAACCAGTACACGGCGTGCAACACACGTTTGCACGGCGTGCAGTGCCTGCACGCCGGCGTGTTCTGCACTGAAAAACAATTCTGCGTCAATTTGTTCAAAACAACAATTCCCAAATCAATTCCAAAACGTTATTCACAATAACAAAGAACAAATCATTCATAATGATCAACATTGAAATCAAATTTCAATTTGTTATTCACAATAACAAAAGAACCCTAAATCAAAACATACAACCCTTACATGCAATTTTGATCTAATCAAAATAACAAATCCAATTCAACCAATGCACAAGTGGCTCTGATACCACTGTTGGGGAGTTAATCGCACAAAACAAACATAAAACGCAGCGGATAAAAGATTAATCCCCACCAAGGACCCATGTACATCGCATTGAATCGGAAGGAGGGTTAAAGAATTACCTTAATTCTTTGAAGATTGAATCAAGCAGGAACCAAAATAGCTTCCCTCTACGGTTGATCCACACGGAGCAATACGTCCACCGCGTGCTAGCGCCGGATTTGAAGAACAATTCTTCGAACGAGAGAAGAGAGAGAGCAGAAAATCAGATTTTCCCTTTTCTTTTTGGAGGAGAGTTTCGGCTGGTTCACTTGGCTTGTGGTGGCTGGCCGAAATTTGCTTCTTAACTTATGGAGCAAATTAGGTTTTCAGGTTTTTATTTCCTTAAATATAAACCCTATTTAGTTAATTATAATTATAACCTAATACACCTATTAGTTATAATTATATATTAACCCACACAATTTAATATTAATTCTCAATTAATATTAAATCAATTCAATTCTCCATGATACATATATGTATATATAATATTATAATTAATTATATCTCCATATAATTTAATTATAATATGTAGCATACTTTATGCAATATTAATTACATTAATATTTATATATACATACATAAATATATATCACTATATATATTTATTCTCTTTCTCATTCATAAATTATTATCCAATAATAATTTATACCCGATAAGATGAACTTCATTTTGCTCTTGTGTGTGACCCCATAGGATCATATTAATTGGCAATAAGGAAATTACCATAATGTCCTTATAGGTCACAAGCGGACTCTAGCAAGCCATTACGACTACCCAATTAATATGATTGGAATGATCCAATACCTATTTATAGAATGTCATATTCCCTTTTGTCTCTTTGATATCAAGATTAATTATAAGACATGGTACACTTGTCAATCTTATATAATTAATCATATGCTTTCTCGATCTCAAAGTAAACTGTTCAGACAAATCAATTGATACTCTTATCAATTATTTGAGCACGGCCATGCATTTAACAGTCTTACTTATCGAGGGGCCCAGTGATATCGCTCTCTTGTTAGAGAGGGACAAAATCCCATATCTGTCACTCACATCCCTAAGCATGAGTCATATTGTACCCAACCACAGCCTTTATAACTACTCTGTTACAAGCAGCGTTTGACTGCGTCAAAGCACAACATGAATTCATCCCGGAATCCATGGTGACCTCAGGTCAAAGGAATCAGCTGATGACACTACTATAATCAAGATCAGTTGTGACACGTGACCATGAACTTGATCTTATAGTGGGTCTCCAGCAACATGTTCTCTAACACATTGCCCGTGAGTATAATCTGTATCTGTATACACTATATTCATCTTATGAATATCCATTATCACTCACACTAGTCTTAGTTTGTTATGATTCCCATAATAACAATCGACTAGGGAAATTTAGAATTACACAATTAATTCATGGATACATTATCATAAATACTAACATACAAATATATATGATAAAATAAGTCTTTATTAATGACTTAAGAAGATTGTTTACATAATCCAACATTGGCTTAGGGCACAATCTCTAACACATAGAACTAACAACTGTCACAGGCTGAAGGATGCCATAGAGAAGTTGATCGACGAAGGGAAGTTATAGGAGCCTGCCAAGCCCAGTACCAAGACCCTTTGCCAGCATTCGAAAGGAAAGTCAATATAGTGCAGTCGGGTCTGCCAGACAACTTCATTTTTGCACAAGTCCTGCAGGCAAATCCCATCGTACAGTCTGTAGTGGGTAGTAGAACTGGGGCAAAGTCTGATTGTGAAAAGTTGACAGAGCAGAAGGAAGTGAAGCCTGTGAGTCTGGATGATCTGGATTCAGAAGATGAATACGATGAATATGGCTTTACTGAAACAGTCAAGCTGTCAGTTGTTGGGGAACCAAAGGTTTCTGAAGTACAGAATGTGACGAGGATCAGTAGGGTATACCAGCCCGTGGTTCAGCAGAGTGACAAGGCTCCGGTGACCGGGACAAGCAGTATGTCAGCACCAAAAGAAGTAGAAAAAGAAGACCTGGTTATTTCTCAATTGAAAAAGACTCCAGCACAGGCCAGTCTGTGGCATCTGTTGCTGACTTCCAATAAACACAAAGCAGCACTGGTTAAAAAGCTATTTGAGATAGAAGTTTCTCCTCTCACATCTCCATAGGCCATGTGTTGCTTACTGGACAAGATCCATGTCGGGTCCCTTGACATTGTATTTTCTGAAAAAGACCTGCCACACGGAGGAAAGACCCACAACAAAGCCCTTTATGTCAAGGTCAACATCATGGATCGAGTCATGCCGTGTGTGATGGTAAACGACGGGTCATCCCTGAACATATATCCATTGAAAATCTTGCCATTTCTGGGTCTGAGCGAAGACAGCCTAAAAAAGTCCTCCACCATGATCAGGGCCTATGATGATTCCAAGAGGACCGTGATTAGGACTTTTAAGACTGAAGTGGAAGTGGGACCGGTCAAGTCGATGGTCAACTTTACTGTGATTGACATCCCAGTCACCTTTTCCTTGCTGTTACGAAGGCCATGGTTCCATCCATTGGGGGGTGTTCCTTCGACCTTGCATCAGAAGATCAAGTTTTCAGTGGGCGGTGAGGTTGTAACAGTCGAGGCAGATTCTCAATCTGTGATTGCTGCTATTAGTGAGGAGACCATACCATTCGGAGGATTCCAAGTCATCATGGTTAGTGAGGAGGAAGCCACGGATACCCCGATGGTGATCTACAAAAACTATATGCCAGAATAGTTATCTAAATACCTTTGCAGGCATGATTTTGTTCCAAGTATGGGACTCGGAGTCAATCTACAGGGGGTGCCCGAATTTCATATTGATTCTGGAAAGCCAAGGCAGTTTGGTCTGGGCTACACAGCTGAGGCATCTGAGAAGAAAGACCTAAAGAAGAGAAAGAATGGCAAGCCTATGATGAAGCCATTCATTAAGGCTAGTGAACAACTGTACAAAGGGCAAACTGAACCAGTGAAGGTCGGGAGCATCGAACTCCCAGGCTTTGAGATATTTTCTGATGTTGTGCACTTTGAAAAGAGCCAGTGGCGCCAGTGATAGTGGAGGAGGCAATTGTTAAGCCTGTCATCCCCCAGGAGAAACCATCTGAGATAATAGTAGAAGCAGCAGAAGTGGCCAGGGAGAAAGCTGAAGAAAAAGTTTGTGATGAATCTGTGAAAGCAATCTCGGAGGCACTGACTGCCGCCTTAGGCAATGCATTTGAAAAGTCTGAGGAAGGATCCGCTAAGGAGCTGAGGACCAAGGCAAGTCTAGATTCTGTGGTGGCCGAGATAGCAGGTGTCATGATGAAAGGTAAGGCACAGGTGGTTGAGATCGAGAAGACTGCTCTTCCTACTAAACAGGAGTCTGAAGTTGCTGTTAACCTAGACAACATCCTGGAGTTGAGTGAGGATACTGAAGAAGTTCAAGGCCCTCCACCTGTGGAGGATGAAAATGCTTTTGTTGTATCTGTTTCTTCTCTTTTTGATGTGACCGATGTACTTTTTAACAAGTTTAATACAATGAAATCCCAGATTGCTTACTTATGTGATGTTTATCCTGATAATTATGTGCATGCATTAGAATCACCATCAAGCATATTTAGCATTCATGACACTGCATTGCATGAAATTAACATAACTACAGATGAAAACCCCAAAATGGTATTCATTTCTCAAGAACTAAAATCCGAAGAAGAGAGAGAATTGACAAGAATACTAGAAAAACATGTTAAGGCTTTTGCTTGGTCATACGAAGACATGCTAGGGGTCGACACAGAAATAGTAGTTCACAAGATTCCAATAGATCCCAGATTCAGGCCAGTAAAGCAAAAGTTGAGATGGCTAAGACCGGAATGGGCTGCATTAGTAAAGGAAGAAGTGGCTAAGCAGATTAAAGCAAAGTTCCTTGAAGTGGTGGAATACACAGAATGGTTAGCCAATATTGTGCCAGTGCCTAAGAAAGATGGAAGGGTCAGAGTGTGTGTCGACTACAGGGACCTGAACAAGGCCTACACCACATTGATGTTTTAATCGACAGTGCAGCCAAAGCAGCAATGTAATCCTTTATGGACGGATGTTTGGGATATAACCAGATCTTGATGGATGTGATTGACAAGGTGAAAACATCCTTCATTACAGAGTGGGGCAACTTCTGCTACAAGGTAATGCCCTTCGGGTTGAAAAATGTTGGAGCCACTTACCAGAGGGCTGTCACAATGCTGCTGCATGACATGATTCACAAAGAAGTTAGGTGTATGTCGATGACATGCTTGTTAAATCAATGACCCAGGAAGAGCACCCTGCTATCCTGGATAGATTTCTTACACGCATCAGGGAATACAACCTGCATCTCAACCCTAAGAAGTACAAATTTGGGGTTACAACTGGAAAACTGCTGGGACATGTGGTCAGCTAGAGAGGAATATAGATGGACCCAGACAAAATCAGAGCTATTCAAGATATGCCAGCCCCTAAAACAGAAAAGGAGGTCCGATCATTCTTGGGTTCATTGCAATATGTTTGCCGTTTCATGGCCTGGTTAACTTCAGTTTGTGAGCCAATTTTCAAGCTATTAAGGAAAGATCAGTCGATTGTATGGGACGATAGGTGTCAATTGGCTTTCGACAAGATTAAAGCTTATCTGGTAAATCCACCAGTTCTTAGCCCACCAACTCCAGGGAAGCCTTTGATTCTGTACTTAGCTGTCGAAGATTCCTCCATAGGGGCAATGCTGGCACAAGAGCAAGACGGAAGGAAGGAGTATCCTATCTACTATCTCAAGAACCTGCTAGAATATGAAACCAAGTACACACTGGTGGAGAAGACATGTGTAAGAATGATTTGGCTGACTAAGAAGTTACGCCATTACTTTCAATCATACAAAGTATAAGTCGTGGCTAAGGTGGATCCGATGAAATATCTATATGAAGCACCAGTGTTGGTTGGAAAATTATCCAGGTGGCTACTACTCCTCTCAGAGTTCGACATTGAGTACATTACTAAGAAAACTATCAAAGGGCGAGCTGTGGCAAAATTCCTAGTAAATCAGCCACTAGAATCGGACTGCGTGGAAAATCTGGAGTTCCCGGATGAACAGTTGGCTGTAGTGGAAGTAAGGAGATGGGTTGTGTGCTTCGATGGTGCCATAAATAGGAAGGGTGCTAGAATTGGGGTAATCATAACGACACCAGATGGCGAGATCATTCTGCTGTCAAAAAGGTTGGACTTCCCCATAACCAACAATAGGGAAGAATATGAAGCATGCTTATTCGGAATGGAAGCCCTCCTGACACTAGGGGCAGATAATATCTTGATTGTTGGGGACTCACTCTTGGCGATTAGGCAGGCACAAGGTGACTGGGATTTAAGAGAAGAAGCCTTACGGCCCTACTTAGAGCTACTGCAGTACAGAAGAGGATTATTCAGCCAATGTGAGTTCAGACATGTTCACAGAGAGGAAAATAAGATGGCGGATGCACTAGTGACACTATCCTCTATGTGGGAAGATCCGAAAAAGACACAGATAAATCCTTTGGTCATAGCAATTTCCAAACAACCCTGCTTTAATATGCATGAAGTGATGGAGTTAACAGCTGAGAAAAAGCCCTGGTTCTTTGACATTTATCAGTATGTAATGAGGGAAAGTATCCAGAAGGAGTTAACATTGATGACAAGGTTTCATTAAGAAGATTAGCCAACCAGTTCAAAATCCTTGAAGATAAGCTGTACAAGAGAACTACAAATGGGATCCTTCTAAGATGTTTGACAGAACGAGAAGCAGAAACTGCAATGCAGCAAGTACATGCCGGATCCTACGGACCGCATATGAATGGGATTGCTATGGCCAGAAAGATAATGAGACAGGGATACTTCTGGATGACAATGCAGTCTGATTGTGCAAAGGAGGTAAAGAGATGTCATGAGTGCCAAATCTATGTGGATATCAGTCATCTACCACCGCTTGAACTACAAAACTTGGCATCTCCTTGGCCATTCTCGGTGTGGGGGATTGATATGATTGGTGAAATTCATCCTGCAGCATCTAATGGGCATAGATTCATAGTGGTTGCAGTAGACTATTTCTCAAAATGGGTAGAAGACGAATCCTTCTCTAGTGTGACAGTTAAGCAGATGGTTAAGTTCATTCAGAAGAACATCCTTTCTCAATACGGAATCCCTTACCATTTAGTGGCTGACAACGGAGTGCAATTCCAAGGGGCAATAGCTAAGCTATTCTCAGAACATGGCATTGAACATCATAGGTCTTCTCCATATAGACCATAGGCTAATGGCGCAGTGGAGGCGGCTAACAAGTCAATTAAGAAGATCTTGTCAAAAATGGTAACCACCTACAGAGACTGGGCTGATAAACTGCCATATGCCCTTTGGGGTTACAGAACCAGTGTCAGAACACCAACTGGCGAGACTCCTTATGCCTTGGTGTATGGAATGGAAGCAGTGTTGCCAGTGGAAATGGAATTCAAGTCACTCAAGATAGCCTTGGAAGCTCAGCTACCAGAAACAGAATGGGTTCAAGCTAGATATGAGCAGTTGGCAGCATTAAATGAAAAGTGGTTGAAAGCACTGGATCATCTACAGATGTATTAAAGCAGAATGGCCAGAGCTTATAATCGAAATGTGAGGTATCCCAGACAGCAGCTGAAGTTTAGGGATCTGGTTCTGAAACAGTTAAGGCCTACAAATGTGGACACCCACAGGAAATTTAGACCGAATTGGGAGAGCCCTTATGTTGTGAAGAAAGTGCTATCTAAGGGTGGTGTAAGCATCACAGACATGGATGGGAATGAATTCGCAAACCCTGTCAACTGAGACCGCCTGAAGCCTTGCTATGTTTAAAAAAAAAAAAGAAGAAGAAAAGTCTGCTAGGTTGAAAACTAGAAAAGGGCGGCCTAGGTAAAAATCAGGACACGATTGAAAATAATCAGTCGGAAAATCCGTAAGGGATGGCTGGTGACGAATTCTGGTTCTATGTGGAGTGTATACCATTTTGAGAACCAACCTTTTCAAATGTATTCATGCTAATTTCATCAATAAAGTGTGATGTTTTGTTTAAATATGTTTGCATGGTTATATCATAATGCATAAACAAGTTATCTCGCCTAAACATCCATTTAAAGAAAGCACTTTGCATTTAATTGATTAAAAGGCTCATATTACTTTAACAAGCAAATGTGCCAACTACATAATCTGTAATCTTTCCTTATCCTCCAAATCTAACTCATTATTTCTTGAGGTGGCCAGAAATTCTGAAGCAAATCCAAATCCAAATGTCACAAAAAAGAAAAAAAAAAGGGAGCTCACTAAGGTGAAAACCGAAAAGGCGCCTTAGGCAAAAGTTAGAGCAGCTCGCTAAGCTAAAAACCCACGTTGGGAAGTTCAGGCAAAATTTAGAGCACTTCCGAACTCACCACTCCTAGGGACAGAAAGACAAGACACTTTCGTCATTCCCCAACGGAGATCCCTTTCACCATTCCCCAGCAGAAACTCTTCCACTATTCTCCAGCGGGGTCCTCTGCACTATCCCCAGCAGAACCATCACAAAGAACATGACCACTTTCTCCCCAGCAGTCATCAGACTTCCCTAACAGCCATTGCATGTCCCCACATATCCCCAGCAGAGGTGCAAGAGTCACATCACATAAAGAATATACTCCCTAGATAGATCGGTCCTAAGTGTGATATGCTTTCCCTAGCTAGAGGCGCAACTTGATATCCCTAGCAAGAGCATAGCATTTCAAGGCCAGACAAATAGCGGGGGATGCATCTCCCAGAGTCCATTCGCATATGCATACATTGCAACATGCACACATAAGCATTCAAAACACGTACACACACATGCATACATGCATCATAACCAACCAAAGTGCAGGTATCCAGGGGCAGGGCAATCGAGCCGTATTTATTCTTGATTGAAGGGGCAAAACTTTTTGCTCCAAAATTATCGATCAAGGAATAAATACGCATCGCCAATGCAACCTCACAAACTTCAGCATATCCATCGCAGGTAACCTAAACCCGATGTCAGGCTCAGATTTTCCTCCATCTTAACTCCAGTAGATCCGTCGTGGGTAAGCTAAACCCGGTGTCAAGCTCAGATTTGCTTCCATCTCAACTCTAGTAGATCCGTCACGGGTGACCTAAACCCGGTGTCAGGCTCAGATTTGCTTCCATCTCAACTCCAGTAGATTCGTCGCGGGTAACCTAAACCCGATGTCAGGCTCAGATTTGCCTCCAGCAGATCCGTCACGGGTAACCTAAACCCGGTGTCAGGCTCAGATTTGCTTCCATCTCAAATTCAGCAGATCCGTCACGGGTAACCTAAACTCGGTGTCAAGTTTAAATTTACTTCCATCTTAACTGCAGCAGATCCATCACAGGTAACCTAAACCCGATGTCAGGCTCATATTTACTTCCATCTCAACTCCAGCAAATCCATCGCGGCTAACCTAAACCCGTGTCAAGCTCAGATTTGCTTCCATCTCAACTCCAGTAGATCCGTCTTGGGTAACCTAACCCTGTGTCAGGCTAAGATTTGCTTCCATCTCAACTCCAGCAAATCCGTCACGGGTAACCTAAACCCAGTGTCAGGCTTAGATTTGCTTCCATCTCAACTCCAGCAGATCCATCACAGGTAACCTAAACCTGGTGTCAGGCTTAGATTTGCTTCCATCTCAACTCCGGCAGATCCATCGCGGGTAACCTAAACCCGGTGTCAGGCTCAGATTTGCTTCCATCTCAACTGCAGCAGATCCACCGCAGGTAACCTAAACCTGGTGTCAGGCTCAGATTTGCTTCCATCTCAACTTCAGCAGATCCATCGTGGGTAACCTAAACCCGGTGTCAGGCTCAAATTTGCTTCCATCTCAACTTCAGCAGATCCATCGTGGGTAACCTAAACCCGGTGTCAGGCTCAGATTTGCTTCCATCTCAACTTCAGCAAATCCGTCGCGGGTAACCTAAGCCCGGTGTTAGGCTCAGATTTGCTTCCAACTCAACTTCAGTAGATCCGTCACGAGTAACCTAAACCAGGTGTCAGGCTCAGATTTGCTTCCACCCCGAACTTCAGCAGATCCATCGCAGGTAACATAAACCCAATGTCAGGCTTAGATAAGCTGCAACTCATGTATGTCTCTATTTCCTCCCATTTACGGTGCTTCATTCGCGTTCTCAAATTCCCCTCAGCTAACCTAAACCTGGTATTGGGTATTGAATTTGATCACGCGAGGGGCAGCTGTAAGCGCCGGGTTTTCCCGACCTCTATGATGAGAATTCCAGCATTACCTGTGGAATGGACGGACTCGAATCGGACTTGAAAACGATGGAGTGTTGCCTAGAGTATCTCAAATGTCCTAAAAATCAAGCTAACCTCGATCCGAAACCCCCGAGAAGGTCTCCCGAGTGATTTCTGGGGTTTAGGGAGAGCGTCAGATTTTTGAGAATTTACCCCGGCTCTAGTGGTCGAGCTAAGTTGCTTTGCAAAGCATAGCAACTTGGCTCGACAGAAAGGATTGGGGGTCAAAAGTCTCAAAGTTGCAGGCAGTTCATTAAATGTTTGAAATGATATGTGAGAGGAGAGTATAAAAAAAAAAGAGAAAAATCAAATCAAAAGAGAGGTTGAGTCTTGGGCAGGAAAAAAGACTTTGAAAACCAAAGAGAAACAGAGAAAAAAGTTTATAGAGAAAAGGGAAGGAAAGGCCGAGATATAAGGCAAGAAAGGAGAACCTAAAAACACAAAGTTAAGACCTAAAACTAATCCTTGAACTCTAAGAACAAGTTCTACAACCTTTGCTCATTGGTTTGGGATCATTTTGGATTCGTTTCGGGTTGTTTCGGATCGAGTTTTGGTTTTCAACCGGTTGAGTTTCTAGGATAAATTCCAAGCTTTCAATCCATTTCTTAACGTTCAAAGCATCAAAAAAACATCAAGGTAAACTCTAAGAGGCCTCAAACCTGTTTGCATTGTCTTAAAGATGGGCCCACAGGATCGTACACATTGAACGACTGAACACGGACTTAAGGGATCACCTGTATACTTGGAGTATACGTACAAGAGAGATAGGATTATATTAATTATATTATAAGGATCAATTGGATTGATCAAAATAATAAAATTGATATTTGCATTGGCCTTTCCGTAATTAATTCAATGAATTAATTTATGAGATTATTTCCTAGGTGGAAATATTTCACATGTCTAGGTTTACATGTATCTTTATTTTATGAGAGTCAAAATTAATCCCATGATAAAATTAATTGATCAAATTGATTTTAAATTTAAATGTATCAAATATATTATTTGGAATAATATGTTAAGAATACATGTTAAATAAAATTAAATTTGATAATTAATTGGACCAAGGAAATTAATTTTGGACTGGGCTTTAAAAGAAGAAAAGCCCGTATAAAATAAATGAAAGGGAATTGGGCCAAGTAAAGGTTGAAAATTTCGACCTAGGTATATCACCTAGGGCAATTCGGCCAAGAGTATTACAACACAAATAGCCAAAATTTCCAGCCCTAACTATCTCTCTTATATTCGATTCCATCGCTAGCACGGGTTGCGTTCCAAAGGTGTTCATGTACGTGAGAGTGGAGGGAATCTCCTTTTATTTCTGCAGCCATCTCTTGAAGAGATATTCCGAGTGAGAATTGATTCTGTTCTATTTAATTTTAAAGTTTTACAATTTCCACATCAATTGCTCCTGGGCACGGATTTGAGGAAATCATCGCGTTCTTCCGTTTTTTTCGAGTGATTTCCGATGAGAATCCTAACAAAATACAATCTACTCGCCTTTGGAGGTTGAGATAGGTCTTGATTCTTTTTAGGAGAGCAAGATTGCTTTGCTAAACATCCCTACTTCCAAGGATTTGACATGCTAGGGATAAATGTTGATGTGATTTGTATTAGTGTCTTTATTCTTTGATTGGTAATTTTGAAAACAAAAATTTTTTCTCTTTTGATCAATAATAGACGCGAATCATGGAGTTTGTTTCTCTGCTTTCCTGAGTCTTGCCCCTAGATTCCTGTAAAATAAGAAAGAGAACCCTTTTCGGAGTAATTTGGCAATTAAAAATGAAGAATTAAATTTTAGCAATTTAGGGGAGGATGGGTTGTACGGCCTATCTACTGTGGAGTTTGGGCCGTACGGCTCATCGCTAGGGAGAAATACTCTCAAAATAATCAATGGGCCATATGGCCTATCTTGAGGACTGATTGGGCGGTACGACCCATCTTACCTAGTTTTAAATGGTTTTGAAAACCGTCCCTTTCATTCTTTTTCTCCCCTTGTCTTTTCTTTCTGTCTTTTCCTCTTAAACAGCTATCCCTTCTTGCCTAATCTCCATATTCATGAATATAAGGCAAAAACTTCACCGATCGATCTTGTATAAACCCCAGCAAGAGGCCCTAGACACGATGATACCGTAATATACACTACCGGAGGGCTCTTTCTCCCTAACCTTTGTTGTAGTGGAGAGTTTATACGGCCTTGAGCCAAATGAGAAGTACGAGGGGGTGTCCCCTGTGATCAACATCAATGGACATGCAATCGCTCATTTGGTACATTTTGCCAATTTTTCCTTCGATTTTCAATTTCTTTTCATTGTTGATTTTGCTACAATTTGATGAAATTGAGGAATTAGAATGCATGCTTAGTGTTTATTTGTTGTTTATGATAGATTTAGGAATGATTTTTTCATAGATTTAGTGTTAATTTGGAAGAATTTGGATTTCTAGATTTGAAAACTCGAAACTTTTTCCCAGAACAGATGGGTCGTACAGCCTTGTTCTTATGCAAGTTAAGCCGTGCGGCTCGTGTCTCCTTAAATTTTTAGGTTTCTCCAGGAATAAAGAGTTAAGCCGTGTGGCTTGGGCAATTAGGCCGTACGGCCCAAAATTGCATGAAATAGGGTCGTACAGCTCATCTCTTCTGGGAGACAGCCTCTCATTTTTCACCCAAAATCAAATTTTCTTTCAATTTTCCCTTAAAATATATACACATATGCAATTAATTGAATTTAACAAACTTCCCTTTTTGTTCATTTTGTAGTCCATGGAGAAGAACAAGGGCATAGGAGGCTGGGAAGGCCTCAAGGATTTCTATGATTGCCTCCTGGCTTCGATTAAGGTGAAGGTGGATGCCACAGGTCTACAACTGCTGATACCCAAGACTCTTCGCGGTGCTCCTTGGAAGAGCAAAGGGGCGATTATGGCCCTAGATTAGTAGTGGTTGGATACCACCTAACTTTCCATCTGCCCACTACAGAGTTCACCATCACTCCTCTGGACTTCTCTGCTATCACTAGGATATGCTTTGGAGGCAGCCAGATCTAGTTCAACTACACTTTGAGCACGAACCACTTTAGTCCCGACATAGTGGCCATTTTGCTGGGACATAAGCCTTCTCAACCTAAGCTATAATGCACTACTTTGATAGACTACTGGAAGAAGTGTAAAGCCGATACCGAGGCATAGCAGAACCAGTATGCCACTCCTTCTTACTGTACCTCCTGTTTAAGGTTCTATTCCCTACTGGCGGCAGTGACATGAATTGGAACGTGATGCTTACTCTGATCAAACTGGAGGACTTGAGTGGACTGGACTAGGGGAGAGCTGGACTCGCTCAGATGTACTATGGGCTAGATGTGTGCACCGAGGTCAGCACAAGGAGCTGAAGTGCTGCTCTTGGTAAGAACTCTGTTCCTTTCCTCATTCATTCATTACAGAATTCTGTTTGTGTTTGTTCTAATTTTGATTTCTTTGCAGATATGGGCTTATGATCACGAGTTTCTGCATCCTCTTAGGCTAGGCAGGGTTGATGTCGTCCCACTTTTTCCCCGACTCACCTAGTGGATGGTCAGCTAGACCAAGGTGGTGATGGAGGTAGATAAATATTGCACTCAGCTAAGCTCTATGACCCGGAGCAAGGTACATACAAATATCATTAGCTTTCAACTTTATTCACTAGTTTAGAGTCATACCTGAGTTTGAGCTTGGTCTATATGCGTCTGTTTTGGATTTTTCAAGGATTCCGATACCCCTGGGGTGATGCTACCCATTGGTCTGAGACGATGATAGGAGCCTCACGGTTGATTGAGAGGCGGCTAGTCATGGATTTCCCCTCATCTTCAAAGTGGTATCTTGGGAATATCGTCGAGAGGTGCTGTGAGAGACCCAAGGAGAGGTTGATCCTTGCCCTGTTGCCTATATGCTTATTCTGGTGGGTGCATATTCCTGAGGATGAGCACCGGAGAGTGTTTGGAGATAGGTACATGGCTGTGGGCTCAGAGGATGATTACCGAGCTTACATCACCCAGTACCTATTGCCTCCAACTAGTACTCTGATTCCACCACCACCATAGGTATGCATTTCCCTCCTGAATTTAAATTTTTTGCCAATATTAAATAAGTTTGGTAATAGTATCCGTTATTACAAATTACAATATCCTTTGTTACAAATTTTTACTTTTGGTAATTTATAATGTATTATTAGTTTTGATCCATTTACAGAACTTAATTTTTCTGAAGTTTTTTCAAAATATTTAGTGGGTAGTAATCCTTCTTGAATACAATTTTGATCAGCACCAGTATCAATTAAAGCCAAAGTAGTAAAATGAAATGCATCCTCTATTACAATATCTAATTTTACCAACCATTTTTGATAATTAACCTTATTAATTATATTAACGTATTCTTCATCGTTTTGTTCTTTGATAATAATACATTTTCCATTATTACTGGTACAAGGCGTATTTAAATTAGTTTTCTGTATTGTATTATTTAATTGTATTTTAAAAGTTTCTCCTTAAAGAATGTTTATTCTATTTTCCAAAGTTTTTAATTGATTAATTTCTTTATGCAAATTTTTTATTTCTTCTTGTAATTCTTTAATATATACTTCTCTAGGTGTATTAAATCTATTATAAATTTCCTTAAAATTATATGGAGTATAATTCTTTGTTTCTCTATTTCCAATAATTTCTTTCAATTTTCGCAAATAAATTCTTTTATCTTCAGAATTATCAATTTTTTCAATTAAATCTAATAGAAATTATTGTTCATTAGTTAGTATATTTATTTTGTCATAATTACAAATGCAATTTCCTATACATTCACAATTATCTAACTCGCTTTCACTTTCAGTATTACTAATAATATTTAAATCATTTTCTGAATAATATGAGATTTCCGATTCTGAATCCGACGTCTCATTTATTAAAATTTTCATAATTTTATTTTTTAATTTATCCGAAATATCTAAATTATTTATTTTTCGTTTAGCTTTACAATTTTTTTAATAATGTCCCTGTTTTCCATAAGTATAACAAATGACTATATCTTTTTTATTCTTCTTAAAATTTCTTCTTCTTTTCTTAAAGGTATTTTTGACAACTGGTTGTGACTCTTTAAATTTATTATCATTTTGGTTATATTTTTTATAATATCTTTTCTTATATCCAAATTTTTTCTTTCTAGATTTAACTTTATATTTTGATGAGAGAGCTTTTATTGTTTCATAACCATATTGTTGACAGAAAGATCCTAATTCTTTTCTTCCTACTACATTATCCTTCTTTAATTTAGACTTAAATTTCATATCAAAACAAATTAATAAACCTTCATGATTAATATAATTTATTAATTGACCATAACTTAAATCATGATAGGGGATAATACCATTAAATTCTGTTCTCAGCTTTTCCCTAATTTTATCAGCAAACAATTTAGGTAAACTAACAACAAATCTTTCTTTCTAATAAGGATTATTACAGTCTTCTCTAGTCATAACTTTCGTCAAAAATAAATCTTTATACCAACGAAAATCTTGAAGTTTAAGACAAGTTAAATTTTGTAATATTTCAGAATTTCTATCTTGATAAATTCTAGGATCTCCTACAAAATCTTTTAATATTGCAAAAAGTAAAGTTGGAATAATATCATCTTCTTCAGTTTGTATTCTTTGATTATTTTGTTCTTTAACAACTATTTTCTTAGCGTTTACTATTTTATTTTTATCTTCTTGGGTTACGTAGTAATCCCACCAACCTTTTAACTGACCAGTAAAGCCTGATACTAAAACTTGTAAAACTTGCATTTCAGAATTATTTTTTGACCTAGCGGCAGTAGCTGCTATTGACATTTCTTGTAATAAATTTATTATTTGATATTCAGTCAAACCATCTATATTTCATTCACAAACAGATTCACCATCATATTTAGCCTGAAGTATATATTTTCTTTCTTCAAATTGTGTATCTAGTGGCGTTGGTCTTGAATAATAATTTTTTGTTCTAGGCAAAGGAGTGTATGTATTAAATTTAATTTTTTGAATAAATTGTTCTTCTCTGTTTTGATCAAATTGATTTACCATATTTTCTATATCAATTATTTTAGTTTCTGTATCTGGATCTTTATTTATTACTAAGATTTGCTTATTTTTCATATTATCTGCAATATTTAATTGTGCTAATCTAGCTTCAATTTTATCCAATATAGAATCTTCCTTTGTTAGATTAATTTTAATTCCTGGTTCACAAGGTTTAAATATTGGTGTTTCTATTCTAGACGTTGAGGCTTGATTTGTTTTTGGTACCATTTGTTGTGGAGATTGTACTACCTTTTGTTGTGAAGATTGTACTACATTTTTAACTCTGTTAAGTTATTCAGAAATAGTATTTAATACTTGATTAGAATAATTGTTTTGACAAATTACTTGCATTATTTCTTAGTTGGATTATTTTCATTTATATCTATTTTTCTAAAGGGTGTTCCAATAAATGTTTCATCATTATTATTTATTATTATGCCTTCCAAAGGTGGATGAATAGATATAACAGATTCACTATTTGTAGTTTTCCAAAGTTTAGCAATTTTATTACTAACATTAATTTCTCTAAAGGGATACTCTATATTATTTTGTTTACAATAAAATTCAAACCAAGTAAATACAGGAATATCTACTTGTAAATTTTCCATTTTCTTATACCAAAGGGTCCTGAATTCATTCAATTGTTCTTTTGTGAAATTATTAAATACCAATTACGTTTATCTTCATTATAATTTGCATATAAATCTTGTTTTAAAAATTCTTTATTAATTTCAAATTTATTCATAATTAATTTGATTCAATTATTGTTATTTAACACAGAAAATGTTTCCATTTGTGTCCTAGTTGGACTCAATGTATTATCATCCCTTATTTCTTCATAAATTGGTCTTCGAATATTTTCACTAAAATCAACACTTGACAAATTTAAATTTCTTTCTGAATTAGACTTAGGTAAAGTATTATTACTTGACAATGGCTATTGTTTGAATAAACAGAAGTTCTAGCCGGCTGACTTAAACTAGATGAAAAATCTAATCTAACGGTTCCATTACTATGTTCAATAATTCTAGATGTTTGATTATTTATTTCTAATGGTCTAGGTTCACAAATTTCTATTAAATCCTAAGTTTCTGATCTACTTATTTCATTCCAATTTAATCTTTTAGGTATTTGAATATTAGAGTGTGCTTCATTTGCCTTAAACAATAAAGTCTCATTTCTTTTAAAATTTCTCTTTGATCTTGGATTAAGAGTAGTGGTCATCACTTTATAATCAATCCTATATATTATAGCAACAGATCTAATATTTTCCTTCAATTCCAAATTTTTCGTTTTAACAGTCAAAGTCAATGTGTCTAAAATTTTTGGATCAAATAAACTAATAGAAAATACAGGATAGCAATTAAAATATACGGTCCATTTGCCAAATTTGTTTCAACCATAGCAAGCAAAGAATTAGTAAAATTAATATGTCTTCCATCACGTAAACACATCAAAACAGGAATATCAAGTCCTAATCTAAGTAAAGGTTTAATAGCAATTTGTACATAACCAATATGTAAAAATTTATATTTTTTCAATTTATGTTCATTTATTGCTTTTTCTGAAAATAATTAAATATTCTCATGTTCTTGATTTATAGCAACAGTTTACTCAGCAGTTTTAATAGCATAATCAGTCAATAATTCAAAAGTTTCAATAGAATAAATTGTACTAATGTCTTGCTTTGGTATTGTCCAATCCATCAAATCATTTTCTATTTTACTGATATTTATTTCCATGGAATTAATTTATACTTCAATGTTATTATCATAACTATTTCTAAAACTAGAACCTAGTTCACGATTAGAAATTATTCTTACTATTCTATTCATTTTAAATCTTATACTTGTTAAATTTAAACTCAAAAATAAGATAGGTAAATTAGAACCTGTTGATGAATAACGGGACCAACCAGCGTATCGGGACCACCTGGCTCTACTGGCTCTTACGGCTGACCAACGCTACACCTTCAGGGCCGACCAACGTTTCATCATCAACCAGACCAATCTTCACTATCAAATTTCTTTGTATAAACTTAGCAAACATAAAATCTAAAATGATTAGTCCAACAAAAATATCTCCCAATACCCCTACCGGACTCTGATACCAAAAAACAATGGGACCTTATAAACACTAATGGAAATGGAAGCAACTCCTTTGACTTCCCCCGAGGAGGTATGCATGCTGATAGGCGAATCTATTAATCACCCAATAAATTGCCCTTTAGAGACAACATTCAGTGACACTGATCTACCACTTGAGGGTGTAAATCATAACAAAGCCTTGTATTTGATAGTTAAGATCATGGATAGAGTGATGCCATGCATCATGGTGGATGATGGCTCCGCCCTAAACATATGCCCCCTGAAGATTTTACCCTGTTTGAATATGAGTGAAGAAGCCCTGTTGAAGTCCAATACTATGATTCGTGCTTATGATAATTCTAAGTGTACAATGATCAGGAACTTCAAAGCTGAGAGTGGCAGTTGGGGAGGTAAAGTCTATAGTGCTATTCACAATCATTGATATCCCAGTGACCTTCTCTCTACTATTGGGAGATCCATAGTTCTATTCCCTAAGAGGTGTACCTTACACCTTTCACCAAAAAGTCAAGTTCCCCATTGGAGGAAAGATAGTGACCCTTGAGGTTGACGAACCCTCGATTATTGTTGCATTGAGCACCTCTGATCAACTCATGACTGGTTTCCAAATCGTTGTTGTGTCTAGTGAGAAAGACAAAGACCCTATGTTTACTGATTTGGTCCATAAGTATCTAGAGAGGTAGAAGTTCATCCCGGGCAAGGGACTGGGAGCAAATTAGCAGGGTATGCCTAACTTCAATATCAGTATAGGTCAAACCCATCAAGGGGGCCTCGGTTACAAAAGCGAGACCTCAAAGGGTAAGCCTAAGTGGAAGGCAGTGCACTTGGTAGACAGTTTTATCCGCGCCACTGATAGGGCATTTGATGGTAAGCCCGAGCCGGTAGAAGCTGATGGAACTATGGTCTTAGGGTTTAAAATTTTTATTGATGTATTGGACTTCTCCAAATAATAGATGGAGCCGATTGAGAGCATGCTTAGGCTTGAGGCGATGGAAAGGAAGGAAGTTGTTCCCTTAGTAGCTTAGGTGAATCTAAAGAGAATGTGAACATCTATGCTGCTATTGTCCAGATCAAGAAGCTTGACAAAAAAGGTCAGAGGGTAAAAGATATTGATACAGTTATGGATGCCTTCTCTAGGGCATTGTTCGCCCTCCTAAAGAAAGGGCTGAAAGATCAAATCGAAGAGAAGCCTGTACCATTGGAACATAATGATCAGTTTAAGAAGGTAGTAGTCAAGTGAGCCGATATGATGGGCAAAGGGAAAGCACTGATGGAAGAATCTACCCTCTATGATGTGCAGAAGGAAGCTCTAGAATCTGACTTGGATGATCTACTGGAAGAAGAAACAGATGAAGCTGTAGCAGTTGCTGGTGAAGACCTTCCATCTATGGAGGAGGAAAATGACTTCTCTGTATCAACTTCTTCTATCTTTGATGTGAACAATTCTACCTATGAGGCTTTAAATGGAATGAAAACTGACTTTGCTTGCTTATATAATGTTTTTCCCGATGGATCTGTGCATACATTCAAGCATTCATACAATGTGTTTAGCATACATGACACTCCATTGCATGAAATTAATTTGGGAATAGATGAAAACCCTAAAATGGTATCCATATCGAGGGACCTTACTCGTGAAGAAAAAAAGGGAGATCATAAAAGTCCTGGAAAAGCATGTTGAAGCCTTTGCCTGGTCACACAATATGCCGGGAGTTGATAGAAAAATCACAAAGCATAAAATTCCTACTGACCCTAAATACAAGCCTGTAAAGCAAAAGCTAAGACATCTTAGGCCAGAATGGGTAAAAAAGGTTAAAGATGAAGTGGCCAAATAGATCAAAGCTAGGTTCTTAAAAGTAGTAGAATATCCGGAATGGTTGGCCAACATTGTCCTAGTTGCGAAAAAGGACGGCAGAGTAAGAGTCTACATTGACTACAGGGACCTGAATAAAGCATCCCTAAAGATGACTTTCCTCTACCACATATAGACATATTAATCAACAGTGCAGCAAGAGCAATCATGTATTCATTTATGGATGGATTTTCTGGGTATAATCATATCCTAATGGACATTATTAACAAAGTCAAAACAGCCTTCATTATAAAATGGGGCACATACTCTGTAGGGTAATGCCGTTTGGGTTGAAGAATACCAGGGCTACGTACCAAAAAGTTATCACCTTCTCTATGACATAAACCACAAAGAGCTTGAGGTGTATGTTGATGATATGTTGGTCAAGTCCATGACCCGGGAAGAGCATCCCTCTATCCTGGATAGATTTATGACCAGAATTGAGAAATATAATCTCCACCTCAACCCTAAGAAGTGTGTATTTGGAGTCACTTCGGGCAAATTGGTGGGCCACATAGTCAGTCAAAGAGGAATTAAGATGCATCCAGACAAAATCAAAGCCATCTGAGATATGCTAGTACCAAAGACTAAGAAGGAAGTCAGGTCATTCCTGGGGTCACTTCAGTATGTCAGCATGTTCATCACCAGATTGACTATAGTTTGTGCGCCTATCTTTGAAATACTCAAGAAGCAACAACTAGTGGTATGGAATCACCAGTGCCAGACTATGTTTGATAGAATAAAGGCTTGTTTGATGAATCCACTTGTGTTGAAACCCCCAACATCGGGTAAACCCTTAATCATGTATTTGGCTATCGAAGATACCTCAATAGGGTAATGCTAGTGTAAGAACAAGATGACAAAAGAGAGCATGCCATTTACTATCTCAGTAAAAAGCTACTGGACTATGAAACCAGATATACCTAGTTGAAAAGACCTATACAACTATGGTTTGGCCAACGAAGAAGCTGAGATACTACTTCCAGTATTATAGGATACAAGTTATTGCAAAGGTAGACCCAATGAAGTATCTATGTGAAGTAGAATTCCTAGCCAATCATTCGTTGGACTCGGAATGTAGAAAAACTAAAATTTCCAAATGAGCAGCTTGCAATGATTGAAGTTGAACTGAGAACATGGACGATGTACTTCGATGGAGCTGTAAACAAGCAAGGTTATGGTTTGGGAGTTATCATCGCAACCCCATATGGAGAGATCATCCCACTCTCCAAGTGGTTGGAATTCCCTGTGACCAACAATGGAGCACAGTACGAGGCATTTTTGTTCAGTATTGATGCCCTAATTACTCTAGGGGAAATAATGTATTGATCAATGGAAGATCAAAGAAGAGTCATTACGATTGTATCTAGAGTCTGTGGTGATTGATTAAAGCATTTAACCATTGCAAATTCAAACGTGTAATTAGGGATGACAACTAAATGGCAAATGCTCTGGTGACCCTCTCATCTATATGGGATGGACGGCAGAAGCAACCTATGAAACCTTTGGTCCTGGAAATCTCCAAGAAGCTTTACTACGACTATAGTGATGTTCTGAGTTTGCTGGTAGATGATAAGCCTTGGTACTTTGAGATCTTTATATTTCTACAAGATGCACAGTATCTGAAGGAAGAAAACACAGCTAACGGGGCAACGATCAGGCGACTGGAAGTACAGTTCAGGATATTTAAGAATCAGCTCTTCAAGAGGACGGCGGATGGTCTACTCCTGAGATGTCTAGCAGAATCAAAGACATAACAAGTGATGAAACAGATACATTCAAGATCATATGGTTTATTTATGAATGGTCTAGCCCTGGCAAAGAAGATCCTACAGCAAGTAGGGGTGAGCAAAACGCGGTTTGGTTCAAAAACCAAACCGAACCAAAAACCAAAGTAGAAGAAAAATAAAAACCAAAGCCAAACCAAAGTTCATATGGTTTGGTTCAAACCAAACCAAACCAGTTCGGTTCGGTTCGGTTATGGTTCGGTTCGGTTCAAACCAAATCAACAAAAATTTTAATTTTTTAATTTTTATTACCATTATTTTTTATAAATTACATGTAAAGTATTGCTTAAAAAGGATTTATATTACATGTATGTTACTAAAGTCTCATAAATAAAAACTATATAATAATATAAATATATCATATGCTAAATAAATTTATTTATATACATATATATATATTTTAAAAAATATTTTTTTCCTATTTCGGTTCGGTTCGGTTTAGTTTCGGTTTTTTTCACAAAAACCAAAAACCGAACCAAAAACCAAACTATTATATTTTATAAAGCCAAAACCAAACCAAATAGAGTTTGGTTCGGTTCGGTTCGGTTTTTCAGACTCAGTTCAGTTTGGTTTTTGGTTCGCGGTTTGGTTTTACTCACCCCTAACAGCAAGACTACTTCTGGCTTACCATGCAATCAGATTATGTTGAAGAGGTGAGGAAATGCCATAAATGCCAAATTTATGGAGACATAAGCCACTATCACCAATGGAACTTCAAAGGCTTCCACTCCTTGGCCATTCTCGGAATGGGGAATGTATATCATTGGCGAAATTCGACCTTTGGCATCAAACAGTCACAGATTCATTGTGGTAGCAATCGACTATTTCTCAAAGTGGGTAGAGGCTGAATCCTACACCAATATCATGATGAAGAAGATGGCTAAGTTCATAGAGAAGTTGTAAGCATTGGGTTTTCTCGACCTCTATAATGAGAATTCCTGTGTTACCTGTTGAACGGACGGACACGAACCGGACTTGAAAGCAACAGAATGTTACCTGGAGTTCCTTAAATGTCCTAAAAACCAAGCTATCTGCGATCCGAAATCCCCATAAAGGTCTCCCATGTGGTTTGGGTGCGCATCTGATTTTCAAAATTTTTCCCTGCCTCTTGCTAAAGCCATATGGCTCTAGCTTTTAAGCTAGAGCTAGGCAGCTCTAGTGGTCGAACCAAGTTGCTTTGCAAAGCAGAGCAACTTGGCTCGGCAGAAGGGATTTGGGCAAAATCAAAAAAGTCAGGCGGCCATTTAATGTTTGAAATGATATATGAGAGGATAGTATAAAAGGAAGGAAATCAAATCAAAAGAAAAAAAGGAGGAGACTTTTGCAACCTTAGGCAGAAAACGATTTCCAAAGACACAGAGGGAAAAAGAAAGCAGAGAAAAAAAAAGAAAGAAACCAAAAGCTTGAGAACTCAGAAACACAAAGACTAAGACTTAAAATCAATCTAAAAACATAAAAAACAAGTTGCTTAACCTTTGCTCATTAATTGGGGATTATTTCAGATTTGTTTTGGATTGTTTCAGTTTTCAACCGGTTGAGCTTCCAGGGCATATTCTGAGCCTCCAATCCATTTCTTGACGTTCAAAGCATCAAAACAACATCAAGGTAAAAACTCTGAGAGGCCTTAAACCTGTTTGCATTGTCTTTTCTGTGCGTTTCCTTCATTTTTTGCAACTTTAGGAAGCCTGATTGCCCGAATAGAGTCAGGCACAGCCGCACGACTGTGTTCATGAGGAACAGAGCCGGGTAGCTCTGGTACCTAGAGCCGCCCGGTTCTGTTTTGTGAGGACAGATTTTTGGATCGTCTCGATCGGCCGAAAATAGTCCGTTTTCCATTTTGCGCATTCTATTGTCATCATTTTCGGCCCAAATCCATTCGTATGTTATAAAATTTTGGTTTTTGGATTTCTGTACATACAGGTATTAGGGTTTTCGGTTTTCCCAGAGTTTTATTTTATGAGTTTCGGGGTTATTTCATCCAAATCGGATCTGTAGTTCAGCATTAGCGGACCCCCAAACCCTATAAAATCCCCGAAAAATATTGAAAACGAGCAAAACGGCATTTATAAATATTTTTGATGTGTTTATTGCATTCTGGACCCTAGATGGATTGTGTATTTAGGAACCCGCACGAATAGAACCCTGGATTCTGGGATAACAGACCCATAGAAATGGAAATTTGCATGTAACTGAGCCAAATGTTTTCTAAAAAATGATTTTCCAGCACAAAAACTACAAGGCGACCGTTTTCCAGGTCTAACCAATCCGACCGGCCCTATTTCCTAAATTCCCAATTCTGTCCTATTTGAGTCCTATCTGTGTGTGCAATATAAACTGTGCTAACCAATTTGTTTTGCAGCATTTATTTTTATTTTTATTTTTATCATTTTTATTGTAATTAATAGATTATTATCGTGTAAATTAGGCGGTTGTAATTTTTTAGATCCTCGTGTACTTAGGCGATTGTAATGTAAGGACGAGAGTTTTTTTATCTTTTCTTTGATTAGATTGTATAATCGGCCTCTATTATTTTTTGTATATTTTTGGATGTATGCTTTATTTTTCTGTAAGTTATTTTCTGCATTTTTTTGCTTTAGCATCGGCTGACTAAAAATAAATAAATTGGGGTTAGAGAAAGATAATAAAGCAAATTAAATATGATAATATAAACTGTAAAGTGAAAGCAAGCTAGAGGTTAAGTAAGTCACTTGCCCAAACCCTAAATCTCTGGATTAGGTACGGTAGTCTACCCTCGGTAGGGAGCTGTACCGGGAATTCCCGAATGAGCTGATCCGGGTGGCGATTCTATCACTGATCTCGAGATTTAAGTTTCGAGGTCTTTAAGTTAAGAAGGAAAAATGTTTTCTACAAAGGAATTTTCAAATCAAATCAATGTTTTTCCTAATTCAAGATAAACGAAACCCGTTTTCCAAAAATCAAACGGAATGAAGACGTTTTCCCCGGTGCACTTCATAGTGTCCCGTTCTCATTAAAAAGGTCGTCCGCTCACAGAAGTATATTTTTATGTGATATGGCATTCCATACCATGTAGTAACCGATAACAGGGTGCAGTTTCAAGGTGTGAGGCAGAATTGCTTGTAGAGCATGACATAAAGCATCACAGATTTTCTCCCTACAGACCATAAGCTAATGGGGCAGTAGAAGCTGCTTACAAGTCCATTAGGAAGATCCTAGCTAAAATAGTCGCCCACTTACAGAGATTAGGCAAAGAAGTTACCATTCACTCTTTAGGGTTACCAAACTAGTGTCAAGACTCCTGCCGACGAGACTTTGTATTCGTTGTTATGTGGGAAGTTGTTCTTCTGGTGGAGATAAAATTGAAATCCCTAAGGATCATCTTACAAGCTTAGCTGCCAGAAACAGAGTAGGCCAAGGCCAAGTTTGAATAGTTGGTTATGGTTAATGAAAAGTGATTGAAAGCCTTAGACCGTTTACAAATGTATCAGCATAGGATGGCTAAAGCATACAATCGACAAGTTCGTCACCAGAGACATCCTTTAAAAGCAGGAGATTTAGTGTTAAAGCAACTAAAACCTTTTAATATAGACATTAGGGGCAAGTTCAAGGTGAATTAGGAAGGTTCGTATGTAGTAAGGAAGATCCTCTCGAAAGGCGTGGTCAAGATAATGGATATGGACGGCAATGAGTTCACCAACCCAGTCAACCAAGATCACCTCAAGTATTATTATGTTTAGAAAAATTAAAATGGCCTACTAAGCTGAAACCCGAAAAGGCGGCTTAGGCAAAAGTTAAGGCGTGAGCTAAGAGGTGTTAGCTAGAAAACCTATGAAGGCTAGTTGATCGCACAAGTAAATCATTTAAGATGTATATTATTTCATAATTATTCCTACTTTTACTTCATCAATGAAATTTCATTCTGCTTAACATATTTTATGAAAGTTTGAATATATGTTTGGATCCATTTGCTAAAACATCCAAGTAAGCCAAACATTCAAGCATACATGCACGTGAGCTGTCACATCGAATAAAACTTGCAATCAAAGAAGTCTCCCTTAAAACAAAGAGTAGAAATAATAATAGTGATAATAATAATAATAATAATAATAATAATAATAATAGTCTGCTGGATTGAAAACCCAATGTGAACGGACAATGTTTTTCGCGGGATGAAGCGAAATGAGATGAGATATGAGATGAGGAGAGCCGCGAGGCGCGCCGCTTTTCGGGGTTTTGGTTTTAATAGAAATTCGACTTTTGAAAAATTCATCATTTATTTCATAAAAGAATTGAGATGTAAATCTCGAAAGAAAATGTAAGAGTCGTCACCTAGTTCAGCTCAACCAGGAAATTAGAGCGTAGTTGAACCGGACAAGAGCCGCTACACTTTCCAAAGATCAAGATCGGGACAAATCCCTTATTTCATGTCTAAATAAAATAAATAGCCAATGTTCATTGATAGTATTTTATATGTCTAAGGTTGATTTTCCATTGATTTAATCACGTGGTGTACATGCGGATAAAAGCGATAAATGAATTAGTTATTTACAACCCAATCGAATCACAACAAAACTATCCTAAGGGATATATTTGCATAATCTGGGGATCGGGGTACAATCGCCTATTTTACACGAGTATCTAATGTGTGAAAAAATTAGAATAAATAAATAAAAATTAATTAAATTAAATTCCCGCAAAACAAAGGTTAGCATAAATATATGCAACAAGTTGGACTCAAGTAGACAAAACGGGGAGATTAGTTGTATTTAGGGGATAGTCGGGTAAACTAGGCTAGTTCGCCCTACTAGTCCTAGAAAACGGTTTTGAAACGTTTCTATATTTTTGTTTCATGAGAAAATACATTTTTAAAATATTTCTTTTATCGGTTTACTTCCATTTATCATGTGAATGTGGGTCGATTTTCGGGAGATTTAGATCTCCGTCGTTGCATTGTTTTAATCTCAACAACTTCAAAAATTAAATCTAAGGCCGTGAATGCATGAAATGAATTAATTTGGATGATTTTGATGATTTTCTAGTTTTTATGCATTTTCCATGATTTTTCTTATTTTTTAGTATTTTTCTGAATTTTTTGTGATTTTCTATTTCTGACTGGAATTTACAGTCGTGGGAGTGAGATTACTGTCATATGACTGTATTTATAGTCATCCAATTGTAAATAAATCTTGGTTAGAAAATGGCTAAGCTGATATCAAAAGGATAAAAAGTATGGTCGTGATGACCAAGTACAGTCGTACGACTGTAATTAGAGGCATACAACTCTAATTACAGGAGTACGACTGTTCATCCTGCCCAGAAACAGCAAACGTGTATTTGGGTTTTAGGTATTTTTTTACATGAAAATGAACCAAAACACCCAAAAAATGAAGCAAAATTCTAGTTTAGGATGTACTTACCCTAATAGCATGGATCCACAGTCGAGTTGATCGAAGAAAATGCCGTGAATTGGTTCTGGGTTGCTTCTCCTCCTTAGAGTGTTAGGGTACAAAAATAAAGTTCAAAAATCTCCATAAGTTACGGATTTAATTAAGTTCAAGTTCTGGAATTAATTATCTTTGAGTGATAGATTATTAATCTATGATTTCTATCAATTTCAACCTCACAGTACAAAGATTCAAAAAGAATAGAGTATGAGAAAATAGGTGAATGTGTATTTTCTACTCTTCTATCCCCCTCTCTCAATGCCCCTTGAGCTCTCTTCAATCCAAATTTTATGAATTCCGGTTCCCCCTCTCTCTCCTGTAATTATTTGGCTTAAAAATGGGACAAGAAGACAAGAAAACATCTCCAAAATCTGCCCATTCCACTCCCAAGTGGGCTTAGTTGGAATGGCAAAAAATGGATCTACAATCGTACGACTGTAATTATAGTCGTGCGACTTTAAAATGTTCATTGACTTTTATTTCTTTGACTTTGACTTACAGTCATATGATTGTAATTACATTTGTACAACTTTAGCTTCAGTCGTACAACTGTAGTAGTTAATTTTCTTAATTTCCGATTTCTGAACCCCGTTAGTTTATAGAAATCAAGTCTAGGAAAATCCTGTGTTCATATGTTGCTCCTTGTGTAACTAAAGTCTGATTCTATGCACAGATTTAGGTACACGATAAGAACACGGAGTCAATGGTGGTGTGTACGTGTGTGGCTTGCACATTAATTCTTTCATAATTTTGAAATAACATTTTTGCCTCTTCAATCAAAGATAAATATGAGTGCAAGTTTGATCACCTATTGTGATAAGGGTACAATAGTCATAAAAATTCACCATTGCAATGTTTTAGTGAGACTTTTGGTAGTCAAGCGGTCCATATGCCTTTCACATAAGGAGGACACCGGGGAAAAGGGATAAAATGACTTTTAGAGTCAGGCGGCTGCATATGCCTTTCGCATAAGGAGGGCACCAAGGATAAGGAGTCATGAGAGTTTTGGAGTCAAGCGGTCCATATGCCTTTCACATAAGGAGGATGCTGGGGAAAAGGGATAAAATGACTTTTGGAGTCAGGCGGTTGCATATGCCTTTCGCATAAGGAGGGCGCCACGGATAGGGAGTCATGAGACTTTTAGAGTCAAGAGGTCTATATGCCTTTCGTATAAGGAGGACGCCGGGGAAAAGGGATAAAATGACTTTTGGAGTCAAGCAGTCGCACATGCCTTTCGCATAAGGAGGGTGCCAAGGATAAGGAGTCATGAGACTTTTGGAGTCAAGCGGTCTACATGCCTTTCGCATAAGGAGGACTGTGAGCAGACGACGCGTTCTCGATGGGACGCGGGACTCCCTTTCGGAATGGGGCACCACGATCTCGGGCGGGCCCCTCCCTCGCGTGGGGTTTTTATGAATGGAAATCCGGGTTTTGGAAAATAAATGAAATTAATGCATAAAAGAACCGAGACCTAAGTCTCGATAAATATTGTAGAGTCGCCACCCGGCTCAGCTCAACCGGGAAATTCTTAAGGTAGCTGAACCGGACGAACGACAGCTACACTATCCAGAGATTCGGGTCCGGACAAGTCCCTTATTTCGTGTCTAATTAAAATAAAATTGGTTAATGTTCAAAGATGGTATTTCAAGATCTAAAGTCAGTTTTATTGAAGTAAATAGACATGCAGCGCGCATACAAAATATTTAATACAAAAATAAGGAAAAGAAATAAATATTAATTAGCTTACAACCAAATCGAATGGAAAAATAAAAACTCTCGCCTCACTTATACAATAGCCTATATACACGAGAATCTAGAAAAATACACCGCCTAGGATACACGATTAATTCTATTAAATTACATCCAAAATAAAAATAAAAGAAATTAAAACCTGCAAAACAGAGAGTTAGCACAGAATAAGGCACACCACAACTAGGACTCAAATAGACAGAATTGGGAAATCAACAATTGGGGGCATGCATTTAGGGGATAACCGGGTTGGTCGACTAGCCGGCCCGGTTAGACTTGGAAAACATTTTGAAACGTCCCTGTTTCTTGGTTTTTGTGGGAAAATCATTTTTGAAAACAATTTTTCCGGTTTACATGTATTTTTATATATTAAGTGAGTCGATTTTCGGGAGAACTGGGTCTCCGTAGTTGAATTGTTCTAAATGCAATTTTACTGGAAATAGAATCTATGGTCATGAATGCACGCAACAAAATTCATTTTGATGATTTTTGGGGTTTTCTAATTTTTATGGATTTTTAGAAATTTTTTGGGGGTGAAAACGGAAATTCTGATTCTAGAAAATAAGTTACAGTCATGCAACTATAGTTACAGTCGTACGACCATAATCTACAGTCGTGCGATTGTAAACATTCCAGGGTCAGAATCCCACTGAAATTCATTCGAAATATACTTGGAAAAAGGGGCTGGAAATCAAGAACACTCGTACGACTATAATTACAGTCGTACAACTGTTCATCAAATCCAAGAACAGCCGTACGACTGTTCTTGATTTCCAGAAACAGAGACATGAAAACAGAGCAAAAAAAAGCAAGAAATACACTTCAATCACCCAGAAAGCAATAAAAAGTGAAAGGAAAGGAATGCCTACCTTCTTTAGAAGCTTATCCAAGTCGATTAGACCCCTGGCGTCGCTCCGATCCACAAGAACTTGCAATTTTTCCTTGAATTTTGGGTTGAAAACTTTATGTCTCAAAATCCTCAATTTTCAAGGTTCCTTGCGGTTTTGGTCCGAAACTTGAGTTTGTTAGCAAGGTTAGGTCGTTCCTTTATTGTGTTAGCTTTTCGATTTTTAAAGAAACAGATGTGTTTGATTTGCTTTTTTTCTCTCTTTCTTTTCTTTCTTTCTTTTCCCCTTTTTTCTCAATTCTCTTTCCAAAAAACCACTCACCAGATCGTCATCCCCCTTACAAATCTCTTCCCTTTCCCTTTATATCCCATCTCGCCGCCTGATTTCGCTGCAAAAGGGGCGGGCATTAATTGCCCTTCCTTTTGCAGCCCGCAATCCCTGCTGCTGGCAGACGCAAGTGGATGTTACAGTCATACGACTGTAACATTTTTAAGTACAGTCGCAACACATTGACACGACTGTATATTACAGTCATGTGAAATCTGCTCTCTTTTTTTTTTTCAATCCGGCGCTCACAGCTGCCCCTTGCGTGATCAAATTCACTATCCGATTTTGGTCTGGGATAGTTGATGTGAATTTGAGAGCGCGACTCAAAGCGCTGTAGACACAGGAAATGGAGCACGTAACCGAGCTGCTGAAGCTTCACTGCTATGGTGATATGTTGAATTGATCGGATGGAATAAGCCGATATCGGGTTTAGGTTACCCGAGGCAAAGTTGATGAAGAGATAAGCCGATATCGGGTCTATGTTACCCGAGGCAAAGCTGATGAAGAAATAAGCCGATATCGGGTCTATGTTACCCGAGGCAAAGCTGATGAAGAAATAAGTCGATATCGGGTCTATGTTACCCGAGGCAAAGCTGATGAAGAAATAAGCCGATATCGGGTCTATGTTACCCGAGGCAAAGCTGATGAAGAAATAAGCCGATATCGGGTCTATGTTACCCGAGGCAAAGCTGATGAAGAAATAAGCCGATATCGGGGTCTATGTTACCCGAGGCAAAGCTTGCTGGGGATTTGAAATGGAATAGATCTGGACCGGTGCCGGGTTTACATTACCCGAGGCGGATCTTCTGTGGAACTTGAGACAAAGCTGATCTGGGTCGATACCAAGTTCATAATACTCGAGACGGATCTGCTGGGGAAGAAGTGGGCTGATCTGGGCTGATACCAAACTTACATTACTCGAGGTGGATCTACCGAGAACTAGATGATGAAGTCCTGCAATTAAAATGGCAAGTCTTCATTCCTTGATTGAGAGATTTTTGACCAAAAATTTTTGCCCCTTCGATCAAGAATGAAGACTAGCTGGGGAGGAATGATTGATGTATGCAATGTGTGCATTCATGATGATATATATGTACATGTATGCACTCTCTATTATTGGATGTTCCCTCTTTCTGCTGGGGATAATATACTGTGCCCCTGATTGATTCTGCTCTCTTTGAGGGCATTGTTCAATGATTGCCGAGGAAGTGAGGTGACTGCTGGGGACGTATGATACTGTTGGGGAATTGATTGTAGTAATCTCTATGGATGTCCTGCTGTGGAATAGTGTGGGTAAACTCTGTTGGAGAGTACGTAAAGGATCCTGCAGGGCATCACCGGGAAAATCATGCTTTTCCTGTCCCCGGGGAGATTATGAATTTGTGAGTGCTCTAATTTTTGCCTGGGTTGCCCGATGTGGGTTTTCAGCCAAGCGAGCTGCTCTAATTTTTGCCTGAGGAGCCTTTTCGGTTTTCACCTCAGCGAGCTCTCTCTCTCTTTTTTTTCTTTTCTCGTTTTTTTTTCTTTTTTTTTTCTTTTTTTTTTCTTCTTCTTTTTTTTTTCCTTTTTTTTTCTTTTGAATGATAAAGATGGCTCTGTGGCCCCCTTGTCGCTCGTATAGAAAGATGAACTGGATTTTGAAGAATGATAAAAGATTTCAAATCGCATGCATTCGGTGCATTTTCATTGGTTAGATAATGCGCTGATATTGATCAGTTAAATGCAAAGTGCTTTCTTTAAATGTATGTTTATGCAAGACAATTTTGCTTATGCATTTGTCATACCCATGCAAATATATTTAAACAAACATTTCACTTTATTGAAGAAAGTCAAAATAAGTACATTTAAAATGATTGTCCCCTAGATGATACACATTCCACACCGAGCCAGAATCTGTCACCAGTAGTCCTTTTCAGGTTTTCCGACTGGTTATTTTCTCTCGTGTCTTAATTTTTGCCTAGACCGCTCTTTTCGAGTTTTCAGCCTAGCAGACTCCTTTTTTTTAAAATTTTTTTTATACATGATAAAGCTTCAGTCGGTCTTGATTGATCGGGTTGGTGAACTCATTTCTGTCCATGTCCATAATGCTGACAGCGCCTTTTGATAGCACCTTCTTCACCACATATGGTCCTTCCCAATTAGGCCTGAATTTGCCTTTAGCATCGACATTGGAGGGCCTTAACTGCTTTAGGACCAAGTCACCTGTTTTCAACTGCCTCTTAGAGTATTTCACATTACGGTTGTAGGCCCTGGCCATTCTGCGCTGGTACATCTGTAGGTGATCCAATGCCTTTAGCCTCCTTTCATCTAGCGCAGCCAACTACTCATACCTAGCTTGAACCCATTCAGTTTCTGGCAATTGAGCTTCCAGGGCAACTCTGAGTGGTTCTATTTCCACTGGTAACACTGCTTCCATACCGTATACTAAGGCATAAGGATTTTCACCTGTTGGCATTCTGATGCTGGCTCTGTAACCCCAAAGAGCATAAGGCAGTTTATCGGCCCAATCTCTGTAAGTGGTTACCATTTTTTATAAGATCTTCTTTATTGCCTTGTTAGCTCCTTCCACTGCACCGTTAGCCTGAGGCCTGTATGGGGAAGACTTATGATGTTCAATACCATGTTCTGCAAGTAGCTCAGCTGTTGCCCCTTGAAACTGCACCTCATTGTCTGTTACTATGTGGTGAGGAACCCCATACCGAGTGAAGATATTCTTTTAGATGAACTTGACCATGTGTTTGGCTATCACATTAGTGAAGGATTCTGCTTCGACCCATTTGGAGAAGTAATCAACTGCTACAACTATGAATCTGTGCCCATTAGATGCAGCTGGATGAATTTCACCAATCATATCTATCCCCCATGCTGAAAACGGCTAAGGAGATGCTAGATTCTGAAGTTCGAGTGGAGGAAGATGACTAATGTCTGCATAGATCTGACATTCATGACATCTCTTCACCTTTCTTATACAATCTGCTTGCATTGTCGTCCAGAAGTAGCCTTGTCTCATGACCTTCCTAGCCATGGCAAGTCCGTTCATATGTGGCCCACAGGATCCTGCATGTACCTGCTGCATCACTTCTTCTGCTTCTTGCTTTGTTAGACACCTTAAAAGGACTCCGTGTGCTGCTCTTTTGTACAGCCTATCCTCAAAGATTCTGAATTTACTAGCCAGTTTTCTTAGTGTCAACTTATCAGCAGCACTAGCCCCTTTGGGATACCTACCCTCCTTAACATACTGGTAGATGTCAAAGAACCATGGTTTCTCTTTAGCTGTCAGCTCCAGCACCTCATGCACTTCAAAGCAAGGATGTCTGGAAGTGGCTATAACCAATGGTTGAACTTGCATTTCCTCTGGATTCTCCCACATGGAAGACAGGGTCGCTAATGCATCGGCCATTCTGTTCTCATCCCTGGGGACATGTCTGAATTCGTACTGGCCAAAGAAATCCTTCCTAAAGTGTAGTAGCTGTAAGTAAGGCTGCAATGCTTCTTCTTTCAGTTCCTACTCACCCTGAGCTTGCCTGATCACCAGAAGTGAATCACCGACAATTAAAACATCATTTGCCCCTAAGGTTAACAAAACTTCCATTCCGAATAAGCATGCTTCATATTCTGCCCCATTATTGGTCACGGGAAAGATCAGCCTCTTGGATAAAGGAATAATCTCATCATCCGGCATGGCTATAAGTACCCCGATTCCGGCACCCTTTCTATTTACTGCCCCATCGAAGCACATAACCCATCTTTTCACTTCCACTACGGCCAATTGTTCATCTGGGAATTCTAAATTTGCTGTGTAATCCGACTCCAGCGGTTGATTCGCTAGAAACTCTGCCACTGCTCGCCCTTTAATGGTTTTCTTTGTGACGTACTCGATGTCGAACTCAGATAAGAGTAACAGCCCTCTGGATAGCTTCCCAACCAATACTGGTGCTTCATAGAGATACTTCATTGGATCCACCTTAGCTACTGCTTGTATCTTGTAGGATTGGAAATAATGGCGCAACTTCTTGGTTAGCCAAATCATTGCCACACACGTCTTCTCCACCAGTGTGTATTTGGCTTCATACTCCAGCAATTTCTTGCTAAGGCAGTAGATAGGGTATTCCTTCTTGTCATCTTGTTCTTGTGCAAGCATTGCCCCTATAGAGGATTCTTCAACTGCCAAATACAAAATCAATGGTTTCCCTGGAACTGGTGGACTCAATACTGGTGGCTTTACCAGATAAGCCTTGATCTTCTCAAACGCCAGCTAACACCTGTCATCCCACACAACCGGCTGATCTTTCCTTAATAGCTTGAAAATTGGCTCACAAGTGGAGGTCAACCGTGCTATGAAGCAGCTGACATACTGTAAGGAACCCAGGAATGATCTGACTTCCTTTTCTGTCTTTGGGGCAGGCATATTTTGGATGGCTTTGATTTTATCTGGGTCTATTTCTATCCCCCTCTGGCTGACTACATGACCCAATAGCTTCCCTGATGTAACCCTGAATATGCGCTTCTTAGGGTTAAGCCGCAAGTTGTATTCTCTAATGCATGTTAGAAATCTATTTAGGATAACAGGGTGTTCCTTCCGGGTTGCTGATTTAACAAGCATATCATCGACATACACTTGGACTTCTTTATGTATCATATCGTGCAACAGAGTTGTGACAGCCCTCTGATAAGTGGCACCAGCATTCTTCAATCCAAAAGGCATCACTCTGTAGCAGAAGGTACCCCATTTTGTGATTAACGATGTTTTCACCTTGTCAATCACATCCATCAAGATTTGGTTGTACCCTGAAAAGCCATCCATAAAGGAATACATTGCTGCTTTTGCTGCACTATCAACTAGGACATCAATATGGGGCAACGGAAAGTTATCTTTTGGGCATGCTTTATTCAGGTCCCTATAGTCGACGCATACTCTGACCTTTCCATCCTTTTTAGGCACAGGGACAATATTGGCCAGCCATTTTGTGTACTCCACCACTTCGAGGAATTTGGCATCTATCTGCTTAGCTACTTCTTCCTTTACCAGCGTAGCCCATTCTAGCCTCAGTCTTCTCAACTTCTGCTTTACTGGTCTGAACTTGGGGTCTGTCGGGATTTTGTGCAATGCTATCTCTGTGTCCACACCCGGTATGTCTTCATACGACCAGGCGAAAGCTTTAACATGTTTTTGGAGTATTCTTATTAATTCATTCTCTTCTTCGGATTTTAGCTCATGTGAAATGAGTACCATTTTAGGGTTTTCATCTGTACTTATGTTGATTTCATGTGATGCGATGTCATGTATGCTAAATATGCTTGATGATGATTTAAATACATGCACAGAATTATCAGGATAAACATCACACAAGTAAGCAAATTGGGATTTCATTGTATTAAACTTATCATAAAGTACATCAGTTACATTGAAAATGGAAGAAATAGATACAACAAAATCATTTTCATCCTCCACAGGCGGAGGGCCTTGTTCTTCCTCAGCTTCCATCTTCGCTTCCAGAACATCATCAGAGGTTGCAGCTTTGTCTATTTCTTTTCCGGTCACTTGCATCTTAACTTGCTCCATGACTCTAGCTATCTCAGCGATCACAGAATCTAAGTTCAATTTAGCCATCGGTTCTTCATCAAAGCCTTCCTTGGATTTCCCAAAAGCTTTGCTTGATGCAGCATTCAAAGCTCCCGAGATCACTTCTGTAGTTTCAGCACAGGTCTTCTTCCCATCTTCCTTCTTGGCCACCTCTATGGCTTCTGCTACCACCTCAGATGGTTCTCCTTGTAAAACCTCATCTTCAACAGCTGCTTCTCCTGCCCCCACGGGGGCCACTGGCCATTCTTGACTTTTCTCAAAATCCGCAATGTCAGCAAAGATCTCGAAGCCAGGGTATTCAACACTTCTAACCATCACAGGTTCAGTTTGGCCCTTGTAAAGGCCTTCCCCTGCCTTCAGAAATGGCTTCATCATAATCTTCCCGGTCATGCCCTTCCTCAGATTCTTCTGCTCAGATGCCCCTTCTACATAACCAAGGCCACACTGTTTCAACTTCCCTGAGTCAATCTTAAATTCTGGAACCCCTTACAGATTGATTCCGAGCCCCATTCCCGGGACGAAGTCATACTTATGCAAATACCGGGATAGCCACTCCGGCATATAATTCTCATAAAGAACCATAGGAGCATCCATGACTTCTCCCTCATTGATTACAGCGACTTGAAATCCACCAAAGGGAACCACTCCTTCATTCACTGCAGCTACCATTGATTGGGCATCCGCCTCAATAGTCATAATTCTGCCATTCATAGGGAACTTGATCTTTTGATGCAATGTGGAAGGGACACGTCCCAAAGGATGAAACCAGGGCCTTCCAAGCAACAGGGAAAAAGTGACTGGGATGTCAATCACTGTAAAAGCAACTGTGGACCTAACTGGCCCAACCTCTACTTCTGCCTCAAACGTCCCTATCACCGTCCTTTTAGAGTCATCATATGCTCGGATGACTGTTGAGGATCTCTTTAACACTTCTTCATTCAGCCCCAGAAATGGCAGCATCTTTAGTGGGTAGATATTCAGCGCCGATCCGTCATCAACCAGGATGCAAGGCATTACCTTATCCATCACATGGGCCCTAACATAAAGAGCCTTGTTGTGGGCCCTCCCTTCAGCAGGCAGGTCTTTCTCGGAGAAGACAATATCAAGACTTCCAACATGGACTCTGTCTAACAAACAACACATAACCTCTGGTGAAGTTATAGGCGAGACTTCGATCTCCGACAGTTTCTTTACTAAGGCAGCCCTATGTTCCTTGGAAGTCAAAAGTAGATGCCACATGCTAGCTTGAGCGGGAGTCTTCTTTAGTTGGGATATAACCAAGTCCTCTTTCTCAACTCCCTCTGACACCGATGAACTGCCCGACCCAGTCATTGAGGCTTTGTCTTTCATCCGATCTACCGGCTGATATACCCTACCACTTCGGGTCACATGCTGCACTTCCTGGACCTTTAACTTTTCAACGGTTGGAAGCTTAACTGTTTCCTCTCCATCAGACCCCTTATACTCATCCTCAGAATCGAGATCATTTAAGCTTATTGGTTTGATCTTCTTCCGCTCCCCCTGTTCTTCACATTCCGTTTCCACTTCGGTTTCCCCTACTGTCACAGCCTGAATGGTAGGGTTTGCTTGAAGAACTTGTGCGAAGATGAAATTGGTGGGCAGCCCAGACTGAACCATATTAACCCGTTTTTTGAATGCCGGCAGCGGGTTGGTTTTAGTGCTGGGCTTGGGTGGCTCCTGCAGCTTCCCTTCGTCAATAAGTTTTTGGATGGCATCCCTTAGCTTATAGCAATTGTTATTCTTATGACCGACGACCACATGATAAGAGCAGAAATTTCCCTTGTCTGCATCGGAAGGCTTTTCAAAGGGCCTCAAGGATTGCAGTAATCCGCCATTTCTACACTTGGCAAATATCTTCACCAAAGGAAAGGCCCAAGGCGATATGCCTAGTACCCCCGGATTCTTACTCTGATTGCCCTGTTGCTGAGTCACAGTAGCAACTTCCACCTGCTTTACTTCTGAGGTCTGCCCCTCTTTTCCACCGGAACTTGAACCAGAACCACTGCCAGACCCAGCTGCTGCAGTTGACCTATAACCAGAACCGTATCCTGAGCCCCTACCACTCTTGTGTCCGGTTGCCTTTTCCTCTTCATCCCGTTCTATTTTCATTGCCATACTATAAACCTTACTGAGCTCCTTAAAGGAATGGAACTTCATGTTGTTCTTAAAGACGTCTTTGCTGCCATCTATCAACTTCTGTATAAGCATGTCTTCATCTAGACGATTCTTCAGGAGAATCATTTTATTCATCCAGCATTGGTAGTACTCGTCGAAGGGCTCGTTGAACTTCTGCTTTATCCTTTCCAAATCATACAGCTTCACCTGGATTTTAGTGTTGAAGCTGTAGTATTTGATGAAAGCCGCCGATAAGATCTCCCAATCAGATTGTTCCTCCTCCATCAGTGAATTGTACCATCCTAGCGCTCCTCCCTCCAGTGTGGTAGGGAATAGATTAATTAACTGCTGCTTTGTGGCGCCCGCCGTTAACATAACTCGGGCATACAGATTTACATGGGCCTCCGGCGAGCCCATTCCATTGTAAGTAGGGATTTTCGGCACCTAGAAGCCGATGAGAAATTTCTCGATGCCTTTACTGATCATAGCATCAACGTTCACTCCTTTCCTTGATTCTACACTAACACCGACCCCCTTTCTCAGCTGGGCCACTACTTCATCCAGCTCAGAACATTTTGCCTTCATTCTCTGTTCTATAGCTGCTTTTATTTCTTGCAGCTTCTCAAGACTGGCCGAAGCATCTCCACCATCTTTCGAGGACTCAGCCTCTTTCTCTTTCCCGGTTCTACTACCACCAGCCTCACCAGCTTCCCTCACGACTGCCCGCATCTCTTCCTTCAACATGTCGCGGAAGTCTTAGGATCTGAAGAAGTCTCTCATAACATCAGCCATGCTTGGTGTCTATTCTGCCATATTCACTCCTTCTCCAGGCTCAGAATCACCGTCACTCTCAACTACCCTCTGTCTCCTAGCTGCCCTCGAAGCTTGGGATCTTGTCCAATGTCGCTCCAGTGTATTCTGCTTGGAGTAGACAGGAGGTATTAGGGTTGTGAATGAATGACGTGATATGACATGAAAATTAAGGCATTGAGAATGCTTGAAATGAATGGAATGGGTCATGTATGGAATGATGATATGAATGTTTTCTTTTTATTATCTTTCTTCTTTCGAGGCATTCCAAGAACACCCAATGTTTATGCAAAAACGTCATGTGTGAGCCGTCACACGGACAGAACTTCGGCACCTTTGGGGCACCTAATGAATTCGTGAAATGGTCGCGTGTGTACCAGCATACGGACAGAGTTTTGACGCTTTGTAGGTCTATGAGATGATATGAAATGGTCGCATGGGCCGGGCCCACTGATATGGTTTTGATGCTTTTGAGCACATGATATGGTGTTATGAGAAAGTCACGTGTAACAGGGACATGGTCAAGGATTCGGCATTCGAGGAACGCGAACGCCTTTCATGATTTGGTGATGTTATGGGCCTATATGTGTACTAATCGGGCACTCGGGGAGTACCTTGAATGGTGAACTAATGTCATGAAGTGGTCGGATGTGGACCACAGTGTTATATGATGTTTATGATAGATGGGTGTGATGTCATGAAATGCGTCGTGTAAATTATTACACGAAAATGGGCCTAAGGCCATTGTGGCTTTTATTAAATGAAATGATATTGGTGAGATGGCTGAATGCAATCCGGTGCATTGGCAAAACACGGGTAATTTTAGGTATCCGACATGTTATGAAATGGAGTGGGATGGTCATGATAGGCGTCCTTGAAATGCCCCTTAATTTAATTTAAGTGAAATGTAGTGAATGAACATGTCACACAATATGCAAATGGCTGCATAAAAACGTGGGTTAGGATGCAGGACATACATAATGATGTTATGTATGCTATGTGAAAAAATGCTAAACACACAAATTTAATGTTATGGCTGAAAAAGAAAGGGTTAGTATGAATGGCAAACGGATGATTTAAGGTTTTCACACGAAAATAAAATGCACATGGCTGCATAAAAATGTGGGGTAGTATCACACAAGAATGTTTATGTGTGGTATGTCACATTTATGGAAAATGGTGATTATGATATGTTATGCACGCGTAGGTAACAATGGCGATGTGTCACGAAATGGTGAAGAACACATAACAAGCAAAACGGATTCTTCCAACCTTATTCCTCCAACGCGGTCGGTCTCAAAAATTTCTAACCGAGTTCTAGGTGGGGCTCACTTCGATCACCAGCTGGGGGTGATGAAGGCGCGATTTTATTATTATTATTCACACAATTATTTTAGTATCCTAAGGGAATTCAACTAGAGCTGCCTATATGGGTTCGGTCAAAGTCGGGATAACATCAAGGCTCTCATAGCAAGATATACTCCTCACTTCTCTCCACTCAAGGGTCCTAGCGAAGGGGTTCGTACGAGGCTATGAGTGGTGTTTCGTATTCGTGCCCCTAAGACCAAGAGGAACTTAGGCGACACTTCAACAATCCACCGGGCTATAAAAGGATACCTAAACTAATGCAAAAATGGCTAACAAAAAATGCAAATAAAATACCAAAAGAGAATCATCCACCTTATTTTAATTAGACACTTTTCAGGGTTTGTCAAATTCTTTTAAGTTTTTTGAGAAAAACTTTTTAAGAAATCCCTAGCGGAGTCGCCACTGTGAGCGGATGACGCGTTCTCGACGGGACGCGGGACTCCCTTTCGGAATGGGGCGCCACGATCTCGGGCGGGCCCCTCCATCGCGTGGGGTTTTTATGAATGGAAATCCCGGTTTTGGAAAATAAATGAAATTAATGCATAAAAGAACCGAGACCTAAGTCTCGATGAATATTGTAGAGTCGCCACCCGGCTCAGCTCAACTGGGAAATTCTTAAGGTAGCTAAACCGGACGAACGGCAGCTACACTATCCAGAGATTCGGGTCCGGACAAGTCCCTTATTTTGTGTCTAATTAAAATAAAATTGGTCAATGTTCAAAGATGGTATTTCAAGATCTAAAGTCAATTTTATTGAAGTAAATAGACATGCAGCGCGCATACAAAATATTTAATACAAAAATAAGGAAAAGAGATAAATATTAATTAGCTTACAACCAAATCCAATGGAAAAATAAAAACTCTCTCCTCACTTATACAATCGCCTATATACACAAGAATCTAGAAAAATACAACCGCCTAGGATACACGATTAATTCTATTAAATTACATCCAAAATAAAAATAAAAGAAATTAAAACCTACAAAACAGAGAGTTAGCACAGAATAAGGCACACCATAACTAGGACTTAAATAGACAGAATTGGGAAATCAAGAATTGGGGGCATGCATTTAGGGGATAACCGGGTTGGCTCAGCTAGCCGGCCCGGTTAGACCTGGAAAACATTTTGAAACGTCCCTGTATCTTGGTTTTTGTGGGAAAATCATTTTTGAAAACAATTTTTTCGGTTTACATGCATTTTTATATATTAAGTGAGTCGATTTTCGGGAGAACTGGGTCTCCGTCGTTGAATTGTTCTAAATGCAATTTTACTGGAAATAGAATCTATGGTCATGAATGCACACAACAAAATTCATTTTGATGATTTTTGAGGTTTTCTAATTTTTATGGATTTTTAGAAATTTTTTGGGGGTGAAAATGGAAATTCTGATTCTGGAAAATAAGTTACAATCGTGCGACTATAGTTACAGTCGTACGACCATAATCTACAGTCGTGCGACTGTAAACATTCCAGGGTCAGAATCCCGCTGAAATTTATTCGAAATAAACTTGGAAAAAGGGGCTGGAAATCAAGAACACTCGTACGACTATAATTACAGTCGTACGACTGTTCATCAAATCCAAGAACAGTCGTACGACTGTTCTTGATTTCCAGAAACAGAGACACGAAAATAGAGCAAAAAAAAGCAAGAAATACACTTCAATCACCCAGAAAGCAATAAAAAATGAAAGGAAAGGAATGCCTACCTTCTTTAGAAGCTTATCCAAGTCGATTAGGCCCCTGGCGTCGCTCCGATCCACAAGAACTTGTAATTTTTCCTTGAATTTTGGGTTGAAAACTTTGTGTCTCAAAATCCTCAATTGTCAAGGTTCCTTGCAGTTTTGGTCCGAAACTTGAGTTTGTTAGCAAGGTTAGGTCGTTCCTTTATTAGTTTAATAAGCCTCTTGTGTTAGCTTTTCGATTTTTAAAGAAACAGACGTGTTTGCTTTGCTTTTTTTCTCTCTTTCTTTTCTTTCTTTCTTTTTCCCTTTTTTTTCTCAATTCTCTTTCCAAAAAACCACTCACCTGATCGGCATCCCCTTTACAAATCTCTTCCTTTTCCCTTTATATCCCATCTCGCCGCCTGATTTCGCTGCAAGAGGGGCGCGCATTAATTGCCCTTCCTTTTACAGCCTGCAATCCCTGCTGCTGGCAGACGTAATTAGATGTTATAGTCGTATGACTGTAACATTTTTAAGTACAGTCGCACGACTGTAACACACTGACACGACTGTATATTACAGTCGTGTCAAATCTGCTCTCTTTTTTTTTTCAATCCAGCGCTCACAAGGACGTCAAGGAAAAGGGATAAAATGACTTTTGGAGTTAGGCTATCGTATATGCCTTTCGCATAAGGAGGGTGCCAAGGATATGGAATCATGAGACTTTTGGAGTCAAGCGGTCCATATGCCTTTCGTATAATGAGGATGCCGGGGAAAAGGGATAAAATGACTTTTGGAGTAAGGTGGTCGCATAAACCTTTCACATAAGGAGGGCGCCAAGGATAAGGAGTCATGAGACTTTTGGAGTCAAGCGGTTCATATGCCTTTCACATAAGAAGGACGCCAGGGAAAAGGGATAAAATGACTTTTTGAGTCAAGCGGTCACATGTGCCTTTCGTATAAGGAGGGCACCAAGGGGTACTCGCGTCATACCCGTGGTTTAGTGAGACTTTTGGAGTCAAATGGTCATATGTGCCTTTCGCATAAGGAGGGCACCAAGGGGTACTCGCGTCATACCCGTGGTTTAGTGAGACTTTTGGAGTCAAGCGGTCCATGTGCCTTTCGTATAAAGAGGATGCCGGGGAAAAGGGATGAAATGACATTTGGAATCAAATGGTCGTGCATGACCTACCATACAGAGTCATAGTGTTTGTAGTGTACAATTGGTAAACGCATTTATTCCTTGATCGATAATTTTGAAACAAAAATTTTTGCCCTTCGATCAAGAATAAATGCGGGTAAATATGTTTTGGTTACCTTTTATACTCATGTGGGACTGAATTTGTGAAGTGTGTGATGATCACATATGACTTGGAATACAAGACACGTCAAAAGTGCAATCTAAATTTCCCGGTTTAAGGCGTGGGAGACCATGATTTGTGAAAAGTGAGATGATCTTGTATGACTTGGCATACGGTATACGTCGGAAATGAATTTTGGATTCCCTTTTAAAGTCGTGGTGGACTGTGATTTATAAGTAGTGAGACAATCTCGTATGACTTGGCACTCGAGATACATCCAAAATGCAATTATGTGGAGTGAAATAATGCATAAAATTGTGCTTACAGTGAATTTTTGGACGTATCATGCCCCTGGACGAGGCAGACCGTTGTTGGAAAAATTGGACGTCGATATATTGGTCCTGCAAAATTATTAAATACTTTCCCATGGGGGAAATTAAATATTCAATGATACAGTAGAATTAGAAAGTAAATGAAAAAAAATTAAAATAATGGGGATTTTAGCACTACAGTCGTGCGAGTGTATTACAGTCTTGCGACTGTATCAAAAATATAGTCATACGACTGTAAAACGCTAGGAGAAAAATTAAAAAAGGGTGATTTGCCCTTTCTCCCTCACACCTATTCGCCATTTCTCTTCTATTTTCTCTCAAAAATTTTGATTCCAAACCTCCAAACCCATGAAAGTGTTGAAGAAATTGGGTAAGAAACTGAGGAAGCTCACTCCTGCTCAGATTCAAGGTTCGAGTACAGAAACCATCGGTATACGGACCATTTTGGGGTCCGTTTTGGCTCGGATATCCCGATTTTGCTGGAGATGGACTCACATCTCACCTTTCTCCAGGTTAGAACCCGAATTCGAGCTTCGATTTTGAAATTTCTTGAATTTTTCTGTTTGAATTCCTGGTTTAATTTGCATGCTTTTATTACTTTTTGAATGATTTTGTTAAGTAAAATGCATGCTAGGGGTCCCTTATAGTTCATAGGAACAAGAATCTAGGAAAAACGGGTTATAAAACATGCAAAACCCAACCCGGAACAAAATTGTCGACCCAGACATAAACACTTGTACGAGTGTAATATGAACACTCGTACGAGTGTAATGTGAACACTGAATGTGCAGGATAGGGAGATATCGGGTTGTGGGAATCTTTCCTTGCCCCGAGTTTGGTGGGGACATCTCCCCGAGACTGTTAAGGCATACGTCAAAGGTCTCGGTCTGGAGGCTTGCATTCTTTCTTTGCCGGAGGGCACATCGCATACGACTCATGCTGTGATGATAGCCCTATGCGAGAGGTGGGTCTGCACCACCAACACCTTCCATCTGCCCATTGGCAAGTTTATGGTTACGCCTTCGGACTTCACCTGGATCATCGGATTCGGCTTTGGTGGGATCCCGATTCGGTTCAACTGCTTTCTATCCCGACAACCATTAGTGGATGATTACATTAGCCGGCTGATCGGCTATACTCTCGATAACGGGAAGGTCCTCTGTTCTCTGGTGGAGACATACTAGGCTGCCCGCCCAAACCCATCCGAGGAGGATGTGGAATGATACACCTAGGCCTACGTGCTCATCCTATTGTCTTGCACATTCTTCCCTACTGGACATAGTACGTGCAACCTGAATCTGTTACCGTCCTTGGTCGATTTGATCGTCTTCACGACCTTGGACTGGGTTTGAGCTGGGCTGGGCTAGCTGTATTATGCGTTAGACCTATACACCAAGGGGAGGCAGTAGGAGATCCTAGGTTTCTAGCTTGGACTTTTGGTATTACCCTCCTCTTTTTCCTTTCCCTTTTCTTTTTTTTTCTTTAACTCTGTTTTATTGATTGAAGATTTGGGTGTTCGAGCGCGATATTCTGGAGCAGCTAGCTCTGAGGGATGTGCAGGGAGAGGAGTACCCTACTGTCCTGCGTACTTGGATGCAAGGATGGTAGGGCATCGGTCGTAATTTGCTAAAGATCTAGTAGGGTCTTCGAAGCGTCTCCTGGGAGAGGGTAAGCAAATTAATTTCATTGGTCAATAAACTTTTACTTCAATATTTACTTACTTATGATTGAATGTTTTCTTCTTTGATTATGTATTTATAGCTTGATCACTCCCTATGGATCAATCAAGGAGTTTAGCCTCCTGATGTGCAGGCATCCTTGTAATTTGACAACCTTCGGTTCGTCATGGAGTGTCCCATGTCTCAGGAGTGGTGCTTGGGTGAGCGTCTCTGCCTTTCGGACCATGTGGACAGCCCTGCTAGGTGGGCAGTTCCTCCACCACTTCCGCGCACCCTATTTTGGCCCCACCAGTAGGAGCCTACTAAGCACCTGGATATCTACGGGGATGGATACACTGTCGACTCTATCGAGGGTGACTATCTAGCTTTCATCTGAGAGTCCCTACTGCCAGTCCGACTCAATATGCCGGTGGCTCCTTCCCATTAGGTATTTTCTATACATTGTTCCTTTGTTGTTCGGATTTGATTTTCAATGTCTAATATCCCTTCAATTGTAGTTCAAGAGGCGGAGAGGGTCGAGCTCTACTCGGCAGTCTATCCCAGAAGATGAGGACACCGAGGCCACTACTATAGGAGGGTCTACTCCTACTTAGGATAGGAGACACCCTGTACATTCTGCTAGTGCTGCAGCATCTACTTCCCAGGTTACCGGGGTAGTGGAGGGTCGGTTGGTGACGCAGCTAAGGATGAGCTTCAGTCTAATAGGGTTAAATGGTAGATATGCTGCTAGGGAGCTGCCCCCTTATCAGGACCATCAGATCATATCACTTCGGAGCACACTACTCATGTAAGTCTTTTGCCTGTTTTGTCATTTCTTTATTTCCTTCCCTTTTCTTGTACTGCTTTTAAATTTTGGATGTCTTTTTTATTTCTTCTTCTTCTTTTTTAACAGATTCCTCGGGCTCAGGTGCAGGACATGGTTTAGCGGTACTTGGGCATGAAGCCCTTCGTGACTCAAGAGAATGCCGCTTGGGTGGTAAGTATTCTACAATCCCTACATTTTCACATGATTTATGTAATGCATGAATAAATATGTATGTATGCATGTTAATTTGTATTATCGTTTTGCTGTCTCAGGTGCAGATGTTGCAGCAAAATGCTAGGCAGACGGCAATTTTTGAGGCTCGAGCTCTGGCTGCGACACACGAGTTGACTCGAGTACGAGCTGATTATCAGGCTCAGTTAAGCAGGATGTAGGCCGACTATGATGTGTATAGAGTGGCACATCTAAGTGAGTCAGAGTCTTCCAAGGAAGAGAGATATGAGGGTTAGATTAGGGCTCTTTGTATTATGTACTGAACTTTTGCACATTACATTCTGACTATGTATTACTAACATGAACCTCATTTTCATTATCATGGCCTTCGGATCCAATCCATTGATACATTCCTGTCGTGAAATGGTATAGAGGGAGAGCCCTTTGTTGGCTACTGCAAGTGTTGGTTTTCCTCAGACACAGCATGCTCGGATGCAATGACCTACTGATGGATCTTTATATGTAATGGCACAATGTGTGCAATATGAACATCTAAGCAGAAAATCAAACATGCATAATATCATTATGATGACATCATAATAAGCACAATAGGGAAATTAGAAGTGACTTTGACTCTGAACATCACCCTCTCTTATTAGCAACACGTCTTTTCGGTTTTCAATGTCAGAAATTTTCTCTTTGTGATAACTTGCTTCAAATCTGAAGATTTTTATGTAATCCGACAATTCTGCGTGAGTTGTCCAGCTAAGTTGATTTGTTTGTATTGGTTTGTCTTAGGATTGGAAAGTGTGCCTTGACGTATTCATTAAAGGTTGCAAGAACATTGCCCCTGATGATACCAAAATGGTTTGGCCTTTACCTGTTCCTAGCATTAGGAACTTGTATTTAGATGTAAAACACTTCGTCAGACATGGTTTGTTGTGTGATGTAACCCGCATGTGGAAATTTATATGCAATGACATGACGTATGCATTAAATATAAAAATAGAATATAAAATGTCCATGATATAATGAATATGGATGCATCAAGAAAATTCAAACTGTGGCTCTGGTTTTGATTCATGCCTATTCGTGTTACCAACGTGTCCTTTCGGTTTTCCACGTAAGAGATTTTTTTCTTTTTCCCTTTTTTTTTTTAAAAGTATCCATGTGGACTGATTTATATTGTTTCAATGTCTTTCTTTATTTGGTTTTCCTCTTTGTGAGATTCGTTCTTTAGATCTTTTCAACTATCCCTTTGAGGTAATTCCGAATTTACTTTGAAGATATTTCATTTGTTGCTCTACCAACTTGGCATACGTAGAACTTTGTTTCTCGAGCAATTGTCGGAATTTGAGTGATAATCACTCCTTCATTTTCTACCCCTAGCTGAGGGAGTCGTACGATGATCCCTTGATTTCTGGTGCCTAGATGTCAAATTATCCTTGCATTCTTTTCATTATCTGCATCCTGCCTTGGACCCCAATGGTTTTACATTGGGCATCTGCAATTGTCTTAGGTTATGCCCTTTGTGGCGAAAAGAGAAAAGTGGATGAGACAATGTGTATGACATTATTCCAGGTTTGAGTTTATGAAGGGAATGGGTTAATGGAATGACATGGATGACATAGTCCTGTAACTTAGGCATAAGAAGAAATTGGCTTCCTCTTTTTTTTTTTTAAGGAATCATAACGGAAGCTGTCGGGATTCTTATATATTGAAGAAGCATGGCAGATTTAAGGTATGAGTTGGATATGACTTTGATAGGGAATTAAGGTCAAATCTGGATGCCATTGGGGTCAAGATCCGTTAAGCCTTAAAAGTAAGAACTTCGAACGGTGAGTCGATCAATCACGTAAATTTATCTTCCACTGGCACTGGTTGAATGATCTATCGGGATACCACCCTCTTTTTTTTTCTTTAAATACTCAAGAAAGAAACCCGATCAAAGCCAGACCCACCTTTTGGTTTTCCTATTGCATTTAAATTCATGCATGTCATGTGTGTTTAATATGCCTTTTTGGATAAACGATGCATGCGTAATGTTATGCACACATGAATGTCATACGAACAAGATAATACATGCATTACAACCATAAACTACTTTAGGGTTTTATGTGATGGGTAATGAAGGTTATTTGAATTTCTCACAGGTTGGAGGTTTCCATGAATTTAGAGTTTGGATTTGGAGTTTTGGTGCAGGTTACCTTCTCGGATAGGGAATTAGGCTTGAAGTTTCATTTTGGAGTTTGATTTTATGGTTCAGCAGTAGCTTTTGGCTTGGAATGGTTTAGGTATTATGTGCGCTGCTTAAATTGAAACTCTAGAGTGGGGTTGATAGCATCTCGAATTGTGAATTATAAGGATTACTGATCTTGATTGATGAATGATTCAGCAGAGACAATGCCATTCCATATTTACTTGTCTCACAAACTCACTTTTCAAGAGAGAATTTAATCAAAGCTAGATTCATTTTCAGGCTCCCTGTTGTACTTAGATCGATGTCATGCATCTTAATATTATGTGTGTTGGATATGTCTTTTCAGATGATCAAATGCATGCATAATGCCATGTACATACAAACATCACATGAGTAAGAAGATAACAAACTGTATTACATTCAAAATGAGTTGTTCTAGGGTTCAACATTAGTGTAATACACCTTACAAACAAAATGAGTTCCCCATAAGAAGGACGTCTTCAAAAGGTGTTGATCTTATAGAATCTGATTATTTTTCGATTAGTTACCATTTCAGCTTCAGTGCCATCGCCTTACTTTTATCAAATTAGACCTTGTAGTTCTTCATCACTCTCTTTTCCTAGAGAAGTTTGAGGAGTTTCCTTGGCAGCTTCTTTGATTGTCCCGGACCGTCCATCAAAGTCAGATGAGATTTTCAATTTTCCTTTGTCGATTAGCTTCTAAATCTCATCTCTCAAACATAAGCAATTGTTGGTCCAATGGCCTCTAGTCATATGATAATTGTAGAAATTACTCTTATGTAGCAGACCCTTCTTTCTACATTTGAAAAATAGTTTGCCTAATGAGTCGGCCCATGGAGAGATTCCTTTTTCGCTACCCTTGGTAGGTGGGCTTCGGGTATGTTGTAGAATGGAGTCGGTTTTGACACTGGTCTTGAGGGGCTCCTTCAATTCTAATTCATTGGTCAACCCTTAAACATCCTTTTGGAAATCTGATCCAGAGAAACTGTCTCGGGGGGTATCATGTGATTCCTTTGGCTTTTGATCTGAGTAAGGTGCACATGAGAGACTACTACAACACCTTCTTCTTGATAACTTATGAATTCCATTGATTCAAGAAGGAATAACAGTCGTGCTACAGCCCTCACAGTGATTAGGGGTGATTCCACACCCATGTTTGGACCTGGTAGACCCAAGTCTTGATAAGAGGACTTTTCTAGGTGTTGGGAATGGGTATCAGGAACTTGGGCATTTTGCTTCTTTCTAGCATTGTCATTGGCATTTGTACTTGCCATACCGCCTATTTTTTCTTCAAGCTCTACCACTTTTGCTGCCAATTTGGCACACTTTGCCATCAGCCTTTCTACTTTGCCAAAGTGATCCCCTACCATTTTTCTTAGCACCGCTGCCACTTCTTCTCTGACTGCCTTTTGAAATCGTGATGAAGCGATGTAGTCTTGCACAACATCTATCATGCTATTAATGTTCATCGAGCTAGCCATCTCATCCTTATGAACTTTTGATCAAATATTGACTCCTTCTGCCAAATTTGACTCTGATCCCAACAATACTGTAAGCCCAAATTCACCATTTTCTGATTTTGACTTTGGTGGTTGAACTGATTGATGACTTTGGTGGTTGAACTTATTGATGGCTTCTCACCCCTGGATAGGGACACCTGTTAGTGTCGACGGGGATATGTATGAAATATGTTAAATAGAGGATGATGTATGTATGAGTGCATGATATGATGCATGCATGGGGAACAACATGAATGAGATAAACTACCTCGTGATAAGTATGTATGAATGATGAGTTGTACATACGATGCCATGTAATGCTATGTCATGTTATATTCTTCTGAGCCACCCAGATAGATGCAAAATCATGCACGGAAATGCACAAACATAATGAATGCTGCTAACATGGTCACAGGCTAAGGCAATGTATGACGTATAAATATGCACCAAGTGGATAAAATGACACGCAAGGTGTCCACGGATCGAAGCAAAATGATACCTATGAAGGACATTGAAATAAACCCAGGGAATAAAATGACACGCGGGGTGTCCACAGATCAAAGTAAGATGATACTTGAGAAGGACATCGAAATAAGGTGCATAATTATACACCCAGGGAATAGAATGACACGTGGGGTGTCCACGGATCGAAGTAAGATGATACTGTTGGATATGCCTTAGTCCTTAGGCATTGGTCCTTGTATTTGTATTATACATTTGTACAATGTTGTTGGATTTAATGTATCATACAGTTAGTGTCATAGAATAAAGGCATTAATCTATTTATTATATATCTTGTGCTATGTTTTATATAGAGTATCCAATGGACATATCCATATCCATGTTGACAAGTGTAGTAAGACCAGGGATAGGGAAAATGATATGACCACAAAGTAATCTGTAGTCTGTTCCAATCATGGGAATGAATGGACTAAAGGCTATAATTAGCTTGGTAAGATGGCGGTGTCTTACCGGCCATTGGACATGGGATGTCAACCAGGTTAATAGGTACATGCAAAAAGGCATGGTACTGGATAGATCCACTAAACGAGATATCCACGTGGTATAGTATCACAAGTGATTCTCATGTAGTACTTGTATGAATCCTTTGACCTGACCATATGATGGTGCTGTATATGAAGTGGCATACTTTGGTGTATGCTTAAAGGGCTTGTAACAGGGTGCCAAGTATGGGCACGTTCGGGTATGTTAGTGAACATGGCAATGCTATGGATATGCAGAAGGGAATGTCACTTAATAGTCCAATGAGAAGATATCAACCGGCCACTTGATGAATGCATGATAAGAGTGTGGCCACACCCAAATAAGTTGGAACTTGTTTGTGAGCATTAGTTCATTCAGGATCAAGTATTTATCAGGACACAAAAGAGGGTGATCAATCCATGCCTTTGTGTTGGACACCGATATCAATAACATGGGATATAAGAGTTTAAACTACAGGGTTACGATTACAGTTAGACTGCTATCTCGGTCTTAGTTGGGGCTGCAGTGGCTTGCTAGAGCCCGCCTGCAATCTGTAGGCCATAGGCCCACTACCAACATAAAGACGGGCCCACAAGATTATACACATTGAACGTCTGAGGTCGAACTAAAATGATCAACTGTATACTTGGAGTATACGCATTGGAGAGAGAGAATTTCGTTAATTATATTATATAGATCAATTGGATTGATCAAAATAATATAACAATATTTGTATTGGCCTTCTTATAATTAATTCAATGAATTAATTCATGAGATTATTTCCTAGGTAGAAATACTTTACATGTATAGGTTTACATGTGTTTAATTTTATGAAAGTCTAATTTAATTCCTCGGTTAAATTAATTGGCCAAATTAATTTTAATTTAAATGTATGTAATATATTATATGGTATAATATATAAACATACAGGTTAAATTAAAGTTACATTTGAAATTAAATAGGATCAAAGGAATTGATACAGACTTGGGCTTAAAAGGGAGAAAGCCCACATAAAATTAAAAGAGAATTGGACCTAGAGTTAAAAACCCTTGAAGAAATTTGGCCAAGGTATGAAAAAATAGCAGAATTTTCCAGCCACCTTTTCTCTCTTTTCGGTTGTTCGAATAGCTAGCACGGGTTCGAGTTCGATAGCTGTTCATGTACGAGAACGTGGAGGAAGTCCGTATTGATTTCTACAGCCATCTCTTATAAAGATATTCTGGTGAGAAACTAATCTTCCTCAATTTTAATTTTGGTTTTGATTTCCATGCCATTTGCTCCTGGCATGGATTTGAGGAAATCAACGCGTTCTTCTGCTTTATTTGTTGATTTTCGGTGAAAAATCCCAACAGATACTTGCAAAGGACATTGAAATAAGGTGCATAATTATACACCCAGGGAATAGAATGACATGCAGGGTGCCCACGGATTGAAGCAAGATGATAATTGCGAAGGACATTGAAATAAGGTGCATAACTATACACCCAGGGAATAGAATGACATGCGGGGTGTTCACGGATTGAAGCAAAATGATACTTACGAAGGACATTGAAATAAGGTGCATAATTATACACCTAGTGAATAGAATGACACACGGGGTGTCCACGGATCGAAGCAAGATGATACTTGCAAAGGATAATGAAATAAGATGCATAATTATACACCCAGGGAATAGAATAACACGCAGGGTGTCCACGGATCGAAGCAAGATGATACTTGCAAGCAAAGGACATTGAAATAAGGTGCTAGATAGAATCCGATACTCAAGCTTCAGCACCTTTGGGGTACTTGATGATTGGTAAGCAATCATGGGAGCATGTGTATGTCACACGGACTATGCTATGGATGTGTACATGTGCATGGCACATAGATGGAGTTTCGGTGCTCAGGAGCACCTAATGAGATTAACTTAAAAGAAAAGAAGATCAACACCAAGGAAAGCTAAGTCCAACTTTGCCTCATCAAAGTCAAACCAATGACTCATCCATATGACTCATCCCTTTCTTGCCAAGATTCATTCGGCCAACACCAAAAATTTGTCATCATTCTATTTCATCATCTTACCAAAAGAATAGAAAAGATTTAAGGAAGCAAAGTCCAACTTTGCTACCTCAAAATCAAAGAATGACTCACTCTTTTTTTCTATTGGTCCATAAGAATTTGTCATCATCATTTTGTCCAACAAAATGACTCATCATCCTTGCCCATTTCACCACCAAAAGTTCGGCCATATAATCCCACTTTATGTGGGATTTTTCATTTTAAGTCTTAAGCCCAATTTTAATTCCCTTAATTTAATTAATATCAAATGCAACTTTAATATAACATGTGTGTGTGTGTGTATATATATATATATATATATATATATATATATATATATATATATATATATATATATATATATTATACCATATAATATATAACATACATTTAAATTAAAATTCATTTGACCTATTAATTTAATCAATGGATTAAATTAGACATACATAAAATGAGATACATGTAAACCTATATATGTAATAATATTTCCACCTAGGAAATAATCTCATAAATTAATTCATGGAATTATTTAAGAGAAGGCCAAAATAAAATTAATTATATTATTTTGATCAATCTAATTGATCCATATAATATAATTAAAGTATCTCTCTCTCTCTTCCATGTGTATACTCCAAGTACACACATAATCCGACTTATTAGGCCCGTCTTTATGTTGGCAGTGAGCTAATGCCCACAGACTACAGGTGGGCTCTAGCAAGCCACTGCAGCCCCCAATTAAGACAGAGATAGCAATCAAACTATCACCGTAGCCCTGTAGTTTGAACTTGTACATCCCATGTCATTGATATCGGTGTCCAACACAGAGGCATGGAAGTATCACCCTCTATTATGTCTGGACATTTACTTGATCCCGAATGAACCGATGCTCACAAACAAGATCCAATCTTGTTTGGGTGCGGCCGCACACTTATCAGTAGCATTCTTCAAGAGGCCGGTGATATCGTCTCAGTGAATCACTGAGTGACATTCCCTTTAGCATATCCATAGTGCTGCCATGCTCACTGACACACCCGAATGTACCCGTACTTGGCACCCTTTTACAGGCCCGTTGGGCATACACCAAAGTGTGCCACTTCACATGCAGCACCATCATATGGTCTGGTCTAAGGATCCATACAAGTACTACACGAGAATCATTTGTGATACTATACCATGTAGATTCCCCGTTAAGTGGATCGATCCAGTACCATGCCCTTTTTGCATGTACCCATTAACCTGGTTGACATCCCATGTTCTATGACAGGTAAGACACCGCCATACAACCAGGCTAATAATAGTCTTTAGTTCCATTCATTCCCATGATTGGAACAGACTACGGATGACTTCATGGTCATATCGTTTTCCCTATCCACAGTCTTACTGCCAAGTGCCTCACACTTGACAACATGGATATGGATATGTCCATTGGATACTCTATTTAAAATATAGCACAAGACATATAATAAATAGATTAATGCCTTTATTTCCTTGACACAAATTGTATAATACATAAAGTTCACATTAATGTACAAATGTATTATACAAACACAAGGACCAATGCCTCGGGACTAGGGCATTTCCAACACATATATGTGAATATATTATACCATATAATATATTATATACCATTTAAATTAAAATTAATTTGACCAATTCATTTATCCAAGAAATTAAATCAGACTCTTCATAAAATCAAACACATGTAAACTTATACATGTAAAATATTTCCACCCAGGAAATAATCTCTTAAATTAATTTATTGAATTAATCATAAGAAAACCAATACAAATGTTAATTGTATTATTTTAATCAATCCAATTGATCTATATACTATAATTAATGGAATCCTCTCTCTTCAGTACGTATACTCTAAGTATACGGTTGATCTTTTAAGTTCAAGCTTAGAAGTTCAATGTGTACAATTCTATGGGCCCGTCTTTATGTTGGCAGTGGGCCTATGGTCCATAGACTGCAGGTGGGCTCTAGCAAGCCACTATAACCCCCAATTAAGACAGAGATAGCAGTCCAACTGAAATCAAAACCCTGTAGTTTAAACTCGTATATCCTATGTCACCGATATCGATGTCCAACAGAGTGGCATGGAGTAATCACCCTCTTTTGTGTACGAACATTTGCTTGATCCCGAATGAACTAATGGTCACAAACAAGTTCCAACTTGTTTGGGTGTGGCCACACTCTTATGAGTTGCATTCATTAAGTGGCCAGTGATATCTTCTCAGTGGACTACTGATTGATATTCCCTTCTGCATATCCATAGTCCTGCCATATTTACTGACATACCCGAACGTACCCATACTTGGCACCCTGTTACAGGCCCTTTAGGTGTACACCAAAGTATGTCACTTCACATGTAGCATCATGATATGGTCAGGTCAAAGGATCCATGCAAGTACTACACGAGAATCACTTGTGATACTATACCATGTGGATATCTCATTTAGTGGATCTATCCAGTACCATGCCCCTTTGCATGTACCCATTAACTTGGTTGACATTCCATGTCCAATGGCTGGTAAGACACCGCCATACATCCAAGCTCCTGACTTTATGGTCATATCATTTTCCTTATCCACGGTCTCACTACCAAGTGTATGACACTTGTCAACATGGATATGGATATGTCTATTGTATACTCGATTTACAATATTGCACAAGGTATATGATAAATAGATTAACGCCTTTATTTATTAACACAAATTATATAATACATAAATCTCATAAGAAAGTATAAATGTATGATACAAGAGAAAGGACCAATGCCTTAGGACTAGGGCATATCTAACACATACTAGATCTATAGGGAATAGGACAATGCCTAGTTATAACTAGTGCAAGTGGGAGATTGCTGGTGTGCCCTAATCCAAATGGCATTGGTTCTTGTGTTGTATTATACTTTATACCTGGTTATTTTGTATTATACAATTTTGTGTTGAAATAAAGACATGAATCTATTTACTCATATCTTATGCTATTTATAAATAGACTTTCCATTGATTATAACATACTAAAGTAAACCAAAGTAGGTCATTGGGTTATCAGACCTCTTAGTGTTGTTATAGTTATAATCATAAAGATATCCCTGGTCTATTCTAATCATGGGAATGAATGGAACTAAAGACCAGTATATCCTTGACTGCATGGCAATGTCTCATCGACCGTTGGACATCAGATGTCAGTCAAGAATATGGGTACATATTAGGTTAAATGGTGCTAGATCGATCCAGCGAGAGAACACCACATGGTACAATCATCATAGGTGTTTCTCAGGTAGGTCTTGTTATTATCCTTAGATCGGATATTCACTGTAGCATAACATGGGATCTCATACACTTTCATATACTCCTAACAAACCCATAACAAGGTACTAAGTATGGGTATGTTGGGTGGGATATCAGTTGGCAAGGGATATACAAGATCACTACTGGGCTATGTTTCATATTTTACTACAAGTCTTCATCTTAATTGGGGGCTATAACGGTTTGCTAGAACCCACTTACAGTTTGTGGGCCTTGGGCCCATTGCCAACATAAAGATGGACCCACAGGATTGTATACATAGAATGATTGAATGTTGATGGAAACCAAATTAATTGAGTTATTGATATTAGGTTATGTCATAATTAATTCAATTACATTAAGGGAGAAATTGAATTTATTTGATTAATTAATTACATGTAGTGAATAATAAATTAAATAATATTTCCTTGATGGAAATTTAAATACAAAGGTTGTACCTATTAAGGTTGATTTTAATTTAACTTTGGGTCATGTTAATTTGATAAGATTGTATTTAATTGTATCAATTAGAATTTTATAATATGGTTTTATTTAATTCTAATGGTACAAATTAAATCAATTGAATCAAATAAAATTACCCTATAGTTTTAATTAAAAAACCAGTATACTAAGGAGTATATAAGGAGGCCTTAAACTAATTTCTCCCTAACCCTAGAGCTGAAATTTTCAGGCAACATAGAGAAAAGGCAACCGTCGCTCTTGGACAATTCTCTCTCGATTTCTGTTCAATCGTTCACTAGCACGAGTCGTGTTCTAGAGCCGTTCGTATACCCGATTGTGGGGGAAATGCGTTTGGATTTCCACAGCAGTCTATAGAGGAGACGTTTAAGGTGAGAAAAATTCAATTTTCTTTCCATTCTTGGTTTTGTTGTAATAATCTACATGGACCCTGGGCTATAGAATCGAGGAAATTTTAATCGCTAATTCCGCTGTGTGTTTGATTTTTCCCGTGACGATTCCCTTCAATGGTATCAAAGCATAGTTTCATGTTCCAATTAATGGAATGATTGGTATTAGGGTTCTTGGTGTTTGATTTATTTTATTGGTGTTGGTTTTCAATTGATTTTTCTTTGGATCCTTAATTTGGTGATTTGAGGTTTTATTTTATTTTCCCCAAATATTGATTTGAATTTTCTACTTTGATGATTTAAATAAAATAAAATAAAATGATTTTGGTTGAATTTGGAATCGCAAATTGCAATTCGAAATTGCAGCCTTGCTGCAAGCAGCAGCCCGCCGTGCGACAGCATTGCTGTCCGGGGCGGCTTTTGGGTCCGATTTGGATTTTGCGGGTTTTTTAATTTTTTAGACCCTATGTGAAATTTTGAATTGGTTTTAAAATTCGCATGATTTAATTTTCGTGATTGGTTTTGTGTGGTTTCTTTTGTGATTTGATTTATACATGTGATTTAATTTTTTGGTAAAATTAAATTGGTAAATGAGATTGGTCCGATTGGCCCTTGGAATGAGTTGAGAATTGGATGCCTAATTCAAGTCCGTGACTGAGCATTGGTTAGGATGCCAGAATTGGTGATTTCACAAACGGCTAGACATAATTATTTAAATTGGAATTGCCATATTCATGCATTTTATTACATGTATATTGGCACGGACCGCCTAAGTGAAAGGCTAAAATCCCCCTAATAGGTCCTAATTTGGATTCAAATTGGCATAATAATGGCTTTTAGGCCAAAACAAGCCCAGCCTAGTGTGCTAGAACTTACCTATGGAATGTTGGTCATTGTTCCATTTCTGTTCCATTCCAGAATGTGCTATTCAAGATTGGTCAGTAACATTCAAGAAGGGATGAGATCAGTCGCTAAATATCTGGAAGGGTCCAGCACCATTGGGAATCAGGTGGTATCCACTTGAAGTGTCTTTAGATTGTTCTAAACTGCCTTTAAGATAGGAATATGCTTAGAATATACCTTATAAATGATTATTAGCCACAAAATAGGAGGTGCATTCCTAGCCACACATTGTGGAGGTGGAATGCCTATTAATAAAAGTTAGGGACATTTATATAAGTGTCTTAGGAAGTGTTAAGACCTTTAAGATTTGTAAAGATTCATTATATTAATGAAAGCTCTCTTTATTTATAATCCTTGCATTCTTTGCTTTACCACTTGCTTAACATACTTGTGTAGCATTTGGGAAGGCTGACTAGGAACACATTTGGGAGATTGTATTGCTAGTACCACACATCACAATTGGCAAGGAGGTTTGCACATGACATTTGGTATTAGAACTTTGGTTGGTAAATGGCAAGTGGTGACAAAGGAAGCAACTGAACTGGAATGGAGTCCGGTGTTGCTGCCATACAAGTTGAGGATGCTTGGAAGACCACTGTTAGGAGGAATCGGTCAAAGTCAAGGGATTCGATGGACAAGACCTTGATAGATATCAACGATCGGCTAGCAAAGGTGGAGCTTGCTATAGCCGGAGGTCAAGATCAATACCTTGATAGGTTCGAAGAGGTTGAGAGGCACCTGGAAGAACTCGAAAGGGATGAGTTCAAGGAGGAGGTGCAAACCTCTTTGAACAAAGTCGTCATTGATAAGGAGGACCCTGTGAAAACCTTGAAGGGTATCTTCCGATCTGAGATTTGCTCACTAAGGCAAGAATTGGAGAAATTTCTTACTAAGTTAATCGTTACAAAAGGTGAGCTTGTGCAGATGAAGGAAGAGTTAGCCCTTTGCAAGAATGCCATTACAAATGGAGCTACTTCATCGAGTTATTCTAGTCCTCACTGACTAGATGTTCCAAATCCAAAAGCATATAGTGGCTTAAGGAACTCAAAGGAGATTGATAACTTTCTTTGGATGGAGAAGTATTTCAAGGCACATGCCATAGTGAACGATGCCTAAATTTTGGACACCATATCACTTTATCTTGAGGATGCTACTGTGGTATGGTGGTGAAAGAATGAGCTAGAGATCAAAAATGGGATGTGCATTGTAGGCATGTGGGATGACTTTAAAAGGGAGCTCAAGGCCCAGTTCTTCCCCGAGGCTGGCGAATTAGAAAAGAGAACTAAGTTAAGGCATCTCAAGCAAAGCGGAAGCATTCGTGAGTATTTTAAGGAATTTTCTAAAAATCTTTTAGAGCTTCCTAGGTATCCTCAAGAAGAGGTGTTCTATCTCTTCTTGGAGGGACTTCAACCATGGGCAAGGTTAGAGGTTCAACGAAGAAATGCTACTAATCTCTCCACCGTGATCGCCATAGTTGATTCTTCAATAGACTTCCATAAGTCCAAGAAGCATAACTCTAACCAAGACCAAGGCGATAAGGATGCGAGTGTGGGAGATAGTAATGCCAAACCCAACATTTATGAGACAAAAGAGTGGAGGCCATCCAAGGGAAAGATGACAACAAGGAAGGACGTCAAATTATATGTTTCCTTTGTGATGGGCCACATAAGGCAAGGGATTGTCCCAAGAAGTCGAAGCCGTCTGCTTTAATTGGAGAAATTGAGCAACAAGAACAGCAAAAGGAGGAAGAGGAGCTAGAACTAAGGGTGGGATCCTTACAATTCCTTAATGCGATCAAGGCAAGGTAGAAATAACTAAGAAGTCAATTATTTGTTGAAGCCAAGGTAGGAGTGTTGGAACCTATCCCGGCCTGAAAACAAAAATTAATTACGGAATACATGTCTCCAAGCTAAGGTTCGTGCCCAAACTCCTAAAGCTAGGTTATGGATCCAACAAAAAACAAAGAGAGAGAAATGGGATTTCTCACCTAGGCTGTCCCTGCACAAGATTGATTTGACTAAGGGCTTCACGTGTCGCCCCTCTATGTTCCCACACATGAAGTCTCATTAACTGGGATCGGGTGCTAGCTCTTGGACCAATGGTTTCTTGCTTGCACTAAAACCCCTTTTTTCCCAAAGGAGGAAGATGAGATGGAGGCTAGGTCATTAGCCTTAGGGTCTAGGGTTTCCTCCTTAACTTTATATATGAAACATAATGGTAATATACCCGAAATACCCCTCATGTAAATATCCACTATATTTACACATATTATGGTTTAACCAAAGTCACCATATGGTAACTTTGAAAAACCATAAAACCAATTTCTAATCATGGGTTATTTTATTTTATTTGGACTCAACAATTGATCCTATAAAATAAAATAATCCAATAATTGATATGTATCTAATACACATCAATTGGTCCATTATAAAGCCTGTCTAAACTCCTAAGCATGCAATCTTGTACGCCCATCCATATGTTGGCCATGGGCCTGAAATGACATTCGGCCCACAAGTTGTAAGTGGGCTCTAGCAAGCTATTACAACCCCCAATTGGGATGGAGATCTCAAAATCATAACGACATACACCTGTAGTATTCTTATATGATCCTTTACACATCTGATATCGGTGTCCTGCAGAAGGCATGGCACTATCATCCTTCTAAGTGCTAGGACATTTACTTGACATCCAAGTAGACTAATAACATCAAATAAATGATTATCCAATAATCATTCTATTTGGGCACAGCCGTACACTACTCAGTTTCAATTGTCAAGAGGTTGGTGATATCATCTCTTCGATGAAGAGATAGGCAATTCCTTCATATTACTCCTAGTCCTACCAAGCTACCCAATATACCTAACATACCCATACTTGGCACCCAGTTACAGGCCCGTTAGGCGTACATCAAAGTATACAAGGTCACATCTAAGAGTGTAGTAATATCGGATCTAAGGATCCAATTTAAGCAATACTTGTGAAACACATATAGCAATACGTGTGAAATACTTATGACCCCTGACCATGTAGTGTTCTCACAAGTGGATCGATCTAGTACACTGTTCACTAACATGTACCTATATCCTTGATAGACTTTCCAATTCCTATGGTCGATAAGACATCACCCATCCTATAAGGAACATACTAGTCTTTAGTTATATTCTTTCCCATGATTATAGCAGACTAGGGATAACTTTAAAACTATGTCCTTCAAACTCATACTCTTACTCGTTCAGTACACGCTACTAATAAGCATGAGCGAACACCAGTTTATGGATTCTCAATATTTATTAATTTCATAATTAATTCAATAAATATGATTATGCCTTTTATTAATATAGAGAAAATGTATTCCCATACACAAAATACATAGAGTACATCATATAAGGTATAACCAAACAATCTCCCACTTGCACTAGTCACTACTTTGCAGGGGCCTAATCCCCATAGGTTTAACATGACCATCATGCTTAGACTGCACCAATGCCTTGGTCAAAGGATCAGTGATGTTATCCTCTAAAGCAACCCTACAAATCTTCACATCCCCATGTTCAACTATCCCTCGAATGAGATGGAATCTCCTGAGTATGTGCTTGGATCTTCTATGTGATCATGGCTCCTTTGCTTGTGCTATGGCCCCATTGTTGTCACATAAGAGGTCAATTAGGTCTAGGATGGAGGGAACAACTCTTAACTTAGTGACAAACTTCCTAATCCAAACAACATCCTTTGCAGCATCTGATGCAGTAATATACTTAGCTTCTATGGTAGAATCAGCAACGGTGTCTTGCTTTGAGCTTTTCCAGCTTACAACACCCCCATAGAATCAACATAAACATATAACTGGATTGCGATCTAAAGTCATCGACATCTTTCTGGAAGCTAGCATCAATGTAACCACTTATAGTGAGCTCTTCCTAACCACCGAACACCAATAAGCTACCCATAGTCCTTTTAAAGTACTTTAGGATAGCTTTGATCGCTGTCCAATAGGCCTCACCCGGGTCTTATTGGTACCAACTAGTCAAACTTAGTGCATGTGCAACATTAGGTCGGGTACATAACATAACATACATAAAGGATCCAATTGACGTAGCATATGGAATCGCATGCATGTATTCCTTCTGTTCCCTTGTGGAGGGATAGTCCTTCTTACTTAAATTAAGACCATGACGAAATGGTAAGAAACCTTTCTTTGCATTTGTTATGTTGGACCTTTCAAGGACTTTGTCTATGTACCTCTCCTGACTCAGGCCTAGAAGCCGAAGAGATCTATCCCTATAGATCTTTATATCTAGTATAATCTCTGTAAGCACCAGGTTTTCCTGACCTCTATGATGGGAATTCCTGTATTACCTAGGGAACAGACGGACTCGAATCGAACTTGAAAACGACAGTGTGAGCGGACGACCTTTTAAAAAATAGGACAGAACAAAGCAGACCAGGGAAGATGATGATTATTATAGATTATTTTGGAAAATGGGTTTTGTTTATCTTAAGTTAGAAAATTATGGATTTAACTTGGAAATTCTTTGGTAGAAAACATTTTCCCGTTTTTAACTTAAAGACCTTGAAACTTAAATCCTGAAATCAGTGACAGAGTAGCCACCCGGATCAGCTCATCCGGGAATTCCGGTATAGCTCCCTACCGAGGACAGGCTGTTGAACCTAATCCAGAGATTTAGGGTTCGGGCAAGTAACTTACTTAACCTCTAGCTTGCTTTCACTTTACAGTTTATATTACCATATTTAATTTGCTTTATTATCTTTCTCTAACTCCAATTTGTTTATTTTAATTATCCGATGCTAAAACAAAATACAGGAAATAAATTGCGAGAAATTAAATCATACATTCAAAATATACAAAAGAATTGAATAAAAAAAGAAAACTCTCAATCTCACTTTTACAATCGCCTAAAATACACGATTTGTCTAAAAATACAATCACCTAAAATACACAAGGAATCTATTAAATACATCAAAAATAAAAATAAAGAGCTGCAAAACAGAGAGTTAGCACAATTTACGGCACACCACAAATAGGACTCAAATAAGATAGAATGGGATTTTAAGAATTTGGGGACATGCAATTAGGGGGATAACCAGGTTGGCTCGGCTAGCCGGCCCGGTTAAACCTGGAAAACATTTTGAAACGTCCCTGTATTTTTTATTTTGTGAGAAAATCATTTTGAAAACGATTTTTGCCGGTTTAATTTGATTTTAGCAAGTGAGGTGAGTCGGTTTTCGGGAGAATCGGGTCTCCATCGTTGCATTGTTCTAAATGCAAATGCACTGAAAATTAAATCTAGGGTCGTGGATGCACACAATGAAATTCGTTTTTAGTGATTTTCTGATTTTCTGAATTTTTATGGATTTTTAGAAATTTTTAGGGATTATTCTGGAAATTCTGCTCTTGGACGAGCATTACAGCCGTGCGACGGTAATTACGATCGTACGACTGTAATTACAGTCATGCGACTGTAAATCATCCAATTTCAGGATTTCGCCAAAAACTATTCAAAATAAAAATGAGGAATTAATGGAAATCAAGAACACTCGTACGACTGTATTTACAGTCGTACGATTATTCATCAACTCAAGAACAGTCGCACGACTGTTCTTGATTTCCAGAAACAGAAAACGCAAAAAATTAAAATAAAATGCGTAATAACACACCAATTCACCCAGAAAGCACGAGAAAAAGAGGGAATGAAGTGTGTTTACCTCTTAGGCGTTGATCCACCGTAGGATTGACCCCCTGGCGACGCACCAATCCACACCAAATTGCTTCTTTTCTCCTTAACTTGGGGTTGAGAAGGTGGGTCCAAAATCTCTAAAATGTCACAGATTTGAGTGAAGTTAGAGTCCGAAATTGATTGAGTTTAAGTGTTAAGTCGTTAACCTATGATTTCTATCCGGTTTTAGACATTAACACTCAAGAATTAGAGGAAAAGAAAAGGAAGAGAAGCTTGAGTTTTGTGGGTGAGTTTTCTCTCCTCTTTTCTCTCTATTTTTCTCTCCTTCAAATTTCTTTCTCTCTGATCTCCTTAAGCTTCAGAGTCCAAAATCCCCCTCCTTTCTACCTTCTCCCTTCTTTTATAGCTGGAGCATTAATTGCCCACCTCTTTTTCCCCCATTTTTCAGCTTTCAGGGTATGGGCTGGTTCACCTGCCACGACCCTACAGTCGTACGACTGTAGGTTGATTACAGTCATATGACTGTAGTCAAAGTCGTACGACTATTGTCTTTTTTTCTTCCTTTTTTTTTAGGATGGAAAATTCTGGTGCTTACAGACGGAGTGTTGCTCGCAGTATCTCAAACGTCCTGAAAACTGAGCTATCCATGATCCGAAACCCCCGAGAAGGTCTCTCGAGTGGTTTCAAGGGTTTAGGGTGAGCATAGGATTTTTGAGAATTTTGCCCCGGATCTTGCTAGAGCCGTGCAGCTCTAGCTTTTGAGCTAGAGCCGGGCGGCTCTAATGGTTGAGCTAAGTTGCTCTGCAAAGCAGAGCAACTTGGCTCGATATAAAGGATTGGGGGTGAAAAGTCTCAAAGTTACAGGTGGCTCATTTAATGTTTGAAATGATATGTGAGAGGAGAGTATAAAAGAAAAGAAAAAAATCAAATCAAAAGATAGGTTGAGTCTTGGGCAGGAAAAAAGACTCTAAAAACCAAAGAGAAACAGAGAAAAAGTTTACAGGGAAAAGGGAAGGAAAGATCGAGACATAAGGCAAGAAAGGAGAACCCAAAAACACAAAGTTAAGACCTAAAACTAATCCTTGAACTCTAAGAACAAGTTCTACAACCTTTGCTCATTGGTTTGGGATCGTTTCAGATTCGTTTCGGGTTGTTTCGGATCGAGTTTCGGTTTTTGGCCAGTTGAGTTTCCAGGAGAAATTCCAAGCTTTCAATCCGTTTCTTGACATTCAAAGCATCAAAACAACATCAAGGTAAACTCTAAGAGGCCTAAACCTGTTTGCATTGTCTTTTCTGTGCGTTTTCTTCATTTTTGCAATTTTTGCAACCGGACTTGTGCGCACTCTATTGTGATTAATTTTGGCCTAAATCCATCCATATGTTATAAAATTTTGGTTTTCGGATTTCTGTATGTACAGATATTAGGGTTTTCGGTTTTCCTGGGGTTTTATTTTCTGATTTTCAGGGTTTATTTTATCTGAATCAGATCTGTAGTCCAGAGTTAGCGAACCCCCGAACCCTATTAAATCCCCGGAAAATATTGAAAACGAGCAAAATGGTATTTTCACAAATGTTTTTGGTGTGTTTATTGCACTTTGAACGAAACCCTGGATTTCGGGATAACAGACCACAAAGAATGGAAATTTGCATGTAACCAAGCCAATTGTTTTCCAAAAATGATTTTTCAGCATAAAAATTACAGGGCGTTTCAAAACCGTTTTCTAGGTCTAACCGATCCGACCGGTCGGGTTGACCTGGTTACCCCCTAAGTGCATGCCCCCGTTTCCTAAATTCCCAATTCTGTCCTATTTGAGTCCTATCTGTGTGTGCAATATAAATTGTACTAACCAATTTGTTTTGCAGCTTTTATTTTTATTTTTATTTTTGCTGTAATTTGTAATGTGAGGACGAGAGTTTTTATCTTTTATTCGATTGGGTTGTATAATCGGCCTTTACTATTTTCTTGTATATTTTGGATGTATTCTTTATTTTTCTACAATTTATTTTTTGCATTTTGCTTTAGCATCGGCTGATTAATATAAAAAAATTGGGATAGAGAAAGATAATAAAGCAAATCAAATATGGTAATATAAACTGTAAAGTGCAAGCAAGCTAGAGGTTAAAGTAAGTCACTTGCCCGAACCCTAAATCTCGGTAGGGAGCTGTACCAGAATTTCCCGGATGAGCTCATTCATGTGGCGACTCTGTCACTGATCTCAGGATTTAAGTTTCGAGGTCTTTAAGTTAAAACGGGAAAATGTTTTCTACAAAGGAATTTGCCAATCAAATCAATGGTTTTTCCTAACTCAAGATAAACAAAACCCGTTTTCCACCAAAATCAAACGAACGAAAACGTTTTCCTTTCCTTTAAGAAAAAAGGTTATCCGCTCATAGTGGCAACTCCGTTGGGGATAATGGTTTCTTAAAAAGTTTTCACAAAAACTTAAGGAACTTAGGCAACTACCAAAATATATCCTCGCTTGCAGTCACTTCACTAGTTCATATTACCATATTTATTTGCACCTTGCATATCATGATATTTTCTTCTTCTCAATCCCTCCAATACACTGATCAGCCCCCGGTTTACCTAAGAAGGTGGGCTACCTCTTCTGCCAGGATTGGAAACACCCGACGGGGTAAACCACTCATAGCACCGCATGACCTTACATCGTGTTCTACGATGGGAAAGTGTATATTCGCTATGGGAACCTGTACGACCTTTGGTTTTGACTTTGGCCCATATGTAGTGGCTTAGCAACCTCCCCTAGGATTACCAAAACTTAAATTCAAAATGAACATCGAGCATGCACCTTTAGTATCCCCCGTTGATGCCAAAGAGACCCAACACTTAGGAAGAATGTGAGACCAATCGAAAGGAGAAATAAAGTCAGAAGGGAGCGCATATTTTTGCGTGTGCTAATGTTTGTTCTATGGTGTTTTCTATTTGACTTTTCACGAAGCATCAAACATAGCTTTCGTGTGCTATTCTAACCATATCTCTATGTAGCCATTTTCGAACATTGACATATGTGTGACGCTAATCACATTTTCGTGCAGCCACGACATTTTATTCGTGTGCCATTTACATCTCGCGTGTGACATTTCCACGATCATACACGACATCCTTCCATGTGTCATGCATTTGAACCACTTTTTCGTGTAACCACTTGCATTTTTTTGTATGACATGCTTATCCATATCATTTCGTCTCACCCAATAAAGGATGGTTCCAAGTGTGCCCTTCACGATCATTTCATTCCATGACATATCGGTATCCCGAAACTACCCGTGTTTTGCTGTGCACTGGATTACACCCGGCCATTTCACAAATATCATATCATTCAATAATCAACCACAATGGTCCTAGATTTATCTCATGTGGCAGTTCGTACGATGTCATTACATGGCATCATACGCATTCATCATACGTGTCCCGGTGATGCCTAAATCCCGTTTGCGCATTATGGTTCACATCGGATCATTTCATGACATTGTGAAATCATTTGAGGTGCTCCCCGAGTACCAGATTAGTAAACATATAGCGGCATTCCATAACATTATCAAAAATCATACAAGGTGTTCCACGAACACCGAACCTCTATCCGTGTCTTGAGTCACACGCGGCTTTCCTGTAACATCACTTCATATCACTTCACCTCAAAAGCATCAGAACTCTGTCCGTGGGATGGTCCCTATGCGACCACTTCATTTCATACCATTGACCTACAAAGCATCGAACTCTGCCTGTGTGTCGGCACACATACGGCCATCTCACTACAATTCATTAGGTGCCCCAAAGGTGCCGAACTTCTGTCCGTATGGTGGCTCCCATGAGACATCTTTGCATTATTTTGCATAGCATTGGGCACTCTTGGGACATCCCAAACAAAGAAAATTCAAACATGCAAAGATCATCCTCATTTTCATCTCCATTCACAAAGCATTATCCAAGCATCATTCTCCATGACATCACGTCATTCATCTACCATCCCTAACTTTCCACTTACGATGTAGGACCATACACACATGAGACTAGCAAAGACCAAAGCTTCATAAAGATAGTTCACATAGTAAGCTGGATCGACCAAGGACAAGGTCTCAAGCTTTGAGGGCTGTTGGGGAACAAAGAACAGTAGAAACTGACAGTGATTCTGATTCCGGAGAGGAAGTGGAGATGGCTAATCAAACACCAAGTCTTGTTGATGCCTTGAAGGATTTCCTAAGATCCCAGGATTTCTATGACATAATGAAGGAGGATATGCGGGCTGTGGTGAGAGAAACTGGGGAAACCGGTACCAGTAGGCCCGGAAAGGAAAAGGTAGATGAGTCCTCTTAATTTGGGGCTGATGTCTCAGCCAGTGTGGAGAAGCTGCAAGAAATGGAAGCAGCCATGGAAAAGAAAATAAAGGCTAAGTATTCAGAGCTAGAAAAAGTGGTGGCCGAACTGAAGAAAGGGGCCAACATCAGCCTGGGCTCCAAGAGAGGAGTGGATGTAGATGCAATGATCAACAAGGGCATTAAGACCTTCCTTATTGGGTTTCAAGTGCTGAAGATTCCTTCTTATAAGGGGATTGGCTCCCCAGAAGCTCATGTGAATCTGTATGCCCAGATAATGATGACAGCGGGTGCCACTAGACAGCAGCTGGTTAACTTCTTCCCGACCACACTAGAAGGGGGAGCCCTGAATTGGTACAATTCTTTGGCAGAAAATGTGCAATCTAACTGGGAAGCCTTATCAGTGGCTTTCATCAAATACTACAGCTTTAATACTAAAATCTAGGTAAAGCTGTACGATCTGGAGAGGGTTAAGTAGAAGCCCAATGAATCCTTTGATGCTTATTATCAGAGATGGATGAACAAAATGATCCTGCTGAAGAACCACCTCGACGAGGACGAACTAATTCAAAAGTTGGTTGACGGGAGTAGGGACATTTTCAGGAACAACATGAAGTTCCACTCTTTCAGTGAACTCGGCGAAGTATACCGTATGGCAATGAAAATTGAGAGAGACAAGGAAGACAAAGACAATTTCTGTACCTACCATGTCATGGTGGGACATAGAACTAACAACTGTCACAGGCTGAAGGATGCCATAGAGAAGTTGATCGACGAAGGGAAGTTATAGGAGCCTGCCAAGCCCAGTACTAAGACTAACCCTTTGCCAGCATTCGAAAGGTAAGTCAATATGGTGCAGTCGGGTTTGCCAGACAACTTCATTTTTGCAAAAGTCCTGCAGGCAAATCCCATCGTACAGTCTGTAGTGGCTAGTGGAACTAGGGCAAAGTCTGATTGTGAAAAGTTGACAGAGCAGAAGGAAGTGAAGCCTGTGAGTCTGGATGATCTGGATTCAGAAGATGAATACGATGAATATGGCTTTACTGAAACAGTCAAGCTGTCAGTGGTTGGGGAACCAAAGGTTTCTGAAGTACAGAATGTGACGAGGATCGGTAGGGTATACCAGCCCGTGGTTCAGCAGAGTGACAAGGCTCCGGTGACCGGGACAAGCAGTATGTCAGCACCAAAAGAAGTAGAAAAAGAAGACCTGGTTATTTCTCAATTGAAAAAGACTCCAGCACAGGCCAGTCTGTGGCATCTGTTGCTGACTTCCAATAAACATAAAGCAGCACTGGTTAAAAAGCTATTTGAGATAGAAGTTTCTCCTCTCACATCTCCATAGGCCATGTGTTGCTTACTGGACAATATCCATGTCGGGTCCCTTGACATTGTATTTTCTGAAAAAGACCTGCCACACGGAGGAAAGGCCCACAACAAAGCCCTTTATGTCAAGGTCAACATCATGGATCGAGTCATGCCGTGTGTGATGGTAAACGACGGGTCTGCCCTGAACATATACCCATTGAAAATGTTGCCATTTCTGGTTCTGAGTGAAGACAGCCTAAAAAAGTCCTCCACCATGATCAGGGCCTATGATGATTCCAAGAGGACCGTGATTAGGACTTTTAAGACTGAAGTGGAAGTGGGACCAGTCAAGTTGATGGTCAACTTTACTGTGATTGACATCCCAGTCACCTTCTCCTTGCTGTTAGGAAGGCCATGGTTCCATCCATTGGGGGGTGTTCCTTCGACCATGCATCAGAAGATCAAGTTTTCAGTGGGCGGTGAGGTTGTAACAGTCGAGGCAGATTCTCAGTCTGTGATTCCTACTATTAGTGAGGAGACCATACCATTCGGAGGATTCCAAGTCATCATGGTCAGTAAGGAGGAAGCCACGAATACCCCGATGGTTATCTACAAAAACTATATGCTAGAATAGTTGTCTAAATACCTTCGCAGGCATGATTTTGTTCCAGGTATGGGACTCAGAGTCAATCTACAGGGGGTGCCCGAATTTAATATTGATTCTGGAAAGCCAAGGCAGTTTGGTCTGGGCTACACAGCTGAGGCATCTGAGAAGAAAGACCTGAAGAAGGGAAAGAATGGCAAGCCTATGATAAAGCCATTCATTAAAGCTGGTGAACAACTGTACAAAGGGTAAACTGAACCAGTGAAGGTCGGGAGCATCGAACTCCCAGGCTTTGAGATATTTTCTGATGTTGTGGACTTTGAAAAGAGCCAGTGGCACCAGTGATAGTGGAGGAGGCAATTGTTAAGCCTGTCATCCCCCAGGAGAAACCATCTGAGATAATAGTAGAAGCAGCAGAAGTGGATAATGAGAAAGCTGAAGAAAAAGTCTGTGATGAATCTATGAAAGCAATCTCGGAGGCACTGACTGCCGCCTTAGGCAATACATTTGAAAAGTCTGAGGAAGGATCCGCTAAGGAGCTGATGACCAAGGCAAGTCTAGATTCTGTGGTAGCCGAGATAGCAGGTGTCATGATGAAAGGTAAGGCACAGGTGGTTGAGATCGAGAAGACTGCTCTTCCTACTCAATAGGAGCTTGAAGTTGCTGTTGACCTAGACAACATCCTGGAGTTGAGTGAGGATGCTGAAGAAGTTCAAGGCCCTCCACCTATGGAGGATGAAAATGCTTTTATTGTATCTGTTTATTCTCTTTTTGATGTGACCGATGTACTTTTTAACAAGTTTAATACAATGAAATCCCAGATTGCTTACTTATGTGATGTTTATCTTGATAATTATGTGCATGCATTAGAATCACCATCAAGCATATTTAGCATTCATGACACTACATTGCATGAAATTAACATAACTACAGATGAAAACCCCAAAATGGTATTCATTTCTCAAGAACTAAAATCCGAAGAAGAGAGAGAATTGACAAGAATACTACAAAAACATGTTAAGGCTTTTGCTTGTTCATACAAAGACATGCTAGGGGTCGACACAGAAATAGTAGTTCACAAGATTCCAATAGATCCCAGATTCAGGCTAGTAAAGCAAAAGTTGAGATGGCTAAGACCGGAATAGGCTGCATTAGAAAAGGAAGAAGTGGCTAAGCAGATTAAAGCAAAGTTCCTCGAAGTGGTGGAATACACAGAATGGTTAGCCAATATTATGCTAGTGCCTAAGAAAGATGGAAGGGTCAGAGTGTGTGTCGACTATAGGGACCTGAACAAGGCCTACCCCACATTGATGTTTTAATCGACAGTGCACCCAAAGCAGCAATGTACTCCTTTATGGACGGATGTTTGGGATATAACCAGATCTTGATGGATGTGATCGACAAGGTTAAAACATCCTTCATTACAGAGTGGGGCACCTTCTACTACAGGGTAATGCCCTTCGGGTTGAAAAATGTTGGAGCCACTTACCAGAGGGCTGTCACAATGCTGCTGCATGACATGATTCACAAAGAAGTTAGGTGTATGTCGATGACATGCTTGTTAAATCAATGACCCGGGAAGAGCACCCTGTTATCCTAGATAGATTTCTTACACGCATCGGGGAATACAACCTGCATCTCAACCCTAAGAAGTACAAATTTGGGGTTACAACTGGAAAACTGCTGGGACATGTGGTCAGCCAGAGAGGAATAGAGATGGACCCAGACAAAATCAGAGCTATTCAAGATATGCCAGCCACTAAAACAGAAAAGGAGGTCCGATCATTCTTGGGTTCATTGCAATATGTTTGCCGTTTCATGGCCTGGTTAACTTCAGTTTGTGAGCCAATTTTCAAGCTATTAAGGAAAGATCAGTCGATTGTATGGGACGACAGGTGTCAATTGGCTTTCGACAAGATTAAAGCTTATCTGGTAAATCCACCACTTCTTAGCCTGCCAACTCCAGGGAAGCCTTTGATTCTGTACTTAGCTGTCGAAGATTCCTCCATAGGGGCAATGCTGGCACAAGAGCAAGACGGAAGGAAGGAGTATCCTATCTACTATCTCAAGAAGCTGCTAGAATATGAAACCAAGTACACACTGGTGGAGAAGACATGTGTAGGAATGATTTGGCTGACTAAGAAGTTACGCCATTACTTTCAACCATACAAAGTATAAGTCGTGGCTAAGGTGGATCCAATGAAATATCTATATGAAGCACCAGTGTTGGTTGGAAAATTATCCAGGTGGCTACTACTCCTGTCAGAGTTCGACATTGAGTACATTACCAGGGAAACTATCAAAGGGCGAGCTGTGGCAAAATTCCTAGCAAATCAGCCACTAGAATCGGACTGCGTGGAAAATCTGGAGTTCCCAGATGAACAGTTGGCTATAGTGGAAGTAAGGAGATAGGTTATGTGCTTCAATGGTGCCGTAAATAGGAAGGGTGCTGGAATTGGGGTAATCATAACGACACCAGGTGGTGAGATCATTCTGCTGTCAAAAAGGTTGCACTTCCCCATAACCAACAATCAGGAAGAATATGAAGCATGCTTATTCTGAATGGAAGCCCTCCTGACACTAGGGGCAGACAATATCTTGATTGTTGGGGACTCACTCTTGGTGATTAGGTAGGCACAAGTGACTGGGATTTAAGAGAAGAAGCCTTACGGCCCTACTTAGAGCTGCTGTAGTACAGAAGAGGATTATTCAGCCAATGTGAGTTCAGACATGTTCACAGAGAGGAAAATAAGATGGCGGATGCACTAGTGACACTATCCTCTATGTGGGAAGATCTGAAAAAGACACAAATAAATCCTTTGGTCATAGCAATTTCCAAACAACCCTGTTTTAATATGCATGAAGTGATGGAGTTAACAGCTGAGAAAAAGCCCTAGTTCTTTGACATTTATCAGTATGTAATGAGGGAAAGTATCCAGAAGGAGTTAACATTGCTGATAAGGTTTCATTAAGAAGATTAGCCAACCAGTTCAAAATCTTCGAAGATAAGCTGTACAAGAGAACTACAAATGGGATCCTTCTAAGATGTTTGACAGAACGAGAAGCAGAAACTGCAATGCAGCAAGTACATGCCGGATCCTATAGACCGCATATGAATGGGATTACTATGGCCAGAAAGATAATGAGACAGGGATACTTCTGGATGACAATGCAGTCTGATTATGCAAAGGAGGTAAAGAGATGTTATGAGTGCCAAATCTATGCGGATATCAGTCATCTACCACCACTTGAACTACAAAACTTGGCATCTCCTTGGCCATTCTCGGTGTGGGGGATTGATATGATTGGTGAAATTCATCCTGTAGCATCTAATGGGCATAGATTCATAGTGGTTGCAGTAGACTATTTCTCAAAATGGGTAGAAGACGAATCCTTCTCCAGTGTGACAGTTAAGCAGATGGTTAAGTTCATTCAGAAGAACATCCTTTCTCAATACGGAATCCCTTACCATGTAGTGGCTGACAACGGAGTGCAATTCCAAGGGGCAACAGCTAAGCTATTCTCAGAACATGGCATTGAACATCATAGGTCTTCTCCATACAGACCATAGGCTAATGGCGCAGTGGAGGCGGCTAACAAGTCAATTAAGAAGATCTTGTCAAAAATGGTAACCACCTACAGAGACTGGGCTGATAAACTGCCATATGCCCTTTGAGGTTACAGAACCAGTGTCAGAACACCAACTGGAGAGACTCCTTACGCCTTGATGTATGGAATGGAAGCAGTGTTGCCAGTGGAAATGGAATTCAAGTCACTCAAGATAGCCTTGGATGCTCAGCTACCAGAAACAGAATGGGTTCAAGCTAGATATGAGCAGTTGGCAACATTAAATGAAAAGCGGTTGAAAGTACTGGATCATCTACAGATGTATTAAAGCAGAATGGCTAAAGCTTATAATCGAAACGTGAGGTGTCCCAGACAGCAGCTGAAGTTCAGGGATCTGGTTCTGAAACAGTTAAGGCCTACAAATGTGGACACCCATAGGAAATTTAGACCGAATTGGGAGAGCCCTTATGTTGTGAAGAAAGTGTTATCAAAAGGTGGTGTAAGCATCACAGACATGGATGGGAATGAATTCGCAAACCCTGTCAACCGAGACCGCCTGAAGCCTTGCTATGTTTAAAAAAAAAAAGAAGAAGAAAAGTCTGCTAGGTTGAAAACTAGAAAAGGGCGGCCTAGGCAAAAATCAGGACACGATCGAAAATAATCAGTCGGAAAATCCACAAGGGATGGCTGGTGACGAATTCTGGTTCTGTGTGGAGTGTATACCATTTTGGGAACCAACCTTTTCAAATGTATTCATGCTAATTTCATCAATAAAATGTGATGTTTTGTTTAAATATGTTTGCATGGTTATATCATAATGCATAAACAAGTTATCTCGCCTAAACATCCATTTAAAGAAAGCACTTTGCATTTAATTGATTAAAAGGCTCGTATTACTTTAACAAGAAAATGTGCCAACTACATATAATCTGTAATCTTTCCTTATCCTCCAAATCTAACTCATTATTTCTCAAGGTGGCCAGAAATTCCGAACCAAATCCAAATCCAAATGTCACAAAAAAGAAAAAAAAAAGGGAGCTCACTAAGGTGAAAACCGAAAAGGTGCCTTAGGCAAAAGTTAGAGCAGCTCGCTGAGCTAAAAACCCACGTTGGGCAGTTCAGGCAAAATTTAGAGCACTTCCAAACTCACCACTCCTAGGGACAGAAAGACGAGACACTTTCGTCATTCCCCAACGGAGATCCCTTTCACCATTCCCCAGCAGAAACTCTTCCACTATTCTCCAACGGGGTCCTCTGCACTATCCCCAATAGAACCATCACAAAGAACATGACCACTTTCTCCCCAGCAGTCATCATACTTCCCTAACAGCCATTGCATGTCCCCACATATCCCCAGCAGAGGTGCAAGAGTCACATCACATAAAGAATATACTCCCCAGATAGATCGGTCCTAAGTGTGATATTGTTTCCCTAGCCAGAGACGCAACTCGATATCCCTAACAAGAGCATAGCATTTCAAGGCCAGACAAATAGCGGGGGATGCATCTCCCAGAGTCCATTCGCATATGCATACATTGCAACATGCACACATAAGCATTCAAAACACGTACACACACATGCATACATGCATCATAACCAACCAAAGTGCAGGTATCCAGGGGCAAGGCAATCAAGCCGTATTTATTCTTGATTGAAGGGGCAAAACTTTTTGCTCCAAAATTATCGATCAAGGAATAAATACGCATCGCCAATGCAACCTCAAAAACTTCAGCATATCCATCGCAGGTAACCTAAACTCGGTGTCAGGCTCAGATTTTCCTCCATCTTAACTCCAGTAGATCCGTCGTGGGTAAGCTGAACCCGGTGTCAAGCTCAGATTTGCTTCCATCTCAACTCCAGTAGATCCGTCGCGGGTGACCTAAACCCGGTGTCAGGCTCAGATTTGCTTCCATCTCAACTCCAGTAGATCCGTCGCGGGTAACCTAAACCCGATGTCAGGCTCAGATTTGCCTCCATCTCAACTCCAGCAGACCCGTCACGGGTAACCTAAACCCGGTGTCAGGCTCAAATTTGCTTCCATCCCAAATTCAGCAGATCCGTCACAGGTAACCTAAACTCGGTGTCAGGCTTAGATTTACATCCATCTTAACTGCAGCAGATCCCTCGCAGGTAACTTAAACCCGGTGTCAGGCTCATATTTACTTCCATCTCAACTCCAGCAAATTCGTCGCGGGTAACCTAATCCCGTGTCAAGCTCAGATTTGCTTCCATCTCAACTCCAGCAGATCCGTCGTGGGTAACCTAAACCCGGTGTCAGGCTCAGATTTGCTTCCATCTCAACTCCAGCAAATCCGTCACGGGTAACCTAAACCCGGTGTCAGGTTTAGATTTGCTTCCATCTCAACTCCAGCAGATCCATCACAGGTAACCTAAACCTGGTGTTAGGCTTAGATTTGCTTCCATCTCAATTCCAGCAGATCCATTGCAGGTAACCTAAACCCGGTGTCAGGCTCAGATTTGCTTCCATCTCAACTGCAGCAGATCCGTCGTGGGTAACCTAAACCCGGTGTCAGGCTCAGATTTGCTTCCATCTCAACTTCAACAGATCCATTGCGGGTAACCTAAACCCGGTGTCAGGCTCAAATTTGCTTCCATCTCAACTTCAGCAGATCCGTCGCAGGTAACCTAAGCACGGTGTTAGGCTCAGATTTGCTTCCAACTCAACTTCAGTAGATCCGTCGCGAGTAACCTAAACCAGGTGTCAGGCTCAGATTTGCTTCCACCCCGAACTTCAACAGATCCATCGCGAGTAACATAAACCCAATGTCAGGCTTAGATAAGCTGTAAGTCATGTATGTCTCTATTTCCACCCATTTACGGTGCTTTATTCGCATTCTCAAATTCCCCTCAGCTAACCTAAACCTGGTATTAGGTATTGAATTTGATCACGCGAGGGGCAGCTGTAAGCACCGGGTTTTTCAGTCCTCTATGATGAGAATTCCAGCATTACCTGTGGAATGGACGGACTCGAATCGGACTTGAAAACGATGGAGTGTTGCCTAGAGTATCTCAAACGTCCTAAAAATCGAGCTAACCTCGATCCGAAACCCCCGAGAAGGTCTCCCGAGTGATTTCTCGGGTTTAGGGTGAGGGTCAGATTTTTGAGAATTTTACCCCGGCTCTAGTAAAAACTAGAGCCGAGAGGCTCTAGTGGTCAAGCTAAGTTACTTTGCAAAGCATAGCAACTTGGCTCGACAGAAAGGATTGGGGGTCAAAAGTCTCAAAGTTGCAGGCAACTCATTAAATTTTTGAAATGATATGTGAGAGGAGAGTATAAAAAAAAAGAGAAAAATCAAATCAAAAGAGAGGTTGAGTCTTGGGCAGGAAAAAAGACTTTGAAAGCCAAAGAGAAACAGAGAAAAAAGTTTATAGAGAAAAGGGAAGGAAAGGCTGAGACATAAGGCAAGAAAGGAGAACCCAAAAACACAAAGTTAAGACCTAAAACTAATCCTTGAACTCTAAGAACAAGTCCTACAACCTTTGCTCATTGGTTTGGGATCATTTTGGATTCGTTTCGGGTTGTTTCGGATCGAGTTTCGGTTTTCAACCGGTTGAGTTTTTAGGATAAATTCCAAGCTTTCAATCCATTTCCTGACGTTCAAAGCATCAAAACAACATCAAGGTAAACTCTAAGAGGCCTTAAACCTGTTTGCATTGTCTTAAAGATGGGCCCACAGGATCGTACACATTGAACGACTGAACACGGACTTAAGGGATCACCTGTATACTTGGAGTATACGTACAAGAGAGATAGGATTATATTAATTATATTATAAGGATCAATTGGATTGATCAAAATAATAAAATTGATATTTGCATTGGCCTTCCCGTAATTAATTCAATGAATTAATTTATGAGATTATTTCCTAGGTGGAAATATTTCACATGTCTAGGTTTACATGTATCTTTATTTTATAAGAGTCAAAATTAATCCCATGATAAAATTAATTGATCAAATTGATTTTAAATTTAAATGTATCAAATATATTATTTGGAATAATATGTTAAGAATACATGTTAAATAAAATTAAATTTGATAATTAATTGGACCAAGGAAATTAATTTTGGACTGGGCTTTAAAAGAAGAAAAGCCCGTGTAAAATAAATGAAAGGGAATTGGGCCAAGTAAAGGTTGAAAATTTCGGCCTAGGTATATCACCTAGGGCAATTCGGCCAAGAGTATTACAACACAAATAGCCAAAATTTCCAGCCCTAACTATCTCTCTCATATTCGATTCCATCGCTAGCACGGGTTGCGTTCCAAAGGTGTTCGTGTACGTGAGAGTGGAGGGAATCTCCTTTTATTTCTGCAGCCATCTCTTGAAGAGATATTCCGAGTGAGAATTGATTCTGTTCTATTTAATTTTAAAGTTTTACAATTTCCACATCAATTGCTCCTGGGCACGGATTTGAGGAAATCATCGCGTTCTTCCGCTTTTATCGGGTGATTTCCGATGAAAATCCTAACAAAATACAATCTACTCACCTTTGGAGGTCGAGATAGGTCTTGATTCTTTTTAGGAGAGCAAGATTGCTTTGCTAAACATCCCTACTTCCAAGGATTTGACATGCTAGGGATAAATGTTGATGTGATTTGTATTAGTGTCTTTATTCTTTGATTGGTAATTTTGAAAACAAAAAATTTTTCTCTTTTGATCAAGAATAAAGACGCGAATCATGGAGTTTGTTTCTCTGCTTTCCTGAGTCTTGCCCCTAGATTCCTGTAAAATAAGAAAGAGAACCCTTTTCGGAGTAATTTGCAATTAAAAATGAAGAATTAAATTTTAGCAATTTAGGGGAGGATGGGTTGTACGGCCTATCTACTATGGAGTTTGGGCCGTACGGCTCATCGCTAGGGAGAAATACTCTCAAAATAATCAATGGGCCATATGGCCTATCTTGAGGGCTGATTGGGCCGTACGACCCATCTTACCTAGTTTTAAATGGTTTTGAAAACCGCCCCTTTCATTCTTTTTCTCCCCCTGTCTTTTCTTTGTGTCTTTTCCTCTTAAACAGCTATCCCTTCTTGCCCAATCTCCATATTCGTGAATATAAGGCAAAAACTTCACCGATCGATCTTGTATAAACCCCAGCAAGAGGCCCTAGACACGATGATACCGTAATATACACTACCGGAGGGCTCTTTCTCCCTAACCTTTGTTGTAGTGGAGAGTTTATACGGCCTTGAGCCAAATAAGAAGTACGAGGGGGTGTCCCCTGTGATCAACATCAATGGACATGCAATCGCTCATTTGGTACATTTTGCCAATTTTTCCTTTGATTTTCAATTTCTTTTCATTGTTGATTTTGCTACAATTTGATGAAATTGAGGAATTAGAACGCATGCTTAGGGTTTATTTGATGTTTATGATAGATTTAGGAATGATTTTTTCATAGATTTAGTGTTAATTTGGAAGAATTTGGATTTCTAGATTTGAAAACTCGAAACTGTTTCCCAGAACAGATGGGTCGTACAGCCTTGTTCTTATGCAAGTTAAGTCGTGCGGCTCGTGTCTCCTTGAATTTTTAGGTTTCTCTAGGAATAAAGGTTAAGCCGTGTGGCTTAGGCAATTAGGCTGTACGGCCCAAAATTGCATGAAATAAGGTCGTACAGCTCATCTCTTCTGGGAGACAGCCTCTTATTTTTCACCCAAAATCAAATTTTCTTTCAATTTTCCCTTAAAATATATACACATATGCAATTAATTGAATTTAACAAACTTCCCTTTTTGTTCATTTTGTAGTCCATGGAGAAGAACAAGGGCATAGGAGGCTGGGAAGGCCTCAAGGATTTCTATGATTGCCTTCTGGCTTCGATTAAGGCGAAGGTGGATGCCACAGGTCTACAACTGCTGATACCCAAGACTCTTCGCGGTGCTCCTTGGAAGAGCAAAGGGGCGATTATGGCCCTAGTTGAGTGGTGGTTGGATACCACCTAACTTTCCATCTACCCACTACGGAGTTCACCATCACTCCTCTGGACTTCTCTGCTATCACTAGGATATGCTTTGGAGGCAGCCAGATCTAGTTCAACTACACTTTGAGCGCGAACCACTTTAGTCCCGACATAGTGGCCATTTTGCTAGGACATAAACCTTCTCAACCTAAGCTATAATGCGCTACTTTGATAGACTACTGGAAGAAGTGTAAAGCCGATACTGAGGCATAGCAGAACCAGTATGCCCACTCCTTCTTACTGTACCTCTTGTTTAAGGTTCTATTCCCTACTGGCGGCAGTGACATGAATTGGAACGTGATGCTTACTCTTATCAAACTGGAGGACTTGAATGGACTGGACTAGGGGAGAGCTGGACTCGCTCAGATGTACTACGGGCTAGATGTGTGCACTGAGGTCAGCACAAGGAGCTGAAGTGCTGCTCTTGGTAAGAACTCTGTTCCTTTCCTCATTCATTCATTACAGAATTCTGTTTGTGTTTATTCTAATTTTGATTTCTATTTGATCACGAGTTTCTGCATCCTCCTAGGCTAGGCAGGGTTGATGTCGTCCCACTTTTTCCCCGACTCACCTAGTGGATGCTCAGCTGGACCAAGGTGGTGATGGAGGTAGATAAATATTGCACTCAGCTAAGCTCTATGACCCAGAGCAAGGTACATACAAATATCATTAGCTTTCAACTTTATTCACTAGTTTAGAGTCATACCTGAGTTTGAGCTTGGTCTATATGCGTCTGTTTTGGATTTTTCAAGGATTCCGATACCCCTGGGGTGATGCTACCCATTGGTCTGAGACGATGATAGGAGCCTCACGGTTGATTGAGAGGCGGCTAGTCATGGATTGCCCCTCATCTTCAAAGTGGTATCTCGGGAATAGGGTCGAGAGGTGCTGTGAAAGACCCAAGGAGAGGTTGATCCTTGCCCTGTTGCCTATATGCTTATTTTGGTGGGTGCATATTCCTGAGGATGAGCACCGGAGAGTGTTTAGAGATAGGTACATGGCTGTGGGCTCAGAGGATGATTACCGAGCTTACATCACCCAGTACCTATTGCCTTCAACTAGTACTCTGATTCCATCACCACCATAGGTATGCATTTCCCTCCTGAATTTAAATTTTTTGCCAATATTAAATAAGTTTGGTAACATTATTCGTTATTACAAATTACAATATCCTTTATTACAAATTTTTACTTTTGGTAATTTATAATGTATTATTAGTTTTGATCCATTTACAGAACTTAATTTTTCTGAAGTTTTTTCAAAATATTTAGTGGGTAGTAATCCTTCTTGAATACAATTTTGATCAGCACCAGTATCAATTAAAGCCAAAGTAGTAAAATGAAATTCATCCTCTATTACAATATCTAATTTTACCAACCATTTTTTATAATTAACCTTATTAATTATATTAACGTATTCTTCATCGTTTTGTTCTTTGATAATAATACATTTTCCATTATTACTGGTACAAGGCGTATTTAAATTAGTTTTCTGTATTGTATTATTTAATTGTATTTTAAAAGTTTCTCCTTAAAGAATGTTTATTCTATTTTCTAAAGTTTTTAATTGATTAATTTCTTTATGCAAATTTTTTATTTCTTCTTGTAATTCTTTAATATATACTTCTCTAGGTGTATTAAATCTATTATAAATTTCCTTAAAATTATATGGAGTATAATTCTTTGTTTCTCTATTTCCAATAATTTCTTTCAATTTTTGCAAATAAATTCTTTTATCTTCAGAATTATCAATTTTTTCAATTAAATCTAATAGAAATTATTGTTCATTAGTTAGTATATTTATTTTGTCATAATTACAAATGCAATTTCCTATACATTCACAATTATCTGACTCGCTTTCACTTTCAGTATTACTAATAATATTTAAATCATTTTCTGAATAATCTGAGATTTCCGATTCTGAATCCAACGTCTCATTTATTAAAATTTTCATAATTTTATTTTTTAATTCATCCGAAATATCTAAATTATTTATTTTTGGTTTAGCTTTACAATTTTTTTAATAATGTCCCTGTTTTCCATAAGTATAACAAATGACTATATCTTTTTTGTTCTTCTTAAAATTTCTTCTTCTTTTCTTAAAGGTATTTTTGACAACTGGTTGTGACTCTTTAAATTTATTATCATTTTGGTTATATTTTTTATAATATCTTTTCTTATGTCCAAATTTTTTCTTTCTAGATTTAACTTTATATTTTGATGAGGGAGCTTTTATTGTTTCATAACCATATTGTTGACAGAAAGATCCTAATTCTTTTCTTCCTACTATATTATCCTTCTTTAATTTAGACTTAAATTTCATATCAAAACAAATTAATAAACCTTCATGATTAATATAATTTATTAATTGACCATAACTTAAATCATGATAGGGGATAATACCATTAAATTCTGTTCTCAGCTTTTCCCTAATTTTATCAGCAAACAATTTAGGTAAACTAACAACAAATCTTTCTTTCTAATAAGGATTATTACAGTCTTCTCTAGTCATAACTTTCGTCAAAAATAAATCTTTATACCAACGAAAATCTTGAAGTTTAAGACAAGTTAAATTTTGTAATATTTTAGAATTTCTATCTTGATAAATTCTAGGATCTCCTACAAAACCTTTTAATATTGCAAAAAGTAAAGTTGGAATAATATCATCTTCTTTAGTTTGTATTCTTTGATTATTTTCTTCTTTAACAACTATTTTCTTAGCGTTTACTATTTTATTTTTATCTTCTTGGGTTACGTAGTAATCCTACCAACCTTTTAACTGACCAGTAAAGCCTGATACTAAAACTTGTAAAACTTGCATTTCAGAATTATTTTTTGACCTAGCGGCAGTAGCTGCTATTGACATTTCTTGTAATAAATTTATTATTTGATATTCAGTCAAACCATCTATATTCCATTCACAAACAGATTCACCATCATATTTAGCCTGAAGTATATCTTTTCTTTCTTCAAATTGTGTATCTGGTGGCGTTGGTCTTGAATAATAATTTTTTGTTCTAGGCAAAAGAGTGTATGTATTAAATTTAATTTTTAGAATAAATTGTTCTTCTCTGTTTTGATCAAATTGATTTACCAGATTTTCTATATCAATTATTTTAGTTTCTGTATCTGGATCCTTATTTATTACTAAGATTTGCTTATTTTTCATATTATCTGCAATATTTAATTGTGCTAATCTAGCTTCAATTTTATCCAATATAGAATCTTCCTTTGTTAGATTAATTTTAATTCCTGGTTCACAAGGTTTAAATATTGGTGTTTCTATTCTAGACGTTGAGGCTTGATTTGTTTTTGGTACCATTTGTTGTGGAGATTGTACTACCTTTTGTTGTGGAGATTGTACTACATTTTCAACTCTGTTAAGTTATTCAGAAATAGTATTTAATACTTGATTAGAATAATTGTTTTGACAAATTACTTGTATTATTTCTTTAGTTGGATTATTTTCATTTATATCTATTTTTCTAAAGAGTATTCCAATAAATGTTTCATCATCATTATTTATTATTATGCCTTCCAAAGGTGGATGAATAGATATAACAGATTCACTATTTGTAGTTTTCCAAAGTTTAGCAATTTTATTACTAACATTAATTTCTCTAAAGGGATACTCTATATTATTTTGTCTACAATAAAATTCAAACCAAGTAAATACAGGAATATCTACTTGTAAATTTTCCATTTTCTTATACCAAAGGGTCCTGAATTCATTCAATTTTTCTTTTGTGAAATTATTAAATACCAATTACGTTTATCTTCATTATAATTTGCATATAAATCTTGTTTTAAAAATTCTTTATTAATTTCAAATTTATTCATAATTAATTTGATTCAATTATTGTTATTTAACACAAAAAATGTTTCCATTTGTGTCCTAGTTGGACTCAATGTATTATCATCCCTTATTTCTTCATAAATTGGTCTTCGAATATTTTCGCTAAAATCAACACTTGACAAATTCAAATTTCTTGCTGAATTAGACTTAGGTAAAGTATTATTACTTGACAATGGCCTATTGTTTGAATAAACAGAAGTTCTAGCCGGTTGACTTAAACTAGATGAAAAATCTAATCTAACAGTTCCATTACTATGTTCAATAATTCTAGATGTTTGATTATTTATTTCTAATGGTCTAGGTTCACAAATTTCTATTAAATCCTAAGTTTCTGATCTACTTATTTCATTCCAATTTAATCTTTTAGGTATTTGAATATTAGAGTGTGCTCTATTTGCCTTAAACAATAAAGTCTCATTTCTTTTAAAATTTCTCTTTGATCTTGGATTAAGAGTAGTGGTCATCACTTTATAATAAATCCTATATATTATAGTAACAGATCTAATATTTTCCTTCAATTCCAAATTTTTCGGTTTAATAGTCAAAGTCAATGTGTCTAAAATTTTTGGATCAAATAAACTAATAGAAAATACAGGATAGCAATTAAAATATACGGTCCATTTGCCAAATTTGTTTCAACCATAGCAAGCAAAGAATTAGTAAAATTAATATGTCTTCCATCACGTAAACACATCAAAACAGGAATATCAAGTCCTAATCTAAGTAAAGGTTTAATAGCAATTTGTACCGAACCAATATGTAAAAATTTATATTTTTTCAATTTATGTTCATTTATTGCTTTTTCTGAAAACAATTAAATATTCTCATGTTCTTGATTTATAGCAACAGTTTGCTCAGCAGTTTTAATAGCATAATCAGTCAATAATTCAAAAGTTCCAATAGAATAAATTGTACTAATATCTTGCTTTGGTATTGTCCAATCCATCAAATCATTTTCTATTTTACTGATATTTATTTCCATGGAATTAATTTATACTTCAATGTTATTATCATAACTATTTCTAAAACTAGAACCTAGTTCACGATTAGAAAATATTCTTACTATTCTATTCATTTTAAATCTTATACTTGTTAAATTTAAACTCAGAAATAAGATAGGTAAATTAGAACCTGTTGATGAATAACGGGACCAACCAGCGTATCGGGACCACCTGGCTCTACTGGCTCTTATGGCTGACCAACGCTACACCTTCAGGGCTGACCATCATTTCATCATCAACCAGACCAATCTTCACTATCAAATTTCTTTGTATAAACTTAGCAAACATAAAATCTAAAATGATTAGTCCAACAAAAATATCTCCAAATACCCTTACCGGACTCTGATACCAAAAACAACAGGGCCTTATAAACACTAATGGAAATGGAAGCAACTCCTTTGACTTCCCCCGAGGAGGTATCCATGCTGATAGGCGGATCTATCAATCACCCAATAAATTGCCCTTTAGAGACAACATTCAGTGACACTGATCTGCCACTTGAGGGTGTAAATCATAACAAAGCCTTGTATTTGATAGTTAAGATCATGGATAGAGTGATGCCATGCATCATGGTGGATGACGGCTCCGCCCTAAACATATGCCCCCTGAAGATTTTACCCTGTTTGAATATGAGTGAAGAAGCCCTGTTGAAGTCCAATACTGTGATTCGTGCTTATGATAATTCTAAGTGTACAATGATCGGGAACTTCAAAGCTGAGAGTGGCAGTTAGGGAGGTAAAGTCTAAAGTGCTATTCACAATCATTGATATCCCAGTGACCTTCTCTCTACTATTGGGACATCCATAGTTCTATTCCCTAAGAGGTGTACCTTCCACCCTTCACCAAAAAGTCAAGTTCCCCATTGGAGGAAAGATAGTGACCCTTGAGGTTGACGAACCCTCGATTATTGTTGCATTGAGCACCTCTGATCAACCCATGACTGGTTTCCAAATCATTGTTGTGTCTAGTGAGAAAGACAAAGACCCTATGTTTACTGATTTGGTCCATAAGTATCTAGAGAGGTAGAAGTTCATCCCGGGCAAGGGACTGGGAGCAAATTAGCAGGGCATGCCTAACTTCAATATCAGCATAGGTCAAACCCATCAAGGGGGCCTCGGTTACAAAAGTGAGACCTCAAAGGGTAAGCCTAAGTGGAAGGCAGTGCACTTGGTAGACAGTTTTATCCATGCCACCGATGGGGCATTTGATGGTAAGCCCGAGCCGGTAGAAGCTGATGGAACTATGGTCTTAGGGTTTAAAATTTTTATTAATGTATTGGACTTCTCCAAATACTAGATGGAGCCGATTGAGAGCATGCTTAGGCTTGAGGCGATGGAAAGGAAGGAGGTTGTTCCCTTAGTAGCTTAGGTGAATCTAAAGAGAATGTTAACATCTATGCTGCTATTGTCCAGATCAAGAAGCTTGACAAAGAAGGTCAGAGGGTAAAAGATATTGATACAGTTATGGATGCCTTCTCTAGGGCATTGTTCGCCCTCCTAAAGAAAGGGCTGAAAGATCAAATCGAAGAGAAGCCTGTACCATTGGAACATAATGATCAGTTTAAGAAGGTAGTAGTCAAGTTAGCCGATATGATGGGTAAAGGGAAAGCACTGATGGAAGAATCTACCCTCTATGATGTGCAAAAGGAAGCTCTAGAATCCGACTTGGATGATCTACTGGAAGAAGAAATAGATGAAGCTGTAGCAGTTGCTGGTGAAGACCTTCCATCTATGGAGGAGAAAAATGACTCCTTTGTATCAATTTCTTCTATCTTTGATGTGAACAATTCTACCTATGAGGCTTTAAATGGAATGAAAACTGACTTTACTTGCTTATATGATGTTTTTCCTGATGGATCTGTGCATACATTCAAGCATTCATACAATGTGTTTAGCATACATGACACTCCATTGCATGAAATTAATTTGGGAATAGATGAAAACCCTAAAATGGTATCCATCTCGAGGGACCTTACTCATGAAGAAAAAAAGGGAGATCATAAAAGTCCTAGAAAAGCATGTTGAAGCCTTTGCCTGGTCACACAATATGCCGATAGTTGATAGAAAAATCACAAAGCATAAAATTCCTACTGACCCTAAATACAAGCCTGTAAAGCAAAAGCTAAGACATCTTAGGCCAGAATGGGTAAAAAAGGTTAAAGATGAAGTGGCCAAACAGATCAAAGCTAGGTTCTTAAAAGTAGTAGAATATCCGGAATGGTTGGCCAACATTGTCCTAATTGCGAAAAAGGACGGCAGAGTAAGAGTCTACATTGACTACAGGGACCTGAATAAAGCATCCCTAAAGATGACTTTCCTCTACCACATATAGACATATTAATCAACAGTGCAGCAGGAGCAGTCATGTATTCATTTATGGATGGATTTTCTGGGTATAATCATATCCTAATGGACATTATTAACAAAGTCAAAATAGCCTTCATTATAAAATGGGGCACCTACTGCTATAGGGTAATGCCGTTTGGGTTGAAGAATACCAGGGCTACGTACCAAAGAGTTGTCACCACACTTCTCTATGACATAAACCACAAAGAGCTTGAGGTGTATGTTGATGATATGTTGGTCAAGTCCATGACCTGGGAAGAGCATCCCTCTATCCTGGATAGATTTATGACTAGAATTGAGAAATATAATCTCCACCTCAACCCTAAGAAGTGTGTATTTGGAGTCACTTCGGGCAAATTGGTGGGGCACATAGTCAGTCAAAGAGGAATTAAGATGCATCCAGACAAAATCAAAGCCATCTGAGATATGCCAATACCAAAGACTAAGAAGGAAGTCAGGTCATTCCTGGGGTCACTTCAGTATGTCAGCATGTTCATCGCCAGATTAACTATAGTTTGTGCGCCTATCTTTGAAATCCTCAATAAGCAACAACTAGTGGTATGGAATCACCAGTGCCAGACTATGTTTGATAGAATAAAGGCTTGTTTGATGAATCCACTTGTGTTGAAACCCCCAACATCGGGTAAACCCTTAATCATGTATTTGGCTATCGAAGATACCTCAATAGGGGTAATGCTAGTGTAAGAACAAGATGACAAGAGAGAGCATGCCATTTACTATCTCAGTAAAAAGCTACTGGACTATGAAACCAGATATACCTAGTTGAAAAGACCTATACAACTATGGTTTGGCTAACGAAGAAGCTGAGATACTACTTCCAGTATTATAGGATACAAGTTATTACAAAGGTAGACCCAATGAAGTATCTATGTGAAGCAGAATTCCTAGCCAATCATTCGTTGGACTCGGAATATGTAGAAAACCTAAAATTTCCAAATGAGCAGCTTGCAATGATTGAAGTTGAACTGAGAACATGGATGATGTACTTCGATGGAGCTGTAAACAAGCAAGGTTATGGTTTGGGAGTTATCATCGCAACCCCATATGGAGAGATCATCCCACTCTCCAAGTGGTTGGAATTCCCTGTGACCAACAACGGAGCACAGTACGAGGCATTTTTGTTCAGTATTGATGCCCTGATTACTCTAAGGGAAATAATGTATTGATCAATGGAAGATTAAAGAAGAGTCATTACGATTGTATCTAGAGTCTGCGGTGATTGATTAAAGCATTTAACCATTGAAAATTCAAACATGTAATTAGGGATGACAACCAAATGGCAAATGCTCTGGCGACCCTCTTATCTATGTGGGATGGACCGCAGAAGCAACCTATGAAACCTTTGGTCCTGGAAATCTCCAAGAAGCTTTACTACGACTATAGTGATGTTCTGAGTTTGCCGGTAGATGATAAGCCTTGGTACTTTGAGATCTTTATATTTCTACAAGATGGACAGTATCTGAAGGAAGCAAACACAGCTGACGGGGCAACGATCAGGCGACTGGAAGTACAGTTCAGGATATTTAAGAATCAGCTCTTCAAGAGGACGGCGGATGGTCTACTCCTGAGATGTCTAGCAGAATCAAAGGCATAACAAGTGATGAAACAGATACATTCAAGATCATATGGTTTATTTATGAATGGTCTAGCCCTGGCAAAGAAGATCCTACAGCAAGTAGGGGTGAGCAAAATGCGGTTTGGTTCAAAAACCAAACCGAACCAAACCGAACCAAAAACCAAAGTAGAAGAAAAATAGAAACCATAGCCAAACCAAAGTTCATATGGTTTGGTTCAAACCAAACCAGTTCGGTTCTGTTACGGTTTGGTTCGGTTCAAACCAAATCAACAAAAATTTTAATTTTTTAATTTTTATTACCATTATTTTTTATAAATTACATGTAAAGTATTGCTTAAAAAGGATTTATATTACATGTATGTTACTAAAGTCTCATAAATACAAACTATATAATAATATAAATATATCATATGCTAAATAAATTTATTTATATACATATATATATTTTAAAAAATATTTTTTTCCTATTACGGTTCGGTTTAGTTTTGGTTTTTTTCACAAAAACCGAAAACCGAACCAAAAACCAAACTATTATATTTTATAAAACCAAAACCAAAACCAAAGCAAATAAAGTTTGGTTCGGTTCGGTTCGATTTTTTAGACTCGGTTCAGTTTGGTTTTTGGTTCGCGGTTTGGTTTTGCTCACCACTAACAGCAAGGCTACTTCTAGCTTACCATGCAATCAGATTATGTTGAAGAGGTGAGGAAATGCCATAAATGCCAAATTTATGGAGACATAAGCCACTATCGCCAATGGAACTGCAAAGCCTTCCACTCCTTGGCCATTCTCGGAATGGGGAATAGATATCATTGGCAAAATTCGACCTTTGGCATCAAACAGTCACAGATTCATTGTGGTAGCAATCGACTATTTCTCAAAGTGGGTAGAGGCTGAATCCTACACCAATATCATGATGAAGAAGATGGCTAAGTTCATAGAGAAGTTACAAGCTTTGGGTTTTCTCGACCTCTATGATGAGAATTTCTGTGTTACCTGTTGAACGGACGGACATGAACCGGACTTGAAAGCGACAGAATGTTGCCTGGAGTTCCTCAAATGTCATAAAAACCAAGCTATCTGCGATTCGAAATCCCCATAGAGGTCTCCCGAGTGGTTTGGGTGCGCATCTGATTTTCGAAATTTTGCCCTGCCTCTTGCTAAAGCCATATGGCTCTAGCTTTTAAGCTAGAGCTAGGCAGCTCTAGTGGTCGAACCAAGTTGCTCTGCAAAGCAGAGCAACTTGGCTCGGCAGAAGGGATTTGGGCAAAATGAAAAAAGTTAGGCTGCCATTTAATGTTTGAAATGATATGTGAGAGGATAATATAAAAGGAAGAAAATCAAATCAAAAGAAAAAAAGGAGGAGACTTTTGCAACCTTAGGCAGAAAACGATTTCCAAAGACAGAAGGAAAAAGAAAGCAGAGAAAAAAAAGAAAGAAACCAAAAGCTTGAGAACTCAGAAACACAAAGACTAAGACTTAAAATCAATCTAAAAACATCAAAAACAAGTTGCTTAACCTTTGCTCATTAATTGGGGATTATTTCGGATTTGTTTTGGATTGTTGCAGTTTTCGGCCGGCTGAGCTTCCAGGGCATATTCTGAGCCTCCAATCCATTTCTTGACGTTCAAAGCATCAAAACAACATCAAGGTAAAAACTCTGAGAGGCCTTAAACCTGTTTGCATTATCTTTTCTATGCGTTTCCTTCATTTTTTGCAACTTTCGGAAGCCGGATTGCCCGAATAGAGTCGGGCACAGCCGCACGACTGTGTTCATGAGGAACAGAGCCGGGTAGCTCTGGTACCTAGATCTGCCCGGTTCTGTTCTATGAGGACAGATTTCTGGATCGTCCCGATCGGCCGAAAATAGTCCGTTTTCCATTTTGCGCATTCTGTTGTGATCATTTTCGGCCTAAATCCATCCGTATGTTATAAAATTTTGGTTTTTGGATTTCTGTACATACAGATATTAGGGTTTTCAGTTTTCCCAAAGTTTTATTTTATGAGTTTCGGGGTTATTTCATCCAAATCGGATCTGTAGTTCAGCATTAGCGGACCCCCGAACCCTATAAAATCCCCGGAAAATATTGAAAATGAGCAAAACAGTATTTTTTATAAATATTTTTGGTGTGTTTATTGCATTCTGGACCCTAGATGGATTGTGTATTTAGGAACCCGCACGAATGGAACCCTGGATTCCGGGATAACAGACCCATAGAAATGGAAATTTGCATGTAACTGAGCCAAATGTTTTCTAAAAAATGATTTTCCAGCACAAAAATTACAGGGGGACAGTTTTCCAGGTCTAACCGATCCGACTGGTTGGGTCGACCCGGTTACCCCCTAAATGCATGCCCCTATTTCCTAAATTCCCAATTCTGTCCTATTTGAGTCCTATCTATGTGTGAAATATAAACTGTGCTAACCAATTTGTTTTGCAGCATTTATTTTTATTTTTATTTTTATCATTTTTATTGTAATTAATAGATTATTATCGTGTAAATTAGGCGGTTGTAATTTTTTAGATCCTCGTGTACTTAGGCAATTGTAATGTGAGGACGAGAGTTTTTTTATCTTTTCTTTGATTAGGTTGTATAATCGGCCTCCATTATTTTTTGTATATTTTTGGATGTATGCTTTATTTTTCTATAAGTTATTTTCTGCATTTTTTTGCTTTAGCATCGGCTGACTAAAAATAAATAAATTGGGGTTAGAGAAAGATAATAAAGCAAATTAAATATGGTAATATAAACTGTAAAGTGAAAGCAAGCTAGAGGTTAAGTAAGTCACTTGCCCAAACCCTAAATCTCTGGATTAGGTATGGTAGTCTACCCTCGGTAAGGAGCTGTACCGGAATTCCCGGATGAGCTGATCCGGGTGGCGATTCTGTCACTGATCTCGAGATTTAAGTTTCGAGGTCTTTAAGTTAAGAAGGAAAAATGTTTTCTATAAAGGAATTTTCAAATCAAATCAATGTTTTTCCTAATTCAAGATAAACAAAACCTGTTTTCCAAAAATCAAACGGAATGAAGACATTTTCCCCGATGCACTTCACAGTGTCCCGTTCTCATTAAAAAGGTCGTCCGCTCACAGAAGTATATTTTTATGTGATATGGCATTCCATACCATGTAGTAACTGATAACAGGGTGCAGTTTCAAGGTGTGAGGCAGAATTGCTTGTAGAGCATGACATAGAGCATCACAGATTTTCTCCCCACAGACCATAAGCTAATGGGGCAGTAGAAGCTGCTTACAAGTCCATTAGGAAGATCCTAGCTAAAATAGTCGCCACTTACAGAGATTGGGCAAAGAAGTTACCATTCACTCTTTAGGGTTACCAAACTAGTGTCAAGACTCCTACCGATGAGACTTTGTATTCATTGTTATGTAGGAAGTTGTTCTTCTGGTGGAGATAAAATTGAAATCCTTAAGGATCATCTTACAAGCTTAGCTGCCAGAAACAGAGTAGGCCAAGGCCAAGTTTGAATAGTTGGTTATAGTTAATGAAAAGTGATCGAAAGCCTTAGACCGTTTACAAATGTATCAACATAGGATGGCTAGAGCATACAATCGACAAGTTTGTCACCAGAGACATCCTTTAAAAGCAGGAGATTTAGTGTTAAAGCAACTAAAACCTTTTAATATAGACATTAGGGGCAAGTTCAAGGTGAATTAGGAAGGTTCGTATGTAGTAAAGAAGATCCTCTCGAAAGGCGTGGTCAAGATAATGGATATGGAAGGCAATGAGTTCACCAACCCAGTCAACCAAGATCACCTCAAGTACTATCATGTTTAGAAAAATTAAAATGGCCTACTAAGCTGAAACCCGAAAAGGCGGCTTAGGCAAAAGTTAAGGCGTGAGCTAAGAGGTGTTAGCTAGAAAACCTATGAAGGCTAGTTGATCGCACAAGTAAATCATTTAAGATGTATATTATTTCATAATTATTCCTACTTTTACTTCATCAATGAAATTTCATTCTGCTTAACATATTTTATGAAAGTTTGAATATATGTTTGGATCCATTTGCTAAAACATCCAAGTAAGCCAAACATTCAAGCATACATGCACGTGAGCTGTCACATCGAATAAAACTTGCAATCAAAAAAGTCTCCCTTAAAACAAAGAGAAGAAATAATAATAGTGATAATAATAATAAAAATAATAATAATAATAATAATAATAATAATAGCCTGCTGGATTGAAAACCCAATGTGAGCGGACAATGTTTTTCGCGGGATGAAGCGAAATGAGATGAGATATAAGATGAGGAGCGCCGCGAGGTGGGCCGCTTTTCGGGGTTTTGGTTTTAATAGAAATTCGACTTTTGAAAAATTCATCATTTATTTCATAAAAGAATCGAGATGTAAATCTCGAAAGAAAATGTAAGAGTCGTCACCCAGTTCAGCTCAACCAGGAAATTAGAGCGTAGTTGAACCGGACAAGAGCTGCTACACTTTCCAAAGATCAAGATCCGGACAAATCCCTTATTTCATGTCCAAATAAAATAAATAGCCAATGTTCATTGATAGTATTTTATATGTCTAAGGTTGATTTTCCATTGATTTAATCACGTGGTGTACATACAGATAAAAGTGATAAATGAATTAGTTATTTACAACCCAATCGAATCACAACAAAACTATCCTAAGGGATACATTTGCATAATTTAGGGATCGGGGTACAATCGCCTATTTTACACGAGTATCTAATATGTGAAAAAATTAGAATAAATAAATAAAAATTAATTAAATTAAATTCCCGCAAAACAAAGGTTAGCACAAATATATGCAACAAGTTGGACTCAAGTAGACAAAACGGGGAGATTAGTTGTACTTATGGGATAGTCGGGTAAACTAGGCTAGTTCGCCCGACTAGTCCTAGAAAACGGTTTTGAAACGTTTCTATATTTTTGTTTCATGAGAAAATACATTTTTAAAATATTTCTTTTATCGGTTTACTTCCATTTAGCATGTGAATGTGGGTCGATTTTCGAGAGATTTAGATCTCCATCGTTGCATTGTTTTAATCTCAACATCTTCAAAAATTAAATCTAAGGTCGTGAATGCATGAAATGAATTTATTTTGGATGATTTTGATGATTTTCTAGTTTTTATGCATTTTCCATGATTTTTCTTATTTTTTAGTATTTTTCTGAATTTTTTGTGATTTTCTGTTTCTAACTGGAATTTACAGTCGTGGGAGTGAGATTACTGTCATACGACTGTATTTATAGTCATCCAATTGTAAATAAATCCTGGTTAGAAAATGGCTAAGGTGATATTAAAAAGATAAAAAGTATGGTCGTGATGACCAAGTACAGTCATACGACTGTAATTAGAGGCGTACGACTCTAATTACAGGAGTACGACTATTCATCCTGCCCAGAAACAGCAAACATGTATTTGGGTTTTAGGTGATTTTTTTACATGAAAATGAACCAAAATACCCAAAAAATGAAGCAAAATTCTAATTTAGGATGTACTTACCCTAATAGCATGGATCCACAGTCGAGTTGATTGAAGAAAATGCCGTGAATTGGTTCTGGGTTGCTTCTCCTCCTTAGAGTGTTAGGGTACAAAAATAAAGTTCAAAAATCTCCATAAGTTACGGATTTAATTGAGTTCAAGTTCTGGAATTAATTATCTTTGAGTGATAGATTATTAATCTATGATTTCTATCAATTTCAACCTCACAATACAAAGATTCAAAAAGAATAGAGTAGGAGAAAATAGGTGAATGTGTATTTTCTACTCTTCTATCCCCCTCTCTCAATGCCCCTTAAGCTCTCTTCAATCCAAATTTTATGAATTCCGGTTCCCCCTCTCTCTCCTGTAATTATTTGGCTTAAAAATGGGACAAGAAGACAAGAAAACATCTCCAAAATCTGCCCATTGCACTCCCAAGTGGGCTTAGTTGGAATGGCAAAAAATGGATCTACAATTGTACGACTGTAATTATAGTCGTGCGACTTTAAAATATTCATTGACTTTTATTTCTTTGACTTTGACTTACAGTCATATGATTGTAATTACATTCGTACAACTTTAGCTTCAGTCGTACAATTGTAGTAGTTAATTTTCTTAATTTCTGATTTCTGAACCCCGTTAGGTTATAGAAATCAAGTCTAGGAAAATCTTGTGTTCATATGTTGCCCCTCGTGTAACTAAAGTCTGATTCTATGCACAGATTTAGGTACACGATAAGAACACGGAGTTAATGGTGGTGTGTACGTGTGTGGCTTGTGCATTAATTCTTTCATAATTTTGAAATAAAATTTTTGCCTCTTCAATCAAAGATAAATATGAGTGCAAGTTTGATCACCTATTGTGATAAGGGTACAATAGTCATAAAAATTCACCATTGCAATGTTTTAGTGAGACTTTTGGTAGTCAAGCAGTCCATATGCCTTTCACATAAGGAGGAAACCGGGGAAAAGGGATAAAATGACTTTTGGAGTCAGGCGGTTGCATATGCCTTTCGCATAAGGAGGGCACCAAGGATAAGGAGTCATGAGAGTTTTGGAGTCAAGCGGTCCATATGCCTTTCACATAAGGAGGATGCTGGGGAAAAGGGATAAAATGACTTTTGGAGTCAGGCGGTCGCATATGCCTTTCGCATAAGGAGGGCGCCACGGATAAGGAGTCATGAGACTTTTAGAGTCAAGAGGTCCATATGCCTTTCGTATAAGGAGGATGCCGGGGAAAAGGGATAAAATGACTTTTGGAGTCAAGCGGTCGCACATGCCTTTCGCATAAGGAGGGTGCCAAGGATAAGGAGTCATGAGACTTTTGGAGTCAAGCGGTCTACATGCCTTTCGCATAAGGAGGACTGTGAGTGGACGACGCGTTCTCGACGGGACGCGGGACTCCCTTTCGGAATGGGGCGCCACGATCTCGGGCGGGCCCCTCCCTAGCGTGGGGTTTTTATGAATGGAAATCCGGGTTTTGGAAAATAAATGAAATTAATGCATAAAAGAACTGAGACCTAAGTCTCGATAAATATTGTAGAGTCGCCACCCGGCTCAGCTCAACCGGAAAATTCTTAAGGTAGCTGAACCGGACGAACGTCAGCTACACTATCCAGAGATTCGGGTCCGGACAAGTCCCTTATTTCGTGTCTAATTAAAATAAAATTGGTCAATGTTCAAAGATGGTATTTCAAGATCTAAAGTCAGTTTTATTGAAGTAAATAGACATGCAGCGTGCATACAAAATATTTAATACAAAAATAAGGAAAAGAAATAAATATTAATTGGCTTACAACCAAATCGAATGGAAAAATAAAAACTCTCGCCTCACTTATACATCGCCTATATACACGAGAATCTAGAAAAATACAACCGCCTAGGATACACGATTAATTCTATTAAATTACATCCAAAATAAAAATAAAAGAAATTAAAACCTGCAAAACAGAGAGTTAGCACAGAATAAGGCACACCATAACTAGGACTCAAATAGACAGAATTGGGAAATCAAGAATTGGGGGCATGCATTTAGGGGATAACCGGGTTGGCTCGGCTAGCCGGCCCGGTTAGACCTGGAAAACATTTTGAAACGTCCCTGTGTCTTGGTTTTTGTGGGAAAATCATTTTTTAAAACAATTTTTCCGGTTTACATGCATTTTTATATATTAAGTGAGTCGATTTTCGGGAGAACTGGGTCTCCAACGTTGAATTGTTCTAAATGCAATTTTACTGGAAATAGAATCTATGGTCGTGAATGCACGCAACAAAATTCATTTTGATGATTTTTGGGGTTTTCTAATTTTTATGGATTTTTAGAAATTTTTTGGGGGTGAAAACGAAAATTCTGATTCTGGAAAATAAGTTACAGTCGTGCGACTATAGTTACAGTCGTACGACCATAATCTACAGTCGTGCAACTGTAAACATTCTAGGGTCAGAATCCCGCTGAAATTTATTCGAAATAAACTGGAAATCAAGAACACTCGTACGACTATAATTACAGTCGTACGACTGTTCATCAAATCCAAGAATAGTCGTACGACTGTTCTTGATTTCCAGAAACAGAGACACAAAAACAGAGCAAAAAAAAAGCAAGAAATACACTTCAATCACCCAGAAAGCAATAAAAAGTGAAAGGAAAGGAATGCCTACCTTTTTTAGAAGCTTATCCAAGTCGATTAGACCCCTGGCGTCGCTCCGATCCACAAGAACTTGCAATTTTTCCTTGAATTTTGGGTTGAAAACTTTGTGTCTCAAAATCCTCAATTGTCAAGGTTCCTTGCGGTTTTGGTCCGAAACATGAGTTTGTTAGCAAGGTTAAGTCGTTCCTTTATTAGTTTAATAAGCCTCTTGTGTTAGCTTTTCGATTTTTAAAGAAACAGATGTGTTTGCTTTGCTTTTTTTCTCTCTTTCTTTTCTTTCTTTCTTTTCCCCTTTTTTCTCAACTCTCTTTCCAAAAAACCACTCACCATATCGTCATCCCCCTTACAAATCTCTTCCCTTTCCCTTTATATCCCAACTCGCCGCCTGATTTTGCTGCAAGAGGGGCGAGCATTAATTGCCCTTCCTTTTGCAGCCCGCAATCCCTGCTGTTGGCAGACGCAAGTGGATGTTACAGTCGTACGACTGTAACATTTTTAAGTATAGTCACACGACTGTGACACATTGACACGACTGTATATTACAGTCGTGTGAAATCTGCTCTCTTTTTTTTTTCAATCCGGCGCTCACAGCTGTCCCTTGCGTGATCAAATTCACTATCTGATTTTGGTCTGGGATAGTTGATGTGAATTTGAGAGCGCGACTCAAAGCACCGCAGACATAGGAAATGGAGCACGTATCCAAGCTGCCGAAGCTTCACTGCTGTGGTGATATGTTGAATTGATCGGACAGAATAAGCCGATATCGGGTTTAGGTTACCCGAGGCAAAGTTGATGAAGAGATAAGCCGATATCGGGTCTATGTTACCCGAGGCAAAGCTGATGAAGAAATAAGCCGATATCGGGTCTATGTTACCCGAGGCAAAGCTGATGAAGAAATAAGCCGATATCGGGTCTATGTTACCCGAGGCAAAGCTGATGAAGAAATAAGCCGATATCGGGTCTATGTTACCCGAGGCAAAGCTGATGAAGAAATAAGCCGATATCGGGTCTATGTTACCCGAGGCAAAGCTTGCTAGGGATTTGAAATGGAATAGATCTGGACCGGTGCTGGGTTTACATTACCCGAGGCGGATCTTCTGTGGAACTTGAGACAAAGCTGATCTGGGTCGATACCGAGTTCATAATACTCGAGACGGATCTGCTGGGGAAGAAGTGGGCTGATCTGGGCCGATACCAAACTTACATTACTCGAGGCGGATCTGCCGGGAACTAGATGATGAAGTCCTGCACTTAAAATGGCAAGTCTTCATTCCTTGATCGAGAGATTTTTGAGCAAAAATTTTTACCCCTTCGATCAAGAATGAAGACTAGCTGGGGAGGAATGATTGATGTATGCAATGTGTGCATGCATGATGATATATATATACATGTATGCACTCTCTATTATTGGATGTTCCCTCTTTCTGTTGGGGATAATATATTGTGCCCCTGATTGATTCTGCTCTTTTTGAGGGCATTGTTTAATGATTGTCGAGGAAGTGAGGTGACTGCTGGGGACGTATGATACTGCTGGGGAATTGATTGTAGTAATCTCTATGGATGTCCTACTGTGGAATAGTGTGGGTAAACTCTGTTGGAGAGTACGTGAAGGATCCTACGGGGCATTGCCGGGAAAATCATGCTTTTCCTGTCCCCGGGGAGATTATGAATCTGTGAGTGCTCTAATTTTTGCTTGGGTTGCCCGATGTGGGTTTTCAGCCCAGCGAGCTGCTCTAATTTTTGCCTGAGGCGCCTTTTCGGTTTTCACCTCAGCGAGCTCTCTCTCTTTTTTTTCTTTTTTTTTCTTCTTCTTTTTTTTTCCTTTTTTTTTTCTTTTGAATGATAAAGATGGTTCCGTGGCCCCTTTGTCGCTCGTATAGGAAGATGAACTGGATTTTGAAAAATGATAAAAGATTTCAAATCGCATGCATTCGGTGTATTTTCATTGGTTAGATAATGCGCTGATATTGATCAGTTAAATGCAAAGTGCTTTCTTTAAATGTATGTTTATGCAAGACAATTTTGCTTATGCATTTGTCATACCTATGCAAATATATTTAAACAAATATTTCACTTTATTGATGAAAGTCAAAAGAAGTACATTTAAAATGATTGTCCCCTAGATGATACACATTCCACACCGAGCTAGAATCCGTCACCAGTCGTCCTTTTTAGGTTTTCCTACTGGTTATTTTCTCTCGTGTCTTAATTTTTGCCTAGACCACTCTTTTCGAGTTTTCAGCCTAGCAGACTCCTTTTTTTAAATTTATTTTTTTTATATATTTTTTTTATACATGATAAAGCTTCAGTCGGTCTTGATTGATCGGGTTGGTGAACTCATTTCCGTCCATGTCCATAATGCTGACAGTGCCTTTTGATAGCACCTTCTTCACCACATATGGTCCTTCCCAATTAGGCCTGAATTTGCCTCTAGCATCGACATTGGAGGGCCTTAACTGCTTTAGGACCAAGTCACCCGTTTTCAACTGCCTCTTGGAGTATTTCACATTACGGTTGTAGGCCCTGGCCATTCTGCACTGGTACATCTGCAGGTGATCCAATGCCTTTAGCCTCCTTTCATCTAGCGCAACCAACTGCTCATACCTAGCTTGAACCCATTCAATTTCTGGCAATTGAGCTTCCAGGGCAACTCTGAGTGACTTGAGTTCTATTTCCACCGGTAACACTGCTTCCATACCATATACTAAGGCATAAGGAGTTTCTCCTGTTGGCGTTCTGATGCTGGCTCTGTAACCCCAAAGAGCATAAGGCAATTTATCGGCCCAATCTCTGTAAGTGGTTACCATTTTTTATAAGATCTTCTTTATTGCCTTGTTAGCTGCTTCCACTGCACCGTTAGCCTGAGGCCTGTATGGAGAAAACTTATGATGTTCAATACCATGTTCCGCAAGTAGCTCAGCTGTTGCCCCTTGAAACTGCACCCTATTGTCTGTTACTATGTGGTGAGGAACCCCATACCGAGTGAAGATATTCTTTTGGATGAACTTGACCATATGTTTGGCTATCACATTAGTGAAGGATTCTGCTTCGACCCATTTGGAGAAGTAATCAACTGCTACAACTATGAATCTGTGCCCATTAGATGCAACTGGATGAATTTCACCAATCATATCTATCCCCCATGCTGAAAACGGCCAAGGAGATGCTAGATTCTGAAGTTCGAGTGGAGGAAGATGACTAATGTCTACATAGATCTGACATTCATGACATCTCTTCACCTTTCTTATACAATCTGCTTGCATTGTCGTCCAGAAGTAGCCTTGTCTCATGACCTTCCTAGCCATGGCAAGTCCATTCATATGTGGCCCATAGGATCCTGCATGTACCTACTGCATCACTTCTTCTGCTTCTTGCTCTGTTAGACACCTTAAAAGGACTCCGTGTGCTGCTCTTTTGTACAGCCTATCCTCAAAGATTCTGAATTGACTAGCCAGTTTTCTTAGTGTCAACTTATCAGCAGCACTAGCCCCTTCGGGATACCTACCCTCCTTAACATACTGGTAGATGTCAAAGAACCATGGTTTCTCTTCAGCTGTCAGCTCCAGCACCTTATGCACTTCAAAGCAAGGATGTCTGGAAGTGGCTATAACCAGTGGTTCAACTTACGTTTCCTCTGGATTCTCCCACATGGAAGACAGGGTCGCTAATGCATCGGCCATTCTGTTCTCATCCCTGGGGACATGTCTGAATTCGCACTGGCCAAACAAATCCTTCCTAAAGTATAGTAGCTCTAAGTAAGGCCGCAATGCTTCCTCTTTCAGTTCCCACTCACCCTGAGCTTGCCTGATCACCAGAAGTGAATCACCGATAATTAAAACATCATTTGCCCCTAAGGTTAACAAAACTTCCATTCCGAATAAGCATGCTTCATATTCTGCCCCATTATTGGTCACGGGAAAGATCAACCTCTTGGATAAAGGAATAATCTCACCATCCGGCGTGGCTATAAGTACCCCGATTCCGGCGCCCTTTCTATTTACTGCCCCATCGAAGCACATAACCCATCTTTTCACTTCCACTATGGCCAATTGTTCATCTGGGAATTCTAAATTTTCTGTGTAATCTGACTCCAGCAGTTGATTCGCTAGAAACTCTTCCATAGCTCGCCCTTTAATGGTTTTCTTCGTGACGTACTCGATGTCGAACTCAGATAAGAGTAACAACCATCTGGATAGCTTCCCAACCAATACCGGTGCTTCATAGAGATACTTCATTGGATCCACCTTAGCCACGGCTTGTATCTTGTAGGATTGGAAATAATGGCGCAGCTTCTTGGTTAGCCAAGTCATTGCCACACACGTCTTCTCCACCAGTGTGTATTTGGCTTCATACTCCAGCAATTTCTTGCTAAGGTAGTAGATAGGGTATTCCTTCTTGTCGTTTTGTTCTTGTGCAAGCATTACCCCTATAGAGGATTCTTCAACTGCCAAATACAAAATCAAAGGTTTCCCTGGAACTGGTGGACTCAATACTGGTGGCTTTACCAGATAAGCCTTGATCTTCTCAAATGCTAGCTGACACCTGTCATCCCACACAACCGGCTGATCTTTCCTTAATAGCTTGAAAATTGGCTCACAAGTGGAGGTCAACCGTGCTATGAAGCAGCTGACATACTCTAAGGAACCCAGGAATGATCTGACTTCCTTTTCTATCTTTGGGGCAGGCATATTTTGGATGGCTTTGATTTTATCTGGGTCCATTTCTATCCCCCTCTGGCTGACTACATGACCCAACAGCTTCCCTGATTTAACCCCGAATATGCGCTTCTTGGGGTTAAGCCGCAAGTTGTATTCTCCAATGCGTGTTAGAAATCTATCCAGGATAACAGGGTGTTCCTCCCGGGTTGCTGATTTAACAAGCATATCATCGACATACACTTCAACTTCTTTATGTATCATATCGAGCAACAGAGTTGTCACAGCCCTCTGATAAGTGGCACCAGCATTCTTCAATCCAAAAGGCATCACTCTGTAGCAGAAGGTACCCCATTCTGTGATGAACGATGTTTTCACCTTGTCAATCACATCCATCAAGATTTGGTTGTACCCTGAAAAGCCATCCATAAAGGAATACATTGCTGCTTTTGCTGCACTATCAAGTAGGACATCAATATGGGGCAACGGAAAGTTATCTTTTGGGCATGCTTTATTCAGGTCCCTATAGTCGATGCATACTCTGACCTTTCCATCCTTTTTAGGCACAGGGACAATATTGGCCAGCCATTCTGTGTACTCCACCACTTCGAGGAATTTGGCATCTATCTGCTTAGCTACTTCTTCCTTTACCAGCGTAGCCCATTCTGGCCTTAGTCTTCTCAACTTCTGCTTTACTAGTCTGAACTTGGGGTCTGTCGGGATTTTGTGCACTGCTATCTCTGTGTCCACACCCGGCATGTCTTCATATGACCAGGCGAAAGCTTTAACATGTTTTTGAAGTATTCTTATTAATTCTTTCTCTTCTTCGGATTTTAGCTCGTGTGAAATGAGTACCATTTTAGGGTTTTCATCTGTACTTATGTTGATTTCATGCGATGCGATGTCATGTATGCTAAATATGCTTGATGGTGATTTAAATGCATGCACAGAATTATCAGGATAAACATCACACAAGTAAGCAAACTGGGATTTCATTGCATTGAACTTTTCATAAAGTACATCAGTTACATTGAAAATGGAAGAAATAGATACAACAAAATCATTTTCATCCTCCACAGGCGGAGGCTCTTATTCTTCCTCAGCTTCCATCTTCCCTTCCAGAACATCATCAGAGGTTGCATCTTTCTCTGTTTCTTTTCCGGTCACCTGCATCTTAGCTTGCTCCATGACTCAGGCTATCTCAGCGATCACAGAATCTAAGTTCAATTTAGCCATCAGTTCTTCATCAAAGCCTTCCTTGGATTTCCCAAAAGCTTTGCTTGATGCAGCAGTCAAAGCTCCCGAGATCACTTCTGTAGTTTCAGCACAGGTCTTCTTCCCATCTTCCTTCTTAGCCACGTCCATGGCTTCTGCTACCACCTCAGATGGTTCTCCTTGTAAAACCTCAGCTTCAACAGCTGCTTCTCCCGCCCCCACGGGGGCCACTGGCCATTCTTGACTTTTCTCAAAATCCGCAACGTCAGCAAAGATCTCGAAGCCAGGGTATTCAACACTTCCAACCATCACAGGTTCAGTTTGGCCCTTGTAAAGGCCTTCCCCTGCCTTCAGAAATGGCTTCATCATAATATTCCCATTCTTGCCCTTCCTCAGATTCTTCTGCTCAGATGCCCCTTCTATATAACCAAGGCCACACTGTTTCGACTTCCCTGAGTCGATCTTAAATTCTGGAACCCCTTGCAGATTGATTTCGAGCCCCATTCCCGGGATGAAGTCATACTTATACAAATACCGGGATAGCCACTCCGGCATATAATTCTCATAAAGAACCAAAGGAGCATCCATGACTTCTCCCTCTTTGATTACAGCGACTTGAAATCCACCAAAGGGAACCACTCCTTCATTCACTGCAGCTACCTTTGATTGGGCATCCGCCTCAATAGTCACAATTCTGCCATTCATAGGGAACTTGATCTTTTGATGCAATGTGGAAGGGACACCTCCCAAAGGATGGAACCAGGGCCTTCCAAGCAACAGGGAAAAAGTGACTGGGATGTCAATCACTGTAAAAGCAACTGTGGACCTAACTAGCCCAACCTCTACTTCTGCCTCAAATGTCCCTATCACCATCCTTTTGGAGTCATCATATGCTCGGATGACTGTTAAGGATCTCTTTAACACTTCTTCATTCAGCCCTAGAAATGGCAGCATCTTTAGTGGGTAGATATTCAGCGCCGATCCGTCATCAACCATCACATGGGCCCTGACATAAAGAGCCTTGTTATGGGCCCTCCCTTCAGCAGGCAGGTCTTTCTCGGAGAAGACAATATCAAGACTTCCAACATGGACTCTGTCTAACAAACAACACATAGCCTCTGGTGAAGCTATAGGGGAGACTTCGATCTCTGACAGTTTCTTTACTAAAGCAGCCCTATGTTCCTTGGAAGTCAGAAGTAAATGCCACAGGCTAGCTTGAGCGAGAGTCTTTTTTAGTTGGGAGATAACCAAGTCCTCTTTCTCGACTCCCTCTGACACCGATGACCTGCCCGACCCAGTCATCGGGGCTTTGTCTTTCATCCGATCTACCGGCTGATATACCCTACCACTTCGGGTCACATGCTGCACTTCCTGGACCTTTAACTTTTCAATGGTTGGAAGCTTAACTGTTTCCTCTCCATCAGACCCCTCATACTCATCCTCAGAATCAAGATCATTTAAGCTTATTGGTTTGATCTCCTTCCGCTCCCTGTTCTTCACATTTCGTTTCCACTCTGGTTTCCCCTACTGTCATAGCCTGAATGGTAGGGTTTGCTTGAAGAACTTGTACGAAGATGAAATTGGTGGGCAGCCCAGACTGAACCATATTAACCCCGTTTTTCGAATGCCGGCAGCGGGTTGGTTTTAGTGCTGGGCTTGGGTGGCTCCTGCAGCTTCCCTTCGTCAATAAGTTTTTGGATGGCATCCCTTAGCTTATAGCAATTGTTATTCTTATGACCGACGACCACATGATAAGAGCAGAAATTTCCCTTGTCTGCATCAGAAGGCTTTTCAAAGGGCCTCAAGGATTGCAGTAATCCGCCATTTCTACACTTGGCAAATATCTTCACCAAAGGAAAGGCCCAAGGCGATATGCCTAGTACCCCCGGATTCTTACTCTGATTGCCCTGTTGCTGAGTCACAGTATTAACTTCCACCTGCTTTACTTCTGAGGTCTGCCCCCCATTTCTGCCGGAACTCATACTAGAACCACTGCCAGACCCAGCTGCTGCAGTTGACCTATAACCAGAACCGTATCCTGAGCCCCTACCACTCTTGTGTCCGGTTGCCTTTTCCTCTTCATCCCGTTCTATTTTCATTGCCATACTATAAACCTCACTGAGCTCCTTAAAGGAATGGAACTTCATGTTGTTCTTAAAGACGTCTTTGCTGCCATCTATCAATTTCTGTATAAGCTCGTCTTCATCTGGATGATTCTTCAGGGGAATCATTTTGTTCATCCAGCGTTGGTAGTACTCATCGAAGGGCTCGTTGAACTTCTGCTTTATCCTTTCCAAATCATACAGCTTCACCTGGATTTTAGTGTTGAAGCTATAGTATTTGATGAAAGCCGCCGATAAGATCTCCCAATCAGATTGTTCCTCCTCCATCAGTGGATTGTACCATCCTAGCGCTCCTCCCTCCAGTGTGGTAGGGAATAGATTAATCAACTGCTGCTTTGTGGCGCCTGCTGTTAACATAACTCGGGCATACAGATTTACATGGGCATCCGACGAGCCCATTCCTTTGTAAGTAGGGATTTTCGGCACCTGGAAGCCAATGGGAAATGTCTCGATGCCTTTACTGATCATAGCATCAACGTTCACTCCTTTCCTTGATTCTACACTAACACCGACCCCCTTTCTCAGCTGGGCTACTACTTCATCCAGCTCAGAACATTTTGCCTTCATTCTCTGTTCTATAGCTGCTTCTATTTCTTGCAGCTTCTCAAGACTGGCCGAAGCATCTCCACCATGTTTCGAGGACTCAGCCTCTTTCTCTTTCCTGGTTCTACTACCACCAGCCTCACCAGCTTCCCTCACGACTGCCCGCATCTCTTCCTTCAACATGTCACGGAAGTCTTGGGATCTGAAGAAGTCTCTCATAACATCAGCTATGCTTGGTGTCTGTTCTGCCATATTCACTCCTTCTCCAGGCTCAAAATCACTGTCACTCTCAACTACCCTTTGTCTCCTAGCTGCCCTCGAAGCTTGGGATCTTGTCCAAGGTCGCTCCAGTGTATTCTGCTTGGAGTAAATAGGAGGTATTAGGGTTGTGAATGAATGACGTGATATGACATGAAAATTAAGGCGTTGAGAATGCTTAAAATGAATGGAATGGGATCATGTATGGAATGATGATACGAATGTTTTCTTTTTATTATCTTTCTTCTTTCGAGGCATTCCAAGAACACCCAATGTTTATGCAAGAACACCCAATGTTTATGCAAAAACGTCACGTGTGGGCCGTCACACGGACAGAACTTCGGTGCCTTTGGGGCACCTAATGAATTTATGAAATGGTCGCGTGTGTACCAGCACACGGACAGAGTTTTGATGCTTTGTAGGTCTATGAGATGATATGAAATGGTCGCATGGGCCGGGCCCGCGGACAAGGTTTTGATGCTTTTGAGCACATGATATGGTGTTATGAGAAAGTCACGTGTAACAGGGACACGGTCAAGGATTCGGCATTCGAGGAACACGAACACCTTTCATGATTTGATGATGTTATGGGCCTATATGTGTACTAATCGGGCACTCGACGAGTACCTTGAATGGTGAACTAATGTCATGAAGTGGTCAGATGTGGACCACAGTGTTATATGATGTTTATGATAGATGGGTGTGATGTCATGAAATGCGTCGTGTAAATTATTACACGAAAATGGGCCTAAGGCCATTGTGGCTTTTATTAAACGAAATGATATTGGTGAGATGGCCGAATGCAATCCGGTGCATTGGCAAAACACGGGTAATTTTGGGTATCCGATATGTTATGAAATGGAGTGGGATGGTTATGATAGGCGTCCTTGAAATGCCCCTTAATTTAATTTAAGTGAAATGTAGTGAATGAACATGTCACACAATATGCAAATGGCTGCACAAAAACGTGGGTTAGGATGCATGACATACATAATGATGTTATGTATGCTATGTGAAAAAATGCTAAACACACAAATTTAATGTTATGGCTGAAAAAGAAAGGGTTAGTATGAATGGCAAACGGATGATTTAAGGTTTTCACACGAAAATAAAATGCACGTGGCTGCATAAAAATGTGGGTTAGTATCACACAAGAATGTTTATGTATGGTATGTCACATGCATGGAAAATGGTGATTATGATATGTTATGCACGCGTAGGTAACAATGGCGATGTGTCACGAAATGGTGAAGAACACATAGCAAGCAAAACGGATTCTTCCAACCTTATTCCTCCAACGCGGTCGGTCTCAAAAATTTCTAACCGAGTTCTAGGTGGGGCTCACTTCGATCACCAGCCGGGGGTGATGAAGGCGCGATTTTATTATTATTATTCACACAATTATTTTGGTATCCTAAGGGAATTCAACTAGAGCTGCCTATATGGGTTCGGTCAAAGTCGGGATAACATCAAGGCTCTCATAGCAAGATATACTCCTCACTTCTCCCCACTCAAGGGTCCTAGCGAAGGGGTTCGTACGAGGCTATGAGTGGTGTTTCGTATTCGTGCCCCTAAGACCAAGAGGAACTTAGGCGACACTTCAACAATCCACCGGGCTATAAAAGGATACCTAAACTAATGCAAAAATGGCTAACTAAAAATGCAAATAAAATACCAAAAGAGAATCATCCACCTTATTTTAATTAGACACTTTTCAGGGTTTGTCAAATTCTTTTAAGTTTTTTGAGAAAAAATTTTTAAGAAATCCCCAGCGGAGTCGCCACTGTGAGCGGACGACGCGTTCTCGACGGGACTCGGGACTCCCTTTCGGAATAGGGCGCCACGATCTCGGGCTGGCCCTTCCCTCGCATGGGGTTTTTATGAATGGAAATCCCGGTTTTGGAAAATAAATGAAATGAATGCATAAAAGAACCGAGACCTAAGTCTCGATGAATATTGTAGAGTCGCCACCCGGCTCAGCTTAACTGGGAAATTCTTAAGGTAGCTGAACCGGACGAACGGTAGCTACACTATCCAGAGATTCGGGTCCGGACAAGTCCCTTAGTTCGTGTCTAATTAAAATAAAATTGGTCAATGTTCAAAGATGGTATTTCAAGATCTAAAGTCAGTTTTATTGAAGTAAATAGACATGCAGCGCGCATACAAAATATTTAATACAAAAATAAGGAAAAGAAATAAATATTAATTGGCTTACAACCAAATCGAATGGAAAAATAAAAACTCTCGCCTCACTTATACAATCGCCTATATACACGAGAATCTAGAAAAATACAACCGCCTAGGATACACGATTAATTCTATTAAATTACATCCAAAATAAAAATAAAAGAAATTAAAACCTGCAAAACAGAGAGTTAGCACAGAATAAGGCACACCACAACTAGGACTCAAATAGACAGAATTGGGAAATCAAGAATTGGGGGCATGCATTTAGGGGATAACCGGGTTGGCTCAGCTAGCCGGCCCGGTTAGACCTGGAAAACATTTTGAAACGTCCCTGTGTCTTGGTTTTTGTGGGAAAATCATTTTTGAAAACAATTATTCCGGTTTACATGCATTTTTATATATTAAGTGAGTCGATTTTCGGGAGAACTGGGTCTCCGTCGTTGAATTGTTCTAAATGCAATTTTACTAGAAATAGAATCTATGGTCGTGAATGCACGCAACAAAATTCATTTTGATGATTTTTGGGGTTTTCTAATTTTTATGGATTTTTAGAAATTTTTTGGGGGTGAAAACGGAATTCTGATTCAGGAAAATAAGTTACAGTCGTGAGACTATAGTTATAGTCGTACGACCATAATCTACAGTCGTGCAACTGTAAACATTCCAGGGTCAGAATCCCGCTGAAATTTATTCGGAATAAACTTGGAAAAAGGGGCTGGAAATCAAGAACACTCGTACGCTATAATTACAGTCGTACGACTGTTCATCAAATCCAAGAACAATCGTCCGACTGTTCTTGATTTCCAGAAACAGAGACACGAAAACAGAGCAAAAAAAAGCAAGAAATACACTTCAATCACCCAGAAAGCAATAAAAAGTGAAAGGAAAGGAATGCCTACCTTTTTTAGAAGCTTATCCAAGTCGATTAGACTCCTGGCGTCACTCCGATCCACAAGAACTTGCAATTTTTCCTTGAATTTTGGGTTGAAAACTTTGTCTTCAAAATCCTCAATTGTCAAGGTTCCTTGCGGTTTTGGTCCGAAACTTGAGTTTGTTAGCAAGGTTAGGTCGTTCCTTTATTAGTTTAATAAGCCTCTTATGTTAGCTTTTCGATTTTTTACAGAAACAGATGTGTTTGCTTTGCTTTTTTTCTCTCTTTCTTTTCTTTATTTCTTTTCCCCTTTTTTCTCAATTCTCTTTCCAAAAAACCACTCACCAGATCGTCATCCCCCTTACAAATCACTTCCGTTTCCCTTTATATCCCATCTCGCCGCCTGATTTCGCTGCAAGAGGGGCGGGTATTAATTTCCCTTCCTTTTGCAGCCCGCAATCCCTGCTGCTTACAGATGCAAGTAGATGTTACAGTCGTACGCCTGTAACATTTTTAAGTATAGTCGCACGACTGTAACACATTGACACGACTGTATATTACGGTCATGTGAAATCTGCTCTCTTTTTTTTTCAATCCGGCGCTCACAAGGACGTCAAGGAAAAGGGATAAAATGACTTTTGGAGTTAGGCTGTCGTATATGCCTTTCGCATAAGGAGGGTGCCAAGGATATGGAATCATTAGACTTTTGGAGTTAAGCGGTCCATATGCCTTTCGCATAATGAGGATGCCAGGGAAAAGGGATAAAATGACTTTTGGAGTAAGGTGGTCGCATATACCTTTCACATAAGGAGGGCGCCAAGGATAAGGAGTCATGAGACTTTTGGAGTCAAGCGGTTCATATGCCTTTCACATAAGAAGGACGCCAGGGAAAAGGGATAAAATGACTTTTTGAGTCAAGCGGTTACATGTGCCTTTCGTATAAGGAGGGCACCAAGGGGTACTCGGGTCATACCCGTGGTTTAGTGAGACTTTTGGAGTCAAGCGGTCATATGTGCCTTTCGCATAAGGAGGGCACCAAGGGGTACTCGCGTCATACCAGTGGTTTAGTGAGACTTTTGGAGTCAAGCAGTCCATGTGCCTTTCGTATAAGGAGGACACCGGGGAAAAGGGATGAAATGACGTTTGGAATCAAATGGTCGTGCATGACCTACCATACAGAGTCATAGTGTTTGTAGGGTACAATTGGTAAAAGCATTTATTCCTTGATCGATAATTTTGAAACAAAAATTTTTGCCCCTTCGATCAAGAATAAATGAGGTAAATATGTTTTGGTTACCTTTTATACTCATGTGGGACTGAATTTGTGAAGTGTGTGATGATCGCATATGACTTGGAATACAAGACACGTCAAAAGTGCAATCTAAATTTCCCGGTTTAAGGCGTGGGAGACCATGATTTGTGAAAAGTGAGATGATCTTGTATGACTTGGCATATGGGATACGTCGGAAATGAATTTTGGATTCCCTTTTAAAGTCGTGGTGGACTGTGATTTATAAGTAGTGAGACGATCTCGTATGACTTGGCACTCGAGATACGTCAAAAATGCAATTATGTGGAGTGAAATAGTGCATAAAATTGTGCTTATAGTGAATTTTTGCAATTTCCTCGAGTATCTGGACGAGGCAGACCGTTGTTGGAAAAATTGGACGTCGATATATTGGTCCTGCAAAATTATTAAAATACTTTCCCATGGGGGAAATTAAATATTCGATGATACAATAGAATTAGAAAGTAAATGAAAAAAAATTAAAATAATGGGGATTTTAGCACTACAGTCGTGCGAGTGTATTACAGTCGTGCGACTGTATCAAAAATATAGTCATACGACTGTAAAACGCCAGGAGAAAAATTAAAAAAGGGTGATTTGCCCTTTCTCCCTCATACCTATTCGCCATTTCTCTTCTATTTTCTCTCAAAAATTTTGATTCCAAACCTCCAAACCCATGAAAGTGTTGAAGAAATTGGGTAAGAAACTGAGGAAGCTCACTCCTGCTCAGATTCGAGGTTCGAGTACAGACACCATCGGTATACGGACCATTTTAGGGTTCGTTTTGGCTCGGATATCCTGATTTTGCTGGAGATGGACTCACATCTCACCTTTCTCCAGGTTAGAACCCAAATTCGAGCTTCGATTTTGAAATTTCTTGAATTTTTCTGTTTGAATTCCCGGTTTAATTTGCATGCTTTTATTACTTTCTGAATGATTTTGTTAAGTAAAATGCATGCTAGGGGTCCCTTATAGTTCATATGAACAAGAATCTAGGAAAAAGGGGTTAGAAAACAGGCAAAACCAAACCCAGAACAAAATTGTCGACCCAGACATGAACACTTGTACGAGTGTAATATGAACACTCGTACGAGTGTAATGTGAACACTGAATGTGCAAGATAGGGAGATATCGGGTTGCGGGAATCTTTCCTTGCCCCTAGTTTGGTGAGGACATCTCCCCGAGACTGTGAAGGCATGCGTCAAAGGTCTCGGTCTGGAGGCTTGCATTCTTTCTTTGCCGGAGGGCACACCGCATACGACTCATGCTGTGATGATAGCCCTGTGCGAGAGGTGGGTCTGCACCACCAACACCTTCCATCTGCCCATTGGCAAGATTACAGTTACGCCTTCGGACTTCACCTGGATCACCGGATTCAGCTTTGGTGGGATCCCGATTCGGTTCAATTGCTTTCTATCCCCGACAACCATTAGTGTATGATTACATTAGCCGGCTGATCGGCTATACTCCCGATAAAGGGAAGGTCTTCTGTTCTTTGGTGCAGACATACTAGGCTACCCGCCCAAACCCATCCGAGGAGGATGTGGAACGATACACCTAGGCCTACGTGCTCATCCTATTGTCTTGCACATTCTTCCCTACTGGACATAGTACGTGCAACCTGAATCTGTTACCGTCCTTGGTCGATTTGATCGTCTTCACGACGTTGGACTGGGTTTGAGCTGGGCTGGGCTAGCTGTATTATGCGTTAGACCTGTACACCAAGGGGAGGCAGCAGGAGATCCTATGTTTCTAGCTTGGACTTTTGGTATTACCCTCCTCTTTTTCCTTTCCCTTTTCTTTTTTTTTTCTTTAACTTTATTTTATTGACTGAAGATTTGGGTGTTTGAGCGCGATATTCTGGAGCAGCTAGCTCTGAGGGATGTGCAGGGAGAGGAGTACCCTACTGTCCTGCGTACTTCGACGCAAGGATGGTAGGGCATCGGCCGTAATTTGCTGGAGATCTAGTAGGGTCTTCGAAGCGTCTCCTGGGAGAGGGTAAGCAAATTAATTTCATTGGTCAATAAACTTTTACTTCAGTATTTACTTACTTATGATTGAATGTTTTCTTCTTTGATTATGTTTTTGTAGCTTGATCACTCCCCATGGCTCAATCAAGGAGTTTAGCCTCCTGCTGTGCAGGCATCCTTGTAATTTGACAACCGTCGGTTCGTCATGGAGTGTCCCATGTCTCAGGAGTGGTGCTTGGGTGAGCGTCTCTGCCTTTCGGACCATGTGGACAGCCCTGCCAGGTGGGCAGTTCCTACACCACTTTCGCACACCCTATTTTAGCCCCACTAGTCGGAGCCTACTAAGCACCTGGATATCTATGGGGATGGACTATCGACTCTGTCGAGGGCGACTATCTAGCTTTCATCCGAGAGTCCCTACTGCCAGTCCGACTCAATACGCCGGTGGCTCCTTCCCATTAGGTATTTTCTATAAATTGTTCCTTTATTGTTCGGATTTGATTTTCAGTGTCTAATATCCCTTCAATTGTAGGTCAAGAGGTGGAGAGGGTCGAGCTCTACTCGGTAGTCTATCCCAGAAGATGAGGACACCGAGGCCACTACTACAGGAGGGTCTACTCCTACTCAGGATAGGAGACACCCTGTACATTCTGCTAGTGCTGCAGCATCTACTTCCCAGGTTACCGGGGTAGTGGAGGGTCGGTTGGTGACGCGGCTAAGGATGAGCTTCAGTCTAATAGGGTTAAATGGTAGATATGCTATTAGGGAGCTACCCCCTTATCAGGACCATCAGATCATATCACCTCGGAGCACACTACTCATGTAAGTCTTTTGCCTGTTTTGTCATTTCTTTATTTCCTTCCCTTTTCTTGTACTGCTTTTAACTTTTAGATGTCTTTTTTATTTCTTCTTCTTCTTTTTTCACAGATTCCTCGGGCTCAGGTGCAGGACATGGTTTAGCGGTACTTGGGCATGAAGCCCTTCGTGACTCAAGAGAATGCCGCCTGGGTGGTAAGTATTCTACAATCCCTACATTTTCACATGATTTATGTAATGCATGAATAAATGTGTATGTATGCATGTTAATTTGTATTATCGTTTTGCTATCTCGGGTGCAGATGTTGCAGGAGAATGCTAGGCAGACGGCAATTTTTGAGGCTCGAGCCCTGCCTGCGACACACGAGTTGACTCGAGTACGAGCTGATTATCAGGCTCAGTTAAGCAAGATGCAGGCCGACTATGATGTGTATAGAGCGGCGCATCTGAGTGAGTCAGAGTCTTCCAAGGAAGAGAGATATGAGGGTTAGATTAGGGCTCTTTATATTCTGTACTGAACTTTTGCACATTACATTCTGACTATGTATTACTAACATGAACCTCATTTTCATTATCATGGCCTTCGGATCCAATCCATTGATACATTCCTGTCGTGAAATGGTATAGAGGGAGAGCCCTTTGTTGGCTACTGCAAGTGTTGGTTTTCCTCGGACATAGCATGCTCAGATGCAATGACCTACTGATGGATCTTTATATGTAATGGCACAATGTGTGCAATATGAACATCTAAGAAGAAAATCAAACATGCATAATATCATTATGATGACATCATAATAAGCACAATAGGGAAATTAGAAGTGACTTGGACTCTGAACATCACCCTCTCTTATTACCAACACGTCTTTTCAGTTTTCCATGTCAGAAATTTTCTCTTTGTAATAACTTGCTTCAAATCTGAAGATTTTTATGTAATCCGACAATTCCGCGTGAGTTGTCCAGCTAAGTTGATTTGTTTGTATTGGTTTGTCTTAGGATTGGAAAGTGTGCCTTGACATATTCATTAAAGGTTACAAGAACATTGCCCCTGATGATACCAAAATGGTTTGGCCTTTACCTGTTCCTAGCATTAGGAACTTGTATTTGGATGTAAAACACTTCGTCAGACATGGTTTGCTGTGTGATGTAACCCGCATGTGGAAATTTATATGCAATGACATGACGTATGCCTATTAAATATAAAAATAGAATATAAAATGTCCATGATATAATGAATATGGATGCATCAGGAAAATTCAAACTGTGGCTCTGGTTTTGATTCATGCCTATTCGTGTTACTAACGTGTCCTTTCGGTTTTCCACGTAAGAGATTTTTTTCTTTTTCCCTTTTTTTTTAAAGTATCCATGTGGACTGATTTATGTTGTTTCAATGTCTTTCATTATTTGGTTTTCCTCTTTGTGAGATTCGTTCTTTGGATCTTTTCAACTATCCCTTTGAGGTAATTCCGAATTTACTTTGAAGATATTTCATTTGTTGCTCTACCAACTTGGCATACATAGAACTCTGTTTCTCGAGCAATTGTCGGAATTTGAGTGATAATCACTCCTTCATTTTCTACCCCTAGCTGAGGGAGTCGTACGATGATCCCTTGATTTCTGGTGCCTAGATGTCAAATTGTCCTTGCATTCTTTTCATTATCTGCATCCTGCCTTGGACCCCAATGGTTTTACATTGGGCATATGCAATTGTCTTAGGTTATGCCCTTTGTGGCGAAAAGAGAAAAGTGGATGAGACAATGTGTATGACATTATTCCAGGTTTGAGTTTATGAAGGGAATGGGTTAATGGAATGATGTGGATGACATAGTCCTGTAACTTAGGCATAAGAAGAAATTGGCTTCCTCTTTTTTTTTTTAAGGAATCATGATGGAAGCTGTTGGGATTCTCATATATTGAAGAAGCATGGTCGATTTAAGGTATGAGTTGGATATGACTTTGATAGGGAATTGAGGCTGCAAATCTGGATGCCATTGGGGTCAAGATCCGTTAAGCCTTAAAAGTAAGAACTTCGAACGGCGTGTCGATCAATCACATAAATTTATCTTCCACTGGCACTGGTTGAATGATCTATCGGGATACCACCCTCTTTTGTTTCTTTAAATACTCAAGAAAGAAACCCGATCAAAGCCAGACCCACCTTTTGGTTTTCCTGTTGCATTTAAATTCATGCATGTCATGTGTGTTTAATAAGCCTTTTTGGATAAACGATGCATGCGTAATGTTATGTACACATGAATGTCATACGAACAAGATAATACATGCATTACAACCATGAACTACTTCAGGGTTTTACCACGTGATGGGTAATGAAGGTTATTTGAATTTCTCACAGGTTGGAGGTTTCCACGAATTTAGAGTTTGGATTTGGAGTTTTGGTGCGGGGTACCTTCTCGGATAGGGAATAAGGCTTGAAGTTTCATTTTGGAGTTTGATTTTATGGTTTAGCAGTAGCTTTTGGCTTGGAATGGTTTAGGTATTATGTGCGCTGCTTAAATTGAAACTCTAGAGTGGGGTTGATAGCATCTCGAATTGTGACTTATAAGGATTAATGATCTTGATTAATGAATGATTCAGCAGAGACAATGCCATTCCATATTTACTTGTCTCACAAACTCACTTTTCAAGAGAGAATTTAATCAAAGCTAGATTCATTTTCAGGCTCCCTGTTGTACTTAGATCGATGTCATGCATCTTAATATTATGTGTGTTGGATATGTCTTTTCAAATGATCAAATGCATGCATAATGCCATGTACATACAAACATCATATGAGTAAGAAGATAACAAACTGTATTACATTCAAAATAAGTTGTTCTAGGGTTCAACATTAGTGTAATACACCTTACAAACAAAATGAGTTCCCTATAAGAAGGACATCTTCAAAAGGTGTTGATCATATAGAATCTGATTATTTTTTGATTAGTTACCATTTCAGCTTCAGTGCCATCACCTTACTTTTATCAAATAAGACCTTGTAGTTCTTCATCACGCTCTTTTCCTAGAGAAGTTTGAGGAGTTTCCTTGGCAGCTTCTTTGATTGTCCCGGAACGTCCATCAAATTCAGATGAGATTTTCAATTTTCGTTTGTCGATTAGCTTCTAAATCTCATCTCTCAAACATAAGCAATTGTTGGTCCGATGGCCTCTAGTCATATGATAATTGTAGAAATTACTCTTATGTAGCAGACCCTTCTTTCTACATTTGAAAAATAGTTTGCCTAATAAGTCGGCCCATGGAGAGATGCCTTTTTCGCTACCCTTGGTAGGTGGGCTTCGGGTATGTTGTAGAATGGAGTCGGTTTTGACACTGGTCTTGAGGGGCTCCTTCAATTCTAATTCATTGGTCAACCCTTGAACATCCTTTTGGAAGATCTGATCCAGAGAAACTGTCTCGGGGGATATCATATGATTCCTTTGGCTTTTGATCTGAGTAAGGTGCGCATGAGAGACTACTACAACACCTTCTTCTTGATAACTTATGAATTCCATTGATTCAAGAAGGAATAACAGTCGTGCTACAGCCCTCACAGTGATTAGGGGTGATTCCACACCCATGTTTGGACCTAGTAGACCCAAGTCTTGATAAGAGGACTTTTCTAGGTGTTGGGAATGGGTATCAGGAACTTGGGCATTTTGCTTCTTTCTAGCATTGTCATTGGCATTTGTACTTGCCATACCGCCTATTTTTTCTTCAAGCTCTGCCACTTTTGCTGCCAATTTGGCACACTTTGCCATCAGCCTTTCTACTTTGCCAAAGTGATCCCCTACCATTTTTCTTAGCACCGCTGCCACTTCTTCTCTAACTGCCTTTTGAAATCGTGATGAAGCGATGTAGTCTTCCACAACATCTATCATGCTATTAATGTTCATCGAGCTAGCCATCTCATCCTTATGAACTTTTGATCAAATATTGACTCCTTCTGCCAAATTTGACTCTGATCCCAACAATACTGTAAGCCCAAATTCACCATTTTCTGATTTTGACTTTGGTGGTTGAACTGATTGATGACTTTGGTGGTTGAACTTATTGATGGCTTCTCACCCCTGGATAAGGACACCTGTTAGTGTCGACGGGCATATGTATGAAATATATTAAATAGAGGATGATGTATGCATGAGTGCATGATATGATGCATGCATGGGGAACAACATGAATGAGATAAACTACCTGGTGATAAGTATGTATGAATGATGAGTTGTACATACGATGCCATGTAATGTTATGTCATGTTATATTCTTCTGAGCCACCCACATAGATGCAAAATCATGCACGGAAATGCATAAACATAATGAATGCTGCTGACATGGTCACAGGCTAAGGCAATGTATGACGTATAAATATGCACCAAGTGGATAAAATGACACGCAAGGTGTCCACGGATCGAAGCAAGATGATACCTATGAAGGAAATTGAAATAAAGTGCATAATTTTACACCCAGGGAATAAAATGACATGCGGGGTGTCCACAAATCAAAGTAAGATGATACTTGAGAAAGACATCGAAATAAGGTGCATAATTATACACCCAGGGAATAGAATGACACGTGGGGTGTCCACGGATCGAAGTAAGATGATACTGTTGGATATGCCTTAGTCCTGAGGCATTGGTTCTTGTATTTGTATTATACATTTGTACAATGTTATTGGATTTAATGTATCATACAGTTAGTGTCATAGAATAAAGGCATTAATCTATTTATTATATATCTTGTGCTATGTTTTATATAGAGTATCCAATGGACATATCCATATCCATGTTGACAAGTGTAGTAAGACCAGGGATGGGGAAAATGATATGACCACAAAGTAATCTGTAGTCTGTTCCAATCATGGGAATGAATGGACTAAAGGCTATAATTAGCTTGGTAAGATGGCGGTGTCTTACCGGCCATTGGACATGGGATGTCAACCAAGTTAATAGTGTTAGAGATTGTGCCCTAAGCCAATGTTGGATTATGTAAACAATCTTCTTAAGTCATTAATAAAGACTTATTTTATCATATATATTTGTATGTTAGTATTTATGATAATGTATCCATGAATTAATTGTGTAATTCTAAATTTCCCTAGTCGATTGTTATTATGGGAATAATAACAAACTAAGACTAGTGTGAGTGATAATGGATATTCATAAGATGAATATAGTGTATACAGATACAGATTATACTCACGGGCAATGTGTTAGAGAACATGTTGCTGGAGACCCACTATAAGATCAAGTTCATGGTCACGTGTCACAACTGATCTTGATTATAGTAGTGTCATCAGCTGATTCCTTTGACCTGAGGTCACCATGGATTCCGGGATGAATTCATGTTGTGCTTTGACGCAGTCAAACGCTGCTTGTAACAGAGTAGTTATAAAGGCTGTGGTTGGGTACAATATGACTCATGCTTAGGGATGTGAGTGACAGATATGGGATTTTGTCCCTCTCTAACAAGAGAGCGATATCACTGGGCCCCTCGATAAGTAAGACTGTTAAATGCATGGCCGTGCTCAAATAATTGATAAGAGTATCAATTGATTTGTCTGAACAGTTTATTTTGAGATCGAGAAAGCATATGATTAATTATATAAGATTGACAAGTGTACCATGTCTTATAATTAATCTTGATATCAAAGAGACAAAAGGGAATATGACATTCTATAAATAGGTATTGGATCATTCCAATCATATTAATTGGGTAGTCGTAATGGCTTGCTAAAGTCCGCTTGTGACCTATAAGGACATTATGGTAATTTCCTTATTGCCAATTAATATGATCCTATGGGGTCACACACAAGAGCAAAATGAAGTTCATCTTATCGGGTATAAATTATTATTGGATAATAATTTATGAATGAGAAAGAGAATAAATATATATAGTGATATATATTTATGTATGTATATATACATATTAATGTAATTAATATTGCATAAAGTATGCTACATATTATAATTAAATTATATGGAGATATAATTAATTATAATATTATATATACATATATGTATCATGGAGAATTGAATTGATTTAATATTAATTGAGAATTAATATTAAATTGTGTGGGTTAATATATAATTATAACTAATAGGTGTATTAGGTTATAATTATAATTAACTAAATAGGGTTTATATTTAAGGAAATAAAAACCTGAAAACCTAATTGCTCCATAAGTTAAGAAGCAGATTTCGGCCAGCCACCACAAGCCAAGTGAACCAGCCGAAACTCTCCTCCAAAAAGAAAAGGGAAAATCTGATTTTCTGCTCTCTCTTCTCTCGTTCGAAGAATTGTTCTTAAAATCCGGCGCTAGCACGCGGTGGACGTATTGCTCCGTGTGGATCAACCGTAGAGGGAAGCTATTTTGGTTCCTGCTTGATTCAATCTTCAAAGAATTAAGGTAATTCTTTAACCCTCCTTCCGATTCAATGCGATGTACATGGGTCCTTGGTGGGGATTAATCTTTTATCCGCTGCGTTTTATGTTTGTTTAGTGCGATTAATTCCCCAACAGTGGTATCAGAGCCACTTGTGCATTGATTGAATTGGATTTGTTATTTTGATTAGATCAAAATTGCATGTTAGGGTTATATGTTTTTGATTTAGGGTTCTTTGTTATTGTGAATAACGTTTGGAATTGATTTGGGAATTGTTGTTTTGAACAAATTGACGCAGAATTGTTTTTCAGTGCAGAACACGCCGGCGTGCAGGCACTGCATGCCGTGCAAACGTGTGTTGCACGGCGTGTACTGGTTTTGCACGGCGTGTAGTCGGAAATCGTTTTCGTAAGCTGAGAATCAGTGCATAACTCGCCGGCGTGCAAGTGTTGCACGCCGTGCATATGTGTGTTGCACGCCGTGTACTGGTTTTGCACGGCGTGCAACCGGAAATTTCTCATGTGCGCTGAGTAACAGCGAGGAACACGGCCGCGTGCAAGTGTTGCACGCTGTGCAAACCGGTTTTGCACGCCGTGTTCCCTTAGTGCTGCAATGTAGAAATTGTCTTCTATACCTTTTCTTCTCAAATCAATTTCTTTTAAATACAATAAGATTGTGTTTAGTTTTTGAACCCTAAATCTTGTAGATGTAAAATTATTGTGATAATTTTATGCATGGTGTTGTGGTATGGTTTTGGACCCTGTGGATGTTTTTGTTTTCCTTTGGTTTTGGTGGATGTAAAGTTTTATAAATACGGCCTGCGAGTCGTTTGTATTTATGTAATCTTATTTTCTAGATAAATTGTATAGGATGCAATTTATTGTTTGTAAATCTTATTTTACTAGAAAATTGTATAGGATACAATTTTGTTAAATATGTAAATCCATGAGATGATGCCAAGGAACAAAGACGTGAAGACGGATCCAAGGGGTGCGGCTGTGCTGTGACCATGCGATGGTTGCAACCACCTAGGAAATGACCTGTTGATTTTCATATTGGCCTATGAAAATCAATGTAGATAAAACCATACCATAACACGGTTTTTCGAGTCTATTGCATGTTTTATATTTTGATGCCATGTGATGCCATGCCTAGTATGAAATATGCATGCTAGATGAATGTATGACATTGGATGCCATGCTAGGATTAATGTTAACTTGGAAAGTTTAATATTAATGCCATGTTTTGTATATGATAAAATTCTAATCACGGGATTTATAAACCCTAAATAAACTTATGAAGTTTATATTTTTGCCACCCAATTACGTATAACACTTGTCAAGTACTATGTTCGCATCATGGTATACCGCCAGGGCGGGTACGCATGTTGTGACCTTAGCGAAGCAATAATATGAGAAAAGGTGATTCTCATTGTGTTGTAATTGGTTTAACTAAAGGGTTAATCAAAAAGGTGTTTGAGCCCGAGGCAAGGATGAGATGAGTAACATACAAATTAAATATGATATATGATATCATGCATCTCATAAATTAAAAGAGTTACATAATGATGTAATTGACATGGTGATGTCTACCGAAATTATATTTAATCATAGGGACATGCCAAAGCAGTGCTATGGTTAAGTATGGATTTTGGGTCTTTCACCCACTTAAATATTTTAAAGGGTTTTATAATTTTAGTGGGAGCTATATTCTCTTATGTAATTAACTTTGCATATATATTTTCTGTTGTAGATAAATGGCCAACACAAGCAATCCCGGTTCTATTCGATCTATCCTTGAGAAGGATAAACTGAATGGAACAAATTACCTAGACTGGTATCGCAACTTGAGAATTGTTCTCAAGCAAGAGCGAAAGCTATATGTTCTGGATGGGCCTTTGCCCGCTAACCCTCCACCCACCACAGCTTCAAGAGCTGAAAGGGATGCTTTCCACAAGCATCAAAATGATCAGATTGATGTACAGTGCCTGATGCTCGCATCAATGATTCCGGAACTTCAGAAGGATCTGGAAACATTTGAGGCATATGAGATGTCTCAAGAGCTTAAGGAAATGTTCCAAAAGCAAGCGAGAAGGGAAAGGTATGAGACCTTGAGATCTTTGGTTGGGTGCAAGATGACCGAAGGGAGTTCGGTTAGTGCCCATGTTCTGAAGATGAAAGGGTACATTGATCAGTTGGAGAGGCTTGGTTCGCCACTCAGACCTGAGTTGGCAACGGATTTGATCCTTAATTCTCTTCCCGAGAGTTACTCCCATTTTGTCATGAATTATCACATGAATGATATGGAAAAAACGGTCAGCGAACTGCATGGGATGCTGAAAAACGCTGAAGTAACTATAAAAGAGAAGCCAAGCTCCAAAGGGATCCATATGGTGCAAAAGGGTAGGATCCAGAAGAAGAGGGGTAAAGCAAACAAACCCAAAGAGTTTGGGAAGGATGCAAAGAAGCCCAAAGCTGTTACCAAGGCAAAGCCTCCAAAGGAAGGCGCATGCCATTTCTGCAATCAGCCTGGTCATTGGCGCAGAAATTGCAAGCTTTATTTGGAGGACTTGAGGAAGAAGAGAGGCGGTGAGACCGCTAATCAAGGTATTCATGTTATTGAAATACTTCATTCTACTTCTGTTTCTACTTCGTGGGTATTAGATACCGGTTGTGGTTCTCACATTTGTATGAATGTGCAGGGGCTTAGAGGAAGTAGAAAGCTCAAGAAGGGCGAGGTAGAATTCCATGTGGCGAATGGAGCTAGAGTTGCTGCTTATGAAGTCGGTCGCTACGAGCTCAAGTTGCCAAGTGGACTTGTTCTCCTTTTGAATAATTGTTATTTTGTTCCTAATTTGTCTAGGAACATCATTTCTATTTCATGTTTGGACAAGGAAGGATTTAAATGTGTTATTGAGAATAATCACTTATTGCTTTTCAATAAAGACTTGTTTTATGCAAATGCGGATTTACATGATGGTCTTTATTTGTTGAACCTTAGTGAAGGTTATAATGAGCATGTATATAACATAAATACCAAAAGGATAAGAACAAATGTTGTGAATCCTACTTATCTCTAGCACTGTCGTCTAGGACACATTAATGAGAAACGCATTTCAAAACTCCATAAAGATGGAATTTTGGGTCTAGATGTTTTTGAAACATATGACACTTGCGAGTCTTGTTTAATGGGTAAGATGACCAAGAGTCCCTTTACTGGTCACAGTGAAAGGGCTAGTGACTTATTAGAACTCATACATACAGATGTATGTGGGCCTATGAGCACAACTGCTAGAGGTGGTTTTCAATACTTCATCACGTTCACTGATGATTTCAGTAGATATGGTTATCTATATCTAATGAAGCATAAGTCGGAATCCTTTGAAATGTTCAAAGCCTTCCAAAATGAAGTACAAAACCAACTTGGCAAGACAATTAAAGCACTTAGATCTGATCGAGGTGGTGAATATTTGAGCCAAGACTTTGACGATCATCTTAGAAAGTGTGGGATTGTCTCACAACTAACTCCTCCTGGTACACCACAGTGGAATGGTGTGTCTGAGAGGAGGAACCGTACTTTATTGGATATGGTTCGGTCGATGATGAGTCAAACAAATCTTCCTCCATCCCTTTGGGGATATGCACTTGAAACAGCGGCATTCACACTGAACCGAGTTCCATCAAAAGCAGTTGAAAAGACACCATATGAGATATGGATTGGTAAGAAACCAAATTTGTCTTTTCTCAAGATTTGGGGATGCGAAGCCTATGTGAAATATTTGATTTCAGACAAGTTATCACCAAAATCTGTGAAATGCAATTTTGTTGGTTATCCAAAAGAAACTAAAGGTTATTTCTTTTACAATCCTAGTGAAAACAAAGTGTTTGTTGCTAAGGGTGGTACATTCCTGGAAAAAGAGTTTATTTCCAAAGGAATCAGTGGGAGTAAAGTACACCTACAAGAAAATATGGATAACCAAGTTGAAAGTGAGTTTCAAATGGAACAACCTGATTCACAAGAAGTTGTTGAGTCAGAACCAGTAACACAAGTCCAACGTAGATCAAGTAGAGTTCGTCATGAGCCCGAGAGATATGGATTTCTCGTCACGAATGAAAATGATCTGATTCTGTTAGAAGAGAATGAACCTTCCACGTACATGGAAGCTGTCTCTAATTCAGAATCTGAAAAATGGCTTGATGCTATGAAGTCAGAAATTCAATCCATGGACGACAACAAAGTATGGACTTTGGTTGATCTCCCAAAGGGTGCTAAAGCAATAGGGCACAAATGGGTTTTCAAGTTGAAAACGGACATGGATGGGAATATTCAGACTTATAAAGCAAGGTTAGTGGCAAAGGGTTACCGACAAGTTCATGGTATAGACTATGACGAAACCTTTTCGCCAGTAGCTATGATCAAGTCCATCAGAATTCTTGTTGCCATAGCAGCATATTATGACTATGAAATATGGCAAATGGATGTCAAAACAGCTTTCCTAAATGGAAACCTTGTTGAGGATGTGTACATGACACAGCCTGAAGGTTTTGTCGATCCAAAGAATCCTGATAAAGTATGCAAGCTTCAAAAGGCCATTTATGGTTTGAAGCAAGCATCAAGAAGTTGGAATCATTGTTTTGATGAATCAGTCAAAAAGTTTGGCTTCATCAAAAACGAAGATGAGCCTTGTGTGTACAAGAAGTTCAGTGGGAGTAATATAGTTTTCCTAGTTCTATATGTCGATGACATATTGATAATAGGAAATCACATTCCTACCTTGCAAGAAGTAAAATCTTGGCTAGGAAAGTGTTTTTCTATGAAAGACTTGGGTGAGGCAGCCTACATTCTTGGAATAAAGATCTATAGAGATAGATCTAAGAGATTGATAGGCTTGAGCCAGAGTACATACATTGACAAAATACTGAAAAGGTTCAGTATGGATCAATCAAAGAAAGGAAATGTTCCTATTGGGCAAGGGATAAAGCTTAGTCGTAAGCAATGTCCTGTGACAGTTGAAGAACGTCAACGCATGAATAAGATTCCTTATGCGTCAGCTATAGGATCTATCATGTATGCCATGGTATGTACTCGGCCAGATGTCTCTTTTGCTTTGAGCATGACAAGTAGATATCAGTCTGATCCAGGTGATAGTCACTAGACTGCTGTCAAGAGTATTCTTAAGTACTTGAGAAGAACTAAAGATACATTCTTGATATATGGAGGCTCGGACGAAGATCTTGTTGTAAATGGTTACACGGATGCAAGTTTCCAAACTGATCAAGATCAGATGCAGTCACAGTCTGGGTATGTGTTCATTCTGAATGGAGGTGCGATAAGTTGGAAGAGTTCTAAGCAAAGCACGATAGCTGCATCTACAACAGAAGCCGAGTATATTGCTGCATCAGATGCAGCCCAAGAGGCTGTTTGGATCAAGAAGTTCATCGAAGAACTTGGTGTCGTTCCTAGCATAGTGAATCCTGTGAGCCTCTTGTGTGACAACAATGGGGCAATATCACTTGCTAAGGAACCTAGTGTGTCACAGAAATCCAAACATATACTTCGGCGTTTTCACTACATAAGAGAAGTCATCTCAAGAGGAGATGTGAAGATATGCAAAGTTGCGTCTGAAGACAATGTTGCCGATCCACTAACAAAAGCTCTTTCACAAGCTGTACATGATGGTCATGCTAGGTCCATGGGTATTAGATACATTTGAAGATTGGACTTAGGGCAAGTGGGAGATTGTTAGAGATTGTGCCCTAAGCCAATGTTGGATTATGTAAACAATCTTCTTAAGTCATTAATAAAGACTTATTTTATCATATATATTTGTATGTTAGTATTTATGATAATGTATCCATGAATTAATTGTGTAATTCTAAATTTCCCTAGTCGATTGTTATTATGGGAATAATAACAAACTAAGACTAGTGTGAGTGATAATGGATATTCATAAGATGAATATAGTGTATACAGATACAGATTATACTCACGGGCAATGTGTTAGAGAACATGTTGCTGGAGACCCACTATAAGATCAAGTTCATGGTCACGTGTCACAACTGATCTTGATTATAGTAGTGTCATCAGCTGATTCCTTTGACCTGAGGTCACCATGGATTCCGGGATGAATTCATGTTGTGCTTTGACGCAGTCAAACGCTGCTTGTAACAGAGTAGTTATAAAGGCTGTGGTTGGGTACAATATGACTCATGCTTAGGGATGTGAGTGACAGATATGGGATTTTGTCCCTCTCTAACAAGAGAGCGATATCACTGGGCCCCTCGATAAGTAAGACTGTTAAATGCATGGCCGTGCTCAAATAATTGATAAGAGTATCAATTGATTTGTCTGAACAGTTTATTTTGAGATCGAGAAAGCATATGATTAATTATATAAGATTGACAAGTGTACCATGTCTTATAATTAATCTTGATATCAAAGAGACAAAAGGGAATATGACATTCTATAAATAGGTATTGGATCATTCCAATCATATTAATTGGGTAGTCGTAATGGCTTGCTAAAGTCCGCTTGTGACCTATAAGGACATTATGGTAATTTCCTTATTGCCAATTAATATGATCCTATGGGGTCACACACAAGAGCAAAATGAAGTTCATCTTATCGGGTATAAATTATTATTGGATAATAATTTATGAATGAGAAAGAGAATAAATATATATAGTGATATATATTTATGTATGTATATATACATATTAATGTAATTAATATTGCATAAAGTATGCTACATATTATAATTAAATTATATGGAGATATAATTAATTATAATATTATATATACATATATGTATCATGGAGAATTGAATTGATTTAATATTAATTGAGAATTAATATTAAATTGTGTGGGTTAATATATAATTATAACTAATAGGTGTATTAGGTTATAATTATAATTAACTAAATAGGGTTTATATTTAAGGAAATAAAAACCTGAAAACCTAATTGCTCCATAAGTTAAGAAGCAGATTTCGGCCAGCCACCACAAGCCAAGTGAACCAGCCGAAACTCTCCTCCAAAAAGAAAAGGGAAAATCTGATTTTCTGCTCTCTCTTCTCTCGTTCGAAGAATTGTTCTTAAAATCCGGCGCTAGCACGCGGTGGACGTATTGCTCCGTGTGGATCAACCGTAGAGGGAAGCTATTTTGGTTCCTGCTTGATTCAATCTTCAAAGAATTAAGGTAATTCTTTAACCCTCCTTCCGATTCAATGCGATGTACATGGGTCCTTGGTGGGGATTAATCTTTTATCCGCTGCGTTTTATGTTTGTTTTGTGCGATTAATTCCCCAACAAATAGGTACATACAAAAAGGCATGGTACTGGATAGATCCACTAAACGAGATATCCACGTGGTATAGTATCACAAGTGATTCTCATGTAGTACTTGTATGAATCCTTTGACCTGACCATATGATGGTGCTGTATGTGAAGTGGCATACTTTGGTGTATGCTTAAAGGGTTTGTAACAGGGTGCCAAGTATGGGTACGTTCGGGTATGTTAGTGAACATGGCAATGCTATGGATATGCAGAAGGGAATGTCACTTAATAGTCCAATGAGAAGATATCAACCGGCCACTTGATGAATGCATGATAAGAGTGTGGCCACACCCAAATAAGTTGGAACTTGTTTGTGAGCATTAGTTCATTCGGGATCAAGTATTTATCAGGACACAAAAGAGGGTGATCAATCCATGCCTTTGTGTTGGACACTGATATCAATAACATGGGATATAAGAGTTTAAACTACAGAGTTACGATTACAGTTAGACTGCTATCTCCGTCTTAATTGGGGCTGCAGTGGCTTGCTAGAGCCCGCCTGCAATCTGTAGGCCATAGGCCCACTACCAACATAAAGACGGGCCCACAAGATTATACACATTGAACGTCTGAGGTTGAACTAAAATGATCAACTGTATACTTGGAGTATACGTATTGGAGAGAGAGAATTTCGTTAATTATATTATATAGATCAATTGGATTGATCAAAATAATATAATAATATTTGTATTGGCCTTCTTATAATCAATTCATGAGATTATTTCCTAGATAGAAATACTTTACATGTATAGGTTTACATGTGTTTAATTTTATGAAAGTCTAATGTAATTCCTCGGTTAAATTAATTGGCCAAATTAATTTTAATTTAAATGTATGTAATATATTATATGGTATAATATATAAACATACAGGTTAAATTAAAGTTACATTTGAAATTAAATAGGATCAAAGGAATTGATACAGACTTGGGCTTAAAAGGGAGAAAGCCCATATAAAATTAAAAGAGAATTGGACCTAGAGTTAAAAACTCTTGAAGAAATTTGGCCAAGGTATGAAAAAATAGCAGAATTTTCCAGCCACCTTTTCTCTCTTTTCGGTTGTTCGAATCACTAGCACGGGGTTCGAGTTCGATAGCTGTTCATGTACGAGAACGTGGAGGAAGTCCGTATTGATTTCTACAGCCATCTCTTGTAGAGATATTCTGGTGAGAAACTAATCTTCCTCAATTTTAATTTTGGTTTTGATTTCCATGTCATTTGCTCCTGGCATGGATTTGAGGAAATCAACGCGTTCTTCTGCTTTATCGGTTGATTTTCGGTGAAAAATCCCAACAGATACTTGCAAAGGACATTGAAATAAGGTGCATAATTATACACCCAGGGAATAGAACGACATGCAGGGTGCCCACGGATTGAAGCAAGATGATAATTGCGAAGGACATTGAAATAAGGTGCATAACTATACACCTAGGGAATAGAAAGACATGCGGGGTGTTCACGGATTGAAGCAAAATGAACTTATGAAGGACATTGAAATAAGGTGCATAATTATACACCTAGTGAATAGAATGACACGCGGGGTGTCCACGGATCGAAGCAAGATGATACTTGCAAAGGACATTGAAATAAGGTGCTAGATAGAATCCGATACTCAAGCTTCAGCACCTTTGGGGTACTTGATGATTGGTAAGCAATCATGGGAGCATGTGTATGTCACACGGACTATGCTATGGATGTGTACATGTGCATGGCACATAGATGGAATTTCGATGCTCAGGAGCACCTAATGAGATTATACGTGGATGTGTTATAGGGTGTACATGTGAGTGGCACACAGACGGAGTTTCGAGGCTCGGGGAGTACCTTAGGCGTTTATGTCATGATATGAGATGAAATGAACTTGTGTTTGGTACACGGGCAGAGTTTCAGTGCTCGGCAAGCACCTTGGGTTTTTACGTTGTGATATGAGATGAAATGAACGTGTGCTTGGCACACAGGTAGAGTTTCAGCGCTCGGGGAGCACCTTGGGTTTTTACGTTCTGATATGAGATGAAATGAATGCGTGCTTAGTACACGGGCAGAGTTTCGGTGCCCGGGGAGCACTTTGGGTTTTTTCGTTGTGATATGATATGAAATGAATGCGTGCTTGGCACATAGGCAGAGTTTCGACGCTTGAGGAGCACCTTGGGTTTTTATGTTGTGATATGAGATGAAATGAACACGTGCTTCGCACATGGGCAGAGTTTCGACGCTTTAGGAGCACTTTGGGTTTTTATGTCATGATATGAGATGAAATGAATGCGTGCTTAGCACATGCGGAGAGTTTCGGCACTCGGGGAGCACCTTGGGTTTTTACATTGTGATATGAGATGAAATGAACGCCTGCTTGGTACACGGGCAGAGTTTCAATATTTGGGGAGTACCTTAGGTTTTTATGTCGTAATATGATGAAATGAACATGTACTTGGTACACAGGTGGAATTTCGGTGCTCGGGAAGTACTTTGGGTTTTTATGTCGTGATATGAGATGAAATGAATGCATGCTTGGCAAAAGGGCAGAATTTCAGTGCTCGAGGAGCACCTTAGGTTTGTATGTCATGATATGAGATGAAATGAATGCGTGCTTGGCACACAGGCAGAATTTAGGTGCTCAGGGAGCACCTTGGGGTACATAATGTATGGGATTTTTTTGCATTCGTGGAACACATATGTATGAAGTGGAATTTTCGGCGCTCGTGGAGCGTCTAAATGATTTGATGTATAAAATGAAAGTTTTCAGCACTCGTGGAGCACCTAAATGGATTGATGTGCGAAATGAAGTTTTCGGTGCTCGTGGAGCACCTAAATGGATTGATATATGAAGTGAAGTCTTCGGTGCTCGTGGAGCACCTAAACAGTTTCCTACTTTAGTAGGTGATGTGATGTGTGTGATCCTTATGGGAATGTTTAAGGCTCACATGAATGTTTTATGCATGACATGCATTCCATATGGCTACAAAACAAATTGGTTAGTGCTTATGAAATTCAAGTGATGCGTATGAATTGATGCTTTTCACACAATGAGGGGATGCATGGCTGCAAAAGCAATGGTCAGCGTGAATGTCACATGGGTGATTAATGTATTTACACACGAAAAATGCAAGTGGCTGTACAACAGATGTGAGTTATTATCACACAAATGATTCATGTGTTACATGTTATGCTCATGGAAAATGTTGATGATGGCATGATTCGAAGAAATGAAAAACACCTAGCACATAGCATGTGAAACATATTCCTCTAACCTTATTCCTCCAGTCGTGGTCAATTTTTGAGAAAATTCTAACCGAGTCCTAAGAGGGGTTCACTTTGATCGCCAACCGGGAATGATGAAGGTGTAATTGTAACATTCATGCAATTTGTTTTGGTATCCTAAAGGAATCCAACTAAGGTTGCCTATATGAGTTCGGTCCAAGTCGGAATAAAATCAAGGTCCCCATAAAAAAATATACTCCTCACTTTTCCCCACTCAAGGGTCAAACGAAGGGTACGTACGAGGCTATGGGTGATGTTTCGTATCCGTGTCCCTAAGACCATGAGGAACATAGGCGACACTTCAACAATTCATCGGGTTGAAAATTGGATACTCAACCTAATGCAAGTATTTCTAACTAAAATGAAAGATAAAATGCTACGAATAAATCATCTATCTTAATTTAATTAGACATTTTTCAGGGCTTGTCAAATTCTTTTAAGTTTTAAGAAAACTTTTTATGAGAAATCCCCAGCAGAGTCACCACTGTGAGTGGACGACGTTTTTCTCGAGATGAAGCGAAATGAGATGAGATGTGAGATGAGGAGCGCTACGAGGCTGACTGCTTTTCAGGGTTTTGGTTTTAATAGAAATTTGACTTTCGAAAAATTCATCATTTATTTCATAAAAGAATCGAGACCTAAATCTCGAAAGAAAATGTAAGAGTTGCCACCTAATTCAGCTCAACTGGGGAATTAGAGCGTAGCTGAAGCGAACGAGGACCGCTACACTTTCCAGAGATCAAGGTCCAGACAAGTCCCTTATTTCATGTCTAATCAAAATAAATAGCCAATGTTCATTGATAGCATTTTATATTTTTAAGTTTGATTTTCAATTGATTTAATCATGTGGCGTACATGCGGATAAAAGCGATAAATGAATTAGTTATTTACAACCCAATCGAATCACAACAAAACTATCCTAGAGGATACATTTGCATAATTTGGGGATCGAGGTACAATCACCTATTTTACATAAGTTAAAATTAGAATAAATAAATAAAAATAAATTAACTTAAATTCCTGCAAAAAAAAAGGTTAGCACAAATATATGCAATAAGTTGGACTCAAATAGACAAAACGGGGAGATTAGTGATTTGGGGACATGCATTTAGGGGGTAGTAGGGTAAACTCGGCTAGTTCGCCTGACTAGACCTAGAAAATGGTTTTGAAACGTTTCTGTATTTTTGTTTCATGAGAAAATACATTTTTGAAAATATTTCTTTTACCGGTTTACTTCCATTTAGCATGTGAATGTGGGTCAGTTTTCGGGAGATTTGGATCTCCAACGTTGCATTGTTTTAATCTCAACAACTTCAAAAATTAAATCTAAGGTCATGAATGCATGAAATGAATTTATTTTAGATGATTTTGGTGATTTTCTAGTTTTTATCCATTTTTCATGATTTTTCTTTTTTTTTTTGGTATTTCTTGGTATTTTTCTGAATTTTATGTTCTTGACTTGAATTTACAGTTGTGGGACTAAGATTACGGTCGTACGACTGTATCTATAGTTGTCCGGCTGTAAATAAATCCTAGTTAGAAAATTGCTGAGGTGAGATTAAAAGGATAGGAAGTATGGTCGTAATAACCAATTGCAGTCATACGACTATAATTAGAGGCGTACAACTCTAATTACAGGAATATTGTTCATCCTGCCCAGAAACAGTAAACTTGTATTTAGGTTGTAGGTGATGTTATGCATGAAAACGAAACAAAACATCAAGAAAATGAAGCAAAATGCTAGTTTAGGATGTACTTACCCTTGTAGCGCGGATCAATTGTCGAGCTGACCGAAGAAAATGCCTTTAATTGGCTCCGGGTTACTTCTCCTCCTTAGAGTGTTAACGTACAAAAATAAAGTTCAAAAATCTCCACAAGTTACGAATTTAATTGAGTTCAAGTTCTGAAATTAATTATCTTTGAGTGACAGATTATTAATATATGATTTCTATCAATTTCAACTTTACAATACAAAGATTCAAAAAGAATAGAGTATGAGAAAATAGGTGAATGTGTATTTTCTACTCTTATATCCCCATCTCTCAATGCCGCTTGAGCTCTCTTCAATCCAAATTTTGTGAATTATGGTTCCCCTTCTCTCTCCTGCAATTATTTAGCTTATAAATAGGACAGGAAGACAAGAAAACAACTTCAAAATCTGCCCATTCCTCTCCCAAGTGGACTTAGTTGGAATGGCAGAAAATGGATCTACAATCGTATGACTATAAAATGGTCATTGACTTTTATTTCTTTGACTTTGACTTACAGTCGTATAATTGTAATTACATTCGTACAAGTTTAACTACATTCGTACGACTGTAGTAGTTAATTTTCTTAATTTCCAATTTCTAAACCCTGTTAGTTCATAATCAAGTCTAGGAAAATCCCATGTTCACACCGATATAAGGGTGATCCAGGCAAAAGTTAAGGCTATCCGATAGATTGAAAACCTAGGTAGAGCAGTCTATGTAAAAGTTAGGATCATACAACATTCATAATAATAATAATTGAAAAGCAGCAGCAAGGGAAACAAACAGTAGCTACATCTTTCTTCTCTTAGCGGCCACAGGCTCCTCAATGCCAATCAACATAAGCCACCTAAGAGTCATGCTTTAGCACTTCTTTTAAGTGTGTGAAGCCCTGACCTTAGCCAACCACAATCTGTATGGTTCGTCAGTCTTCATAGCAGCAAAGAAATCATATGTTAGCACCGTATAGCAGACAATGTCTGACCATCGATTCAGAATATGATCAGGCCATTATGAAGTGTACTTCATGCTTTCAGTGGTGCAAAAAGACTCAAAAATCCCCTATGCCTGCCCATATTGCCTATAAAGTCAAGCTAGAGAGTATAAAATCACCTTATTGAAACCTAATAGCTGGATGCCTCCAGCCCACATGTCCACAACAACATTGGTAATCCTCCACCAGGGGCAAACCCATCTGATCTAATCATCAGCTTTTTGAGCCAGCCAAGCCTCTCAGTCTTCTTTAGTCATCTGACTGTAACCTGCCACGGTGAATCTTTGTTCTAGGAAGTTGGCAGGATGATACTTCTTGAAATTCTCGCGAGGCACTTAGATGAGAGCCAACTTTTCCATAAGTTATATCTGTGACAAGATAAAAGTTCAAGGGTGGTAACTTAATGAAACTCAACATTCAAGCGCAAGTAGTGATAGGAGAGCTACCTGAAGCAGTAAGAATTGATTTCCAATCTAGAATGATCAATCAGATTGGGTACAATCTAGAGAAATCATAGTTTCAACAAGAATCAATGCCACGGGGAAAGCCCTGGTAACCATCTGAGGGATGACAGAAACAAGTCTAAATGGCACACCTTATAACTCACTCCACATAAATATTGACTCATCAGCAACAAGCAACCATGCTAGCCTACCCAGAATAATCCCGAGAGGCATCTATACACCAACTCAGCACTGAACCCAAGTGGAAACCAGGGGTTAAAGCTATAGTGGACAGTAGTGCTCTCATCTGAGACGGAAGGATGCCAAACAGGTTAACCAAGGAAGAAGCATCACCAAAGATGAACTTAGGGACGATAATCCTGGTACCTTTAGCATAAGGCACATTCAGAATTGCACTGAATTCTTCAAAAAAGGGACACATCTCCTGGTGTGAGAAGTAGAACAGATAATCAAATGGATCCCAACAACGTATGGCATCTTGTAGAAAGGCTAGATTCCTTTGCCCGTTAGTAGGCTTTCATATTCCAAAGCCTGAAAGACTTTAGCTTCAGCCAATCTGAGTCCTTAAGAGTTCCAAGGAATAGACGAAGCTGGGAATCGAAAGAATCCATAACTAAATCGATATCGAACGGGTGAATGTTCAAAATCAGGGCTCAACAGTCATGCGACTATTGCATCAAATGTGCGGCTGTTGTTCAACATTCGTGCGGCTATTATTTCCACAGTCGTACGACTATATCTATAAGCAGAATGATACTTTTTTATCATCATGGTTATTAGTGTGTCTGGGGCATTTTTTAATGTATTTGGGCATTCCAGCATGTGTTTATGTGTGTTCATGGCTAGAAATGACTAGATTTGATGAAATTAATGAAAATTTCTATGAAAATTGAAGTGAGAGATGTAACAAAAGTCTCAAAAGTATAAAATATACAAATCCAATGTTCTAAAATTTATACAGAAAAAGAATACAAATAATAGAAATGTCTATATAAGATCCTATTAACTACTAGTCAGGACCCGGGGTCTCGCCCTCGTCCTCATCAGCTTAAGAGTCCACCACCTCCACCTCAACATCTGGATAATTGGCCCTATACCAGTCCAGATTGGTCTGTAGTCTTTGATTCTCCTGCTCGTAGTGCGCCAACCGCTAAGTAGCTCCCTAATGGACTAGCAAGGATTGAATATGAGTCTGTAAAGCCCAAGCCAAGACAATCCATGTTACCATACTCATGCATCCATACATCTCATACATACATCGCATAATATTATTATGGTAATAATCACAGGAAACTCACCGACATTATTGCATTCTCCCAGAAAAGGAGATGATGTAAAGATGGATATATTTGCATAGGCCTCTCCACGATCTCACGTGCGACCTGCTAAGATCAAAACTCCAATTTAAAAAAAAGGGAAAATACTCACATGGGTAGTGCTGGGTGTTGGGATTTTCACTGGAAATCACCCGATAAAATGCGGAAGAACACGATGATTTCCTCAAATCCGTGCCCAGAAGCAATTGATATGAAAACTCTAAAATCAAAAATTTAACTAGAAGAGAATTAATTCTTACCAGGAATATCTCTTCTAGAAATGGCTACAGAAATCAAACTAGATTCCCTCTACGTTCACGTACACGAACTTTTAACGAATACGACCTGTGCTAGCGATGGAATCAAGAGTTTTGAGGGAGAGGAGGGGCTGTAATTTTTTGGTTATGCCTTGTATATCCTTGGCCGAATTGTTTCCTAGGTTTTAACCTAGGGTTGGCCGAAATTTTTCACCCAATTTCGGCCCAATTCCATTCTTTTATTTTATGCGGGCTTTTCTCCTTTTAAAGCCTAAGCCAATATTAATTCCCTTGGTCCAATTAATTATCAAATTTAATTTTATTTAACATGTATTCTTAACATATTATTCCAAATAATATATTTGATATAATTAAATTAAAATTAATTTGATCAATTAATTATTCCATGGAATTAATTTTGACATCCATAAAATAAAGATACATGTAAACCTATACATGTGAAATATTTCTACCTAGGAAATAATCTCATAGATTAATTCATTTAATTAATTATGAGATGGTCAATGTAAATATTAATCTTATTATTTTGATCAATCCAATTGACCATATAATATAATTAATATAATCCTCTCTCTACAGTAAGTATACTCCAAGTATACAGGTGATCCCTTAAGTCCGTGTTCAGATGTTCAATGTGTACGATCCTATAGGCCTATCTTTATGTTGGCAGTGGGCCAATGGCCCACAGATTGCAGGCGGGCTCTAGCAAGCCACTACAGCCCCCAATTAAAATGGAGATGGCAATCCAACTGAAATCATAACCCTGTAGTTTAAACTTGTATATCCCATGTCATTGATATCGGTCTCCAACACAGAGGCATGGATTAATCACCCTCTTTTGTGTTCGGACATTTACTTGATCCCGAATGTACAGAAGCTCACAAACAAGTTCCAACTTCTTTGGGTGTGGCCACACTCTTATCAGTCACATTCATCAAGAGGCCGGTGATATCTTCTCAGTGGACTACTGAGTGACATATCCCTTCTGCATGTCCATAGCACTGCCATACTTAGTGACATACTCGAAAGTACCCATACTTGGCACCCTTTTACAGGCCCTTTAGGCATACCCCAAAGTATGCGACTTCGCATGCAGCACCATCATATGGTCAGGTCAAAGGATCCATACAAGTACTACATGAGAATCACCTGTGATATTTTACCATGTGGATTTCTCGTTTAGTGGATCTATCCAGTACCATGCCCTTTTTTTCATGTATCCATTAACTTGGTTGACATCCCATGTCCAATGGCCGGTAAGACACTGCCATACAACCAGGTTAATGATAGTCTCTAGTTCCATTCATTCCCATGACTGGAACAGACTACGGATCTCTTTATGGTCATATCGTTTCCCCTATCCATGGTCTTACTTCCAAGTGCATGACACTTATTAACATGGATATGGATATGTCCATTGGATACTTCATTTAAAATACAGCACAAGATATATAATAAATGAATTAATGCCTTTATTAATAACACAAAGCATGTATAATACAAGAATCTAATAAATGTATAATACAACTACGAGGTCTAATGCCTCGGGACTAGGGCATATCCAACACCGGGTGGGATAAATTCCACCAGGAACAAGTTGTACGGAGGTAACTCCCTCTCCTCATACTAGTCATCCAAGCCCATCAAGCTGAACCGACTCCTGAGAGGAGTCGAAAAGTCACCGTAAATCACCCCAGCTAGCATAGAAGAGGTGGCAACCCCACTAGTAGCACCCGAGGAAGAGCTAGCTCCCCGGGATCTAGGCCTCACCTGGCGCCTCAACCCAATAAGCTTAGCATCACCTCCAATGGCCTTAGCCTCCATATCCTCATCCTAAACCTCCTCGGTAGATACTTTCTTCTTTATTTTCTTCTACACAAGAAGAGAAAGAATAATTATACAAGTTAAAAATCAATTGAAATAACAACAACAACAACAAGATAATCAAAGTCGAAATTTACAAGTTAAGATCATTCACCTCATAAGGAACTAGGACTCGAGGAGTCTCAGGCAGCAATCGACTCCTGAAATCATCATAGCTCCCCTGCACTGAAGGGACAACCTGCCTAGCTTTAAAAATCACTACTCGATTAGTGGGAGAGCAAATATGGGGCCAGAATAGAAACGAGGGTAGCTCAGGAGGTACTGGCCTGATAGAAGGGGTGGTAACAATGTCCTAATCTCTCACCCTCTCACCCAAGTACCACTCTTGGGAGCACGAACACTCCATCACAAACTGCCGGTGATCCCATGCCGCGATGACCTGTATCATCTAAAGGTTAGTGACATGGTCCCATAGATCCAAGTTCACCGAGATTATAATATTTATCAGGTATGAATTGCAACTTTAGTTGATTAAGTGTAAATTAACAAGTTTCGGTTTGTATTTGTCATACTGTGTCCTAAGTCATGGCCCTGAGCTCCTATCAGGTTTGCCTCACGTCCCTCACAATATCACTCCATCTTTGAGTCTACCTCAACAATGCGGATGGCCTTTCAACTCCCTTTAGTTCACCCAAGATAGGCTTGTTGGGATTTTTCACCGGAAATCACCTGATAAAAGTGGAAGAACACGATGATTTCCTCAAATCCAGTCCCAGGAGCAATTGAAGTGAAAATTGCAAAACATAAAATTCAATAGAAAGAGATCATATTCTTACCCGGAATATCTCTTCAAGAGATGGATGAAGACTGCAGGAATCAAAATAGAATCCCTCCTCGTTCCCGTACACGAACGCCTAACGAACACAACCCGTGCTAACGTAAGAAAAACGAGCAATGGAGAGGAGGCTAGGGTGGAAAATTTCGGCTATGGTGGCTTGTTACCACTTGGCCGAAATCTTCCCTAGGTTAATACCCTAGGTTGGCCGAATTCCCCTAGGGGAATTTAGGCCCAGCTTGTCTCCTTCATTTTGTGTGGGCTTCCTTCTTTTAATTCAGGCCCAATCTAATTTTAATTATTCTGGTTTAAATTAATTTCAAGCCCAATTTTAATATACCCATGTATTTAATATATTACACCAAATAATATATTATTTACATCTAAATTAAAATTAGTTTGACCAATTAATTTAATCCATCAAATTAAATCTTCACAACATAAAATCATATGTAAACCTATACATATGAATATTTCCACCTAGGAAATAATCTCATAACTAATCCAATTAATTATGAAGAGCCAATTGAATATGTATTAATTTTATTATTATGATCAATCTAATTGATCTTTATAATATGATTAATATATATATACCTCTCTCTCCACAGTGTATACTCCAAGTATACATGTAATTCCTTAAGTTGGTGTTCAGTCGTTCTATGTGTACGATCCCGTGGGCCCATCTTTATGTTGGCAGCGGGCCTTTGGCCTACAGACTGCAGTTGGGCTCTAGCAAGCCACTGCAGCCCCCAATTAAGATGGAGATGGCAGTCTAACTGTTATCATAACCCTGTAGTTTAAACTTGTACATCCCATGTCATTGATATCGGTGTCCAACACAGAGGCATGGATTGATCACCCTCTTTTGTGTCGGACATTAACTTGATCCCGAATGCACTGAAGCTTACAAACAAGTTCCTACTTGTTTGGGTGTGGCCACACTCTTATCAGTCATATTCATCAAGAGGCCGGTGATATCTTCCCAGTGGACTACTGAGTGACAAATCCCTTCTGCATATCCATAGCATTACCATGCTAAGTGACATACCCGAAAGTACCCATACTTGGCACCCTGTTACAGGCCCTTTAGGCGTACCCCTAAGTATGCGACCTCACGTGTAACACCATCATATGGTCAGGTCAAAGGATCCATACAAGTACTACATGAGAATCACTTGTGGTACTATACCATGTGGATTTCTCGTTTAGTGGATCTATCCAGTACCATGCCCTTTATGCATGTACCCATTAACTTGGTTGACATTTCATGTCCAATGACCGGTAAGACACCGCCATTCAACCAGGTTAATGATAGTCTCTTGTTCCATTCATTCCCATGACTGGAACAGACTACGGATCTATTTATGGTCATATCATTTACCCTATCCATGGTCTTACTGCCAAGTGCATGACACTGGTCATCATGGATATGGATATGTCCATCGGATACTTCATTTAGTATATTGCACAAGATAAATATAATAAATGAATTAATGCCTTTATTAATAACACATATAAGTATAATACATGAATCCAATTAATGTATGATACAAATGCAAGGACCAATGCCTCGGGACTAGGGCATATCCAACAAGGCTGAACCAAAAAGTTGTGTTCATAAGCCCAAATCTACAAAAAAAATGCACATTTCAAAAAATAAAAAATAATAAAACAGGGAAAACAGTTAGAAATTTCACTAGAACTATAACCTAGTTGCCTTTGAGCTCCTTCTACGCTGTGCGAGCGCATAAGTCAAGGCCATAGTACAACTGCCCAAGTCCTGCCCTGGCTCAATCAAAATCCTTGGCCCTCTCCAAATCTACCAAGCAAGGAAGTACCGTTAAGTTCACACAACTGCCCCTGGTGGAGAGAAGAGTGGCAATAAAAGCACGAGCGTGCTGATCAACCCTACGTGTGGGGGTAGTTAACGTCCCTGACTCTCCTTGATCCAGTACTGTCAGAGGTCTAAGCACAACACCTTCCCCTTAGTGCTACCCAAGCCGACCATCTCAACCATATACGAATCTCGATAGGAAACCAGGGATAAGTAGCAGTTGAACTCTAGGGGAGTCCTATCGAATGGCAGCTTGGTAATAGTAGTGAAATCGAAATGGGTGATGGTGCACTCCTCTATCGGAATATGGAAAGTGTGGGTTATCTCCACCCACTACTCGACCAGAGCCGTCACTCCATGGCTAGTGTGTGGGGTAGAAGCGGAGATAGACCTCGCCAAGCCAGCAAACCCGAGGGCACTAAGATGCCTCTTCACAAATTAAGGCATCTCATCCCACCAAAGGTGGGCCACAGTCAGGGATCCAGCCCTTTGATAATCATGTTCCTGCAAAGTTAAATAATAAATAAACACCAGAACAGGGAGTTTTCAGTAATCCCTAAATCTATTCATCATGCATCTAGTCATAATCCATTTACAAACGGAAACTCATTTCTAAATCAGTCTAGTTTTTAAAAAAAAGATCGGTTTTTGGGTTCAACACTGCGCAGGTGATATGACACTCGTACGGGTGTAACGTCGAGAGCTGCACGGCTCTTGAAGATAGACATGCCTCTTAAACCAGGCTCGTATGACTATCGATCCTAGAAATCCAAAAAATCTTAAATTTGCATATTTTGTTTGGTTTTTCTCCAATTTTTCAGTCCCTACAGTTTTTACAGGGTCTCTAGCATGCATTCTACTCATCAATTGCATCAAATAGGCACAAAATCACAAAAACCCAATTTAAAAACCTAACTTTTAACATTTGAATTTTAGATCTAAATCAGGAGAAAATAGACACTTGGTGTTGTGAGGTGTGATTTTGCAGTTCCAGGAGGAGGGGGATGTTTTGGCCAAACAAAACACTTAGATGAGCCGTGTCTCATGATAATCCATATCTGTGAGTAACTAAAAGGAAGGAGAGAGCTTGTGGATCTTCACTCACCCTAATCAACCTTGCTAAGACCTTAGGGAGACAATTATCTTGCTTCTTCAACATTTTGATTGAGGTTTGGGAGAAAAATCGAATTTTGGGAGAAAAGGTTTGAGATTTTGAGTGAAGTGGCCTATTGTTCGCTGCCATTCCCTTTATCTAAGCGTGACACCTGTGCGGCTATCGCCTCATCACCCGCACGGGTGTAATTGGTTAGTTGCACGGTTGTTGTAGAACAACCATGCCAAACTGTAAGCGTCGGAATTTCAATCCTTAAAAAAAAGAGAGAGAGAAAATAGTCGTGCGACTGTAATTTAAAAATTACAGTCGTATGACTGTAATATCGGAAAAGTTGCAGGAGCCCATGCCTCTGCAGCAGAAAAATCAAGGAGAGAGGGAGGAGCATTAATGGCTCCATTCTTGTAGCAAGAAACCTCAGAAAAGGCAGAATAAAAAGAAGGAAAAGGAAGGGAGAAGGAACTTTTGGATTCTGGTTGTTTAGTGAGAGAAATTCAGAGAGAAAGAGAGATAAAGAGGTGGAAGAGAGAAAAATACCAAAAACTCAACTTTCTTCCCTTTCTTTTTCTTTTGATTCTCAAGATTAAGATTAAAACTTACTAGAAATCCTTAGGTTAATCACTTAACCTCACAAACAAATCAAAATCTCGGACTTAAATCATCAGAATCCTAAGCATTTTGGATTTTTGGACACAAAGCTTTCAACCTCAATCTCAAAGGAAAAGTGCAAATTTGTATGGATTGGAGCGACGCCAGGGGTCAAAACGACTTTGATAAGCTCCTAAAAGGTAGGCACTCCCTTTTCCTTTCACTTTTTCCTGCTTTCTGGGTGCTGGATGTGATTTTCGTGCATTTTTACCGTATTTCTGCTTTTCTGCTTCTGGAAATCAAGAACAGTCGTACGACTGTTCTTGAATTTGGTGAACAGTCGCACGACTGTATATACAGTCGTACGAGTGTTCTTGATTTCCAAATGATTTTCTTTCCAGTTTGCTTCAAATAAAATTTTGGCGAAATCCTGAGTCTGGAGTGTTTATAGTCGCACGACTGTAACACGACTTCCAGAATAAGAATTTCCGTTTTAACCCCCAAAAATTTCCAAAAACCCATAAAAATTCAGAAAACCCCAAAAATCATCAAAATGAATTTTGTTGTGTGCATTCACGACCCTAGATTCAATTTTCAGTAAAATTGCATTCAGAACAATGCCACGACGGAGACCCAATTCTCCGAAAACCAACCCACCTCATATGTGAAAAATGCATGTAAACCGGCAAAAATGTTTTCAAAGCAGTTTTCCCTCAAAAACCAAAATACAGGGACGTTCCAAAATGTTTTCTAGGTCTAACCGGACCGGCTAGCCGAGCCAACCCGGTTATCCCCTGTATGCATGCCCCTAATTCTTGATTTCCCAATTCTGTCTATTTGAGTTTTAATTATGGCATGCCGTATAAATTGTGTTAACCTTTGCTTTGCAGCTTTTATTTACGTACATTTTTATTTTTATTTGTATTTTAATAGAACTAATCGTGTATTTTAGGCGGTTGTAAATATTTTTAGATTCTCGTGTATCCTAGGCGATTGTATAAGTGAGGCGAGAGTTTTTATTTTTCTATTCGATTTGGTTGTAAGCCGATTAATATTTACTTCTTCTCTTTATTTTTGTATTATGTATTTGTATGCGCGCTGTATGTCTATTTAACGCAATAAAATTGACTTTAGAATTTGAAATACCATCTTTGAACATTGACCAATATTTATTTTAATTAGACACGAAATAAGGGACTTGTCCGGACCCGAATCTCTGGATAGTGTAGCGGCCGTTCGTCTGGTTCAGCTGCATTACAAATTTCTCGGTTGAGCTAAGCCGGGGTGGCGACTCTACAATATTCATCGAGACTTAGGTCTCGGTTCTTTTATGCATTAATTCTATTTATTTTCCAAAACGCGAATTTCTCATTTATAAAAAAAACCCCACGTAAGGGAGGGGCCAGCCCGAGATCGTGGCGCCCCTTCCGAAAGGGAGTCTCACGTCCCGTTGAAAACGCATCGTCCGCTCACAGTGGCGACTCTGTTGGGGATTTCTTAAAAAGTTTTCTTAAAAACTTAAAAGAATTTGACGAGCCCTGAAAAGTGTCTAATTAAAATAAGGTGGATGATTCTCGATTGGTATTTCATTTTGCATCTTTAGCTAGACATGCTTGCATTAGATTTAGTCTCCATTTTTAGCCCGGTGGATTGTTGAAGTGTCGCCTTTGTTCCTCATGGTCTTAGGGGCACGGATACGAAACACCACCCATAGCCTCATACGAACCCCTTCGTTCGGACCCTTGAGTGGGGAGAAGTGAGGAGTATATTTTGCTATGGGAACCTTGATTTTTAACCCGACTTGGACCGAACTCATATAGGCAGCCCTAGTTGGATTTCCTTAGGATACCAAAATAATTGTGTGAATAATAATAAAATCGCGCCTTCATCGCCCCCGGTTGGTGATCAAAGTGAACCTCGCCTAGGACTCGGTTAGAAATTTTTAAGACCGACCACGTGGAGGAATAAGGTTGGAAGTATGCGTTTTGTGTGCTATGTGTTTCTCACCATCTAGTGACACACCGTCATTGCTACCCACACGTGCATAACATACCATAATTCACATTTATCACACATATGGCATTTTCCATGCATCGAACATTTGTGTGATACTAACCCATATTTTTATGTAGCCATTTGCACTTTATTTTCATGTGAAAACATTAATTCATCCATTTGCCATTCATATTAACCGTTTCTTTTTTTAGCCATGACATTAATCTGCGTGATTAACATTTTATTTTCACAAAGCATTCATAACATCATTATGTATTCCATGCATTCTAACCCATGTTTTTGTGTAGCCATTTGCATTTTGTGTGTCATAAACATGCATTACATGTCATTTAAATTAAATTGAGGACATTTCAAGGACGCCTATCATGACCATTTCATTTCATAACATATCGGATATCCTAAAATACCCATGTTTTGCCAATGCACTGGATTGCACTCGGCCATTCTACCAAATCATTTCATTCAATAGAGACCACAATGGTCCTAGGTATATTTTCGTGTGACAATCCACACGATGCATTTCATGACATCATATCCATTCACCAGCAACATCATATAACATTGTGATCCATATCAAGTTACTTTATGACATTGCTACATTATTCAAGGTGCTCCCCGAGTGCTGGGTTAGTATGCATTAGGGGCATTTCAAAACATCCCAACTCATAAAAGGTGTTCCCCGAACGCCGAGTTTCTGCCCCGTGTCTCCTATGACACATGACTTTCTTACAACATCATTTCATTTCATATCATATGCTCAAAAAGCATCAGAAATCCGTCCATGGGACGGTCCCATGTGACCATTTTATATCATCTCATAGACCTACAAAGCGTCAAACTTCGTTCATGTGACAGCACACACGTGACCATTCCACGAAATTCATTAGGTGCCCCAAACGTGCTGAACCCTTGTCCGTGTGGCGGTCCACATGTAACATTTTTGTATAACATTGGGTGTTCTTGGAGTGTCCAAAATAAAAAAAATGAATGAATGAATAAAAAGGTCATATTCATTATCATCCACATTCACGAAACATCGTCCAAACATTATCATCCATACCATCCAACCATGCACTTTTTAGCGCCAACAGTCTTTATGTGCATTAAAGCAGAATAAACTGGGGCGTCCTAGAACCAGAGCCCGGACTGCAAGAGCACGTGAGAGCGAAAGATCAATCAAATCCGGCAGCGTAACAGAGTCTGGAGAAGAGGTAGCAATGGCCGATCAAACGCCAAGCATTGCTAGTGTTATGAGGGATTTTTTTCGATCCCAAGACTTCCGAGATATGCTAAAGGAAGAACTGAGGGCTGTTGTTAGGGAAAGTGGTGAAACTGGTAATGGTGGAACTGGGAAAGAAAAAGAAGGGGAGACCTCTCAACAAGGGGCTGATGCTTCGGCCAGCATGGAAAAGCTGCAGGAAATCGAGGCAGCTATGGAACAGAAAATGAAGGCCAAGTACTCTGAGCTGGATGAGATGCTAGCTGAGCTAAAAAAGGGAGCCAACATCAGTTCGGGTTCCAAGCAGAGCGTCAACGTGGATGCCATGATAAACAAAGGCATCGAGACATTCCCTGTGGGGTTCCAAGTCCCCAAAATTCCATCTTATAGAGGGCTCGGATCACCAGAAGCTCACATCAACCTCTATGCCCGTATAATGCTGACCGCGGGTGCTACTAAACAGCAGTTGGTCAACTTTTTCCCAACAACATTAGAAGAAGGGGCTTTGAACTAGTACAACTCTCTGACAGAGGAAGTACAGTTGGATTGGGAAACATTGTCAGTGGCCTTCATCAAATACTATAGCTTCAATACAAAGATCTAAGTGAAGCTATATGACTTGGAAAGGGTTAAGCAGAAGCTCAATGAACCCTTTGATGAGTATTATCAAAGGTGGATGAACAAGATGATCCTGCTGAAGAATCGCCCCGATGAAGAACAGCAGATTCAGAAACTGATTAAAGGCAGTAAGGATGTCTACAGAGACAATATGAAATTCCATGCTTTCAATGAACTCAGTGAGGTCTACAGCATGGCCATGAAGGTTGAGAGGGATGAAGAAGAAAGAGTGGCCAGTCAAAAGGGTAGCAAAAGCTTCAAGCACGGTCTGGGGTATCGATCGACAACTGCCACCGGATCAAGCAGTGGATCCGATTTTGGCTTTACAAACAAGAGTGACCAATCCCCAGAGGATAAGCCAACTGAAGTTGCTGTCGTGTCTCACCAACAAGGAGATCTCGCAAAATCGAGGCCTATCCCTGTAGACCCTTCTTTGGCTAAGATTTTTGTGAAATGCAAGAATGGTGGCCTCTTGAGTTCTCTGAAGCCGTTCGAGAAGCCGGCCGAGACAGACAAAGTCAAATTCTGCTCCTATCACGTGACAGTGGGGCATCACACAAATGACTGCAAGCAACTACTCAGGGCTATTTGTCAACTGATCACGGATGGGAAAATCGTGGAGCCACCTTTGAAGCCCAGTGTGCAGACCAATCCTTTGCCCACCTTTGACTAGTCCAATCGAAGTGGGTGATGCAGCAGCAAAGGAAGACCCTCCGTATGTGGAGGATGTTAATTATTTTGATGTATCTATTTTGTTCTTTATCTTATTTTGCGAACAATGTAGCCCACAAGGCGTTTAATGTAATGTAGTTTAATTTCAATTATTTGTGTGATATTTTCATGGATGGAACACTGTGCATGCATACAAACATTAATTTAATGTCTTTAGCATACATGACACATTATCACATGAAATGAACCTAAGGACAGATGAGCATCCAAAATGATATCTGTCCTGAAAGACCTCACGACTGATAAGAGAAAGAAAAATTACAAAATGCCTAAAAGCATGGAAAACCTTCGCCTAGTCCTATGGCAGCACATCTAGAGATTGACAGAGGATCGCAAAATGCGGAATCACAAAGAATCCGAAGGACAAGTCCAGCCAAGCGGAAATTCTGTAGACGTAAAAAAAAAACAACAACACAGACAAAATAAGCACGGTTTCAAGCTCCAAAATAAGAATACATCTATATCATATGATGTTTCGCACCATAGCATCCCCAATAATAGAACGCAAGTTTAGGGGCAACAGTATAATCATTCCTGAATAAAGGAGAGAGGCATCGTGCATCGCCTCCATACCACCCATAAGCTAGCAAGATAGTACAAGCAACCAATAAGCACGTCAAAAGCGCAGCCATTAACCTGTAGGATCAAAGCAGTCCTATAGAGAAAGACAGAGACCAAGTCATCAACCAATTTCAATCGGGACAGGCTCAGGTCCTAATCCACGCAAAAGTTAGGACAATGAGGTGAGCACCACCGATAGGAAAATCCGCAAGGACCAGTTGGTAGCAGTCGTGGGTTCGGTCCAAACGGATACCATACTCATCTTGTCCTTAATTTCATTTCATATATATAATGTGCATTATGCTAAAACATTATCAATGAATGAATGAGTGAATACCTTGTCCAGTCCATTTAAATATCCCAGGTTTGCTTGAAATTGAATTCATATCATGCATCGTATATGGCTATACGCCTATGGACTTCAGCAACAGCAATGGACAAACCAAATCCTACAAGACTTCCCACAATCATCTCATCATCAGAGGGCATGTTGAATTGGAAGCCTTCTTCTGATCCCACGACATCTTTAAAAAAAAAAGGGAGAGGCTCGCTGAGGTGAAAACCGAAAAGGCACCTCAGGCAAAAATTAGAGCAGCCCGCTAAGCTTAAAACCCATATTGGGCAGTTAAGACAAAAGTTAGAGCATATGAAAAGCTCGCTAAGGTGAAAATCGAAAAGGCGCCTTAGGTAAAAATTAGAGCAGCTTGCTGAGTTGAAAACCCACTTTGGGCAGCTCAGGAAAAATTTAGAGCACTTTCAAATTCATGAAGCCTAGGGGCAAAGAAGGCAAAACTCCTCTGTCGTTCCCCCAGCAGGAACATTTCATTAAACCCCAATAAGATCCTTAGCATTATTTCTCAATGACATCGTTGCCAAAATTTCAGCATCACTTTCTCTCCAACAGTCATCATATTTCCGCATTAGCCATCATATATCCCTGGCAGGATCGCAAGAATTACATTGCACCCGAAATGTTGCTTCTCCAACTACGAACGATCAATGGCACAACATATCTTCCCCAGCGAGAACTGGAATGTCAAGATTAAGCAAATGGCATGAAATGCATTTTCTAAAGTTCATTTGCACATGCACACATTGAAGCATATTCATGCATTCAAAACACACATGCATACATGTACATACATATCACAACCAACCCTAGCACAGGTATTCATCATTGTCATCGGACTATTCCGAATCAGGATCGCTCTCAAAGTAGAGATGGCACAACGCCGGGGCATCCATTGGACCTTAAGCATCAGCACAAACTCAAATCTCAACATATCAAGTCTCCAAGGGGCAGAACAATCAAGCCATATTTATCCTTGATCGAAGGGGTAAAAATTTTTGTTTCCAAAATTATCGATCAAGAGATAAATACTCATTCCCTAGCCAACGTCAAAATTATCATTCCTAAAGCTATCCCTATTTCTTCGTTCAAGCCAGATTTTAAGCCCTAAAACTCCATTACATTCAAGCATGGTTACAAATCCTTGAACCCATTTCTTCATTCAATCCAGATTTCGAACCCTTGAACTCCATTGCGTTCAAGCATGGTTGCAGATCCTTGAACCTCTCTTTCTTCATTCAAGCCAGATTTTAAGCCCTTGAACTCCATTACGTTCAAGCATGGTTACAAATCCTTGAACCATTTTCTTTATTCAAGCCAGATTTTAAGCCCTTCAACTCCATTACGTTCAAGCATGGTTGCAAATCCTTGAACCATCTTCTTCATTCAAGCCAGATTTTCAAACCCTTGAACTCCATTATGTTCAAGCATGGTTGCAAATCCTTAAACCATCTTCTTCATTCAAGCCAGATTTTCAAACCCTTGAACTCAATTACATTCAAGCATGGTTACAAATCCTTGAACCACCTTCTTCATTCAAGCCAAATTTCAAACCCTTGAACTCCATTACGTTCAAGCATGGTTGCAAATCCTTGAACCATCTTCTTCATTCAAGCCAGATTTTCAAACCCTTGAACTCCATTACGTTCAAGCATGGTTACAAATCCTTGAACCTCTTATTTCATCATTTCGAGCCCATCCAATTCCAGTAAGATTTCAAATCCTCAAAATTTCTGCAGATTCGCCTCGGGTAACCTAGAACCGGTATCGGCTTAGTTCTACATCAAACCCCTTATTTCATCCAAGCTAGATTTCGAATCCTTTAACTTCTTCAAGCATGATTCCTAATCCTTGATTAATACCCCTCCAAGCTAGATTTCGAATCCTTGAACTTCTTCAAGCATGATTCCCAATCCTTGTAAACTTCCTCAAGTGTGATTTTGAATCCTCGAAACCTCTTCGAGCTTGATTCTTAATCCTTAAAAATTGGCCAAGTCAGATTTCAGATTCTTGAAGACCGATTCAAGCAAGATCCTAGATCATGGAAGCCAATTCAAATCTCCAGCATTGCCTCGGGTATCATAGGCCTGATATCGGCTTATTCCATCCAATCAACTCAGCACATCACCATAGCAGTGAAGCTTCAGCAACTCAGTTGCATGTTTTATTTCCTGTGTCTGCGGCGCTTTGAGTCGCGTTTCTCAAATTCACATTAACTATCCTAGACTAAGATCAGGTGGTGAATTTGATCACGCGAGGGGCAGCTGTAAGCGCCGGAATTTCAATCCTTAAAAAAATAAGAAAATAGTCGTACAACTGTCATTACAGTCGTACGACTGTAATATCGAAAAAGTTGCAAGAGCCTATACCTCTGCAGCAGAAAAATTAAGGAGAGAGGGAGGAGCATTAATGGCTCCGTTCTTGCAACAAGAAACCTCAGAAAAGGCAGACTAAAAAGAAGGAAAAGGAAGAGAGAAGGAACTTTTGGATTCTGGTTGTTTAGTGAGAGAAATTCAGAGAGAAAGAGAGATAAAGAGGTGGAAGAGAGAAAAATACCAAAAACTCAACTTTCTTCCCTTTCTTTTTCTTTTGATTCTCAAGATTAAGATTAAAACTTGCTAGAAATCCTTAGGTTAATCACTTAACCTCACAAACAAATTAAAATCTCGGACTTAAATCATCAGAATCCGAAGCATTTTGGATTTTTGGACACAAAGCTCTCAACCTCAATCTCAAAGGAAAAGTGCAAATTCGTGTGGATTGGAGCAACGCCAGGGGTCAAAACGACTTGGATAAGCTCCTAAAAGGTAGGCACTCCCTTTTACTTTCACTTTTTCCTGCTTTCTGGCTTCTGGATGTGATTTCGTGCATTTTTATCGTATTTTTGCATTTCTGCTTCTGGAAATCAAGAATAGTCGCACGACTGTTCTTGAATTTGGTGAACAGTCGTACGACTGTATATAAAGTCGTACTAGTGTTCTTGATTTCTAGATGGTTTTCTTTCCAGTTTGCTTCAAATAAAATATTGGCGAAATCCTGAGTCTGGAGTGTTTACAGTTGCACGACTGTAAAGAAACTTCCAGAACCAGAATTTTCGTTTTAACCCCCAAAAATTTTCAAAAACCCATAAAAATTCAAAAAACCCCAAAAATCATCAAAATGAACTTTGTTGTGTGCATTCACGACCCTAGATTCAATTTTCAGTAAAATTACATTCAGAACAATGCCACGACGAAGACCCAATTCGCCCGAAAATCGACCTACCTTATATGTGAAAAATGCATGTAAACCGACAAAAATGTTTTCAAAGCAGTTTTCCCTCAAAAACCAAAATACAGGGACGTTCCAAAATGTTTTCCAGGTCTAACTGGGCCGGCTAGCCGAGCCAACCTGGTTATCCCCTGTATGCATGCCCCTAATTCTTGATTTCCCAATTCTGTCTATTTGAGTCTTAATTATGCCGTGTCGTATAAATTGTGCTAACCTTCGCTTTGCAGCTTTTATTTACGTACATTTTTATTTTTATTTGTATTTTAATAGAACTAATCGTGTATTTTAGGCGGTTGTAAATATTTTTAGATTCTCGTGTATCCTAGGCGATTGTATAAGTGAGGCGAGAGTTTTAATTTTTCTATTCGATTTGGTTGTAAGCCGATTAATATTTACTTCTTCTCTTTATTTTTGTATTATGTATTTGTATGCGCGCCGTATGTCTATTTAATGCAATAAAATTGACTTTAGAATTTGAAATACCATCTTTGAACATTGACCAATATTTATTTTAATTAGACACGAAATACGGGACTTGTTCGAACCCGAATCACTGGATAATGTAGCGGCCGTTTGTCCGGTTCAGCTGCATTACAAATTTCCCGGTTGAGTTGAGCCGGGTGGTGACTCTACAATATTCATCGAGACTTAGGTCTCGGTTCTTTTATGCATTAATTCTATTTATTTTCCAAAACGTGAATTTCTCATTTATAAAAAAACCCCACGTGAGGGAGGGGCCCGCCCGAGATCGTGGCACCCCTTCCGAAAGGGAGTCTCGCGTCCCGTGGAAAACGCGTCGTTCGCTCACACAAACGTTATTGTTCCCCATTTTTTAATTTATTTTTGGTCTTTAAATTTGTTTACTAACCTTAGCCATGCATTCATTTATTTCTCTCATTACTACTATCATGATCATTGACTTTATCTTTATAATAATCCATTTCATCGATTTATCAGTGATAAATTGGCTCGCTTTCTCCTGAGAAAGTTCTATTTTGATGATTATGCAAGCGTACACTGGTTTAAAAGTCTACTACTCACCGGATACTCTCACCTTACTGAATTTTGGTTATCCATAAAGCCATCAGTTGAGAAGTAATTACCATCAATTGACATTCCTTCTTTCGTTTTAGGCGTAACTTCATTCTAAGCGTTGCATAAAATGTCAAAATCCCAAACTTCGTTCTAAGTGTTCCATAATACACAAAAACCTCCCTTTTATTGTTATAGCTGTTTCATAATATGTCAGAACCCTAAACTTTGGTCTAGGTATTCCATAATACACCAGAACCTTTTTCCTATCTTTCTAGGCATTCCATAATACATTAAAACCCAAACTTTATTCTAGGTGTTCCGTAATACACTAGAACCTCTCTCTTATCATGCTAAACATTCCATAATATGTCAGTTTCGTAAACTTTGTTCTAGGTGTTCCATAATACACCAAAACCTCTCTCCTATCATTCTAAGCATTCTATAATCCATCAGAACTCCCGATTATCGTTCTAGGTGTTCCATAATACACTAAAAGCTTTAATCACTGCTCTGAGTATCTCAGTATACCAGAGTCCTTTTACCAAACCTCGGCGCCCAATAGTCGATTTCACCCTGGTATTTTTTCTTGATCGAAGGGGCAAAAATTTTTGTTCCAAAATAATCGATCAATAAATAAATACCTATCTCATAATTTACCAACTTATCCAGCATCCCATAAAAGGTCCAACAAGACCCTAACAGGTAAAAGGTCCTTCACGATCCTAAAAGATAAACGGTCCTACACGATCTTAAAAAAGGTAAAAGGTCTTACATAAAGATAAATAGTCCTACACGACCCTGAAAGGTAACTGGTCCTATACAACTCTAAAAGGTAAAGTATCCTACACGACCCTAAAAGGTAGCGGTCAGCCAAGTCCTTCAACTGAAGCTAGGGGCAAGTATGTCTCTTTTCTTTTTCATCGTGCTCTCTATTGTGCATCCAAATTCATCGCAGGACAAGATAAATCCACAAGCCCTGAATTTAGATACATGAGGGGCAGCTTGTGAGCGCGGGATTTTCATCCCCGGTTTCAATGATGAATAAATTATTTGCTTCTGTAGCCTTCTACAGCCACAGAAGTCTAAATCAATTCAAGATCAAAGCTCTAGTTGACCAAACTTCAAGCCTCGAATCATTTCTCAGGTGAAAGAAGAGGATGTGCGGATCGTAGCCGTATGGATGTCGCATCAAGGCCCATACGGGTCTCGATGTCTGACAGAACTGTGATCTTCAACCTTGGAAATTATTTTTTGGATTTTAAGGGGCGGATTCTATCCTCTTTTTGCCTCTAAAAGCCTCATTTGTTTCTCAATTAATGGTTGGCAACTTGAATTTGGAGAGAGAGGATAAGAAAAAGGAAGAAAAGAAAAAGAAGAAATTCAAACTTTTTTCTTCATTTTTCATATTTAATCTCTATTTCTGGGTTTAAAATTGATTAGAAATCATAGGAAAACACTTCACTAAGGCTTTTAATAAGTTTAGAGACTAATCTGAACACTAAAACAATAATTTTTGGAGCTTGAAACTATTTTCAAAGCTTAAAGTTCGGGTTCAAAATCAGAGCCTTTCTTGAAGGATTTACTCCTCCTAAAGCTGTGGATCCACGCAATAAGGGTAAATATCTGAGAAACCAAAGCATTTACCTTGTTATGTCGTATTTTAGCATCATTTCCAACATTTTAAAAACTGCTCTATTTTTAGGTTCTGGACTGAGAACTGGACTCGTGCAGCTGTCGTAATAGCTGCACGACTATAGTTACAGCCGTAACATTATAGCTACAATAGCCGCACGGCTGTGGTTCCCAAATCAGAATGATTTGAAATCCGCTACTGGTCTTAAAGTGATGCTCGCACTGTGTAAATCTACAACTGAAAACTGATTTTTGTACATTTCATGACGTTTGAAACTTAGATATATATTCTAGAAGCATGTATTAAAACAGAATAATGATAGAAACCTAGCTTCTTGAAAACCGACTCATTTACCATGCTAAATAATTAACCAATAAAACCGCTTTCAAAACTGTTTTCTCAAAAATCAATATAGGGTTGTTTCAAAATGTTGTCTAGTCTAGTCATTAAGATTAGTCGAGTCTCTCCAGCTATCCCCCCTAAATGCATGACCCTGACTCATTTATTATCCTATTCTGTCGTGATTGAGTCCTAAATGTGATTATTCATAAACTAACATCTGTTTTGTAGGATTAAATGTATGTTTAAATTTTATTATTGCATTAGATGTATTAGTGCATTTTAGGCGATTGTACCCTGATTCCCCATTTGATTCATATGTATCACCCTAGGGTAGTCTATTTGTTTCGGTTTGTATAATTAATTTATTTACTGTTTTCTGTACCTTGCATGAACGATGTATGGTCTAAATAAAACTGGTTTAGTTTTGTAAAATGTTATAATTTAGTTGTTGAGGCATTTATTTTAATTAAATAATAAGTAAATGACTCGTTCGAACCTAGATCTCTAAAAGGTATAGCGGCCCTCACTTGATTTTAGCTGTACCTAAATTTCCCGATCGAGCTGAGCCGGGTGGCCACTTCTATATCTTCTTTAAGATTTCAGTCTTGAATATTTTATGAATATTTTTTTCCAAAATGAATTTCATACTATAATTATACAAAACAATACCTATATAAAAAATTTTCGGTTCGCTTCACCGCATCTCATGGCTTATCGAAAATGTCATCCGCTCACAATATCCCTAACAGGTGTATAGGTTCCACTCTCAACGAGAGACTATATAACCCTTGTGAGCGGACGACCGTTTTTCGGAACGCGCGGTGAAGCGGGAACCGGGGATTTTCCTTTCGGGTGTTGCTGTTTTGGTTTTGAAAACAGGTTTTAATCTTTCTTAGAAAAACTTTTCATTTTATTGGAAAAGTCTTTTTTGTAGAAAACTTGATTTTAGTCATGAATTTTAGAAAACAAGCTTTTTAGAAAATCCCATTTTAACTTAAAGGTCTCGAAACACGAATTTCGAGATTAGGTACAGAGTCGCCACCCGGATCAGCTCATCCGAGAAATTCCGGTACAGCTCCCTACCAAATGTAGACGCAGTACCTAATCCAGAGATTCGAGGTTCGGGCAACATATCTACTAATCCTCACTAATTTTTAATTATTATTTCATAATATGACATTTCATTCACTTAATTCTACTCATTTTATCTCTTCTTTTATTATTAGCCAATGCTCATATATATGACATAAATATAAAACCAAAATAAAAATACGGAAAAGTAAAAGTGCGGAAAAGTAAATCAGAGGCCAAATTATACAACCGGAGAAAAAGAAAAACTCTCATCCTCACCTTTTACAATCGCCTATTATACACGATGATCTAGAAAATTACAATCGCCTAGATACACGATTTAATCTATAAAATACATTTTAAAAATAAAAATAACACAAAAATAAAAGCTGCATCCAAATACGATTAGCACAGATAAATAAATCACAACAAAGACTCATATAGGACAGAATAGGGGTATTTTAGGAAACGGGATCATGCAAAGGGGGTAACCGGGTCGACCCGATCGGTCGGCCCGGTTAGACCAGGAAAACGGTTTTTTAAACGCCTTGTAGGTTTTATAGATGAAAAATCGGTTTTAAAAACGGTTTGGCTCATTTACATGCACTTATCCAACTTTAGCGGGCCGGATATCTTGGGACCTGGGGTCCCGTTCATGTGTGGGCCTAAAACAAACATCCATTTAGGATCCAAAAGTATGCAAACACGCCAAAATTCATTTTTCAATGGGAAAAGAATGCGAAATTACAAGTTTGGGGCCTAAAAGGGGAAAACTGTAATTCTGTCCATATTACAGCCGCGCCCCTGTAGCTTACAGCCGGGCGGCTGTAATGCTCCAGAATCGATTCCAACTTATTTTTCGTGTTTTCGAAGATCATTTTGTAAAGTTTGATGATTTTAGGCGATCTGGGACTTCTGGAAAAATATTAAAACCAATAGAAAAGACCCGAAATGGACCAAATCGAATCCGGGAGTCCCTAATCGTCCAAAATCACCAAATTCATCACATCCGCCCATAAAAAAAATGAAGAACATGGAATCGAAGCATGCACGGATTTGATTGGATTGATAACAGATGTGAAAAACGCATTTAATTGAAGCGTGGGAGCATTATCGATCGATTTGGGCCGACTTCAGCCCCTGTAGGTTACAGCCGCGCCCCTATAGGTCACAGCCGCGCGGCTGTAGGTTACAGCCGGGCGACTGTGATCCTGTGGGGCGACTGTAATCACAGAAAACTCAAAGAAAAAAATAAAAAATCCAATAAAAATTATTACAGCTGTGCCCCTATAGGTCACAGCTGCGCGGCTATAGGTTACAGCCAGGCGGCTGTGATCTTGTGGGGCAGCTGTAATCAGAAAACTCCCACAGAACAGAAAGAAAAATGGAAAAGAACTACAGCCGCGCCCCTTTAGGTCACAGCCGCGCGGCTGTAGGTTACAGCCGGGCGGCTGTGATCTTTGGTTGGGCGGCTGTAGTCCAAAAAAACCAACCAAACGTGAAAAAACTCAAATCATGCAATTGAATCATAACCAAGATGAACACAATGGATTTTTAAGGCCTCTCAGAAAATTACCTTGTATGTGTTCCAGCGCTTAGACCACAAAAAAGATTTTTGGATGCCAGAAAACGTCCCATAGTCACGGACGACCCGAGCAAAGTGTGTTTTCCGAACCTCGAACGGAACCACGAGGAAAATTCAAGGATTGCTTTTCAAGTGTTCCCTCTTTTTCTAACCCTTCTTTTCTTTCTTTTCTTTCTTTTTTGTCTAATTCATTTTTTTTTCTTGTGTTATTGTATTGAAAACCTTAAGAAAAACTATGTGATTTCTTTTTTTTATCTTTTTCTCTCTTCTTTTCTGTTTTTTATGCCTCCTTGTCTGCCCTAATTCCCGATTAGGATCTTTAAATATCTCCTGTTTTGGTATTAAATCGGAATTAATTGATGATTTTGGCAAAAAAGGAAAACTGACGCTTACAGCCGCGCGGCTGTAGGTTACAGCCGGGCGGCTGTAGCATCAAAAATTCTTATTTTGCTCAAAAACCGAATTAAATGCTGATTTTGCCCAAAAAAGGAAATAAGGAGATTATATCCACGTGGCTGTAGACTACAGTCGGGCGGCTGTAGGTTACAGCCGAGCGGCTGTAATACCCAGAAAATTATATTTTCACTTATTTTCTTTGGTTTGTTTTTCGGTTCTCTTAAATATCCTCTCAAATTTTCCAGCGTTCCGTACTAGGACTTGTCACACATCTCCGGGCTATCCGGGACATTTCCGACGTCATCCTGGTCGGTCCAAATCCGCTTCATGTTTATCCGTGAAAAAGGTAATAATAGCTTTCATCACCGAGGTTGGGAAAAAACCCGTGCTCACAGGCTGCCCCTCGCGGGACCAAAGTCGATTTGAACGGGTGCTTGTGTCCGATTCGAGTTTGGTCTCACGATAGGGAGCACGGTGAGAAGGAAAAGAGAACGTACCTGGGGGTTCTCCTCATGTTGACTTGTTTTGATGTCTATAGGGACTTGTCTCGGTTGCTTTTGAGACAGTGGTCTTGCCTAAATTGGTTTGAATCTTCAGGGTCTTACTTCGATTCTGATACGAAGCATAGGACTTTACCCGAATTGTTCTGATGTTATCTAGGGTCATGCTTAGACTCCATTGCAAAGCAGAGGACTTGCCCAGATCGAATTCTCCTTGCCATTCGGTGCTTACGAAAGGGAAAGGTATTTTGGTAATTTTGCAACTTGGGAAGTTGGCATTCCTTGAAGTAAGGGTACTTTGGTCATTTGGTCTTTTGTGTATCTCGTGTCGCTAAAGGAAATGCGTTTTGGCCATCCGATAATGCGGTTACTGACAGGAGGGCATTTTGGTCATTTCACTTTTAGTGGAGCTTGTGTCACTAAAGGAAAGGATGATTATGTTTCCCGCGAAGCTTTTATGGCTGGGGAAAGATGCTTTGGTGATTTGAGAAGCTTGATGATCTCCTTTAATGTTTTAAAGTTGTTTCGGGTACGTATTCGTTCCTTGATCGATAATTTTGGAAACAAAAATTTTTGCCCCTTCAATCAAGAATGAATATGGACTGAATATCTTGCCCCTTGATACTGTAGAAATTGGCTCTCTGTGGCAGAGCAATACCATTAAAATTGGCTCACTGTGGTGGAGCAATACCGTTGAAACCGGCTCTCTGTGGTGGAGCAATACCGTTGAAACTAGCTCTCTATGGTGGAGCAATACCTTTGAAGCTGGATTGGGGGTACGTATTTATTCCTTGATCGATAATTTTGGAAACAAAAATTTTTGCCCCTTCGATCAAGAATAAATACGGCTTGATTGTTTTGCCCTTGGATACTTGGGATTTGAGGATGCCCTAGTGTCAGGTTATTTCCACTTTTGGAGTAGTCATGGCTTGAGACAGCCTGATGATGACAGCATGTACCTGTACTTGAGTACACATTGATGAGTGTATGCATGTGTGTGTGTATGTTTTGAGTGTATGTGTATGTGCGTGTCCTGGATGCATATGCGTATGATTATGGTGCTTTTTCATGTTTTGTTTGTTGCAGAAGAAGATTGGGATCGAGCGCCGTGAGTCCGCTCGTTTGAGAACAGAGATTGATCAATTGCGTCGGTGGGTCACCGAGCTGGAGGTTATGAATCAGACTTTCAGGGACCGGACGGACGATTAGGATGCCCAGATGGGTCTGTCCTTGGTGGGATATCGCATTGAAGTTTGGTTGATTGGCCTGAATTGCTTGCTCCACGAGGCATGGGCGTGAGGCACTGGCTTTGATGTACCTTGGTTTTTATAGGATTAGAGTTGTCTGAGCTTGATACTACAGTATGACTTTTGTTTTATTTTCATTGCTTGTCCTAATTTTTTCATAGATCGCCCTTTTGGGTTTTCGGCCTATCGGACTGTCTTTATTTTTGCCTGAACCGCCCTTTCGGGTTTTCAATTCAGCAGACTCTATTTTATGCCCTAGCTTTTGCATAGACCACCCTTTTCGGGTTTTCGATCTATCGAACTCTTTTTCTTTCTTTTTTTTTTTAAGTGAGATGCATGTAAACAGAAAATGTGCACATCCATACGAATTCAATTTCAAGCAGACTTGGGACATTTAACCTGAACATAAAACCGGCATTCATTCATTCACTCATTTATAATGTTTTAACACAATGCACATCAAAGATGAAATGAAGCTAAGGACAGAATCAATAATGGTATCCGTCTCGACTGGACCTATGCCTGCCACCAACTGGTCTTTGCAGATTTTCCCGCTGATGGTGCTCGCCTCTCTGTCCTAACTTTTGCATGGACCGCCTTTTCGGTTTTCGATCCATCGGACTGTCCTGATTTTTGCATGGATCGCCATCTCGGTTTACGACCCATCGCACCTTTTTTTTTTTACTTTTTATTATTATTTTTTCTACACGTAATAGTGCTTGGGCTTGTCTAGGTTGATGGGGTTGACGACTTGGTCTCTGTCTTCCCTGGTGGAACTGCTTCCATCCTATAGGCTAAGGAGTATGACGTTTCTTCAGTGCCTGCTCTGATGCTAGTTTTGTGCCCTTGTAAGACAAATGACAACATATCGGCCTATCCTTTATAGGTGATTGTCATTTGGACGAAACCTTGTGAGCCGCTTCTACCGCCCTATTGGCTTGTGGGAGATGCTAAGATAATCTATGATGCTCCATCTTTGCCCCTTGTAATTGTAGGCCATTATTGGTCACGACATGATAATGCTTTTTTCTTTCTTTTTTTTTTGTTTTTTTTTTTGGCCGGTGACATTCATATATGATTCCTCTTCTACCCACTCTAAGAAGTAGTTGGCAGTTGTGACCATGGAGCCATGCCCATTCGAGTCTACAGAGCTCCTGCTTGATTGATTTCATCTTTGAATCCTTTGGAGCTTGGTGTTCAGTAATTTCTCTGTCAACCCCCGCGCGACACTGTACAGCCAAGCAAAGATTTCCATGTGCTTTTGTGGTACTTTTAATTTTTCTTTCCTCTCATCAGGCGTGAGGTCTTTTGAGACGGATATCATTTTTGGGTCATCATCTGTCCCTAGATTCATTTCATGCATTGATGCATCATGTGTGTTAAAGGCATTAAATGAATGTTTAGATGCATGCACAGTTCCATCCGAAAAATATCGCATAAGTAATTGAAATCAAATTGTATTGGATTAAACACTGAGAGGTTGAATTGTTCACAGAATAAATTTTAAAGACAAAAACTAAAGACATAAAAAAGAATATCGTCCTCCACATGCGGAGGGTCTTCCTTTATCGCTGCAACATGATCCTCAGTAGCTTGTGCACCCGAATCACCCAAGCTTGGGCAAAGGATTACTCTAAATACTAGGCTTCAAAGCCGGCTCGATAATCTTTCCATCAGCGGCCAACTGTTTGATGGCCTTAATTAGCTGGCTGCACTCGTTTGTGCGGTGGCCCGTCATACATGATAAGAGCAAAAATTGTCTTTATCCGCCTCAGCTGGAGGTGAAAATGGCTTCAAGCTCTACAATAACCCAGCCTTTCTACACTTAGCAAAAATTCGGCTTACTAACTCAGCCCATGGACTGGTGACCCTTTGAGGAGTCTGTCTTCCTAGGTTCACAGTGGCTACATCCTCCCATTGCACTTCGATCGAGGCTACATTCTGAGTCGAGTTAGTATTGGACCCCACTGGAGTAACCTTAGAGCTATTGCCTTTGTACCCTTGAGAGTACCCCTGATTGCTTCTGTAAGAGCCCGAACTCTGTCTGCCCCTCTGTTCCTCTTCTTCGTATCGCTCGATACGTTTGGCAAACTCCACCACCTCATTGAAGGAATGGAATCTCTTCAGCTTCATCTTGTCCTTATATTGGGGCAGACTACCATCTACTAGCTTCACAATGAGTGACTCTAACTTTGGTGCCCCATCCACCAAAACTTGTACTTCCATCTGCCGCTTGTAGTAAGCCGGGAAAGACTCATTTGGTTTCTAACGGATCCTTTCTAGATCCTCGAGAGTTATCTCAGTCTGGGTGTTGTAGGCATACTACTTCATAAAAGCATCAGATAAATCCTCCCAGGTGGAGCGAGTGTGTATAGGCACCTTCATGTACCACTTTGCCGCAGCACCCCTCAGAGTAGTTGGAAACAAGTTCAACAGATGACCCTTTCCAATCCCCATACTAGTCATCAACCTTACATAACTGTCCAAGTGGGCTTCCAGTGGGCCCTCTCCGGTGTATGGAGGCAAGTAAGGCATCTGAAAACCAGCTGGGAGCGGCTCAGCTCCATCAGCCATCAAAGTAGTCGGGTCGACATACTTAACAGGATTATAGTGGACCATCTCCTTCAGCTTAGGTAGCATGGCTTCAATATCAGAAAATTTCTAATTGAGGCGCTTCTCTAGCATCGTCCCAATCGAGGCTTCCCTTGCCTTCTCAAAGGCCTCATCCTCTTCCGACTGGTGGTCCGGCTCTCTGTGATTGGCAACTCCACCACTTCCACTAGGAGTATTCCCCCCGGTTCCATTAGTGACTTGAACAAGCTGTCGTCCCTCGTTCCCAACCGAGGTCTGGGCTGGTTGGACAGTCGGAACAGGGAGGGTGGTCATCACCGCCTGCACCTGCTCCCTAAGGGTAGCCCTGAACTCATCTGAGCTTAAGAAGCTCCTAATAAAGGCAGCCATGTCGAAGGGCATGCTTCCACCAGTTCCACTGTTTCCGTCAACCATGTCGGCTCTGTCAACTTCTTCTAACAACGCCTGATTGTCAACCGGTAGAGTAGGTAACTAAACTTCGACTTCCCTGTCTGAATCCGACCCTGAACTGATTCCCTCCACGGTGACCGGTTCTGATCAAATTAACTGAACTGGGGTGTTTGGTTCTGATTCAACTCGAATTAGCCTTCCCGAGATGCGACTCCAAACTGCACAATCAGCATAAGGTTAGAGTTTCGGATGGATGTCGTGGTCCTAGACTCGACACTCTAAATGGTACTTTTATGCTCATGTTTGGATGATGCTGCATGGATGTGGATGATGCTAAAGATGGTTTTAGTGCTTTTCTTTCTTTTGCTTTGGATGTTCCAAGCATACCCTATGCTATACACAAGACAATGCAACAACGTCACGTGCGAGCCATCACACGGACAGAGGTTCGGTGCCTTTAGGGGCACCTAGGGGATGTCGTGAAATGGTCGCATGCTTGCCGATACATGGACTAAAGTTTGACACTTTGTAGGTCAATGTAATGACATGAAATGTTCTTGAGGGAACCGTCCCGCAGATAGACACTCGATGCTTTTATAGCATCTTAACATGAAGTGATGTCACATACAAGTCACGTGCGAACCAAAACACGGACAGCATTTCGGTGTTCGTGGAACGCCTTACATGATTTAGGGATGCTATGAAATGTCTTAATGTGAAAACTAGCTCGGTACTCGTGGAGTACCTCAGATGGGTTGTCGATGTTATGTAACAATTCGATATGGATTGGGACACGCAAGCAAAACTAAGGCGTCTCCATGACACCAAATGTGAATGATCAAGATGTGATGATTTCGTGTGGTCCGTCACACAAACGCAAGCCTAAGACCGTTGTGGTCTTCTAATAATGTAATGGGACGGCCAAATGCAAACTAGTGCACAGGCGGAGTACGGGTAGCCTTGGGGACTCCCGATATGTTATGAGATGAAATGGTCGTGAAGGGCATACTTAGAACATCCTTACATTTTTAATGAAATGAAATGATGTGGATGCCTATGTCATACAAATATGCAAAGGGCTACACCAAAACGTGGTTAGAATGCATGACATGCAAGATGATGTCGTGTATGCTTTATGAATCCATGAGCATGCAAAATGAATGTGGCATAAAGAAAGTGATTAGAATGTGGCATACGGATGATGTGTGTTTATGTCGTATGAAAAGGTCAAAAATAAAACAACCATAGAGCAAACGTTAGCACACACACAAAAATATGCTCACCCTTCCAACCTTATTCCTCCATTCGATTGGTCTCGCATTCTTCCTAGGTATTGGGTCTCTTTGGCATCAACGGGGGATACCAAAGGCGTACTCTTGATGTCCATTTTCAAGTATGTGGTTTTGGTAATCCTAAAGGGAAATTGCTAGGCCATTACATGAACGTATGAGTCAAGCCAAGGGTCGTACAGGTTCCCATAGCGAAAATATACTCCTCGCTTCTCCCCACTCAAGGGTCCAAACGAAGGGGTTCGTACAAGGCTATGAGTGGTTTACCTCCTCGGGTGCCTCCAATCCTAGCGGAAGAGGTAGGTCACCTTTAGAAATAAACCGGGTTTAAATGAGTGTTGGAGGGATTTTAGAAGAGAAAATGTCATGCTTTATGCAATGTGAATGAAATATTTGAAGTATGATTTAATAATCAACTATAAGTGAGGATATACTTCAATTGTTGCCTAAGTTCCTTAAGTTTTTAGTGAAAACTTTTTTGAAGAAACCGTTAATCCCCAGCAGAGTCGCCACTGTGAGCGGACGACCGTTTTTCGGAACGCGCGGTGAAGCGGGAACCGGGGATTTTCCTTTCGGGTGTTGATGTTTTGGTTTTGAAAACAGGTTTTAATCTTTCTTAGAAAAACCTTTCATTTTATTGGAAAAGTCTTTTTGTAGAAAACTTGATTTTAGTCATGAATTTTAGAAAACAAGCTTTTTAGAAAATCCCATTTTAACTTAAAGGTCTCGAAACACGAATTTCGAGATTAGGTACAGAGTCGCCACCCGGATCAGCTCATCCGGGAAATTCCGGTACAGCTCCCTACCAAATGTAGACGCAGTACCTAATCCAGAGATTTGAGGTTCGGGCAACATATCTACTAATCCTCACTAATTTTTAATTATTATTTCATAATATGATATTTCATTCACTTAATTCTACTCATTTTATCTCTTCTTTTATTATTAGCCAATGCTCATATATATGACATAAATATAAAACCAAAATAAAAATACGGAAAAGTAAAAGTGGGAAAAGTAAATCAGAGGCCAAATTATACAACCGGAGAAAAAGAAAAACTCTCATCCTCACCTTTTAGAATCGCCTATTATACACGATGATCTAGAAAATTACAATCGCCTAGATACACGATTTAATCTATAAAATACATTTTAAAAATAAAAATAACACAAAAATAAAAGCTGCATCCAAATACGATTAGCACAGATAAATAAATCACAACAAAGACTCATATAGGACAGAATAGGGGTATTTTAGGAAACGGGATCATGCAAAGGGGGTAACCGGGTCGACCTAACTGGTCGGCCCGGTTAGACCTGGAAAACGGTTTTTTAAACGCCCTGTAGGTTTTATGGATGAAAAATCGGTTTTAAAAACGGTTTGGCTCATTTACATGCACTTATCCAACTTTAGCGGGCCGGATATCTCGGGACCCGAGGTCCCGTTCATGTGTGGGCCTAAAACAAACATCCATCTAGGGTCCAAAAGTATGCAAACACGCCAAAATTCATTTTTCAATGGGAAAAGAATGCGAAATTACAAGTTTGGGAACCAAAAGGGCAAAACTGTAATTCTGCCCATATTACAGCCGCGCCCCTGTAGCTTACAGCCGGGTGGCTGTAATGCTCCAGAATCGATTCCAACTTATTTTTCGTGTTTTCGAAGATCATTTTGCAAAGTTTGATGATTTTAGGCGATCTGGGACTTCTGGAAAAATATTAAAACCAACAGAAAAGACCTGAAATGGACCAAATCGAATCCGGGAGTCCCTAATCGTCCAAAATCACCAAATTCATCACATCCGCCCATAAAAAAATGAAGAACATGGAATCGAAGCATGCATGGATGTGATTGGATCGATAACAGATGTGAAAAACGCATTTAATTGAAGCGTGGGAGCGTTATCGATCGATTTGGGCCGATGGAGCTTTGGCCCCTGTAGGTTACAGCCGCGCCCCTATAGGTCACAGCCGTGCGGCTGTAGGTTATAGCCGGCCGGCTGTGATCCTGTGGGGCGGCTGTAATCACAGAAAACTCAAAGAAAAACATAAAAAAATCCAATAAAAAGTATTACAGCTGCGCCCCTATAGGTCACAGCCGTGCGGCTGTAGGTTACAGTCGAGTGGCTGTGATCTTGTGGGGCGGCTGTAATCAGAAAACGCCAACAGAACAGAAAGAAAAATGGAAAAGAACTACAGCCGCGCCCCTTTAGGTCACAGTCGCGCGGCTGTAGGTTACAGCCGGGCGGCTGTGATCTTTGGTGGGGCGGCAGTAGTCCAAAAAAACCAACCAAACGCGAAAAAACTCAAATCATGTAATTGAATCACAACCAAGATGAACACAATGGATTTTTAAGGCCTCTCAGAAAATTACCTTGTATGTGTTCCAGCGCTTGGACCACAAAAAAGATTTTTGGATGCCAGAAAACGTCCCACAGTCACGGACGACCCGAGCAAAGTGTGTTTTCCGAACCTCGAACGGAACCACGAGGAAAATTCAAGGATTGCTTTTCAAGTGTTCCCTCTTTTTCTAACCCTTCTTTTCTTTCTTTTCTTTCTTTTTTGTCTAATTCATTTTTTTTTCTTGTGTTGTTGTATTGAAAACCTTAAGAAAAACTATGTGATTTCTTTTTTTTCTCTTTTTCTCTCTTCTTCTCTGTTTTTTCTGCCTCCTTGTCTGCCCTAATTCCCGATTAGGATCTTTAAATATCTCCTGTTTTGGTATTAAATCGGAATTAATTGCTGATTTTGGCAAAAAAAGAAAACTGACGCTTACAGCCGCGCGGCTGTAAGTCACAGCCGCGCCCCTGTAATATACAGCCGCGCGGCTGTAGGTTACAGCCGGGCGGCTGTAGCATCAAAAATTCCTATTTTGCTCAAAAACCGAATTAAATGCTGATTTTGCCCAAAAAAGGAAATAAGGAGATTACAGCCACGTGGCTGTAGACTACAGCCGGGCGGCTGTAGGTTACAGCCGAGCGGCTGTAATACCTAGAAAATTATATTTTCAATTATTTTCTTTGGTTTGTTTTTCGGTTCTCTTAAATATCCGCTCAAATTTTCCAGGGTTCCGTACTAGGACTTGTCACACACCTCCGGGCTATCCGGGACATTTCCGACGTCATCCTGGTCGGTCCGAATCTGCTTCACGTTTATCCATGAAAAAGGTAATAATAGCTTTCATCACCGAGGTTGGGAAAAAACCCGTGCTCACAACCCTGAAAAATGTATAACAAGTAGCTCTCAATGGTATATGTAGGGATTTTTCATCGAAAAACAACCGATAAAAGCGGAAACACACATTGTTTTTCTCAAATCTGTGATCCAAGAGTAATTGAAGTGGAAATCCAAACAACAAAATTAAACTAGAAAGTTAGATTCACACCTTAGGAATCTCTTTCAGAGATGGCTGCAGAAACCAAAATTGATCTCCTCCACAATCCCCGTACACGAACGGCTTCGGAGCGAGAACCCATGCTAGCATTAGATCATCGAAAAGAGAGAATTTTGTGGCTGAAATTTTTTACCTATGAACAATGTTGCTAGTGGAAAATTTTAGCAAGGGTTTTATCCCACATGGCCAAATTTCCCTTGTGGAAATTTAGGTCTTTAGGGTTTTCATTTTATGCGGGCTTTTCTCCCTGAAGTCCAAGTCCAAATGTTAATTATTTAGGCTTACTTTTAATTGCAAATTTAATTTTAATCTTTCATGTATGTGAATATATTATACCACATAATATATCACATGCCATTTCAAATTAAAATTAATTTGACCAATTAATTCAACCTAGAAATTAAAAATAGACTCTTCATAAAATTAAGTACATGTAAACCTATACATGTGAAATATTTCCACCCAGGAAATAATATCTTAAATTAATTCATTTGAATTAATTATAAGAAACCTAATACAAATATTATTTATATTTCAATCCAATTGATCTATATAATATAATCAATAGAATCCTCTCTTTCTAATTGGTATACTCCAAGTATACGGTTGATCCGTTAAGTTCAAGCTCAGACGTTCAATGTGTATGATCATGTGGGCTTGTCTTTATATTGGCAGTGGGCCTATGGTCCACAGATTGTAGGCGGGCTCTAGCAAGCCAGTACAGCCCCCAATTAAGACGGAGATAGCAGTCCAACTGAAATCGAAACCCTGTAGTTTAAACTTATATATCCCATGTCATTGATATCGGTGTCCAACACATAGGCATGCAATAATCACCCTCTTTTGTGTCCGGACATTAACTTGATCCAGAATGAACTGATGCTCATAAACAAGTTTCAACTTGTTTGGGTGTGGCCACACTCTTATCAGTTACATCCATCACGTGGTCGGTGATATCTTCTCAGTGGACTACTGAGTGACATTCCCTTCAGCAAATTCATAGTCCTGCCATGCTTACTGACACACCCGAACATACCTATACTTGGCACCTTGTTACATGCCTTTTAGGCGTACACTAAAGTATGTCACTTCACATGCAACACAATGATATGGTCAGGTCAAAGGATCCATACAAGTACTGCACAAGAATCACTTATGATACTATACCATGTGGATTTCTCGTTTAGTGGATCTATCCAGTACCATGCCCCATTACATGTATCCATTAACTTGGTTGAAATTCTATGTCCAATGGCTGGTAAGACACCGCCATACAACCAAGCTTGTGATAGTCTTTGGTTCCATTCATTCCCATGACTGGAACAGACTACAGATGACTTTATGGTAATATCGTTATCCCTATCCATGGTCTTACTGCCAAGTTCATGACACTTGTCAACATGGATATTGTTAGTCCCAAATAGGCTTTAAGGTACACTAGAGGCGGGTGAATAGTGTAAATACCCAAATAAAAATTCTTTGTGTGGAAACCTTTTATTCAAAAACAATTTTGCTCAAGAAACAAGTTTTACTTAAAAATGCGCAATAAGAAGGTTTGTAAAACTTGTAAATTTAATTGCTTTTGAATAAATAAAATGAAATATCCAAAGAGCTATTACAACTAAAAATAAATGCAAAAATATAAATGCAGTAATTAATAGAGTAGGGATAGAAAGATTATCAACACAGAGATTTATACAGGTTCAAACCAACTATCCTACTCGTGTCCCCAAGTGAGCCAATTGAGATTTTTCCACTATAATTCCGTTAACGGTAGGAATTAAACCACTTTGATCTTTCTTCTATCCAAGATTGGGACAATCAATCCTACTTCTGTCTAGGATTAAGACAATGATATTTCTTCTGTCTGGATCTAGACAACTGATGCTTTTTGCAAGGTAAAACACCAAACTTTTACCACTTGTTGTTTTTCAAAGCTCAACAACAAAACTTTTTATACAAACTTTGTTAATAAAACCCTAACAACAAAGCTCCCCCTCACACAAATATTTCTTACTATGGATTTACAATTCACTCAAAATGTTGTATTTGAAAGAATGTGAATTGCTTTGATGAAGACTATAATTCTTTCAATTGCTCTCTTTGAAGATTGTTAGAAAGACTACTCAAGAATGCTTTGTATGTATTGTAAACTTTGTAATTTGTCTTCCCATTTTTGAAATGCTTGTAATGGTCTTCTATTTATAGGCATTGGAGAAGTGGTTTGGAGAGGAAATTTAAATTTTGTTTAGGTCTCTGAAAATAGCCTTTATAGTGTATTCAGCCTTTTGAAGCTTTAGTTCTGATTTCCTTCAGGTCTCTAAAACTAGCCATTGCACAATGTTTAGCCCTCTAAAGGTTTGTAATGAACTTTCTTCAAATCTCTGAATGTACTTGTTATACAGTGTTCAGGTCTCTGAATATTTGAACTTGATTTCTTCAGGTCTCTGAATGTGACCGTTATACAGTGTTCAGGTCTCTGAATATTTAAACTTGATTTCTTCAGGTCTCTGAATGTGACTGTTATACAATGTTCAAGACTCTGAATATTTGAACTTGATTTCTTTAGGTCTCTGAATGTGACCGCTATACAGTTGTTCAAGACTCTGAATATTTGATCTTAACTTCTTTAGGACTCTGAACATTTGATCTTGACTTCTTCAGGTCTCTAAACGTGGTTGTTATATAGTGTTTAAGCCTCTGAAGATATGCAAATAAATTTCTTAAGTCTTCTCCTGAAGCAAGATGTGTCTTATTTCTCCAAACTTTTTATTATCTTTTTTTGTATTTTTCTTCCAATGTCCTTATTGAAAGTCTTCATCTTCATACTTTATTTAATTAATTAAAAATGCTATTTATCTTTAATTAATTATTGAAGTATTTATTTAATTTTATCTTCTTCAAATATAAAGTTGTTTTCATCAAAACAAGGTTCAAGAGATATGGATATATCCATTGGATACTCTATTTATGACATTGCACAAGGTATATAATAAATAGATTAATGCCTTTATTCATTGGCACAAATTGTATAATACATAAATCTCATAACAAAGTATAAAATGTATGATACAAAACGAGGACCAATGCCTCGGGACTAGGGCATATCCAACCGTATGCTGGTCGCATGAACTATTTACAACAGGACGAACAAAGATTCGATAATGGAATGTGTTCTATTATGTGCGAGTGGGAGATGTAGGAATTACATTGAGTTTAGAATTATAGTCCGCCCATAACTATGATGAAATGATAAATACAATTTAAATAGAGATATAATTATCTCATTTTATTAGAATTTATTCTAATAAGAGTTCGATTCTGATTGGAATTGTTCTAGTCACCCACTACTAGACATAACAGTGAATCAAACAACATAACACGTAGAAAACAAGCAAAAGGTAGATTTTCTCTCCTTCTCTCTAACCTAAATTCTTTGTGAGATTTTTCCTTTGTTCTTCGCGTATCTAGTTCGTAGATTTATCGATTACTCTTTCACAATCAATTGACATAGAGTATTCGTGACCGGTAATACAAGTTCATGGTTTGAGATCTTTTCCGCTGCAAATCAATCTCGGGTAATTTGTACTATAACAAGTAAACTAATTACTCTATTCGAATATTTAAGTGTTTATATCCTTCACCATTTATTTGAACCGATTTGAACTGCTAATTGATAGTCTTACCGGTTTGCTCTGCGGTCCGATTTTGATAACATTGATGAATTTACATAAAGTAAAAAGTCGAGAAAGTGGATAGGAAAAAATATGATAAAATAATAGAAGGTCGAGGAATGCAATTTCCACATGTAATTGTTAAAAATGATAGAGCTTGATATGAGTAGGGTAGTCTCATTTTGATTATTACTTTTAATTATACATAATTGAAGACAATTCTGGCCACATAATGAACTATTTGCAGGGATGGATTTACTTGAGGAGGTGTCGGGGAAGTGCCCCCACTCCCTTCCAAATTTTTTTTTTAATACGTATAGTATTTTATAAAAAAAATATTAATTTATATGTAATTTACATTTTGTGCGCCCCCTTCAATCATCAAAATATATATATCCTTTTTTAAAAAAGTTGTATTGTTGGTCATTATTCAATAAAATAAGTACATAAATAACATTTTTTGTACATTGATTATCCAAAACAAAATGTAGTCTTTCAATTCATGTCTAATTGTTTTTTTAAAAAAATTTCATATAAAATGACTAAAATTTTTTTCAATGTAAAATAAACATTTTTTTTGTGTGTGTTTGTATTTTCACTTTTTTTTGTTGATAATGAGTCAATTTTATAACAATATAAAAAATTACGAGGACTCATCTGAAACAATTGAAAAAAATATAATAATAATAATAATAATAATAATAATGTTTTTTTTTACTAATTCTACAATGGCAAAACATATCCTGAACCCCCTGATTTTATATCAAAACTACAATTGGCCCCTGATCAATTTTTTGAACACATTGAGTACCTGATAGTTTTTATTTCAATATTATTAACCCCAAACTCGACATATCTTTTGCGTAGGTGTAATATACTCTGTTTACGACGGAACTATGAAATAAACATTTCCAAATAATTTAAAAATTACATGGTTTTATCGCTTGCAATTGTAAAATTAACACTTTTAGCAAATTTATTTTTTTATCCAAGCAATTTTCTGAAATTGTGTTACGTACGAAAATATTATTGGTCATGTCACTTAATACAACTTGTTACATAGACATGAAATAAAATCGAGTTTGGGGCTAATAATATTAAAATAAAAAAATAAAGTATTCAATGTGTTTAAAAAATTGATCATAGGACCAATTGCAGTTTTGATAAAAAATCAGGGGGCGAAAGATGTGTTTTACCTTCTCCAATTGCATTAAGTATTTTTTATTTGATATATTCAATTAGATATTAAGATTATTAGGGAGGATTAGATTAATTTTACAATTTTTTCAAGTATATATCAGTGAAAATCATCAACAAAATGGTTTAAAAATGACAGAACGTAGTTAAAATGCCTACTATAAGAGTAATATTGGATAATTTCATACGAAAAAATAAAATTTGTATTTTTTAAAGAATCTTAAACCAAAAATAACCCTTGTATTCCTTATTTTTATGATTAAATTTCTAAGCCATTATATAGTAATAAATTCTTTAGTTAATCTATTAATTTTTTAACTCCCACTGTATCTAAATTCTAGATTCGTCCTTATTGTTCGACTTTCGTTCTGTCAATTAATTGTTTTTTTAGTTTTTATTATTTTAAAATTATCTTTTTAAGTCATATTATACGTAAAATTATATGAAACCAAACTATAATTTGACCATTTTAACATCCCGAATATGATTTCGTATAAAATATGTTTAAAAAACACAACTTTGAAACGATAAAATTTGAAAAAGCAATTGGTTAAGAAGTCAAGAGCCAAAAAGTTTAGAGGGGAAAGAAGTTCGACACGTTTTAATGAATGAGGCGTGTCCAATTATAATTAACTGCAACAAGACAATCTACCTCAATAATATAATCGTCTACCAATTTTCCTCTCTTTTTCTTTTCTTTTATCATTATCACACTCTATTATAGAAAAAAAAAAAAAAAAATTATTATTACTATCTGCTTTTCACTTTCAGTTTCCCTCTTAAACCAATCCAAAACACCAGTTTTCTCTCTTGCAATTGACGAAAATCCAAAAATGAGAACTACAAAGAATCGGACGGAATTTGTGTTTTCTCTGCGTTGTTTCTTCACTGCATTCTCTATCATTCAGGCAATTACTTTCTTTTTTTTTTCTTTGTTATTATTTTTAAATTCCTTAGTTGGCTTTTTTTACTTGCTGAATTATTTGGTGGTTCAAGTAGAAATGCAATCTTCTTTTAGTCTTCCCTCGCTTGTTTTTGATCAGCAAGTTATTTCTATTTTTAGTTTTTTACGATAAACTGATGATTTTTGGTTTTTTGTAGGTCATCTTTTTTGTATCTTTTGGGAGTGCAGAGGAGACTCCCTTCCCGGTTCCAAATGGGTAAAAATGCTCATCCTTCTAATTTCAACCATATCAATTCTGTCTGTGGTAGTTGTTCCATTTGTCTTCTCATTTTCTCGACATGCATTTCGTGGAGGATTGATCAAGGATCACACTCTTTCAATAAACAAAAAATAATCCACCGTCGTGCCAATAAGTTACTTCATATTTCTTCCATTATCTTGTATTAGATTATAAATCAACTGGTTCAAACCAAAAAAAGTATTAGATTATAATTAATTAGTTTCTCAATTCCGTACTTGTTATACAAAATTTAGATCCTATCGATTAAATTTTAATAGAAAATTTAAATTAATTAATCATTATCAAATTTGAGTAAGGTGTATATTAGGGAAATTATGTGCAATTTTTTGTCTTGTAACTTATAATTTTTTGAAAAACTTAAAAGGTTGAAAGTGGGTTATCTTTTTGCCCGGAGGAAGTATCTTTTTTTTTTTTTTTTTTTTTTTCTCAACAGCAAGTGTACGTCCCGAAATAGTTCTCCCATGACAGTTGCTATTGATATAGACAACCTAAAATTTTTTATGCCATAGCTGTGTGAAAGTTCTAATGATAACAAATGATTGGGACTTTCTTAACCCTTATCTTAGTTGAGAAATCATATGGTTCTGGACAGGGAAAAACATGCCGAAGAATATTGCGCAATGTATGACATATGTGGACAACGCAGTGATGGGAAGGTTTTGAATTGCCCTTATGGTTCTCCATCTGTAAAGGTATGTTATTCCCACTTAGTGTTGGAATTTTATCTTCCATGTTAGTGTTGTACTCTGTACTTTTACTAAAATGATGGACCTTTATAGCCGGATGAGCTCTTCTCAGCCAAGATTCAAAGCTTGTGCCCGACTATAACAGGAAATGTTTGTTGTACAGAAGCTCAATTTGAAACATTGCGAGGGCAGGTCCAACAAGTAAGATCTCTAGTATCTTTGATGTCTCTTAATTGGCTTCCTGCGCAATCAAGAGGCTATGCAAGGTTTTTCTTATAGAATTCTTATTATGGGTCTCAACATATGTATTAATGATGAGAAAAGGGATTTAGTCACATATCCATTTCTTTTGTTTGACAATCAAACAAGATCTGCAAAATTTAAAATGAGTTATGGTAAAAATTAGGTTGCATGTACATGCACTTTGAAGCAAAATAGTAACTTGAAGATAATATGAGGGCCAATTGGATATATATTCAATGAATAGTTGCATTTGTGGGCCATGAATGAGATTGGATGTCAAATTTTGTTTCAACATATGGACAATAATATAAATTCTACATTGAGAGCTTATGCTTGGAAAGCAGGTGGAAAAGCAAGAAAGAATTGGCATATGCTAACATGATTTGGGCTTTAATTTTGAAAGCATTTAATGTCAATTGATTTGCCAAATGGAAGATATCAACTCCAGATATTGACTTCAATTCAACATGTTTTGGTTATAGACTATTTTTAGTTACCTTTTAAGTCTCTAGTTCAATATCTATTATATTATTATTATTTAGGCATTTTGATCGTTGTGCAATCTTTTTGGGTTATACAGACCCTTCAAGTTTCCTCGTGTAAGCCAAAATATGAAGTTTATAAAAGTCAATTTGAGAGTTTCTCTGTGAGAACTTCTCTTGATGTTCTTTGTAGCACTGCTATTTGAACATTCAGGTTTGTTCTTGATTGTTTGGATTAGGGTCTTTACGACTTAGTTTGTAAGGGTTTTAGTTTGTTTGACCTTGGTTCGTGAGCTTTCCTTGGTAATCAAATCTCATTGTTGGTTTTCAACTAGACATGCTTCTTTGTTATTGTCCTTCATCTAGGGAAGATTGGAGAATAAAGATATATGACTTCTAATAGTTATGGGAGTATTTGGTTCAAAGAAACATAATAGATTGAATTTTGCTAGACCAGAAACCCACCAAACCTGTGTTCCCTATCAAAATAACAATGAATTTATAGGATTAAGCTTTTAGCGATTGATATTGTGGGATAACATTTTTTCTTGGCTTTATTATGCTCTAGGAAGTCTGTGATTCATTCAATTGTCTATCATTCATGTCAAATAGGCTTGGAACTTTTTGTATGAAATTTATCATTTTTTATTTTCTGCATAGTCTCTCAGACAGTATTTTCCTTTCTAATTCTGCTCAATAAATTAATCTGTGGTATCAAAATTAAATTAAACCAGTTACATGTCAATCTTCTTTTTAATATTATTTAATAGCGTATTAGAATGTATATTACAGGCAATTCCTTTCCTTGTGGGCTGTCCAGCATGCTTAAGGAACTTTTTAAATCTTTTCTGTGAGCTATCTTGCTCCCCAAATCAAAGTCTTTTCATCAATGTGACATCTACTTCTGAGGTGAGACCTGTTTATGAAAACTGTTAAGCGATTTTCTAATGATGTGCCCTTCCTTTTCTGTATTTGTTGGGTCAACCTATATAGGCTTTTGTTGCCTCATTCTGTTGATTTAGCTTTATTGAATTTTCTTATTGACTCTGGCTGTATGTTTCTCTATCTATTTATTCTTTGTTGGACTAAACCGATAAAAATGAATGGCCTAGCAAAAGATCACTTAAACTTTAGCATTCCCAATATTACTTGGGCTAAACTTGATCCTTTCCATGAATTTACTTCAATGCTGCAGCTTTCTCCAGCAACAATGCTATGTATGTTTTTTTTTTTTTGAAGTAATAATGCTAAGTAGTTTAGTTATGGTGTCCTCAATTCTTGGCATTATGGTCATTGTGCTTGGGAATATTTTGTCAAGCAAATGGCACTAACATGTTTTACCTGTCAATAAGTCATGGATATGCCCTTTTTTTGGGTCCTATGGAATCAATCAGCATGACTCTTCCAATCAAATTGAGAACTTGGTCTCAAGTTTGTGGTTAATAAGTTGATTGTGAAAATCAGGTGTAATTTCATGTTTGAAAAGGACAACATTAGTATGACCTTTAGATCATCTATGGATAGCATTATTACTATTGTCACTTTTACAGGTTGGTGGAAATTTGACTGTGGATGGCATTGACTATTATTTATCTGAAACTTTTAGTCAAGGGCTTTACAATTCCTGCAAGGATGTAAAGTTTGGTACCATGAATACACGGGCAATATTGTTTGTTGGTGGTGGTGCTACAAATGTTAAAGGTGACCAACCCACTACTTCTCTGTTGGTGATAGTTATGTGATGCACTATGTTTCTTATCGACTCACAAATGAACTCAGTACCATGTATGCATTTTGAGGTCCTATGTGATTCATTGAGGGTTTAGATATGTTCTTGGTGTCAACATTACATGATTCCTAATAAAATAGAGATTGTTGTTAAGTAATAGGGTAGATATTTTATTAGTCCCTACGTTTTTACATATCACACTAGTTAGTCCCTGTGTTTTTAGAAACGTTATATAGTCCCTAAGTTTTGTCCTAATCAATTCTTTAGTCCTTTTTACTAAGTCAATGGTCAATTTTGACTAAATAATGACAAAGTTGCCCTTAGTTCGTTTTTAAAATGGTAAAACATATTGCATTTCTTATTTTATGTTTTTTTTTTCTTGGGAAAAGTACAAAAATAAACCCTGTGGTTTACCCAATTTGCAAATCACACCCTGCCTGTAGTTTCACAATGTTAGTAGTCTACCGTTTATAATTTTCTCCTAAAAACTCACTTATCCTTCAATTTTTTATTTGAAATTTTGCATGTTGGTTGATTAAAATAAACAGGATCTTAGTGTCGAAATTTGGAATTTTTTGGAAAAAGCTTATATTTTTATCAATTAATAATGCAAAAAATGGAAAAATCAATAAAAAAATAGAATAATGGTTGAAAAATTTTTAAATGTTCAAATCTTGATGGAAACTTATTAAATAATGTCCATAAATTATTGGGATGCCAAATATAGAAAACATTGAGTTTTGCATGGAGATTAGGTTAAAAACCCAAGTTTCACACCATTAACCCGGTTTCCATGTAAAACTTAAATTTTTTTTTTCCATTATTTATTAAAAACTCATGCATTTCTTGAAAATTTATGAACTTTGTCACTAAGGTGCATTATGATTTAATCAACCAACATGCAAAATTTCAGGTGAAAATTCGAAAGGTAAAAAATTGTTAGGAAAGTATATTGGACTGTAGACTACTTGTGTTAACATTGCGAAGCCACATGTCCTCGTTTGTAAGCCACATGGTTTATTTTTGTACTTTCCCTTTTTTCTTATTACTTTCACACAATCATAATCTTTCTAGTGTTTGATTAATTAATTTATTAATTTTATATAATCATAGAACTTTAATCTATCATTGTAGAGCTTTTTTTTAAAAAAAAAAAAAAATGAAAAAATATTTAAAAAAATTTAAAATGAGGAGTAGAACTATATAAAATTGTGACTTTCAAATTTTTTCTCTAACATAGCATTTTCAAAAAATTATCAAAATTCATAATAATATTTATTTTTAGTTTTAATATATGATATTAAATTAATAAAGAAAATGATAATAGTAATTTGAAAAACAAATAATAGTACAAATTTATGGTTATAATTAATGTAAACAAATATAGAAATATTGGTGTATATATATAATAAGAACTTTATAAGAAATATTTTAATTAAATGTAAAACCTAAAAGATACTTTTTTTTTCACTTATAACCAAGAGTAATTTTTACCTTTATATGCGTAAAAAAGTGGAGGGACTAATGAGTTCAATGAGACAAAAATTGGGGACCTTAAGATATATGTATCGACTAACTAGTGTAATATGTAAAAACAACCCCAGGTAATATTCATTGATGGTTTTTTGCTGTAGTTTCAGGAATGAGAATATGTATATCCTGTTTAGTAGTTTATTTTTGTTAAGGAGTTGATTGTAATTTTTACCTTTATATGCATAAATATGTTGTCCTTTGTTTGCTGTATTCTTTCGTCAGATAAACAATTTCCTTTTTCTTTTCTGTAATTTCTTTTGTACTACTGCCTTATTCTCTTCAAATCTCTCTATTTCCTAAACTACATAAGGATGGTGATTGATGATAAGTTCTGTCATTCTTGAAGAAATTAGCTGCCTGCGTGTGCTATTCTGTCTTTGCAGTCGTGATGTTATTTACTTAAAAGCAATATTATGCTTCTTGGAAATCACAAACTCGAATCCTTTGAAGGAATACAAATTTAAGGAGCTCAACATTATGCATGCCAGTTTTTTCACCAAATTTTGCCTATATTTATACCCTTGTTCCTGGGTGACAGTAATGTTATTTCTTCTGACCTCTAATATTTCTTCTCTTCCCAAATTAGAATGGCTTGCATTTATTGGTAACAAAGTACCTCCTGGAGTTCCCGGGTCACCATATGCTATTGATTTTAAGTCAAGCATCCCTGATTCATCTGACATGAGGCTTATGGATGTGCCTATTTATTCATGTGGAGACACTTTACTGGGATGCTCTTGTGGTGATTGCCCGTCTAATGCAGTGTGCTCAGATTCAGAGCCTCCTACTCCACACAGAGAAGATTCTTGTTTAATAATAGCTAGGCCTTTCAAGGTTTGAAACGTGGAAAGTTCCATTGGTTTCTTCTTTGGTTTGATTCTTCTCCTGATTTGATTACGGAAATATATACAACAATTTTAGAATAATTTGACAATTGAAACTGGCTTTTGGATGCATTATTAGTTACTTAATTATTGACAAAATTTGCAGGTCAAATGCATTGATTTCTCAGTGGTGATTGTATATATTCTTCTAATTTCTGCATTATTTGGATGGACTTTTCTTCATTGGAGAAGAGTAAGGGGAGATGCAGGTAGTGCAGAACCATTATTGAAGTTTGAGGATGAGGATGAATATAATTCCAGTAACATCTTAACGAATAAAAAGGTAGATGATTTCATTTCCTGTTTACCTATACTCTCCCTTTTCTTGCATTCCAATAAAATATCTGCAACTTCACCTCTGGAATGAGATATTGCCAACTGGTACTTGTACTGGACTCAACTATTTAACGATCAAAATGTAATGCTCTCTTATATATCACCATTGCCTTCAAGGACCTGAAGTCAAAACTTGGTGTTAATAGATCAAACTTCTTTGATCTCTTTCCATCATGTCTTAAATTCGGCTGATCAAAATGTTTTTCAAGTGAAAAATTTTGCCAAAGTATTTTTCTGCTGGAGAGGTAACCTTAAATGATTTTCCTTCATATTATTTATTTTCCTCAATTTGAAACTAAATAGAACCAGTACTTAGAATTATATTGCTAAAAGTACTTGACAGTAATTTTTTATCAGAAAGTGATTAGAACAGGGTTTAGTAAAGAACACTTTTGAGGTTGGAGAAATGAGGTACTCATTATTTTAGTCTCCCTGTATAGCCTATTGAATTGCGAAGTTGAGATTCCTGGATCTTCGTGGCTTACCTTCCATCTTCTCAGACTACAGTTTATATCTTAATACGTGTTACCAATTTCAGTGTTTAACCTGGCTTTGCCAGAATGAGCCCTTTGTTTCTGCGTCGGGGTTCCTTTCACCAGATTTTGAGTTTCTAGTATTGCATTATATTTTTTTTGGATCCCATGGTCATTGGGAATTGGGGATAATAGACTCATTGGAAATGTTTGTACCTGGTTTTTTTTTTCTTTAATGGCAGGCATACCAGATGGCTCCTCAATTGAGAAATAGGTTTGAGCTTCCCATTGTTCAAGAATACATGGCAAGCTTTTATAGGTAAATGCTTTATTGGCTTTTTACAATTGATAGACTTTTAATATGCTGATAAAGTCTATATTACATCCAGGCAATATGGTACATGGGTAGCTAGAAACCCGACTCTTGTTTTGTGTTCATCGGTGGCAGTTGTTCTTGTACTTTGTGTTGGTTTAATTCGTTTTGAAGTGGAGACCCAGCCTGAGAAGGTATTATATTTTGGTCTCTTTAGAATCATGAAAAATAATTTACTTTTTTGTTAGGTTTTTAGGGAAGTAATCTTTGATCATTAAAGTATATGTTATCTATACCAGTCTCGTGATTATATAGTTATTGCAAATAATTTTTCTTTATGTACCAGAGGTTCTCAAGTATGGGGTTTGTAACTCTGCTTGATTTTGATGTTTCTTCTCTCTCTCTTTGTCATTTGGCAAGTCTTGTATGGATTTTGCAATCCATATCAACTTGTGTAGCTTTTCGAAAGTAGTTTTCCCTTTATGCCATTTATAACTGAGGTTATTGCATTTAGCAAAATTAATGTGCTCAGTCCTTTCATTTATTTGTAGTATGTGATGTTTCTATTTTAATATTTGTGTCTGGCATCAGCCCAAACTAATGTTTGACAAATATTTTTAATAGTTGTGGGTAGGTCCTGGAAGCAAGGCTGCAGAAGAGAAACAGTTTTTTGACAGCCACCTTGCTCCCTTCTACAGAATTGAACAGGTTCTGCTATTCACTGAGTGTTATACTTTCTTTATATCTTCTTGTTTTATTTATGATGGGTTAACTTATATTTTTCATACCCTTTGGAAGAAAGCACACAAAAAAACGAAAAAGTTAGACGTAAATCTCAAAGCCTGATCGTAGATATCTTTTATTTTGCGTACTCCGAGACACACACACACACACACACAGACTTAAGCACACAAAAATACGAAAAAGTTAGACGTTAATCTCAAAGCCTGATCGTAGATATCTTTTATTTTGCGTGCTCCGAGACACACACACACACACACACACACACACACAGACTTGACCTGCAGAAACTATGATCCAGATGGCCTCTTCACAAGGTAATCTCATGTATATATAGAGGAATTGCAGTGTATTAGTTGAACTGTACTGGAGTAAGTGTAAGTTTCAGTAATGTCTGTGAAATTCAAAAAAGTCAGAGTGTCCACACTCAAATGAGATGGAAACCTCCAGATTCCTGTACATAGTTACTTTTTTCTGTTTTGTAATCAGGTTCCCTTTTAGTTCTTGTAGTTAATGATGAGAAGTATTTGATTGCTTAGATTACTTTACAAGTATGGTCATGTTAACTATTCTATGGAATGTGGATATATATGTGCTCTCTTGATCCTGCTTTCCCTTGTTTCCACTCATACCTTGAAAGCTTTCAGTGTTTTCTGGACTTGTCGTGATCTGGAAACTGATTGAGCTGTCATTTTCTTTATTCTGTCTCCTTGTTTGTGGGGATCGTTATGTTTCTCCTTTATTTGAAGGCTAACAAAGCTACTTGATATTTGTATGTATCAGCTTATACTAGCAACATTGCCTGATCCAAATCATGTGAAGAGGCCCAGTATTATTACAGATGACAACATCCAGTTACTCTTTCAAATGCAGAAGAAGGTATTCTGCATGCCTGTTGTTTCTTTACATCTGTTGTTCAGCATGTCAACAAATAATATACATATACCTATATATATATATATATATACACTTTTGTTCATTTAGAATGGGGGATGATTATATGTGTTTTGTTGCTAACTATCACTTCTCTTATATTTCTGTTAGGGTGAAATTTAAACCTTTGCTTAATGCTGACAGATTGATGGAATACGTGCAAATTATTCTGGTTCACTTGTATCTCTAAATGATATTTGCATGAAGCCTATGGGGCAGGATTGTGCTACTCAAAGTGTTTTACAGGTTTAGTTTGACATGATTTTCTATTTGTTTGTTGAATTTACATACGTCACATTTTCATTAGGTGAAAAGTCTTCATTTTCTTCCTCACATTTCCAGATCTTTATGTTTTTGCTACAATTATGAAATTTGAAATATGTGAATATACAGCCCGTTTAAAGTGACACAATCAAGTTATTTAATTTCAACTTCTTACATCCTTTTTTTTGGACAGTACTTTAAAATGGATCCTTTTAATTACGACTACTATGGAGGAATTCAACATGTTGAATACTGTTTTCAGGTATTTTAAACAATCTGCTTTGTTTTTCTGTCACATAGATATTTGGAGGTTTTGCATGAACTTCGGCAATGAAATCTGACATACCAAAATATTTTTATGAACTGCAATTCTTTGGACTATATGCTGCAGCTTCAGAAAAGCAACATTAATGCATAGCAAGAAAGAGAGGAAAACAAATTGGGAATATTATGATGGTTTTATGATTGCTTTTGTGAATGCTTATTTTTTATTAGCTACTGATATAAGCAGCCATGTTGCTTGTTTAATAGCTGTATGATTCTTTTCATTGCAATGCCACTGTCTGCATGTCTTCCCCACAATCTTTCTCTTTACATTTTCCTTTACTAAGATTATCTGTAGGAACATCTTCCAGCACTTTCAGGTGCCTGAAAATCCATATAAAATGCTTAAATAAATTAATATTTTGCAGTATTCTCCAGTTCAAGAAAAAATTTTCTGATACTATCTAAACTCTGAAGTACTTTTTGGACATCAACTTGTATCTGGCATCTTTATGTAAAATCAAGTAATACATGGTACATAAAGCACTAGAATTCTATTAATGCAGTTTGACCTTCTTGTTATCATTTTATCTCAATTATACAAGTGATCTTGATTCTTTTAGTTATCAAATTTGATCAAATTATTGGATTGAAATTTTAAAATTTCACTAATATTTGCTGCCTTGTTATCCATAGTTGAATATTGGTTGACCCCTGTATCTTTCTGCATTCAGCATTACAGTACTGCAGATACATGTTTAAGTGCATTTGAGGCTCCCCTTGACCCAAGCACTTCCTTAGGAGGATTTTCAGGAAGCAACTACACCGAGGTAATGTGTTCAATCATTTCTTAGAATTATGTCTGTAACCTAACACTTAAATGTCATTTTTTAATTTCAGGCTTCTGCATTTATTATTACCTATCCAGTTAATAATGCAATTGGTGAAGCAGAGAATGGAAAAGCAGTGGCATGGGAGAAAGCCTTCATTCAGTTAATACAGGTTTGAGCACTGTATGCATTTCTTGCGTAATCTGTTTGTTTTCTACTTCTTTTGTCTGTTATTGCTACCTCATATGTTGTTTTTTTTTTTTTTTTGGTACTCTTTGTTTGAGCACTGAACATATTCCTTGTGTTACATAGTTTGCTTTTTCTACTCCGTTTTGCTTGTTATTGTTACCTCGTATGTTGTTATGTAAACTACCTGTCTTGGGCTTATTATGCAATACAGGAAGAATCCCATACTCACTATGTTTTAATTTACTTGGTTATATAATTGTCAATGGAAATAATGAAGTTTGAAAATTTTCTGTATGTCCAGTGTTAGGTGTGGAAAGTGAAGTAGGTAGAGAGAGAGAGAGGGGCCAAAATTTTCAACCTCGTAGGTTAGGCTAGGTTATGAGAATGATGAGGTTAACGGCTAAATTATGAAAAGAGGACTAAGATACCATTATTAATATGCGTGCTTTGATACTTCACCTAAACTTGAAGCAGATAATGTTAACATGGCCTGCTTGTTATAGATATCGTATTCTCATTCGGTACTTTGGTAAAAATGTCAGTCATTTACTTTCCATCTTTGCATGACTTAAAGCAATGAGTCTTTTCTGAATCTTTTCATTAATGAAATTGCAATTGTTTCAATATGCTTAGTTCATTTGTGAAAACTGGATAAGGAGTTACTCAAATATAGAGTTGATTTATGACAAAAATGTTGTTGGTAGACCTCCTTTAACCCCAATATCACCAAGTTAGTGGTATACCTCAAAAGCTTAAAAAAGCTTGTGCCATTGCTCGATGGTTAGATTCTGCACTAGATATTGGCATCAAATTGTTCTTCTTTCCCTTTGAAGAAAGAGATCACCTTTGAAGCTTAAGAGTAAATATACAACATAACATGTTATAACATCTGAATTTAAATTATGACAAGAATTTAAAATATTATAATGTACCCATTGGAGAATAGATGCAAAGCTGTAGGTGTAGGATCAAAAGTATTGTAACTTTAAAATTGTCATTCAGCTACAACAGATTAACTAAGAAAGGAAGATTAAAAAATGGGTGATATTTGTTGAAACAAGATAGTGGCTCAACCAATGCTGAGCAAAGAACTTTGTTTGCCGAACTGTGTTGAAAAATCAAAGAAGAAAATGCAGATTTGAATTGTGCCATTGACTTTTTGACTAGCATTACATTATATTGCATCCATTCTAATTTTGGTAATTTTGGTATTGTTTTTGGATCATAGATGATAGCTAGACCAATATCTTACCATTTGTATGTGTATTTTATACCACATGATATGAATGAAAGGCATTATTAACTATTTATAAGATGTTATATATTATATCGTAATTTAACTATGTATTGTTTGTATATTTCTTATAACTCAGTTAAGTTTGACTAGTTTTTTCTTTTATCAATTTGGATTAACTATCAAATGATTTATGCTTAACTGGAAAATTGTTCTCAAATATAATATGTTTGTTAACAAATAGCTTGATATCATATGCTAACTGTTAATATATTTTCTTAATAAATTGATATACTTTGTATCAGTTGAGAAGCAATTGTATATTGTAGGCAAAATCCTTATTTTGGCCCCTGTACTAGCCTAAATTTCTTCAGTTAGCCCCTATACTCTTATTTAAACTTAATTAGCCCATGCACTTTCATTTATTGGATAATCTTGCTTCTGACTAATAAATTTGTATAATTATAGAGATGATGGAAGAATTAGATCTAGAAAATTTATAAATTTTACAATTTTGGTTAAAATTAAGGACCAAAAAGGATTTAATGTGGAGTTGAAATCCAAATTCTGACACTAAAAATGTGGTAACAAATCCTTTTGACCTTTAGTTTTCATCAAAATCGTAAAATTTAAAATTTTTACAGATCCAGTTGTGAAAGTTTACAAATTCGTTTTTTAGGGGCTGAATTATCTAATATTTGAGATTAAAGGGGCTACTTAAGTCAAAAATAAGAGTAGAGGGGCTAATTGGAAGAAATTTAGGCAAGTAAAAGGGCCAAAATATGGCTTTTGCCGTATATTACGTGTTAACTTTTAATTTGTAATTACCAATATTATTTAATACATTAATTACCAACATATATTTTCTTGTTACCATTTGTCATTTTAATGCTAGAAAGGTTGAAATGAAGATAGGATACTTTGTGCTTATAGGCATATAATTTATGGCTCTTGAATTTATAGCCCAATTGTGAGTGAAAGTGGAGAAACGAGCAGTATGATTACCAATTTTGTTAACATTAGCATTGGAAAAAGAAGAAGATGCATCCTCAGGTATTGAGCATATCCGCTTGCAAACGTGAGAACAATCTTGGTTTCAGCGTGGGGGTTGTACAGGCCTACTGCTAGCAGCGCATGTAACATTTTGTTTTGTTTTGTATTTTTGTTTTTGCTTTTCTGCTATGGAGGTTGGCCATGAGGCTTCCACAGCTGCACAGCGATGACTATTTTAGTCTTCAGGTTTTGACAAAATAGATTCCTTGCCTCAGAGTCCTCTACTACTTCACTGCCAGCTTGAGTATTATCACTCTTCTGACAAAGCGTAAACATAACTACAAAGCATAAACATCACTTAAAATGAAATCTTTGGAGAAATCCTGAGAAACAAGGAGTAGTCAAAGGAACTCATCTCTGCAATATTCATTCTTTCCAACCAGAATTTGGAACCTTGATGAACTGAGCATAGAGTGCCATCTGGATGGAGATCTAATGATGGCGAACACATTATATTTAATTCCTCTCATTGAGCATGCATGATGCATCTCTTGAACATGTAGAAAATGAAGAATGATAAGGTGATCAGTATTCTTCCCCTTTGATCAGAGTAACTTTAATACCTCAGTAGAAGAGAGAGTGAGAGAGAGCAAATCCTGGACTTACGAATTGAGAGAGAGAGACAGAAAGAGATGCAAAGTGATCACCTATGTGGAACCGTAGGGTATAGCTAGATTATGAAAAAAACGTCTCAAATATCCTTACATGTAGATGCTTTAACTAATAGGCCTGAACCATTTTGCTATTGAGTTTCTCTCTTGTTATCTAGCGATTTTGCATTCTGTATCATATTGATGCATAGATGTTCTCCAAAATGCTGGAAAAGATGAAACTGAAGAGCAATTGTTTCTTTAAGCTTGAATATTGTGTCTGATGAATGACATGAGCCAATTTTGGAGGACAGGAGGAGCTGCAACCGATGGTGCAGTCCAGCAATCTTACTCTATCATACTCAAGTGAGAGCTCAATTGAGGAAGAATTGAAAAGAGAAAGTACAGCAGATGTTATAACCATCTTAGTAAGTCACTGTGGAATAATGTTTTAATATTAGCCTACTTTTGGTGCATAGGATGGAGCTCTTTACTATCACTGGAAACTTAAATATAAAGCAGATTATTTCTTTTTTTGTACTTACCTCTTTATTTATTTATTTTCTTAATCTCAGGTGAGTTATATTGTGATGTTTGCTTATATATCTGTAACATTGGGTGATGTACATCATTGGTCGACATTCTATCTCTCATCCAAGGTATAATTTTAATCTCACTCTAAACTGTGCCTTTACTTCTGAATTCATTTACTTTTTGTATAATGTTTGCGTCAATATGCATGTGCTTCAAATCTTTTCTGTTAATGTCATAATAATATTTCCTCTTGGGAAGTAGTCGTCTGTTCAGTTGGGACATTTTCTCTGTCATTCTGTTTTATTCTTTTTCAATTTTGGCTTGATATTGTCAGTGCCTCCCTTACTAGAAATCAGAATAAGGCATTGTTTATTGACAAAGAAGTTAATTTGACAAAATCAAGGAACTAATGTTATATTATTGGATAGCAATGAGGTACATCAATCTCTTAAAATGTCATCATCATTTTTTGATGAATCCATTCAACAATGTAGCACATCACAATGTAATAAAAGAATTAATTAATTAATTACTTAGAAATTATTGTGGTCTTTAAGAATATCCTTTACATTTTGAATAACTATCTATATTAATTAAGTTAATATTAGTAAGCCGTAATCAAATCTGAATTTTTAAAGATTTGAAACTTGAAATTTCAGGCAGACTTTTCTAGTGCTCAAGTATATTTTTAATTGAAGAACATAGAAAAGTCAATCCTGAACATGGTCACCATGCAGCAAGAGTGTTTTGAAACCATCATATAACTTACAGCTAGAATCCCTCTGCTTTTTTTATTCAATTCTTCTAACATTGCGTTCCCCCCAATTAGGTTCAAGCATATTACACTTCTAAGTTATTGGGAGAACCCAAATACTTTCTTTTAGATACAGAAAAAGCACTCTGAATTCTAATTCCTTTCTGGAAGATATGAGCATTGGAAGAATCAGAATAATGATTTTTGGTTCTTAACGAAATTTAAAGACCCAAAGTTGCTGTTAGTTTTCACTTTTAATAAAAAAAACGCACTCCCTGTTTAGGTGTTTGCTACTCTATAGGAAGTTAGGATTGGGGTTCATTTGCAGTATGGATCTTATGAGCTGAATGTGGATTACTTAAAATGATGTTGATGCTACCATCATCATCATGAGTCATGACACGCTTCCTTTTGTCTCTCTCTCACTACTGCTAGGTTCCTGCACAAGTTGCGCTGCCACAACTAGAAATAAAATATTACCAAATGGCTGCCACCATTTTCAGCAATCCGGTTCCGTATTTTTGCATGTTGGCCTTGCTTCCCTGATCATTTTCACATTTTTTCCCGCCATCACTATTCTTACCTTGAGCATTTCTTAAAGATTGGTATCTAGATAGTACTAGCATTACATTAATTTCAACACAACCACGAACTAGATTGCATGTGTCTATATTTTAGGAGTAAAGTAAACCTTTTTTCTACAAGTTAGGTCTAAAATCATGTTCTTTAACAAATGGGAATTATCTTATATCTCGTACTTTAAAGGTCTCATGTATGCCACTCTTTGGTTGGAGATGTGATTGTAATATCTAGACAACTCCATCAACAGAAGCAAATTGCGGGAAAAATAGTTGGTCACTGTGGATTAATATATAGAAGTAATAATGAGCTTGTTTGACAGTTTAATGCATTTGAAGGTCATACTTTGCTCAGATGCTCTTGGCTATAGTAATGTTTATCACCCTTAGAAGCATAAAGTAAAGGTGTTGGGTTCAGAACAAATTTACTTGTTCGAGTCAACCACTTCGCCTAGCAACGCAATACTTTCTAGTAATTCAACATCATTAACCATTTACATGTGAGTTTATGAATTAATGTTTTTGCGGATCCATGGGTTTGGTGCCGTGTTTCTGTTCGTGGACATAATATGTTTGCTAGTAATTTCTTATCTTACATATTATTAACATTCTTCTACCAATTTTATTGACTGAGTTCTCAGATTTTGATTTTATGCTCTATGGTTTAACATCTTGAGCTACTGGTTTCTAGGTTCTTCTTGGCCTTTCGGGAGTTATACTCGTCATGCTTTCTGTTCTTGGTTCTGTTGGATTTTTCAGTGCTGTTGGAGTTAAATCCACACTGATAATAATGGAAGTCATTCCTTTCCTCGTTTTGGCAGTAAGTTCAATTTCTATGCAAGGACAAGTCTTATGTTAATAACCATTGTGGGGATGTGGTTGCATGTGGTTTGATCCTCAGTTTTCTATGCTCATATAAGAAGATACATCCTGATTTACTATAAGTACTGTCATACGGCTTTTGCCACCACAACACAGTTTTCTATGTTTGATTATCCATTTTGTTCCATTTTAGCAAAAAAAAAAAAAAAAAAAAAGAGAAGAATAAGTAGAAGAAGAATTTCTTCTCATATTATATGATATCGGAGTTAGACCTAACATAGCAAAGTAATATCAGAAGTTGGTAGAGGTATGTTAATCATGTTGCTATTCTAATGGTGTTTTACAGTCTCAAAGGCATTTTTTTTTGTCTGGTGCCATTGTTATGGTTAAATCCCGCTAATCCACTCTCAAGCATTTGTGTGTTGAAGATTTTGCATGAGCTCTTAATAAGTTCAACAACATATCTCTTTCAGCCTATTATTGTGAATGATTTTGCAATAGTTTTTACTGTCAGATTGTAGTTGTTTAATTATTATATATTGAAATGAAAATCACCATATTCCTGTTTGGTTCACTACCTTAAAATTTTCAGGTGGGAGTGGATAATATGTGTATTTTGGTGCATGCTGTGAAACGGCAATCATTTGAGCTACCTTTGGAGGAACGAATAAGTAATGCGCTGGTTGAAGTTGGCCCGTCAATAACACTTGCAAGTCTATCCGAGATCCTGGCATTTGCTGTTGGAAGTTTCATTCCTATGCCAGCATGTCGTGTTTTCTCCATGTTTGCAGGTCTCTGAGCTTGCTTATAATATTGATATAGCCCTTCAGATTTTATATGTAGTTTTAAGAATTTTGAAATTTACAGAGTTGTTTTTCTGTAGCTTTGGCTGTTTTGCTAGACTTTCTTCTGCAAGTTACAGCTTTTGTTGCACTGATTGTATTCGACCACTGGAGAACAGAGGATAATAGGATTGACTGTTTCCCTTGCATAAAGGTTCCTTCATCTTCTGGAAGGCCTAATGAAGGTACCTATTGGAACAGGAAAATTATAAGTTTCTCTTTGACCTTGGGGAATGTTCCTTGAATATATATTGTTGCCATGGTATCTATATGCTCATTTAAATATTTTGGTGAACTGTAGCTGTGTATGAGAGACAACCAGGGCTGCTAGCTAGATATATGAAGGTAACTTTTTATCTACAAGTTAATACAATTTCTTTCCTTCATGTTTGACCGATTGACGTCATTTTGAGTATCAAAAGATGGAACTTGTTGAGAATGTTAAAAGAGCGGTGAAATCTTAGGATTGAAGCAGGATGGTGAAATGGAGAGATGCGCGTAGGTTCTATCTTGTATTCAATACTACCCAATATAAGAAACATTGTATGTGAAGTTACGTCAATTTTATGGTAGTAAAGATGCCTGCCTAAAGTAGCGGTACATCCTAAGGATTATTGTGGTAGATATGTTAATGTTAGGATGGATGGTCTACAAAATCAGTTATGGATCAGATAGGGATTAGAACATTTACCAGAAGATAGAAGTGGCTTGTGGCCTCTGGTGAACATAAGCTTAGACAGATACGATTTATAAGAGATGCTTTGGGAATTCCCATCATAAGCTCGCAAGTCAAATGTATGAAAGTCTAGCATGTTAGAGACGCTTGTAGAAAGAAGGCAACATGTGGACCTAGGATGATGTGTAGCATTTGAGGATCGGTGCTATACCTCTCTAGGAAGAAACTTATAATTTGAACAGAAAGGTTGAAATTTCATTTTCCATATACATTGTGTAAATAGATTTTTAAACGAATAGGTCTCTATTTCTTCAAATCCATGAAGGACTTTAGCACATGAATTGAGGGAATTTCGAATTAATAGCAGTAATTCGCACAAAGCCTGACCCCTATCTCTCTTTCATCTCTTTCTCTTTCTCTTTTGTTTTGTTCTCTTTCTTTTTTGTTCTTTTATTTAGCTTTTTCAAATAGTTGCAAACAAACATAATTACTTTTAAGAGGTTATATATTATTTGAATGATGTGATAATAATCATCATGATATTATACTATAATAAGGCACCCTTTAAGTGGTTTCTCCCTCGATTTAAGTTTTTTGCATACACTCGAGATCTAGCTTAAACAGCTAGAGTTCTCACCGTTAACGTCAACCTCTTTTTTTTTTTTTTTTTGAAAGTTGTTTAAGTCAACCTTAATTGGTTGATACTATAATAAAATATTAGATTGTAAAATACCGATGTAAGTATGATTTTTTTTTTAAATAATTTCAGTATTTTCATTATAATGGCCATAATACTAAAAATAATTTTCCTTATCGAACACCTTAGAATATATACTTCAGAATGTTCTTCAAAATACTTTCGTGCCTATTTCAACAAATTTAGCTGTTGTAGCACCCAAAAATAAGATAAAACACAAACATATACTCCCTCCGTCCCAAATTGATAAGCACTTTTCCGTTTTGGTCCATCCCAAATTATTGAGAACTTTCCTTTTATAAAAATTAGTTATTTTTAATCTTTATATTATACCCTTATTTATTATGCGTAATAATTGACAAAATACATCAATATTTATTTGGAAACTTTAAATATTCTACCAATCCTATACAAATTTAATTGGAAATTGTAGTAATTTAATGTTCAACCACTTGTATCAAGCAGTTAAATGAGGGTATATAAAGAAAATGATAAGTAAAAATTGTCCGTCAACTGTTTAAACTATATTTTATAAACCACGTAAAGGTTCAAAGTACTTTTATCAAATTGGGACGGAGGGAACATATATTTGGGAGAAAAATTTTCGTGCAAGAGTATGCATAGGGACACACACATATATATATACACACTCTTCGTTTTAGCTTAGATTTATCAAAAAAAAAAAAAAAAGTTTTAGCTTAAAAAGATGAAATCCATTTAATTTCTAAACTAATTATTTTATAGTGCAAATCGCCCTAGTAATACTTGAATATGTAAATAATGATAAAAAAAAAAAGTCACATAACTAGCTATAAATATAATTCTATTTCATTTGTTACAATGAACTTTACCTGAATAATGAAAAATGGAGCACATTCTTATGTGATAAGATTAACCTGTAGGGGAATTCAAGGAGGCAAACCTGCATAACTACTTTTTATTTGCTATATCACTGCTCTCTCTGTGTCTCTCAAGGTATTGCCAAATTGGGAATTGAAGTTATGCATTAAATAAAAAAGCAAGGAAGTTCATTAGAGGTTGGTTAGACTGATGAACCATCATTTCCTCGAGTATCACATTCTAAATTATCAAGAATAATTTATTTATGTTAAACACGGAGCTTTGGATTTTTTTAATCAGCCTTCTTAGTCTCTTACATGAAATATAATAGTACAGGTAGAAAATATGTTTCAAATATATATATATATTTGAGGTGACCCCTCTCTCCTAATTAAGGTTTGTTGCATACACTAGGAATTAAATTCGATACTTAAGTGACTTGAGACTTTCTTTTATTATCGACAATAGCTAATTATTAAATGAATATTTAAGAAAGTTTTTGTTATTGTGGATGGACATGAACAAGTAATGCATGTATATATCGTAGAGTCTTTTGTCCTAAGAACAGGCTTAATGTTTTGTATGTCATTGTTCATTTCAGGAAGTTCATGCTCCCATTCTTGGGCATCCGGGAGTTAAATTAGGGATCATTGTTGTATTTGTTGGCTTTACTTTGGCAAGCATTGTAAGGGCAACCTAATTTAACTTGATCTTTCTCATATTTTTTTTCAAATGTATTAAAACTTCATAACTTTGTTGATCTACACATACAGGCTCTATCGACGAGGATTGAATCAGGTTTGGAGCAACAAATTGTTCTTCCTCGGGACTCTTACCTCCAAGTTTGGGATCTTTACCTTATCAATTTATCTAAATTTTACTACTATTCAGTATTTTCCTTCGTTATTATAATTGTACCTTTCCAAATTGTGCATTCTCTCTCAGGGTTATTTCAGTGATCTTTCTGAACATTTGAGAATTGGGCCACCATTGTATTTTGTTGTCAAGAATTACAACTATAGGTACTCATCCTTTGGCTATCTTGTTACTCTTTTTTCTATTTAATCATTTTTATCTTTCTGCATGCACATATGCTAATAACGTGTCTAGTTGTGCAACTGTAATACTAGAACTCGTAAAATGTGAGAAATCATAGATAGTAGAAGTTGAAAGAAAAGCAACTACCTTTTTAGTTTGAGGGAGGAAGAATTTTGTGTTAGAGAAAATATAATCACTTAGGATCATCCCATATTAAATGAAAGTTGGAGATCATCCGAGAGTGGGAATAAGACATGATTGGTCACTTGACCCAAAGTCGTTGCAAGTGTAAAGGTTGTGAACATTGGAAGTTCCAAAGGAAATCATCATTACTAGGAGTCCTCATGGGCCATTTAAGCTCACATGATAGAAGGATGAGCAAAATTTTTAAGCCAAACAAATCACTTCTGCAAACCAATATCATCAACCAAGATGCTTGTTAACTGTTTTTGGTTTGATTTCACTCTCCAACTCTATTCTTGTAACCATATTGAAGCATATTCATTCCAATGCAAGTAATAAAAACCATTGACCACTTACCAATAGTGGGAAGAGCAATTACACTAGAGCACTTTGGCTTAGATTTTTGGTGACACTACTTCCTATGTCGAATAGGAAGAATGTTTCTCGTGGGTTGTTAATCACAATCATGAAAGAAAGTTGAAAAAGATCTTTTAAATTCATTTGAATTGTTAACTGCTACAAGTTTATTAGTATTATTTACAACAAATATTAAACTTTTGCCTTTTCCTCACACTGCCACTAAAAAAGGTGACTACTGTTAGTAAAGAGCTTAATCTCACCCTTAATGCAGGAAAAGTTGACATTGATTGTTTCTTTTTTTTTATTATTTTTTTGTGGATCAAAAATCACAATTTAATGAAGAATGCCAAATCTTGAATCAAAAGAGGAAGGAACAAAACCCCAACTCCGTATGTTTGACATAGAACCAGAAGTGCAGGGCAAAGCATGTGCAACATGATTCATTGAACAAAAAAATATATATGAAAAGAAAGAGCTAAAAATTTACAGCCCTCAACAACTAAATCAAAATAAGAGTTATATGTATATGAGGTATTAAGATCTGAAACTAAACAGGTTTGAATCTATCACAAAGAGAATGGAGATAACATTATTGTTTTTAAGCAAGTATAATGCTTCCTTCCAAGAGATTGCTTCAGCCAACAAAGGATCAGAAGAAAGAGGATATGATTTGCAATGAATAGCTACAAATAAACTTGAGGAATCTTGCTGAACCCATTCCAAACCAGTCATACTACCATTCTCCATAAACATATTTGCATCATTGTTGCACTTGAAAACACTAGTTCAAGGACACTGCCAAGAACAAATCAATGTCTGATTAATACCTACAACAGCTCAAAAGCTAGAAGCCTTAATCAGAGACAATAAGACAAAGAAGTGGACTAAAAACCTAAACTTCAGGTGCAAGAAATCCCCAAAACAGGGTACAAAGGCAACCCTAATACGGGTTACGAATGCCAGTGGAAGCTAGAGAGAAAAGAGGCTAACCCTTTTCTTAGCATTTTATTTAATTTTTTTTTTCATTGTATAGTTTTGTATGATTTCAAAGTACTTGCTTTGGCAGCTTGGAATCACAACAAACAAACAAACTATGCTCCATCAGCCAGTGTGATTCAAACTCTCTTTTAAATGAGGTAATATGAGGACCAGTTGTTTTTTTTTTTTTTATTTTCTGCTATTAAATTGAATATCCAGTTGGACAATTTTTCATCTGAATTTGCATGTCACCTTTTGAATATGCCTTTTAAGCTATTCTGTGCGTTCAAATTTCTGAATATTACACATTTCTCTGTATAATTAAAATCACTACATTGCCTTAGTTCATGCAATGCTCAAATATTTTAAATCCCAATCGTATTCTAAAGAGATTTTCAATAATTGCTATATCACTTTTTTTTGTATGTTCTACATTATGTCAACATTTGAGATTCATATCATGCCATTTAGATTCACTGTAAAGTTGAGAGAAAAAGTGAACTATATCAGAAGTAGGGGAAAATACGTATTTGGTTAATTATGATTATGTGAAAAAGATTATAACGACTGAGAATGGAATTAGTAAAATATTATATTTCACGATAAATAAAGGATGTTGGTATCAGTTTTGGAGAATTCTTAGGGGAGTTTTCTGCATTTTAGGTTTCTACAGATAGAACTCAAATAATCTTTTCTAGAGTTTTTGTCAACTAAAATTTTAGGACTCCTAGCATAGAGAGGATTTAGGTGACAATTAAGTAGAAAAGAGTGTAGGATATGAAAAAGAAGGAATCTCTGGGATGCTTGGTGGTGCCAATGGCTCTCCAAAAGCACAAAATTGAGGCCCAAACTTCAATGGACTATGCTCTCATGTCCTATGTCAAATTGAAGCTTGTGACATAAGCTCAAAACCCTGGACTGCCTGGTATACAATGTTCATAGATTTCTCCAACTGTATAAACTATCCTCTCTTACTTGGATATGAAACTGTTATAAGAAGGCTTGAAAAAGTCAATTTTCATATCCACATGTTTCATTTTAATTGTATTGCAAGATATAACATAGGTTGTTTTCCAAATTGTAGCATACAAGTATGAGCTCTAGTTTTAATGATCGTTTCAATTTTCTTATGAAATGCAAAAATTATATAAAAAAATGTTAATAAAGTTCATGAAACTATTTCAAATTTGTGCAGGGCACAAGTCGATTCCATTTTTTTTTTCTTTGATAGAACAATTCCAAGTATGAGATCTAGCTTTAATGCTGGTTTCAATTTTTGTATGAAATGCAAAAAATATATGAAAAAATGTTAATCAAGTTCATGAAACTATTTCAAAGTTGTGCGGGGTGCAAGTCAATTCCCAATGTTGCTTGAACGTAATCATTTTGAAATGTCCATATGTAAGATAAGTAATCTTTTAAATCTATATAGTTCCCAACAAATAAAACATATTTTAGCCCTAGACATGTCACTACTTCTAGCATGAACATAAAATAAAAATAAGAAGACCAGTTTGTTGGCTATTTTTTCTTTTTTTTTTTTTTTTTTTTTGTAAAGTACCTTAACCATATACAATCAACCTATTACTTAATTTGGTGTGATGTTAAGTGATTGAGATAAGTAACATGAATTTTTATGCACACAAACAATAGTAGAACGAAATCAATCTTTACTTGCTGCTGTATTCTTACTTTTAAACCTTTCAAAGAAGCATGCCCAACTCTCTGCAATTTTCTTTTCTCTAGTCTGCTCCTGGAATCCTATTTTATTATTGTGCTCATTTTGTATTCTGTAAATGAAGGGTAAAACACACTCTGCATGAATGAGAAAAATATATATTTACATACAATACATGTGCTGCAGATATCAAAAGCCTCTCTGAGTCCGGAATCAAGCTACATTGCAAAGCCTGCTGCCTCATGGCTTGATGACTTTCTTGTGTGGATATCACCAGAGGCTTTTGGTTGCTGTCGGAAGTTTATAAATGGTACTTATTGCCCTCCAGATGATCAGGTAGGTGCTTCTGTCTTATTGTCTTATAGAATATGATGCGATTGCAAATGTATGTCTGTGTTTTATGTGCCAACAACAATTCCATGATATTATTAATATGTTCCTAGGTGTCTTTGTGTGAGTTTTCTAAGTATTTGCTATTCCATGTATAAGAGTCCTATGTTTCCTATGTATAAGTGTACCAAGTGCGTGTCTTAAAGTAATTGTTATCCTCTTCACTAGGCAGCAGTTACATTCGCAGTTAGCATTAGGGAGTAGTTTCAAGTTCTATGTACTATTTGTTTCAGAACAAATTTAATGGAGGAAGCAAGTATTTTCCGGCAAAAGAAATTTCAAGAGATTAGAAGGTTCTCTCTAAACAAGTGTTTAATTTCAAGAGATCGAAGGGTTGTCCATAACGAGCCCTTAACACCAATAAAGCAGAGAATTAACCCTTCCCATTACTAGATTCTAGGACTGTAGCAGTGTGTGTTGGCAATTAGAATTTAGTTCCTGATTAGAAACTCTCATATGCTCTTGTTTGGGAACATGTGATTTCTCAAACTCTAAGAGTCTCCACTTTTAGCAATTGTATATAGTTTGATTTTGATTGTTTTAATTCGGTAAGAGATATGCTTCTAGATTGCAGTCAGATTGAGACCTGAGAGTAGTTATTTCATATCAAAGTAGTGAAGGGTATGAACATAGGACATATCTTCAATGGATGTCTTTTCCCAAGTCCTTTTTGTTAATTCACAGATAACTGTTTTATAATTTGTGCTGAGTTTAACCATAGCTCGCAATCTTATAAAAATATGATGTGTTATGGTTTACCGAATCAAATATTTTTTTTTTCTTCAGCCACCTTGCTGCTCTCCTGGTGAAGGTTATTGTGACTTAAGTGGGGTGTGTAATGACTGTACTACGGTAACGACTCTTTATTCACCTGGTCATTTTTTCTAATTGTTTTGTTAAGCAGCTAAACCCTGATGCTCAATAAGGAGATTCTACAATAATCAATTTTTTTATTTTACAAACTAAACTCTAATTTGGTGGTAACTACCTTAAATGAAATTAGAACTTACCCTAATGACGGTGAGACAAAATAAGTTGAAAATAACGTGAAGATGGACGGTTCATGCTTAGTAAGATGTCTGTGATAGTTCAGTATCTAATGTTTCTCTCTCCCTCTCTCTCTCTCTCTCTCTCTCTCTCTTAAGAAAAAAAGAATAAGAAAATGTGAGATGTTGATTGACTGCTTACACAATTTCCAGCAATTTGAAGGACTAATATTTTATGTATCCAGTGCTTCCGCCACTCAGATTTGTTAAACGATCGACCATCTACTGCGCAATTTAGGGAGAAGCTTCCTTGGTTCCTTGATGCTCTGCCATCTGCTGATTGTGCAAAAGGCGGCCATGGGGCATATGCCCACAGTGTGGATCTAAATGGTTAGTGAGGCTCCATTTCTCCCTTTCATTTTATAAATTGTCATTTCTTACTTCTTTGTTTGAAATTGCTTGTCAGGTTATGAGACTGGTGTAATACAAGCTTCAGAGTTTCGTACATATCACACTCCGGTTAACAAACAAGTTGCGTGTTGCCTATGAATAAATATTTCTGAATATATTAGGTTAACTTGAAGGCTTTAAGTTTTCATTTTTTTTATCTTTTACTATCACTTTTGCTAGGGTGACTATGTTAATGCAATGCGAGCTGCACGGGAGTTCAGCTCAAGAACTTCAGACTCATTGAAGGTTTGAATCCAGCAAGCTGCGTATAATGTTTTATTAGATTCCTTGATACAAAGAATGAAGCTATAATAACAAGTTTTTGACCCACTTGGCTTTGCCCTAGTGGTACTACCTTCCAGTGTGAAGGTAGGGGTCATGATTGAACCCATGAGCTTAAGTTTTTGATGAAGAGGTTTGATTATGAATTTCATTTCCTTTTTATAGTTAGAGAATGAAAGTATTGTTGCTGGTATGCTTTATGTTTTTGGTTGTGTGATAGTTTTTGCACTATTCAAATGCTAATATTGTTCGCTAAGTGGGAATCAATAACCATGCTCCCAGCTAGGCGCTAGCCCATTATCTTCTTGTATGCCATATATGTATATGGATTCTTCAATCATGTGAATCTCTGTAGAAGAGTAGTTACATTAAGTAACCAAGCCTAGGTCCAATTTTATCACTGAAAACAGAAAAGTACCTCAAAAGGGCAAGGATTACCTAAAACTTGTAAAAGGCACTAAGTTCATTAACTGGCCGTTGTCCGTCCCCAAAGTCTTTTGTAGCGGAAGGTTTTTTATACTGGATATTTGCAGTTGGCTAAATATGAGTTTAGGCGACTTACCATATTAAGAAACCCAAACTTAAGCTTGACTCTGTTGGCAAAAGATATGTTGAGACTGTTTAAATGACTGGTGACATATGAGCTCTATGTGCTACCATCTGTAGCATTGAAATTTAATGTGAGAATTAAGTTTAACCAGTTCTGAGTAGTGCCATTTATCAATGACATCATTCAATTTCTCCATTGTTGTTCACAAGTTTTTTACTTTTTTGTGAACCCATGCACAACTATGGGGCACTAGTTGAATGCAGTAAAGTTGCTTTCCACATTTTGAAGATATAAACATCAGCGATGCAATAAAACAAATTTAATCAAGGAGCTAATTGATTTGTTTTTCTTTTATTGATGAAATCCCGTTATGAATATAGATTTATGTGTATTGCTTTTCAATAATAGCTATGTAGAAAGCTGCGACGCTTTGAGTTTTGTGCGTGGTGGATGTAAGTATCCATGGCAAAATCATCTTAATGTCCTAAGCTTATCTCTCTTTCTCTTCATTTACTCTTGTATACATCATAACATTATCTATTACTTGTAAACTTTGTTCTGCTTTAGTGCTTTGTATATGGCATCACTACCAGTCTTTTGAATCATATTATATGGATATGTCCTTGATGCAATATGAAGCTGTTTTGAAAATACGTCAAATTGTAGCGAGGTTCTTACATCTTCTAAGTATGATGAATTACAGTCCTTATTCTTTGTTCTCCCTGCTGCATCATTTGCCTGCATATATATCCATAAATTCTCTATGTTGGTCTCCTGCAATATACTTCTTTTATCATATCACTCTTTGGATCTGTTGTATCACTCATTCTTTTTATTTTTATTTTTACGTATAAAAATTGTAAGTAAAAGTTTTAGTTTTATGACTTGCTTGATGCAGATTGACATCTTCCCATATTCTGTATTCTACATCTTCTTCGAGCAGTATCTGGATATTTGGAGGATTGCTTTGGTCAATATTGTTATAGCACTTGGTTAGTATTGAAAAATGGTTTTGATACAATAGTTCTTTAAATTCTATGTTGTTGTTTTCTTTTCAAAGAACTAATTCAGCAGGCATGAAGTTTTCTTGATAAAAAGCAAATTAGACGACCTATTAATTTATGAACTTCTGCTACTGCATGTCCTTCTAGTGTAAATTTGATTTTTATTGAAACCTGTTATCTATGAATTTTGTGCAATTATGTGTTTAAGGTGAAAAATATGGTGTCGGTACATTACATTATTACAGTATACAGAAGTTGGTCCACATTAGTTATTAAACAAGTTCTTTTATTTTCAACGTGGAAGTAAGTGAGAAAATAAAGATTCAGTAATTGGCATGTGGACTTTATTATATTAAGTACAAATTAGATTCAGTAATTGATATAATTGCCATCAATTTTAGGTGGAAGTCAGGGTTCAATGGGGATCCTCCAAATCCTTGACAAGAAAAAACACAAAATTAATATAAATCAGTTATCAATTTGACTTCTCAGTTATCGATTGTACACTATAGTCTATACTATACAATTTTGAGAATTAGTTTCAGCAAAACCTCCAAAACTGAAAAATGGAACTGCAACTAAGGGAAAGACAGGAATATAGTTTGTTATTATATGTTTTTTTACGATTTTTCTGGCAGTTGATTATTATAGCTTTGATTCAATTATTTTCTAAAATGTAACTTCTATAGAGTAGTATGTTGCTAGGATCTTTCATTATTCAACTGGTGGAGAGGTGATTTTCTTAACTAAACTTGTTGTGTGCATGTCAGATATATCTATCTGTGCATGGATGTAATGCTGGTTACAGTTACAAATGGCTTTTATGTTGTTAATTTAAGCTTTTTTTGCCTTGCAAGACAAGCTTTGTCTTCTTGAAATTTTTCTCATTCTCTATCAACTACGACATTTTGTTTTGGGAGAAGTATAAAAAAAATAAAAAATAAAAACTTTATTTTTGTGATAAGGTTTTGCCCTTTGACAAAGTGAATACCAAGTGAGGACTGTGTTTCATTTGGTGATAAGTTCATAACCTAATATTTCAACTGTTGGCAAAGGGGAACACGAAAACCTTATTTGAACTTGATCGCTTGGGAGGCTCTCTGATGTGTAGCTAAATTTCTGCTGTAACGAGGTTGGTGGTTTTTCCCTATTTTGCTAACGCTCGAGATCTCAAAATGAAACACTGTCCTTGCTTTATCAAAGGCTGAAAACACAGAACTTTCTATTTCTTTTTTTCTTATTTTTTCTGACAGGCGAGATCACAAGATGTAACACAGCTCTCACTTTATCAAAGAGCGTAAACACAAATTGTTTCTTTTTCTTTTTTCTTTTTTTTTCCTTTTTTTTTTTTTTTGTTTTATTTACTCTTCTTCTGGAAGCATGTCCTTTTCAGAATTCAGATATGTTTATTGTTTGTTATGTGATACTTTGCAGGTGCTATATTTATTGTTTGTCTGGTTATCACTTCCAGGTATTGTTATACTTACTGTAAGAAATACATTTTGTTCTTCTTAACTGATTGGGTTGCTTTCAAATGCAGTTTTTGGAGTTCAACTGTCATTCTACTTGTTCTTCTAATGATTGTTGTGGATCTAATGGTATGAAAACTGAAGATGCTAAACTCGGTGTTTGTGTGTTTCTCTTCAAATATAAATCATATGCATTTAAGTTTCATAATTATTTCATTTGTTGCTAGTCAATGCTAACTATTTGCATTGTGCAGGGTGTAATGGCAATTCTGGGTATTCAACTAAATGCAGTCTCCGTCGTAAATCTTATAATGTCAATTGGAATCTCTGTTGAGTTTTGCGTGCATATTGCACATGCATTTTTGGTTAGTCTCAAACCCTATTGTATTTCTCTTTGGGCTCCCTGAGATTCCAGATTCTACTCTTGGGGGCCTGGACAAGGGTGTCTTTTTGTTGCATTTTTAATGATTACCAACCAGATGTTTTTTATTCTTCTTTTCATTTTCTTATCGTGAAGATATGGCAAATTCATTTCATTGACTTGCACCTTAATCTCTGATATCATTAGAGGCACTTGAAGTCTCAATTTTACATAACTTATATCCAGTTCCTGAAATTTACTAATATCTACAGTTTGGTGGTGTTCTATGCAGGTGAGTCATGGGGATAAGAACCATAGGGCAAAGGAGGCTCTAAGTACCATGGGAGCTTCTGTCTTCAGGTCATCCATATTTTCTTGTATTCTTTTTTGAATAGCAGGGCTTTGTAGTAATGTTTTAGTTAAGATGTCTGTTTAAGTTCTTCCTGCGGCTGCATTTGACTAGAATTGCTAATATAACCATAAACTTGATTCAAGAATTCTGATACTCACAAATTTGTTTGCATTTAGTTTTTTGCTTGATGTGATTCTGATATTCTTTAGCCATAAAGCCATCTATTGATAGCAGTTTGGTATGCTTGTGACTTATTTGCAGTGGAATTACCCTCACAAAGCTTGTTGGAGTTATTGTCCTATGCTTCTCAAGATCAGAAATTTTTGTGGTCTCTATTCTGTACCTTCAGAATACTTTGCTTAAATTTCATTACTTCAGGGATGTGAAAATGGTTTTGTGGGTTATGCAGGTTTATTACTTTCAGATGTATCTGGCATTGGTTGTCATTGGATTCTTGCATGGACTGGTATTTCTACCTGTAAGTATAACTGTCTCATCTCCACAAGCAAGGGGCAGTAAAGTGAAATAGTAATACCGATTTCGCCCCAAATATAGTTTATTCCTAAATTAAGGAATAAACCATATGAGGAACAAAAAAGTTATTAACTTTTTATAATGTTTGTTTTATAACGACATGGAGGATAAATTGATCTAATATATAGTCAAAGTTGTCCAAGTCAGCAAAAAGTCAGAAAATTGTTAGGTATTTAACAGTTTCCATAAAATTAGATTTTTTTTTTCCTGTTACACCTCAGTAAAGTTTTGAGTATCTTTGTGCAACTAAGGAAGTTAATCGATTAAACTGTGTGAATGTAAGTTGGAAGACCACAAGTGTAATTTACCCAAAATGCACGAATGATACTGAGTTTCATGGTTTACATTGTTCTGAGTTGTGGTTTGTAGGTGATGCTAAGCATGTTTGGTCCACCTGTGAGACATGTGATTGATATACCACAAGATGAGCCTTCTGCTGCTTCACACACTTGACTTGATGGGTAACTCTGCAAAACCAGTTATATCACAAGTTACTAGCTACTAGAAATACTTGTAGGAACTGCAAACGTGCATGTATATGTGTTTATTAACACTATATACATATCAGTATATCAAGGACTGATGTATTAGTCTGACTGTTTATTTGATTAGAAGTCAATGCAATTACAAATTATATTTTAGCAGAACGCATGCAATGAGCTGAAACTCTATGGATGATTATTCTTGGCAAATTTTGTACTTTGATCTCCTCTTCTTCCTCTGCATCTGTTTCAAAATTATATGAACTTTTAAGGATGATTATTCTAGTAGTTATAAGGATATGATTATTCTTGGTCCTTTGATCTCTTGCTGATGCGGGGCACAAGTTGTAAAAAGGATCAGCAATTCAACTTGGAAATAATTACTTGTCATGAAAATAAATTAAATATATATTTTAAATTGTATTTTTATTTTAATTGCAATTATTTTATAATTCAGATTAGGAATAGATTTTATTGTAAGGATCCTAAATTGATAAGGATTCCTATTTTGTTTGTATTTTAATTTATTTAGTATTTTTTTTTAATTAGGAAGTTTAGACTATTTAGAAGTTTTTATTGTTTAGGAGTTTTATTACATTTAGGATAGTTTGCCTGCAAATAGGCTTTTATTTCTCAATTGTAATCAGTTTTGATTAATCAATAAAATTTCGGATTTTATCCCTTTACCCTGCTTTTGTGAATTTTGCGAAATTCAACTAGTAGAAGACTAAATTCCGGCATCGTGCGCGATCAACGGATTTTAGTGCCATTTGTTCGAGTTTCCGCTGCATCACTTCCTCTTCTTTCTCTTTTTCTGTTTCAAAATTGTATGAATGTCTAAGGATGATTAGTCTAATGGTTAGATATAATCCTTGGTTGTAGACTTGTTTATCATGATTTGTTTTTAAGACTACTTTATAATAATTTATTTTTTCCTTATTTTCCAGAATTTTCTGATAATCCAAACACCAAAATCAAATCTGGAGATTAAAAACTATTTATGGCTTCTGTTTAATTATAAACATGACTAAGAGGTTTTGGAAATTAATTATATTGAAAGGAGGAAGTAAAAGAAAACATAATATTAACAGAGAATAATAAATAACATCTGAAAAAAAATACATGGTATTATCTTCTTTTTTTTTTTGGGTCTTTGTGTGTGTTTGAAGCTTTGTCTCCATTGGAAAACTGGGGATGCTGGGGGTTTTGGGAAATGAAGAAGAGAAAATAAGAGATGGAAAGAAAGGGGAGAAAAATATTATTTTTATATATTTAATTTTTGGTTATAAATTAATAAAAATTTTGGGATAGAAAAGGCCCCTGCCATGTCATTTTCTTTTTCTAACGGCGAAAAACTTTAATCCTTATTTTGCAAGAAAATAAACTAGGAGTTGTTTGTGAAACTGTCAAATAATTGGATTTTTTTTGTAATCTTCCCCATTTCAAATTTGTATGGTATTGCCTATTAGGAACCTCTAGAATGCCATAAAATTTGTAGGAAATCCCCAAAAATAGATGAGAATTAAAACAAACTAACTTCTAATTAGAGATTATGTTAAAGTTCAAAAGGTACAAAAATGGCTAGGGGTGGCAACGGTTCGAATGCAGGTGCGGGGGTGCATTTCCCACTCCGCCCCCAATGATTGCGGGGGTGGTTTCGGTTATTCCCCATTTAACATTTCGAGGAATTTTTCACCCCCATCCCCGCCCCGCGCGGGCGCTTACAGGTTTCGGTAAATCCCCGCCCGCCCATATCCAATAAATAAAATAAATTAATATTATTTTAATAACCATTTTAACATTCAATAACCAAAATACAAATTCTACCACATTACAAATGTGGTTTAACATTAAATATTCAAAGTACAAAATATATCCAATATTACAAATATTTAAGTTCTAAGTGAACTTTCTTTGAACAACTTGAAATTGAAGTCCAATCATTTAAGAGCTAGGACTTGATTTTGTTGTTTTGTTGTAATTCGTATTTTCATCATCCTATAAGAATAAAAGCAAATATTAGATGCATAGAATAATAAATAAAAAAACTAAATATCAAAAGTTAAAAACTACCTGAAGAACATCCATATGTTTGTTCATGTTCCACAACAATAAATTCATAACTGATTTAGAATCTAAAAACACAAGTTTTCATTATATTAAAACATTTAATACATAACTTTGAAGTAAAGTAAATTAATAAGTAACCATTTATAAGTATAATACATTTTACTTCAACTTCTAACCAACTTTGAGTGCATATCAATGCTTCTACCATCTCAGAATTAAGACTACTACGAGACTCACTTATAACTCTGCCACATATACTAAAAGCTGACTCTGAAACCACAGTTGACATGGGAATTGCAAAAATATCCCAAGCAATTAATTGCAACATAGGGAACTTGAGGCAATTTTTCCACTAACCAAGTAAATCAAATTCTTCTTTCCTTGGTAACAAACGCTCCTCCAAATAATGATCAAGTTCAACCCCAACATTTTCAATAGATTGTTCAGAAGCAGCAACAAATTGTTCAAAGCTGCATATTTTTCCATCTCTTTGAACTTGGTGAGTTGGCGATAATTCATTATTTTTTGGCGATAATTAGCTTGACCTAATTAGGAATTAATTAACATTTCTTTATATATATATATATATATATATATATATATGGGGTTTTATACGAGGATTTATTCGGGAGCGGGGCGGGGATCCCCATGGGGCGGGGATAGTACTCCCCGCGCCCACGCCCGTTTAAGTACTGGGGGTAAAAAAATCCCCACCCCCATCCCCGTGGGGGATAATATCGGTTATTCTCCGTGCCCGCCGGTTCGGATCCCTACGGTTTTCGGGTAATCCCCGCCCCATTGCCACCCCTAAAAATGGCTATAAATTCACAATTAATTCTACTATGATTAAATTAACTGAAATGATTCTAACCAAAACGAAATTAAAACAAAAGTAATGCAGGTTGAATTGAAAACTTAAAGAGTAATACAAATTGTGTGCAAAGTTGAAGGAATGCTCCAAGAAAGACAAAAAAAAAGTCACCAAAAGAGCAGTGTTATGTTTCGACCGATTAAACTGGAATCGTCTAATCGGTCGGGTCAACTATAAAAATTTTTTGATCTAGAAACCGGTGTTCTGGCCGGTCGAACCAATAAACCGGCCAGAATCCAGTTTTCAATCCAAACTAGGAAAAGAGAAGACTGTAAAAAAAAAAAATTTTCTATGTTTTGACCAAATCCAACGGCTGAAATTTTTTTAAAAAAAGTCCAACATGCTGACAGCACTGTGGGTAAAAAAAAAAAATCTAATCCTCATGATTTTTGGAAAAAGCTCGTTACGTCCAGCACCAGCCTGACCCATGAATAGGTCTAAACATATAATAAATTTTATATATCAAAAATTCAATTTTATACCTATTGAATAATAAATTTAAAAAGATTTCAACAAAATTCGTATATAAAAATAATTTATTTAATTACATGCATAATAAAAGAAAACATTAAAAATAGATAGGAAATAATTCTTTTTTAAAATTATACATAAACTTACGTTAGTGTAACTATAAATATTTTTTGATGAAATTGATTTTCAATTATTAAAAAAAAAAAAGTAAAAGAACCATTTTAAAAAAATAGAAAAAAAAGTAAGAGAAATAGAAAAAAAAAAGAAAAATAATAAAACCAAAAGGAAAAATTAAAATAATAGAAGAAAAAAAAGCAAAGAAAAAGAAAATAGAAAAAATAAAAGAAAAAAAATAAAGACAATTGAAAAAAAAAAAAAGAAAAAAATAATAAAATAAAGAAAAATAAAAAAAAAGGATGAATTTTTTTATCTTAAAATTGAAGAAAAGAAAATATAAGAAAAAAGAAAAAAAAAGTTGAAAAACAAAAAAATAAAATTCTCATCCTGCAGCCATTACCAACATTTGATATCAATTCTCATCCTGCAGCCATTACCAACCAAACTTGTAATCCTTTCTTGTACCACTTATACATTTCATTTGTTGGAATTTGTGAATTGTCTTTGGTCATGATTTAGGGAGATTAATTAATCGATATGTGGTAGGTTTTAGATTTGTTTCAATGTGTGTACTTTGTGTACGAATCAATTAGATGATGCATTATTTCATTCATCCTCTTAATCAATTAGATGATATATTTGTTTACAAATTAAATGATGTAATGATTAGTACATGGTGGTTTGTTCGTTTTATTTGTATATATAAATTTAGGTCCAATAATTTTTTTTTTGGGAAATTGTCATATTTACCCTGTTTTTGAGTTTGCTTTTTGCCCATACCTTTCTCTATCCTCTTAAACACGTTTTTCCCAAATTCTACTTCTTTGAATACCGTTTTTTTTACTAATCTACTTCTTTGAATACGGTTTTTTTTACTAACTCTCTGCAATCTATTTCTCTCTCTCCTTTTATTGTTTCCCAACTTGTGATACTCTTCAAGTGCAGCTTTATCACTCTCGCGCCAATTCAATAAACCAATCGAATTCTATTGAATGGAGATGTGCAATAATCCTCTTTCTCTCCATCTCCGTAGCCGCCGGCCAGTTAGCCTCCGTAGAAGCCAATCGATCAGACGAGAAGACCTTGTGCGGTTCACTAATCGAACCCGCCGGTTACCCTTACACAAAGCACATAGTATACTCCCTCCCCCCCCCCCCCCCCTCCCTCTCTCTCTCTCTCTCTCTCTCTCTCTCTCTCTCTATGATTCCTTATTTGCTTAATTTCTCATCAATGCTTCAGTTTGTGGAGTGGAATAGTGTGTTTGAGTTATCCAACAACTGATTTTTTAGTCTAATCTCTCTATAACTCTATTATCATGAATATGGGTTGTTTAATTTGATGCGACTCAACAAATTTTGGCTTGAAAACCATGTTTTCTGCTGTTCTAGATGAAATTTTGTATGCCTGTAATATTTGCGTTTTGTCTCAATTAGTGGAAGATATTTCTGTATAATTACCTTAGTTTTAATCGATATTCATAAATGTGGAGATCCCTATTTTCTATTGTTCTAGATGAAATCTGAAATGTAAAAGATATTGTATGCATGTGATTATTGCTTTTTGTCTCGATCAGTGGAAAAAATTTCTGCAGAACTTGTTGTTTTTATTGGTGACCTTAGGCTAGCTAAGTTGTTAATTGTTAATTTTCCCCCTTTTTTTGCAGGTAAAGAATTATTTACTAGGTCTTCAACGTGTGTCATCATCTAATGGGGGTCTAAGGCTGCAACGTGGCCTTCCTGTTCTGCTTCAGCATGGACTCTTTATGGTGATATTCCCTGCTTATATGCTGTTGATCAGTTTTAGGGGCTTATGGGCTTGAATTCAAATAGCCACCTGCTTTGAATTGAATGCATGCCATATTATTATGTTCAGCAGGTGCCTTCAACAGTTGATGTTTGTTTCATGTTACTGAGTGTGTCAATGATGTTAAAATAAAGCAAGTTCTTCTTTTTGAACTTGAGCTCATGCATCATAGCAAACCTTTTTTCATGTTTGCTGTGGAGTTGTGATGGCAGTAGTATCTTGTTAATGCGCTACTCTGATATTTGGATTAATTTCAGTTGATTGGTACCTATGCAGTTATCTAGCTCAAATTTTATGCGGTATAGTGGATCTTCTAGGAGACCTGCAATTTCTAGCAGTCGTGAAGCAATACTTGTTGGGAGTGACGCGGAGCTTGCTCGCTCTCGCATGGCAGATGTGAACCCAGGAGTAAAAATATCTACCGGACAAAGAAGTTCGCCCATTCTATCTTCAGAGCAGAAGCATATATCTGCTAATCGAAGCATCTCAAATATCAGGGATGATTTAGAATCTCTTGGTTATCTTTTTGAACTGTACTTTGGGATTGTATTTTGTTTGAATTTGATCAGGAGTTGGTATCTTTGAAACATGAACAGCTTGCAAGACATATTAGTATTATCTTGTAATTTAGATTAGGTCCTTTTATTCCTAATGTATTTATATACTTCTTATACATTGTTATACATTGTTATATATTATTATACACTGTTTATACACTGTTTATACATTGTTTATACACTGTTTATACATTGTTTGTATACTGTTATACACTGTTTATACATTGTTTATATACTTCTTATACACTGTTTATACACTTCTTATACACTGTTTATACACTGTTTATACACTTCTTATACATTGTTATACACTTCTTATATATTGTTATACATTTTTTATACATTGTTTATACACTTATTATATATTGTTATACATTATACATTATACGCTATTATTATACATTGTTATACATTATACACTTCTTATACAATGTTATATGTTTATACATTTATTATACACTCTTTATACACTGTTTTATATATTGTTTATACACTGTTATAAATTCTTTATACATTCTTTATACATTATACACTGTTTATATATTGTTTATACATTATTTATACACCGTTATACATTGTTATACACTGTTTATACACTTCTTATACATTGTTATACATTATTATACACTTCTTATATATTATTATACATTATTTATACATCGTGTATATACTTTATACATTGTTTATACACTGTTTATACACTCTTTATACCTTAGTTATACCCTTAATTATACATTATTTATACATTATTTATACACTACTTATACATTGTTATATATTATACACTTCTTATACAATGTTATATGTTTATACACTTATTATACATTGTTATACACTCTTTATACACTATTTATACATTGTTTATACACTGTTATATATTGTTTATACATTGTTTATATATTATTTATACATTATTTATACATTATATACTGTTTATACATTGTTTATATATTATTTATACATTGTTATACACTGTTTATACACTTCTTATACACTGTTATACATTGCTTATACATTGTTTATATACTACTTATACATTGTTATACATTATACACTTTTTATACAATGTTATATGTTTATACATTTATTATACATTGTTATACATTCTTTATACATTGTTTATACATTGTTTATACATTATTTATACACTGTTATACATTGTTTATACATTATACACTGTTTATACATTGTTTATACAATTCTTATACACTGTTATACATTGTTTATACATTGTTTATACACTGTTTATACAATCTTTATACCTTAGTTATACCTTAATTATACCTTAAGATATATTATTATAGTGATTATACATTAGTTATTCCTTATTTATGCCCTATTTATACTCTAAGATACATTATTATATTGATTATACCTTAATTATACCTTAGTTATACTTAAGATAGTGATTATACATTAGTTATATCTTAATTATACATTAAGATACACTATTACAGTGTTTATACCTTAGTTATACCTTAATTATACCTTAGTTATACATTAAGATATACTATTACAGTGATTATACTTTAGTTATACCTTAATTATACCTTAGTTATACCTTAATTATACAAAGACATAATTAGTTATACTTTAGTGAAAAAAATATGTCGGAAAAAGTATGTACATATGGACTTTGTTTCGAAGATAAAAAAATAAACGGATTGAGAGATAAATGCAAAATTAGATTAAAAATTACAAAAAGAGGAGAGAGAAACGTGGGCAAAGTAGAGAAGGTATTTTGGAGATTTTGATTTGTGTTTTGTTGTTTATTTTGTAAATAATTACGTAAAAATGATAATTTTTGTTTTAGGTATTTTTGAAATTTTGAAAAGTTTTTAAGGTATTTATGTAAAATTTTTCTTTTGAGGTAAAAATGTTATATGGTGCCAAAAGTTATGTATTTATGTAAAATGCTTTTTTTTTTTTTTTTTTTTAAATGAAAAAATCTAGTTTGACCAGTATTAAACGAGTTAAACTATAAACTAAAACCCTTATCGGTTTAGTGTCCGTTCGGCTATAATAACATTGAAATTAGGTTTTCATTTTCAGGTAGAACAGTGGTTAGGTGAAAATTATTTTTATCTTTATTCATTTAATGAAAAGTTTAAATGAGATGTAAATTATTAGTATAAAATTTTATTTATAAAATATTGTTAACTTTATATTGGAATATTAATAATATATATTCAATTGCTGTCTCTGTAGCTCCACCATCTTCGCCTATTCTTCTTGACCAGAGGATTTCGACTTCGGTGTAAGCCTTTATTTGCTTAGGTGAAAAAATTTCATCTTCAGAGTTGGAGAAGCTGCACTAAACAACCGAATTGAAATGGTGAAGACTGAGTATGGCATCAAATTTGCCGTCCATCTCGTCACCACTCAGTTTGGCAATCTGGTCGCTGTGAGTCTCTCTTTATACTAGTGCAGCATTCATTGATACTAGTATATCACTCGCTATACCTTCTAACAATTTTCTATTTTACAGAAAGTCTGTGAGTATCTCCTCCGCAAAGGACCTCTCACCCTCCAAAACATTGTCCGTTACACTGAGCTCTCTCAAACGCAAGTCAAGAATAGTCTACTCGTCTTAATCCAGCACAACTGTGTTCAAGCCTTCCGTCTCGAAGAATCAGGTTCCTTTTATTATTTTCTATTGTTTTTTTATTAAAGCCCTATTTGTCTTTATCTTTGTTGAATTCCCAAAACATTGCATTATACGGTGCAAAGCCGGGGGGATGTTAGTCCAAATTTTTTTTTTTCATTGCCAAAATTTTGGGGTTGGATAGGGATTGGGATTAATCTTGAGGAGTGATATTTACTTCACTGTATAATTTTACAGCTCTCCAGGGTTGGATGATTATACTTAGGTCATGTAGCCTCAATTCTCTGAATGATTTTGTTTGTAGGTGGTGGTTTTCAAGCTACACCGAAGCAAATTACTCAGTACGTGGCCTTGTTTGATAACATACTTCATCGTCTGAGGTTCTCCAAATTTCTGACAATTATTTCTCAAGAATTTGAATCTGATAAATTGGTCAGTTTTTTAAGTATCAGTTTGAGGCATTGTACCCTTTTGAAGTTGGCATTAGTTAGAATGTTCACTTTTGGTTCTTTGGCTTTTGAAGTGTATACACATTGTTGAGGGTTTGCTTCAACATGGTAGGCTTTCATTGAAGCAGATTGTTGATAGAGCACACTCACAGCTTAAGGAAGGCAAGTATATTGTAAATGTTTCCATAAATTGTATTATGTATAGGGTGTATTTGCGTAGTCTCTTTACCATGTTTGGTCTGCTTCCAAAGCCTATATTAGACACAAAATTATATGATTTTTCACGACCCGATTCTTCTCTTCATATATATGTAACTTCTTTTGTTGTGGCCATTTAATATGAAGTGTTTATTCATTTATAATGGACTCTTCCTACTTTTGACCTTTCCAGAATAAATATGTCCATAATTGGCTTGTTGCTTAATATATAATACTTTGTCTTATCAACTGAGATTTCATGATTAGAAATGAGCTGCACATTATTGTTCTTCTTTGTTTGAACTGTGAACGATTTGTGTTAATTAAGATATTGATATATCAAAGCTTTCGCAGGAACTAGTACTGTACAAGAAAAACTTGGTGATCTTTTGAGGGACCATTTTGTTGAACGTTGCCCTGACCCTGAACCTTTTGTTGCTCCACCAACTGAAGAAGAAACTGCAGCAAAGAAGCGAGGTGCTAAGTCTGCTAAGGTTATTGCTTGTTTGCATAAAATCTTTTAGCAGGTTCTTCTTTCATAAATGACATGTTATTGTCCAAAAGAGAAAACAAAAAGAAGTCATCCTTGTTTTGATGCTATGTTGCAATCCTTGAAAATTAGGAAAATGAGATTGGTTCTGGGTTTCATTAGGTTTTCCTTCCGGTTGCTAAATCAGAAGAGCAATGACTTAATTGCATGTCCCTCTGGTTGGTGAAATTATCAGCCTATGATTTTAACCCCTAAAATCTAAATATGTTTATGCGATACTTTACTCGATTTTCACGGGGGATGATAAAAGAGATAATTATAAATTTAAAGATTTTTTCTGCACTTTATTAATGGATTCATATGTCATGCTGTGGTCAGATTTATCTATCTACATATGAGAATTACTGTGCTCTTTTACTTTCTGAAAAAGCTTGATTAAGAACTACACAACTACTGATTTATCAACGTTTTCAAATAGGTTATCAACTGATGTTATTAAACAAACTTGTGTCATGTACTTTCTGAATTTTGTAGTCTAGAGATATTTATCATTTACCAATGATTTTTTTTCTTTTTTCAATTGATACATGCAGATAGTTGTTGAATCACAAACTCTGGAAGATCGTGTGTTAGCAGCAGCAGTACCCATGGATGCAAAAAGATTTCTGTCTATTGAGCAGAATGGTGGAGAAAATGACCAGAATTCCCTTGACACACATGCTGGCGACAAGGTTGTATATGAATTATATTTTGAATTTCAAAATCTGCTTGTATGCTGATATTTCATTATTATTGTTAAAGCGAAAGCTTGATGCTTCAGAACCCAATATAAATAGTGAGGCTGCAGAAGATCAACATGTTCTTTGGCGTGCAAATTTCGAAGAATTTATTCGTCGGCTGAGACATAAGGTTGGTTAGACTTATAACATTCTCTCATTTTTACTTATGCAAGCTGAAATCATTGTGAGACGAATAGAGAATATTTGAAAATTCGATTTAGAATTGTAATGGTTCTCTTGCTGATATGTCATGTTATCCATTTATGCTAAATAAGATAACCAAGGTCTTTAAATTGTGAAGTGGAAGATTGGATGAATGCTGCCTCTTTTTGGGCTTTCAAATGGGGTTATCTGTTTTGCTTCATTGTTCAACTCTGTATATAGCTTCTCCTTTGAAGAAGTTTGATTGAATGAGGAAATAGCTGCTAGATGGTTTTGAATATCAAAGAAGCAGTTGTGCATGCAATACTAATTTCCTTGTTACTAGCTATGCTTATTCATAGAAATTACATTGTTTCTGTTTGAAAGTCTGGATTCCTTTTAAGAAAAATTCAAGATTGGTGAACTGTGCTCAAAGTGTTGAAGGAAAGAGTTAGTGAATGTCATAAAATGCTCTGATTATTTATTGTGTATGCTTTATTTTCTTTTTCCTGAAAAAGGTAATATATATAGGTTATGGTTATTGTTCTTTACATTTTAGGCTTGCGTTGAGCATGTGAGAGCTCGTCTGGATGATGGAGCTGCCATTGTCTTAAGTTCAATGCTAGGAGCATCTAGAACTGAAGAAAAGAAAGTGAAAATAGCAAGTTCAGGTGAACTCGTTACTTAAATGGTTGTATTAATGCATTACTGATGCAAGATCTATTTCTCTATATGATATAGTACAAGAAATGATATAATATACAAAATTGACTTCAAACTCTAGCTTCGAGAATGACAACAACAAGGGTTAGAATCATTGAGTTTATGTACTGATACAAGAGAATTTTGTATCTCTTTTGAGTGAATAACTTGTGCCATTGAGGAGGCACAAACTAGAAATTTGCGTATCTAAGTTGAGTTTTCCATTGCTCAAAGTATCACCTGAAGCTTTACCAATATGAGCATGAAATGTATACATACCTTTAATTAGTAGAGTAGCCCTCAATTCGATTTGTTGGATCTGTCTTTTCTTCAGAAATATATTTATGTTAAGGAAAGACGTAAGTACATGGTGAGTCAAAATCTTTTTTGTTATTTACTTCATTTTTGTCCAATGCATGTATAAATTCTTTTTATCGTTTGAATGTTCTTTTTGGGCATATTTACCTGAGATTTGCCATGATCTACACTTTGGTCATTGTTATTTTACAATTAGCATTTTTCGTGTCTATCACTGTCTACCTAGGTTGCTGTTTGATTAGATACAAAAACACCAAATGTTCATTGAAATATGAGATAGACATGAACTGCATCTCATATACCTTTCACGTGCAATTCTTATTATCTCTTATTTCATCCTTCAAACAATTTTTTTTTTTTTCCGATTTATGAAATACGTGGAAATCTCTCTCTTATCAAACTCAAAATTGTGAAATACCAACTTCGTAAAGTATCTTTCTGTGATGACCGTCAATCACATTCTAGTGCAGACTACAATTTCATTTTTTTCTCCTTTTTTACGTACGTTTAATCCTTAAAGTACCAATATTTACTCAAAATCCATCCCATCTTATACAGTCCTTACTAGCATAAGCAGTACCAATCTAAGAGTCCCAAAGCTTTAAGGAATTGCTTCCCTAGTTGAACAGGAAGGTACATGGGCACTTATCATAAGCCTGGCTACTTCAGCACCATTTATCCAAAATGCGATCAAGGTTGTTAAGTGGGAATGAAGTGATGAAAAGAGAGAAAAAGAAAGTTTTGAGGGTCAGCAATGTTATTTGTTTTGATAGGAAAGGTATTGGAGTGTGTAGATGTGTCTAAATTCTCTTTCCATATACATGTGCATGTACGTTTGTCTGCATGAGAGGGAGGAAGACAGGAAGAGGCTTCCTTTGAAAAGCATTCGAGCTTCTGTTTTCACTTAATTGGGGGATGCCATAGTTGGTTCACCTATTTCCTCTTATTTAAAAGGAGGAAAAAAAAAAAGATCCTAACATGAAAGTTTCGCAAATTGTATTATTATTATCATGAAATAAATATGGTAGTAAGATGATAAAAGCAAAAATTGCTAAAGGAACTTAGGAATTCTTGCTTCTTAAATATTGTAGAACAAAGGAAAAGATCAAGGAGGGTTATTATTGCTATTCTATCTCATGAAATGGGACACCTCAGCTTTTGCCTTAATTGAAAGCCTACAACTCAACAAATGTTTAACAACTCTTTAGCTGAGGAACCATGTGTTGCAGCCTTTTGACAATGTTACTTAGGGACCAAAATGCTAACTACCAAAGTCTATGGCGTAGATTGTGTCATACCTAAGGGAGTTTAATAATTATCTCTTTTTCTATTCTGAGGAGCAATTGGAAAAATGAGAGAAACATAACAGAAACCATTTTGCATTTTCACGTAACTTTGACGTATTTTCTTATATTACATTGCTAACAACAGTTGTTTTTGCAGTTCCATTGTCGATCAGTTCTATTTATGATGAAGTAATAAAAAGTGAAAAAGGACGTAACCTGACATTCGATCATATTAGAGCTGCTCTTGTTGAGTTGAGTTCTCCTCCACCATTTGTATTGGTGATTGATGATTCGTATTGCATAGGTACCATTTTTCATTTTAAAATTTCAGTTCTGTTGTGCTTGAGTTGAAAACCATAGAACTCCATCTTCTTTAACGTATTTGGATTTTCTATCTTTTCTTGTGCAGACTTTAAACATATAATTGAAGAAGCCCAGAGAAATGAGGTCTGTTTGATTTATTCTTCAGGTTTGAAAATTTGTTGATCAGGTCACCAGAATAACCTCTTATTACATTTCCAACGCTTCAGGTTGAATCAATTGTGTCAAAAAGATATGGGAGAGATGCTTATAGAATGTTCAGGTTACTGTCAAAGGCTGGTCGCTTACTTGAGACTGATAAGGTATTACTTTTGAATTTGATTGGTCTACACCAGTAGTATGCTAAAACAAAAGTTATGCCAAATTCAAATTATATCATAATCTGAATGGAGGACACAGTGCTCAGCTGCTTGTGTGAGCCCGACCTAATATTGATCATAGGAGAGGTAGGTGCTTTGTTTGAATTGCATCTCTTTTTCCTTAAAACCTGAGGCCGTAATAAATTTTTTGCCAAAACAGCTAGTGCCTGTGTGAGCGTTTTTCCTTTCTTGCCAAGTGTTGATCAGTGTAGTTAAAGGCACAGAAGGCGCAAACACCTCCTGCACTTGTGCAGAGCGGCTTTAAAGAGGTGATGGCCTTTGCACTTAGGCAGTGCCCTTTAGAGAAGGCGTGAGGTGCAAAAGGCTGTTTTGGCATGAGTTTTTCTTAATGATTATGTTCAGTAACTCGGTTCTATCAGGAAAGTTATATTATTTCATGGTCTGATGGAATTTGGTAATTTAAGAAGTTTAAAGGTCTGCTTTTGCAAGTCCAATGGTCTCTTGGAATTTTCAAAAGTCGGGACTACTAAGTTTCTCTAAACAGGAAATCAGAAATTAGGCACATTTACACCGAATTTTACGTAATTTTGATCTGTCATTAAATTGGAAACGAAATGCTAAATGAATTCTTGAAATTATGCTTAATATATGATATCACTTCACCGTAAACTGAAGTTGTTCAAATCTAGAACTGTTATATCAGTTAGAGTTTCTTGTGAGATCATTATTTTATTTATTTTTTTTCATTTTTGTTAGTTTTCTTTAATGAATCCCAAATAAGAGTCATTTCTATACTGAACCAAATATGAACCTGGTGTCTTAGTCTATGTTGCACGGCATGGGCAAGGATATTGACACATATAAGAACATGGAAAATGTTATTTCTAAAAAATATAGACACTATACATGAGGGATACATGTGAATAATAAAAATACATGGGTGCATTTATAAATGTTAAAATTATAAACATAGGTTCTGTGACAAACATAAATATAGAAAAGCAACAATAATAAAATAAAAAATTATAAATTTCAAGTAATCAAAAGAGTCTGCAAGTTCCATCTTCTGACTACTATTCTACATTAGAGGCTCTTCATTTTGTATTATTGTTTGTGTCTTATTAAAAATAAGGACTCTAACTTTGGTTCATCTACTTGAAAGAAGGTTGAAATTTGGAATAGGAAAGAACTGCCCAAGAGTCCAATATAATATAGGATTCAAAAGCTTCCTAAATAACTTCAATTTAGTGGAGGAAACCATGAGATATGTCTGGAAATTATGGACACACTTGTCCAAAGAAATTACTGACATGTTCTTGAGGACGTTTCCGACTGAGTATATACAATGGTGTCGGTGTTGGAAACGTGTCAGACCCCGGACATGGCGACTTCGCTAGGTGTGTGCATCATAGGTCTTAGTGCAAGAGTTCAATGGATCACTTAGTTAGCAGCTCCCAAACTTCTAATTAGAATAACTTGTATGCTATTATGTTAATTGAAAAGTAATCCTCTGTCCCATATTTTCACTCAGAATAACTAAAGTTAGTTAATGTAGTTGAAAAGTATATTCAACTACCCTTTCACATATGGAAACATCGTTAACATTATGCATCTAAAACATTTTGAATTAAATCCTTTGAGGTTTTAACTAACGTTGTAAGGTCTAAAACAATAAATATGGAATAAAAGTTTATTAATATGCATAATAAGGTTTACCAAACTAGGTAATGATTAATCATTCAAATTTTTTATTTTAATATATTTCACTTTTACGGAGTATGTTATGGTAAGTATTAATTCTGAGGTAAGATGGTTGAGAAAAATTGTCATGTGTGATTCTACTTGGAAAGTAAAATCTTTGTAAAGCAAAATCCTCATTTCATCTAAGCGGTTCATTTGGTTTCCAGTTATTGATTTTTTTTTTTTTTTTTTTTTTTTTTTTTTCTGGTATTATGTATGCTTTCTGTGTCTTCATTTAGGCTAGTTTTGCCAGGTTCTTTGGCCATATAATTATTCTACTTTTCTTATCTTTTTCCGTCAGATTTCAGACACTGTATTTGTTGAAAAGAAGGAAACAACAAAAATTCTTTACAAGTTGTGGCAGGACGACTACTTGCAAATGGAGGTAAAATAACTCCTATGTTGATGTTGCTGTGTATGTTCATGTTGGTCATATTTTAATGATCAGATATTCTTATTCTTCTTTTTCTTTTCATACTCGATTATAGTTATATCCAGAAAAGAAAAGGTGAGTTTACATATATTTTTGGCAATGTAGCCTGCATTCTTTATGCTTATGATGAATAAGAAAACCAGCTATTGTGCTGTGACTATCAGATGTTTATCCATTTTTCCGAAATGAAATTAGTTCAGCACATGACTTGCCAATTGAAAAAAAGGTCGGAAATTAGAATGTGTTTGCCTTTCGATGATTATACTTTATATCTCAATGAGTTATAAGCTTTTAGCTAGCTTCTTTTGGGTTGTGATTTTTAACTTATTTTAAAATGTTTTTCTTTCCCATCCTTGCAGAAGCTAGTTGTGGGGACTGCAACATTCTTGTTGTGGAAGGTAAAACAGAATGTGCTTTGGGAACATGTACTGGATGAGATGTTTCATGCTGCATTAAATTTGAGTCTTCGAGTGTCTCATGAGCTGGAACAGCAAAAGGAGGTTTGGACAGCTAATTTTCTTGGATGCCATTTCCTTTTGATCTCTCTCTCTCTCTCTCTCTCTCTCTCTCTCTCTCACATTGCTTCTCAAGTGCCAACTCTGGGCAGTTTGTATATCTGCCCTACTCTTCCAAGTTCCAGGACCTATTTCTTAGGTCCTTGTTCTTTGTTCTATGCATGTCTTCCTTCTATTTCATGAGTGGCGACTCATAGGTTCTGGTCAGTTGGTTGTAAACTTGAGTCTATGGAATACTCTGTATTTTTCGGAAATGGTGGAATGCGTTGATATGATATTATAGATTAAAATGGAGTAAAAATCTCCTAAGCGAGAAAAAAAGCAATGTGGTTGTAGAATTTGAATTATATTTATGAGTTGAATGATGCTTGTACATTGCATTCAATGACTGAAAATTCCTGAGGCACTACTGCCTCTGTTGACGGGATGATGTGGTTTGTTTATTTGACGGATTTTTTCTTTCCGTAACTAGAATATAATCCAAATAATCTGAATTGTGAATATTTTTTTCAAATTTTGAGGAAACTTTATTTATTTTGCCAAGGACCATATATGTATTCAAGTCATAATTGATGTTTCTGTTGGTTAGTTATCACGCTGTATTTGATTGAGTCGGAAATGCCTGGTGACGTGAGAAGACCTGATTGATTGGTGTGAAGCATTGTTTTTAGGGTATAGTAATGTATGATTTTCAGGTACTAATGAAGCTGTATGAATTTGTTTCAGATTCTAAATGTTCCTCCATCTGGTAGACGGGAGGGGCCGATGAAAGAAAAATATGTGAACGTTCAAAAAATGAGATTGCTGATGGAATCATCGTTGATGAAGCTTGATGATGCCATTATGCTTTTCCATGACTTCTAATCTGCTGTCAGTTGGAGTTAATTATTTTATCCGTCTTGGTAATTATTTTGTTTAATAAGGCAATTTTTTTTTTTTTTTTTTTTTTTATATTTGGTGTAAGCTATAGGGTTTTATGAAGGTCTTTTCCTCCTGAACTAGTGGGTGGTGCCACCAAGTTATCTTTTTCAAAGTAAGCAGTTAAAGTTTGGACCAGTTACAGTGGGATTGGAATTAAACTCTTCACATCCACCAGCTCCATCAAACAGACTGAGATACGAAGTACAACTAATTATACTCTGTTATTTGGTTTGGTATTTTAGTAGCAGTTGAAGTTTTAGGTATTTTTGTATCTAATTTTGAAATCCATATATTGTTATGTTAGAAAGTTTGAAATTAATGTACTATGGATAACTTTTACCTCATTTTATACATTGTAAATAACTTAAATAAATCTTAACTTGTATTTCTTAGAGGTAGGTTTTATGTAAGATCATTAATAACTTAATTCAAAGTCAAACATTTTGCACTTAAATTTAGACTAATTGTAGGATGGTTATTATATTAATTAAATTAATAAATTAGTATATAACCAACTGAAAAAAATTTTCATTGTGAAATATACATGACTACTGACCAAGCTAAGTTCATTAAATAAGTTCTTGGAAAGGTTGGATGGATGTCCGAACATGTAAAAAACAAAAAGCAAAATTGACATTAAAAAAAAAAAAAAAAGGTGATTGTATTCTCATTTTCATTTTTGGAACTTGAAAACTTTTAAAAATTTGTATAAATCATTTTGAACGTATTCGAGTAATTTTAACATGAAATTAATTTTTTGTGAGGTAGAAAATTGAAAGTTAGTTTCTTCGCCTCTTGTATGACTTGTACATAAATGCATTATAAAATATAGGAGATTTTATAAAAATACTTACAGTTTGGTACTCACTTTCTTTTGTACGTGAACATGAAATTTGGTATAACTAAGGTATATCACTGTAATAGTGTATCTTAAGGTATAGTTAAGGTATAACTAAGATATAATCACTAAAATAATATATCTTAAAGTATAATAAAGTGTAATCACTGTAATAATGTATCTTAAGGTATAATCATCATAATAGTGTATCTTAAGGTATAACTAAGCTATAATTACTGTAATAATATATCATAAGGTGTAATTAAGGTATAACTAGACCTGTTTATGGGTTGGGCTGGGCTGAGTTCGGGCTGGGCTACATCGGGTTTGATATAAAAATCTCTTATCCAAGCCCAGCCCAGCCCGTATTAATTTTACATCAGGCTTAGGCTGGGCCGGGCAATTGAACCTCATTCCCAAGCCCAGCCCAACCAGCCCATCAAATAAATATTTATATTTTTCTAATATAACTTATTTTAAACAAATTTAATTTACAAATAGTATTCATAGACAAATTTAATTTACGGATAGTATTCATAGAGAAATTATAATGGTCAAGATCTTCTATAAGTTTTTCAATGATTCAGATTAAATATTTAGTGTATAATTATATAAATAAAAATATAAAAGTATATATTATAAAATTATCGGGGCCGGGCCGGGCCAGTCATGGGTCTTATAGTTATTCCCAAGTCCAACCCATCATTAACTCGGACTTCTACTGGTTCGGGCCGGGCCGGGATTAAAGTAAAATATGTATGTCCAAGCCCAACCCAGAACGGGCGGGTTTGGGCGGGTTTTGCGGGCCGCGGATCGTTTGCACAGGTCTAGGTATAACTAACGTATAATCACTATAATAGTGTATCTTAGGGTATAACTAAGATATAATCACTGTAATAGTGCATCTTAAGGTATAACTAAAGTATAATTATTGTAATTATGTATGTTAAGGTATAACTAAAGCATAGTTACTGTAATAATATTATTTTACCTTAATTATACTTTTGATACTCATGTTATACCTTATTTATACATTTGTATAATTGTTATACTTTAGTTATACATTTAATATTCTTATTAAACCGTAGTTATACTTACTGATACACTAATACACTGATTATATCTTAGTTATACGTTCTGATATACTGATTATACATTAGTTATATTTACTGATACACTGATTATACGTTATTTATACGATCTAATACACTGATTATATCTTATTTATACATTATTTATATCTTATTTATATTTTGCTAAAATTAAGGTGTATTGATTTTATAAAAGAGTCCACATTGATATCAATGTGGACTTTATTAAGGTGTATTACGGTGTATTGATGTTTACCTTAAAAATTGAACTGCCGTAAAAGGATATAACTTATAAGCCTGTTTTTATCTCGAAATGCCTAATTCCGAGTAAAGTCAGCCGTATCCATAATTTAATCATTCAACAGTACAAACTAAATTAACAATCCAAAATCCATCCTTTTGTAATTGGACTCGGATTTACACATATTCTAAGCCCTAATTTTTTTTTTTCAACTTACCCTTTAAATTGTATTATCTGCTCCACTGCTCGTTATAGCTGATATTTTTCCCCTTTCCTCAAAAGTGAATCTGAATATAACTTTCTCCAACTAACCCAATAATAAAAGAAGGAAATTTGGGTTCACGCCTTAAATTAATTAAATTTCCTGGAAATAACAGTTAAATAGCTAAACTAAATATGTCAAAGTTCATTTGATACACATTGATATGAAGTATTAAATATGATTTGCTAAGCAGAATTTTGTTTCCAGAATGTGGACTGTTTTATAAAATTAATACACTTTAATCTTAGCAACATATAAATAAAGTACAAATAATGTATAAACAAGGTATAATTAGTGTATCAGTAAATACAACTAAGGTATAATCATTGTGTTAGTAAGTATAACTAAGGTATGATAAAAGTATCAAATGTATAACTAAAATATAACTAAGGTATAACAATTGTATAATGGTAAAAGTAAGGTATAATAAGAGTATTAAAGGTACAACTAAGGTATAATAACACTATTACAATAATTATGTCTTAGTTATATCTTAGTTATATCTTGAGATACATAATTATAATAATTATATTTTAGTTATATCTTAAGATACATTATTACAATAATTATATTTTAGTTATACCTTAGTTATATCTTAAAATACACTATTACAGTGATTATACCTTAGCTATACCTTAAGATACACTATTACAGTGATTATATCTTAAGATACACTATTTCAATTATTATACCTTAGTTATGCCTTAATTATACATTACTTATACTTTAAAATACAATATTATAGTGATTATAACTTAGTTATACCTTAAGATACAAAGGTATAATTAGTTATACCTTAGTGAAAAAAAATATCGGAAAAAATCTATACATATGTGTTGACTTCGGTTTTGATGATCACAAGTTGACATTCAAAATAAATGAGTATCTTAAATCTTTGAGTTAAAGAGCTTTATGAGTTGAGAATTAAGCATTATAAGTTAAAATGTTTTAAAGGTATTTTATGGTGTCATAAGTAAGATAAATACTTGAAATGCCTTATAAGTTAAAGTCTAACTCTCTCGACCATATAAAATTCTTATTATTAGGTGAAAGATATTAAAAGATATATGCTTATTAGTTGAAAGATCTTTGATTAATATATGCTTATAAAGTGAAAGATATTAAAAGATATTGGTTTTATGGGTTGAAAAGATTTGAGATTAAAATATATACATATTTGGCCATGAAATGCTTTAGCTTATGAGCTTAAAGTCTTAAAGGTAGTAGCTTACTAATTGAGAAAACTTGACATATTTAAGACCTACATCAAACGGCCACTTTATCTCTCAATTTATGAAAAAGTATAAAGTGCTCATGACTTGAGATCTCTTTACAGATTAATATCAACGGTTATCTCAAGCTTTGTTTCTTGAAATCAACAGATGCTTATGACTTACATTTCTCTCTTTGTTAGCTAAGTCAAATGACTTTGTTACTTGAGAATCATATATACTTCTTATTGCAAGATAAGTCACATGGCTTTATTACTTGAGACTCACATATACTTTTCTTTGTAATGTAATTCAAACAGTTTTATTGGTTGAACATATGAGCTAATACAAATGGCTTTATTAGTTGAAGATCAACATATACTTCTCTTTAAGAGATGATTCAAACAAAATCAACATTCATCTCTTTGTGAAACATTTCAAACGGCCAAAATTTGCTTGTGACTTGAGATCAACTTTCACTTCTCTTTGTGAAGTGAATCAAACGGCCATATGGAAGATTTATCCTACAAAAGGGATAAAGATGAAGAAAGCAAAGTAAGGAAGACAAATTAGCAATTCATACATTCTTAAGCATACACTTCTAGTCTTCCAAATTCCCAAAGAGAGCAGAGAAAAAATGAGCTATATTTGTCTCATTCAAATATTCATATATTCAGGAATTGTATATTCACACAAGGCTGTGTGAAGGGGGTTTTACTTTGTTGGTGGTGTGATCAACAAAGACCGTAAAAGTTTGGTGCTTGAGCTTCGAAAAAGCATCGGTAGAGTTTGTTACTTAAGCTCCAAAAAGTAACGGTAGAGGTTTGATACTTAGCCTGTAAAAGTATTAAGTTTGTTACTTGAACTCGCAAAAAGTAACATAGGCTTGTTTCCTGCCCGTAAAGGAAACGTTAGTGGAAATCTCAAGCGGTTGGCTTGGGGATTGGACGTAGACTGCTTGGGTCAAACCAGGATAAAATTCGGCGTCTATATTTTTCTATCCCTACTCTCTTTATATTTTATGCTATTTAAATTCTTGCAATTTAAATTAATCGCTTTAGTATTTAAAGTTATTTTTAAAAAAGCAATTTTATATTCACAAGTTTTATTATATTAATTAATTCCGCATTTTTAATAAAACTTGTTTTTGAAAAAAAAACTTGTGTTTCTATAAAAAGTTTTTTTAAGAGAGTCTGCAAATATTTTTATTTGCCCTACAGTAATATTCACCCCCCTCTAGTACTGTAACTAGCCATTTGGGACCGTCAATATGTATCTTGTTTCGAAAAAAAAAAAACTTTATAAAGTCACATAACAAAAAAAATAAATAAATTGAGAGATAAATGCAAAATTATATTAGAAATTTAAAAAGAGGATAAAGAAATGTGGACAAAGTAGAATCACGTATTTGAGTAAATTTGAAAGGTTTGAAAGAGATTTTTGTAAGAAAAAATGTATAAAAGATATGAATTACGAAAAAAAGGCAATTCAATAATTATGAAAGAAAAAAAAAGGTAAAAAAGTAATTTTGAAAACATAGACTCCAAAAACAAAACCTTTTTGAAAATTTCCCTAAAACTATAGGGAAATTATCATATATACCCTATTTTTTAATTTACTTTTGTTGGGATTCGTCATTGGAAAAATAACATGGCGCAGTGGAAAATACACCGTTTAAAATTTCCTAGAATCCACCTATCGTGTCCAATTACCTTTGATTAGAATAAAATCAAATTGAATCAAGAGAGATTAACTCACCGGATTCGTCTCTTCTAGAGACTGCTGCAGAATCGTTTCTTGAAACTGCGATCTTCAAAGTCCGGTACACGACCAACTATTGAGCGGGAACCGGTGCTAGCCGAAGACGCAAAGGAATGGAGGTTTAATGCTGGGATTTTCGGCTGTTTTGGGGCTGCTCTTGGTGGCTGAAATTTCCAGCAATTAATTACGGTTGAATTAGGGTTTTATTTCTTAAGTGTGCCCTTATATAGACACATTGTCTAATTGGGTTTTAATTAGGTTAATTAAACCCAAGCCCACTAGTATTATAATTACATAAGTAAACTTTAATTAAAAAGTATATACTATGTAATTTAATTCCATTTGGCTAAATTTAATTATCCTTAAATAAAATTAAATCACACTTAAGTAAATACAATACATGTATTTAATTTTCCTACTTAGAAAAATTATTTAATTAATTGTTTACTTTATGTAATTCAATTAATTGATAAATTAATTAATTACATTATGTAAACTTATTAATTAAATTAAATTCAACCCGGTGTTAATTAATTACCTTGACATCGAATGTCAATTAATTAATTAACCCATTCATTCCAATGTACATTACATGTACAATTTCTATAAGTTCCGGCTCAGTTGATCTATGTGCACGATCCTATGGGTCTGTCTTTATGTTGACAGTAGGCCCAAGGCCCACAGACTGTAAGTGGGTTCTAGCAAACCATTACAGCCCCCAATTAAGACAGAGATGCAGCAGTCCTTAGAAGACACTTACCTGGTAGTAATCTCATAGTGTCCTTTACCTAACGATATCGATATGAATAAACAAGAGGCATGATGTCCGTCATCCTCTTCTGTTGTTTATTATATTTCTTGATCTTGAATTGACTGATTAATCAAATAAGCAACCAACTTATTTGGGTATGGCCATACACTTATCAGTCTCACTCATCAAGTGGCCAATGATATCATCTCGGTGTTACCCGAGTGGCAATTCCATCACTTCATCATCAATATCAACATGTTCACCGGTCCACCCAATCATACCCGCATTTAGCATCCTTTTACAAACTTGTTAGGCGTATGTCAAAGTGAACTGGATTCCATGTTGATATTATAATGAAATCTGGTCTGAGGATAAAAGAGACCTACTCAAGAAAGACCTATGATGCGACAACCATGTGGCTTTCTTGTGCTGATCGATCCAGTCCCATGTCAACAACATGTACCTATATTCATGACTGACTACACAAGTACTATGGCTAGTTAAGAACTGCCACACAGTCATCGAATATATAAATCTATAGTTTTATTCATTCCTACGATTAGAACAGACCTGGGATAGGTTTTATCAGTGTCAATCAATGGATACTCTACTCATATTATAGCACAAGATATAAATGAAATAGATTAATTGCCTTTATTAATGTGACATAAATAATGTATTCATACAATGAGTCTTAATGTATAATACAAAATACAAGAATCCAATGCCTTAAGAACTAGGGCACACCAACAATCTCCCACTTGCACTAGTTCCAAGTAGGCATTGCCCTAATTCCTATAGATCTGGTATAACCATCGTGCTGTGTCTGCAGCAGCACTTTGGTCAATGGATCAGTGACATTATTCTTGGTGTTAACACTCTGCAATGATATGTCACCTCTGTTCACGATCTCCTTAATAAGGTGAGCTTTCTGAGTACATGTTTGGATCTCTTATGTGACTGGGGCTCCTTAGCTTGTGTGATGGCCCCGTTGTTGTCATAAAAACATCAACTGGATGTAGGATAGTGGGCACTACTCCCAACTCAGTTATGAATTTCTTGATCCAAACGGCTTCCTTTGAGCTTCGCACGTAGCTATGTACTCAGCTTCCATTATAGAGTCAGCAATTGTGGCCTGCTTTGAGGACCTCCAACTAATGGCACCGTCATTCAGGAGAAAAACATAACTAGACTGTGACTGGTTCTCATCCTCATCGGTCTCAAAGCCTGCATCAGTGTAACCTGACACTACGAGCTCATCTTGATCTCCATACATTAAGAAAGCATCCTTAGTCTGATTAAGGTACTTTAGGATTGCCTTGACAGCCTTCCAGTGTTCTCCCCAGGGTCCGACTGGTACCGGCTAGTCATACTTAGTGCAAACATGATATTAGGCCTCGTACATATCATGGAGTACATGATAGATCCAATAGCAGATGCATAAGGGATCTTTTCCATGTTCTCCCGGTCCTTCTTTATTCCAGGACCATCTTTCTTACTTAGCTTCAACCCATGGCGCATAGGCAAGAATCCTTTCTTTGCCTTGTCCATGCTGAATCTTTTCAGAACCTTATCAATGTACGTGGCCTGACTTAGGCCTAGAAGCTGATTGGATCTATCTCTGTAGATCCTGATCCCTAAGATCGTCTCAGCTTTGCCTAAGTCCTTCACTGCGAAGCACCTACTCAACCACTGCTTAACCCCTTGCAGTGTTGGTATGTCACCTCCAATGATAAGGATGTTGTCAACATACAGTACTAGGATGGTGGAAACGCTCCCACTAACCATCTTATACACACAGGGCCTTTAACTTGAAACACTACTTCTAACCTATCACCTTAGCACCCAGAGGTGGATCCACCAAGTTCCATATTTGGTTATCGTGCATAGATTGCATCTCAGCCTCCATGGCTTTACGCCATTGATCTGAGTGTGGGCTTTCAACAGCCTCCTGATAGGTCTTAGGCTCCTCTCGGTCAACAACCATAAGGTCCCCATCATCAGTCATGAGAAAGCCGTACCTCTATGGCTGATGACCTGTCCTACCAGACCTTCTAAGGTCCTGTGCCACCGGTTCTGGTTCCTCAATTTCTTGAGTAGTCAGATCGGTTCCCGAAGCATCCTCAGCAGTAGCTGCAGGAGTTTGTGAGTCCTGAACTTCTGAAAGTTCAACATTACTCCCACTGTCTCTCTTGGAAAGGAATTCCTTTTCCAAGAAGACTGCATTTCTGGCTATGAAAACTTTGTTTTCGACCAGATAAAGTAATAACCCTTAGTTTCCTTAGGGTAACCCATAAACTGGCACTTGACAAATTTAGACTTGAGTTTGCCACTTGTCAATTTCTTAACATGTGCATCACGGCCCCATATCTTCAAGAAGGAAACATTGGGCTTTCGGCCCTTCCATAGTTCATATGGTGTTCCCTCAACTGTCTTGCTTGGTGTATTATTAAGAATGTAAGCAACTGTCTCTAAAGCATATCCCCAAAAGGAGACAGGGAGTGTAGCATGACTCATCATCGAGCGGACCTTGTCAAGCAAGGTCCTATTCCTCCTTTCTGACACTCCATTCCACTGGGGTGTACCAGAAGGAGTGAGTTGAGATACAATCCTACACTCTCTCAAAAACGAGTCAAACACTTGGCTCAAATATTCACCCCCTCGGTCAGACTGAAGTGCTTTTATTTTCTTGCCAAGTTGGTTTTCTACTTTATTCTTAAAGTCCTTGAACCTTTGGAGAGTCTCAGAGTTATGCTTTATCAGATACGGTTACGTGGATCTGATGAAGTCATCCGTGAAGGTGACGAAGTACAGAAAACCAGATCTAGCACTAGTGCTCATTGGACCACATACATCGGAATGTATTAGCTCTAATAGCTCTGAGGCCCTTTCGGCAGTCTTGCTAAAAGGCGCCTTTGTCACCTTGCCTCTTAAACAAGATTCGCATGTGTCATAAGACTGGATGTCAAATGACCCTAGCACTCCACTAGAGTGAAGCCTAGTTATGCGCTTCTCATTTATATGGCCAAGTCGACAATGCCAGATGTAAGTAGGATTAATTTCATTTTGTTTAATCCTTTGAGTATTTATGTTATAGATTGAACTTTCACGTTTTAGATCAAGGATATATAAGCCATTTTCAAGAAATGCTGTTTCATAAATAATATTGCCACATTGCATAGAAATTCTACCATGTCCAATATTAAATACGAAACTAGAAATATCCAACAAAGAAACAAAAATAATATTCCTACACATCGCAGGTACAAAATAATAGTTTCTTAGTTCCAAAACAAGTCCATTAGGCATCTCCAAGAAATAATCTCTGATCTCCATGGCCTGAACCCGAGCACCATTTGACTCGAAGATCTACTTCTCCAGATCCTAATAATCTCTTATTTCTTAGACCCTGTACATTTGAACAAATGTGAGATCCACATCTAGTGTCTAAGACCCAAGATATAGAAATAGCCAGATTAATCTCAACAATATAAATACCTGAAGCAGCAGTTTTGCCCTTCAGTTGCTCCTTTAGCTTTGGACATGAGCTCTTCCAATGTCCCTTCTCATGACACTCATGGCAGACATCGTCAGGAGAAGCAACCCTTGCTTTAGGTTGGGCCACCACCTTTTTGCCCTTAGCCTTGGCCTTAGATTTGGCCTTTCCCTTAGCAATGGATGTATTACCCTTGTTCACCAGCAATACTTCAGGAGTCTTCTTAAGAGACTGCTCAGCAAGCTTGAGCATGCCATGTAGCTCAACAACCGATTTATCCAACCCTTGCATATGGTAATTCATGATAAACTGGTTGTAAGACTCAGGAAGTGACCCGAGAATAATGTCTGCTGCCAAGTCTTGTGGAACTAGCGAGCCAAGGCGGGCAAGTGTATCAATATACCCCTTCGACTTTAGCACATGAGTGCTAACAGAAGTCCCAGCTGCCATCATAGTTGTGCAAAGTGCCTTAGTTGTCAGGTAATGTTCCTGACGAGCCTGATCTTGGAACATCTTTTTAAGTTGATCCATCATCTCATAAGCATGATCCATAAACTGCTTCTGAAGATTAAAAGCCATGGTACCCAGCATGAAGCACGAGACATCTCGGTCATTTCTCACATGCTGATCGTACTGCTCCACCATCATCGTGGTGATGCCTCGACCTGCGGGAGGGCTAGCTGGTAAAGGAGCATTCAATACATACTCCTTGGACTCTTGTCTAAGAACTATTTGTAAGTTCCTAGCCCAGTCCAGGAAGTTAGTCCCCGAAAGCTTCTCCTTCTCCAAGAGTGACCTAAGTGAGAGTGAGTGGTTGTTTGTTGCAGCCATTTAAATTGCTTAAGTGAAATGGGATTATCTAAATGGAAGAAATCATTGTTTGAGTTAGAAATAAAGGACTTTTAAGCCAATTCAAATTAATAATCCGATTTTAATTTGTTTGTTGGTGATGTTAATTGGCTAACTTGACCAAGATCCACAACTTATCAATGATTGGCCGAACTAGGGCTCACTAACCAACTATTGATTCGTTTGGTAGGACAACCTATCCAATCCTTCCACGAAGGACTCTTAGTTTGATGGGCTTATTGACACTTTACCCATCTGTGCTTAGGGCCCGCTCTGAGCTAATGCTACCCATGTTGAGTCAAACCACCATTCACATGTTAACCATACCAAGTATCTTAACCCTCGACGGCCCACCGAATACTACAATATACCCAGCTAGGGCATGGCGCACATTGCAGCATCAATGGGAGGAAGAGGTGTGAATGTGAGAAGCACTTTTAAGCGACTCAATATTTTAATTTTCGGATTATAATTAAGTGATACGGCTTAGCATGCAAAAAAGCGGGTAATAATTTGGTGATCCATACATCCATATCATATGACAAATGCAATAGCATACTTAATTTAAAATAAATGAGATCCTATGGGCCTTTAATTACAACTTAATGAAAAACTAGATATCCTATCTAATTCTTCATGGGCCGGACTGCAATCCTTCTTGGGCTCCCACCATGGGCTTGCTCCATCTGGGCCTTCCTCCATTCTTGATGCAATTACAATAATTTTGAAAAATAAAATCTATTCTAAAATTACATCAAAAAAAAAAAAAATGGCACGCAGGCCATATTTCCCAAAATTAAATTACAACCGATAATAATTTAGGGCCCATAGAACTCAACATCACATTTCAAACAAAGTACCTGTCGTGCACATACATACCAATATGATACATGATCATGGCATTTCGAATTAAATATAAATGTTAAGCCGAGTTACTTAGGGTGAAATCGCCAATTTTAACAAATGTGACTAAGACCCATAAAGGCCCAATCCATAATGCAAAATTAACAATTTTGCTCCCACTTAAATTTGGGTTGTCACAAATTTAAAATTTAGCCCTCCCAATTTTAACCGGTGTCACGGTTTATTGGGCCAATTTTACAAAGTCCATATTCAATTTAATATGCAAACAATTAAATTAAATATGCATGCCAACAAAATAAATAATTTAAATACAAATTAATTTAAAAAATTTAATTTAATATGCATTAGGGTCCGGGATAAAAAAATACCCACAAAATCCAAAACCGAACTTGAAACCCGTGCGCGGCAGCAGCAACCAGCTGCCGCATGGCATGCTGCTGCGCACACAGTGGGGGAATCACAAAATTGCGATTCCCTCACCCAAAATTAAACTTTTTTTTTATTATTAAATCATAAAAAAATTCCAGCCATCAACATTAAATTATCAATAAAGAAAATACAATTCTAGATTGAAAACAATTGGGAAAAAAAAATAAAAACCCCAAACAAAAATTCTAGGGTTTATCAAAACTAAAACCAATTGAATAAAAACCCTAAAATCACAAACTTGAAACCCATTCTTTCTTCAAGAATGCTTTCAAGAACCAATTCCAATCAATCTAATGGACAAAACCTAGGCTCTGATACCACTGTTGGGATTCGTCATTGGAAAAATAACATGGCGCAGCGGAAAATACACCGTTTGAAATTTCCTAGAATCCACCTATCGTGTCCAATTACCATTGATTAGAATAAAATCAAATTGAGTCAAGAGAGATTAACTCACCGGATTCGTCTTTTCTAGAGACTGCTACAGAATCGTTCCTTGAAACTACGATCTCCAAAGTTCAGTGCACGACCAACTATTGAGCGGGAACCAGTGCTAGCCGAAGATGCGAAGGAATGGAGGTTTAATGCTGGGATTTTCAGCTGTTTTGGGGCTGCTCTTGGTGGCTGAATTTTCCAGCAATTAATTAGGGTTGAATTAGGGTTTTATTTCTTAAGTGTGCCCTTATATATATATACCTTGTCTAATTGGGTTTTAATTAGGTCAATTAAACCCAAACCCACTAGGATTATAATTACATAAATAAACTTTAATTAAAAAGTATACACTATGTAATTTAATTCCATTTGGCTAAATTTAATTACCCCTAAATAAAATTAAATCATACTTAAGTAAATACAATACATGTATTTAATTTTCCTACTTAGGAAAATTATTTAATTAATTGTTTACTTTATATAATTCAATTAATTGATAAATTAATTAATTACATTATGTAAACTTATTAATTAAACTAAATTCAACCCAATGTTAATTAATTATCTTGACACCGAATGTCAATTAATTAATTAACACATTCCTTCCAATGTACATTACATGTACAATTTCTATAAGTTCCGGCTCAGTTGATCTATGTGCACGATCCTATGGGTCTGTCTTTATATTGGCAGTAGGCCCAAGACCCACAGACTATATGTGGGTTCTAGCAAACCATTACAGCCCCCAATTAAGACATAGATGCAGCAGTCTTTAGAAGACACTCACCCGGTAGTAATCTCATAGTGTCCTTTGCCTAACGATATCGATATGAATAAACAAGAGGCATGGTGCCCGTCATCTTCTTCTGTTATTTATTATATTTCTTGATCTTGAATTGAGTGATTAATCAAATAAGCAACCAACTTATTTGGGTATGGCCATACACTTATCAGTCTCACTCATCAAGTGGCCAATAATATCATCTCGGTGTTACCCGAGTGGCAATTCCATCACTTCATCATCAATATCAACATGTTCACCGGTCCACCCAATCATACCCGTATTTAGCATCCTTTTACAGACCTGTTAGGCTTATGTCAAAGTGAACCGGATTCCATGTTGATATTATAATGAAATCTGGTCTGAGGACAAAAGAGACCTACTCAAGAAAGACCTATGACGCGACAACCATATGGCTTTCTTGTGCGGATCGATCTAGTCCCATGTCAACGACATGTACCTATATTCATGACTGACTATACAAGTACTATGGCTAGTTAAGAACTGACATACAGTCATCGAATATACAAGTCTGTAGTTCTATTTGTTTCCACGATTAGAATAGACCTGGGATAGGTTTTATGATTATCAATCAATGGATACTCTACATATTATAGCACAAGATATAAATGAAATAGATTAATTACCTTTATTAATGTGACACAAATAATGTATTCATACAATGAGTCTTAATGTATAATACAAAATACAAGAATCCAATGCCTTAAGAACTAGGGCACACCAACAACTTTTTGTCCATACCTTTCCCTATTCTCTTAAATACGTTTTTCGCAATTTTTATTTCTTTTAGTACGGTTTTTTCTTTTTTAAAAAATCAATTACGTTCTCTGGTCTACGCTTTTCTCTCATCTGATGGTTTGGCAGATCTCCTTTCGTGTTGGTGATCTGACGGAAGGCCTTGATACCTCACCGGTGATTGTCTCTTTGGCTGATTTTGTTCAGATGTGTTCCTTTTCCTGTTAATCGTGCTTCCCCCTGCCCCACCGCTGACGGCAATCTTGAGCTGGCCCCTCACAGAATCATTCATTCATTTTTGTTTACGACTTTCTCCATTTTGGGTCCTCTCTGTTCTACGAATTTTTTCTTCTTCCCATTTTCAATTCGCAGCAGCAGAGATCTCTCCCTTCTTAATCAAGGTTCTAATCCCATTTCTTCCTTTTTCATTATTCTCTCATTTTATCCATTTTGTTTTTAATTTTTAATCTTGGGTTTCTTTCTGGTTCTGTTGCAGTATTTTTTAATCTTGGGTTGCTTTCTCTGTTGCTGTATTTTGGTTTCTAAGGTCTTTTTGATTTTTTTAGCTTTTTTTTCTCGATGGATGTGTTTCTTCTTTATGTGTTCTTTCTCTTCTTCTTCTTCTTTTTAATTATCACCAATTGCTGTGCTTGATTATACATTAATGGATTTTTCTTCTTCTTTGAGGAGGCTGTGTTAAAATTCGTAATGGTTTCATAAAATTTGGATTAACATTTGAATTCACTTTCTGTCCAATTGATGATTGGTCTATACATGAACAACAAATAGAAGTTTGACTAGATTTAATGCCTTTGATTTGCCCTTCAATACATTCTCTTATTCCAAACTAGACTTTTATAGTTCAATAGCATATACTGCATCCTAATTTAAGTTATTTTGTATTTTTTTTTTTTACTTTTGTTTTGCATTATGATATTGCTGATGGACTGTTTTGTTTGTCTGGTTTGATTTAGTTACCACAGATTTTAAAATCCATGAAATTTTTTTTTTAACCTTCAATGAGTCTACTTTTGTGTTTTGACTTATTCGGTCAAATAGCAGACTATTTTAGTCAGTCCTTGTGGAAGAGCCATTTGACGTATTTGATCACATGGTGAAGACAAAGTGACTAACAATTTGATCACATGCTTTTTCCCCTTTTTCTTTTTTTTTTTGGTTTGTGGATTGCTTCATGGTTATTCTTTCATGGTGTTTTGCAGGAGATTTTGCCGGTTTTCTAATTTTGCTTTATTGTGCTTCTGGAGTAGTGGATTGGTTGGATTTTCATTCATTGGTTTGTTTCTTTTGTTGTTTAGTGTTTTTTAGTTGAAGAGTTGGTTCAAACTTCAAATCCTGGTTCTGGGAAAGATGAGTGGAGCGGTGCTTGTAGCTATAGCTGCTGCAATTGGCAACTTGTTGCAAGGATGGGATAGTGCAACCATAGCAGGTAATTTGGGATTCATGTCTTGGATATGTCAGATTTGCTTCATACTGCAGATTATGAATTATTCAATTTTTGCTTGAAATCTATTGTATTTCAAAATTGAAGGCTTTTCTTTAGGTTAGTTCTTAATTGGGATTATGGATCTCTCTCTTTGCAGGGGCTGTTTTGTATATTAAGAGGGAATTCAAATTGGAAAGTGAACCCACTATAGAAGGGTTGATTGTTGCTACCTCACTTATTGGTGCTACTTTGATAACTACATGTTCTGGATCCATATCAGATTGTTTAGGTCGCCGTCCTTTGTTGATATTCTCTTCTGTACTTTATTCTATCAGTGGTATTGTGATGTTATGGTCTCCCAATGTCTATGTTCTACTCCCAATGTCTATTTTGGTTTATAAGGTCTTTTTGATTTTTTTTAGCTTTTTTTTTAGCTTTTTGATTTTGGAGCCATATCAGATTGTTTAGCTTTTTTTGGTTTATAATGGCTATGTTCTACTCCCAATGTCTATTATACACTTCTTATGTATTATTATACATTATTTATACATCATTTATACACTGTATACATTGTTTATACACTGTTTATACACTTTTTATACACTGCTTATACATTATTTATACACTACTTATACATTGTTGTACATTATACACTTCTTATATAATGTTATATGTTTATACACTTATTATACATTGTTTATAAACTTTTTATACATTATTTATACATTGTTTATACATTTTTTTATATATTATTTATACACTGTTATACATTATTTATACATTGTTTATACACTACTTATACATTGTTATACACTCTTTATACACTGTTTATACATTGTTTATACATTATTTATACATTGTTTATACACTATTTATACATTGTTTATACACTGTTATATATTTTTTATACATTATTTAAAAATGGTTATACATTATACACTGGTTATACATTATTTATACACTATTATACATTGTTATACACTGTTTACACATTTCTTATACACTGTTATACATTGCCTATACATTGTTTATACATTAAACACTGTTTATACATTATTTATATACTGTTATACATTATTATACACTGTTTATACACTTCTTATACAATGTTATACATTGCTTATACATTGTTTATACACTGCTTATACATTGTTATACATTATACTTTTCTTATAAATGTTATATGTTTATACACTTATTATACATTGTTATGTACTGTTTATACATTATTTATACACTGTTATACATTGTTATACACTGTTTATACACTTCTTATACATTGTTATATATTATTATACACTTCTTATATATTATTATACATTATTTATACATCGTTTATACACTTTATGCATTGTTTATACACTGTTTATACACTGTTTACACACTTATTGTATGTTGTTATACCTTCTTATATATTATTATACATTGTTTATGCATTATTATACACCGTTATAAATTGTTATACACTGTTTATACACTTAGTATACATTGTTATACTTTCTTTATACACTACTTATACATTATTATACACTATTTATACATTAAGATACACTATTAGATTGATTATACCTCAATTATACCTTAAGATACACTATTCTAGTGATTATACCTTAGTTATTCCTTATTTATATACTATTTATACCCTAAGATACATTATTACATTGATTATACCTTACTTATACATTAATTATACCTTAAGATACACTATAACAGTGATTATGCCTTTGTTATACCTTAATTATACCTTAAGATACACTATTACAGTAATTATACGTTAGTTATACCGTAATTATACTTTAAGATACACTATTACAGTGATTATACCTTAGTTATACCTTAATTATACCTTAGTTATACCTTAAGATACACTATTACAGTGATTATACTTTAGTTATACCTTAATTATACCTTAGTTATACCTTAATATACAAAGACATAATTACTTATACTTTAGTGAAAAAAATATGTTGGAAAAAGTATATAAATATGCATTTTGTTTCGAAGATAAATAAAAAATAAAAAAAAAATTTTAAAGTCGCATGACAAAAAAATAAACGGATTAAGAGATAAATGCGAAATTAGATTAAAAATTATAAAAAGAGGAGAGAGAAACGTGAACAAAGCAGAGAAGGTATTTTGGAAATTTTGATTTGTATTTTGTTGTTTATTTTGTGAATGAATCGTAAAAATGATAATTTTTGGTTTAGGTACTTTTGAAATTTTGAAAAGTTTTTAAGGTATTTATGCAAACTTTTTTTTGTAGGTAAAAATGTTAAATGGTACCAAAAGTTATGTATTTATGTAAAATGCCCAAAACTATATGTGACAAATCCAAGCCCATTAAATACAGGTCTTGGGCGGGTATCTAAACCTGTAAGCACAGTAAAGGACCAAAATTGACATAAAAAACATAGTGCTATTGTGATATTATTGCAGGCTTAATTTCTGATCCCAATTCAGAAAAGGAAAGCAAAAAGATGTGAAAGCCGAAATTTTTCAAATGAAACGACAGAATTGAAGTAGTAAGTGGAGGCACAACGTGACCAACTTACAAATGATGACACCGACACGGAGTGTTTGAAGCTGAAGCTGCTATGTTCCCGCCATTCTGAAACAAACAGCAACAGTAAGAAATGATAAATTTCTTAGGAGAAGATGGATCCATCTATCAGACTCACCAAAGTTCTCCTCAAAAACGCCCAAAATCCAAAACTCGCTTGGCACCTTTTCAAGCGCCTTCTATCTCTACCCATCTCTTCATCCCATCGTTCTCAATCAATACCAATTATTGCCCGTATCCTCATTCGCGCCAATATGTTTTCTGAACTCGATCTTCTTCAACAACTTCTCCTCAATTCACAGTTTTTCCCAACTTTGGATCCTTCCCTCGAACGCCTTGTTCGCATTTTAGCTAAATCGGGCTTTTATGATAAGGCTATTTCCCTCTTCCAGTCCTTGAGATTCCGATTCCCCCAAAATCCGCCGTCTATATATTTATATAATACTCTCTTCAATACTTGCATCAAACAAAGTCGTCTCGATTTTGTGTCGTGGTTGTATAAAGATTTGGTCGTTTCTGGGGTATCTCCTGAAACTTATACTTTTAATCTTTTGATTGGTTTGCTTTGTGATTCTGGTCACTTGGACGATGCACAGGAGTTGTTCGACAAAATGCCTGAGAAGGGTTGTACACCTAATGAGTTTAGTTTTGGAATTTTGGTTCGAGGGTATTGCAGAGCTGGGTTTACTCCCAAAGGTTTAGAGCTTTTGACTCAAATGAGGAGTTCGGGGTTTCTGCCAAATAGGGTTGTGTATAATACCTTGATTTCTAGTTTTTGTAAGGACGGTAAGACTCATGATGCTGAAAAATTGGTGGACATGATGAGGGGGGATGGTTTGGTTCCAGATGTGGTGACTTTCAATTGTAGGATATCGGCTCTTTGTTCGGATGGTAAGATTCTTGAAGCTTCCAGAATTTTCAGAGATATGCAATTTGATGAGGGGTTCGGGCTGCCCCGGCCTAATATCATAACCTATAAATTGATTCTGTTGGGATTTTGCAAGGAAGGAATGTCGGAGGAAGCAAATACTTTGATTGATGCTATGAAAAGAAATGGTAACTTGATGGACTTGGAGAGTTACAATATTTGGCTGTTAGGTTTCGTTAGGAGTGGAAAGCTCTTGGAGGCTCAGTTAGTTCTCAAAGAGATAATTGGTATCGGCATGATTCCCAATATATACTCATATAATATTATCATGGATGGGTTATGCAAAAATGGGATGCTCTCTGGTGCAAGAATGCTTTTGGGTCTTATGATACGTCATGGTATTTCACCAGATGTAGTAACTTATAGCACTTTACTTCACGGCTACTGCAGTAAGGGAAAGGTACAAGAAGCTCATAGTGTTCTGCATGATATGACTAGAAAAAATTGTTTCCCAAATACTTATACCTGTAACATACTGCTACACAGTTTATGGAAGGAGGGCAGAACATCAGAAGCAGAAGAGTTGCTACAAAAGATGAATGAGAAGGGTTATGGTGTGGATATTGTGACCTGCAATATTGTAATTGATGGTCTATGTAATAATGGACAATTGGACAAGGCAATTGAAATCGTAAGTGGGATGTGGACCCATGGAAGTGCAGCTCTGGGAAATTTGGGGAACTCATTTATTGGCCTATTCGATAATAGTAATAGCAGAAAAAAATGTTTGCCTGATTTAGTCACATATTCGACCATAATTAATGGTTTATGCAAGGCTGGGAGGCTAGATGATGCTAAAAAGAAGTTCATTGAGATGAAAGGGAAGAACTTGCAACCTGATTCAGCAATTTATGATACCTTCGTACATAGTTTCTGCAGAGATGGGAAGGTATCATCTGCATTTCGGGTGCTGAAGGACATGGAGAAACAAGGTTGCAACAAGACCCTACAAACATATAATTCGTTGATTCATGGTTTAGGAAGTAAAAACCAAATATTTGAAATTTACGGATTGATTGATGAAATGAAGGAGCAAGGGATTTCTCCTAATGTTTATACATATAACTATATGCTTAACTGTCTTTGTGAAGGAGGGAGCATTAAAGATGCCCCTTCTGTTTTAGATGAGATGCTACAGAAGGGAATTTCCCCAAACATTTCTTCTTTCGAAATATTGATTAAGGCATTCTGTGGGGCTTCTGATTTCAAAGAAGCGCATGAGGTATTTGAGATAGCTCTAAATGTGTGTGGCCACAAGGAAGCCCTATATAGTTTAATGTTCAATGAACTTCTTCTTGGAGGGGAAGTTGCCGAAGCAAAGGCAATATTTGAAACTGCCTTAGATAAATCCTTCTGTTTGGGGAACTTCCTTTATAAAGATCTCATTGACAGACTTTGTAAGGACAAAAAGTTGGAAGCTGCCAATGGTGTTCTACATGAACTGATTGATAAAGGATATGAATTTGATCCTGCGTCATTCATGCCAGTGATTGATGGCTTTAGTAAAATAGGAAATAAGCATGAAGCAAATTTACTTGCAGAGAGGATGATGGAAATGGCTTCAGAAAGTAAGGTGGGAAATAAGACCTACCATGGAACGGACTTCATCTCTATGAATAGAAATAAGGATGAAGGAAATGATTGGCAAACCATAGTGCAAAGGTATTTCGAAAAAAGTTTTTTTAATTATATACGACAGATATCATGTACTTCCTTCTTGGTTCTCTTTAATTTTCTGTTTCTGTGATTTCTCCGTGTTAAACTTCATACAGATATGGTCTATTAACCTCAAAAATTTTGCCCCTTAGAATAAGGCTTCTGAAACTTTAGTCGAGGCAATATTTATTATCTATTTTTATTTTTTTTTATATAACATGTGACACCTACAATTTTGCTTCCTTCTCCTTCTCTTTCACAGAGATGATGGCAGCCGAATAGCTTTAAAAGCTCTTACGCGGGTGTTGAAAGGCTGGGGTCAGGGAAATGTACCATGTTTAAAGCAGCAGAAGGATGAGTTCCTCGAATACTGGGATGGGAGTGGCTAAACATCTTGTTGTTGAGAGAAAAACTGTGTGTCCGTCATCTAAAATGAATGTGTTATTTTCTCTTGAAGGTTTTCTGTGAATGCAAAAATTGAGTTTTAGGCATGGACATGCGCTGCTTTAGATTTTGGTATCTCTATCATTTCATGAGCCTCTTAGCATCATGATAGTTTATCTGCTCACTTGGGATTTCCCCTTAATTGGCTGACTGTCTTCAAGTTGAGAGAGGACTTGCCAAACAGCAAGAGCAGAATTAGGAGTTCTTCAAAAGATTTATTCCTCCATCAGAGTTTATATATAAGGAAGCAAGAGACAGCTCAATACTTGCTGTTTTGTATTCAATGGAGGTAACATTAATTTGCTTGTAGTTTCATTTACAATGGCATACCGTAGGCATAAAACTGTTGTTATCGTGGTTGTAGTTCAGTTCTCTTACTCACTTGCAGGATGATATTTGTCATTCACTTGCAAGTATAAAATGGTTTCTTTTGGATGTAACTAAAAAATAAATGGTTAAGAGTGATCTAAAAGTGCTTTTGCTGTCAAATATGATAAGAAATTGGCATCAGAAGTATACAATTAGTTGTCTGTATATATTAACTCTCTCCTTTTTGTTGATGGTGAAAGTAGTTTGAGAAACCGGTGTTTTAAGCTTATTCTATGTTTTGGAAGGATTGCTTTTCCGCTCTAGTGTGCTGGCGCTGGCATATGCTTGTACAGCAAATAATAAATTGAGGTCTCCTTGTTGGATAAAATGCACTCTTTTTGATAAATAGGTAGCACAAAAGACGGTTACCACCCAAATGATAATTGATTTGAAGTCCATGATAATATTTTAGAGTTGTTGGTGCAAATTTAGAGTTGTTAATGGAAGTGATTTCATTTGCTATCAAGGAGATGATCCTTGGTACTTTTTCATCGTAGATGTATCAGTCTTGGTTGCGATTTCATTCTTTTGGGCTTGAAGTTATTTCTTGGCAATAGCTAAAAAACCCAACTCTTCTCACAAAGTTGAACTTTGTAATAAATATGTAAATAGGAATTAGATGACATCGAAATATTGGTTTGTAAGTGATTGTAGTGATAGGTCTTTATGGCCTGACGATCAACTGCATTGTTTCACAAGAAATGGGACAATCTAACAAAAAATTATCAAAGCACAATAAAACTCAAATCAAAAACAGAGAAGGTAGGCCTTGAGAAGCATTTGTATGTATAATGACATACCAGGTTCCACTCACCCTTTCCTTTAAGGTATCTATTAGTGTTTTTTTTTTTTTTTTTTTTTTTTTTTCTACCAATTTGAATCTTAATCTCGTTCTTGCAAAGCATTACGTTCTTGTGTGAGGACAGTTGAAGAATGGTGAATTAACTCCATCATCACAAATTCTTTTTCGAGCATAGCATAAATTTACCCCAATATTGTTAGAGCAAAGTAATATAACTCCTAGTGCAATGTTTATGTCATGCAAACCTTAGTTTCATGTACTTTTTACATGTAAATATCGAAAAATTATTAATGGAGCAAAATCTGTTTGTTATTAGTAGTAGAATTCCTTGAAAGATGATACATTGCATAAGCGTAGATTATATCGCTAGCCCCAATAATGTTAGGGGAAATATAAACCTTATATTCTTACGTAAATGTCATTAAAATGAGATTTATATCATAGAAATGCTATACAGAATTTAGACTCATTAATCTGTCATTTTCTTTCTTGCAAAAAATTACCGTTCATACGTCTGTGTTGATATGGCATAGATTCAGGTACTTTATGTATATACTTTTATTATCTTGATACAGCACTCATTAATTTCATCATTTATAACAAGTCCAACTGTCACCAGATTTAATTACAGGATTTAGGAGCAGCCTCTGGGGGCTCTTTGAATCACTAGTTTCATATTCTTAATTTCATTATTTTACTCTCTATAGTAGCTGATTTACAAAACAAGATTCACTAACTTTTAGCAGGAAACTAAAAAAATATTCCCAGCAGAATCTCTTCCTATTTCGAAAACCTACTACATCAATAATCCCAATCTCTGATCAGCGAAGAGGTTGCAAACTTTGATGAACAGATATCCTAATTGTGTAGCCCTGATGCATCCTGTATATATCTTTACATTCCTCAAGGTCAGCATCACAAGTCAAAAGCACCCATTCACAATCATCGTCCAGATACTTGAGATCCATTCTGCTCACATCATTTATGCTAAAACGCTTCGCAAGCTCACCTTGCAGGATCTTGAAATCCCAATTCGGTTGCAAGCTGAACCGGACTTTGTCTTCTCCAAAGTTTGCTTTCACTCTAAAGGTGCTGCTTTTTGGTAAGGCAGGCAGAGTGTCAAGAATTGGATGATCACCCAATATTTTATGGCTTTGAGATCTCACCAGAAGTTTGGGTTCCCCGCGATATAAAGCATGTAGTTCAGCGTCACTGCGTGTTCTCTTAAGCTCGCCAACAGGGTATTCTACTTTTAAGGCATCTGCAGGTTTCGAAGCATTATCAGTGATTGAATGCTTCTTTGTCTCTGCGGAACAACAGATGCTTGATCCAGAGCTCTGACTGCATGATGAGGATGGAGATTTTGAAGCAGTGGCACCAGCATTGACTGTACCATTTTCAGGATGAGGATTCAATGGCTTTGAATCATCATCTGTCTTTAACAATCCAAAAGAACCATTTCCACAAATAATGGGAGAGCTTAAATCTGGAAAAGTTTTATAGAAAGAATCAATCTGAATGGCACCTTCTGCACCTTGGACCGAATCAATCACAAGTTGGAGTTTCTTTAAAGAGTGGCCAACCTTCTTAAGCTTTCGAGAAGGCCACCGGGTGATACCATGCTGTCTGCATATCCTTTTGAGAGTGGTAGGGCACACTGCAAGCAGAATGTAACGGTGAGCCATAGAAATCATGATCTATTTCAAAAACACTAGAAAGTCAAGCTCATAGATACGGGAGAAAAAAAAGGGTTAAATTTTCATTAAAAAACTGAGAATATCTAAATAAGCATGCAACAATGTGCAAGAAACCGCAACCCTAAACATCACACATAATGGCTGGAAGCAGAATTCGTGTTTTGAATATGATTATTCTTCAGAAATCTAAGATAAAAATCATGACAAAACGATAAATCTACACTACACAAAAACTGAGACTGTAGCAATTTGTGGAGTGCATGAAACACATGAAAACAATAGGCATAATCAAGTTTTTGAAGGGATTAATCATGGTGCTGTCAATTAAAATCTATGATCAGTCCATTCAAATTAGCAGCTGTCCTTCCCTCATCAGTATTTACTCTATTCCTTAACAAGTTATTAAATCAAAAGAGAGGAAAATATAATATCTAAATATCCACTTGTGGTAAATATCCTACCGCCGATACTCTTAGCAGCATCTTTGAGACTCCCTGCAAAGTATTGTTGAAGAACGTTCAAGCTGATTGTTTTCTCTGTCTTTGTCCGTCTCTTCTCACTAGTTTTTCTACTGCCCGATGAGTTTGGCCCGGTAAAAGAAGAATTGTTGATGCCCTCAACATTATCTCTGAGTCTAAAATTATGTTGAACTTCTCCAGACTCGGTAAAACCATGCTTCAGGTATAATTCCTCCATAGAATCATCTAAATGATTTGCCACCTTGAACTCTTCTTTAGGTTCTTTCAGTTGGTCCCACGAGACATATACTTGTTTCCCTTTCGGTTGAGCCTCAATCATCTGGGAAATCCAGGATGACCCCTCTAAAGAGGATTCTTTCAATGTTGAAGATGTGAATTTATCATTTTTGAGGATGTTATGTGCTCCATCTGAAGCAACCACAGTTTGCCAGCTATCTTGATCAAGCACCTCCATGACAACATGTAAAGATCGACAAGCTTGTTGCACAGAAATGGGCAATAAGTCTCTCATCCTCTTCTCTTCTCGAGCATCTTGACAATCTTTTGGCAAGAATAATTCCAAGACAAAATCAGCTGATCCAGTAGAAGTGCTTCTAAGTGGAATTGCGATAGCAGCATGTAAATTGAGCACCTTTGCATGGTGAGATAATGGATAATCCGTCTTGCTAAAGGCAGCTATATCGGTTGCAAAACATTGTTTGTTCGTCATGAATGCTTTCCCCACAATACCTTGACCTATGTAAAGGTACTGCTCAGAACAAGCCACGTGGAATGCTAAAAGTTCCCTATCAGCAACCAAACAAGCGGAATCCACAGTAGAAATACAATTAGCAAACTTGTCATCAAAATGTCGACATCCACCTTTTCCTTGCTCAAAACACCGTGCCCAGGTCAGTGCTAAAGGTATATTATGTGTTCTGCATACAGAGCCCAAAATATCTGATATCTCTGGAACCACAGCTTGGCAAAACTCTTTACAAGCCTGAGAAATAGTAAGCAGAACTGTGATTGATCCTAGTAAACTATCATAATTTGCAGATATGAAATCTAGTGTTCATCGGCATTCCTTACTTACCTTAACACTTGGAGGGCAATAGTCTTGTGAACTCTTTAGATCAACGGCCTGTATATGGACATGATATATTAGACATGAATTTTGGTTTTAAGTAAAAATGGTTTGATGAATCATATCATGAGCAAAGCAATAACCATTGGCACTTGTAAAAGAACATTTTTGGAGTAAGTATCAATTTGGCCCCATAAAGCAAGGAAAATACCAATTCAATCCGCATATTGCCCATTTATGGTCACATTCACCTGAGGACCAAATAGTATCACATCCATTGAGTTTGTTTTTTCCTCAGTTTAAGATTCAAGTTGGGGTACAAGTGGAAGAGTTTCAAAACGAATCGTTTTTTTCTTATTTTAATCCAATACTTATAAAAAGAATAGGCAGTTAATGAAAAGAGAAAAATAGAAATGCTATCAAGAGTGCACTTAAATCAATCAACATAAACATAAATTTTGTCAGACTAAAAGATTAAAGATTATAATAAAAAGCATAAAGCCTAGTGTCATTAAAGTTTCTTCTGAAGTGGACATGCACAAAGAGGATAATTATGAAAATATATTATGCTGAAAAGTTGAGATCACAAAGGATAAATATCAATTATTAGTCTCTTGGTACCTAAAATTCACAGATTAGAACAAGCACTAATGTGTTGTTTTCGAGGGTCTTTCATGAAATAAATGTTCATAGATGGAGCCAAAATTGCCATAGTTAATCTCTTTTAGTAAACATGAGGCAAGGAAAGAGAAGAACCTCGAGAGCTTTGCAGATAGTTTCGAGCTCAGGACGATAACTGATATTCTGAGAGGTTGTAACAACCTCAACAACACCCAAGCAAGAACCAGTCCCCCTTTCAAATATAGGAACTGCAAGAGACCCTCCAATGTTATACTGCGTGGCATAATTTTTTCGGGGATACTCATCACTTCGAAAGAAGCGAACATCTGGAGTTGACTCAGGCAACTTCCCCAAGAAAACCCGGCCAGGTAATCCAAGTGAATCTTTTGAATCGCCATCTACTGGGAAATGGTATGTTTCTGAAACAAATCTATAACTTGCAAGACTTTGACTCTTTCTATTGAGTACACACGGTTGGTCAATGGTTGTGAGCACATTCTTACCCTCTTTCTTTGTAGGAACCCATATCTGAACAAGGATTTCTCTATTTTCTGTGTATCCTTTCAACTGTCCAATGGCTTGCATCAATCTTTTCTTCACTGTTGAAGCTGGCCTTTCATCTGCCCTTGGTTCAATCCACACGCTTCTACTCAATTCACTTTCCCCACCAATTAGGAAATCTTCAGATTTCACTAAAGATTCACTAGTCTGGTTTTGAGATGATTCTGATTCATGGTGGATTTGAGTGGTGCTGGAATCTAGAAAAGGGAAATATTGTGGAGCAGCAGAGGTTGAAGGGACTGGCTGTGAAAAGCTGAAGCTATCAGAAGTCTCCAACCAGCAACCTTCATATAAGAGTTCATCCATGAAATCCAAATCCATTGCAGAGCCAGACAAGTTCCCAGATGCAGTAGAATCAGGTTTATTACCACCGTTTTCCATATTTGACGTTGGCTTCAAATTTGCATCTGGCAAAAGCCTATTGAATGTGAATTAGTTTTAAAAATTCAAAGTTATGATCCAAAGCATAAAATAACAGTAAACAAAATAAAAAAGAGGAACTTCCATCAAGGATTGATATTGCTTGTATCCGAAAATCCAATATGCCCAGCTTGGAGAGAAACATCGTCAACAGAAATTTGCAATTTGCAACTGCAATCACAAACTCATCTCAGAGGGAAGAAGAAATCCTTACCATATCCATCTACAACTAAGACAATCTAACTCTTCAAACATACAATACAATCTCACACAACTACTAACTACCACGTTTGGTCAAAATTTTCTCAGAGTAGTTATCCTTATCTCCAAAAAAAAAAAATAACCCATATCACTACAAAAACAATTTTTCCTTACAAAGAGATGAAAGACCTATATCTATGTAAACAACAAATTCTCAGACAGAAAGCACAAAACTTTAAAAGGGAAAAGAAGAGGAACCCATTAAATAAAACACTTAATTCAAAGCACCAAATGATAAAATGAATACTCACTCTTTGGAGATTATTTGGCAAAAGAACGGTAGTTGGGCAAGTATATATGTCTGACTTGACTGCAACAGAATGGGCAAGTAATCAATATTGAAGAAAGCAAGATTATTAATCCAAAAAGAAGGTGGGTTTTTGGGAAAGAGGAAGAGGACCCATAAACCAAAAGGAAAGGAAAGCAACTAAATTGAAAACTGAAAACTGAAAATGAATGTAGAGAACAAGTTTTATTATTATCTTGTTCCTTCTGTGGTTGGAAGTTTTCAAATCTGTGATACTCACGGAGAGTCTGAGAGAGCGAGTTTGTGTGTATGATGTAATCACCAAAGGCGTCGGCGCGTGAAGATTCTTCTCCAACTCACCACCATTATATTAGTTTAATTACATATTTAAACTATTTTTCAATTAGGAAAAATAAAATAAAACGTATATTCGCCATACGTCACCTTGAATTTTATTGGCAAAACTTCCTTTTTCACACTTTTTAAACAATTATTATTTCATTTTGTTTTGTATTAAGACTTATAATTTTATTTTATTTTGTAAATTTACAATTTATGATGTATATATATATATATATATATATATATATATATAAACGAAAAGCAAGAAACAAAATAATAAGAAAACAAATACAATTATAATTAAGGGACAAAACTCCCCATCCTGTCTTCCTAAATAAGCTGACGAAGATTTTCTAGATGATTAAAAATTTTATAAAATCGAGCTGCCTAGCCAATTCACACATCGGTTCCCTTCACGAAGATGAACAAAAAATGTCGCAAACTTGTTGAGCATCTCCTAAATTTTGTAGTAAATAATGTTACATGTATAAAATGTCCAACCGGTTCCATAAAGAACTGAATGGAGGATTCGAGTATTGGAAGACAAGTTAGATCAAACCACTTGGAGAATATGAGAGTAAAGAACCCAATGGGTTAACTTGACCAGTCGGTCTTAGCATCAGAAGGCCGAGTGGTGGGTATAGTTAAACCTTGGTTAAATGCAAAGGTTTATAGCCCAAATCGGAGGAGGGCACACGTCGAATAAAGGCATGACCTTGAAGGAACTTCATCCTCAACGTCCATGTGTAAGGATAGGATTTTACACCTTGTGCAGCAAGTTGGAGAAATAACTAGGTGATCTAAGTCTTACACGTGTATGGTTATCTCATTATCACCTCACCACATCCACCTAGCCATATTTGAGTTGTGCAAAACGGCTTGAAAGTGACAACATCCTTGAGGGGAATAAAAGGAGAAGACTGTTCATAATAGAGGTTTCTCTTAGTTTCTCTCTCTTTTCTATTCTTTCTTTACCTCCTAAGTAAGATTTCTGATTTAGGTATCAGAGCATACCCCGGGGTTACCCGGTGTTTTACCATTATTCTCTTGTAGTAACACAGGTTCTCAAGTGAATCCATCCGACCATTTGGAGCCAATTAGTTCCTAGATCCAAGTTTTACTTGCCTAGAACATCATTTGGTTTGGTGAGTGTGGACCTGTTGATCCATGTCATTATTAGGTTCAATCATTATTGATGGTAAGTTCTGATGTCATTCCCCCTCAAGAAGAAAATCTACCCTCTCCAACGACAACACCACCACTAGTATCACAATGACCACGGCTTCACCTAGTGTTGTTGTTAACATTACACTGTTGAGTGGCAGAGCAAGCTCGCATGCCATTGTCATCAATGAGTTCAAAAGAGCCATATTACAAATGCAAGATTATGGAATGGTGGGTTCAATGATGGGAGAAGCCATACCTTCGTCGATGATAAACTCCTTATTGAAGAGCTCAACCCACCACGGGGCAGTTAGGGTGTTATTTTCTCTTCTTGACACCGGAGGCCAGATGGTAGTGCCCAAAGCAAATAGATTTGTTTAAAACCAGCCGCCTACACCAACTTTTGGCACCACAGGAAGCATATTAGGGATGGAGACTTTGGTAGCGGTAAGCTTTCAATCAACCTTCAACATGATGCCTCAACCAAGTATCTGTGCCACCTTCTTAAGCGGTTGTGTTTGGTGCAACGCCGAGGAGCAATGGATTCATAACGTCTGCTGGTCCAAGAAGTTATTTTGGACAGATGCCTTTATACCAAGCACGTTATCCTTATCAAGCTGGCTCAATCTCACTACCCTATTCTCAAGTAATGAATCCAATCTCACCTATGAATTATTACTCACCATATGAATATGCTGCATGGCCCATACCTTATCAATCGGGATATCAATAGCCTCAACCAACTACCTCGACTATGGGAAGTGATTGGCTAGCAGATCCTAGGTTTATAACGATATTCAAGCAAATCCTAAGTCATTACATAATGTCATACCAAGAACCTTTAATGGAGACTGGAGAATCTTAATTCGCAACAAGAATATTACAGTTGCCTTGTGACTCGAAAATTTAAGCAACCACACATCAAAAATTACAAGGGAGACACAGATCCTAAGATTCATGTGCAAAACTTCGAGAACAAGATGGACATTATAAATGCAAATGAAGGGATGATTTACCGTCTTTTGTCCTCAACTTTAATAGGTCTGGCATCCTGCTTGTTTGATTTGTTGGAGCTCGGACATAGTTGGGATCATCTAAGGTAGTTATTTCACATAAAGTTCATAGGATCCATTCCCACGGGTGTAGCTAGTCGGACTCTTCATGATGTAGTCTAAACAATGAATCATCATTCAGGGAATTTATAGATCATTTCAACTTGGCATGCTTGGAGGTGAGCAGCTTGGATTTCAACACCACAAAGGAGGCAATGATAAAAAAAACCACCAATGAATAGTTGAGAGAGAATTGGTGTTGATGAGACCAAAGATCTAACCCAAATATCTCAAGGGTAAAGAGCCTGGTGGAGTCAGATGAAGTAGATACCCTAAAAAAGAGAGCAAGTCGACTAACAAGGAAAAGTGCACTAGATTTGATGATCGACATAGTAGACGCGACAAACGGGATCAACAGAAGGAGAAGTCTACACCTCGATTCACACGATTGGATGCATATGTCTTTAGCATGCGAGGCAGAAAATTCCTAGGCTTCATGACCTCCCAACTAAGGATGAAAGCTGACCCAAAAAAGATTAAAGCAATCTTGGACATGGCGCCTCCAAAGAGTATCAATGAAGTGTAGAGGATAAACGGCCAGATCAATGCCCTTGGCCGATTCATCTTTTTTTTTTTCAGCCTAGAGTTGTCTCCCTTTCTATAAAGCCATTGATAAGGATCAAAATTTCAAGTGGCATGGTGAGTGTTAGGGTGCATTTGAAAAGATAAATAGGTTTTTGGGATCTCTACCACTATTGAGTCGGCTAATGCCAGATGAAACTCTATACTTATACCTAGTGGCAATAGATGAGGCTGTGGGAGCAGCAATGATTCAAGAAGAAGAAAAATAGCAGTATCCAATTTACTATAGTAGCAAGGTGCTTAGAAGAGCAAAAACCAGATAGCCAAAGATTGAGAAGTTGGCAATGGCCATATGGCCATAATATGAGCCTCAATAAGGTTAAGGCTTATTTCCAAACGCTCACGATTATGGTAAAAACCAACTTACCTCTTAAGAAGGCTTTCCAAAGGTCAAATACATCAAAAAGATTAATTTAATAGGCTATTCCGCTCAGTGAATTTAACATTCGGTACGAGCCCAGGTCAGCATTGAAAGCATAAGTTCTAGTAGATTTTATGGTGAAATTTGCTGGATTAGAGCCAGAGCATATCCTTGTTGGTGTGACCTAGTTCTTAGGGCATTGGATTCTTGTATTTTGTATTATACTTTAAGACTCTTCGTATGTATTCATTATTTGTGTCACATTAATAAAGGCATCTAATCTATTCCATTTATATCTTGTGCTATAACATGAATAGAGTATCCATTGATTGATAATCATAAAACATATCACAAGTCTATTCTAATCGTGGGAATGAATAGAATCATAGATTTGTATAATCGATGACTGTATGGTAGTTTTTTTTACTAGCCATAGTACTTGTTAAGTCAGTCATGAATATAGGTACATGTCGTTGACATGGGACTGGATCGATCCACATAAGAAAGCCGCATGGTTGTCACATCATAGGTCTTTCTTGAGGTCTCTTTTGTCCTTGGACTAGATTTCATTATAGTATCAATATGGAATCCGATTTACTTTGACATAGGCCTAACAAGTCTATAAAAGGATGTTAAATACGGGTATGATTGGGTGGACTAATGACCATATTGATATTAATGATGAAGTGATGGAATTGCCACTCGGGTAACACCGGGATGATATCACTGGCCACTTGATGAGTGGGACTAATAAGTGTATGGCCATATCCAAATAAGTCGGTTGCTTATTTGATTAATCAGTTAACTCAAGATCAAGAAATATAATAAACAGCAGAAGAGGATGACGGACACCGTGCTTCTTGTTTATTCATATTGATATCGTTTGGCAAAAGACACTGTAAGATTACTACTGGGTCAATGTCTTCAACAGACTACTGCATCTCTGTCTTAATTTGGGGCTGTAACGATTTGTTAGAACCCACTTACATTCTGTGGGCCTTAGGCCTACTGCCAACATAAAGATAGACCCATAGGATCGTGCACATAGATCAACTGAGCCGGAACTTATAGAAATTGTACTTGTAATGTATATTAGAAGGAATGTTTTGATTAATTAGTTGACATTCGGTGTCAAGATAATTAATTAACTTTAGGTTGATTTAATTTAATTAATAAGTTTACATAATGTGATTAATTAATTTATTAATTAATTGAATTATATACAGTAAATAATTAATTAAATAATTTTTTTAGGTACGAAATTAATATATATATATATATATATATTGTATTTTCTTAGATATGATTTAATTTTAATTTAGGGGCAATTAAATTCAGCCTAATGGGATTGAATTATATAGTATTAACTTTTAATTAAAGTTTTTTTTATATAATTGTAATCCTAGTAGGATTGGATTTAATTAACCTAGTCAAAACCCAATTAGACATGGAGTCTATAAAAGGCACATTTAAGAATAAAAATCAGCCCTAACCCTAATTTTAAAGTTGGAAATTTCAGCCCCATAGTAGCCCCAACAGTTGAAAAATTTCAGCACTTATTCTTCCATTCCTTCCGCTTCTTCTGCTAGCATCGGTTCCTGCTCGATAGTTGGTCATGCACCGAACTTTGGAGATCGTTTAAAGAATTGATTTTGCAGTAGTCTCTAGAAGAGACGAATCCGGTGAGTTAATCTCTCTTGATTTAAATTGTTTTTATTCCAATCAATGGTAATTAAACACGATAGGTGGATTTTAGGAAAATTTTAAACGGTGTAATTCTGCTGCCCCACATTATTTTTCCGATGATGAATCCTAACAGTGCTATCAGAGCCTAGGTTTTGTCCATTAGATTGATTGGATTTTGGTTCTTGAAAGTGTTCTTGAAGAAAGAAGAGGTTTCAAGAATTGTTTTGGGGTTTTTAATTATTTTTCCCTAAATTGGTTTTCAATCTAAATTTTTTTTTTGTTGATTATTTTCCTTAGCTGCTTTTTTTTAAGGGGTTTAAAAAAATTATTAGTTTTGGGGAAGGGAATCGCAATTGATGCTACAATGTGCGCCATGCCCTAGCTGGGTACATTTAAGTATTCGGTGGGCTGTCGAGGGTTAGGATACTTGGTGTGGTTAACATGTGAATGGTGGTTTGACTCAACATGGGTAGCATTAGCTCAGAGCGGGCCCTAAGCACAGATGGGTAAAGTGTTTATAAGCCTATTAAACCAAGAGTCCTTCGTGGAGGGATTGGATAGGTTATCCTACCAAACGAATCAATTATCGGTTAGCGAGCCCTAGTTCGGCCATTCATTGAGGAGTTATGGATCTTGGTCAAGTCAGCCAATTAACATCACCAACGAACAAATTAAAATCGAATTATTAATTTGAATTGGTATAAAGTCCTTTATTTCTAACGCAAGCAATTATTTCTTCCATGTAGATAATCCTATTTCATAAAAGCAATTTAAAATGGCTGCAACAAATAACAACAACTCACTCTCACTTAGGTCACTCCTGGAGAAGGAGAAGCTTTCAGGGACTAACTTCCTAGACTACGCTGGGAACTTACAAATAGTTCTTATACAAGAGCCCAATGAGTATGTATTGAATGCTCCTTTACCAGCTGGCCCTCCCGGAGGTCGAGGCGTCACCACAGTGATGGTGGAGCAGTACGACCGACACGTGAGGGACGACCGAGATGTCTCGTGCCCTATGCTGGGTACCATGGCTTCTGATCTTCAGAAGCAGTTCATGGAGCAGCATGCTTATGAGATGATGGATCAGCTTAAAAAGATGTTCCAAGATCAGGCTCGTCAGGAATGATACCTGACTACTAAGGCACTTTGTACTACTGCAATGACAGCCAGGACTTCTATTAACACTCATGTGCTAAAGTTGAAAGGGTATATTGATACACTTACCCTCCTTAGCTCACCAGTTCTGCAGGACTTGGCAGTAGACATTATTCTCGGGTCACTTCCTGAGTCTTATAACCAATTTATCATGAACTACCATATGCAGGGTCTTGATAAATTGGTTGTTAAGCTACATGGCATGCTGAAGCTTGCTGAGCAGTCTCTTGAGAAGACTCCTGAAGTTCTGCTAGTGAATAAGGGCAATACGCCCAGTGTTAAGGGAAAGGCAAAATCCGAGGCCAAAGCTAAGGGCAAGAAGGTGGCAGCCCACCCTAAAGCAAGGGTTCCTTCTCTTGAAGATGTCTGCCATGAGTGTCATGAGAAGGGGCACTAGAAGAGCTCGTTTCCAAAGCTAAGGGAGCAACTGAAGGGCAAAACTGCTGCTTTAGGTATGCATGTTTTTGAGATTAATCTAGCTATTTATACATCTTAGGTCTTAGACACTGGATGTGGATCTCACATTTGTTCAAATGTGCAGGGTCTAAGATATAGGAGATTACTAGGATCTGGAGAAGTAGATCTTCGAGTCAGAAATGGCACTCAGGTTCAGGCCATGGAGATCGGAGATTATATCTTAACGATGCCTAGTGGACTTGTTTTAGAATTAAGAGACTATTATTTTGTACCTACAATGCACAGGAATATTATTTTTGTTTCTTTGTTGAATGTTTCTGGTTTTGTATTTAATATTGGACATGGTAGAATTTCTATACAATGTGGCAATATTATTTATGGAACAACATTTCTTGAAAATGGCTTATATATCCTTGATCTAAAACGTAAAAGTTCAATCTATAACATAAATACTAAAAGGATTAAACAAAATGAAATTAATCCTACATACATCTGGCACTATCGACTTGGCCACATAAACGAGAAGCGTATAGCTAGGCTTTACTCTAGTGGAGTGCTAGGGTCATTTGACGTCCAGTCTTATGACACATGCAAATCTTGTTTAAGAAGCAAGATGACAAAGGCACCTTTTAGCAAGACTACTGAAAGGGTCTCAGAGCTATTGGAGCTGACACATTCCGATGTATGCGGCCCAATGAGCACTAGTGCTAGATTAGGTTTTCTGTACTTCGTTACCTTGATGGATGACTTTAGCAGATATGGTTACATGTATCGGATGAAGCATAAGTCCGAGACTCTCCAGAGATTCAAGGACTTTAAGAATGAAGTAGAAAACCAGCTTAGCAAGAAAATAAAAGAACTTCGGTTTGACCGAGGGGGTGAATATTTGAGCCAAGAATTTGACTTATTTTTGAGAGAGTGTGTGATTGTATCCCAACTCACTCCTTCTGGTACACCCCCAGTGGAATGGAGTGTCGGAAAGGAGGAATAGGACCTTTGTTAGACATGGTCCGCTTGATAATGAGTCATGCTACACTCCATGTCTCCTTTTGGGGATATGCTTGAGAGACAGCTGCTTACATACTTAATAATACACCAAGCAAGGCAGTTGAGGGAACACAATATGAATTATGGAAGGGCCGAAAGGCCAATGTTTCCTTCTTAAAGATTTGGGGCTGTGATGCACATGTCAAGAAATCGACAAGTGGCAAGCTCGAGTCCAAATCTGTCAAGTGACAGTTTATGGGTTACCCTAAGGAAACTAAGAGTTATTACTTCTACGATACAACATAAAACAAAGTTTTCATAGCTAGGAATGTAGTCTTCTTGGAGATGGAATTCCTTTCTAAGAGAGACAGTGGGAGTAATATTGAACTTTCTAAAGTTCAAGACTTATAGACTCCTGTAGCTACTGCTAAGGATGCTTCAGGAACTGATTTGACTACTCAAGAAATTGAGGAAGCAGAACCAGTTATATAGGACCTTAGAAGGTGTGGTAAGACATGTAATCAGCTAGAGAGGTATGGCTTTCTTATGACTGATGATGGGGACCTTATGGTCATTGACCAAGAGAAGCCCAAGACCTATCAAAAGGCTTTTAAAAGCCTACACTCAGATTAATGGCGTAAAGCCATGGAGGCTGAGATGCAATCTATGCACGATAACCAACTATGGAACTTGGTGGATCCACCTTTTGGTGCTAAGGTGATAGGTTGCAAGTGGTGTTCTAATTTAAAAGCTGACAACACCTTCAAGGGGCGATTGGTGGCAAAAGGATTCAAGCAAGTTTAAGGAATTGACTATGATGAAACCTTTTCACCAGTTGCCTTACTCAAATCCATTAGGATACTACTAGCCATAGCTGCATGGTACGATTATGAGATATGGCAGATGGATGTTAAGACCGCTTTTCTTAATGAAAAGCTACTCGAGGATGTGTACATGACACAACCTGAGGGTTTTATCCATCCAAAAGATCCATTTATGGATTGAAGCAAGCATCGAGGTCATGGAATCAGATATTCAATGAGGTCATTACAGAACATAGCTTCATACAGAATCCTGATGAGCCCTGTGTGTATAAAATGGTTAGTGGGAGCATTTCCACTTTCTTAGTGCTATATGTTGATAACATCCTTATCATTAGAGGCGACATACCAACATTGCAAGGGGTTAAGTAGTGGTTGAGTAAATGCTTCGCAATGAAGGACTTAGGCAAAGCTGAGACAATCTTAGGGATCAAGATCTACATAGATAGATCCAAACGGCTTCTAGGCCTAAGTCAGGCCACGTACATAGACAAAGTTATAAAAAGATTCAGTATGGACAAGGCAAAGAAAGGATTCTTGCCTATGTGCCATGGGATGAAGATAAGTAAGAAAGATGGTCCTAAAACAAAGAAGGACCAGGAGAGTATGGAAAAGATCCCTTATGCATCTGCTATAGGATCTATTATGTACTCCAAGTTATGCACAAGGCTTGATGTTATGTTTGCACTAAGTATGACTAGCTGATACCAGTTAAACCCCAGGGAGGAACACTTGAAGGCTATCAAGGCAATCCTAAAGCACCTTAACCTGACTAGGGATGCTTTCTTAGTGTATGGAAGTCAAGATGAGCTGGTAGTGGCAGGTTACACTGACGTAAACTTTGAGACCGATGAGGATGAGAACCAATCACAGTCTGCTTATGTTTTTCTCTTGAATGGTAGTACCATTAGTTAAAGGTCCTCAGAGCAAGCCACCATTGCTGACTCTACAACGGAAGCTGAGTACATAGCTGCATGCAACGCTGCAAAGGAAGCCGTTTGGATTAAGAAGTTCATAACTGAGTTAGGAGTAGTACTCACTATCCTAGACCTAATTGATGTGTTCTGTGACAACAACCGGGCCATCGCATAAGCTAAAGAGCCCCGGTCACACAAGAGATCCAAACATGTGCTCAAAAAGTTTCATCTCATTCAGGAGATCGTGAACAGAGGTGACATATCATTATAGAGGGTTGACACTAAGAATAATGTCACTGATCCGTTGACCAAGGTGCCACTGCAGAAACAGCATGATGGTCATACCAGATCTATAGGAATTAGGGCAATGCCTACTTGGAACTAGTGCAAGTGGGAGATTGTTGGTGTGCCCTAGTTCTTAGGGCATTGGATTCTTGTATTTTGTATTATACATTAAGACTCTTTGTATGTATAAATTATTTGTGTCATATTAATAAAGGCATCTAATCTATTCCATTTATATTTCATGCTATAACATGAATAGAGTATCTATTGATTGTTAATCATAAAACATATCCCAAGTCTATTCTAATTGTGGGAATGAATAAAATCACAGTCTTGTATATTCGATGACTGTATGGTAGTTCTTAACTAGCCATAGCACTTGTTACATTAGTCATGAATATAGGTACATGTCGTTGACATGGGACTAGATCGATCCACACAAGAAAGCCATATTGTCACATCATAGGTCTTTCTTGAGTAGGTCTCTTTTGTCTTCGGACTAGATTTCATTATAGTATCAATATGGAATTCGGTTCACTTTGACATACGCCTAACAGGTCTGTAAAATGATGATAAATATGGGTATGATTGGGTGGATCGGTGAACATATTGATATTGATGATGAAGTGATGGAATTGCCACTCGGATAACACCGAGACGATATCACTGGCCACTTGATGAGTGGGACTGATAAGTGTATGGCCATACCCAAATAAGTCAATTGCTTATTTGATTAATTAGTTAACTCAAGATCAAGAAATATAATGAACAGCAGAAGAGGATGACGGACACCGTGCCTCTTGTTTATTCATATCAATATCATTTGGCAAAGGACACTGTGTGATTACCACTGGGTCAATATCTTCAACAGACTACTGCATCTCTATCTTAATTGGGGGTTGTAACGGTTTTCTAGAACCCACTTACAGTCTGTGGGCCTTCGGCCTACTGCCAACATAAAGACAAACCCATAGGATCATGCACATAGATCAACTGAGCCGGAACTCATAGAAATTTTACATATAATATACTTTAGAAGGAATACATTGATTAATTAGTTGAAATTTGGTGTCAAGATAATTAATTAATTTTGGGTTAATTTAATTTAATTAATAAGTTTACATAATGTGATTAATTAATTTATTAATTAATTGAAATACATAAAGTAAATAATTAATTAAATAATTTTCCTAAGTAGGAAATTAAAATACATATATTGTATTTTCTTAAGTGTGATTTAATTTTAATTTAGGGGTAATTAAATTCAGCCTAATGAGATTAAATTATATAATATGAAGTTTTAATTAAAGTTTATTTATATAATTGTAATCCTAGTGGGATTGGGTATAATGAACTTAGTGAAAACCCAATTAGACAAAGAATCTATAAAAGGCACACTTAAGAATAAAAAATCATCCCTAATCCTAATTTTAAAGCTAGAAATCTCAGCCCCATAGTAGCCCCAACAGCCAAAAAATTTGAGAGCTTATTCTTCTATTCCTTCCACTTCTTCTGCTAGCACCGGTTCCCGCTCTATAGTTGGTCATGCACCGAACTTTAGAGATCACTTAAAGAATTGATTTTGCAGCAGTCTCAAAAGAGACGAATCCGGTGAGTTAATCTCTCTTGATTCAAATTTTTTTTATTCCAATCAATGGTAATTCGACACGATAGGTGGATTCTAGGAAAATTTTAAACAGTGTGATTCTGCTGTGCCACGTTATTTTTCTGATGACGAATCCCAATTATCCTTAAGGTAGAAGACTGGGAAGTTCACGTGGATAGAGCCTCCTCTCAAGAGGGTGCAAGAGTTGGAGTGCATATCAAAGAACCAAATAGGATCAGGATGTCATATGCAATCAAGCTAGCATTCATGGCAACCAATAATGCAGCCAATTATGAAGCTATAATAAGAGGACTGGAAGGAAATTAGACCAGACCGAATCAAACTTCTTAGTGACTCAAGGTTAGTGTCTAACCAAATCAATAAGAATTTTAAGATGAAGATCAGTCTATGTCAAGGTATTTGTCCAAAGTTTGATCCTTGTTAGAAGCCATAAAAAGAAAAGGAACTGGTTAGTGAGTAGAGAATATTTGTCAAAGCGAAAATATGGAAGCAAACAAATTAGCAAAATCAATTAGAAGCCTAGAAGACTAGAGACATTTGACATGCCCTTACGAGGTGCAACCCTGTCACAGCATAGAGGAAGAAAAAAGTCATGGTGGTGGAGACAGCCAATCAGGGATGCATGTAGCCAATCATAGACTACTTAACTGAAGGAAAGTTATTATATGATAAAGTTGAAGCAACAAAAATTTCCAAGAGGTCAGGAAGATATTGTATGATTGGGTCAAAGTTATATAGGAAAACCTTCACCCATCCTTTGTTGAAATGCATGATTGAAGAAGATGGAGACTACATTTGCATGAAGGAATTTACGGAGCACACCAAGCGACACAAACCCTGGTGAGAAAAGAATTGTTGAATGGATATTATTAGGAGAAGTTGGAAGCTGATTTAGTAGCATATGTAAAAGCCTTCCGCCACTGTCAAATTCGCACAAAAAAGTCACATCTCCCCCCGGCTGAGCATAAGTTCATTCTAACCGGGTAGCCATTCATCACATAGGAAATTGACATTGTAGGGCTAATTTCAAAGGTAAAAAGGCAGAGGAAGTGGGTAATTATAGCAGTTAACCACTTTACAAAGTGGGTAGAAGCAGAGGCAGCCACCACCATTACTTCATAAAAGATTGTAACCTTTATTAAGGACCAGATCATCATAAGATTTGGGATACAAAATCACATCATTTATGATAACGGCATGCAATTTACATGAGATATGTATAAGTTTTTCTGCAAAAGTCTTAAGATCAAGCACAACTCCTCCTCTATTTTGCATCCACAAAGTAATAGGTAATAGGTGGACGGAAGTCACCAATAGGACTTTAGGGAAGCCATCAAGAAAAGGCTAGAGAGGCACAAGGGAGCTTAGGTAGATGAGTTGAATAGTGTTCTTTAGGTATATAGCACTACCCCAAGAAAAGCTATTGGAGAAACACTGTTTGCGATGGTCTATGGCATAGAGGCAGTAGTGCTGATTGAAATAGGATCCCCGAGTGATCAGGTGAGCTATTATACTAAGGAACAAAATGGCATCAATTTGAAGTACGACCTAAACTTACTTGAAGAAAGGAGGAATCAGGCTTATGTTCTTATGGCCATGTACAAAAGTTGAGTCGCTCATTATCACGACAAGCGAGTAAAGAAAGTCATATTCTAGGAAGGAGATTTGGTGCTAAAGGATTTAATTGCTTTCTAAGTGAGAGAAAGAAAGGGAAAGCTAGGAGCCAATTGGGAAAGACCATATCAAGTTACGAAAGTGAATGGCCCAGCCATTTACCAACTCAGCCGGCTTGGTGGAAAAGAAATAGCATGCACCTGGAACGCAGGGAACCTAAAGCGATATTATCAACCTATAAGTGATTAAGTTATAAAAAGCATTGCACTCTTTTTCCCTATTGGAGGTTCTCCCTAAAAGGGTTTTAACGAGGAAATGTTGACTGTCACAACAAATCTAATCGGATATGTCCCCTTGAATGTAATAAGTTAAAAATCATATTAATAAAAGACACATTGATTCAATTAATGCATTTCATAGGTAACATTATGTTTTTATTTTTATGATAGAAATACACCAATTGTCGATAAAAGATATTAATTTGATTAACATTGTAGGTCCAATGGTTTACCTGATTAAAACCATATGAAAAGACCCTCGACTAAAGGCAACACAACAAAACCCTTTCTACACTTAAAAGCAAAGTGGGTCTATAATTATGAAACTTTGGCCAAGTTAAAATACAACAATAAGAAAAAGAATTAAAGAGCAAGTCCGAAAGACTTTTGCATTTTTAAGGGTTGTTTTAGAAAAACAGAGAAATATTGCATAAAGTAAAATGCATTATAAAACCAAATCAATAGACTTAAAAAATAAAATTATGCAAATCTAAGAACTACATCAATGAACACTCATGAAAAAGTTATGTTCAAATAAAACATGTCATGTCGGGACTAACACAAATAGAAATTAACAAAGAAACTATCAAGTAGACTGTGTTTGCAGAGCTTAGTATCTTGGCTCTCAGTAACTTGATTAACCATGCTTTCAGGAGTGTGGTCGTCTAAGAGTGTGGTCGTCTAAGGTTGATCATTCAAAGTTTTCTCGCCTCCCTCCATCAGGCTTTCATTGGGCAAATCCTTTGGATTGGGGAAGTTAAAGTCATCAATAGTGAACAAGATGTCCGGATAAAGTTACTTGCATGCTTCAAGTATACGAATGCCATACAACTTGCCAAGGTCCAAATATTTGGTGGCTGCCTTGATTAATTCAGCCAAAAACTCCTCTTTATCTTTTTTTTTTATCCCAATTGCCATGTTGCCAATCGATATTTCATAGCTTGCATTTTCTTCTCTAAGTGATGCAGTGGGATAATTACTAAAATCCGTTGATTGCGTATGATGCCGAAAGTTAGCCTTTTATAGCCTGAATTTCACAAAATTTACAGGGAAAAGGAATAGGAATAAATCCAAAATTTCATTAATCATCAAAAAATAACTTTTACAAACTCATTATAACTTATTTATAGGTAAACTATTCTAAATATAATAAAATTCCTAAATAATCAAAACTTCTAAATAGTCTAAACTTCTAATTTGATTAAATAAAAATAAATAAATTAAAATACAAACAAAATAGGAATACTTATCAATTTAGGATTCTTAGAATAAAATCTATTCCTAATCCAAATTATAAAATAATTGCAATTAAAATAAAGATATAATATATAATATATCTTTAATTTCTTTCCATGACAAGTAATTGTTCCCAAGTTGAATAGTTGATCCTTTTTATTATTTGTGGCCTACATCATACTCATCCTCTTAGAAAAAACTCGTACTCGAGTTTTCCCGTTAAGAAACCAAACTCTAAGTTTGTTAAACGGATCCATATTCAAAATATAATTGACCCTAATAAAATCGATATCACTCTTCCAAAAACAATTCTCACATTCATCTGCATATACATCATAAATTGGTTGCAAAGTTTCTCCAACACCAACAATCTTATCACAAGAATCATAATCTACTACTTTAACACAAGCATAATCTTCATCATATATTGGGAGTAATGAGAAATCAAAGAGTTTTCCTTCTCCAAGCTTTGATTCTTAAGAGAAAATTACTTCATTCTCTCTCTCGTAGAACTTTTCAAGCTCCTCATCACTAAAATGAATATTCTTTTGCATTTTTTCACCACCCAAGCTCTGATACTAACTGATGCAGTGGGATAATTACTAAAATCTATTGATCATGCACGATACCAGAATTTAGCATTATATAGCCTGAATTTTGCAAAATTCAAAGGGAATAGGAATTGGAATAAATCCGAAATTTCATTAATGATTAAAAACTAACTTTTACAAACTACATTATAGCCTATTTATAGGCAAATTATTCTAAGCATAATAAAATTCCTAAATAATCAAAACTTCTAAATAGGGTAAACTTCCTAATTAGATTAAATAAAAAAAACTAAATAAATTAAAATACAAACAAAATATGAGTACTTATCAATTTAGGATCCTTAGAATAAAATCTATTTCTAATGCAAATTATAAAATAATTACAATTAAAATAAAGATACAATACAAAATATATCTTTAATTTCTTTCCATGACAAGTAACTGTTTCCAAATTAAATTGTTGATCCTTTTTATTACTTGTGGCCTGTATCACTAAGTCTCTCACTTTCTCCTGGATGTCTTTTTCAGCTTTGGCTGACTTAGCCTGTTCAACAGCCTGCTTATCAAAGGCCACTTTGCCTTGAACAATTTTGTGGTTCTTTTTAGTCACTTGCGCACATCAAGGATAAAAGGCCCCGTAAAACAGTTAAGAGACATATAATTAAAAAAGGAAAAGCTTTCCAGCAAATGCTAGAGGAAGAAAGTAGCTCACAAAAGACAGATCTCAAAACACTGTGGCAATGGCTATATTGTCAGATTAAAGGGCATATTTTGTTCCTCAATAGGGAGAAACAGACTGTGTGGAAGCTTAAATTGAATAGTTAGTTGTCCGATCTTTGCACTCAATTTCTTATAAATCTAGTGGTCAGGAAAGAAACATGCGGACTTGGTTTCAAGCCCTGCACTGGATCCAACATTTGCATCCTACAAAAGGGTAAAAATTAGAGAAAAGTTTAAAGAAGCGGAATAAAAACTCAAGAAAATATTCACCTTAGCAGCCACACGACTTCTCTTGGCAGCCTTAAGTGGGTCAACACTTTTCCTTCTTATCATTCCATTCATCTATTTTCATCTCCTCCGCCTATTTGTTTTCACCGAATAGACAAATTGTTTTTTCTATTGACTTCTCTCCACTGCTTGTTCTAATTCCAGCAAGTTTTTTCCTTCGATTCGCTTTGGTATGAACAAGAATTCAAAAGCCAGCTTGATAGAGAATTTGTTAATTATAACTAGCCATTGTTAATGTGTTATTTTGGTTTTGCTTTTCTTGTTTATCATTATTTAATAAAGGAATCAATTGGGAATCAATTCTTAGAATTTATTTTTTGATGAAAATGCTAATTGGTCTGATTATATTGTTTAGTGCTAGATTTTTTTCTTGTTTTGAGGAGATTATAGGTATATTTGTGATAATTAAATTTCGTATTTGTTCTTGATGATTATGCTTTTGGCAATTATGAATAATTACTGTCATTTTACAAATTCAATTTTATAGAGAAGTAAGGATTAATCTCAATTATTAATTACATTACCATTGATGCTTTTCACCTGTTTTGCTTTTCTATCAGGTCTCATCCTATGTTTTCTCATTCAAATAGTATTCTTTTGTCCATATTGATATTGTTGAAATTTAATGATACTTTGCTTATCTACTTGGAATAAACACATAAGTTGTGAAGGTCTATTCTCTCTTTGATAAAGTGGTTGCCACCACACAACTAATTCCAAGCTTTCAAAGAGTACAAAATTAGGGAAGTATAATATTTTGTATATAATATATTGCTGCTATGATAGAAACATTTTCAAGCTGAATTAGTTTGTTCATTATTATACAAGTCAACTATAGGATAAGAAGGAACCTTGGTACTTAATTGTGGAGTTGTAGTTGGATAACTCTAATTTGTCTTTCCTTTGTCCAATTTTTAGTTTCCTGGGTAATTTTTAATCCAGTTTTTAGTGTCTGTATGTGAACATATTTTGATTGCTACAGGTGGAAAGCTTTGCATTCTATGGTGTTAAAAAGCAGTTTAGTATGATTCTTAGAAACATTTGCTATATCAAAGTAGATAAATGCAGTTGCCAACGTTTGTCAAAAGGTGTGTTAATTAGATGCTTATTTGTAATTGACAATATGCTCTTTTGACTCATAGACTATATATTATTATATGGTACTGGAGATTTTTAAATAAGATCAATTAGTATGATAACTTTTGTGCCTTGTAGTTTGGGAAGATTTTATACAAGAATGAAAAGGAACAAAATAGCTCTACATCATGGCTCGAAACTTCAAGTTTTATACTTTTTTGAACTTTGAAGTGGCATTAACAAGAATTAGCACCAAGGACCATTAGCTATTGCTCTTGAGGTTGATATTTATAAATTTTGGAAATTATGGTAGAATTGCTATATTTGTGTAATGAAAACGAGAATGATAGATTAGAGGAATGTTAGGTCTACAATGCTAATGTACACTTTATTTAAGTTGTAACTATAGTACATTCAATTTAATCAATAAAATAACTTTCCATTCATTATTTATGTTTAATTGTATTTATTTTCTTATATTTTATATCACATAATAATATGATTGTAATTAAAAAAAAAAAGCAAATCATAATTTTTATTTTATGGTAACAGTAAAAAGGTTTGTAAATAATATGCAATGGTTTAAATAGAGGTTATTACTAATTTATATTTTGTAACAATAATAATTATCATTGATATTTTATTTTGTGACAACGCACTAAGTTGTCTTGTGATTTTAGCTAAAATAACAAGATAATACGTGACAATATGCCATACTTTGTGACAATATTTTTCTTTTTAATTACAACAAAAATTGTAACAAATGAAAATGGCGTGACAACAAATTTATTGTCACAAAACCTAACGATTTTTGTGACAACTTTTTTACTATCACATATCTAAAAAACTTTTAGCAATGGAGTTTTACGTGCAACCCTTATGACAACTATTTATTGTCATGTAAGTTTTTACGTGACAACTGCTTATAATTACGTGACAATTTTCATTGTCATAGGCAACCTAATTTCTTGTAGTGGATATCATTGGGCCTTTTGACAAGTGAAATTGAGTAATATACGATTATATCCAAATAGAATGATTAATGGTTAATCATTTATTTGAATTCTTCAGTCTACTTGGATGTCAAGAAAAGTCCTAGCATGTAAAAGGATGACAGCACCATGCCTTATGTAGGTTACCAATATCAAATGTATAAGGGATCATATAAGAATACTACAAGTACATGTCCAAAGTATTTTGACATCATTCATTCTAATTGGGGGTTTTAATGGCTTGCTAGAGTCTACTTACAACTTACAACTTGTGGATGAAATTGTAATTTGGACCTACGACCAACATAAGGATGGACCTATAGGATCGCATACATAGAAGTCTAGGTGATTTTATAGCAGACTTATATGTATATTGGATATAAATATTTTATTAAATTAAATGGTGTATTTATTGGGTTGCTTTATTTACTGGGTTTAAATGGTTAAGGCCATGTAAATAAACCAAACCCATATGTGATATGAATATCTAAGATATTTATCACACATGAATAGAGACTAATTGGGAATTAATCTATTTTGTATGGGATATGAAAATATATTAAAAAAGGATATAGAATAGGATTCTAATAAGTTCTTTTTTCCAATTAGAAGTTTCTTTCCTTCTCTCCTTTTCTTGCATGGAAAAAAGTGGCCCCCTTTATGAAAGGCTAAAAGATTTTTCGGCCAGAAGATTTAGAAAGAATAATCACCATTGTTGTCCAGAACTAGCACTCAGTATGCTTGTACGGCTTTGCTTGTGTGAGCGTAGAAGATGTGCAATTGAACCTCTAGTCAATTTTTAAACAGTAGTCATTATTTCACAAATTCTTAAAGCTCGCAGTGTCGGATCAGTGCAAAATTTTAACTAGAGGTTTCTAACATCCGTGTTGAACGGTGAAGATCAAATTTTGGTAACGAGAAGCAATTTTTAAATTAGTTCAGATTGTGGCAGAAATGTTTTCTATGCGATGATGGCAACAGTGAGAAATTGAATCTTTCTTATTCGGTTTTGTCTTATACCATAATTTGAACATGTGATTTTTGGGACAATTATTTTGCTATAAAGTTTTGTTTATCACCAGGACAGGTTCCAACAGTATTCACCTTCCAAGAAGAAAGGAGACTTACCATGTTGTCCTTCCTTTCGTATCTAAGGATAACAACAGGTATGGGTTTCACGGATACCCATCACTACCAGATCCTGATGGAACTATCTGAATTTAATATAATAAGGTATGGGATAGAAATGTGATTTAATTTACTACCTCTCACGATTACGAGATGGGAATGGGATTACCATCCAGGTTACTCGCTACCCGTACCCGTTTATGTATTGTGTTGTTCAATTTATTTTTTAAGTTGTATTATAGTATAACTTGTTAATTTGTATCTTTTATTATCATCCAACACATTCCTTTAAAACTCTCTTATCCTTTGAAATTTCACCTGAAATTTTGCAAGTTTGTTTGATTAAAGTACAATGGACCTTGGTGTTGAAGCTCAGAATTTTTTGGGAAGTGAATATTAATAATAAAAAAAATTTAAGAATCATAAAAAATAGAAAAATTGCTAAAAAAAATATCTAAATTTTGCAAGTTTGTTGATTAAAGTACAATAGACCTTGGTGTCGAGGCTTGAAATTTTTCAGGAAGTGGGTATATTTTTATTAATTAATAATGCAAAAAAAAAAAAAAAAAAACCATAAAAAATCTAAAAACTGCCAAAAATATCTGAAAAGTATATACATATTACTTAATAACTTTACAATAAGATTTGAAAATTTGAATTTTTTTGGCAATTTTTCTATTTTTTTTCTATTTTTTTTAATTTTTTGCATTATTAATTTGTAAAAATATTCTCACTTCCTGAAAATTTTCAAACTTCAATACTAAGGTCCATTTTACTTTAATCAACAAACGTGCAATATTTCAGGTGAAATTTGAAGGAAAAAAGAGTTTTATGGGAGTTACTTGATGATAAACCCTTGATTTGTAAAACCGTCAAATCACAAGTCCCAGTTTGTCACGTTTTGAAACAGAGTTATCGATCTGCAAATCGACCAAACCACATGTTTTTTTTTTCTTTTTGTACTTTCCCCAATTTTTAATTGAAAATTTATTATTTAGTATGTTACATTTATTTTTTATTTTAAGAATTTGTGTTGGTAGTTTATTTGTGTATTATAAAGTTTACTTATGTATAGCTTTTTCTTTTTAATGATTGATCTCTTTAATTATGTTTTTATTATTTATTTATTTATTAAAATGGGTAATTTTTGTTATTACGGAAAATTAACGGGTACTCATAAATTTTGTGGAACGGGAATGGAATTTACTGCATCAATATCCAAGAGTAATGAGATGGGACAGGAAGAGTAGTTATATTCGTAAACAGGTATGGGATGAGTAATGCAATTACCTATTGGTACCTTACACGTTGTCATCCCTAATCATATATGCAAAATCAGATTTGGTAGTCAAAGGAACACCACACATATGGCTTAGACAATTAGCGAAATGATTGTACAAATTGTTCGACATGCAGTAGTGTGATTTCGAAGTATTAACCTTTTGCCCCGAAGCCATACAAAACTTCAAAGTATCAGAAAAATGAGCTAATTGATTAACAGTTCTTTCTAAGAAAATCAACACATCATAGGCAAAGAACAAATGGGACAAAGGCGAACCCTTCCTGGAAATTAGAACAGGTTTAAATTAAACCTTGAGAGATCCCATCTTTCAACATATGAGCTAAATCTTTCCATACAAACAACAAAAATTTAAGGGAATAAAGGATCACCTTGATGAATCTCTCTGGAAGTAGAAAAAGCATTTTTCATCTCCCCATTAAGTAAAATTTTCATCGATGTAGTAGAAATACATTGTTTAATAATTTGGATTCAACTAGGAGGCAAAACCATCATGTTCAAAGAATTTGACATAAAATCCAAACTCAATCTATCATAAGCTTTCTTGAGATCTAATTCCAGCACCATGATTCCCTTTTCCCACTTCTTCACCCATATAGAATGAATTAACTATTAGGCAACCATAATATTATCATGTATCTATCTCCCTAGAACAAAATTGTGTTGATTCTCATCAATAATATTTTAGGAGAACGCCTTTGATACGACTAGCGAAACATTAGTAACAATCTTATACACAATGTTACAAAGACTAATTGGGCGCATTTGTGATATTCTTTTGAGCTTTTCGAAATTATATTTTACATTATATAAGTTCTTTTAGGGAATAACTAATATTAATATAAAAATTTACGAACCATATGATATTAAGCTAAAGCTAGAATTTAGGATATAATATATTGAATTTGACATCAAACTATTTTATGCAACATTAATAAAACTATTATTAATGTATGCCCAAGTCCCTGTATTATGTAACCGGATGCTATAATAAAAGGCATAATCTTGTTTATTATATTTCTTGTGCAATTTAATAAATAAAGAGAATCCATTAACTGTTTTTTTACTCATGTATGTCGGTAACGTTCTCTAGGCACTAAGGCCATGAGTAAGGAAAAAAGCACCAGTTATAAAGCTATCCCTAGTCTGTTACAGTCATGTGAATGATTTTAACAAAAGACTAGCACGTGTCTTGATTGTATGGTGGTGTCTTACCGATCATTGGATATGGAATGTCAATTGAGAACATGGGTACATGTTAGGTTACATGGTACTGGATCAATCCTCTATGAGAACACCACATGGTACCTATGTCATTAATGGTTCTCTAGTAGTACTTATATCGGATCCTTTGACCTAATATCGCTACAGACTTAGGTGTTAGCTCACATACTTTGACGTATGCCTAACTTGTCTTTAACAGGGTGCCAAGTATGGGTATGGTCAGATATGCCAATGATCATGCTAGGGATATGAGTGATGTGATGGGATATGTCTCTCTCTTAATGGAGAGTAGATATCACTGGCCACTTGATTAGTGAGATTGACAAGAGCATAGCCATGTCCAAGTAAGGTAATCACCAGGTAATTAATTGCTTTTGTTTTTCAATCTACTCAGAATCAAGGAATATTCTTGCAGCTAAAGAGCATGACATTGCATGCATCTTATAGGACACAGATATCATTGGCATAGGAAGTACAAGGTAACTACAAGGTTTACATTGCTAAGAGGATTGATGTTTCTATCTTATTTGGGTAGCTGTAACGGTTTGCTAGAACATACTTGCAGCTTGTGGGCCTTAAGGTATTTGGTCCACTGCTAACATAGGATAGACTTACAGAATTACACACATAGGATGTCTGAATGAGTTTGTCACAGATGTATGATATGTATTGGATATGTATCATGTACTTTGGAAATTTTGGGATTAATGAGTTTTCTAGTAAATAATTAGTTATATAAATCCGGAGAGAGATTTATTTTATTTATATTGTTAATTTATTACTGGGTGATAAATTAATCAATAAAATAACATTAATATCAAATATTAAATTAGGTTTTTAAATTTTTTTATTATGATTAGTATTTATCTGAGATATTTAATTTTGAGGTGGGAATTAAAATTGGGGTAGATTTATTTTAAGTTAATTTAAATTTCAAATATTATATTTTTATGGGTGGAAAATCCAATCAGGAAATTAGAATTAATAAAAAAAATAAAAACTACCATATTTTCTCTCCTACATCGCATATCTCTCTCTCTCTCTCTCTCTCTCTCTCTCTCTCTCTCTCTCTCTCCCTCCCTGCAAAATGTCAAACACAAAGAAAACTTCTCTGAGAATTTCGGCTAAGGCAGTGAAAGAAGAAGAAAGTTTTTCCTGTCCGGTGCTAGCACGCCAGCTAATTCAATGGGCATCTGTGTGCGTGAAAGTGGAGGTTCTTCCCACATAGGCAAGAACTAATAGTGAATCTTAATCCGGGAAAACATAGGTATGAGATTTCTGGTTGAGTTAGTTCTTGGTTTTCTTCTTTAAAATTAATATTGCTTCTGTTGTGATTTTGTTTTGATTTATATCAGGAGAATCCTAACAACTATAACAATAAATGCAATGAAAATTTAGAAAAAATAAAAAAAAATCAAATAATTCAATTTTTCTTCTTTTAGGGGATTAATTTACTATTTATTTAATAACATAAACTCTTTTTATGGAAAATATTTGGTAACTTTTTAGTGTTTGTGATTTAAAATAAAAACAAGTTAAAAGAAAAAAAATTTCTAATCAATACAAAATCTTCTACAAATAAGAAAAAAATAACTTCACATTTTATGAAAAAGTTTTTTACTAGTAAAAAATAGATTGTTACTATCTTTCCATCAATGGTAAAATTTATTATAAAGGAATGGATTAATGGATGTCCTTAAGTTGAAACTCTTCATTTACTACTTATAACTCCCACTTATTTATTATATGTAACTCAAATATTTAGGTAACTAATATTTTTGGGAATAATAGCCTTGAGTATTATGCAAGCTAGATCTAGGTTTTGCACTTTGATTCGAACTTCTAGAAGAAAGAAAGAATAAGACACCAGTGACCCTAGTGGGACGCTCTAATGCCTAAGTCAACAAGTGATTTTAAAGTGATCAATTAGTAAGAATACAAGATAGATGTCAAATATGGGGTGTAAACCCCTTTATATATAGTTCTAGTTCAAATAGAAATACCAATGTCATGATTATACATGTCCTAGAGCTATATTCCAACTAGATATGTCGTCCTCTATTAGGTTACATGAAGGAGATAGACTCCTATGGAGAAGCGACTTCCCAATTGTGATTGTTACACATATCCCTATGAATATTTATGCTTATCCTTATCTTTCAAATAAGAAATACAATATCTGGCAATAAAACTTTTTGCTGTCAAAACTCCACAAATTGTTGTCATGGCTTTAGGTAGCAATAAAATAGTTATTATTGTGATTGTAAACAAGTCATCATCATCAGAAGTTCCTCAACCAACTTCCCAAACACCTACCATCACAAATCCAACTATTTCCTCTAATCATGATCCTTTTTCACAACCTATGTCAGGATTAAATCTCCTAAGATTTAATTCTCCCATTACCATTCCACCCTATTGTCGTTCTTTAGGTACTTCAAAACTTGAGAATTTGATTGAATTCCTAACAATTCTAGAAGATGCACAAATCTTAGCAATCTCTATGCCAATTCTTAACCGTTATAGAGTTTACATGAGGAATAGTTCTCTAACTTCCTTTATACGCAATCTCATTGCTACAAGGAGACTAACTGCAAAGGAGTATGTACAGACTTCTAGGATGGATCAGTGTCACCTAAAAGCTACATCAGTAGAACAATATGATGCTATCCAGATTGAACCAAAATTGATAGCAAATTGGAGAAGACAAGGTCATACTCATTTTCATGTTGGCGATGTTTGAATTATCCTCACTCTTCATAGAAGACATAAACTTGATGCATGTTTAAGAGTCAGTCTTTTAAACTCTAGCCTTTTGAAGTATGAAAAAGCTTTAATTGGAACTGTTATCAAAACACTTAATGCAGAAAGTATTGTACTTACCTTCTTCTTCAATTTTAGCTGTTCTCTTCAAGACCCCTATCTGCCAACTACCTTAAAAATCTAAGTCCAGATCACCAGTGCAGAGCAAATCCCAACTATTGTTGCTACGACAATTCATCAACAAGTTGTTTTTAGATTGCAAGATCATGCAATAGATCTAACATCTCATGGTCACACTTCTGTTGAAGCTTTGTTCATTATTGCTCCCAATGATGATGATCCCATTATTGTCCAGATTCCTTGATAGATCCTTAGAGAAGAATTAATTCAACTAATGCCCTTTGAATGATTGACTGATTATGAAAATCTTCCCCAATTATCTCAGCCTGTTAAGTCCCACCAAGTTTAAAGATTTCAGAGAAGGCAAGATGGTTTGGTAAGAACAACTTTCCAACCTCCAAGAAGGTCATTCCACTAGGTTATAACTCTTACTCCGATGTCAAAACCTAGAGAAAAGAAGATCCTTATTCATAGCTTTGATCCTGATGGCACTCATATGTATGTTGATATGATCAATGGTCACTTTATTTGGGATGTTCTAAGAAGTGGCATATGTGATTTAATATGCACTTGTTATCTTGATGAGAGTGATGAAGAAGAAGAAACCCAGAAAGAAAAATCTAAGTCCCATTCCAGGTGTTGATCATATGATAAAGGCTCTGATGATAGGAAGCCTGATCGTCCTTGGACTGTAATTCATGATTGGGTTCTGGAAAAAGAGAAGAAACATCTTGAACAAATAGTAAAAAGTTCAAATCGTTATTCCAAGCCTTTACCCAGATACCAAAAAGCCCTTCGCCAACTCCAAACAAAACATTTGCCTATACCTACTCCTACTTGTTCTAATTACAAACCTTTCCAAACTACCCTGTTAATTCCTCCATGCATGATGTTTAACCCTCATGATATGATAAAATTTCCACATTTGTTTAGAATCACTAATCCTCAAACTAAAGTAGTTTCTACACCTTATGTCACTCCACAGACTGTCACATCAACTGGTCAATTTACAAAAACAAAACTAGCTGAAGCAGTTTGAACTGGCATACTAGATAATGCTCAAGTTCAGAATTGCAATCTGCATCAAATTAACATAAAGCTAGATCATTTGACTACTTCTCAGGTATCAACTTTCAAAGAGATTGATTCTATTTCATTTTTTATTCAAGAATCCTATCAAAAGACTTTTGTAAATATCGAGAAATTAGATTGATTTCTTAAATCTCTTATTACTAAAAAGAGGTTTGGCCTTGAATTCAAACAGAAATAAACAGAAACCAAACATCTCAAAATTGAATAGTTAAAGATGGAGAATGATTTACCTAAGATAATATCTCAACCACTACCTAGCCTTGAAGACCCCAACCCTATTCCACTATCATCTTTCACACACCATAACTCATTTCCTCTCCCACTCAAACTTTTCAACCATTCAAACCGATCTATGAAGCCTTTGCCAATTTGCCTAAAACATCCATATCTTCAATTCCAAAAAGCTTACCTCCTTCTACATAACCCATAAACAAAGATGAACACAAAAAAAATCTAAGAAAATAACTTATACAATACTCTTTTGATCCTCCTTAATCACACTCTAATTCTAGCTCTAATTCCACTTCCTCTATTTATTCAGATGGTTCAGTTCATTCTGACGATCAGATGGCATATATCATAGAAATTTTGATGGTAGATAGACAACCTTCCAATATTGATGAACCCAAAGTTGAAGAATATGATTCTAATCTTGATGACATGAATAACTCACCTCATGGTCATCATCATCAACATCAGAATACTTCTTATATTCCAACTAGTTCTGGTCCTTGATTTACTTTTAATAAACTCCCACTACATAAATGGTGTGAAGTCATCGATGAAATGAAAGCATGGATTGATGTACAAATGACTAAGACTAGGGCTTCTTTTCCAAAAATTCTCCAAGAGCTTGTATCCAAATTCACAGGCACTCTTAGAGAATGGTATCAAAGTCTTGGTGAATATAGACAGATCAACTTTCTCCAAACACCTAATTCTGTTGGTGCCTTAGGAATAATTCACTAGAATTTTATTAGTTATTTTTCAATTCATGAAAGGAGAATCTGTCAAGAATACTTTGATATGAAGTGTTGTTCTTTAAAACAAAATGACATTGAAAAACACTATAAGAGGATGTCACAAAGATATTACATGTTGAATGGATACAACATGACATTGGTCAAACAAGGAGCGGTTTCTCAGATGTTACTATTGGATAAATTCATCAATTCATATTGGCTGCATTAGAGAAGATGTGTGAACAACAAACTTTCTTCATAGAAATTCTTTATAATAACAAGCTCGCCAAATAGATTTGCAACAAATCTCATCTTGAGATTAAATGACATAAAAAGTGTGATTGTAAGACAAAATCCTTTCGCCATGGTTTTTATAGGAACAAAGCTTTTCGTTTTTGTAATTCTGACAAAAGGCATCTTTACAGATAGTTCAAGTTCTTTAAGAAAACGAATCACAGAGGAAAGCACAAAGGCCCTAACAGATGTTTCGCTTGTGGAAAGATAGTGCATTTTGTAAAAAATAATCCCAACAAACCTGCTAAAGCTTAGAAACTTATTTTTCTATACACAATTGAAGATGTAAATGTATATATTGAGTCCTTGTACTCTGAGCAGAGAAAACAAGATACAACTTTTATAGTTGAATGGGATTCATCAAAGAAGTATTCATTAAACTCTTCAGAGTCATTTAACTCAACCAATGAAAATGTTCCTATTTGTTCTTTGTCAAAATGTAAGCTTCATACAAATAATGATACCCTCACTCTTACTGATAATAATCTTATACCGCATGTGGCTATCCATATTTTGCCTTCAAAGTATGCTAAGCCAATTTCAATGATTGCATTTATGGACACTGGATCATTTCAAACAATTATGAATCCAGATGTTCTTCCTTCAAAAGTATGGGAGAAACATAAGACATATTTCAGAGTTACAAATGGTGAAATGTTTCCACAAAACTTAAATAAAAAAGGCCAATTGAAATATAGTTTTTTCTAGACTGTGTAGTTTGGACCAAGGTTCTTGGATCCTTATTACCAAATAAAGACATTCTTGTAAGTTTTAGAGATTACAAAAAGGCCAATAGGCTTAGAATTTTACCTAACAGGCTTAGGTTTAAATAATTCTTTAAACTTTACCCTAAAAATTGCTTCCCTTACTAACGTCCAATCTGATTACCAATCTATACGAGATCTTATCCCAACCTCATCCATAGATTCACATTTCCAATACAACCATCCTAAACCTTTATGAACCAACCTAGATTTTTTCATTTCCTTACCTTTTGAACTTAATAAAGATATAAACCCAACTAAAGCCACAGCTGTCGGCCCAAGGTCTTATTGAGCCCACTCAATCCCCATGGGCATGCCAAACCATTTATGCTGAAAAGAGATCTGAGATTGTCAAAGGAAAGAAAATACTTGTCATTAATTACAGACCCTTAAATGAATTCCTTAAGGATGATAAATTTCCTTGCCAAAAACTAATTCTTTATTTGTTCAACTCCATAACACTCATGTTTATTCTAAGTTTGATTTCAAAGCAGGTTTTTGGCAACTTGGTATTCAACTAGAACACAAGTACAAAATAGGATTTTATATCCCGGCAGCCCAATATCAATGGAAAGTTATATCTTTTGGGCTCAAAACAGCCCCTTCACTTTTCCAGAAGGCCATGATGCTGATATTTGAGCCCATCCTTCATAATGCATTAATCTATATTAATGATATCTTACTATTCTCTAAGGATGTCCAGGATCGTTATGAATTGCTTAACCAATTTCATTATCTAGTAAAACAACATGGTGTTATGTTTTTTGAAAAGAAAAGCATTATTGGAGTCTCATCAATAGACTTTTTAAGCATGTACTTTAAAGATGGTCATTATACGCTAGGCCCCAATATTGCACAGGAGCTACTCAAATTTTCTGATGGAAATTTATCTGTCAAGCAAATTCAACAATTTCTTGGCCTTGTCAATTTCTTAAGGGAATTTATTCCATAGGTGTTGGTGTACACTAGCCAGTTGCAAAAAATGACAGGAAAGCATCCACCTCAATGGGGCCCAGAAAAGAGGAAAGTTGTTCAATAGCTAAAGGTGATGGCAAAGTCTCTTCCACCATTAAAGATTTTATGTAATGGAAAAAATACTTTAGACTGATGCAAGTGATAAGTATTGGGTGCATTTTTTATTGGGCATGCAAGTGGCCAATTCGAAGAATTTGAAAAGCATTATCACTTTACCATAAAGGAAGTCCTACCTGTAAAATATGGAATTAGAAAATTTGAATTCCATCTTGACTATCATCATTTTATAGTAAGAATGACAACTCAGCTTTTCCAAAGATTTTCGACTTTCAAAACAAGTTGATCCTGAGTAAACAAATGCTTAGTCTTAAGGATTGGTTTGCAAAGTATGATTTCTTAGTTGAGCATATAAGAGGAGATAAGAATTTAATCCCTGATATGCTTTGCAGGCCAAATCCATAAACCATCTCTTTAATAACTTCTCAAGCTGCCATTCCTTTAATCTTCATGACTACCTCAGCTTACTTTGAAAATCTGTGACCAAAACCTTTATCCCTAAAAAATCCAAATGTCATTTCACTAGGCACTAATTTTAGTGCTATTCAGGAAATACAAGAGTTTGCCAAGAATAACATTTTTCGTTATCTAGCTAAAACTATTCAGCTGAGAAGACAGCTAGATAATCCTTCTCCAATTTTCAAAGATTGCCTATATCTTCTTATGTGGGCTGTCTCTCCATTCCACCAGCTACTTGAACATGAACTGTGGTGCATATGGTATTTTACTATCCTTTACTCCATTGTTGTTCAAATCCCTATTCTACCACTGCATAATTTCATCACCAACCTAGATAATATTAGCTCCTTGCTGTTTACTTTTCTTAATTGGTTTTCTCTAATTCCTTGGTGGCAAAAAGAGTTGCAAAGGTAAATCCAATTTGAATGTCTTTATGATCATAAAAAAAAACAGGTATAAAGAAAGTCAGACTATAGGAATCTTCATCCGACATAGGCCTTGCTTTCAGAAAACAGGAAAACATTTCTAGACACAACCTTAAGCTTATCACTGAAGAAATTTTGATCAACCATTGTTTCAAGTTGGAGAATAAAAAGAACTCTAGAAATTCCTTCATAAGATAAATGGTTACTCAAAAGTTTCTACGTGGATTTTTTCAACTTAACTCTTCCCAATAACTTTTCCAGCAAGGTTAGAATTTAAAGCAATTAAACTAGTTGAATTCCAAGTCCTTCATGCTTCACCACCACCAACACAGAAAGCCTCCAGCTCAACAACTCATCCAGAAGTCAGCTCAAGCCAAGTTAATCTTTTATTAGATTCTTAAAATCTAATACTATTCCAAGTTTCTCAAGATCGATATATGGCCGATAGTCCTACCTTTGATGAATTAGCTGGGCTTCCACGACCATCAAAATATCATGAGATAGGAGACCCCGATGACATAGATGAAGATAAGGATGACCTGGAAAACATGAATATGTCACCATCTCATTGGATTTGAAAAAGTAGAGTCTACTTGTCTGCCATAATATGTTTGTACTATTATTTTCTTCATGTGTTAAGTTATATGAGAATTTGTTTTACTTTCACAACACTATTAACTTATTGAAGATATTTTGCAGTAATACATTGAGAATCTATCCATTGTTATGAGTTTTATTGCAACTTAATTTTGTTAAAACTTGGTATCATTTCTGTCAAATTTCAATAATTTTCAATTTCTTTTATATCCATCAGTGTAATATCTCACCTTTTATTTTCAAATTATTAATTATTTTCCACTTCAATTTTAAAATTAATTGGTTCATTGATATAATAATAAAATGTCTTAAATCAAGAGTTTGAGAGCTCAATTATGGACAGTGCCACTTATTATCAGGATTCAACACATACCTCTTAATTAAACTAAATAAAAAAGATAAAATGCTTAGTGTTTTGGATATAAATATATAAACAAAAAGCTCTGAACTTCACTATAGAGATCTTATAAATTACACTATACGTGTGTACCATAGCTACAAATGTAAACTATACATCCAATTTAGTTTCACTTGTCCATAAAAATTGTATCACGTGCAGCCTACATGAGACAAATGTGTCAAGTTTGGGTTAATAATATTTGTTAGAAAATTGGGCATTTAACAAGTGATTTTTGTCATCTTTAGGCTTAATTATATTATGGTTAGTTTGTGGTTTGAATAACATGAGTTGTGTTATCGTATTCTACACAACGAGATCTTTGCAATGGTATATAATACGCCTAAAATGGATTAAGGATGAATGAGAAATTGATGCTCAAAGTGAGCTTGAAAGAAAGAAATTTGTATAGGAAAATGGATTGAAATTCCCAAATCCCGCATCCCTTATTTATGGAAAAGTTGAGTGGTTTATAAGGAATAGCACTTCCTTAGCCAAGAGGCTCTCTCTTGTGAGCACAGGGGGGGTGTAAATCCAAGCCCAAACCTCCAAAGGCCCAATGATCACCCGTACGACATGGGCGATGTGAATACCGGACTGAAATGGGCCACTACGGGCCTCCTTACTTTTACTTCAGCCCGTTTATTTTTCCTCTCAAATATCAAAGACTTTTTGAATTCTCAACAGAAAATTTCTGGAGATTAATTGTATTAACTACAATTAAATTCGTATTAACTTTCTTTATAGAGAATTATTCTCCTTCATTCACTTATTTGCTCTTTATTTCTAATAGTTCTTTTTCCAACCTATATGAAAAGTTTATTTCATTCTGTTTTTGAAAAAAAAAGCGTTACATAGAACTATTTTTTGTTCTTTACTTCAAAATCCATAGGCTAGTAGACTAGGTTTTGATGATATTCTCTGCACTTGGTTGAGTTTGATACTAACATTGTTGTATCCTGGCAGGTGATTTTTCTACCAGATAATATCTACCTCAAGGAGACTAGGTTTTAGGCTTCAACGTACTATTGTTGTTCACCAATTTCTGGTTAAGGTTTCTTTATGTTTCTTATTCTTTCCTGTAATATGTGATTCAATTTTTAATAAATCATTTTTCTTTTTGTTCTGCTCTTATTAATTATTTATATAGACATATTGTATTTAACAATCTTAAGGTAGATATTTATATTGACAAAAGACAAACAGGATACCTTTACAGGATTACCTTGACTTTAGAAAATTATTTGAACAAATTGGACAATATAACTCAATCATGTGGATTATTTTTGAAAAATCTATTTTTTCTATGTTAATAATAGTATTATCATATTCTATTTTTTTTAGTTCTATATTTTGGAATTGTACAAACTTGATTTGGTTTATAAATTTCAGAATTATCATGGTTGATTTGGTCTTACAAGAAGGTTCCCAGAGTGGACAAAATGGCTAAAATGGACATGATGGTCCTATTGGTTCAGGTCTTACTGATAATGGTCCTTTTGGTTTGGGTCCTAGTGGTTCAGGTCCTAGTGGTTCTGGTTACGTGATGGAACTTGGTGCGAATAATATGGACAGGCTTGAGAAATTCTCTTGTGTGAATTTCAAGACTTGGCAAAAGAAGATGTTCTTTTTCTTGACTATGATGAACCTTTAGCTGTTTTTGGAGAAGGATACTCCTAATGTTAGAGTGGATGTGGTTGATCCTTCAATTTAATAGGTTGTGGATGCCTCGAATCATTCCAATTTTGTTTGCAAGAATCATATCCTAAACTGTTTAATGGATTCCCTATACAATATTTTTGAAACTTTGAAAACAGTAAAGGAAGTTTAGGATTCCATAGATAGGAAATATAAACCTGAGGATACGGGTGCTAAGAAATTCTTAGTAGGCCAATTTCTTGATTTTAAGATGAATGATTCTAAATCTACTGTTATTCAAGTGTAGGAACTTCAACTTTTTGATCCATGGAATGCATGCTAAACATATATGGTGATTAATAAGTCATTCCAAGTGGCTGCAATGATTGAGAAATTGCCACCTAGATGGAGTGATTTTAAGAATCACCTTAAGCATAAACGAAAGGAGATGACTGTTGAGGATCTCATTGTCCAACTCCACGTAGTGGAAGACATTAGAGGTTTTGAGAAAAAATATTCCAATGTTGCTAGCCAGTTTGTGCCAAGGGCCAATGTAGTGGAGGTCAAAATAGACCTCAAGAAAGGCAAGAAGCCTATTGGGTCCAAGTTGGGACCGAAATGGGGCATTTCCAAAAAGCCCCCCAAATTCAATACGAAGTGGTATAATTACAATAAGATGGGCCACAAGTTATCTGATTGTAGACTTCCCAAAAAGGTCAAGATAATCAAGGCTATTACTTTGGAAGCAATTGCATAAGATGTGTATGATATTGACCTATGTACTGTGATCTCTAAAGTAAACATGGCTGATTCTAATCTAAGAGAGTGGTGACTTGACACCGGTGCTATTCATGACATTTATTGTGACAAAGAGTCTTTTGTTAGATTGGCTTTTATTACAAAAGGGGAGATACTCTACATAGGAAATGCTATTGTTTCAAAGGTTAAAAGGAAGGGAACTGTGATCCTGAAGATGACTTATGGAAAAGAAGTAAAGCTGCAGAATGTTTTATATGTGCCTGACATTCAGAAGAATTTTGTATAAAAGAGGCTCTTGAGTGCACACTTCAAGATGGTTTTTGAGTCCCAAAAGTTTGTTTTGTCTAAGGGGGGTAAGTATTAGCAAGGGATATGAATGTAATAGAATATTTAAAATTAATTGTATCTCTTTTAAGTCCAACTCAATTGAAATGAATAAGAATGTTGCTTCTTCTTCTTATATGGTTCTGTCACATGATTTATAGCATGGTAGACTTGGACACGTTAATTATGACATGTTGTAATGTTTAATTAACTTAAATCATATGCCCTTATTTGATATTGATAAAAAACATAAGTGTGAAGTTTGTGTTGAGACAAAATTGACAAGATCTTCATTTCAGTCTGTTGAAATAAATTTAGAAGCACTTGATCTTATACATACAGATCTTTGTGACTTAAAATTTGTTCAATGAGATGGAGGAAATAAATATTTTATTACCTTAAGGATGATAGCACAAAATACTATTATGTATATCTATTTAAAAGCAAAGATGATGCTTTAGGGAAATTTGTTCTCTATAAGCAAGAAGTAGAGAACCAACTTAATAAGAAAATTAAAATGGTAAGAAGTGATTGTGATGGTGAATATGTTGCACCATTTAGGAGTTTTGCTCCCAACATGGTATTATTCATGAGGTAACACCACCGTATTCTCCTCAATCTAACAGAGTAACATAACACAAGAATCATACTCTGAAAGAGATGATGAATGCAATGTTAACCAGCTCGGGTTTACCACAAAACTTGTGGGGGGTGCTGTTTTGTTAGTAAATTATCTTTTAAATAAGATACCACGTAAGAAACAAGACAAAACTCCTTATGAATTATGGAAAGGTTAAAAATCTTTCTATAATTACTTGAAAGTGTGGGGGTATCTTGCAAAGTTAATGTCTCTATTACCTAAAAAAATGAAAATAGGTCCAAAGACAGTGGATTGTGTTTTTATTGGATATGCAGAATACAGTAATACATATCGATTTCTTGTACATGAATCTAAAAACTCAAAAATACATAAGAACACTTTAATGGAGTCAAAGGATGTTTCGTTCTTTGAAAACATTTTTCCATGCAAACAAAGAGACGATGGGTCGGGATCTAAATCGTCTCAATGAAAGTGTTGAAAATGACAATCAACTTGATCAATAAGACATTATTGATAACGATGAAGATCTGCAACAAGTGGTTGAAGAAAACTTTCAGGATCCTCATCAAGAGGATGAATCAGAAGAAGAGGTAGAGCCTAGAAGAAGTAAAAGGATAAGGGTTGAAAAATCTTGTGGTCCAAATTTCTTAACCTATATGGTTGAGGCTAAACCTCAAACTTACATAGAAGCTATGAATTCTATAGAAAGTCCTTTATGGAAGGAAGCCATAAAGAGTGAAATTGATTTCATAATGTAGAACCATACTTAGGAATTAATGGATCTTCCTCCGAGAACAAAACTACTAAAATCTAAATGGATTTTCAAACAGAAAATGAAAGCAGATGGAATAATTCACAAGTACAAGGCTCGTTTGGTTATTAAAGGTTACAAACAAAAGGAATGCCTTGCTTACTGTAATACGTATTCTCCTGCGTCGAGAATAATATCCATTAGGATGATACTTGCAATTGACGCTTTGTGAAATCTTGAAGTACATCAAATGGATATGAAAATAGCCTTTCTGAATGGAGATCTTGAAGAAAAAATCTACATGGAACAATATGAGGGTTGTGTAGTCTAGGTCAGGAAAAGAAAGTCTGTAAATTGGTGAAAATCTTTATATGGTTTAAAGCAAGCCCAATGGCACAAAAACTTTGATGATGTCATGATGGCAAATGGCTATTAAATTAACGAGTGACAAATGTATTTATGTCAAAACTACTAACAAAGGATATGTCATCCTATATTTGATGACATACTCATTATGGGAAGCAATAAGACAATGGTGAAGAGTACCAAGAATATGTTAAATTCTAAATTTGACATGAAAGATATGGGACCAGCGTATGTGATACTAGGCATCCAAGTCAAACGTTCACCTAGTGCTCTTATTCTAACTCAGTCACACTGTAAGGACAAGTTACTTGGGAAGATTAGTAAAGATGTTATTGATATAGCTAAAACTCTGATAAACATTATCCAACATCTACCCAAGAATAAAGGTGAAAGCATAAACCAAATGGAATATGTGAGGGTTATAGACAGTCTGATGTACCTCTCAAGTTATACAAGACCTGATATTACTTTCACAATAAGCAATTTAGTAGATTCACAAGTAATCTTGGGGAGAGCCATTAGAAGGCTATCATGAGATATTGAGGTATTTGTGATATACTCATGATTATAGACTGCATTATACGAGAGATCCAGCTATACTAGAAGGATTTTTTGATGTCGGTTAGATATTTGACATCAAGAATTCCAAAGGTATAAGTGGACATGTGTTCACTCTAGGAGGAGGAGCAGTGTCCTAGAAATCCTTTAGGCAAATGACCATAACGAAATCTACCATGGAAACTGAGTTTGTAGCCCTAGATAAAACTGGAGAAAAAGATGAGTGGCTACGAAACTTCTTAGAGGATATTCCTGAATGGCCAAAACCTGTGCCCACAATTTGTATACATTATGATAATCAAGCCGATTAAGAGAGCATAGAATGTGATGTATAACGGTAAGTCTTGACATATACATCATCGACATAATACGTTAGACAACTGATCTTAATAGGAGTTATCTCTATTGACTTTGTAGGTTCAAAGGATAACACTGCGGATCTACTAACCAAAGGGTTAAACCGATAATGTTGATAAGGCACCAAAAGGAATAGGACTTAAGGCCATAAAATTTAAGGCGCTATGTGAAGGAAAACCCAAGCCTTGTTGACTGCAGATCCCAAGATCTAGGTTCAATGGGATAACCTAATTGCATAGACCTTGTGAGGTCACTGTTGGGGCCAACTCCTTGTCCATTCCTATGATGTAATAGTGATAAAACATGAAAAAGTTAAGCTGTACTTTTAATGATTTTTTATGTTTTAGAAGTCTAAGCAAAAAAGATCACCTATGTGAGATTGAAGTGGGGTCTCTTCAATGGAGACTAATTAGTTCTCTGAAACTCTTGCAGAACCAGCAGATATTCATGACCATAATGAAAATAACCATGAAAACAAAAAACCATGTTATGTTGGTATTTGTGTGGGGTATATTATCGTTTCCAAAAACGATAGAATAGTTCAAGGACATCGCGTCTACTAGTAAGCCAGTAAAGTATATATACTTTCACAAGGGAAAGTTCAAAGGTTGTAGCCTACATAACCTATGTAAATATCGACTATAGAGTTATATCACCACTTCGAATTTTGAAAAGTCTGTTTCATTTTTTCAATTTTCATTCATGTGGGGCATTGTTGGAAAATTGGGCATTTAACAAGAGATTATTTGTCATTTTTAGGCTTAACTATATTATGGTTAGTTTGCGGTTTGAATAACGTGAGTTATGTCATCATATTCTATACAACAAGATCTTTCCAACGATATATAATACGCCTAAAACGGATTAAGGATGAATGAGAAATTAATGCTCAAAGTGAGCTTGAAAGAAAGAAATTTGCAAAAGAAAATGGATTGATATTCCCAAATCTCACATCCCTTGTTTATGGGAAAGTGAAGTGGTTTATAAGGAATAGCACTTCCTTAGGTTTGTAAAAATTTCTAGCCAAGAGGCTCTCTCTTTTGTGTGCAAGGGGGTACAAATCCAAGTCTGAACCTCCAAAGGCCTAATGCGCATACACATAACGTGGGCGACGTGAATTCCGGACCAAAATGGACCATTATGGGCCTACCTACTTTTGCTCCGGCCTGGTTATTTTTTTCCTCTAAAAATTAGAGACCTTTTGAATTCTCAACAGAAAATTTCTAGAGGTTAATTGTATTAACTACAATTAAATTTGTATTAATTTTCTTTATGGAGAATTATTCTCCTTAATTCACTGCTCTGCTCTTAATTTCCAGCAGTTCTCTTTCCAGCCTATATGAAAAGTTTATTTCATTCTGTTTTTGGAAAAAAAAAAAAGTAATTACGCAGAAGCATTTTTCGTTCTTTACTTCAAAATCCATAGGCTGGTAGACTAGGTTCTGGTGATATTCTTTGCGCTTGGTTGAGTTCGATTCTGACATTGTTATATCCTGGGAGACGATTGTTCTATTGGACAATATTTCTCACTGGGTTTCAGGTCTCCACGTACTGTTGTTGTTCATCAATTTGCAATTAAAGTTTCTTTATGTTTCTTATTCTTTCGTGTAATCTGTGATTTAATTTTAATAAATCATTGTTCTTTCTGTTCTGCTCTTGTTAATTATTTGTATATACATATTGCGTCTAACAATATTAAACAAAAAGAAGAATTATATATTTAATTTGTTAAAAAAATTGATTAATAAACCAATTGGAAATCCATAAAATCTAGATGTGTTTTCCCAAAATATTATTCATGGATATTACGAATTTAAGTTTTTAAATAAACTAGTTAGCAAGAATAACATGATTTCAAATGTATAGAAATCAAAAACACATTTTTGGAGGTTTTATTTGACATATATTATACTAATTATTGAAGAATACTGAAAAGGTGAAGAAGTGAATTTTATTTGTGCGGAGGGATGAATAATAAAAAACATAAACCATTATGATGTAATAAAGAATGAAGTGGCTCTCAAGATTCCCTGGGGACATGACCCTCCCCTCTTCATGATTCCTTCACGGTTTGCCGCGTCTCTCATTTTGTGCTGTGTGATCCGAAAGGTCAATTTTTTTAAAAAAATTAATTAATTTTTATTTTTATTAGTTTCATGTACAAGATTAAATCTCCGATTGCTCTGCCTGCCGCAACAGACCCTACATTTGTTGCTTTTGAGGAAACAATTAATAATTTTATACTCACCATTCTTAATTAATATTAATTAATTACACTCTATCAATCTCCAAATATCCCACTAAGGGCCAGTTTGGTAGGGCTATCAGGGAAAGGACTGTCAGGGAAAGGGCTGTCAGGGAAAGAGCTGTTAAGGAAAGTGCTGTTTGGGAAAGCAGATAAGTGTTTGGTAATATTTTTATAGAAATAGCTTTATTCTTAAAAGCAGTTTGTGTGGTGTTTGGTAAAACTGCTTATGAAAGTGCTGCTAATATATAAAATGATATAAAAGGACATAAACGATATAAATTAATTTTTACTTAATTAAATTAATTAAATAATATTAGAAATTAATAATTTGTGTCACACAAATTAAATAAAAAAATTATTTTATTTATTTATTTGTATATTATTAGCTATTAATAATTTTTTTTATTAATCTACCGAGCGAAGCTATAAATGTATGCATCAACATCCACTGACCTTGTACTCCAAAGAACCCAGAATGGATAGTAAAAATTCAAAGGGAGCAATTTCTATACATTTGTATGGTGATGCCAAAATGGGAAAAGAAATTGTTCAAAGATACACAACAAAATGCAGCAATCTCCAGAGGCCAATCCTCAAATAAGAAAATGATTCCACAAACTGAACTAGCTTAGTTTATGCTTCTCCAAACTAGTCCATTTCCGAATTCTCCCAATATATTCAACATCTACTTTCACATACATCTGCTGTGATTTCTTGCACACCATCTTCACATATTCATCTATTAAACTCTCATACCTCTCATACACCACCGGAACGGTAAGCATTATTACAACACCTGCCACAAACAAGTTTCTTATGTTCATACTCATAGGCATTTGCAAGTTAATGATTTTGTAAAGGGATGTGCTACTTACTTGTGTAACCCAATGTGACAATATCAGTTAAGCCACCAATAATTGATATCACCAACAGATATCCAGCTACTTCAAAGAACAACTTGGAATCCTTACCCAATGCAATGTCCTGTGAAACTGATAGAAATTCATTCACCCGAGTGCGGATTATGTCTGCAATTTCATTCATCATTTCCTCTGATAGATGCAGTTGTGGTAAGGGTGGAGCAGCCCTGATCATGAGAAAGGGAAAAACATCAATTTAAGCCCTCGAGCTCTTTTTTCTGGTTCGAGGTTGATAACACCATTCATCTCCTAATTAACGTCTACTACATGCATACAAATTGAATCAAACTAAAGGCTTAACATAATGACTAGAAACTACACAACTTCAATTGGCTTTAAGCCCTCAAGATTGATCAATCGGAACATTTTGTATGATTTCATTTTACAAGTTAAGGCATCAAATGTGAGAAAAATTTGTCGAGTGATGACAACAAGTACTAAGTTTAAGTAAAGACTGGAAGCAATAAGCATTATCACAAACCTAATCTTTTTCAAAACAAACAATTAAACAAAGAGATGCCAATCCTCAAATGTGAAAATGATATTTTATCACCCAATTAAACAAATGTGATGCCAATCCATAATCAGCAAGTTGCTTCATTATTCATTTACAGCTAATAAGTAGCAAGTAAAAAAATATGTATAACTTAAATCTTCAACAAGCAGATGTTTGCTTTTACTCTGCTGATTACTGCAGAATTCCCCACAAAAGCACTTAGAGCTAAAATGAACACAGTTCAAATCTTAATCCAGCTCAAACATTAGCCAGTGAACCCATATGGAATAATAATCGTATATACTTTTATATTCATTGGGAAATTTAAGTCTTAAATAGGATTAGCATTAGCCCAATCAGAATTTTCAAATAACAAATAGAAAGCAGTACATCTCCAAGGGGATAATTAAGGTTCAAAAGAGTAAACTACAGCTGAAATTAACCACAAAGTTGACGAATTAACCACAAAGTTCACAAATTAAAAGTGAATTGTGAAAGCTAAAGTATATATTAACGAATAAAGAAAGCTGACCTCTAATTTGTGAAAATGGAAGTTGTTGAAAAGTACGGAAAAGGGTACTTCAACCAGTGAACAGCAATGCTGGAGGAGGCAAGTTTGCAACAATAGAAGCCATGTGTACCTGCAACAAAATTATACTAAATAGAAACCATAACAGAACAAAAAATCAGATCTTGATTAGTGGGGTTTTAGGTACAAATCCAATTATCCCCGAAAAAAAAAAAAGATTTATAAATTACTGAAGAAAACTGGGTTTCTGCGATATTTACCTTAGTTTGCAGGGAGAGAGAGGGAAGACCGAGAGCGATTGGGAAGGGAGATCGCGTTTAGCTTGGCTTTGGTTCTGAGCTTTCCTCTAAAAGCTTGGATTCTCAGCTTTGCGGGAAAGGAACGTTTTCTCCTTTCCGTGTTTTTTCCTTTCCCTCAAAGCCACCTTACCAAACACCTAAACATCTCCTTTCCTGCCTTTTGAAACTCAAAAGCTCCTTTCCCCTGACTCCACCGCCCTCCCAAACGCCCCCTAAGTCAAAACCATTATGCTTATGGATTGCCATCACATCTCCTTTTATACATAACCCACTTAATTCAATATGAGTTAATATTATTTTAGGCAAAACGTATCTTGAGTTGCTTGAAACCTTTGTTGTACAATTGATCATTAATTATTTATTTAACATATTAAGTAAATAATTTTTTTTTTTAACATTCTTAGTCAAAAGTTAACATTTTCGTTTTGCATAAATTATATTTTCTATTAACTAATGTGTGACATAATTTATAAAGAATGTAAAGTTCAATAAAAAAATATAGTTCAAATTTATAATTATGACGTATTTATATTAAAAAAATGGTTCACATCTTTTTAATAAGCTCTACAATCTTTTACTTCTTTTAAAATTTGTATCAAGTACTAACTAACAGACATTGCAACACACATAAAATGAAAATATTAATTTAAAATAACCACTATCAAAATAAAAAATATTATGTGTATTCGATTTATCAAAAAAACTAACCATATAAATAATTGTGGAATCCGTACAATTTTTCATTTTGCCATTATTTGATCTCTTTTCCTTTTTAATAGACAAAGTGCTCCCTAATTGATCTTTTCTAACAATAAATACACTCCCCAAATTATTGCACTTCTAATACTTGACTATTTAAAAATTATGCACATGTTAAAGATGAAACTTTTGTGATCATTTATCTGACGGCTGAAATTAAAATCTTAATTGTATATAAGTAAGGAAAAGTTAAAAATAAAAAATAAAATACGTAGTTTGCATATTTTAAAAATTGGCAAACTTAGGTTTGTAGTTGCATCGTTAGATAAATAGAACTCTTTATCTAACATACCCTCTAAAATCTCTCTCACCCTCTGGATTTTGAGCTAAAATTTTACATCTTAGTCGATACAAATATAATGGACTTTGGAAATGAAACTCTAAAATTTTTTAGAAACGTGAGTATGTTTCTAATTAAATAATGTAAAAAAAATTGTAAAATCACGAACAATACTTATTCCCAAAAAATATTCAAATCATTGTGAGAAATTCTTAAATAACATAAGCAAATTATTAGGAGGATAAATGGAAGAAAACGCTAAGTTTTGCATGGATATCAGGTCAAAAACACTTGTACTCATATTGTTAATCCAATTCTCATGTTAAACTTAACAGTTTTTTCCATTTATAATTAGTCTAATACATTCGATACCCCTTGAATGTGGCTCCAAATGTGAAATGGCACCCTGAACTTCGGGAACGTCCAATTTACCTGCTGAACTTGGCTAAACCAATCCAATTTGCCCCTTTAAATCTGATGTGGCAGGAGAGTGTGTTTGAACACGCGATAAGTTAATAAAACTGATAAAAAGGTATTGAAAATTTAAAAAATAAAAATAAAAACCCACTTGATCGACAAAAGAAATTTATTAACTTGAAACCAAATTTGACAACACTAAAAAAAACTTACTCATCTTTCTCTTCTTGGAGTCTATGCACCCTGACCAGCGCCACCTCTTCTTCGCCATCGTCTCTTCAGCATCGGCCGTTGTGTCTTCCGTCCTCTTTGCTGTTTCTATCTTGGTTGTGAAATTTTTTTTTCTATTTTTGTTTGTGAAAAGTAGATCTAAAGGAGAGGTTTATGACAATCTTAAAAAAAATAATGATTTGGGGTTTTTCTTTTTTGATGTTTTAACCTATTTTCATGATTTGGGGTTTTGATGGTTTAAGTTTTGATTATTTTGATTGATTTGAGAAAAGGAATAAGATGGTATTTTTGAAAGAAGAAAAGAAGATATGGACATTTTTTGAAATTGTATAAGGGTTTTTTAGAAATTTTTGCAACAAGTCGCCACGTGTCTGGTTTTGATTGAGTTGATTGTTCGAATTTGACAAATGGCAACGCGTGGAACACATTCTCCCTAAGGTTGTCTAGTTTAGTCGGATCCGGAGAGTAAATTGGGTTGATTTAGCCAAGTTCAGGAGCCAAATTAGACGTTCTCAAAATTCAGGATACCATTTTGCGTTTGGAGCGAGGTTCAGGGGGTATTGGATATATTAGGCATTTATCATTTGAATAGTTACACATATAATTTAAGAATTTTCCATCAAGATTTAGAAAATTTTTCTATCATTTTTCATTATTTAATAAAAATTTAATTATATTTTCCGAAAATTTCAAAGTTTGATTGCTAATATCCTGTCTATGTATCGACCAAAGTGCAAAATTTCAACTAAAAATCCAAACAATTTGATGGATTCAGGTAAATCCTTTGGATGATCCGGGTCCAGGTTACTACTCTGACCGGATCTGATATTGCTCCTGCAAGATAGAAGAGATGAGACACCGGTAACTTCTGGAGTAGACTCCGATGCCTAAGTCAGTATGCTTATTATAGATTATGAGTTTTAAAGGAATAGAATAAAGTTGAATAGAATGGAATGAATCTACCTCAAAAGAACACCCTCCTTTTATAGGACGGGTGGTAGAGTTGGATTGGTATTGAAGGAGCTTACCAATCCAACTTCCAGCCAATCTGAAAGATCAATCTTAGAGGGTCCACGTGCGGAGCGTTCTTGCCCTAGTAAAGCACGGGGAGTGGACTCCTAATTGGACACCACCTCTTTTCTCCTAGAATCTCTCCGCGGATCAAGGAAGCTTAATCCGAATCTGTTCAGGGGAAGTTAGTATCCGGATGTGGTAACCGGCTTCTTTAACTGGGTAAGGGTATCTGAGTCCGGACTACTGGTTGGTACCGGACCGGATGTCATCAGAAGTCCCCCCCCCCCCAAGTCAGAGAAAAACCCTTTAGGGTTTAACGCCTAAAACCCTGCCTAGGAGCACGTGCTCACCCATAGTCTGCCACGTACTGTGTAGCTACAGAGACGCGACCTTTGATTTGACTCCTAATTTTCAAACGTTGCGACCATTCGATTTCCTGCCAGAAGGATATTTAAATCACTGATTTTGGCTCTAAGCATTATTCTGTGTTTCTTAGCATTTCCACTACCCAAAGCCAGTAAGTTTTCTCTTCCTCCCTCTGCTGCTTTTGTCTATTTTTCTTCTGTTCCCTGTTCTTAGTTCTAGGGTGAAAGCTTCTTGTTTGTTGGTTGGAGTTATGGGTTCTTCAAGTTATTCTTGGACTTCTAGCACTAATCCTCACCCTGTATCCCCTTCTGTGGAGGTGGATTCTGACGCCGCCAGGCTTTCTTCGTCGGAGTCTTCTAAGAGAACTCGTTTTGCTGGAGAGACCAGTGCATCGATATACCTCCCTGAGTCCTCTCAGGTGGCTGGGAATGTCATAGGGAGAACCCTTACCCCTAGGATATCAGAAATGGCCTCTTCCATCGCCTTCCGTGAGATACACCAGTTGGCTTCCAACTACCCCTGGTTGGAAGCCAGTGAGTGCCTTATCCCTGCTTCTAGCCAGAGGGTTCACCTTCCTCCACCTAGCTATTTCTCCATCTATCTCCATCATGTTATGGACGGGTTCACCTACCCGCTCCCGGAGGGGATCTGTGCTGTCTTGAACCGGTACAGGGTGTGTCCGGTCCAGCTTCACCCGAATGTCATGGAAGATGTATGCGCCACGTATTGGTTATGCTGTAACCTCAGTATCCGGCTTACCGGTGCCCTCTTCCGGCACATCGCCACTCCTGTTCTCCGGAACACAAACAGTGACCACCTTACCATGGCTAAAGGGCCTCTCTTCCCGTTTTTTTCTGGCCGCACTTCATCGGTGAAGGGGTTCAAGAGCCTTTTTTTCTTCATAAAGTTGAAGGATAATGTTCTTTTCTTTTCCACCGCCTGGTCTTTCCAATCGGCAAGTGAGATGCCGGGGGAGAAAAATAAGCTCTCGCCCCAAGAACATGCTCACCTGGATCTGCTGACGGCCGTCCCGACTCAATACTGAAAGCTTCAGTATGCCACCAGGGCTTTCCGTCAAGGGTTGCCCTTGGCAGCGCTTGATGACTGGACCAGTGTTCCTGTGTTCTTTAATGATCCCTTAGAGGGCCGAGGTATTTGTTTATACTTATTTTTGTATTTTTCCTTTGTGGTAGGGTTGTCACTTGCTGATACTGTTGTAGCCTTGTGTGCCCGGAGGAGTGGATCGAAGGTATGGAATGCCGCAACCACACCAGTCCCAGCCATCTCTTCTGCTAGTCCACCGGATCTGGTGGATATTCCTAGTGGGAGTGTGGAGCCCGCCCCTGCAAGTAAGAAGAGGTCCGGTGTTCCTACATCCGGTTCAGATAAAAGGAAGAAAACCCGGGTGGTATGTTCTTCCTATTTTCTGTTTTCTTGTTAGGTGATACTGGGTTGTGGTACTCAATTTTCCTTGCTTCACAGGAAGTAGCGCCTGACTTCTCTGGTCCGGTAAATACCGATAGCCCGATACGGGACATCCTTCTCTTAAAATTCGGCAAGGATGCCAGTCTGGCCGATCCCTTGGTACAACTAGAGCTGAGCAATGGGATGTACCTCCCTGCTGACTTCTCCCGGATGAAGAATCTGACTAACCAAACCATTGGGACTCGGGTCCTGAGCAAGCTATACACAGTAAGTCCTGGACTTTTCTTCTCATCGTCTGGCTGTATATAATTGTCTTTGTTTGTATTTGTAGGCCATCCCTTTCCTCTACGAGGAGCTGAAGAGAGTGGAAGAGGCGGATCGTATCTACGATCAAAGTATTACCAGTGCTCTAGAGAGAAAAAAGCTGGAAGAGGGTTTGGCTAAGGTAAAAGCGGAATCCGAGCAGCAAAAGAAGGCTTTTGATGCCGCTGCCGTTGAGAGTGCGACCCTTAAACGCTCTCTTCAGCTGGCCGAAGCGGCCCTTAAGCAGGAGAAGAAATCCCGCGAGAGCGACCGGGTGGCGGCGGAGGAGAAGCTGAAGGAAAGGACCCTCACATACGGGTGTTTTGCCTTTTTGTATGGCGATCGCATCCTTCAGAGGTGCTCTGAGGTCCACCCTGATCTGTCTTTTGTCGACATAGAGGTGGACTTTCCTGATGAAGCGGATCTCCCTGAGGAGGAAGAAGATGCTCCCCCTGTTGTCTTAGTGCCCGAAGAAGGATCAGTTGAGCGATCCGGGGATCAGGCTAGAACGTAGGATCCTTAACGTTTTTGTAAATGTAATCATTTCCCTTAACGGGGCATTAATGAAATAGAAATTGTTGTGATACGGTTTTATTTTAGTTTCAGTATTTTTGGTGTTTGGAAGCAAACTTAATGTAAGCATTAAACGTGTTCGGAAGTGAATCTGCTTGTGACGGCTATTAATTGAAGCCGCGTTTAGATTGTCATTCGGAATCGAATGTTTAGCTAGGACAGCAATTTTACCGAAAGCGAATAAAAATGGTCAAGCATAGAAAGAATATATTCAAAAGCGAATTTCAATTAAGTATAAAGATACAGCACTAGAGCTATAGTTGCCTCGTTAAAAACCTCAGCAGGGAAAACCCTGTGGGAAAAAACCGTTGCCAAGGGAAAAAAAATGCAACATGCTTTACTGGTGATATTTTCTAAGTGCTTTTGAATTCCATGTGCGTGGAATGTCTCTTCCGTCCATGTGGCATAATTTGTACATGGCCGGTCTTAGAGCCTTATCGATCCGGTACGATCCCTCCCATTTGACAGCTAGCTTTCCTTTTCCTTCCCTAGCTTGGGAGGCCTCCGCGTCTCGCAGCACAAGATCTCCCGGCTGGAAGGCTACCGCCTTACTTTCTTGTCATGGTATCAAGCGACTTTATTTTTGTATACTGCCATGAGGATGAAGGCCCTCTCTCTTCTTTCCTCCAGTGAGTCTAAGTGAAAACGGAGGTTGATGTCATTCTGAGCTTCACTGTAGTAAGTCACCCGGTCACTGGGGGAGCCTATTTCCATCGGGATCACTGCTTCGGTACCGTATGTCAGGATGAAGGGAGTCTCCCCTGTGGCTCGTCTTGGGGTGGTTGTGTATGCCCATAATACGCTGTTAAGCTCTTCAGCCTATGCTCCCTTATGTCCCTCCAACCTTTTCTTGATGCCATCACATATGGTGCGGTTGGTAACCTCTGTCATGCCATTGCTCTGCGGATGTGCAACCGAGCTACACCTGTATGTGATGTGGAAGCTTTCACAGAATTCTTTGAATTTTCTGAAGGTGAATTGGGTCCCATTATCCGTGATGATTGCGTTCGGTATGCCGAACCTTCCTAGGATGTACTCCTTCACAAAGGTTATTACTTTTTCAGAAGTGATGGTGGAGAGAGGTTCTGCTTCCACCCATTTGGTGAAGTGATCAACCGCAACAATTATCCACTTCCTCTGTCTACATGCTTCCGGCATCGGGCCCACGAGGTCGATCCCCCATATGGAAAAAGGCCAAGCTGTTAGGATGGGCTGTTGTTCCGCCGGGGGTTGGTTGGTTTTCTTGGCGTGCACCTGGCACTGGTGACAAGCAAAGATGTAGGCGTCTGTATCTTCTTTCATTGTTTCCCAGAAGTACCCCATGAGCATTGCTCTACGGACTATGGTCTGGGTGGCCTGATGTGACCCGTAAATCCCCTCGTGGAGTTCTCTCAACACGTAGTTCCCTTCTTCTGGCGAGACGCACTTCATCCAAGGGTGACTGAAAGACTTGCGGTAAAGCTGTCCGCCTATAATAGCATACCTAGTAGATTTTCTCGAAATCCGGCGAGCCGTTAATTCATCTTCTGGTAATATCCCCTCTTTTAGGAAGTCAATGATGGGTGTCATCCAGCACGCGCTACTGTGGTTTATTGTCAGGGCTTCGTTTTGCTCCTTGCTAGAGTGTGATTGTACCTCGTATGGACAGTATAGATGTTGCCACTCTTCCTTGCTGGAGGCGGCTTTAGCGAGGTCGTCTGCCAAGCTGTTGGCTTCCCGGGGTATGTTTTCTATCTTCCATACTGTTCCTTGCACCTCAATCTATTTCAACAATCTCCAGACCGTGTCTAAGTATCCTTTCATGGCCGGGTCTCGCACTTCAAAGTGCTTGTTTATCTGGTTTGACACCAATCTTGAGTCGCTGAGTATCCGGACCCTGTCTGGCCCTATCTCTTTGATCAGTTTGAGTCCTTTGATCATCGCCTTGTATTCTGCTGCGTTATTTGTCGTTGGAAAGTCCAACTTCACTGCATAGTGGAGTCGGATCTGGTTTGGTCCTTTGATATATATGCCTGCTCCAGCCCCTTCCTTTGACAACGCTCCATCCACAAAGACGTCCCATTCTTCAGATGGAGGTGTTGAGTTGTGCTCGAGGTCTTTGAATTTTGTTACGAAGTCTGCCAGGATTTGAGCTTTCAAGGCTTGTCTGGGTTCGAATCTGATGTCGAATTCTCCTAAACGTATCACCCATTCCGCCAATCTCCCGGATGTTTCAGGCCTTTGCAGCACCTTTCTGAGTGGGAACCTGGTTCTAACGATGATGGTATGCACCTGGAAGTAGGGCCTTAGTCTGTTAGCTGCGGATAGCAGGGCTAGTGCCAGTTTCTCAATATTGGGATATCTTGTCTCCGCCCCCCGTAGTAGCTTACTGGTGTAATACAACGGATATTGCTGTCCGCCCTCTTCTCTTACTAGAACCGATCCGACGGCTTCTTCAACAGCTGCTAAGTATACATATAATTATTCTCCCGGTACCGGTCTGCTGAGTAGTGGGGGCGATGTGAGGAACTGCTTCAGTTGGTCAAACGCCTCATGGCACTCCTTATCCCACTTGAAGGCCTGCCCTTTCTTAAGCGCTTTGTAAAATGGCATGCATCTTTTTACGGAGAATGAGATGAACCTTCCTAGGGCGGTGACTCTTCCGTTTAGCTTCTGGATGTTGTTGAGGGTCTTGGGCGAAGTCATCTCTAACACTGCTTTTATCTTCTCCGGGTTTGCTTAAATCCCCCTTTGTGAGATCATGAAACCCAGGAATTTACCATCCCGTACTCCGAATATGCATTTTTCCGGATTGAGCTTAAGTCTGTGCTTCTGGAGGATGGAGAATGCCTCCCTTAAATCTCTGGGGTGGTCATTCAGGGTCCGGCTCTTGACAATCATGTCGTCTACATATACTTCGACCGTCCTCCCAATCAAATCTTTAAACATACCATTCACCAATCTCCGGTAGGTGGCTCCTGCATTTTTTAATCCGAAGGGCATGACCTGGCAACAGTATATCCCTTTGTACGTTATGAAAGAGGTTTTCTCCTGATCCGCCAGGTCTATGGGTATCTAGTGATATCCGGATGCTACGTCAAGGCATAAATATATAGCGTATCCGGTAGTCGAATCGACCAATTGGTCAATGTTGGGCAGCGGGTAGCTGTCTTTGGGACATGCCTTGTTGAGGTCGGTGAAGTCGATGCACATGCGCCATTTTCCACTTGCCTTCTTTACCATTACTACGTTCGCCAGCCATTTGGGATATTGAACTTCCCGGATTTACCCTACCTCAAGTAGCCTCTGGATCTCTTCCTCGATTGCCTTCTATCTTTCCGGTGCATACTTTCGCCTCTTCTGGACCACTGGAGTTGCTTCCGGGTTTACATTGAGTGAGTGTTTCATGATTTCTGAGGGTACTCCTTCTATGTCACTGATTTTACAAGTGAATGTGCTCTGCTCTTCTTTTATTACTTGTATGATCTGCTCTTTGATGCCACTGTCCAGCTCTTAGGATATCCATACGTTCCTGTCTGACGCAATTGTTAGTGTTTCCAATTTGTCCACCGGTTCTGTCTTTCTTTCCTCTTCCTCCGGGATTCTCTTTGGTTGCAAAGAAGCGAGGGATGTTCTTTGGGCTATCTGCTGGCTCCCTCTGGCTATCGCCCATCCGGAAGTAGTGGGTATTTGCAACGTCAGATACCGGATTGATAATACCGCCTCTGACTCTGAGAGAAGTAGTCTCCCTAGTATGGCGTTGTATACCAATGGAGAATCTATTATGGTGAAATCTGCCTTTGTCCTCCATACGTGTTTCTCATCCCCTATTTCCATGTCCAATGTTACCTGACCTGTCACTAGTACAGTGTGTCCACTGAGGCCGACTAGTGGGGCGTGAACCGGATGGATTCGACTGGGCGCTACTTTTAACTTCTCTATTGCATGTTTGGTGATGATGTTGGTTGAGCTTCCCGTGTCCACTAGGATACGCTTGACCAGGTAACCTTCGATCTCTGCTTTCATGACCAAGGCATCTGTGTGGCCCGGTTGTACTCTGTTCTCCGAGAAAGGAGGGTTAGGCTTAATGTCCTTTTCGGTTTCTTTAACTCTTTTGAACTTTTTAGCCGGCAGATCTCCTCCTGCTATTACCATGACCACTCCTTTCGTTCTTTTGGTCGGTTGGCACTCTTCATCAGCCGGTCGTTTTGGTTCCTATTTGCCTTTCTTCTCCACAAACTTTCGGAGCCTGCCTCTCTTTATCAGCTCCTCAATGTCCTCGGCCAGCCGCTTACAGTCGTACATGTCATGGCCGTTTACGCGGTGCATTTACAGAACGCTCTCTCGTCTTCTCCCATAATCTGCCCTCTCCTGGCTTCCGGTTAGGATAGGCTTTTTCTTGTCTCTGCTTTTCTCGACCGCTACTAGCACCTCGCTTAGCAGCCGGTTAAGGGGCGTGAATCCTCTTGGTTGTCTGTGGTCCCTCCTGTCCCTCATGGACCGCCTGTCTTCTGATCTCTTGTCTCCTTCTTTGTTGGGCCGGACCGGTGCACCCACTTCGTTTAGTTCTATGAAAGTCTTTGCCATAGAGATCATCTGGGTTATATTTTGGGGCTTCCTCAGGACCAGGTCTGCCCTTAGTCTTTCATTAGTTGTGTTGGAGATCAGTGCTTCTAGAGCCGTATGGAAATCCAATCTCCGAATCTCCACAGTTGCTAGGTTGAATCAGTCTACGAATTCTCGGAGAGACTCTCCTTGCCTCTGTTTTACATCGTGTAAGGTTCTACTAGCTGTTTCGGTGGGAACCAAACCGTAGAATTTGGTGCAGAATTGCTCCTTGAGCTGTTCCCAACTATTGATTGAGGCCGGTTCTAGCGTTTCGAACCAATACGAAGCCGGACCCACCAGTGCTGATGAGAATAATCTGCACATTAATCCCTCATTGGCCCCAGCTATCTCCATCCTGTTTTTGTAGTTTCTTGAGTGGACATAGGGGTCTGTTTTCCCATTATAGTTCTCGAAATTCAGCTGTTTGAATTTGGGATCGCATGGCATGTTCAGGATCCGGTTGGTGAAACAGGATCCTCCGCTTTCTAACAAAGGCTCTTGTATGGGCACTGAGAATCGGGAGAAGTAATATTTGAATAATGCCATCATCTTTGGGTCTTCCGCTCCTTCTGGCGTAGGTGTTGCTGTTTGTGCTGGAGGTGGGCCCAACATGTACCCGTGGGTAGGATGATAGCTAGGCGGGGGCGTCTGGACCAGGGTTTGGAAGTTGGGTAGCCTGGTTTGTGACATCGTTGGAGCCAGTGGTGCCCCCATCATTGTATGCTGGGTTGTGAGTTCCCCATATCCGGGAAAGATCATGTTTGGCTGATTTATCTGCCTGGCGTCTCCTGAGAAGGCGTGTACTAGGTTTGTCGTTGGCGGGGCCATGGTGTACTCTGGTAGTGAGAAAAGGTTCCTAGCCACTCCTGTTCCCAGGCCGTCAATTCCTGTGATTAGAGGAGACGTGCTGCTGCTGATGGTTGGTCCAACCATGCCATAATTTTGAATTTGAAGAAACGCCTGCCTTAGGTCTCTGGCATCGGCGGGGCTCAGGTTGCTGGCTATGCGATTGATTACCGCTGCTTGGGGAGATATGGATGAGTTCAACGTCGCCGGTAGAGTTGTTGTGGTTGTGAGAGAATCATCTCCCAAAGTGTTTGAAGTCATGTTAGCGAAACTTGAACTCATGATCAGTCGTTCCACGCTCACCGCACCAAATGATGGATTCAGGTAAATCTTTCGGATGATCCGGGTCCGGGTTACTACTCTGACCGGATCTGATATTGCTCCTGCAAGATAGAAGAGATGAGACACCGGTAACCTTTGGGGTAGACTCCGATGCCTAAGTCAGTATGCTTATTGTAGATTGTGAGTTTTAAGGGAATAGAATGGAATGAATCTACCTCAAAAGAACACCCTTCTTTTATAAGGGAGGGTGGTAAAGTTGGGTTGGTATTGAAGGAGCTTACCAATCCAACTTCCAGCCAATCTGAAAGATCAATCTTAGAGGGTCCACGTGGGGAGCGTTCTTGCCCTAGTAAAACACGGGGAGTGGACTCCTAATTAGACACCATCTCTTTTCTCCTAGAATCTCTCCGCGGATCAAAGAAGCTTAATCCGAATCTGTTCAGGGGAAGTTAGGATCCGGATGTGGTAACCGGCTTCTTTAACCGGGTGAGGGTATCTGAGTCCGGACTACTGGTTGACACTGGACCGGATGTCATCACAATTTAAGAATTTTTAAGGTATGTAATGTTGGATATAACTTTAAAAAACACAAACTTCAATTTGCAAAACAGGCAAACTACATCTAGTTTTTCCAATAAAGTATTTAAACTATATGACCGTAAAATGCACATGATATGACTGATAAAATTATGTTGTTGAATTAGTTTCAATTGTGAGTTCAAAAGTTTAATAGCACAAAGTTAAAGTTGAGAGGCTTAACAACATCCGCAGACAATTAGTTGAATAAATTTAAAGTTGAAGAATTTAATAGCATAAATGCATATAATTTAAGAATTTAACAAATTATTTGCTAATGATTTGTATACTGTCCAAAATATGATGACATGATGCACATATCATGCCTTATATTGATTTTTTTTTTTTTTTTTTTGGGATAAATTTGTGCAAAATTTTAGTGTAACAACTTACGATAACTTTACTTTTTCTTTTTATTAAGGCAGGTTTTAGTGGAAGTCGTTTTTTAGTCAATTAATTAGGTTTTAAGTTTAAGTTAACTTAAATAGTAAGCGATTCTATCCATTTATTTTAGGTATTGAGTTCGTTTTTCTAATATATGAAACGAATTTTATTAGGAGAGTAATTACTTAAAATATACTTAAATCACTATTGATTCTAACAAAAAAAAAAAAAAAAAAAGAGTGTTTTTCACTGAAAATAATAATAAAAAAAGAGCTTAAATTATAGGTATACAGTGACTTTGAATGAGAAAAAAAAAATGTAAAAACGCTAACTCAATTTCGAAATAAACTAATTCAATAAAGAAAAAGAAAAACTGCACCTCTAAAATTTCCATAAACAGAGACACACGTTACCATCTTAATTAATGAATCTGCAGTGATATATATTAGTATAATTAGAAATAAAGTTTGTGGAAGTTGATATAATTAATAATATTTAATTACTTTTGCTGAGTCAGCAAACTGTTTAGTCAATAACCTAACCCTTGTTCATGCAAATGCTTACGTGAGTTGATGCTGATATTAAACTTAACATAATTTTAATATATGTTTGCATTTGTTCTTGTCCTCTTTTTTTAGATTTGCATTTGTTTACTGGAGAAATTAGATTAACAGAATTAATTAAACAAACTGATTAATGCTCTTAGTTATATGTGCTATCCACACTTAATTTATATGGTTAAAATTTGAGCGATAGATGTAGTGAAAAGTGAGTTCATCCGACGGCCAAATGTTTCTGAAATCTCTGACAGTGAGGCGTGGGATGCAAAGCTCACATCATTCAACATGGCCTACTACAATTCTTGTTTTCTCTTACCCTTTCTTCTTCTATCTTTTTTTTTTTTTCAGAAACCGAAAAAATCTAATAAGTAATTATTGAAACGATTAAGGGTTAATAATATTAACCAATGTAGTTTTATATATTATACTAATCAGTGGAATATTTTTATAAATAATTATATAATTTTTCAATTTTTTTATTGTTAATTATTTAGTACTTTCTAAAAATTCTTGATCAAAATAAATTATTAATGTCAAAATTATTCTTTATCATAATTTATAATAAAATATATGATAAATAATTTATTAGTCTTGTGGTTTTACATATTATATTAACCAGTTTAGTGTTATATTATAAATAATTATATAGTCTTTCAATTTTGTTTTGTCAACTGTTTAGTCTTTTTATAAGAATGATTGATAAAATAAAATACTAATATAAAAAATTTTTATTATTCTAATTTATAATAAAACAATTATATTTTTCTGAATTATTATTCTAATATTAATTAATTGATTAACTTTTATGTAAGTATACAAATTTAATCTATTACCGTATAACTTGTTTCATTAAAATAAATAAATATTTTAGAAAATATAAAACTACGGGTAGAAATATATAAAATAATAAACAAAAACTTTCCATCTTTAATATATTGTTATAATATATAATATTAATAAAAGATGTGTCATTTTGCATATAATTATCGAAATTCAAAGTAATATTTATCGTTAGTTTAAAAATATGAAATTTAATTAATAAAAACTAATAATATAAATTTAAGAATACCGATTAATTAAAATCAATATTTAAATATTATAATTATTATTACTCCCTTTTTTTTGGTTGAAAAATGTCAATTAATTAAAGTTTCAGTATATGCATTAAGAAAGTCGATATAAGTTAATGAGGATGGGTTAGTGGTAAGTAAGCAATTCTTGTGACACTCTACATGGGTTCGAATTGCATTGTTATTGTTAAAATCATCGTTAATAATGCAATATTTAAAGACATTTCATAAGTCTATTTATGGTGTTGAGGTTATCCGTAGCTTAGGCTTAAGAGACTCCTCCTACTTATAAAGTTTTCGTCTTTAGAATTATAATGGTATATATTAAACTTTTAGTTAATAAAGCTATGAATGTGAAACTCGATTAAAAATGTTTTTGTTCATTCTCTCCGTATTTGATATGACATTATTTACAATTGAATCTAAAGTGAGTTATTTATTTATATCTAACATGAGAAGAAAAAAGAATAAAAATAAAAAGATGACTTCAGATATAAACAAAATAAACAAATAACAAGCTTAACTTGAGTTTTATGTTCATCGTTACCCGTTCACTTCGAGTTTAATGTGCGTAATCATAGTTGATTCAAAATATATTAAAATATGAAGATGAAGTAATGTTTTTCTTCTTTTTCAAAGAAACAATTAGCAGCGGCGGAGTAAACACGTTAATGGCAACCAATAGCATTGGTTGAAGATACCAGTGGGATACTAGATTCTTTTATCTGATTTTTGTATTCCTTATGGAGATTCTTTTTTCTTTCATTAACTATTATTCTTACTAATCAAAGGTGTTTTATGTGGAAAAAGAAAATAATTAGGATCTGGTGAACTACATGAGAAGATTAGATATGATGATATGATTATCTGTGTTGAATGTAGGATTTCATTCTATTTGAGCAACAGTTTTTCTTGAAGATGTTAAGCAATGAATTCCACGAATGAAATAAATAAAATCAAAGAGTAATATATAATTTGTGTAGATTAAACCTTAACATAAGTTAATTAGTGTTGTGTTATATGAGCTCAAGCTCAGTTATGTGTTCACTCATTCACGAGCCTAAAACTCTTAAAGTTCACCGAATCTCTTTATGGTATCGAAGCAGAAGACGGCTTAATAGCTGGAAAGATCCTGGGTCTATGTTTAAAGTCTTGGTAGAGTTTGGGCTTCTAGTGAAAACTAGACCTGTTGATGACCTTGGGTCTCCAAGGAGATAGATCAAGAAATATTTGACAAGTGAAAACCAATTCAGGCCAAGTTGCATTTAAGGGAAAATGTTGAAGATGTGAGGAATGAATCACTCGTTCAGTCAAGCCCAACACTCTTAAGGTCCACAAAGTGTCATTAAGCTTAACCAATAATAATAACAATATTATTATTATTATTATTATTGTAAAAAAAGTTTATCAAGTTAAAACTTCTAAAATTTTTTTTGAAGAATTGGAAAATAATTTTAGATTAAAATAACAAAGGAACGAGGTCTAATCATATAAAAGTACAGAAGGAATACCACTAACATCGAGACATTATTCTATATATGATTTCAAATGAATATGCTAATTAATTACGACTCTGAATTAAAAATTGTAAACCATAGCTGACGAACTCACATGTGAGATTGATTAATTATTAATTGATTATATACTGGATGTTTCTAAGATGATAAATTATACCCATATTGCAATGTGGGGTTTGTTTTTCCTGCCTGCCTAAACTTGGGGTGTGTGTGTGTGTGTGTGTGTTTTGTACTTTTTTTTTTTTTTATATATAGAATTGGATTATATTTTATTATTTAAAAATATTAACAACTTAATTAATTTGATATTTATGTTTTGTTGCGTATGTTTGTAAGTTTTATAAGAATCTCAAAACTGTGGGAAAAAAAAAAAAGAAATTGTTAGAAAATACGTTAAAATAAGTTTAGTTTAATGTTTATCTTTACATATTTACTGGAATATTTTTTTTTATTCTTTTCTTTAATACGTTTAGGGTTTATATATTTGTCTTTTTTACCTTTTTTTATTTTTATTTTTACCTATTCTCCAATTCCTTCTCCCTATTCGATTTGTTCTTTTTCTCTCTAATCTTTTATAATTTTAATTTAATTTTATCATTTATCTCTCGATCTGTTCTTTCTTTCTTTTTTTTTTTTTTTTTTATCATTCAACTTTAAAAAACCTTTTTCATTTTTTTTTCTCTTCAAAATGAGACCCATATGTATAAATATATTTTCCTTTTTTTTTTCTCATATTCGGTTTTTGTATAAATAATGTATCACAGTATATGATAAAAAAACATATACATAACAACAACCAACTATTGATAAGTATTAAATGATTTATTATAAGGTATATTAATTGTTAGTTATTATACATTTTTTATACATGATACTATGTTTATACCTTTTTTTTTTTTTGTGATACTATTTTGTTGCATATAATCCTGTGTTTATACATTATTTATACATTAATGATGATGTGATTATACATTTTTTATACATGAATCAACTCATATATTGTGATTACACATTTGTGATACTGTGATTATATACTTGTGATACGGTGATGATAGTATCTCGTTGTTACATGCATGATATTGTATTTATACATTGTTTATACATTATTTTTGCCATATACTGTGTTTATACACTGTTTATACAAATATGATGATTTGTAATTCATGATAAATTGTTAATATACTGTTTATACATTGTTTATTTTCATATATTGTGTTTATATAACACAAAATACAAAATGTCAAACTTAAAGTTTTAATATTTTAACATTTACAAATTTAATCAAATTCTATAAAATACAAAACATATATGTATACACACCTTAATCGTGGTGTGCATTCATTCCAATTTCCGCTATTTTCCATTTAAATTCTATGCTCTAACTTAATGCAAATTTTGATTTTCTGGAGTGTATTAGAGTGACATTTAAAAAAAAAAAAAAAAAATTGCTTAAATAGAAGCATGAATGAAGAGAACAACAATTAAATTAGATTATAATGTTTAGTCTTCCATTCTATGTTGAAATTAACATATATATTGTGTGACCCATGCAAGCAGGCATAAATCTGATAATAATTGAAGCTGTATAGTGGATTCAGAACAAAGCTCGATTAGATTTTTCAACAATTGAAGGGATAATTTTGAAAGTAGCCTTTGTGGTTCCATTACTAGTAATTGCAGCATCCGTCACGTTCAGGTATTATTCTGTTGAAGGATTCTGCGCCCTAGTCCTATATGCAGAATTTGAAGGCATCAATTTTGCAGCTTGGACTAGTTGTTCCAATATATTGACGGATGGATGGAGGGTTAATTGCACGGATAGTCACTGAAATCTAAAGTTTGAATTTCAGAGTTTGTGCTTCTACAATCACTAAACTTTAATTTTTGTCTAAAGTCAATTTTAATTTTGATGCCAATAAAACCCCTCATCCTAATACGTCAAAATATAACGCCAGAATGATGATGGGCCAAGTCAATACCAAGCCTAATCCACCAACACAATGTCACGTCAACACCAACCAACCAAAAAATAAAAAATAAAAACTGATATAGTACCCACACGTACAACACTATCTGAAAATAAAAAATAAAATCAATTGGTGGTGCTTGACATGTTGACCTGCTAACAGATAAAGTTTTCCTATACTTGGGTTGAGTTTAAAAGTGTTGAGTCGCCTAAACAAGATTTCAATTCCTAGTATATATAGAAAATCTTAATTATGAGAGGTTCCACTTAACCCTTGTTTAGTTTTAGGGGTTAATAAAGTATGGTAGACAAGGTGTAGTATATTAATGACCTATAAAATACCATATTGCGTTTGAATTCATGAGAAACTAAACTCATGGTTTAATAAAGTAAAGTGATATAAAAATTACAATTATAACCCTCACATATATAATTAAAGGGTTTCAACTTTTTCAATTTTAGAAAGAACAATAGTAATATGCTGCCATGAAATAATATACAAGTTGAGAAATTTTGTAATAACTATACATATTAATATGAAAATATTCCAATTTGGGGTGTTAAGAAAGTGATTCTTTCTAATCCATTGATTTACCATGAGTTACTAAACCTATCATTTAACCATCAAAACAAATATCAACATCTTTCCAAACCTACCTTATCTTAACATGAAAACCCTCAAACCAAAGTACTAGATTTTTGAACGATTTTAAAGTGAGGACTTTTACCATCAGCCTTAGATGACCAAATTTTAAAATAGTTATGGTAATCCAAGTTTCACTAATATCTCTTCCTTGGCTTTCTAGTGCTTATTATTAACAAAATCGAAAAACAAAAATCCATCTGCAAATAAATAAATAATTAAATTCCATGGAAGAATTTTACAAAGCAAGCCAAAATGTTAGGTTAAGAAAAGTTCCGTCCATACATGAAAAAATGCCATAAAAGAGGAGCTTTTTAAGATTTACACATTAAACACTGGTTTTTCTTTTCGACATCATCACAAGGAAGAATCTCAATTTTGGTTTCATATTCTACAATTGGCAGCTGCATAACAGACACAGAAGGAGCATCAACTAATTATACCACGCATTTTTGTAAACTAGAAAAAAAGTAAAAAAAATTAAAATTAATCTGCTTACTGCAATACACAAACTGGTTCAGATCAAGAGTAACTCTGCCTTGCTTAGCTGTGTCAAATGAATTAAAAAGATTTCTGCAGCAAATTTATCCACATTTTTTTCGTAAGTAGTTGTGTATGACAAACTTCCTGCTGCCTATTTAACAAAAGCAATACATAATAAATGTCTATGATTACGCACCGGGCAGACTGTAGAAAGATACAAAGAGAAATGAAATCATCCAGACGAAATCTTCCATCCTTCTTTTCATCAAAGCTCTGACCAAAAAAACAAAAATTCAAGCATTTAGGACTAATCTCTTAGCCATCAACAGGTTAGAACAGTTCAGCACAGGTTATATCAACAGCATGGAAAATCGGCAAAAGGTCTAGGCGGCCCTTATTGAACACATTGAATTGAACGATATTATGCCAAATTAACCCTGATCTTGGAAGATCGATAGATTTCATCTAATGTTGTAACAATAATTTAAGATCTTATTCATTATATTTATGTCTATTGGAAGCCTTACTTCACAAGCTGTGTAGAAAGCTGGAGAGTCTAGTGAGAAACCAATTTTCACCAATCCCTGCAATCAAACCAGATAAATAGCAGAAGTTAAAAGGGGGACAAAAATTTATGAAGTACGGTTAGAGATTTATTTAACTAGATATATTCATAATAATTATACGAATCATCTAAAACGTGATCTTAGCCACAAAGTGGAGGCCTTTTCTTGGGAAACTACCTCATACACATCATCATGAACAAGATACCCACGACCCCTGCAACATTTCAAAAAGTTGCCACATAAGATGAAAAAGATTTTTTTATCATAATAAAGAGAACATAACATATTTTCTTTACAGACAGTCTCTGACTACAAAATTTATTCTAATGACACGAAATTAGACAGTTGTAATGCCTTTGAAAGCAAGTTAACATTTATTAGAGAGATAAAATATGTTAACAAGACTAGAAGGATAAATGTAGCTATAGCTTAAATTATACTAGCATGCGACCGAAAAAAAAAAAAAAAAAACTAAAATTACCTTTCTAGATCAGAGAAGGCATGTTGAACCTGCAAAGAAATCAACCAGTGAGATTCAAATTAAACATCACAAATTCTTGAACATATCCTTGTTGCTTGTTTGGAAGTTACATATCAAAGAACAATAAAAAAAATGAATTTCATCTTAATACGAGCAATAATTAATCAATGACATTCCATGACTTTTTCAATGAACATTATATTAAAATAGTATTGGATATAAAGGCAGAACATTTAGTTGTCAAAGTCTGTGAAATGACATGTTACCCCACCCTAAACACAAACTTCCTGGAACACAGGAAGTTTAGGGCTACTCGGAATAGCCACCAACGTTTCCCACATGCTTTTCAACTTCTTGTGGCATCTTCTTAAAAACTAATCTCCCCAATCCTTGTCTGCTGCCAACAGTAGCCATAAAAATACTAAGTCGATAAACTACGATTCTGCTATAGCATCAATCGCATTAAACAAAAATATTCAAATTGCCTTAACCTCTGACAAAAAAAAAAAAAATAGAAGCTTCAGTCCAGTATGCTTCAGGCAGATGCACCCATCAACTCAGATCCTTTGAATTTTAATATATAAGTAACAAGCTTGATAAACTCCTGGTTGTATCATTATAGTTTACATAATGAGCTGTCAACAACATGAACTATTGTGGCTTCGCATCCCATCTACCATTTCTTTGATATCAGTTCCCCAAGTAGGTAATTGCCTGATGCAGTAATCATTGCAGCTGTGCTAAATAAACCATCTAACTTATTTGTCTTGAACCTTTTGCATGTCAGTTATTGCTTTTGCAGTCAGCCACTTCAACTCAGAATTGTCAGTATAATGGAACTGCTCCAGTGATCCTCGGGAAACATGAGCTGGACAACTGGTTTATGATTTTCCTAACAAAAGCAGAGGGAAGTCACACCAGAGACTTATGCACACCCTAACTTTTATGTCCATCGACATACTGAAAGCATCAAAGACCTATTTACACCAGAATTTATTTTGACAAAATTTTCCTCACTCTTAACTTCACAGCATACTTCAAGCAATAATAATCGCAATGCACTGATTTGTTTCCTTGATTTCAGGCCTTTCCAAAATCCACCTCCAGGACAGAAACAGGAAAGAAAATTTAAGCATCTAATTGATGCTACATCTTGGTTCATTGCTATTGCTGTTGTCTGAAGGATTTGAACTATACATGTCAAGCTTCAGCAGGGCCCATTTTCCTTTGAGAGTTCATAGTTTAACCATATGATTCTTCAAAAGTACTGCTTTTTTCCAACCTTTAACATTTAGAATTAGAAGTCATGTCTTAACTGATCTCTATGAGCTCCATGAATAGCTTTATCCATCATTTAAAGTACACACTTGGACCTAGTTAACAAGAGAGGAGCTCCTAATTTTTTAAGAGATATTACTTAAGAACCCATTCAGATGCTGCATTTATCTCCTTTCATATATTCCTGCACTGAGCATATGGTTTGCTCAGATTTACAGAATCTGCCTTCAAACAACAATCCATGAGGAAAATAGCACATGAAATGTTGGATACCATCAACTCGTATATCCTTACAGAAGAATTTCATTTAAATAAATACCAAACATATGGGATCTCTTGTAATCAATTAAATGCATAACATAAGAATGAATTACCAATTAGTTTTCCTGTTATAAACACCTGGCAGGCTACATATTGACATTGTAAAATCCAATGTACAACTTAATTACCTTTAATTCATAACGAAATAACATGAAACGGAAATGAAGAATTGGTGCATATGTTGATCTGTAGCAGATGATGTTTCAAAAATATAGATAAAATAAATTTTGATCTCAATTGGTGGGAAAAGAAACACAAACCTTTATAAGGAATTTATTAAGAGCAATGAATTCTGCCCAAAAAAAAAAAAGATAAGAAATTTTGATCAAATGAGGAAAATAAAACTTAAAAGACGACCAAAATTAAGCTTGGTATAGAAAAGAAAAGTAAAATTGAGTAGAGAACAGAAACCTCCGAAGCTCATAGTCCCATTCCTATCAAAGTCATACATCCTGCAAAAACAAAATTCTATGAATTTGAAGGCGCAATTTCCAATTTCCAATAGAAAAGAAAGAAAGAAGAGAAGTAAAAAGATTAATACCTGATCATTTGCTGGACAATAGAGAGAGGGAATTGGAGATTACCAACAGCAAAAGCAGTCTAGCAACAGATGAAAATAAGAATTTACGAAAATTTGATCATAATTAAAAGAGTAAAACAATATAAGCGGGAAAGATAGACGACCTGGAGCTGAGTTGCAGTGATGCTCCCAGTCCTTTCGGAGTCGACTCGCTCGAACCACTCTTTCAGAATTGACGTGTTCTCCATCTTCGGCTGTTTGAGCTTCAGCCCCAAAACTGAGACGAATGGTTTCTTTGCAACAAGTTGAAGGGCATAAACACCCTTTTAGTCCCTCTCCCGGATTTGGATCTGACATTTTGATTTAGCGGTTTCACCTCTAACATATTATTAGTTGGTCCAATTAGAAAGTTCTATTCGAATTTCTAAATTACATTAAAATTGTTAAAGATGAAAAGTTATAATTTAGATGACATTTATAGTTATGTACTTAAATTGCGCTAAATATTTATATTGTACCATATATTTTGTAAAGAAAAAAAAATTGTCTAAATATTCTTAAATGAAATAGAATAGGATCAAATGTGCTAATTGCAATAAGTTATAAATCAAATGTATTGAATTATAATATATTAAGGTGAAACGGTCAAATTAAAAGGTCAAAAGATAAAATAAAAATTGGTGTATTATTTATGGATAATCTTTTGTATAAGTTTAAGTGCTCGTGTTATATGTCCAATAATACCCAAACTTTGTATCATAATTAACATTAAAATTAGATTGTCTTTGTCAAAAACTTCAAAATCAGATTCAGAATACTACGAAATCATAATCGTAATAATTCTATTTATATTGTCTAATTTTCTGGAAAATCAAAAATAATTTTCATAAATAAAACTTGCTAAAATATGCAAAAACATGTAAAATATAACAATACATAAAATTCTTATAACTCTTTTTTTTCATAATTAATATTATATATATACAGTGATTATGTTATATTGTTATAAGTAATATAAAATGTAAATAATAAATTAATTTTTATAAACTATGGTTATATACATATATATACATATATATGTATATATATATATATATATATATATTGAATGACAAGGGTTTCAAGTGGTTAATAAAAGAAATGGTTAATAACTACCCTTGTTTGGTTGCGTTGAATCATGTTTTAATGATAACAAATTATTAGAAAGTTGACAAATTAAAAAAAAAAAAAGATAAATATATTTACTCTAATATTAGTATAATTATTTTGTAATTAATTATTGAGTAAATTATGTTTTAAGAAGATGAAGCTACAAAAAGGAGTTTATTAAGTCTTGCTAAATGAAGACTACAGGAGATTAAAAGCTTGTTCTATAACCATGCTCATTAATGATCAAAAGGCAAAAATTGCTTTATGAGCTAAGAGACTTTGGTTCATGAGTTCAATGCTCTCCAACGGCTTTATTTGGTTTAGAAGGTGAAAATTGCTTTAAGAGCTACATGCCTTACTTATCACATAAGCTCAAAGTTCTCCAACGTCTATATCTTCATCAAGAGGTGAATACAACAACTATATCTTGCTTATAAGCTAGATATAAAGACCGTAATATGTTCAAAACCTTGATGCAACGTCAAAATCATCGTATTGAAGAGCTTTTAACACCTATAAAAGCAAAAAAAAAAAATGAAATAAACAAGTGGAAGACTTATTTCTAATCACACACATACAAGTTATTTTGTTCAAGTCTTTCAAGGAGAAAATAAAGAGAGAAAGCTTCATTTTTGTTCATTCATTCAACTATTCATATTAAAGGGAATTGCATTTTCACACAAGGTTGTGTGAAGGGGGTTTCTTTGTTGATAGTGTAATCAACAAAGATTGTAAAAGTTTGGTTGTTAAACTTTGAAAAACAACAAATTGTAAAGTTTGATGCTTGAGCTTTGAAAAAGCATCAGAAGAATTTTGTTACTTAAGCTCCGAAAAAGTAATGGTATATGTTTAATACTTAGCCTGCAAAAGTATTGAGTTTGTTACTTGAACTCGGAAAAAGTAACTCAGGCTTGTTGCTTGCCGGTAAAAGAAACACTAGTGGAAAATCTCAAGTGGTTAGCTTGGGGACTGGACATAGACCGGTTGGATCAAACCAATATAAATCTCGGTGTCTTCAATTCTCTATCCCTGTGCTCTTTATATTGATTGCTATTTACATTTCTGCAATTTAAATTAATAGATTATTATTTGAAGACATTTTTATACTAGTACTAGTCAAGCAAATTAATATTCACAAGTTTTACTGTTTTATCAATTCCGCAACTTTTGTAAAACTTGTGTTTGTTAAAAGAAAATTGTTTTTCATCGAAAAGATTTTTTTAAAAAAAATTTTGCAAAAATTTTTATACGGTATACAGTATTATTCACCCCCTCTAGTACTGTAGCTAGCCTATTTGGGACTGTCAGGTTGGATGGTTACTAAAAAGGTAAGGATTCATTAAAGGTTAATAATCCACCAATTTCCTTTAAATTTTAACCTCCCAAATTGGAAGGTTTGGAAGAGTAAAGGTCATTTCCTTACCATTTCTACCAAAACACTTTCTTTCCCTTCCTTTAATAGCTCTTCCTTCACACCAACCTAGCAAACTCCTTTATCATCTTTTCAAACATGTCAACATAATTAGATTTCCACCAATTTAAGCAAATCAATGAAGGAGATGTCTTAAGAGATTTGAAATAATCAATTGAGCTTTCATTCTCTAGCTTCATTGAAGGTATTTATTTTTCTTTCATTTAAGAGGGAGTTACTAAAGCAACTGACACCTGTTAATTAATAATAGAGATATACACATCCCTTCTTAAAATATGCATGCATTATACTCGTCGAAGCAAGAAAGTGAGAGCATCAAGATGAGCAGATAGGTTGGTCAAATGAAGAAGAATATGCTATTTATCCAACTATTCTATTAGCCTCGTCACCAGCTGCTAAAAGAATTGACATAGCTTTTTTTACTAGTAAGGGATATAATAGAAATAGGAATATGCCCAAAATCTTATGCTAGTCTCTAAGTCCCTCCTTTTGCTTTCATTCTTAGTCAAGCCTCAGGGCGAGCGGTAGTCGGCCTAGCCCTCTTCTTGCTATTAAACAAATAATGTTATTTTTATATATAGATCTACCTTCCACTTATATTCTGTGTCTCCATGTTGTTTTCTACCTCTCAATCTAAGGTTAATGGATTTCGATTGGATTCTTTTATTTGTTTTATTGCAGCTCGATCCCATTAAAGTTAGGCTATTCAAATTTCATGTAATTTTTCACCATCTTTTATCTTATTTTTCTCCAACTGCAATTTTCTTCTTTTCTTTTGTTTTTTGTTTGTTATACTTTAGTTGTCTATATTTTCATAATCACATTAATTGTTTACTTTACATCTCAGTATAGAATAATTTTATTAGATTAGATTACTCAAGTAAATTTGCTTCTTGATTATATATTCCATTATAATCAATTATTTTATTATTATCATTCATGTTGATTTACTCTATCACCATTTTTTACATTATTTGTGTATTCCTTGCTTGATCTGAAGACTTTCAGCTGATGACCAATCACTTATGTTTTTTTAATTTTGTTTGTGCTTATATGTTTTGCTTGCAGTTTATGGACTTTGAAGAAAAATATGGTTTTAGTGCAATTAGGATTTCAATTACAAGTTATTAGTTTTATATGAAGTCATATACTTTGAGTTGTTAAAATTTATGAGATTAGTTTCCCCTCCATCAAAAGTAGCTAATTTGTAACTTATTTAAATGCTGAAAAATTTGTTACTAATTTTGAGATACCAGAAAATAGCTTGATAAGACCAAAAGATTGAAGATGTGAACTACTTAACTTGCCATAAATTGGAGACAGTCATGAAATTTACAGTCATTTTATAAAATTCAACCTTTGGCCGTTTTTAAATTAAGTGGTTTGAATCTGCTACCTTGGACTATGTTTTTTGTTTTTTAATTGAAATCTATGATGATTCACAGTGGCGAAAATAGAGAAATTTTTAGGGGGGCAGGCGTATTATTCTTAAAATATACTAATATAAAGTGTGAATATTACCATTTTTATACATTTTTTTAATAATAGAAATATAAAACAATTGAACTACTACAATTGCTATCTATGATAACATTTATACTATTTAATTAATACATCATGAAAATAAAAAACTAAATAAAAAAATAGAATAATGAATGAAATTGACAACAAATTGTTGTCTCTTCAACCAACAATGAAAGAATACATTTTAAAAAGATGCTACTTTTATTTATTTGAAGAAAAAGAGAGAAAAGTAGACAAAATAATAGTAAAAGAAAAGAAAAGAAAAAGATAAGGATGGGATGGGATGGGATGGGGTGGACATGGAGGTTGGAGAGGGGAATTAAGTTGTGTTGTTTTTTATTTTTTTTTCCAAAACGACTGTGTTTCCTTCTATTATTCTTTTAGTTGTAAAGGTAATATATATAAAGAGAGAGTTCTTCTTCAACCCTCCCTTTATCAAATCCTTATGCAACAGCAACCAATCCCCGGACCCTCCCTTAGTTTTGTCCCCGGTGGTTCAGTAAATATATAACTTCCCTATTTCCAATAAATGGTTTCTAATTTTGTTGATCTTGAAATTATGATTATTTTAATGGAGATCAAGGTGTGTTGTTCTATTATTAATATTTTCTTTTTTCACTCTGTATTTTGACATGTACTACAAAAGATTCTTATTAAGCTTATATTATGTCTATATTTATATGTTTAATAAAATAAAGAAAACAAATCTCAAAAGTTTTTGTTGGGTTTATGGACTCGATCTGCCCGTATCAGTCAGGCCCAGTATTGAAACTAATAAATTGAGGCTTATAAGTTGAGAAGCTAATAAATTGTGGCTTATAAGTTGAGAAGCTAATAAACTGTGAGTAGCTTATGAGCTTAGTAGCTTATGAGTTGAGAATAGCTTATTAGTTAAGATTATATATATATAATATCAAAGTGTTGATATCAATCAAGAAGAATCAGAAGAAGAAAAAAATTGATCTTCTTCCTTTCTCTCTCTCTCTCCATCTCTATCGCTTTGATTCATGGAGTTGGTGTGGGTTTTCCGTTGACCAATAATATACAATCGGCTCGTATATCTTTTCGTTACGTTCATTCCTGTGGATTCTGCACTACAAGAGGTAACCCGTTTCCACAACCCGGATATATTTGTGAATGTATCCATCATGGGTATCAGAGCTTGATTTTGCGTATTCTGTGGATTTCAAGCTTGATTTATACATAAATGATGTATATTGATGGAGAAAATTTATTTTTTGGTGAAAAATAATTTTTTGATGGTGGAAAATTATTTGTTGTGGAAAATAATTTTTGTTGGTAGAAAATATTTTTGGTGGAAAATAATTTTTTGGGTGGTTGTATTATGGTGATTTTTGTGAAAATCGGTCAATTTTTGTGAAAATCGGAACATTTTGGTGGAAATACATGTTTTTCCATTTTTTCCGGTGAAAACACAAGGTTTTCCATTTTTTCCTGCGAAAAAACATGGTTTTCCGATTTATATTTCCGGTTTTCCAATCGGAAACAAGTTTCAGTCTCACCAGTGGGAGTTTGAGAGTCAAACTCATAGTTTCAGTTGTCAAATGGACAAACCGACACCACTACCGTGACAAAAGACCCCAAAAAACATATGACGGATGGTCTCGTGACTTGGAAAAGCTAGGAAGGCGGTGCGTGGCGTGCACGCACCACCTACGGAGGTTATGCGCTAACGCGGAGGCGCTGACACGGGATGCCACACGACGCGTGCGGATTGGTCCCCATAAGACACGTGGCGACTATCGGTCCAATTCGTGTGCGCCACGTGGTGCGCCTACGCCAAGCGCGCCAACACGTTCAGTGGCACGTGCGACGTCCTCCTAGCAAGTTTCAGTCTCCGTTTTCCAGCAGATTGGGTTTCTACGATTTTTTTGATTTTTTGGTGAATTTTATTTAATTTTTTGGTGACCAGAAAATAATATTTTGTATTTTTCAATATTTGAGAATTATATAAAAATTATTTTCTGTTTGTGAAAAATTCCAGAAAATTAATAAAATTTTTAGAAAATCCAGAAAAATCAGTAGGGTAATTTTTATGTGACTTGAATATATTGAGATGTGTTTCAATTATTAAAGAGAATGTATAAGTACATTAATCTTTATTTTGTTTATTGTAAATGTGTTACAATAATGATTCGAGTTATATAAATTACCTGATGTCCTAAGGGATATCAAAATCGTAAAATAAGCCAGGTTGTACGGTGAGATGATAATAAGGAAATTGTTCCTTACATTATCATATTGCAAGAGTGCATTTGAGTAAGAGACATGTGTAGAGGTTTTTGGGAGTAATGTCATAAGGATATTTTCGGTCTAAAATTTATTTTAGAGAATTAGTTTCTCTGTTTGAACTATATGAGATTATTTAAATTAATAATTATAGAAAATGAATTTGTTTTATTTTTCTATAATTGATTATTGGTTAATTATTATTTATTTATATTGGTGAAATAAATATTTGAGGATGTTTGTTTGGTTTTATTGTTTTGGGTAATAATAAAATTAAATCAACATAAATAATAATAGTTTTTCTCATGAAAGAGTTATGAGATTAAAACCATTAATCGAGTTCATTACGCATATATATATTTTATTAGTGAGGTTGAATATTAGAACTTAGAGGGTAATTAGAGCCTTTATGGTCTCTTTTTCGAATTGAATTCTAATGTAAGACTTTGCTAATAAGATATTGGTTGTGTATTGAACATTTGTGTATTGTTTTAACTTCTAATAAGTCATGCTACTACATGTGTTGTAGATCGAGTATACAAAATGGCATCTATTCGCAAATCGATTGTGGCCGATTTGAATAAAGATCTCAGATTGAACGAAGACAATTATGAGATCTGGAGTATGAGGATCCAATATGTACTAGAGGATCAAGATCTTCTAGATTCTCTGGTGAAAATTATGACCGAACCCGAAGAAGGGAATACTACTCAACATAGACGGGACAAAGAAGCTTTTGAAGCTTGGAAAAGAGAAATTCCACTGCCTTTCTCATCCTGTTGAGTGCAACGGATGACGACATTGCTAAGCAGTTTTGTAAGTTTGAGAACGTGAGCGGTCTATGGAAAGCTCTAAAAGAAAAGTTCGGAGGTATGTCTTTGACAAAACTTCATTCCCTGACGATTAAGCTCGACACTTACAAGAAACCTCCTGATTATACAATGAAAAGAAATTTAAGAGAAATGTCTAATATGATCAATGAGCTTTGCAATGCAGGTCATAAGTTGACAAAAGAGCAAAAAGTTTAGGTTGTTATTCACTCTTTGCCCAACAGTTGGGAGCATATGAAGATGCACCTAACTTATACCGAAAGTATTAAGACTTTCAATGATGCAGCTCGCAACCTTAAGTTGGAGGAGGATCGCCTAGCATCGATTAAGGTCAATGCTAAGGCCAACTATGCATCTGTTGGAAATAGTTCTGGCAAGAAGCGTAAGCGCTTTTATGGAAAAGGCAAAGAGCAGGCTAGTGAGCCGAAGAAAGCTGAAAAGAAAGGGAAAAATAAAAACAAGAATAGAAAAGTGAACATTTCAAGAGTGAAATGCTTCAATTGCCAGGAAAAGGGGCATTATGCCAAAGACTGCAAGTCTGAGGCTAAGTTACATATTAAAAACTCATATGTGAGTAAATTATATGTATCTAGTATGGTTAATCTAACTGAATATGATCCTATGTGGATTGTTGATTTAGGTGCAACGGACCATGTGACAAGGGACCGAGGTTCCTTCATTGAGTTTTATCGAATCCCATAAGGATCAAAGTGGATCTATGTTGGAAATAACTCGAGAGTTAAAGTCCAAGGGATTGGCACATGTAAATTAATTCTGACAGGTGGTCAGACCCTTCTCCTGCATGATGTTTTATTTGCTCCCGAAATTCGGTGGAATTTAATTTCTGTTTCAGCTCTATTGAATATGGGATTCAATTTGTTTTTGGATAATAACAGTTTCCGTTTATGTTTAACTGAAACCTTTTATGGTTCGAGACATATTTCAAATGGTTTGCTTATTTTGGATATTGATCCAATAAATAATGCATTTTTCTTACAATCCGCTTCTACTTTTATACGCGATAGAGGTAGTGAAGATGTAATATGGCATGCCAGGTTAAACCATATTGGCCAAGACTGAATGAGTCGGTTAGCCAAATTAGGTTTATTAGGCAATTTAACTAAGGTTGAATTACCTCCCTGTGAATCATGTCTTAAAGGAAAAATGTGTAAGAAACCATTTGGAAAGGCAACTAGGGCAAAGTTCCCTTTACAATTAATCCATTCTGACGTATGTGATCCAATGAACGTGAGGGCAGGGCATGGGGCTTATTATTTCATCATTTTTATTGATGACTATACTAGGAATGGTCATATTTATTTGATGTCTGACAAATCTAAAGCTTTAAATTGCTTTAAGAGGTTTATGAAACTTGTTGAGAATCGAGTAAATGTCAAAATCAAAGCTTTAAGAACTGACCGTGTTCGGGAATATCTATCGGATGAATTCAAAGTTTTGTGTGATGAAAAAGGAATTGTGCATCAGTTGTCGATTCCTTACACTATGCAACAAAATGGTGTTGTCGAGAGGAGAAATAGAACTCTTCTTGATATGGTGAGATCTATGATGGCTGCAGCAAATTTGCCAGTCTCCTATTGGGGAGATGCATTGTTTACAGCTGTATACGTTCTCAACTGAGTGCCCTCTAAATCTGTCACATCCACTCCTTATGAGCCGTGGATAGGTTGAAAACCCGACTTAAGTAACCTCAAACTGTGGGGTTTCACTATTTTTGCCCATGATACCTCGAGTAATTTGGGAAACTAGGCTCAAGAGGCAAAAAGTGCATCTTTATAAGGTATCCAGATGTAGCAAATGGATGTGTCTTAGTGGGTGAAACAGAAGACGACAAAGTGACAGAGTTTGAATCACGTAACGTAATTTTCTTAAAGAATAAGTTCCCTAAGATAGGCGAGGTGGACCATGATTTACCACTTTACGAGGAATTGGAAACTAACGGATCTTTCCATTCGAGTAGGAGAAATTTTAAGGAAAATGAATATGTTCATGAACCTCAAAACATTACGAATGATCAAGATCAAGGTCTAGATGAAACTCTAATTCCTAGTGAGCATGTGGATCTAGACTTCAGTGGGAGTATGGAACATGGTCCAAGTGGGAGCATACCGAATTATGATGAATATATGAGACATGTTTATCAGGATTCAGTACCGTGAAAATCTAAAAGACAAAAAGTCGAACACCAATAATTTAGTATCAAAAGCACAACTCTTTTAATCGGCCCACAAGATGATGATAAGCCTACAAATTACAATGAAGCTTTCTCATGCCCCACAAGAAATGAATGGATTAAGGCTATGGAAAAAGAAATGGCTTCCATGAGATGTAACAAAGTTTGGGAACTTGTTGATCTGCCAAACGGAAGAAAAGCTATTAGGAACAAGTGGGTTCTCAAGATCAAGCGTAAGGTTGATGGCAGTATCGAAAGATACAAGGCCCGCTGTGAGCGGACGACGTTTTTACGGAACACACTGTGAAGCGGGAACCGGGGATTTGAAAACGGGTCTTTAATCCTTCTTAGGAAAACCTTTCATTTTATTGGAAAAACCCTTTTGTAGAAAACTTAATTGCAAGTGTGAATTTTGGAAAAATAGGTTTTTAGAAAATCCCAATTTGAACTTAAAGATCTCGAAACCTAAATTTCAAAATTAGATACAGAGTCGCCACCCGGATCAGCTCATCCGGAAAATTCCGGTACAGCTCCCTACCAAGTGTAGACGTGGTACCTAATTCAGAGATTCAGGGTTAGGGCAACAAACCTACTAATCCTCACTTATTTTCAATTATTATTTCATAATGTAATGTTGCATTTACTTAATTCTACTCATTTTATCTTCTTTTAATTATTAATCGATGCTCATGCAAATGACATAAATATAAATATGAAAGTAAAGTGCGGAAAAATAAAAGTGCGGGAAAGTAAATCAGAGACCAAATTATACAACCCAAGAAAAAGAAAACTCTCATCCTCACCATTTACAACCGCCTACTATACACGATAATCTAAGAAATTACAATCGCCTAGATACATGATTTAATCTATAAAATACATTCAAAAATAAAAATAAAGTAAAAATAAAAGCTGCATCCAAATACAGTTAGCATAAGTAAATAAATCACACCAAGGACTCATACAGGACAGAATAGGGATTTATAGGAGCGGGGACATGCATTTAAGGGGGTAACTGGGTCGACCGGACCGGTTGGATCGGTTAGACCTGGAAAACGGTTTTTTGAAATGCCATGTAGGTTTTGTGGGTGAAAAACCAATTTTGAAAATGGTTTGGCTCATTTACATGCATTTTTCCAACTTTAGTGGGCTGGATATCCCAGGACCCGGGGGTCCCGTTCGTGTGTGGGCCTAAATTAACATTCATCTAAGGTCCAAAAAAAATGTAAACACATCAAAATTCACTTTTGAATAGGAAAAGGGTACAAAATTACAAGTTTGGGGCCCAAAAGGGTGAAACTGTAATTCTGCCCCCTAAACTACAGTCGAGCGACTGTAGGGCATTACAGTTGCGCGGCTGTAACTGGCCAGGCGGTTGTAACACCTACAGTCGAGCGACTGTAGTGCTCCAGAATCGATTCCAATGTTCTTTTCTCATTTTTTGAAAACAGTTTTGCAAATTTAATGATTTCGGGGGATCCGGGATTTCTGGAATATACTAAAATCAACAAAACGGATTCAAAATGGATCGAATCAAATCCGGAAATTCCTAATCTCTCACAATCATCAAACTTTAAATTACATCCATCAATCAAAAATCAGAAACTAGGAATCTAAGCACATAGGGATGTAATTGGGCTGATAATAAACATAAAAAACACATTTAATCTAAAAGTGGAAGCGTTATCGACCGATTTTGGGGCATTCGGAGCTTCTGCCCCAGAGATTACAGTCGAGTGACTATAATCAGAAGATTACAGTCGCGCGACTATAGGTCACAGTCACGCGACTGTAGGTCACAGTCACGCGGCTGTAGGTTACAACCGGGCGACTGTGATCTTAAGCAAGGCGGTTGTAATAAAAAATCGCTTTCGAAATCGTAAAAAAAACGAAAAAAACATCAATAAACAACACCCAAAATGAACAAAAGTGGATTTTTAAGGCCTCTCAGTATGTTACCTGGTCTGTATTCTAGTGTTTGGATCACCAGAGATGGATTCGGGTGCCGGAAAGTGTCTTGTAGTCAGGAACAACCCAAAAACAATGCGTGATCAACGAAGCCTGAACAGAACCCCGAGAGAGATTGAGTGAGTAGTGATGATTTGAAAACACCCTACAACTATTTTTGTGTGTTTTGTTAAAATTGTTTTTGTTATTTTCATATCAAAACCCTTTTATTTTTTTCCTAAGAACCCTAGAAAAAGTCCCTCAAATCTATGTTATTGTGTGTTTCTTGTGTTTTTCTCTCCAAAACTCTTTTTTCTTCTGCCTCTTTTTCGTTCTACTTACCCTAATCCTGAATACCAGGTTTTATATCTCCCGTTTTGGTTAAAAATCAGAATTAAATGCTGGTTTTTGGTAAAAAAGGAAGTCTGGTTATTACAGCCGCGCGATTGTACTACAATCGCGCGGCTGTAGGTACTACAGTTGAGCGATTGTAGTGACTTGATTAGCCTATCTTGTTTAGGAAAACCGAATTAAATGCTAATTTGGGCTGAAAAAAGAAAATCTGAAGATTATAGTCGGTCGACTGTAGTGGCTACAGTCGCGAGGCTGTAGGCACTACAGTCGGGCGACTGTAGTGACTAGATTAGCCTATCTACTTATTTTTTCATTTTTTTCTTCGATTTTCTTAAATACTCATTGGAATTCCTTCGGGGCTCCGTACCAAAACTTGTCACACACACTTGGGTCATCCGGGACATTTCCGACATTATTCCGATCGGTCCGAATCCTCCTCATGCTAACCCGTGAAAAAGGCAACAATGACTTTCGTCACAGAGGTCGGGAAAAAACCCGTGCTGACACCCGCCTAGTTGCTAATGGCTATACACAATAGGAAGGGATAGATTATGAGAAAACTTTCTTACCTGTTGTGAGGTTCACGTCCATTAGATTAATCCTAGCAATTGTTGCAAGTGTGGACCTAGAGCTACATCAAATGGATGTTAAGGCTATTTTTCTCAATGGAGAATTGGATGAAGAAATCTACATGGATCAACCTATAGGTTTCATCGTAAAAGGCAGCGAACAAAAGGTTTGCAAATTAAAAAGATCAATTTATGGCCTTAAACAGTCTTCTAGACAATGGTACCTTCGATTTCATAATGTGATGACATCGAATGGCTTCAAGGTGATTGAAGAAGACCATTGTGTTTATAAGAAAATCTCTGGAAGTAGGTTTGTGATTATGTTATAACATTCTGATTGCAGGAAATGATATGGAATATGTGAATCAAATCAAAGCTTGGTTAACCTCAAGTTTTGAGATGAAAGATATGGGTGAAGTTGCTTTTATCCTTGGAATTAAGATTTCAAGGGATCGTTCAAAGAAATTGTTAGCATTGTCTTAAGAGACATATATTAACAAGGTTCTTAAACGTTTCAATATGAGCAACTGTAAACCCGCAGATAGTCCAATGTCTAAGGGAGTGACCCTTAGTACTGATATGTGTCCTAAAACATAAATAGAAATGGATCGGATGAAAAATGTTCTTTATGCGAGTGCTATGGGCAGCCTCATGTATGCCATGATATGTGCTAGATGCGATATCTGTCATGCAGTTGGCATAGTAAGTAGATATCAGTTTAATCCTGGACAAGCACATTGGACAGTGGTAAAAAGGATACTGAGGTATCTCAAAGCCACTGTGGATTACTCTATGTGTTATCAAGGCAAGGATTTGCAATTGAGAGGATACAAATATGTAGATTGGGGAAGAGATGTGGATGAGAGGAAATCCACTTCTGGTTTTATTTTCTTGCTTAGTAATGGTGTAGTATCATGGAGCAGTAAGAAACAAACCTGTATTGCCCTATCCACGATGGAAGCAGAGTATGTGTCATACTCGTCCACAATTCAAGAGGGAGTATGGTTAAATAGGTTTATAAACCATTTATGTATTACTTCCTCAAATGCTCCAATGGTGATAAACACTGATAGTCAATCTACTATTATGTTTGCTAAGGATCAGAGGTTCCATAGCAAGTCAAAGCACATAGAGATTAAGTATCACTTTGTTAGGGACGTAATAGCACACAAAGAAGTTAATTTGAAATATTTATCGACTCATGACATGGTAGCAGATCCATTAACTAAACCTGTCACGAGAGATGTTTTTGTGAAACATGTAAGATCCCATGGTTTGCGTAGGATCTGAATTACATATTTCTGTATGTTTGAGAACATATTATTCAATAAAGTTTGAATTGTAATACACGAGTGCAAATATTAATTTGTTAATATTTGTTGTTATATTTTGAGATGCATGTCACACAAAAAAGTAGCTCACTCACACGAGTGTTTACCCTTATTTTGTCATTTGTTGACAAATGTAAAGGATGAGGCTGTTTTTGAACAAATGAGAGCTTGTTCAATAATAGAAGCTATTTCATTAAATTATGGAAAATAGTTTTTATTAAAGTGTGAAATTCATATACATGCAAGCAAGTATATAAGAGATTATATGTAATCTAAGAGGCTTGTTGTAAGCAACAAGAGCCTGTTCTGTCTTTGTAGCCGGAAGTACTCTATAAATGGACTAAGGTTGGATATTTTGGCATGTCTGACCGATGCTTTCGTATGATATTGATACAGACATGAACTTCTTTCAAGAGAAAAGAAGAGAACATCATAACACATGTTTTCATACCATATGTGCTTAGCGACCTTGAGATGGAAAAGTAGTGATCTCAACTTTCCCTAGTGTGAGACTCTAGCAATGAAACAGAGGTTTTGTTGAGATAACTATCCTTAAGACCCTAACTTATTCTGGAAGTATAGTCTAATGTGGCTGGTTTGGAAGGAGACTTTGGAGGGGTTAAGTATGATCCGACCTTGGATAAACCCGACTGGACAAGCGAGTTAGATTATGAAGGAAAGAACAAAGTAAAAAGGGAAGATCACCATGTGTTCACATCTTGAGTTTCTATACATTACAACCCGGGTAGCATGTGTGAATATCTGTAATGATAGAAAATTGTAGAGATCAAGAGAATTACAATGGATGTGATGTGGGATCTACGATAAGGCATACAGTGTTATGACATTTTCATCGAGCTGCTATATATCTCCAACAAGTGTATAGCATTAAAGCTCTCAAGGTATGCCGGTCGTACAAACTATTTGTGAGTATGAAAGAGATGATGTATTGGATCTGTTCTGGACGTGCGAGTGGGAGATGTTGGGTTTATGGACCTGATTCGTCCGTATCATTCAGACCCAATATTGAAACTAAAAAGCTGAGGCTTATAAGTTGAGAAGCTAATAAGCTGTGAGTAGCTTATGAGCTGAGTAGCTTATGAGTTGATAATAGCTTATTAGTTGAGATTTTATATATATATATATATATATATATATATATATATATATATATATATATATATATATATATATATATATGATATCAAAGTGTTGATATCAATCAAGAAGAAGAAAAAAATTGATCTTCTTCCTTTCTCTCTCTCTCTCCATCTCTGTTGCTTTGGTTCGTGGATTACACGGATTCTTCCCAAATATGTCGGTGTGGGTTTCCCATTGACCAGTAATACGCAACCGGCTCGTAGATCTTTCCACTGCGTTCATTCCTGTGGATTCTGCGCTACAAAAGGTAACTCGTTTCCACAACCCGAATATATTTGTGAATGTATCCTTCAGTTTTCAAAATGTGTGACTGAAATTTTTTGTTTGCAAACAAGTGATCTCTTCTTATACTCCTTTTTTTATTATTATTATATTATATATTTGATCTCAAAATCAAAGTTACTTAAAAAAGCTTATTTTCTCCTTGTGTTGCTTTGAAAATGAATATAATTCAAAGAAAAATTTTTTAAGATAAACAATAATATTAAATAATAAAACTTATAAAATCTCATTTTCGACCACACAATTTTCTTTCATTTAGCTTTCTTCATCATCTCAAACATTTATGTTACAATTTCACCTTGATGAAGATATCATATATTGTGATAGTATTTTTAGGGATTTCTGTTTTTCCTTTTTACATGCCAATATTGAAAAAATCAATGTGGTGTTTTTTGTCTTAAATTCTTACTATTAGTTATCAACAGAAATCTCTAAAGCGCGTAACTTAGCTTACAAAGAGAATGATAAAATGAATCCAAATTTTCTTGTTGGAGACTTATTATCCAAAATTAAAATTAATTACTTTATTTATAATTAATCTCTAAAGCGCGTAACTTAGCTTACAAAGAGAATGATAAAATGAATCCAAATTTTCTTGTTGGAGACTTATTATCCAAAATTAAAATTAATTACTTTATCTTGCCACGTAAACGAGATTCGCAAATCCCATATGACTTTAAGCCAAATGAGCCTAGAATTCCAACTTGGTGGAGTTTAGCTATGCATTTCTCATTTATATGCCCTAGATGACAGTGTCAAAAGTAAACATGGTTTAACTCATTAGGTTAGCCTATTAGTTTTTATGTTATAAAAAAGATTAGTTTCAGCTAGGTCCAGGATATATAAACCATTATTCAATAGCCTATGGCTATAAAATAAATTCTCATGATGAATACACATTTTGGTGAAAATAAAATTTAGGAAAAATAATGGTTAGCAGCAGCAGTTGCGGCCGGCAGTAAGCAAATCGCAATTTGCGATTTGTGATATGCTTGCTGCCCATCTTTTTAATTTTTTTTAATAATAGAAAATAAAATTTGGGGAAAAATAAAATTAATAAAATTAAAAACCCCAAATCAAAACTAGGGTTCAAAAAAAATTTGAAAAACCAATTTTCAAATAAAATCAACCTAGATAATGAATCCTAATTCAAAATCATCTAAAATCAAGAACGGACCAGCTCTGATGCAACTGTTGGGGTTTTCCCAGTATAAATAAAAAAAAATTTCAGCGGAAGCATAATAAGATTTATACTAAACTCGGACCCAAGAATGATCCATTTAGAATATAGATGATCAACCAAGACTGACTCAACCAAAAAGAGGATCTAAATCATAGCCATGCCATCTCCACAAAAAGATTGATTATTAGTTCTTGCGTTTGTGCAAAAAACCTCCACGTTCATGCTCACAAACACCTCAAGAACATGTCGGTGTGCTAGCACGGGTCGAAAGAACAGTCTTACTAACTCGCCTTCCTTAGTCGAGAATCCCCCCACCAAAAAGGAGAGAGAGAGAGAGAGAGAGAGAGAGAGAGAGAGAGAGAGAGAGAGAGAGAGAGAGAGAGAGTTTTATGATAAGATTAGGATATTAGAACTAATTAGGTTTTGGTTTTATTTCTTCCTTATTTCTTTTACTCCCTTTTAGTTATATTTCCCTAAAAGAAAATAACTAGATGGAAATAAAAGAAACTAAATAAGAAATAAAATAAACCTTATCATTATCATTATCATTATCATTAATATTAATATTAATATTATTATTATTATTATTATTATTATTTCATGATTTAAATAAATACACCAAATATTTATTTAACATCCCATCTAATAATTAATTTAATTATACTATATAATTAAACTAATTAATTCTCTAAGGGTTTATTTGACCAGGCCTTAACCATAAGGCCCATAAGCCCAAATGCTCTAAATAAATATGTATCCAATACATATTATAACCAGTCCATGACAAATGTGCTTAGATGCTTTATGCGTGCGATCCTGTGGGTCTATTTTATGTTGGCAGTGGGGCCAATAACCTACTAAGCCTATAAGCTAGAGGTGGGTTCTAGCAAACCGTTATACTTACCCAAATAAGATAGAAACATTAATCTCAATGGAGAAGATTCTCATGTAGTAAACTTACATATTATGTGTCAAGCGATATCGATGTCTTGCAAGAGGCATGGTGAAGTCACCTTTTGTACTGCAAGGACATTCATTGATACCGAGTAGACTGAAGCTCACAAATAACTAATCACCCAGTGATTACCTTATTTGGGTGTGGCCACACTCTTATCAGTTCTACTCATCAAGAGGCCAGTGATATCAGCCTCAATTAAGAGAGGCAAATCCCTTCACATTACTCGCATTTCTAGCATGTTCACTGGTATACACAACTGTGCCCATACTTGACACCCTATTATGGGTCCATTAGGCGCAAGTCATAGTATACGAGCTACCACCTAGGTCTATAGCGATATCAGGTCAAAGGATTAAACATGAGTACTACTTAGAGCCACCTATGACATAAGTGTTGGGGATTTAATCGCACAAAACAAAACGCAGCGGAAATAAAAGGATTAATCCCCACCAAGGACCCATGTACATTGCATTGAATTGGAAGGAGGGTTAAAGAATTACCTCTTAATTTTTGCAGGATTGGATACAGGAACCAAAGCAGATTCCCTCTACAGTTGATCCACACCGTGCAATTGACTCACCGCGTGCTAGCGCCGGGATCGTAGAACAGTTCTTCGAATGAGAAGGTGAAAAATTGATATTTTTCATTCTTGGCCAAAGCAAATTTCGGCTATTTGATGGAGATGGGGCTCTGTATCACGTCCAACAACTTTTTGTTTCTAGGGTTTTTTTCTTTTATTATTAACTTATAATTGTAATTAAATACTATATTTAATTATAATTATAAATTAGCCCCCATAAGTTTTATTAATTCTCAATTAATATTAAACTTAGTCAATTCTCCATCATATACACATATGTATGTAAAATTAATTATATCTCCATATAATATAATTAGCATACTTTATGCTATATTAATCTTATTAATATTTACATACATACATACATATATATATATACACATATACGTAAATGTATATTATAATTAATTATATCACCATATAATATAATTATAATGTACATACTTTATGCCATAAATATATTAATCTTATTAATATGTTCATGTGTATATACATATACATGTAAATATATATCTTTATATATATTTAATTTCTCATCAATAATAAATCATTATCTCATAATGATTTATCCCCGAATTAAGTGAATCTCATTTTGCTCTTTGTGTGTGACCCCGTAGGATCATATAAATTGGCAATGAGGAAATTACCATAATGCCCTCATAAGTCATAAGCGGACTCTAGCAAGCCATTATGACTACCCAATTCATATGATTGGTATAATCCAATAAACCTACTTATAGAATGTGTCATATTCCCTTTTGTCTCTTGATATCATGATTAATTATAAGACATGGTACACTTGTCAATCTTATATAAATTAATCATATGCTTTCTCGATCTCAAAGCGGACTGTTTAAACAAATCAATTGATACTCTTATCAATTATTTGAGCACGGCCATGCATATAACAGTCTCACTTATCGAGGGGCCCAGTGATATCGCTCTCTTGATAGAGAGGGACAAAATCCCATATCTGTCACTCACATCCCAAAGCATGAGTCATATTGTACCCAATCACAGCCTTTATAACTACTCTGTTACAAGCAGCGTTTGACTGCGTCAAAACACAACATGAGTTCATCCCGGAATCAATGGTGACCTCAGGTCAAAGGAATCAGCTAATGACACTACTATAATCAAGATCAGTTGTGACACATGACCATGAACTTGATCTCATAGTGGGTCTCCAGTAACATGTTCTCTAACATATTACCCGTGAGTATAATCTGTATCTGTATACACTATATTCATCTTATGAATATCCATTATCACTCACACTAGTCTTAGTTTGTTATTATTCCCATAATAACAATCGACTAGGGATATTTAGAATAACACGATTTATTCATGGATACTTATCATAAATGCTAACATACAAACATAAATGATAATATTAATCTACACTAGATTAATCTTAGAAGTCAAATTACATAATCCAATATTGGCCTTAGGGCACAATCTCCAACAATCTCCCACTTGCACTATGGCCAATCATACATGTATCTCATACCCATTGACCTACATGACTTTCATGTATTCACTCGTGCAGGAGTCTTTGTCAGTGAATTATTAATTTTACCTTCCGTTGTTACTTTACACATTTTCACTCTCTCTTTAGAGACAGCCTCTCTAAATTAGTGAAAAACGCCTAAGTATATGCTTGTGTCATACAAGGTTCTTACGCATTGAACTATTGTCCCTACAATAGTCTCACAGGATAAGCAATGCTTAGAACAAAAACATAAAATTTTTGATGAACTTCTTCATCCAAAATTTCTTTACATCACATGTAACTGTATACTTTGGCTGCTATTATAGATATTTAGCTATAACGTTTTATTTTGAACCTTTCAAAATCATAACTTCTCTTTTTAAGAGGATACTAGATCTCGACTGATATATTGCAACTAATTGCAATCAGTTGTATATGTGCAACTATTTACACAGTTAACATAAGCAAGCTTCTATTAAGTCTTTTATATTGAACGCTTTCAATGCTTTGACTTAAGCCAAAACATTCTTTTAGATCTATCTGTATAGATTCCAATTTCAAGAATACAGGCAGTCATGTTTATAACATTAACTGAAATTACTTTCTTAGCCAAGATTTTACTTCTTGCAAGGTAAGAATGTTATTTCCAACAAGCCATATGTCATCCACATATAGCATTAGGAATACCGATATGCTCCCACTGATCCTTTTGAAACACAAGATTCATCATCCTTTTGATAAAATCAAACCATTTGATTTCTTTATCAAAACTATGATTCCAACTATTTGATGCATGTTTCGATCCTTATGAGAATCTTTGAAAACTTGCATACGCTATTTGAATTCTTTGGATGCTCAAAACTTTGGGTTGTGTCACGTACACATCCTCAATCATGTTTTCACGTAAAAAATAGATTTTGATATCCATTTGCCATATTTTATAATCATATTATGGGGATATGGCAACAAGAACTCAATATGACTTGATCATGATTAATGACTAAAGAGGATTTCATCATAGTCCTACTATGAATTTGTTCGTATCCTTATAGTCACTAGTCGTGCTTTATAAGTTTGAAGATCACCGTCCATATCGGTTTTCAATTTGAAAACTCACTTGCAACCATTGCATATGCATCTTCTAAAAGACTTATCAAAGTCTATACTTTGATTGTCAGACATGGACTTATCTTCAACCTTTGTAGCATCAAGTCACATATTAGATTCAAAATCTAATATTGCTTCTTCATAAAAGAAGACTTACTTCATCTAGTAAAATTACATCATGATTTTGAGAAATCCATATCTCTCCTAATCATGTCGTATTCCACTAGACTTTCATTGGACTTGTGTAATTTCAACAATGACCATGAAACCATTTCCACGTTCCTCTTCAACGTTAAATGTCACTTTTGTGAATTACGAGTTTTGTAGGTGTACCTTACTCCCACTAACTCTACTAGAAATTAACTCCCTCTTCAAGGGGAAACCATTTCTAGCTACAACTATTTTGTATCCCAAAGAAACACAGGAGTAACAACTCCTACTTTCCTTTTGAGTAATCCACAATACGACATTTAAATTTAGGTGCCAACTTATTCGAAATAAGCTTTACAGCCCTAAACTTATTCAATGAAACAACTTGGGTCTCTTACCCAACCATATCTCTTATGTTGATTCATGAATTGTTTTAGACGGAACAATATACACAGCTGCTTTAATGGCATATTTTCGAGAAAACGATGATCAACTTGACTTCATCATAGATTGAACTATATCTGTATAGAGTTCGACTACTCCCTTTTCGACACAACATACTTTGTGGCGTACTTGGAGGAGTCAATTGTGAGACAGTCCCACAATCTCTAAGATGATTGTCAAAATCTTGACTCAAATATTCACCACTCGGATCATATCTAAGTGACTTTACTATCTTGTCAATATACTTCATACTCCTTTTACAAGCTTTTGAACACTTCAAAAGTTCCAAACTCGTGTTTCATTAGATACACTTATCTAGTGAAAAGTTCCATAAAATAATGAAGTATTAAAACCTCCTTTAGCAGTTGATTTATAATTCATATACATCCACATGTATAATGCTTAATAAAACGATTATTCTTTAACTACTTTTAGCAAAGAACCACTTTTGTCATCTTTTACAATAAACAACATTCGCATGATTCAAGATGATTCATAATCTCATGAATCCGAAAGTCCATTCTCATGGAGTTTCGTAATGCGACTTTGCTTATGTCTCCAAGACAACATTGCCAAAATAGGTTTAATCAAGCTATTTGATTCGATCCTTACAGTATTTATGTTACAGATGGGCTCCACATATAAAGACAATTATGTAAATCTACATTTCATAATCATGTCTTTATAAAATTTATAATTCACAATTATAAAATAAACAACATTTGTTTACTTAAGCCAACAAGCTCAATAGGCAACAAGAGTTCATAACTCACATGTAAAAGTTCATAACCTTTAACCAAAGTTCATTACTTTCATATAAAAGTTCATAACTTTTATGTAAAAGGTTCATAACTTTTAACTTGAAGTTCACAACTTTCATGTAAAAGTTCAAAACCTTCGAGTAACAACCTTTGCTTCTCTTGCCTATTCGCATTCTACCTTTCACCTTCATAAGGTTTCTATTCAAATTGTGATTCTTCATATTCTACTAATATGAGATTCACAACGATATCTAATACCTGTTTGATATAGAAACAAAAGTAGAATAGTTAATAAATACTTAAGGTGGCAGTCTTACTGCCTTTCATCTTCTTATAGTTCTCTAAACAAAGTTTGCTATTTCTATTCAAATGAACGATTCATTCTAGAAATGGCAACACCCTTCTTTTGGAGATCTCTCTATGCCAACAGCTTTTGCCTTTAAAGTACTTTCACAGAAACCCTTTCGGTATTTATACTTTTCGACCCTACTGTTATCCTTTTCCTTTTGAACCATAAGCACACAATTCGAGGCGGGCTTATCCTTTATGGATAACTTAACATTCTTTTGCATCTTATGCAACTAATTAACAATTTTCTCCATGTCATTCAAATGATAGTTCATCACCAATGACTATCAAATAATGAATTCAAGATCACATCTTAATGCCTTTTGGAGGCCAATGAGAAAATGTTGCCTCAAACACTTATCTTTTCTTGCTCACTAACTAATGGAACATTTCCATTTGTGATGTATCATATACCTCAAGTAAAACTTCCATGTGTGGAAGAATTGGTGGCAAGTGTGAGATAATAAATTTTAAACAGAGTCCCTTCGATGCTTCAAGTAAGCATCTTTTATACTCGTGTTACAATTGCTAGTGGTTCATTGGGCAAAAGGATTATTGAGAACATATGATTCCTTTTGATTTGAGAACAATTCTCAAAGTTCAATAACAATCGAGATCATGGTAATAGCAATCATAACTATAATAAAGCGTGTAAAGATTTTCATTAAAATGCTCCCACTTAAATTATAAAACCCTTTAAAATATTTAAGTGGGTGAAGATCCAAAATCCATACTTAACCATAGCATTGCTTTGGCATGTCCCTATGATTAAATATAATTTCGGTAGGCAAAGACTCAAAATCATGCTTTAAACCATTTAAACATATTTTGGATGTGCACTTCTTTGCCAATTGCATCATTATGCAACTCTTCTAATTCATGAGATGTATGATATCATATATCATATTTAATTGTATGTTACTCATCTCATCTTTGCCTCGGGCTCAAACACCGTTTTGATTAACCCTTTGTTAAACCAATTACAACACAATGAGAATCACCATTTCTCATATTATCACTTCGCTAAGGTCACAACATGCGTACCCGCTTTGGCGTGGCTACCATGATGCGAACATAGTACTTGACTAGTGTTATACGTAATTGGGTGGCAAATATAAACTTCATAAGTTTATTTAGGGTTTGTAAAATCCTGTGATTAAATTGTATCTTATACAATTAACATGGCATTAATATTAATCAACGTTTGTTAATATTAACTAAGCATGGCATCTTATGTCATCCATATGTCTAGCATGCATATTGAATATTTAGCATGGCATCACATGGCATTTAAATGTATCAAAACATGCATTTACATATATATATATATATTAACATTTGCATCACATGCAAATGAATTTCTAACATGCATCTATATAAATTAACATGGAATCTCATGGCATAAAATAAATATAGCATGCATCAGACTCAAAACCGTGTTATGGTATGGTTTTATCTACATTGATTTTCATAGGCCAATATGAAAATCAACAAGGCCATTTCCTAGGTGGTTGTAACCATCGCATGGTCACAGCTCTCCCGTACCCCTTGGATCCGTCCTCACGTCTTTGTTCCTTGGCACCATCTCATGGATTTACATATTTTACAAAATTGCAACCTATACAATTTTTTTAGTAAAATAAAATTTACATATTATAAATTGCATCCTATACAATTTATCTAGTAAAATTAAAATTAAAATTTACATAAATACAAACGACTCGCAGGTCGTATTTATATAAAACCATAATAAATAAAATAAAGCATCCACGGGGTCCAAAACCATACCATAACACCATGCATAAAATTATCAACAATAATTTTATATCTAAAATTATTTAGGGTTCAAAGTGGTAAAATACAATCACATTGTATTTAGAATTAATTAATTTGGAAAAATTCGTAAATATGCAGAAACAATTTTCCACACTTAAAACGAAAAAGGGGTAAAACTGTCGGACAGCATGCTCGTCGGGCCTCGCACTGCAGTATCCAATACTGCGCGCAGCCCGACGGGCTGCGCAACATGTAGCTGCGCAGCCCATGCTGCGTAAGCAGCATGCTGCTTACGCAGCATGTGCAATTGCAATTGCAGTTGGGCGCAATTGCAATTGCAATTGCATTGCACACAAAATTATTCTGGGCATTATGCCCAGAATAACGAAACAACAATATTTTTTTTTTTTTTTTTTTTTTTTTTTTTATAATTGAAACAATTTCAATTTAAAAACCCATGAATCAAATTCATGACACCAACCCCTTAAACATTCCAAATCATTAACACAAAATCATTCACAATGATTAATAAATAAAATCAAATTTTATTTTGTTATTCACAATAACATAGAACCCTAAATAAAACATACAATCCCCTAATAATAATTTTGATCCAATCAAAATCATACAAACCCTAACATGCATTTTTGATCCAATCAAAACATAAATCCAATTCAATCAAAATACAAGTGGCTCTGATACCACTGTTGGGGATTTAATCGCACAAAACAAAACGCAGCGGAAATAAAAGGATTAATCCCCACCAAGGACCCATGTACATTGCATTGAATTGGAAGGAGGGTTAAAGAATTACCTCTTAATTTTTGCAGGATTGGATACAGGAACCAAAGCAGATTCCCTCTACAGTTGATCCACACCGAGCAATTGACTCACCGCGTGCTAGCGCCGGGATCGTAGAACAGTTCTTCGAATGAGAAGGTGAAAAATTGATATTTTTCATTCTTGGCCAAAGCAAATTTCGGCTATTTGATGGAGATGGGGCTCTGTATCACGTCCAACAACTTTTTGTTTCTAGGGTTTTTTTCTTTTATTATTAACTTATAATTGTAATTAAATACTATATTTAATTATAATTATAAATTAGCCCCCATAAGTTTTATTAATTCTCAATTAATATTAAACTTAGTCAATTCTCCATCATATACACATATGTATGTAAAATTAATTATATCTCCATATAATATAATTAGCATACTTTATGCTATATTAATCTTATTAATATTTACATACATACATACATATATATATATACACATATACGTAAATGTATATTATAATTAATTATATCACCATATAATATAATTATAATGTACATACTTTATGCCATAAATATATTAATCTTATTAATATGTTCATGTGTATATACATATACATGTAAATATATATCTTTATATATATTTAATTTCTCATCAATAATAAATCATTATCTCATAATGATTTATCCCCGAATTAAGTGAATCTCATTTTGCTCTTTGTGTGTGACCCCGTAGGATCATATAAATTGGCAATGAGGAAATTACCATAATGCCCTCATAGTCATAAGCGGACTCTAGCAAGCCATTATGACTACCCAATTCATATGATTGGTATAATCCAATAAACCTACTTATAGAATGTGTCATATTCCCTTTTGTCTCTTGATATCATGATTAATTATAAGACATGGTACACTTGTCAATCTTATATAAATTAATCATATGCTTTCTCGATCTCAAAGCGGACTGTTTAAACAAATCAATTGATACTCTTATCAATTATTTGAGCACGGCCATGCATATAACAGTCTCACTTATCGAGGGGCCCAGTGATATCGCTCTCTTGATAGAGAGGGACAAAATCCCATATCTGTCACTCACATCCCAAAGCATGAGTCATATTGTACCCAATCACAGCCTTTATAACTACTCTGTTACAAGCAGCGTTTGACTGCGTCAAAACACAACATGAGTTCATCCCGGAATCAATGGTGACCTCAGGTCAAAGGAATCAGCTAATGACACTACTATAATCAAGATCAGTTGTGACACATGACCATGAACTTGATCTCATAGTGGGTCTCCAGTAACATGTTCTCTAACATATTACCCGTGAGTATAATCTGTATCTGTATACACTATATTCATCTTATGAATATCCATTATCACTCACACTAGTCTTAGTTTGTTATTATTCCCATAATAACAATCGACTAGGGATATTTAGAATAACACGATTTATTCATGGATACTTATCATAAATGCTAACATACAAACATAAATGATAATATTAATCTACACTAGATTAATCTTAGAAGTCAAATTACATAATCCAATATTGGCCTTAGGGCACAATCTCCAACAATAAGAACTATGTGGTGCTCTCAAAGCTGATCGATCCAGTACCATGTAACCTAGCATGTACCTATACCATTGATTGACAATCCATGTCCAATGGTCGGTAAGACACCACCATACAATCAAGGCCCATGCTGGTCTTTAGTTATTATCATTCTCATGGTATTAATAGACTAGGGGTAGCTTTATAACTATGTTCTTTCCTTACTCAATGTCTCACTGGCCGGAGAACATTAATGGCATAAAGAGTAAAATAATAGTTATTGGATTCTCTTTGTTTATTAAATGCACAAGAAATATAATAAACAAGATTACGCCTTTTATTTTAACAAAACATCCGATTATATTATATAGGGACTAAGGCATACACCAACACAAAGAACATAAGTCAAAGAAATACAAGTTTTACATATAGGATTAGTGCAAATAGCAATAAAACCTTTATATATATATATATATATATATATATATATATTATAGTTCAAGAAAAAAATGAAATTAAAGAAAATGAGAAGGATAATGGAAATCAAATGTAATTGAGGTGGGGAAGGAATTAGAATTTCTCTAAAGATGGGCTAATGTGATTCTCATTTCAAAGTTAAATTTATCAAACTAAACTTTTAGAAAGGAATTAAGTTAGTCATTTCTGCCTGGTGTGTTTTTGTCATACCAAACACCCTTTATTAAATAATCAATTATTTAATTTATACTAAAATTTAAGTATTAAATATACTTATTCCATTTAATAAAATTATTAAATTATGAATACAATCAATTTTATCCCTTTATGTTAATTCAAATTCAATTAAATTCTTTTACAAGAAAATAAATTAACTTTCCTAAAAAAAGTTTCTTCATGAGTTCGAAAGTTTTTAATGGTAACAACATTATAATTTTCCACTTATCCAATATAATAAATAGATTAAAAAGCAAACCACACTACCCATCAAAATTATTAACCTTGTTGTTGTTGAAGGGTTAAAAGAAGAAAATATCTTGATGAAAAAAGTAAGAAATGCGGTTAGATACAGTAGGGCTTCTCCTGCTAGGATAAAAAGATTCAATGTGTTTGGATTTTTCAACAAGGTGGAACTCCACCTTTCTAATGTTATTTACTATATTTGGTTCTTTTTTAAGTAAGATTTGAAGGCTGAAGAAGATGGAGTCCCATCATGTGTTGATTGGGATAGTTGTCTGAAAATTGTCAAACATGTTGCAATTATTTCATCATAGCATCTTGCAAATTTATGGTTCAAAAATTGTTACATGAAATACTTTATGGATTGAAATTAGTGACTTGTATGGTGCCTTGCAAGATATGGATTCATAATGAGGATGCTGATTTGAGTCTCATTAGGGATAAAATGAAAGGAAAATTTGACAAGTATTGGAGGGGATCCAAAGAGGATGATAGTTTGCTGCTGTTTTGGATTATAGGGAGAAATTTTGAAGACATATAAATTGCCTTTTCACATATTTATGGCTAATAGAAAGGGGAAAGTCTATTCCAAAAGGTGAAAACTTCAATTTTCAACTTGTACCAAGAATACAAAAATATGCACTTGGAAACAACAATTCAGAATCCTAATGTTGATGAATCTCAACCAACAATTGATGTAGGTGGTGGTGGACCTAATGGCGGGGAGAAAGTGCGAAGGCCTTTCTTTAAAAGCATGTATAATAAGCAAAGAATTGAAGAGGGTTGTGTTGATTCTGCTAGAAATTCTAAGCTTTAACTCCATATGAATGAAGAATTGGAAGATGATTGTGTTAATTTTGATATATTTCTATGGTGGAAGGTTAATTCAGTAAGACTTCATGTTCTTTCTCAAATGGCACATGTGAGCATAAATTTTTTTTTTTCATTCCCCAATAAGGAAAAACTTTTGAATACCGAACAATAAACCATTTGAGTAAAGAGGAAGGTTACAATCCCATTCCCAAAACTCACACCTAAAACATTCTTCAAATCACCAAAAAAGTGAAAATCTATAAATGACCATAACTATACTCGACCGAGCATACATATGCTTGATCTAGCATAGTTCCCTCCTAAAAATTTCTCTCTCTGCCATATGGCATGGTTTTCTCTCCATGAAAAACAACTATACTAGATCTAATATACCTATTCTCGATCGAGCATACCTCATATCCCGTAACAGAATCTTGGACCCAAAATTAGCAATACTAGATTTAGCATACCAAACTAAGCTCGATCAAGCTTATTCGAATTCACGCAATAGATTTACTTTGTTTCCATGTATGACTCATCCTATACTTGATTTGCTCATGCTCGATCGAACATAGTTTGAATTTTACTATGCTCAGTAGAGCATAGTTCTCCCTCTCATTTTACTCACTTACCCTATAAATAGGTGAAGAATGGAAAGGAATAGAGGAGCGTTTAGAAAAGCATAATAAACCTCTACCAATTTTCATCTACAAATTAATTACTTAAACCCTAAGTTTCTCAAAAATCTCCACTAAACTTATTTCTAATACAAACCACCTACAAAAGCCCATCAAACTTCCCTTTAAACCTCACTAAGGATCAAGTTTTTGATTTATTTTCAAGGTATATGTGGAGGGGATTTAAAATCCTTCCTTCCCTTGCATTTCCCCCAACTTTCTATTTTCAAAATAAATCCCGGGAGGTATGCTCAATCGAGTTTACATATGCTCGACCGAGCATACCTATGCTCGAAAGAGATAATTCTATAGGCATATTTATGTTTCACTTTTATTAATGTTTCATTTATATTCTTGCATGTCAGTAGGGTTCATAAGTGATTGATATTATTGCTTGCGCTCCATTTTGCATTAAAGTCATAATTTTTACTACTTAAATCCATGAGTTTTATGGAAATAAAGCATTTTTCTAGGTCTTGAACACTAAAAACCTTTATTTGTCTTATTTTAAATTTCAAAACTTGGATTCATACCCTCATAATACCTAAAAGGAATTTCTGTTAGTGTATGTCCTAGTCCTTGTATGATGTAATCAAATGTTTTGTTATAAATAAAAAGGCATAATCTTATTTGTTATATTTCTTGTGTAATTACTAAATAAAGAGAATCCATTAACTGTTATTTTACTCAAGTTTGTCAGTAACATTCTCCTGACAATAAGACCTTGAGTAGGGAAAGAACACAGTTACAAAGTCATCCCTGGTCTGTTAGAGTCATGAGAATGATTCTAACCAAAGACCAACATGTGCCTTGATTGTATGGTGGTGTCTTACCAACTGTTGAACATAGAATGTCAATCAAGGGTATGGGTACATGTTAGGTTACATGGTACTGGATTGATCCGTTATGAGAATACCACATAGTTCCTATGTCATAGGTGGTACTTGAGCAGTACTTATATTGGATCCTTTGACTTGACATCACTACAGACCTAGGTGCTAGCTCATATACTTTGACGTGCACCTAACAGGCCCATAACAGGGTTCCAAATATTGGTATAGTTGGGTATGCCAGTGAACATGCTAAGAATATGAGTAATGTGAAGGGATTTGCCACTCTTTTATTTGAGAGCAGATATCACATACAATTTGATAAGTGAAACTGAGAAGAGCATGGCCATGCCTAAGTAAGGTAATTAGAACGTGATTAGTTATTTGTGTTTTTTAGTCTACTTAAAATCAAGGAATGTCTTTGTAGTTAAAGAGGGTGACAGTGTCATGCCTCTTGCGAAACACCGATACCATTGGCATAGGATGTGTAAGTTTACTACAAGGTTTACATTCCCAATGGAATTGATGTTTTCATCTTAATTGGGTAGCTGTAATGGTTTGCTGAAACCCATTACAGTTTGCAGGCCATAAAGTATTGGGCCCACTGTTGATAGTTTGTATCACACACATAGGATTTTGAAGTGAATGATAATATGTATTATTTACATATTTGTTCTGGAGAAATTAGGTTTATGGGCTTTATAGTGAAGGCCTAGTGAAATAAGCCATGAGAGAGTTATTTTATTTAGTTTATTGATATTTATATTACCATGTAACGTATTTATTAAGGATAAAATAAAATCCTAATTAAAGCAAAAAAAAAAAAAAAAAAAACCTCCCTAACTTTAAGCCTTAACTATTCATCATCATCTATATCGCCTTCAACCATTGAAAACTTATAAAGAACCCTAAGCTTATTACCCATTCTCAACCATTCTCAACACCAAAACTCACTGCTATACACAGATCAATTTTGGACCAAGGCATATCACGACCGTTTTCGGTTCTTGGCAAGTTTTTGGTTCGAATTCAACAAGTTAGAATCCATTTCGCTTGAGGATCAGATCCTAGCACTCAAACAAATCCTAGATAAACGTATCAAAGGTAACTTCTAAGAAGCCATAAAATCTCTGTTTTTTTTTTCATTTATGCATTGATTAATGTCTTTATGCTATGAATTTCCTGTTTAAAACTCAAAATCATATTTTTGTAAGTTTTAAAATTAGGCAGCACGACCTATCTTTTAGGCTGTATGGCCTATCTGGAGTGAATTTTGAGCTGCACGGCTCATTAATGGCCTATGGGTTTACAGTTCAAAATTCGTCTGTTTCAAGGATCTTTGCTTCTGTGCAATCTGCTGTGAAAATTAGTGATTTCTGAGTCTAACTAATAGGTAGACCCCCAAAGGATTCCAAAATCAAAAGGAGAAACATTGAAAATGAATTTTTACATGTTAAAACCCAAATTGAAAAATCTATTTTCCTGTCAAAGATAGGCCGCACGACCTTATTTTCTGGAAAAATAAAACATACAGCCCAATTCATATGGACTTGGGCCGTACGATCCAATCATACCCAAGATCAGTGTTGGCGCTTTTTTCTTCCCATGTCAAGTCGAATGACTTATCTTTGACATGTTTGAGCCGTACGACTCATAGCTTGAGCCGCACATGTCATCTTGTTATTTCTAGAATTTGATTTAGCTTGCTTTTTATTTTATTTATGCATTTATTCATTATCAAGAAATTGATTTTGGGTGTTTATACGCTTTACGACTTAGTTTAATTTTAGAGAATTGTTAGGACCCGAACGAAGGGAACTTTTACTAGATTCTTGGATATCTAACCCATATTTTGTATGCTTAACAATGATTAAATTGGCCAAAATCGTTTTCAAAATTATGTTCTCCAATTCAAAATACATAGCATTTATAAAACTGTTTTCCAAGTCTAATCGAGGTAAACCTATCGAGTTTTCTAGACTATTCTCTAAATGCTTGATCCCGAGCTATATGACTATCCCGTTTTGTCTTGTTTGAGTCCAACGTGTATACATTTTATCTGTATCACTAACCTTGGTTTTGCAGGTAGATGTATGTTAGATTAGATGTATGCTAGTTTTCTATTTTTAAATTATTTTGTGTAAACTAGGCGTTTGTACTCCGATCCCCTTTTTATTAATTGTATCCCCTAGGGTAGTTTATTCGATCCAACTGTAACAATTTCCAAACTTATATATCGCTTTTAGTATTTATGTATGGCTTTATGTATTAGTATATAGAAATATAACTAGGGGTGAATATAGAATAAGAATTCATTAACAAAAAGTGCATATTTGGTATGGCTAAATGTTATTTCAAAATGGAGCAGAAATAGGTGGTTTTTCCGGATCAGAATCTTTGTCTCAAAGGTATAGGAGTCTTTGTCGGGCTTGGTTATACCACAATTTCACGGTAAGAGTTGAGCAGGTGGCGACTCATGTCAACCTTTTAGGCATAAGGAATCACTTTCATTCATTCCTTTTTATGTCACCTTTTCTAAACCTAAAACTCGTTTTTCCATAAACCTCAAAACCGTATTTTTCATAAAACCACAAAACCCATCTCGTAATTATGTTTTGAAAAGCCTCCGGCCTGGTCTTGTAGCCCATCTCAAGGATCGCTCGTTTATAATCACAAAACCAATAACTGTCATAGATCTAAAAATGATATAAAAATTTGATTGATGGGGGAAAATTGAATGCGAAGGTAAGCACTCATATAGATCCACTACCTTAATTTGAGGGACAAGTTAACATGGTCCAATCAGGGTTACCAACCAATTTTATTCTCGCTCAAGTCTTACAAGCGAATCCACCAGTCTAATCGGTGGCAACGATGCATAACGATCAAACCAATAAAGTGGACCTACCAACCAGGGAGAAGGGGAAGGTTGTAGCCCCCCTTGATTTGTCCAATTTTGACTCAGAGGATGAGTATGAAGACATTAGGTAAAACAAGGCTCTAATGGCATACATGCTGGTTTGCCCTAGTTCTTAGGGCATTAGATTCTTGTATTTTATATTATATATTAAGACTTCTTGTATGTATACATCATTTGTGTCACATTAATAAAGGCAATAATCTATTTCATTTGTATCTTGTGCTATAATATAAATAGAATATCCATTAATTGATAACCATAAAGCATATTCCAAGTCTATTCTAATTGTGGGAACGAATAGATACACAGACTTGTATATTCAATGATTGTATGGTAGTTCTTAACTAGGCATAATACTTGTAAAGTCAGTCGTGAATATAGGTACATGTTGTTGACATGGGACTGGATCGGTCCGCCCAGGAAAGCCACATGGTTGTCGCGTCATAGGTCTTTCTTGATTAGGTCTCTTTTATCCTCAGACCTGATTTCATTATAGTATCAATATGGAATCTGGTTCACTTTGACATAAGCCTAACAAGTCTGTAAAAGGATGCTAAAATTGGGTATGATCGGGTGGACAGGTGAACATATTGATATTGATGATGAAGTGATGGAATTGCCACCCAGGTAACCCCGAGATGATATCACCAGCCACTTAATGAATGGGACTGATAAGTGTATGGCCATACCCAAATAAGTTGGTCGCTTATTTGATTAATTAGTCAACTCAAGATTAAGAAATATAATAAACAGCAGAAGAGGATGACGGACACCATGCCTCTTGTTTATTCATATCGATGTCATTTGGCAAAAGACACTATGAGATTACTACCGGGTAAGTGTCTTCTAAAGACTGTTATATCTCTGTCTCAATTGGGGGATGTAACGGTTTGCTAGAACCCACTTGCAGTCTGTGGGCCTTGGGCCTACTGCCAACATAAAGACAGGCCCATAGGATCATGCACATAGATTAACTGAGTCAGAACTTATAGAAATTGTGAATATAATGTACATTGGAAGAAATGCGTTAATTAATTAGTTGACATCGGGCTTCAAGGTAATTAATTAACATTGGGTTGATTTAATTTAATTAATAAGTTTACATAATGTAATTAATTAATTGAATTGCATAAAATAGACAATTAATTAAATTATTTTCCTAAGAAGGAAAATTAAATACATGTATTTTCTTGTTTAATTAACTTAAATGGAAACCTAATTATAGAATGATTATATAAGGCACACTTAAGTGGAAAAAATCAGCCCTAACCCAAATTGCAACAAGGAGAATTCTGCCAGCCTATAGCACCCCCAAAACACCCGAAAATTTCCAGCATTAATCTTCTATTCCTTCGCTTCTTCGGCTAGCACCGGTTCCCACTCGATAGTTGGTCGTGCATCAGACTTTGGAGATCACAGTTTCAAGAAACAATTCTGCAGCTGTCTCTAGAAGAGACAGAATAGGTGAGTTTAAACTCTCTTGGTTCAAATTGTTTTATTCCAATCAATGGTAATCGGGCACGATTAGGTGGATTCTAGGAAATTTTAAACGGTGTAATTTCCGCTGTGCCATGTTATTTTTCCTATGATGAATCCCAACAGTGGTATCAGAGTCTAGGTTTTGTCCATTAGATTGAATGGAATTCATTCTTGAAAGTGTTCTTGAAGAAAGAATAGGTTTCAATAATGATTTTTCGGGTTTTGATCATTTTTCTCGATTGGTTTTATCGTTTTTTTGCTGCAATTTATTTCATGCTGCTGTAATTATTTTTATGCTATTGTAATTATTTATTTGCTGCTGTTTCTTTTTCTATAAAAAAAATGGTTTGGCCAAAATTGGAATTGCAATTTGCGATTCCAATTCTGGCCAGCACTGCTGCGCGACACAGTAGCGCCATCATGCGGGGTTCGGGTCTGGTTTTGGATTTTGTGGGTATTTTTTTTATTCAGGCCTATAATGCAAAATAAATTAAAATATTTTAGTTTGAATTAATTTGTATTTAAATTATTTATTTTGTTGGCATGCATATTTAATTTAATTGTTTTGCATATTAAATTGAATATGGACTTTGTCAAATTTGCCCAATAAACCGTGGCACCAGTTAGAATTGGGAGAGTTAAATTTCAAATTTATGACAACCCAAATTCCAGTGGGAGCAAAATTATTAATTTTGCATTAATGGATGTTATCCATTGGGTCTTAGTAACATTTGTTGAAATTAGCAATTTCACCCTAAGTAACTCGGCTTAACATTTATATTTATAATTTGGAATGCCATGATCATGCATCATATTGGTATGTATATGCACGACATGTACTTTTTTTGAAACGTGGTGTTGAGTTCTATGGGCCCTAAATTATTATTGGTTGTAATTTGGTTTTGGGAAATATGGCCTGTGCCATTTCTTTTATTTTGATGTAATTTTAGAATAGATTTTATTTCAAATAAAATTATTGTAATCGCATCAAGTATGGAGGAAGGTCCAGATGGAGTAAGCCCATGGTGAGAGCCCAGGAGAATTGTAGTGCGGCCCGATGGATAATTAAATAGGTTGTCTAGTTTTTCATTATGTTGTAATTAAGGCCCATAGGATGTCATTATTTTAAATTAAGTATGCTAGTGCATTTGTCATATAATATGGATGTCACCAAATTATAATCCGCGTTTATGCATGCTAAGCCGTATCACTTAATTTTAATTCGGAGAATTAAAATATTGAGTCGTTTAAAAGTTCTTCTCTTATTCACACCTCTTCCTTGCATTGATGCTGTAATGTGCGCGATGCCCTAGCTAGGTACATTATAGGATTCGGTGGGCTGTTGAGGGTTAGGATACTCGGTATGGTTAACATGTGAATGGTGGTTTAACTCAACATGGGCAGCATTAGCTCAGAGCTGGCCTTAAGAACACATGGGTAAAGTGTTAATAAGCCCATCAAACCAAGAGTCCTTCGTGGAAGGATAGGATAAGTTGTCCTACCAAATGAATCAATGGTTGGCTAGCAAGCCCTAGCTCGGCCAGTCATTGATAAGTTGTGGATCTTGGTCAAGTCAGCCAATTAACATCACCAACAAACAAATTAAAAAAGGATTATTAATTTCAATTGGCATTAAGTCCTATATTTCTAACTCTAGCCATGGTTTCTTCCATGTAGATAATCCCATTTCATTTAAGCAATTTAAATGGCTGCAACAAATAACAACTCACTCTCACTTAGGTCACTCCTGGAGAAGGAGAGGCTTTCAAGGACAAACTTCCTGGACTGGGCTAGGAACTTGCAAATAGTTCTTAGACAAGAATCCAAGGAGTATGTACTAAATAGTTCTTAGATAAGAACTTGCAAATAGTTCTTAGACAAGGCCCCCCACAGGTTGAGATGTCACCACAACAATGGTGGAGCAGTACGATCGGCATGTGAGGGACGACCGAGAAGTCTCGTGCCTCATGTTGGGTACCATGGCTTCTGATCTTCAGAAGCAGTTCATGGATGAGCATGCTTATGAGATGATGGATCAACTTAAAAAGATATTCCAAGATCAGGCTCTTTAGGAACATTAGCTAACTACTAAGGCATTTTACACGACTGCAATGGCAGCCAGTATATTAATACACTTGCCCACCTTGGCTTGCCAGTTCCGCAAGACTTGGTAGCAGACATTATTCTCAGGTCACTTCCTGATTCTTACAACCAATTTATCATGAACTGCCACATGCAGGGTCTTGATAAATCGGTTGTTGAGCTATATGGCATGCTTAAGCTTATTGAGCAGTCTCTTAAGAAGACTCCCAAAGTACTACTGGTGAACAAGGACAATACGCCCATTGCTAAAGGAAAGGCCAAATCTAACGCCAAGGCTAAGGCCCAAAAAAGCCAAAGCTAAGGGTAAGAAGGTGGTGGCTCAACCTAAAGTAAGGGTTGCTTTCTCTTGATGATGTTTGCCATGAGTGTCATGAGAAGGGGCACTGGAAGAGCTCGTGTCCAAAGCTAAGGGAGAAACTAAAGGGCAAAGCTGCTGCTTCAGGTATTTATGTTGTTGAGATTAATCTGGCTATTTCTATATCTTGGGTTTTAGACACTGGATGTGGATCTCACTTTTGTTCGCAGGGTCTAAGAAATAGGAGATTATTAGGATTTGGAGAAGTAGATCTTCGAGTCGACAATGGCGCTCGGGTTCAAGCCATGGAGATCGGATATTATTTCTGAAAGATGCCTAGTGGACTTGTTTTAGAACTAAGAAACTGTTATTTTGTACCTGCGATGTGCAGGAATATTATTTTTGTTTCTTTATTAGATATTTCTAGTTTTGTATTTAATATTGGACATGGTAGAATTTCTATGCAATGTGGCAATATTATTTATGGAACAATGTTTCTTGAAAATGACTTATATATCCTTGATCTAAAATGTGAAAGTTCAATCTATAACATAAATACTAAAAGGATTAAACAAAATGAAATTAATCCTACATACATCTGGCACTGTCGACTTGGCCATATAAAAGAGAAGTGCATAGTTAGGCTTCACTTTAGTGGAGTGCTAGGGTCATTTGACATTCAGTCTTATGACACATGTGAATCTTGTTTAAGAGGCAAGATGACAAAGACCCTTTTTAGCAAGACTGCTCAAAGGGCCTCTGAGCTATTGGAGTTAAATACATTCCGATGTATGCAGCCTAATAAGCACTAGTGCTAGATCAGGTTTTCCATACTTTGTCACCTTCACTGATGACTTCAGCAGATACGGTTGTGTGTATCTGATAAAGCATAAGTCCGAGACTCTTCAGAGGTTCAAGGACTTTAAGAATGAAGTACAAAATCAACTTGGCAAGAAAATAAAAGCACTTCGGTCTGGCTAAGGGGTTGAATATTTGAGCCAAGAGTTTGGCTCATTTTTTAGAGAGTATGGGATTGTATCCCAACTCACTCCTCCTGGTACACCCCAGTAGAATGGAGTGTCGGAAAGGAGGAATAGGACCTTACTAGACATGGTCCGCTCGATGATGAGTCATGCTACACTCCTTGTCTCCTTTTGGGGATATGCTTTAGAGATAGCTACTTACATACTTAATAATACACCAAGCAAGGCAATTGAGGGAACACTATATGAACTATGGAAGGGCCAAAAGCCCAATGTTTCCTTCTTAAAGATTTGGGGCTGTGATGCACATGTCAAGAAATTGACAAATGGCAAGCTCGAGTCCAAATCTGTCAAGTGCTAGTTTGTGGGTCAATCTAAGGAAACTAAGGGTTATTATTTCTACGACTCGACAGATAACAAAGTTTCCATAGCCAGGAATGCAGTCTTTTAAGAGAAGGAATTCTTTTCCAAGAGAGAGAGTGGGAGTAATGTTGAAATTTTTGAAGTTTAAGACTCACAGACTCCTGCAGCTACTGCTGAGGATGCTTCGGGAATAGATTTGGCTACTCAAGAAATTAAGGAAGCAGAATCGGTTACACAGGACCTTAGAAGGTCTGGTAGGACACGTCATTAGCCAGAGAGGTACGGCTTTCTCGTGACTGATTATAGGACCTTATAGTTGTTGACCAAGAGGAGCCCAAGACCTATCAGGAGGCTGTTGAAAGCCCACACTCAGATCAATGGCGCAAAGCCATAGAGGTTGAGATGCAATCTATGCATGATAACTAAGTATCGAACTTGGTGGATCCACCTCCGGGTGCTAAGGTGATAGGTTGTAAGTGGTGTTTCAAGTTGAAAGCCGACAACACCTTCAAGGGGCGATTGGTGGCAAAAGGATTCAAGCAAGTTCAAGGAATTGACTATGATGAAACCTTTTCACTAGTTGCCATGCTTAAATCCATTAGGATACTACTAGCCATAGTTGTATGGTACGATTATAAGGTATGGCAGATGGACGTTAAGGCCGCTTTCCTTAATGGAAAGCTACTCGAGGATGTGTACATAACACAAGCCAAGGGTTTTATCGACTCGAAAGTATCCTAACTGGGTATGCAAGCTTCAAAGATCCATCTATGGATTGAAGCAAGTACCAAGGTCATGGAATCAGAGATTCAATGAGGCCATTACAGAATATAGCTTCACATAGAATCCTGATGAACCCTGTGTGTATAAAATGGTTAGTGGGAGCGTTTCCACCTTTCTAGTGCTATATGTTGATGGCATCCTTATCATTAGAGGTGACATACCAACACTACAAGGGGTTAAGCAGTGGTTGAGTTAGTGCTTCACAATGAAGGACTTAGGCGAAGCTATGATGATCTTAGGGATCATGATCTAAAGAGATAGGTCCAATTGGCTTCTAGGCCTAAGTCAGGCCACGTACATAGACAAGGTTCTGAAAAGATTCAACATGGATAAGGCAAAGAAAGGATTCTTGCCTATGCACTATGGGTTAAAGCTGAGTAAGAAAAATGGTCCTAAAACAAAGAAGGACTAGGAGAACATGGAAATGTCCCTTATGCATGTGCTATAGGATCTATCATGTACTCCATCTTATGTACGAGGCCCAATGTCGCGTTTGCACTAAGTATAACTAGCCGGTAATAGTTGGATCCCGGTGAGGAACACTAGAAGGCTGTCAAGGCAATCCTGAAGTACCTTAACTGGACTCAGGATGCTTTCTTAGTGTATGGAGGTCAAAATGAGCTGGTAGTGTCAGGTTACACTGATGCAAGCTTTGAGACCGATGAGGATGAAAAGTCATAGTCTGGTTATGTTTTTCTCCTGAATGGCGGTGCCATTAGTTGGAGGTCCTCAAAATAGGCCACCATTGCTGACTCGACAATAGAAGATGAGTACATAGCCGTATGCGAAGCTACAATGGAAGCCATTTGGATCAAGAAGTTCATAACTGAGTTAGGAGCAGTACTTACTCTCCTAGACCCAGTTGATGTCTATTATGACAATAACGGGGCCATTGCACAAGCTAAGGATCCCCGGTCACACAAGAGATTCAAACACATGATAAAAAAGTTTCACCTTATTAGGGAGATCGTGAACAGAGGCGACGTGTCCTAGTTCTTAGGGCATTAGATTCTTGCATTTTGTATTATATATTAAGACTTCTTGTATGTATACATCATTTGTGTCATATTAATAAAGACAATAATCTATTTCATTTATATCTTGTACTATAATATGAATAGAATATCCATTGATTGATAATCATAAAACATATCCCAAGTCTATTCTAATCGTGGGAACGAATAGAATCACAGACTTGTATATTTGATGACTGTATGGTAGTTCTTAACTAGCCATAGTACTTGTAAAGTCAGGCGAGAATATAGGTACATTTCGTTGACATGGGACTGGATCGATCCGCACAAGAAAGGCACATGGTTGCCGCGTCATAGGTCTTTCTTGAGTAGGTCTCTTTTGTCCTTAGACTAGATTTCATTATAGTATCAATATGGAATCTGGTCGGTTGTCGAATCCGCCAAAGATAAATTTATAAGTCTCACTTAATCCTTAAATTCTTGAATTTGCAGTAGGTAAGTTGAGGTCGTACCCAACGGAGTTAAAACTTGATTAAATATTGCTAAATACCAGTAGAATTTAAACAAACAAATGATAAAATAAAAAAAGGGGGGGTTTGAGAATTGATTGAATTAATACTAAAATATAATCTAAAGAAGTAACAGTTGTTTGAACACTAAATTAAAATTGAATTTAATATAAAAACAGAGTAAACAATTAATGTGAAACTTCATCTAGGTAGTCCTTCGGCTTGGAATAATGGGATTGATCATTGATTGAGAAAAATAATTTAATTCCTCCAGATTAGTAACCCTTAGCTTAGCGCACCCGGATCAACTTTTTCTAATGTGGAATTTGTCTAGCACGGCTCAAACACTTCCCTATTCGTCAAACAACCCTTCCTTAGCGGCTAGGATTTAATTTCCCAAAAGCATTAAGTTCTAGAAATACCTAATCTAAACCAACCAATTCTTAGTGATATTGATTTAAGTTTAAATTCTTATTCCTTTTATTGTTTTAGATTCAATGAATCGAATGATTACGAATCCTATTCACTAATAACAATTCATTAATTTGTAATCTAAACAACTGGCCAAGAAATTTAAAACACAAAATAACAAAAGAGAGAAATCTCTCTTGAAGCAAGAATAAGAATATGGAGAATTAAATTGAAAGATTAAAGTTTAGAACAATCTCACAATTAATTATATCCAAGCCTTAAATCCCCTAAATGAAAGAAGAAAATTAGCTGCTCATTGATGTAGATAAAACTCTTAAGAAAAGAAAAAGTGTATTCTGATTTTTTTTCTATCTATCCCCAAAACTAACATCTCTTCCCTATTTATCCAACCCTAAAGAGCACAAAAAATTAAAGGTTTTCCCAAAATAGCCTCTTTAATCCACGTCCAAGTTCTCTAAATTAGGGCCTTAATCTGCATCAATTCTTGTCGGCCCGTAATTAGGAAAGTTCCTGAACAGCCCTTGACGGAAGAAATTTAGCCTTGGGCAAGGTTAAATTTGGAAAAATGCACTTCAGCTCCAATCTTGATAAAACCTCGCCCAAATCAGCTTTTATATCCCAAATATCCAATTAAGCCTCTGCAAATATAAAAAACACACACAACAGTAGAAAGCCCATAGAATATACTAAAATATACCCATTTAAGCCCCTAAAACTAAGCCAAAATATGCAAAATATAACATATAACACATCCCCATACCTAAACCATGCTTGCCCTCAAGTATGGACCAAAAGGAATAAAATCAAAATCTGCTCAATTTCACCTAAGAATAGTTCCCAAATTGCTTGAACAAGACAGAGAAGTATTAGACCCAAAAAGGTTCACATAAAGCCATCAAACTAACTAAACATCCCTTCAAAAATGCACACAAAGCACAAATAGCCTTTAATAATTTTTAACTCCCATTACTAAGCCACAACAATTTAAGCACACAATCAACTTAGGTTTCACTTTTCAAAAGTCACACCTTGCAAATAGGAAGCTAAGCCAAGAAAAATCCTAGGAATCTATCAAACAAATTATTTCAATGCTAAAAGAGAGGGGAAAACAGAAAATAAACACAAGAAAATTTTTTTTTTTCTTCCTTTCTTTTACTTCATTAATATATGTATTTTCTTTATTTTATTTTGCTTACTTCAGGTTGTAGGAGCCCTTTTTACGCGAAGATACCCAGTTCTGACCCACATATACCCGGTTACTCAGGCAACACAAACCTGGCGGCTACTAGCTTGGCTCTTGGCTCATTGGCCAGCGGAACCTTTATTGACAAAGCATAAAACAGAAATTTTCTTTCTTTGCTTCTTTTTTTTTCATTATCCCCTCCTTTTAACAAAGAAATAACCATGATTTGATTTCCTAAGAAGCCCTAACACAGCCCAAAAAAAAAGATGGCAATTTTTTTTAAACTCGTACAAAGAATTTGATATTTTGATATTCAAATTAAGGCTTAACAACAGAAAATCATAAAAAATTTCTGGCTATTATGCATGGCACACATTGAAGTTCAGATTTTTGTTAGCTGATAACTTGTTTTAAACTTCCAGATCAGTACTTTTCTAATTACTAGAATTCTAGGGAACCATTCTCAGATAAAACTAAGCATTCACCAATAGACAGCCCAAAACAGCCACTAAGAACATCCCCACACCTATAGAAAGCTTGTCCCTAAGCTAAACCAAGACAAATAAGCAAAAGGCAAGAAGAAGAGAAAACTTGCCTGAAGGAAGGGGCTGGAAAGTGGCTCAATGGTGACGGAAGGGTGGAATGAATCCCACATGCTCAAAGTAAGTAGCCATATCTGCCTGGAGGGACTAGAGAAGCTCCAGAATTGTGCCTAATCTATCACCGACAGGTGGCTGAGATGGGTTCAGTGTGTGTGAAGCAGTGACCTTGGTAAATCGAAGTGGTTTGGCGGGTGCTAAAGATCCTCTCTGTGTGCACAGAATTGGAGAATTCCAGAGGGGGAGGAGGATGGTATGAGCTTTGCCCCTTTCTCAACTTCTGTTGCTTTTGCTTGGGTTTTGGGCTTGGGCTGCTGGATTCATTGTGGCTCGCACTGTTCTCGCTATCAGAGGATAGATCGGTAGAAGTGTCAGCCTCCGTCGAAGAAGAGGAAGCAGGAGGTGCTGGTACTTTCCGGCAAGCAGACGACCGGGTTCTGATTGGTGGTGGGTCAGATGATGGTTACGACGGTAGCTTTAGCGCATCCGGATTCGAGGGTCTGCTACTAGTGCATTTTCATCCCATGAAGGCGGATCTGAGAGGCGAAGATGGGGTAGACGTCGGCTGGACTGGTGGCGAGAAGAGAAGTACAAATCGGACGAACTAGCAATGAGAAGAGAAGTAGAGATCGGACAGAGCTGACCGGCGACAAGTAGAAGAGAGACAAGGTGGCTGGACACGAACGGCGAGAGGAGAAAAGGGTTTCGGTGAGGGACGGCTGGTGAGGTGTTAGAGAAGATGGAGAGTAAATTATTAGGTGGAAATAGGAAGTGGGGTAAATTGTGTAAATTGTTTTTAACCTTAAGTATTGGGATATGAAAACTAAACCCACTAAAAAGCCCATGTAAGCCTTCTACATTTGAAAAATTCCAGCCCAATAGAAAGAATTAAATGGGTCTTTAAATGAAACATCCATAGCCAAGCCCTGAAGCTCTCAAAATCTCCATAGCTAGACTTTTTGAAGCCCTTTTTTTAAAAACAAAATCTGCAGGAAAACCCAGAAAACATAAGGTTGAAGATGACAGTTATAGCAGTTAACTAAAAGAAAAGAAAAGAAAACAAATAAATTAGCCCTGGTCAAGGCTAAATCCGGTTGCCTCCCGGAAGCACCTCTATTTACTATTTGTGGCTAGACCTCCATTCCTAAGACTTAGGGCTCCTCAGGGGGCTCTTCCAACCGCACCTCTTGCTCATGTACCGATGCAAATCCCTCGTAGAATGGTTTGAGCCGGTGGCCATTAACCTTAAAAATTTTACCAGTAGCGAGGCTTTGAATTTTAACTACACCATGGTCATAAAGTTTAACTACCAAGAACGGACCAATCCACCTAGAACGTAACTTTCCCAGAAATAGCCTTAATCGGGATTGGAAAAGTAAAACCTTCTGTCCCAATGTAAATTGTTTCCGGCTAAGCAATTTATCATGGAATTTCTTAGTGCGATCCTTATAGATCCTTGAACTTTCATAAGCTTCATTCCTTAGCTCCTCCAACTCGACTAATTCCAATTTTCTTTCTTCTCCAGCAGCATCATAAGATACATTGCACTTCTTGATGGCCCAAAATGCCTTATGTTCCAATTCCACCGGAAGATGGCATGCCTTTCCAAAAACCAGTCTGTAGGGAGACATACCGATAGGCATTTTGTAAACTGTTTGATAAGCCCACAATGCATGCTGGATCCTTTCAAGTGACGTTCACTGTTTTACTTAAGATAGATTTCAATTCCTGATTGGAAACCTCAGCTTGTCCATTAGTTTGTGGGTGATAGGCTGTGGAGACTCGGTGGCTCACTCCATATTTCTTAAGTAAATTTGACAGAATTCTGTTGCAAAAATGTGTTCCCCGATCACTGATCAGAACTCTTGGTGTCCCAAAGCGGCTAAAGATATATGATTTAATGAACTGAACCACTGTTGGAGAGTCATCCTTCCTTGTGGCCTTCGCCTCTACCCATTTCGAAACATAATCCACCACCAAAATAATGTATAAATTTCAATAGGAATTGGGGAAGGGTCCTATGAAGTCTATCCCCCAAATGTCAAATATCTCACATGATACAATGGAGGTGAGAGGCATCTGATCACGATGACTTAAATTCCCTATTCTCTGACAATTGGAACATGACTTACAGTAGAGGTAGGCATCCCGAAAAATGGTAGGCCAGAATAGCCCACTATCTAATACCTTCCTTGAAGTACGTTTAGCACCAAAGTGACCCCCACATGCTTCAGTATGGCAAAACTTCAACACTGACTGAACCTCATTATCTAGGATACATTGTCTGATAATTTGATCCAAACAATATCTCTAGAGATACGGCTCATCCCAAGCATAATACCTTGCATCCTTTCTGAGCTTATCCTTTTCTGCACGTGATAGATCATCTGGAATAGTACATGTGACAAGAAAATTGACTAATTTAGCATACCAAGGAATAAGTGTATTGACTTGAAATAGTCTCTCATCTGGAAATTCTTCATTTAATGGCTCCTTTTCTGTTTCTCGAACTAGACGACTGAGGTGATCAGCTACCAGATTCTCAGAGCCCTTTTTGTCACGGATCTCAAGGTCAAACTCCTGGAATAGAAGTATCCATTTTATCAAGCACGGTTTTGCTTCCTTCTTTGCAAATAGATACCTCAAAGCTGCGTGGTCAGAATATACTACTACCTTTGCTCCCAACAAATAAGACCGGAATTTCTCTAGTGCGAATATGACTGCTAAAAGCTCTTTCTCTGTGCTGGAATAATTGACCTGAGCACAGTGAAGTGTCCTTGATGCATAGTAAATGACATGAGGCTTCTTATCGATTTGCTATCCAAGCACAGCTCCGATGGCATAGTTGCTTGTGTCACACATGATTTCAAAGGGATGATATCAATCAGGTGAAGTGACTATGGGAGCTGATGTCAGCTTCTCTTTAAGTGTATCAAAAGCATCCTGACAGTCCTGGTTGAACTCAAAAATTGCATCCTTCTGTAGCAATTTACATAGGGGCTGTGTAATCTTTGAAAATCCTTGTATGAACCTCCTGTAAAAACCTACATGGCCAAGAAAAGAACGAACTTCGCGGACATTGCAAGGGTACGGTAAGGACTGAATAACATCAATTTTAGCCTTATCCACTTCAATACCCCTAGATGACACAATATGTCCCAGAATTAATCCCCTATCAACCATAAAATGACACTTCTCATAACTCAAAACTAAGTTAGACTCTAGACATCTTTGCAAAATCAACTCAAGGTTGGCTAGGAATTCAAAAAAAGAATTCCCATAAACCGTGAAATCATCCATAAATACCTCAATTATACTTTCCACATAATTAGAAAAGATACTTACCATACATCGCTGGAAAGTGGCTGGTGCGTTGCAAAGGCCGAATGGCATCCTTCTGAAAGGGAATGTGACAAATGGACATGTGAAGGTGGTTTTGTCTTGATCTCAAGGAGTGATGGGAATTTGATAGAAGCCCAAATAACCATCAAGGCACCAGTAAAAACTTTTTCCAGCCAACCGTTCCAGCATCTGATCCAGAAAGGGTAGTGGAAAATGGTCCTTTCGGGTGGAAGAGTTTAGTTTTCGATAATCAATACAAACCCTCTAGCCATTTTGGACTCTTGTGGGAACCATTTCACCCTTCTCATTCTGAACCACGGTTACTCCTGTCTTCTTTGGAACCACTTGAACTGGGCTTACCCACTTGCTATCAGATATTAGGAAGATTATATCAGCATCTAACATTTTCTGAATTTCCTTCTTCACCACTACCATCATTGTAGGGTTTAAACGTCTTTGAGCTTGTCTTTTTGGTACTGCATCATCTTCTAAATGGATTTTATGCATACAAGTAGCTGGGCTCAATCCCTTAATATCAGTAATAGTCAAACCGATTGCTGACTTGTAGCCTTTCAAAGCTGTAACCAATTGCTCTTCCTCTTCAGGTGCCAACTTGTTCGAAATGATCATTGGAAGGGTTCTGTTGTCTCCTAGAAATGCATACTTCAAGTGCTGAGGAAGTTCCTTCAATTCCAGTTTCGGGGCCTGCAAAATGGAAGGCAATTGCTGCACATCCGATGCTGAAATTTTTAAACTAGCAATGGTACCTACTAGAATTGGTGAAACATCCATGTCCTTTACATTCTCGAGCAGGTCCTTTTGCTGAATATCTTCACCTCCTTCCTCAGAAACACTTTCGCTTAAAAAGACCTGCAATCTGTCATCACCACTAGCTCGAAAAAAGTTTTGGGCTAACTTGTCAATTATATCAATGCCACACACAGTAGATATATGATTTTGGTATTTCATGGCATCATAAACATTAAATTGAACCGTTTTCCCATCAAATTCCATGGACAAAATTCCTTTATGCACATCTATCTTTGTCCTAGCTATGGTAAGAAATGGTCTCCTTAACAAAATTTTAGATGATTCAGGAGAGCTGTCATCCTCCATATCTAGGATATAGAAATCAGCAGGAAACACTAGGTCATTTACCTGAACCAACACATCCTCTAGGACTCCCTTAGGATTAACCAGCATTCTATTAGCCAACTGTATTACTACTCTTGTCTGTTCTAGTGGGCCAGCACATAAGGAATCATAAATTGACTTGGGCATGACATTTATTGAAGCTCCTAAGTCACACATAGCTCTGTTTATGTTGGTGTTACCTATACGACATGAGATAGCAAACATTCCCTTATCCTTACATTTTTGAGGTGAATTTTTCTGTAGGACAGCAAACACATTGGCTCCTACCACTACTTTTTTGACTCCCTTTAACTTAGATTTATTAACACACAATTCCTTCAAGAATTTAGCATATCTAGGAACTTGTTTAATAGCATCAAGTAAAGGGATATTTACCTCAACCTTTTGGAAAGTCTCAAGTATGTCTTTATCTTCTCTCATCTTCTTGGACTTTGAAAATCTTTCGGGGAAAGGTGGTGGAACAACTATAGGAGAGGCCTCTTTCACATCCTTATCCTTCAGTGGTCCTTCTTCCTTGCTTCCCTCCAAATTTTCAGCTCCTTCTCTCACTTTAACCTCTAATTCCTTTTCTACTCCTTCCGTTCTTCTTAATAACTCCCGGAAGCTCCTTCCCAATCCTAAGGGTTATTACACTTGCATTATGGTGAGGATTATCAACCATTTGTGAGGGCAATTTACCCTTAGACTCCAAAGCACTTATTGAAGTTGCTATCTGATTAATCTGCTTCTCTAAGTTTGAACACTTGCTTTGGTTTCTTGCTGATGTTGCTGCATATTAGTTGCTAATGAATGAACAATTTCATCAAGGGACATTCCGGGCTTCTGAGTTGAAGTAAAAGGTTGTTGGCTTCTTGGTTGAAATTGAGGTTGGGGTTGTTGTTGAGGACGATTCCCATAACTGAAGTTAGGATGGTCACACCATCCTGGGTTGTAGGTGTTAGAAAATGGGTCATATCGCCTCTGATTCTGATGTACAAAACCCGAAATAGCATAGGTTGTTCTGATCCTACCACAAGAGTAGGACATGTATCAGTTGTGTGACTCATGAATGCACAAATGCCACAAACAATAGCTTGGGTTCCTCCTCCACTCACCAAACTTTGCACAAGAGTAGTCAATGAGTTGATTTTGTCTTCCAAAGAATGAGTGTTCACCTCATGTACCCTCCGAGTAGGTTCAGAAGGACTTTTGAACTGTCTAGAATTCTCAGCTATATTCTAAATTAAGCAGCAGCAGATGTCTTATTTATCAAACATCCTCCACTAGATGCATCAATCATCCTTCTCTCCATAGCCAACATTCCTTGATAAAACTATTGCACTAGGGACTGTTCAGTCACCCTGTGTTGTGGACAGCTCTCACATAAGCATTTGTATCACTCCCAATAATCATAAAGTGACTCTCCATCCCTTTGCTTGATCCCATTGATTTCTCTACGGAGTGTGGCAGCCTTAGAGGCGGGAAAGAACCTCTCTAAAAACAATCTTGCCATATCTGTCCATGTAGTGACTGATCCTGAAGGTAAGTAGAACAACCAAGCTTTTGCTTTGTCAGCCAATGAAAAGGGAAAGGCCTTCAATTTGAGCAATTCTTCGCTAATCCCATTTGGCTTCATCCCCGAACACACTATATGAAACTCCTTCAAATGCATGTAAGGATCTTCACTCTCCATCCCATGGAACTTTGGCAACAGATGAATTAGCCCCAATTTTAACTCAAAAACTGCATCTGTTTCAGGATAAGTAATGTAAAGGGGCTGCTGGTCTACAGGTGGAGTATGAAGTTCTCTAAGAGTTAAATTACCTATAGTCTCTTCCTCAGACTCACACGAAGAACTTGCTGAAATTTCAGTCTCTGATTCACTCAATATGATTGCTGAACTTTCTCCTTTCCTTTTCAGTCTCGTTTCCTTCCGAAGTCTCCTTACAGTTTTCTCAATTTCAGCGTCGTATTGCAATGCCTTACAGACTTCAGACTTGGTCATAAAGCAAAAGAAAATCAAGTTAAATGAACTCCCTGGTAATAGCGCCAAAATTTGGTCGGTTGTCGAATCCGCCAAAGATAAATTTATAAGTCTCACTTAATCCTTAAATTCTTGAATTTGCAGTAGGTAAGTTGAGGTCGTACCCAACGGAGTTAAAACTTGATTAAATATTTCTAAATACCACTAGAATTTAAACAAACAAATGATAAAATAAAAAAGAGGGGTTTTGAGAATTGATTGGATTAATACTAAAATATAATCTAAAGAAGTAACAGTTGTTTAAATTAAAACTGAATTTAATATAAATACAAAGTAAACAATTAATGTGAAACTTCATCTAGGTAGTCCTTCGGCTTGGAATAATGGGATTGATCATTGATTGAGAAAAATAATTTAATTCCTCCAGATTAGTTATAACCCTTAGCTTAGCGCACCCGGATCAGCTTTTTCTAATGTGGAATCTGTCTAGCACGGCTCAAACACTTCCCTATTCGTCAAACAACCCTTCCTTAGCGGCTAGGATTTAATTTCCCGAAAGCATTAAGTTCTAAAAAAGCCTAATCTAAACCAACCAATTCTTAGTGATATTGATTTAAGTTTAAATTCTTTTTCCTTTTATTGTTTTAGATTCAATGAATCGAATGATTACGAATCCTATTCACTGATAACAATTCATTAATTTGTAATCTAAACAACTGGCCAAGAAATTTAAAACACAAAAAAACAAAAGAGAGAAATCTCTCTTGAAGCAAGAATAAGAATATGGAGAATTGAATTGAAAGATTAAAGTTTAGAACAATCTCATAATTAATTATATCCAAGCCTTGAATCCCCTAGATAAAAGAAGAAAATTAGCTGCTCATTGATGTAGATAAAACTCTTAAGAAAAGAAAAAGTGTATTCTGATTTTTTTTTTTCTATCTATCCCCAAAACTAACATCTCTTCCCTATTTATCCAACCCTAAAACCACAAAAAATTAAAGGTTTTTCCAAAATAGTCTCTTTAATCCACGTCCAAGTTCTCTAAATTAGGGCCTTAATTTGCTTCAATTCTTGTCGGCCCGTAATTAGGAAAGTTCCTGAATAGCCCCTGACGGAAGAAATTTAGCCTTGGGCAAGATTAAATTCGGAAAAATGCACTTCAGCTCCAGTCTTGATAAAACCTCGCCCAAATCAGCTTTTATAGCCCAAATCTCCAATTAAGCCTCTGCAAATATAAAAAACACACACAATAGTAGAAAGCCCATAGAATATACTAAAATATACCCTTTTAAGCCCCTAAAACTAAGCCAAAATATGCAAAAAATAACATGTAATAGAATCCAGTTCACTTTGACATATGCCCAACAGATCTATAAAAGGATGCCAAATATGGTATGATCGGGTAGATATGTGAACATATTGATATTGATGATGAAGTGATGGAATTGCCACCTGGGACACCGAGATAATATCACCAGCCACTTGATGAGTGGGAATGATAAGTGTATGGCTATACCCAAATAAGTTGGTCGCTTATTTGATTAATCAGTCAACTCAAGATCAAGAAATATAATAAACAATAGAAGAGGATGATGGGCACCGTACCTCTTATTTATTCATATCGATGTTATTTGGCAAAGGACACTATGAGATTACTATCAGGTGAGTGTCTTCTAAAGACTGCTGCATCTCTGTCTTAATTGGGGGCTGTAACGGTTTGTCAGAACCCACTTGTAGTCTGTGGGCCTTAGGCCTATTGCCAACATAAAAACAGACCCATAGAATCGTGCACATAGATTAACTGAGCCGGAACTTATAGAAATTATACATGTAATATACATTGGAAGGAATGCGTTAATTAATTAGTTGACATCCGGTATCAAGGTAATTAATTAACATTGGGTTGATTTAATTTAATTAATAAGTTTACATAATGTAATTAATTAATCAATCAATTAATTGAATTACATAAAGTTGACAATTAATTAAATTATTTTCCTAAGAAGGAAAATTAAACACATGTATTGTATTTTCTTAAGTGTGATTTAATTTTATTTAGGGGTAATTAAATTAGCCGAATGGGATTAAATTACATAGTATAAACCTTTTGGTATAAGGTTTATTTATGTAATCCACATCCTAATAAGCTTGGGTTTAATTAACCTAAATAGAAATCTAATTATAGAAGGACTATATAAGGCACACTTAAGTGGAAAAAATAAGCTCTAACCCTAATTGTAACAAGGAGAATTCGGCCAGCCTATAGCAGCCCCAAAATAGCCAAAAATTCCAGCATTAATCCTCCATTCCTTCGCTTCTTTGGCTAGCACCGGTTCCCGCTCGATAGTTGGTCATGCATCAGACTTTGGAGATTACAGTTTCAAGAAATGATTTTGTAGCTGTCTCTAGAAGAGACAGAACTGGTGAGTTTAAACTCTCTTGGTTCAAATTGTTTTATTCTAATCAATGGTAATCGGACACGATTTGGTGGATGCTAGGAAATGTTAAACGGTTTAATTTCCACTGTGCCCTGTTATTTTTCCTGTGATGAATCCCAACAATACAGTGTCCATGTCACTAAAAATGGCAGAGTATATCAACCGGCAGCCCAGCAGGGGGCTAGATCTCTAGTAATCATGTGAGGGGAACGTAGTTCAACTCAATAGGAGTCAGGAGAAAAGGAAGATCTAGTCATGAATAGATGAAGAAAATGCTAGTTTATGGCACATGATCATGGTGTTTAAGCAACATTGTCAAGCCCTTATAAAAAAGTTAGCGGTGCCACCTATGACATCACTGGAGGCAATGTGTTTTTTTCTAGACCAGGCAAGTGTGAAGTGCTCAAAAATTATGTTCTTCGAAAAAGAATTACCGGTTATGTGTAGGGGCCACAACAAGGCCATTTACATGAAAGCAAACATACTACACAGGGTGATACCTTGTGTCATGATTGATGATGGATCCGTATTGAACATTTTTCCTAAAAATATGCTGCCTTACCTAGGATTAAGGAAGCCTTTAAAAAGTCTTCAACTATCATTATAGCATATGACGATTCAAAGAGATCGATTGTTGGATCATTTGAAACTAATGTAGAAGTGAGATCCATAAAGTCTCTACCTTCACTATGATTGAAATCCTAATTACCTTCTCTTTGTTTCCATTAAGGCTATGGTTTCACCCATTAGGTAAGGTGCCTTCAACCTTGGACCAAAAGATCAAGTTTTCATTCTAAGTTATGATGGTGGATTGTATGGATGAAGATACTCCTTTTGTACTCTATGAGTACTACATACCCAGTTGGATTTCTAAGAAATTAAGCAACCAGGATTTTATGTTGGGGTTAGGCCTGGGGATAAATCTATAAGGTGTCCTTGAGTTTAACATCAGCCTTGGGAAGACATGACAATTTGGGTTTGGATATGATCCAAAGACAACCAAGAGCATAAGAAGAGATAAGAATGGTAAAGAGCTAGTGAAACCATTCATGAAGATCAGGTGTGAAGTATATTGAGGCCAAGCCAAACCAATCGTACCGAGGTTCAAAATATTCTGCAATGAAATTGATTTTGAGAGAAGTAGTGAGGAACTGGTGCCATCGGAAATGACATTGGAAGAACAAAAAGTTGTTACTACTGATAATGTGTCTGAGATTGCCTTATCCGAGAGAGCTTAGAAAGGGAAATAAGTTACGGTTGAAGAGAGTCAGTCAAAAAGACCTGAAGAAAAGAAAAGGATAGAAGCTGTTGTAGATAAGATTGCTAAGGCTATGTCGTCCACCTTGAGCCAAGACCCATCACAAGCAAGAGGGTCGAAGCCAAAGAAGGTAATGAATGATGTATAACTGGACACGATTATGGGTGAAATAGCTAAAAACTTTAAAGAAGGTCAAGGTGGAGGTTATCGAGGAAGGCAGAATAGAAGTATAAGAGAGTCTAGCTGGCTGGTGACTTAGATGGCATCCTGGAGATGACAATTAAAGAAAGTGAAGATGAAGGCCCTCTACCTGTTGTAAACATTTCCTCTATTTTAACAATGATGATGTAATGTATAACAAATTCAACGCAATGAATTCCCAGTTTGCTTACTTCTGTGATGTTTATTCAAATGGGTCTGTGCATGCATGTAAATCTTCATTGAGCATATTTAGCATCTATGATACTGCATTGTATGAAATTAATTTAGGTATAACTGAACAACCCAAAATAGTATATATTTCATGTGAGCTCACCTGCGAGGAAGAGAGATAATTAATAAACGTTCTAAAAGACATGTTGGGGCTTTTCCTTGGTCATACGAAGACATGCCAGGGGTTGACAAATAGATACCTGTGAGCGGATGATGTTTTTCGTGTGATGAAGAAAATTAGATGAGAGCACTACGAGGCGGGCCACTTTTACTTTTAATAGAAATTTGACTTTCAGTTTTGGAAAATTTTTATTTCATAAAAGAATCGACCTAAATCTCGAAAGAAAATATAAGAGTCACCACTTAGTTCAGCTCAACCAGGAAATTAGAGCGGAACTGAACCGAACGAGGCCGCGACACTTTCCAGAGATCTAGGTCCGTACAAGTCCCTTATTTCATGTCTAATCAAAATAAATAGCCAATGTTCATTAATAGTATTTTATATTTCTAAGATTGATTTTCCATTGATTTAATCACACGGCATACATGCGAATAAAAGCGATAAATAAATTAGTTATTTAAAACCCAATCGAATCACAACAAAACTATCCTAGGGGATACATTTGTATAACTTGGGGATTAGGGTACAATCGCCTATTTTACACGAGTATCTAATGCATTAAAATTAGAATAAATAAATAAAAATTAATTAAATTAAATTCCTGAAAAACAAAGGTTAGCACAAATATATGCAATAAGTAGGACTCAAGTAGACAGAATGGGGAGATTAGTGATTTGGGGACATGCATTTAGGGGGTAGTCGGGTAAACTCGGCTAATTCGCCCGACTAGACCTGGAACACTATTTTGAAATGTTCTTGTATTTTCGTTTCATGAGAAAATACATTTTTGAAAACATTTTATTTTACCGATTTATTTCCATTCAGCATGTAAATGTGGGTCGGTTTTCGGGAGATTTGGATCTCCGTCGTTGCATTGTTTTAATCTCAACAACTTTAAAAATTAAATCTAAGGTTGTGAATGCATGAAATAAATTTATTTTAGATGATTTTGATGATTTTCTAATTTTTATACATTTTCCATGATATTTCTGATTTTTTTTTTTTGGTATTTTTTTGGATTTTTCTGAATTTTTTGGGATTTTCTATTCCTGACTAGAATTTATAGTCATGGGGCTTAGATTAAAGTCATACTACTGTATTTACAGTCATACAAATGTAACTAAATCTTGGTCAGAAAATGCTAAGGTGTGATTAAAAGGATAGGAAGTATGGTCATGGTGACCAATTATAGTCGCACGACTGTAATTAGAAGCGTACGACTCTAATTATAGAAGTACGATTGTTCATCCTGCCTAGAAACAGTAAACATGTATTTTAGGTTTTAGGTTATTTTATGCATGAAAATGAACCAAAACACCCAGAAAATGAAGGAAAATACTAGTTTAGGATGTACTTACCCTTGTAGCGTGGATCCACCGTCGACTTGACTGAAGAAAACGCCTTGGATTGGCTCCGAATTGCTTCTCCTCCTTAGAATGTTAGGGTACAAAAATAAAGTCCAAAAATCTTTACAAGTTACAAAATTAATTGAGTTCAAGTTTTGGAATTAATTATCTTTAAGTGACAAATTATTAGTCTATGATTTCTATCGATTTCAACCTCACAATACAAAGATTAAAAAAGAATAGAGAATGAGAAAATAAGTGAATGTGTATTTTCTACTCTTCTATCCCCTTCTCTCAATGCCCCTTGAGCTCTCTTCAATCAAAATTTTTGTGAATTTTGGTTCCCCTTTCTCCCTCCTGCAATTATTTGGCTTAAATAAGGGACAAAAAGATAAGAAAACATCTTAGAAATCCACCCATTTCTCTCCTAAGTGGGCTTGGTCAGAATGAGATGTAAATGGATCTACAGTCGTATGACTAAAATTACAGTCGTACGACTGTCATTGCAATGCGAGGTTATTGACTTTTATTTCTTTGACTCTGACCGAGAATTTTAACTACAGGCATGGAAACCAATTACAGTCGTAGGAATTTAACTACAATCGTGCAACTGTAGTAGTTAGTTTTCTCAATTTTCAATTTTTGAACCCCGTTAGTTCATAGAAATAAAGTGTCGGAAAATCCTGTGTTCACAAGCTGTCCCTCGTGTAACTAAAGTCCGATTCTATGCACAAACTTAGGTACACGATAAAGAACATGGAGTCAAAGGTGGTGTGTATGTGTGTGGCTTGCGTATTTATTCTTTGATCAATAATTTTAAAACAAAATTTTTTTCAATTCGATCAAAGATAAATACGAGTGTGAGTTTTATCACCTATAGTGATAAGGGTACAATGGTCATAAAAATTCACCATTGTAAGGGTTTAGTGAGACTTATGGTAGTCAAGTGGTCACATATGCCTATCGCATAAGGAGGACACAAAGGGGGTACTTGTGTCATACCAGTGGTTTAGTGAGACTTTTAGAGTGAAGCGGTCCATATGCCTTTCGCATAAGAAGGACGTCGAGGATAAGGGATAAAATGACGTTTGGAGTCAGGCGGTCGCATATGCAAATTGCATAAGGAGGACTCTGGGGATAATGAACAAAGTGACTTTTGGAGTCAGGCGGTCGCATATGCCTATCGCATAAGGAGGGTGCCAAGGATAAGGAGTCATGAGACTTTTGGAGTCAAATGGTCATGTATGACCTACCATACAGAGCCGTAGTGTTTGTAGTGTGCAATTGGTAAATGCATTTATTCCTTGATTGATAATTTTGAAACAAAAATTTTTGCCCCTTCGATCATGAATAAATGCGGGTAAATGTGTTTGGGTTACCTTTTATAGTCATGTGGGACTGAATTTGTGAAGTGTATGACGATCGCGTATGACTTGGCATATAAGACACGTCAAAAGTGCAATCTAAATTCCCCAGTTTAAGATCATGGGAGACCATGATTTGTGAAAAGTGAGATGATCTCGTATGACTTGGCATACGGGATACGTCGAAAATGAATTTTGGATTTGCTTTTAAAGTCGTAGACTATGATTTGTGGAAAATGAGATGATCTCGTATGACTTGGCATACGGGATACGTCGGAAATGAATTTTGGATTCCCTTGCAAAGTCGTGGTGGATTGTGATTTGTGAGTAGTGACATGATCTCGTATGACTTGGCACTCAAGATACGTCAAAAATGCAATAATAAGGAGTGAAATAATGCATAAAATTGTGCTTACATTGAATTTTTGTAATTTCCTCCGGTATCATGCCCCTGGACAAGGTGGACCGTTGTTGAAATATTTGGGTGTCGACACGTTGGTCCTGTAAAATTATTGAAATACTTTCCTGTAGGGGAAATTAAATATTCGGTGATAAAATAAAATTAGAAAATAAATGAAAAAAAAATAAAATAATAGGGATTTTAGCACTAAAGTCGTGCGACTGTAATTACATTCGTGTGATTATTTCAAAAATACAGTCGTACGCCTGTAAAACTTGGGGAGAAAAATTAAAAAGGGGCGATTTGCCGCTTCTCCCTTACTCCCATTAGCGATTTCTCCTTTATTTTCTCTAAAAAATTTTGATTCCAAACCTCCAAATCCGTGAAAATGTTGAAGAAATTGGGTAAGAAACTGAGGAAGCTCACTCCCGCTTAGATTCGAGGTTGGGCTAGTGCACAGGATATCCCGTTCGTGAGTATTTCGGATGGGTATGGGCATCATTGGTATACCGACCATTTTAGGGTCCATTTTGGTTTGGACATCCCTATTTTTCTAGAGATGGACTCACATCTCGCCTCTCTCCAAGTTAGAACCCGAATCCAGGTTTCGATTTTGAAATTTTTGAATTCTTTTCCGTTTGAATTTCCTATATAATTTTATGCTTTTATTATTTTATTGAGTAGAATGCATGCTAGGGGTACCCTGTACTTCATAGGAATGAGAATATAAGAAAAACGAGTTAGAAAACATGAAAAACCGAACCCAAAACAAAATGAGTTAGCACTTATATATATATATATATTTATTTATTTATTTATTTTTCAACCTTTTATTTTTAATTTCTAATTTATGCAAAAATTAAATAAATTTTGACTTTACTTCACTAGATGTGTAGGATAAGGAGATATCAGGCTGCGATAATCTTTCCTTGCCCCGAGTTTGGTGGGAACATCTCCCCGCGGCTGTGAAGGCCTATGTCAGAGATCTAGATTTGGAGGCTGTCATTCTTTCTTTGCTGGAGAGCACACCGCATACGACTCACACCGTGATGATGGCCCTGTGTGAGAGGTGGGTCTACACCACCCACACCTTCCATCTGTCCATCGGCGAGTTCATAGTTACACCTTCAGACTTCACCAAGATCACCGGATCCTGAAGTTGGGACTCCGATCCGGTTCAATTACTTTCTATCTCGACAACAGTAAGTGGATGCCTACATTAGCCGGCTGATCGGCTATACCCCCGAGAAGGGCAAGGTCCTCTGTTCTCGGGTGGAGACATACTGGGCTGCTCACCCAAACCGGTCCAAGGAGGACATGGAGTGATACACCTGGGCTACGTACTCATCCTATTATCTTATACGTTCTTCCCTACTGGGAGAGTATGTGCAATCTGACTTTGTTACTGTCCTTAGTAAATTTGACCATCTTCACGACTTTGGACTTGGCTCGAGCTGGGCTGGGCTAGCTGTATGGTTTAGACCTGTAAGCCAGGGGGAGGCAGTAGGAGATCCTGGGCTTTTGGCTTGGACTTTTGGTATTACCCTTCTCCTTTTTCTTTTCCTTTTCATTTTTTTTAAACTCTGTTTTATTGATTGCAGATTTGGGTAGAATTCTGGAGCTGCCAGCTCTGAGGTATGTGCAAGACAAGGAGTGCCTTACTGTCTTGCGTACTTGGACCTAGGGATGGCAGGGCATTGGCCGTAATTTGGCAAAGATCCGATAGGATCTTCGAGGCATCTTCTGGGAGAGGGTAAGCAAACTAATTTCGTTAGTTAATAAACTTTTTAATTTAGTATTTATTTACTTGTGATTGAATGTTTGCTTCTCTGATTGTGTTTTTACAGCTTGATCACTCCCCATAGCTTAGTCAGGGAGTTCAGCCTCCTGTTGTGCAGGCATCCTCATGGTTTGAGAATCCCATGTCCTAGGAGTGGTACCTGGGAGAGCGCCTCTGCCTTTCAGACCATGTGGACGGCCCTGTTGGCCAGGCAGTTCCTCCACCGCACCTGTGCATCCTTTTTTGGCCCCACCTATCGAAGCCTACTGAGCACCCTGATATCTATGGGGATGGATACACTGTCGACTCTGTCGAGGGTAACGATCTGGCTTTAATCCGAGAGTCCCTGCTACCAGTCCGGCTTAGTGTGCCGGTGGCTCCTTCCCGTCAAGAATTTTCTATCCATTGTTCCCTTATTGTTTGAATTTGATTTTCAGTGTCTAATGTTCCTTCAATTGCAGATCAAGAGCACAAGCTCTACTCAGCAGTCTGCCCCAGGAGATGAGGAGTCTAAGGCCACTACTATAGGAGGGTCTGCTCCTACTCAGGACAGAAGACACCTGTACATTCCGCCAGTGCTACAGCGTCCACTTCCCAGGTTACCAGGGTAGTGGATCATCGGTTGGTGATGCAGCTGGATGGTAGATATGCTGCTAAAGAGCTGCCCCCTTATCAGGACCATCAGATCATATTCGCCCCCGAGCACACTACTCATGTAAGTCTTCTGCCTGTTTTGTCATTTCTTTACTTCCTTCGCTTTTCTTGTACTACCTTTAACTATTGGATGTCTTTTGAATTTTTTTTTTAAGATTCCTCGGGCTCAAGTGCAGGACATGGCCCAGTAGTTCTTGGGCATGGAGTCCTTCATGACTTAGGAGAACGCCGCCTGGGTGGTAAGTACTCTATAATCCCTGCATTTTCACATGATTTATGCAATGCATGAATGAATGTGTATGTATGTATGCATGTTAATTTGTATTATCGTTTTGCAGTCTCAGGTATAGATGTTACAGGAGCAGGCTAGACAGATGGTGACTTTTGAGGCTAGACCCTGGCTGCAACGCATGAGTTAACTGGGGTGCGACCTGATTATCAGGCTCAGTTGAGCCGGGTGTAGGCCGACTACGATGCCTATAGAGTGGCGCATCCGAATGAGTCAGAGTCTTCCAAGGAGGAGAGAGATAAAAGTTAGATTGGGGCTCTTTGTGTTCTATATTAAATTTTTACACATACATGAACTTCATTTTCATTATCGTGCCCTGCCATTTTGCTCATTTTAATGATTCACTTCTTTCTTAACTTTGCTTTTTTTCATTCAGGCTTTTACAATTTATAAGAATAGTTATAAGACTCTAATTGGCTCAAATTAAAGCCTTTCGGGCTGTGGAACATTAAGGCATATTACAGACATTCATTAAACAATGAATTACTGAATGCTTGTTATTACTACTGGGACCCAATTGATAATGTTTTTCGCTTCTCGCACTAAGAACTTTGCCCCTGTATGAAGAGTTCATCGCCATATTGAACATCACATGCTGTAAAGATATCAACATTGTAATTCTTGAGCTCACCTTCGGCAATACTCCTTCATTGGTGAGTTTGTTTGGGCTCCCCAATCCTTAAGTGGAAGTTCTACTCTCCACTGAATCTTCTTCTCTCGGTCTTGACTTGGAATCCATACTAAAATGGTGTATTAATGCCCCTAGGGACCATATTGGTTAGGCTAGTATGGTTAGTCTACTGCTAGTGAGTCGATACTTCTGTGATGCCTGCAATGGGGTTGCCTCCTTCAGGACTGTTTCCCTTATTCTATAAATGGCTGCCGAAGCATCTACAGTTCTGTTTACCCTTGTCGAGACCCTAATTAATCTATATGCTTCCAAGATGAAAGGTTCCCTCTGAGTTAGCCCCCATCTTATATTGCTCCAGGTAATTCCTTTCATTGGCTTGTGTACATTCTGGTGTCCAAATGAGTTTCTCACCTCTACTTTAAACTATGCTGCAGATCTGGCTGTTGGAGAAGTTGTCAATTTTTAAAATTCCAAGAGGAAATTTTAAGAAATGTCACCCGATTAACATCAAGGAAAGAGGCTTCTCCATAGACCTTTACATTGACATGTCCGCCAATGAATGGGACACTTGCATAACCGATGATCAGATTATATAGGTCTACCCCTGGTGGAAGGTTACCCATGTAGTTGTGGAGATGTGGGCTCATGGTTTCCAATTGTTAGGATTGACCAAATTGACTTTTTATTTGTCAAGTTACCTTCGTCGGTAGTACGGCCAATCACAAAACATCCCTTAGCTTTCATGTATTACCACGTGTGTAGAATACACTGCTTCTTGGTCAGATCATATCAGGTTTTGCTGGACTAACCATACTCTCCATGTGATGTTGAACTATGCTTCCCTTGCTTTTGTGGAGATGGATGAATGGTATAAACTTTGGTTGGCTAAGATTAAGGACCTACTGACCCATGAGGCATGATTGGCTAGGTTCTTCCGAGGCTGCAAAACTACTTCCTCTCAAGAAAAGAAAAATATGAAAGAAACATGATTCCTATTACCATTTTTTAAATTTTTAATTTTTTTATGATGTTCGCAGTTCGTATGCCTAGGCGTGTGAATGACTTTAATTCTCTGGATGTTTCAACATATGAATCATGTACATACTCTGAACATGCATGCAATATATTAAGCAATATGCACTTCATTAATGAAATTCAATTATTGTAACGATTAAAAATGCCAAAATCGGTACATATCTCAAACAAACTCATTCCTATTATCAACCATCCCGTACAAGTTTTCTGGTTGATAAACTACCTCTCAGTGCTTTAACTTTTGCTTAAGTCGCCCTTGCTGGTTTTTAACTTAACAGACCCTTTTTTTTAAAACACATGGTAGCATTTGAGATTATCCTGGTTGATCGGATTTGTGAACTCATTGTCATCCATGTCCATAATCTTTACTGCACCTTTAAAGAGTACCTTCTAAAACATATATGGCCATTCCTAATTGGGTTCAAATTTTCCCCTCACATCTGTAGTGGATGGTCTCATCTGCTTTAACACCAGATCCCCTGTCTTTAAAGGATGTTTCTAATAACGAACTCGTCGATTGTAGGCTCTAGCCATCATTTGATGGTACATTTGTAGATGATCTAAAGCTTTGAGATGCTTTTCATTGACCACAGCCAGCTATTCGAATCTTACCTTTACGTATTCTGTCTCGGGCAATTAAGCTTCCAGGATGATCCTTAAGGATTTTAGTTCCATTTCAATGGGAAGGACTACCTCCATCCCTTAAACCAGCGAATATGGCGTTTCCCCTATCGGTGTTCTAACACTAGTTCTGTAACCCTATAAGGCATATGGCACTTTATCCACCCAGTCTTTATAGGTTGAGTTGGTCTTTGACAATATCTTCTTAATAGACTTGTTCACCGCTTCCACTGCTCCGTTGGCTTGTGGCCTATAAGGTGAAGACTTGCGATGTTCTATATTATGTTCTTCAAGTAGCTCAGCTATTCCTCCTTGAAAATGTACTCCGTTATCAGTCACCACATGGTGTGGTATACCATTCCTTATGAAGATGTACCTCCTGATGAATTTAGCCATGTTCTTAGCCGTGCATAAGACTCAGCTTCCATCCACTTGGAAAAGTAATCCACTGCCACTACAATGAACTTGTGACTGTTTGATGCTGGGGGCTGAATCTTACCTATTATGTCTATCCCCTATGCTGAGAATGGCCAAGGGGTCATGAGATTCTATAATTCCATGGGCGAAAGATGGCTGATATCCCTATAGATTTGGCACTCGTGACACTTCTTGACTTCTTCGGTACAATCTATCTGCATGGTGAGTCAGAAGTACCCTTGTCTCATAATCTTTTTCGCCAAAGCTAGACCGTTCATGTGTTCCAAAATGCATCTCTTGCATAACCCTTTTGGCTTCCATCTTTGTCAGACACCTCAATAACAATCCATCGGTAGTCCTTCTGAAGAGTTGTTCATCAAACCATCTGAATTGAACTGCTAGTTTCCTGAGTGTGGTCTTATCCGCTGAATCTGCTTCTTCGGGATACTGGCCATTTTATAGGAAATTAGCCATTTCTTGGTACCAGGGCGTATCATCCATTGTTAGAGTCAGGACATTGTTAGAGCGATGGAATGGTGTTCTAGCAGTTTCAAGGATCAAAAGCTGCATTGGTGCCTTCTGAGGTCCATCCCAGATGGACGATCAAGTTGCTAATGAATTAGCCATCTGATTATCATCTCTGGCTACATGTTTGAATTCATTTGCCTAAATATCTTCACCAAATTTCATAAGGTCTCCAGGTATGGGTGAAGAGATTCTTCTTTGATTTCCCATTCTCCCTTGGCTTGGCGGATCACCAATAATGAATCTCCAATAATGGTCACATCATCTGCTCCTAGTGTGATAAGAGCATCAATGCCAAATAAACAGGCTTTGTATTCAGCACCGTTGTTGGTTACCGGGAATTCCAGCCATTTTGACAAAGGAATTATTTCCCCTCTGGAGTTATAATGATTACTCCTAGATCTGTGCCCCTTTTATTCATAGCCCCATCAAAGTGCATGACCCATTTCCTGGTTTCTACATCCACCATGGCTAACTACTCATCTGGAAATTCAAGATTCTCCACATAGTTAGATTCAAGCAGCTGATTCGCTAGGAACTCCTCCACTTCTCTTCCTTTGATCACTTTCTTTGTCACATCTTTGATGTTAAATTCCGACAGCAAAAGTAGCCATCGGGGACAGTTTTCCTGCTAGAGATGGAGCAGAACAGAGGTATTTCATTGGATCAACCTTTTCCACCACTTGTATCTTGTATGATTGGAAATATTGTCTCAATTTCTTTGTTAATCAGACCATGGCAGTGCAGTCTTTCCCACCACAGTGTATCGGGTTTCATAATCCAGCAGCTTCTTACTAAGGTAGTAAATATCATGTTCCTTCTTATCATCTTGTTCTTGGACCAACATTGCCCTAATGGAGGTTTCTTCAAAGGCTAGATACAATATCAAAGGTTTGCCCAAAGTCGGAGGTCTCAACACCAGAGGATGGGTCAAGTACTCTTTGAGCTTGTCGAATGCAACTTGACATTGGTCGTTCCACTCGACTGGCTGTTCTTTCTGAAGTAGTTTAAAAATGGGTGCACAGATAGTAGTCAATCTGGTAATGAATTTGCTAACATGTTAAAGTGACCCCAGGAATGATCTGACTTCCATTTCCGTTTTCAGCACTGGTATATCTAAAATAGCTTTGATCTTATCTGGGTCCATCTCAATCCCTTTCTGACTGACAATGTGCCCCAACAGTTTACCCGATGTAACTCCGAATACACATTTCTTTGAGTTGAGGTGCAAGTTATACTTTTCAATCCTGGTCATGAATCTATCTAGGATAGCAGGGTGCTCTTCCCGGGTCATGGATTTGACCAACATATTTTCAACGAATACCTTGACCACCTTGTGGATCATGTCGTGTAGCAGTGTTGTGATAGCCCTTTGGTAGGTTGCCTTATCATTTTTCAATCTGTAAGGCATCACCCTATAGTAGTACAGCCCTCACTCAGTAATGAAAGCTATTTTGACTTTGTCAATAAGGTCTAATTTAAATCTAATTGTGTAAGCACTGGAATTTTTCAGCTTAAAAAAAAAAAGAGATCGCCGTACGACTATAATTACAGTCGTGTGACTGTAATGTTAAAATTACAGTCGTGCGATTATAATTACAAATTACAGTGGTATGACTATAGGTTGGTAGCAGGTAGCAGCAGCTCATACCGCAAGAAAGAAAAATAGGGCATGATTTGAGGGGCATTTAATGCCGATTTCAGTCAGAAAAAAGAGGAAAAATAGGTGTGAAAAGGAGAAGGAAGTGGAAAAAGAGAAAAACAGATAGAAAATTTGTGATTGAGAAGCTCAAAAGATTGAAAAAAAACTCACAAAAAACTCACCTTCTTCTACTCTTCTTTCTTCAATTCTTGTTTCTGTAAAGCAAAAATTGATAGAATTCATAGGCTTTAACTTAACAAACAACCTCAAATCATTCCACAACCATAAATCCGTGACTTGGTGGAATTTTTAGACAAATTCTTGTACCTTGACATACAAACAAGAAGGAGCAATTTGGAGTCGATTCTAGGCGTTTTTAGAGTCAAATCGACGGTGGATCAGTGCTGCAAGGGTAACTATACTTAAAACTTGTGCTTTGCTTCTTCTTCTGTGTGTTTTGGTTTGATTTTGTGCATAAGATCAAAATATTTTGCTCTGCTGTTTCTGGGTAGGATGAATAGACGTACGTCTATAATTACAGTCGCACGACTGTAATTATGGTCGTACAACTGTATTCAACTCCCATGACTATCTTTTATCGTTTAAATAATTTCAACTTTTTTTGGATCAGAAATGTATTATAGTCGCACAGCTGTAGTTTCTAGTCAGCGACAGAAAATCATAAAATCATAAAAATCAGAAAATCATCAAAAAATGAATTTATCTCATGCATTCACGACCTTAGATTTAATTTTTGAAGTTATTGCACTTAGAACAGAACAACGACGGAGATCCAAATCTCCCAAAAACCGACTCACAATTGCATGCTAAATGAAAGTAAACCGGAAATAGAAGATATTTTTAAAAATATATTTCTCATAAAAATCTACAGGGCATTTTAAAATTGTTTTCCAGGTCTAGCCAGACCAACTGGCCGAGTCGACCCGGCTACCCCCTAATGGCATGTCCCTGAATTCCTTAAAATCCCATTCTGTCTTGTTTAAGTCCTATCTGTGTTTATAATTAAATTGTTTGCAGCTTTCAATTTTTATTTCTTATGTAATTTATAGATTATCTTGTATTCTAGGCAATTGTAAATTTTCTAGATCCTCGTGTATATTAGGCGCTTGTAATGTGAGAACGAGAATTGTTCTTTTTATTCGATCTGGTTGTATAAACGGCCTTTATTTTTATTCTTTTGAACTGTCTGGATGTATAATTTATTATTCCGCAATTTATTCCACTTTTTTTTTCGTATGAGCATGGGTTAAGTAAATACAAAACAAAATCGGATAGAAAAAGATAATAAAGCGAACAAAATATGGTAATATAAATTATAAAGTGAATGCAAGCTAGAGGTTGAATAGGTAAGTTGCCCGTACCCTAAATCTCTAGATTAGGTACGGTAGTCTACCCTCGGTAGGGAGCTGTACCGGAATTTCCCAGATGAGCTGATCCAGGTGGCGACTCTGTCACTGATCTTGAAATTTAGGTTTCGAGGTCTTTAAGCCAATTAAATGGGAAAGGGTTTTCTATAAAATAGATTTCCAAAATAAAGTCAATGGTTTTCTAAAACAAGATAATCAAAATCCTGTTTTCCAAAAACCCAAACACACATTTTCCCAAGCTTTCCTGTTTCCCCGGTTTGCTTCGCCGCGTTCCACTTTTGGGTCATCCGCTCACAGTGGCGACTCCGCTGGGGACGAATGGTTTCTTAAAAAGTTTTCATAAAAACTTAAGGAACTTAGGCAACTACTGAAATATAACCTCGCTTGCAGTCACTTTACCAGTTCATAATACCATATTTGTTTGCAATTGTATATCATGACATTTTCTTCTTCTCAACCCCTCCAACACATTGCTTAGCCCAGTTTACACAAGAAGGTGACCTACCTCTTCCGCCAGGATTGAAGGCACCTGACGGGGTAAACCACTCATAGCACCGCATGACCTTACATCGTGTTCTGCGGTGAGGAGTGTATATTTTCTATGGGAGCCTGTACGACCCTTGGTTTTGACTTTGGCCCACATGTAATGGCTTAGTAACTTCCCCTTAGGATTACCAAAACATAAATTCAAAATTGGACATTGAGTGTGCGCCTTTGGTATCCCTCGTTGATGCCAAAGAGACCCAACCACCTAGGAAGAATGCGAAACCATTTGAAAGGAGAAATAAGGTTGGAAGGGAGTGCATATTATTGCATGTGCTAACGTTTGTTCCGTGGTGTTTTTATTTGACTTTTTCACGAAGCATTAAACATGCATGACCATATGTGTGCCATTCTAACCACATCTTTTGTAGCCATTTTCAAAGCATTGACATATGTGTGACGCTAACCACGTTTTCGTGCAGCCATGACATTTTATTTGTATGCTATTTTGCATCTCGTGTGTGACATTTCCATGAAGCATACACGACATCATCCCATGTGTCATGTGTCCTAACCACATTTTCGTGCAGCCACTTGCATTTTGTGTGACATAGACATTCATTTTATCTCATCTTACGTAATAAAGGACAATCCGAGTGTACCTTTCACAATCATTTCATTTCATAACATATCGGGTGTTCCGAAACTACCGTGTTCCGCCAGTGCACCGGATTGCGCTCGGTCATTTTGCCATACCATGTCATTCAGTAGAAGACAACAATGGTCCTAAGTCTATTTCCATGTGGCAAGTCACTCGACATCATTACATCTCATCATACCCATAGGTGTCATAGTGACGCCGAAGTCCTACTTGTGTGTCACGGTCCATATCGGGCAGTTTCATGACATTGTTAAATCATTCAAGGTACTCCCTGAGTACTAGATTAGTTTACATATAGGGGCATTTTATAACATTACCAAATCATGAAAGGTGTTCTACAAACGCCGAACCTGTGTCTGTGTCCCAAGTTACACGCGGCTTGTTTGCAATATCACGTCATGTCAGATGCCCTAAAAGCATCGAAACTCTGTCCGTGGGCTAACCCCCACGTGACCATTTCACTTCATCTCATAGACCTATAAAGTGTCAAAAATTTGTCCGTGTGCTGGCACACATACGACCATTTCATGACATCCACTGGATGCCCTAAAAGCACCAAACCCCTGTCCATGTGACGGTTCACACGCGATGTTCTTGCATTATCATTTGCATGGCATTGGGTATTCTTGGAACATCTAAAATAAAAAGAATAAAAACAAAGGAAGTCATCCTCATTATCTCACGATGTACATCTCACTCATCCGTCAAATGATTAAGTGCTCTACAAGCACCGAAAAATTCATCTCATGCACTGAGTCATTTAAGTGTTCTAGGAACGCCGGAAACTTCATCAAACCCTTTAGGCATCTTGCAAGCATTGGAAACCCATTTCATGCATTGATGTTCCACAAACATCGAAAAATATTATCTCATATCATGAAAATCCAAGGTGCTCTCCGAATACCGAAATTATGTCCATACCCCATGTGCATGCACACGTCCATAGCATAAAATCTCCTCGCAAGTATCACCTTGCTTCGATCCGTGGACACCCTGTGTGTCATTTTATCCATGTGGTGTATATTTATATGCCATGCCTTACTTTAACATATAGCCTCATCAACAAAATTTATTGTATTTGCATGTTTCCATTCTTGGCTTTGCATATGCTTGGCTGGTTTAGAATTGCGTAACATGACATGGCATTACATGACATCACATATGCAACTCATCATTTATACATATACATATCCCATTATGCATTCATGCCTACATCATCCGTGATTTGGTATTCTTCATGCACATGAGCCCTCAATGCTAACAAGTGTTCTTATCAGGGGGAAAGGGGAAGAATCTCAAGAATGGCCAACCCGATGAACTTCAACACCATAACAGATGTCATGGATGATTATGTCACTTTATCACGGTTTCGAAAGGCGGTCAGGGAGGAAGTAGCAACAATGCTGAAGGAAATGCTAGGGGGTGATCTTGACAGGGTAGAAAGACTGACAGCAAGGTGACTGAATTGGAAGCACGAGTGGCAGAGCTCGAAGGAAAAATAAAAAGTATAGTGAGCACAGACTCCAATGCCAATGCTAGTGAGAAGTAGAATGCCTAGATTGCTAACACTTACCCTCGACACCTTGGAAGGCCCTCTCACCAAGATTCAGGTCTACCAAGGCTGACTAATGAAATAGAACTGAAGAGGCCCCTTAAGACTGATGTCGACACTGACTCCATTCCATGGCATACCAGAAGCTCACTTACCAAGGGTAGCAGAAAAGGCATATCCCCCTAGCCCTGCTCGTTGAACAGACTATTTACCAAGTGTAGAAAAATGGGTCTACTATAGAGTGTCAGGCCATACATGGAACCAATGCCATAACAAAAGAGTAGTTTTTGTAGCTATCATGTGATGACAGGTCACCGGACCAACTAGTGTTCTGCTTTAAGAAAAGAGATCCAGAAGCTAGTCAACAACGGAAAATTGGAAGCCTCGTCCAACTCTGGTAGACGACTTGGGACAACCAGGGAGACCACCAAGGAGACTCCTCAAACCTTTCAAGGAGAAGAATATGATGAAGAACTTCAGGGTCTGGTTTAATAAGAGTGGGGCGAGGGCACCGAAGCCGAAATGATGACAAATCAGAAAATAATCAGTTTCTATGAGATCAATATTTCTTAGATACTTCCTTCTTGTTGGGGACTCATTTTGCTTGTGAGATGTATTGAACTCATTAGAAATGCAATGAGATTTATTTTCGTCTTACTTATGTGATGATTGCATGTACATGGCATTATGCATGCATTTGACCATCTGAAACGACATATCCAACACAAATAATATTAAAATGCATGACATCGATCTGAGTATTATCGGAAACCTAAAAGTGGATCTAACTCTGATTGAACCCTTACTTGAAAGGCGAGCTTGCGAGATAAATAAGTAATGAGATGGCATCACCTTCGCCGAGCCATTTGCTGACCCAGATCAATGATCCTTACAAATCATAATCCAAAATGCTATTGGCCTTACCCTAAAGTTTCAAATTGATTAGCACGCATAATACCTAAACCATTCCAAGCCAAAGGTTATTGCTATAATTCAAAGTTAATCTCCAAAATGAAGCTTCAAGCCTAATTCCATACCCAAGAAAGTACCCTGTACCAAAAGCTCGAAGCTAAAATTACAAACTCATCGAAAACACCAACCCGTAAGAAATTCAAATGACCTTCATCACTTACCATGTAGTAAAACTCTGAAGCAGTTCTTGGTTGTAGTGTATGCATAATCTTGTTTGTATGACATTCATGTGCACATGACATCACGCATGCATTGTTCATCCATAAGGGATATTAAACACACATGACAGGCACAAATTTGAATGTAGTAAGAAAACCAAGAGGTGGCCGTGGCTTGGATTTAGTTCCTTAAAAAAAAAGATCAGTGCAGACAAAAGAGTCTTTCTCTCTCATACATGGCCACTACAGCTAACATTGGAATGTCCCACCATCCCAATTTCCATCACCATCAGATTTTTTGCACCCTTCCTATGAAAGATTTGGACTTTCTAATTTTCAAACAACTTATGAAGAATTTGGGTCTTCCTATTTTCAGACCCAAAGCTACCTTCAACACCGTTTCTCTTCCATTTACATATAAGGCACGAACACTTGTTCGATGAACTACACCTTTCATCTTCCCTCTTGACCTGATTCTGTGAAACCTTATTCTCTACCACCAATGGCTTCTAACAAGAAATTGAACCCTAATGTTGCCCCGTATTGCATTCTTCCACATCATCTCATCACTAGAAAGGTGACGGAGTAAGTGGTCATGTTATTGTTTCAATCAGTCTTCGTTTATCATTAACCTGTACCAGATTGGGAATACCTATTTATCCCGTGACACTCCTATTCAATCCAAACTCTCAAGCTAATTGTTTTGTACCCTTGGACTACGAGAAGGGTTTTCATTCCATGGTAGAGAGAAGATTTGAATATAAGTCTGCTTCAAGTGAGCTGGATAAAGAATAGCAGAAGTTACCCAAGAACTTGACTATTGAAGGGGCTAAGCTGAACAAGAAAAAGATTGAAGTCAACTTTGATGGGAAGACAAGCCTGATGATAAAAAATATACCCAATTTCTTATACCTTCCTATTTTTTTCAAAAACAAAGTGAACAAAGGGTATGCATTTGTAAATTTCATAAATCCAAAGGTCGTATGCAAGTTCCAGCGAGTAGTTCACAATGGGAGATGGCCACTTTTCTTGCCCAGCAAGATCTGCACTATAGCCTATGCTAGACTTCAGAGCAAAAAGGAGCTGGTAAGGCACTTTGAGAGGTTAATATTTAAGTGTGAAAGGGATGATTGTTTACCAACAATGTTCATTCCATCAAGGGATGATACAAGGGGTTCAGTTGAGCAAAAGGAGATAAGGAGAAAGTGGAGATTGACACTTAGTCCCTTTCAAGCTGGAAGAAACCCTGGCGATGCACTTATGAATTTCATTAACAGTATTGGAGCAACCAGGTTTTACAAAGCTTTCAACAATCGTGAATGGGAGGACTTACAAAGCTTGTTGTGCTAATAGTCGGGGGAAAGTTGCATTTACCAACCATTTCAAGAACCCAATCTTCAGTTGCTGTGAAAGTGACTACTTACTTGTGGTTATTTCACCTCTTAGGGATGATACGACTTGCACCAGAGTTATTGTGATTTGCGGGCATAGACAAACCAAAATTACTGAAGTCATTCTGAGTCAAGCTATACCTTGAAAGGCTAAAAGTTGTGTCCATCTTTGAGAACTGTGCGTGAATTGGAATCTGGGGTGAATTGGAAACATGCATATGGGTTCAAACTCTTGGAGGATCTAGTGGGTAATCAATTGATTCAGTTCAATGCTCAGTTGTACACTTTGAAATATGTTAGCATCACGTTAAAAAAAAGAAAAAAAGAAAAAAAAAACCTCCAATGTGGAAAACCGAAAACATATTGGTAATATGGAGGAACGTCAATCAAAACAATAGCCACACTTTGGATTTTCCTAATGCATCCACATTCATTATGTCATAGATGTTTTATATTCAGTTTTGATGTTCAATATGCATTCGTCATGTCATTGCATGTCAATGTCCACAAATGGGTTACAGCATGCAGCAAACCATATCTGATGAAGTGTTTCACGTCTCAAATACAAATCTCTAATACTAGGGGCAGGTAAAGGCCAAAGCACTGGATTTCATTGGCAACAATGTTCTCGTAATTTTCGATGAACATATCGAGGTACACTTTCCAATCCTAAGACAAGCTAGTGCAAAGGGATCAACTCGGACAGAATGCTTGCGCATAATTTTTGGGCCATTCCTAAAAAAAAATCAAATCACAAAGAGAAAATTTCTGACACGAAAAACTGAGAGGACGTGTTGGTAACAAGAAGAGGGTGATGTTCGAAGTCAGAGTCACTATCAATTTACCTATCATACTCATTCTGATGTCATCATTGTAAGCGCCGGAATTTTACTTCCAAAAAAAAAGAAAAAGAAAGTACAATCATACGACCTTACTACCATCGTACGACTGTAGATCGTGGCAGGTGAGCCAACCCGCACCCTAAAAACTGAAAAAAAACAGAAGGAGAAAGGGGGGCGCGAGACAGAAAAAAGGAAGACGAACAGAAAACGAAAGAGAGAAAAAATAAAAAGAGAGAAAAGAGAGAGGAGAAGAAAAAAATCAGAGAGAAGGGAAGAACTGATCCTCAAGAATCCATAACATTTGGAAATCTCTGGACCTAAGTTCCTAACCCTAACCGAAGGAGAAAAGTGCGGATTTTAGTGGATTGGAGTGACGCCAGGGGTCAATCCTACAGTGGACGCACGCCAAACAGGTAGACACTCCTTTTCCCCTCTCTTTTACAAGCTTTCTGGGTGATTGGTGTGGTTTTATGCCATTTTTATCCATTTTTCCGCGTTTCTGTTTCTGGAGATCAAGAACAGTCGTGTGACTGTTCTTGAGTTTGATGAACAGTCGTACGAGTGTTCTTGATTTCCAGGTATTTTCTTTCCAGTTTGCTTCAAATAAAGTTTTGGCGAGATTCTGACTTTGGGTCACTTACAATCACACGACTGTAGTTACAGTCGCATGACTGTAACGTATTTTCGGAATCAGAATTTCCGTTTTAATCCCCAAAAATTTTCAAAAATCCATAAAAATTCAGAAATCCCGAAAATCATCAAAATGAATTTTGTTGTGTGCATTCACGACCATAGATTCAATTTTCAGTAAAATTACATTTAGAAAAATATCACGATGGAGACCCACTTCTCTCGAAAACTGACTCACCTCACATGTAAAAAATGCAATTAAACCGGCAAAACGTTTTCAAAACGAATTTCCCACAAAACCAAAATATAGGGATGTTTCAAAATGTTTTCCAAGTCTAACCGGACCGGCTAGCCGAGCCAACCCGATTATCCCCTAAATGCATGCCCCCTATTCTTGATTTCCCAATTCTGTCATGTTTGAGTCCAACTTATGGCATGCCGTATATTGTGCTAACCTTTATTTTACAGCTTTTATTTTTATTTTTATTTTTATTTTTATTTTATATGTATTTAATAGAATTAATCATGTATCCTAGGTGATTGTAATATTTTTAGATAAATCGTGTATCCTAGGCGCTTGTAAAGTGAGGCTGAGAGTCTTTTATCTTTTATTCGATCGGGTTGTAATAATTTAATCATTTGCTATTTTACTTAACCTGTATGCGCGCTGTATGTCTATTCAATGCAATAAAATTGACTTTAGAGTTTGAAATACCATTTGAGAACATTGACCAATATTATTTTAATTAGACACGAAATAAGGGACTTGTCCGGACCCAAATCTCTGGATTGTGTAGCTGCCGTTCGTCTGGTTCAGCTACATTATAAATTTCCCGGTTGAGCTGAGCCGGGTGGCGACTCTACAATATTCATCGAGACTTAGGTCTCGGTTCTTTTAAGAATTAATTCCATTTATTTTCCAAAATCGTTTTTCCATTTATAAAAAACCCTACGCGAGGGAGGGGCCCGCCCGAGATCGTGGCGCCCGTTCCGAAAAGGAGTCTCGTGTTCCGTCGAAAACATCGTCCGCTCACAGTGGTGACTCTGCTGGGGATTTCTTAAAAAAGTTTTCTTAAAAACTTAAAAGAATTTGACAAGCCCTGAAAAGTGTCTAATTAAAATAAGGTGGCTGATTCTCAATTGGTATTTCATTTTGCATTTTTAGCTAGACATGCTTGCACTAGGTTAAGTATCCATTTATAGCCCGGTGGATTGTTGAAGTGTCGCCTTTGTTCCTCATGGTCTTAGGGGCATGGATACGAAACACCACCCATAGCCTCATACGAACCCCTTCGTTCGGACCCTTGAGTGGGGAGAAGTGAGGAGTATATTTTGCTATGGGAACCTTGATTTTTAACCCGACTTGGACCGAACTCATATAGGCAGCCCTAGTTGGATTCCCTTAGGATACCAAAATAATTGTATGAATAATAATAAAATCGCACCTTCATCACCCCCGGTTGGTGATCGAAGTGAACCCTGCCTAGGACTCGGTTAGAAATTTTTGAGACGACCACGCTTGGAGAAATAAGGTTAGAAGAATTTGCTTCGTGTGCTACGTGTTACACGCTTCTCGACATTTCATAACATACCATAATCACCATCTTCCATACAAGATCAACACATACCATTCATAAAACATTTTTGTGTGATACTAACCCACATTTTTTTATGCAGCCATTTGCATTTTATTTTCATGTGAAAACATTAAATCATTTGTTTGCCATTCATACTAACAATTTCTTTTTCAGCCATAACATTATATTTGTGTGATTAGCATTTTTTTACATAGCATGCATAACATCATTATGTATGTCATGCATCCTAACCATGTTTTTGTGTAGCCATTTGCATTTTGTGTGTCATAAGCATTCACGACATATCATTTAAATTAAATTAGGGGCATTACAAGGACGCCCACCACGATCATATCATTCCATCATATATCGGGTATCCCAAAATACCCGTGTTCTGCCAATGCACCGGATTGCATTCGGCCATTCCACCAAATCATTTCATTCAATAGAGACCACAATGGTCCTAGGTATATTTCCGTGTGATAATCCACACGATGCATTTCATGACACCATGTTCTTTTATCATAAATATCATATAACGCTGTGATCCACATCGGGTTACTTCATGACATTATTACATCATTCAAGGCGCTCCCTGAGTGCTGGATTAGTACACATGTAGGGGCATTTCATAACATCCCAAATCATGAAAGGTGTTCCCTGAACTCCGAATCTTTGTCCGTGTCCCCGTCACATGCGACTTTCTCATAACATCATTTTGTTGGTATGCCCTAGTTCTTAGGGCATTGGATTCTTGTATTTTGTATTATACATTAAGAGTCATGTATGAATACATTATTTGTGTCACATTAATAAAGGCAATTAATCTATTTCATTTATATCTTGTGCTATAATATGAGTAGAGTATCCATTGATTGATAATCATAAAACCTATCCCAGGTCTGTTCTAATCGTGGGAACGAATAGAACCACAGACTTGTATATTCGATGATTGTATGGTAGTTCTTAACTAGCCATAGTACTTGTATAGTCAGTCATGAATATAGGTACATGTCATTGACATGGGACTGGATCGATCCGCACAAGAAAGCCACATGGTTGTCATGTCATAGGTCTTTCTTGAGTAGGTCTCTTTTGTCCTCAGACCAGATTTCATTATAATATCAATGTGGAATCCGGTTCACTTTGACATACGCCTAACAGGTCTGTAAAAGGATGCTAAATACGGGTATGATTGGGTGGACCGGTGAACATGTTGATATTGATGATGAAGTGATGGAATTGCCACTCGGGTGACACCGAGATGATATCATTGGCCACTTGATGAGTGGGACTGATAAGTGTATGGCCATACCCAAATAAGTTGGTTGCTTATTTGATTAATCAGTCAACTCAAGATCAAGAAATATAATAAACAACAGAAGAGGATGACAGACACCATGCCTCTTGTTTATTCATATCGATATCGTTAAGCAAAGGACACTATGAGATTACTACCGGGTGAGTGTCTTCTAAAGACTGCTGCATCTCTGTCTTAATTGGGGGCTGTAATGGTTTGCTAGAACCCACTTACAGTCTGTGGGCCTTGGGCCTACTGCCAACATAAAGACAGACCCATAGGATCGTGCACATAGATCAACTAAGCTGGAACTTATAGAAATTGTACATGTAATGTACATTGGAAGGAATGCGTTAATTAATTAGTTGACATTCGGTGTCAAGGTAATTAATTAACATTGGGTTGAATTTAATTTAATTAATAAGTTTACATAATGTAATTAATTAATTTATCAATTAATTGAATTACATAAAGCAAACAATTAATTAAATAATTTTCCTAAGTAGGAAAATTATTTAATTAATTGTTTGCTAAGTAGGAAAATTAAATACATGTATTGTATTAACTTAAGTGTGATTTAATTTTATTTAGGGGTAATTAAATTTAGCCAAATGGAATTAAATTACATAGTATATACTTTTTAATTAAAGTTTATTTATGTAATTATAATCCTAGTGGGCTTGGGTTTAATTAACCTAATTAGAACCCAATTAGACAAGGTGTCTATAAAAGGGCACACTTAAGGAATAAAAACCTAATTCAACTCTAATTAATTGCTGGAAATTTCAGCCACCAATAGCAGCCCCAAAACAGCCGAAAATCCCAGCATTAAACCTCCATTCCTTCGCGTCTTCGGCTAGCACCGATTCCCGCTCAATAGTTGGTCGTGCACCGGACTTTGGAGATCGCAGTTTCAAGAAACGATTCTGCAGCAGTCTCTAGAGGAGACGAATCCGGTAAGTTAATCTCTCTTGATTCTTATTTGATTTTATTCTAATCAATGGTAATTGGACACGATAGGTGGATTCTAGGAAATTTTAAACGGTGTATTTTCCGCTGCGCCACGTTATTTTTCCAATGACGAATCCCAACAGTGGTATCAGAGCCTAGGTTTTGTCCATTAGATTGATTGGAATTGGTTCTTGAAAGCGTTCTTTGAGAAAGAATGGGTTTCAAGTTTGTGATTTTAGGGTTTTTGCTTAATTGGCTTTGTTTTGGATAAACCCTAGAATTGTTGGATTGGGGTTTTTGATTATTTTTCCCCAATTGTTTTCCATCTAAAATTGTTTTGTATATTAATTATATATATATATTTTGTTGGAAATATTTTTTTGTTTATGATTTAAAAAAAAATATATGTTTTTTGGGCTGGATGGAATCGCAAATTGCGATTCCATCCAGCGGCAGCAGCTGCTGCCCCGCCGGGACAGCAGCGCCGCGCGCGGGTTTCGGGTCCGGTTTTGGATTTTACGGGTATTTTTTTATCCCGGACCCTAATGCAAATTAAATTAAATTTTTTTTAAAATTAATTTGTGTTTAAATTATTTATTTTGTTGGCATGCATATTTAATTTAATTGTTTGCATATTAAATTGAATATGGACTTTGTGAAATTGGCCCAATAAACCGTGACACCGGTTAAAATTGGGAGAGCTAAATTTTAAATTTGTGACAACCCAAATTCAAGTGGGAGCAAAATTGTTAATTTTGCATTTATGGATGTTATCCATTGGGCCTTTATGGGCCTTAGTCACATTTGTTAAAATTGGCGATTTCACCCTAAGTAACTCGGCTTAACATTTATATTTATAATTTGGAATGCCATGATCATGCATCATATTGGTATGTATATGCACGACAGGTACTTTGTTTGAAATGTTATGTTGAGTTCTATGGGCCCTAAATTATTATCGGTTGTAATTTAATTTTGGGAAATATGGCCTGCGTGCCATTTTTTTATTTTGATGTAATTTTAGAATAGATTTTATTTTACAAAATTATTGTAATTGCATCAAGTATGGAGGAAGGCCCAAATGGAGCAAGCCCATGGTGGGAGCCCAAGAAGGAGTGCAGTCCGGCCTATGAAGAATTAGATAGGATATCTAGTTTTTCATTAGGTTGTAATTAAAGGCCCATAGGATCTCATTTATTTTAAATTAAGTATGCTATTGCATTTGTCATATAATATGGATATATGGATCACCAAATTATTACCCGCGTTTATGCATGCTAAGCCGTATCACTTAATTATAATCCGGAAATTAAAATATTGAGTCGCTTAAAAGTGCTTCCCACATTCACACCTCTTCCTCCCATTGATGCTGCAATGTGCGCCATGCCCTAGCTGGGTATATTGTAGTATTCGGTGGGCCGTCGAGGGTTAAGATACTTGGTATGGTTAACATGTGAATGGTGGTTTGACTCAACATGGGTAGCATTAGCTCAGAGCGGGCCCTAAGCACAGATGGGTAAAGTGTCAATAAGCCTATCAAACCAAGAGTCCTTCGTGGAAGGATTGGATAGGTTGTCCTACCAAACGACTCAATGGTTGGTTAGCGAGCCCTAGTTCGGCCAGTCATTGATAAGTTATGGATCTTGGTCAAGTCAGCCAATTAACAACACCAACAAACAAATTAAAATCGGATTATTAATTTGAATTGGCTTAAAAGTCCTTTATTTGTAACTCAAGCAATGATTTCTTCCATGTAGATAATCCCATTTCAGTTAAGCAATTTAAATGGCTGCAACAAACAACAACTCACTCTCACTTAGGTCACTCTTGGAGAAGGAGAAGCTTTTGGGGACTAACTTCCTGGACTGGGCTAGGAACTTACAAATAGTTCTTAGACAAGAGTCTAAGGAGTATGTACTGAATGCTCCTTTACCAGCTGGCCCTCCTGCAGGTCGAGGCATCACCACGGCGATGGTGGAGCAGTACGATCGGCATGTGAGGGATGACCGAGATGTCTCGTGCCTCATGCTGGGTACCATGGCTTCTGATCTTCAGAAACAATTCATGGACGAGCATGCTTATGAGATGATGGATCAGCTTAAAAAGATGTTCCAAGATCAGGCTTGTTAGGAACGTTACCTGACAACTAAGGCACTTTGCACGACTGTGATGGCAGCTGGGACTTCTGTTAGCACTCATGTGCTAAAGTTGAAGGGGTATATTGATACACTTGCCCGCCTCGGCTCGCCAGTTCCGCAGGACTTGGCAACAGACATTATTCTCGGGTCACTTCCTGAGTCTTACAACCAGTTTATCATGAATTACCATATGCAAGGGCTGGATAAATCGGTTGTTGAGCTGCATGGCATGCTCAAGCTTGCTGAGCAGTCTCTTAAGAAGACTCCTGAAGTATTGCTGGTGAACAAGGGAAATACGCCCATTGCTAAGGGAAAGGCCAAATCTAAGGCCAAGGCTAAGGCCCAAAAGGCCAAGGCTAAGGGCAAAAAGGTGGTGGCCCAACCTAAAGCAAGGGTTGCCTCTCCTGACGATGTTTGCCATGAGTGTCATGAGAAGGGGCACTGGAAGAGCTCATGTCCAAAGCTAAGGGAGCAACTGAAGGGCAAAACTGCTGCTTCAGGTATTTATGTTGTTGAGATTAATCTGGCTATTTCTACATCTTGGGTCTTGGACACTGGATGTGGATCTCACATTTGTTCAAATGTGCAGGGTCTAAGAAATAGGAAATTATTAGGATCTGGAGAAGTAGATCTTCGAGTCAGAAATGGTGCTCGGGTTCAGGCCATGGAGATCGGAGATTATTTCTTGGAGATGCCTAGTGGACTTGTTTTGGAACTAAGAAACTGTTATTTTGTACCTGCGATGCGCAGGAATATTATCTCCGTTTCTTTGTTGGATATTTCTGGTTTTGTATTTAATATTGGACATGGTAGAATTTCTATGCAATGTGGCAATATTATTTATGGAACAGCATTTCTTGAAAATGGCTTATATATCCTTGATCTAAAACGTGAAAGTTCAATCTATAACATAAATACTAAAAGGATTAAACAAAATGAAATTAATCCTACTTACATCTGGCATTGTCGACTTGGCCATATAAATGAGAAGCGCATAGCTAGGCTTCACTCTAGTGGAGTGCTAGGGTCATTTGACATCCAGCCTTATGACACATGCGAATCTTGTTTGAGAGGCAAGATGACAAAGGCGCCTTTTAGCAAGACTGCTGAAAGGGCCTCAGAGCTATTGGAGCTAATACATTCCGATGTATGTGGCCCAATGAGCACTAGTGCTAGATCTGGTTTTCTTTACTTCGTCACCTTCACGGATGACTTCAGCAGATACGGTTACGTGTATCTGATGAAGCATAAGTCTGAGACTCTCCAAAGGTTCAAGGACTTTAAGAATGAAGTAGAAAACCAACTTGGCAAGAAAATAAAAGCACTTCGGTCTGACCGAGGGGGTGAATATTTGAGCCAAGATTTTGACTCGTTTTTGAGAGCGTGTGGGATCATATCCCAACTCACTCCTCCTGGTACACCCCAGTGGAATGGAGTGTCAGAAAGGAGGAATAGGACCTTACTTGACATGGTCCGCTCGATGATGAGTCTTGCTACACTCCCTGTCTCCTTTTGGGGATATGCTTTAGAGACAGCTACTTACATTCTTAATAATACACCAAGCAAGGCAGTTGAGGGAACAGCATATGAACTATGGAAAGGCCGAAAGCCCAATGTTACCTTCTTGAAGATTTGGGGCTGTGATGCACATGTTAAGAAATTGACAAGTGGCAAACTCGAGTCCAAAACTGTCAAGTGCCAGTTTGTGGGTTACCCTAAGGAAACTAAGGGTTATTACTTCTACGATCCGGCCGAAAACAAAGTTTTCATAGCCAGAAATGCAATCTTCTTGGAGAAGGAATTCCTTTCCAAGAGAGACAGTGGGAGTAATGTTGAACTTTCAGAAGTTCAAGACTCACAAACTCCTGCAGCTACTGTTGAGGATGCTTTGGGAACCAATCTGACTACTCAAGAAATTGAGAAACCAGAAACGGTTGCACAGGACCTTAGAAGGTCTGGTAGGACATGTCATCAGCCAGAGAGGTACGGCTTTCTCGTGACTGATGATGGGGACCTTATGGTCGTTGACCAAGAGGAGCCCAAGACCTATCAGGAGGCTATTGAAAGCCCACACTCAGATCAATGGTGCAAAGCCATGGAGGCTGAGATGCAATACATGATAACCAAGTATGGAACTTGGTGGATCCACCTCCGGGTGCTAAGGTGATAGGTTGCAAGTGGTGTTTCAAGTTAAAGGCCGACAACACCTTCAAGGGGCGATTGGTGGCAAAAGGATTCAAGCAAGTTCAAGGAATTGACTATGATGAAACCTTTTCACCAGTTGCTATGCTCAAATCCATTAGGATACTACTAGCCATAGCTGCATGGTACAATTATGAGATATGGCAGATGGATGTTAAGACCGCTTTCCTTAATGGAAAGCTACTCGAGGATGTGTACATGGCACAACCTGAGGGTTTTATCAATCCAAAGTATCCAAACCGGGTATGCAAGCTTCAAAGATCTATTTATGGATTGAAGCAAGCATCGAGGTCATGGAATCAGAGATTCAATGAGGCCATTACAGAATATGGCTTCACACAGAATTCTGATGAGCCCTGTGTGTATAAGATGGTTAGTGGGAGCGTTTCCACCGTCCTAGTGCTGTATGTTGACGACATCCTTATCATTGGAAGTGACATACCAACACTACAAGGGGTTAAGCAGTGGTTGAGTAGGTGCTTCGCAATGAAGGACTTAGGCGAAGCTGAGACGATCTTAGGGATCAGGATCTACAAAGATAGATCCAATCGGCTTCTAGGCCTAAGTCAGGCCACGTACATTGACAAGGTTCTAAAAGGATTCAGCATGGACAAGGCAAAGAAAGGATTCTTGCCTATGCGCCATGGGTTGAAGCTGAGTAAGAAAGATGGTCCTAAAACAAAGAAGGACCGGGAGAACATGGAAAAGATCCCTTATGCATCTGCTATTGGATCTATCATGTACTCCATGTTATGTTCGAGGCCTGATGTCGTGTTTGCACTAAGTATGACTAGCCGGTACCAGTCAGACCCCGGTGAGGAACACTGGAAGGCAGTCAAGGCAATCTTGAAGTACCTTAACCGGACTAAGGATGCTTTCTTAGTGTATAGAGGTCAAGATGAGCTGGTAGTGTCAGGTTACACTGATGCAAGCTTTGAGACCAATGAGGATGAGAACCAGTCACAGTCTGGTTATGTTTCTCTCCTGAATGGCGGTGCCATTAGTTGGAGGTCCTCAAAGCAGGCCACCATTGCTGACTCTACAATGGAAGCTGAGTACATAGCTGCGTGCGAAGCTCAAAGGAAGCCGTTTGGATCAAGAAAGTCATAACTGAGTTGGGAATAGTGCCCACTATCCTAGACCCAGTTGATGTTTTTGTGACAACAACGGGGCCATCGCACAAGCTAAGATGCCCCGGTCACATAAGAGATCCAAACATGTACTCAGAAAGTTTCACCTCATTCTGGAGATCGTGAACATAGGTGACAAATCATTGCAGAGGGTTGACACCAAGAATAATGTCGCTGATCCATTGACCAAAGGGCTGTTGCAGACACAGCACGACGGTCATACCAGATCTATAGGAATTAGGGCAATGCCCACTTGGAACTAGTGCAAGTGGGAGATTGTTGGTGTGCCCTAGTTCTTAAGGCATTGGATTCTTGTATTTTGTATTATACATTAAGAGTCATGTATGAATACATTATTTGTGTCACATTAATAAAGGCAATTAATCTATTTCATTTATATCTTGTGCTATAATATGAGTAGAGTATCCATTGATTGATAATCATAAAACCTATCCCAGGTCTGTTCTAATCGTGGGAACGAATAGAACCACAGACTTATATATTCGATGATTGTATGGTAGTTCTTAACTAGCTATAGTACTTGTATAGTGAGTCATGAATATAGGTACATGTCATTGACATGGGACTGAATCGATCCGCACAAGAAAGCCACATGGTTGTCATGTCATAGGTCTTTCTTGAGTAGGTCTTTTTTGTCCTCAGACCAGATTTCATTATAATATCAATGTGGAATCCGGTTCACTTTGACATACGCCTAACAGGTCTATAAAAGGATGCTAAATACGGGTATGATTGGGTGGACCAGTGAACATGTTGATATTGATGATGAAGTGATGGAATTGCCACTCGGGTGACACCGAGATGATATCATTGGCCACTTGATGAGTGGGACTGATAAGTGTATGGCCATACCCAAATAAGTTGGTTGCTTATTTGATTAATCAGTCAACTCAAGATCAAGAAATATAATAAACAACAGAAGAGGATGACAGACACCATGCCTCTTGTTTATTCATATCGATATCGTTAGGCAAAGGACACTATGAGATTACTACCGGGTGAGTGTCTTCTAAAGACTGCTGCATCTCTGTCTTAATTGGGGGCTGTAATGGTTTGCTAGAACCCACTTACAGTCTGTGGGCCTTGGGCCTACTGCCAACATAAAGACAGACCCATAGGATCGTGTACATAGATCAACTGAGCTGGAACTTATAGAAATTTTACATGTAATGTACATTGGAAGGAATGTGTTAATTAATTAGTTGACATTCGGTGTCAAGGTAATTAATTAACATTGGGTTGAATTTAATTTAATTAATAAGTTTACATAATGTAATTAATTAATATATTAATTAATTGAATTACATAAAGTAAACAATTAATTAAATAATTTTCCTAAGTAGGAAAATTAAATACATGTATTGTATTAACTTAAGTGTGATTTAATTTTATTTAAGGGTAATTAAATTTAGCCAAATGGAATTAAATTACATAGTATATACTTTTTAATTAAAGTTTATTTATGTAATTATAATCCTAGTGGGCTTGGGTTTAATTAACCTAATTAGAACCCAATTAGATAAGGTGTCTATAAAAGGGCACACTTAAGGAATAAAAACCTAATTCAACTCTAATTAATTGCTGGAAATTTCAGCCACCAATAGCAGCCCCAAAACAGCCGAAAATCCCAGCATTAAACCTCCATTCCTTCGCGTCTTCGGCTAGCACCGGTTCCCGCTCAATAGTTGGTCGTGCACCGGACTTTGGAGATCGCAGTTTCAAGAAACGATTCTGCAGCAGTCTCTAGAGGAGACGAATCCGGTGAGTTAATCTCTCTTGATTCTTATTTGATTTTATTCTAATCAATGGTAATTGGACACGATAGGTGGATTCTAGGAAATTTTGAACGGTGTATTTTCCGCTGCGCCACGTTATTTTTCCAATGACGAATCCCAACACATTTCATATCATACGCTCGAAAAGCATCAGAACTCTGTCCATGGGCCAGTCCCATGTGACCATTTCATATCATCTCATAGACCTTCGAAGTGTCGGACTTCGTCCGTGTGTCGATACACACGCGACCATTTCACAAAAATCATTAGGTGCTCCAAAAGCGCCGAACCTTTGCTCATGTGGCAGTCCACACGCGTTCTTCTGCATAGCATTGGGTGCACTTGGAATGTCCAAAATAAAAAAAATGAAAATGAATAAAAAAAAAAGTCACATTCATTATCATCCACATTCACGAAGCATTATCCAAGCATTATCATCCATACCATCCAACCATGCACTTTTTAGCCCTAACAGTCTTTATGTGCATTAAAGCAGGATAAACTGGGGCGTCCTAGAACAAGATCCCAGGCTGCAAGAGCACGTGAGAGTGAAAGATCAGTCGAATCCAGTAGCGTAACAAAGTCTGGGGAAGAAGTAGCAATGACTGATCAACCGCCAAGCATTGCTAGTGTTCTGAAGGATTTCTTTCGATCCCAAGACTTCCGCGATATGCTAAAGGAAGAACTGAGGGCTGTTGTTAGGGAAAGTGGTGAAGCTGGTGATGGTGGAACTAGTAAAGAAAAAGAAGGGGAGACCTCTCAACATAGGGCTTATGCTTCGGCCAGTATAGAAAAGCTGCAGGAAATCGAAGCAGCTATGGAACAGAAAATGAAGGCCAAATACTCTGAGCTGGATGAGATGCTAGCTGAGCTGAAAAAGGGAGCCAACATCAGTTTGGGTTCCAGGTAGGGCGTTAATATGGATGCCATGATAAACAAAGGCATCGAGACATTCCTTGTGGGGTTCCAAGTCCGCAAAATTCCTTCTTACAAAGGGCTCGGATCACCAGAAGCTCACATCAATCTCTATGCCCATATAATGCTAACCGCGGGTGCTACCAAACAGCAGTTGGTCAACTTCTTCCCAATAACACTAGAAGAAGGAGCTTTGAACTGGTACAACTCCCACACGGAGGAGGTACAATAGGATTAGGGGACATTATCAGAGGCCTTCATCAAATATTATAGCTTCAACACAAAGATCCAGGTGAAGCTATATGACTTGGAAAGGACTAAGCAGAAGCTCAATGAACCCTTTGATGAATATTATCAAAGGTGGATGAATAAGATGATCCTGTCGAAGAATCGCCCCGATGAAGACAAGCTGATTCAGAAACTGATTGAGGGAAGTAGGGATGTCTATAGAGACAACATGAAATTCCATGCCTTCAATGAACTCAGCGAGGTCTACAGTATGGCCATGAAGGTTGAGAGGGACGAGGAAGAAAAAGCGGCCAGTCAAAAGGGTGGCAGGAGCTTCAAGCATGGTCTGGGGTATAGATCGACAACTGTCACCGGATCAAGTAGTGGATCTGGTTTCGGCTTTACAAACAAAAGTGACCAATCCCCAGAGGATAAGCCAACTGAAGTTGCTGTGGTGTCTCACCAACAAGGAGATCAAGCTGGAGATTCGCAAAATCGAGGCCTATCCCCGTGGACCCTTTCTTTGGCTAAGATTTTTGTGAAATGCAGGAATGGTGGCCTCTTAAGTTCTCTGAAGCCATTCGAGAAGCCGGCTGAGACAGACAAAGGCAAATTCTGCTCCTATCATGTGACAGTGGGGCACCACACGAATGACTGCAAGCAACTACTCAGGGCTATTCGTCAACTGATCGCTGACGGGAAAATCATGGAGCCACCCTTGAAGCCCAATGTCCAGAACAATCCCTTGCCCATCTTTGACTAGTCCAATCGAAGTGGGTGATGCAGCAGCAAAAGAAGACCCTCCGCATGTGGAGGATGTTAATTATTTTGATGTATCTGTTTTTATTTTCTATCTTGTTTTGTGAACAATGCAGCCTACAAGGCGTTTAATGTAATGTAATTTGATTTCAATTATTTGTGTGACATTTTCATGGATGGAACACTGTGCATGCATACAAACATACATTTAATGTCTTCAGCATACATGACACATTATCACATGAAATGAACCTACGGACAAATGAGCATCCAAAATGATATCCGTCTTGAAAGACTCCACGACTGATGAGAGAAAGAAAAGAAAAATTGCAAAACACCTAAAAGCATGGAAGACCTTCGCCTAGTCCTATGACGGCGCGCATCGATAAAGGATCGCAAGGTACAGAATTACAAAGAATCCGAAGGACAAGTCCAGCTAAGCGGAAGTTCCGTAGACGTAAAAAAAAAACAACAACAACACAGACAAAATAAGCATGGTTTCAAGTTCCAAAATAAGAATGCACATCTGTATCATATGATGTTTCGCACCATAGCATCCCCAATAATAGAACGCAAGTTCTGGGGCAACAGTACAATCGTTCCAGAATAAAGGAGAAAGGCATCACGCATCGTCTCCGTACCACCCGCAAGACAGCAGGATAGTATAAGCAGCTAATAAGCACATCAAAAAGCACAGCCATCAACCTGCAGGATCGAAGCAGTCCTATAGAGAAAGACAGAAACCAAGTGGTCAACCCCTTTCAATGGGACAGGCTCAGGTTTCCACGAAAAAAAAAGGAGTTCGATGGATTGAAAATCACGAAAGCTATCCATGCAAACATTAGGACAGTGAGGTGAGCACCACCGGCAGGAAAATCCACAGGGACCAGTTGGTGGCGGTTGTGGGTTCGGTCGAGACGAATACCATACTCATCTTGTCCTTAATTTCATTTCATATATAATGTGCATTATGCTAAAACATTATCAATGAATGAATGAATGAATGATTTGCTCTGTTCATTTAAATGTCCATATTCTACTTGGAATTGAATCGGCATCATGCATCGTATATGCTTGTGCGCATTTTTTGCTTATATGCGTTACACACGAAAAAAAAAGAGCTCGCTAAGGTGAAAACCGAAAAGGCACCTTAGGCAAAAATTAGAGCAGCCTGCTAAGTTGAAAACCCATATTGGGTAGTTTAGGTAAAAATTAGGGCATATGAAAAGCTCGCTAAGGTGAAAACCGAAAAGGTGCCTTAGGAAAAAGTTAGAGCGACTCGTTGAAAACCCACTTTGGGTGGCTCAGGCAAAATTTAGAGCACTTCCAAATTCATAAAGCCTAGGGGCAAAGAAGGCAAAACCTCTCCGTCATTCCCCTAGTGGGAACATTTCATCAATCCCCAACAAGATCCTCTACATTATTTCTCAACGACATCGTTACCAAGGACATCATCACTTTCTCTCCAACAGTCATCGTACTTCCTTATTAGCCATCATATATCCCTGGCAGGAATGCAAGAATTACATTACACCAAAATTTTGTTTCTCCAACTATGGACGATCAATCGGACAACATATCTTCCCCAGTAAGGACCTGGAGTATCAAGATTGAGCAAATGGCGCGAAATGCATTTTTTAAAGTTCATTCGTTCATGCAAACATTGAAACATATACATACATTCAAGACATACATGCATACATGTACATACATACCATAACCAACCCAAGCACAGGTACCCATCATTATCATCGGGCTATTCCGAACCAGGATCGCCCTCAAAGCAGAGATCGCACAACGCTGAGGCATCTATTGGGCCTTAAAATATGAGAAGGATCCGCACAAATCCAAATCTCAACATATCAAGTCTCCAAGGGGCAAAACAATCAAGCAGTATTTATCCTTGATCGAAGGGGTAAGAATTTTTGCTTCCAAAATTGTCGATCAAGAGATAAATACTCATCTTCAAGCCAACATCAAAATCATCCTTCTTAAAGCTACCTCCTTATTTCATTCAAGCCAGATTTCAAACCCTTGAACTCCATTACGTTCAAGCATGGTTACAAATCCTTGAACCCTTTTCTTCATTCAAGCCAGATTTTGAGCCCTTGAACTCCATTACGTTCAAGCATGGTTACAAATCCTTGAACCCTTTCCTTTATTCAAGCCAGATTTTGAGCCCTTGAACTCCATTACGTTCAAGCATGGTTGCAAATCCTTGAACCCTTTCCTTTATTCAAGCCAGATTTTGAGCCCTTGAACTCTATTACGTTTAAGCATGGTTGCAAATCCTTGAACCCTTTCCTTTATTCAAGCCAGATTTTGAGCCCTTAAACTCCATTATGTTCAAGCATGGTTACAAATCCTTGAACCCTTTTCTTTATTCAAGCCAGATTTTGAGCCCTTGAACTCCATTACGTTCAAGCATGGTTGCAAATCCTTGAACCCTTTCCCTTATTCAAGCCAGATTTTGAGCCCTTGAACTCCATTACGTTCAAGCATGGTTACAAATCCTTGAACCCCTTCCTTTACTCAAGCCAGATTTCTAACCCTTGAACTCCATTACGTTCAAGCATGGTTTCAAATCCTTGAACCTCTTATTTCATTATTTCGAGCCCATCCAATTCCAGCGAGATTTCAAATCCTCAAAATTTCTGCAGATTTGCCTCGGGTAACCTAGACTCGGTATCAGCTTAGTTCTACATCAAACCCCTTGTTTCATCCAAGCTAGATTTTGAATCCTTGAACTTCTTCAAGCATGATTCCCAATCCTTGATAAACACCTCTCCAAGCTAGATTTTGAATCCTTGAACTTCTTCAAGCATGATTCCTAATCCTTGATAAACACCTCTCCAAGCTAGATTTCGAATCCTTGAACTTCTTCAAGCATGATTCCCAATCCTTGAAAATCTCTTCAAGCCAGATTTTAAATCCTTGAACTTCTTCAAGCATGATTCCTAATCCTTGATAAACACCTCTCCAAGCTAGATTTCGAATCCTTGAACTCCTTCAAGCACGATTCCCAATCCTTGAAAACCTCTCCAAACTAGATTTTGAATCCTTGAACTTCTTCAAGCATGATTCCTGATCCTTGCAAACCTCCTCAAGCGTGATTTTAAATCCTTGAAACCTATTCAAGCCTGATTCTTAATCCTTGAAAATTGCCCAAGTCAGATTTCAGATTCTTGAAGATCGATTCAAGCAAGATCCTAGATCTTGGAAGCCAATTCAAATCTCTAGCATTGCCTCGGGTAACATAGACCTGGTACCGGCTTATTCCATCCAATCAACTCAACGCGTCACCACGGCAGTGAGGCTTCAGCAACTCAGTTGTATGTTTTATTTCCTGTGTCTGCGGTGCTTTGATTCGCGCTCTCAAATTCATCACCTCAACCATTTCAGACCAAGATCGGGTGTTAAATTTGATAACGCGAGGGGCAGCTGTAAGCGTCGGAATTTTACTTCCTCAAGAAAAAAAAAGAAAAAGAAAGCACAGTCGTACGACTGTACTCAAACTACAGTCGTACGACTGTAGATCGTGGCAGGTGAGCCAACCAACACCCTAAAAGCTGAAAAAACAGAAGGAGAAAGGGGGGCGCGAGACAGAACAAAGGAAGACGGATAGAACACAAAAGAGAGAAAAAAGAAAAAGAGAGAAAAGAGAGAGGAGAAGAAAAAAAATCAGAGAGAAGGGAAGAACTGATCTTCAAAAATCCCTAACATTTGGAAATCTCTAGACCCAAGTTCCTAACCCTAACCCAAGGAGAAAAGTGCGGATTTTAATGGATTAGAGCGATGCCAGGGGTCAATCCTATGGTGGATGCACGCCAAACAGGTAGACACTCCTTTTCCCCTCTTTTTTACAAGCTTTCTGGGTGATTGGTGTGGTTTTGTGCCATTTTTATCCGTTTTTCTGTGTTTCTGTTTCTGGTGATCAAGAACAGTCATGCGACTATTCTTGAGTTTGATCACAGTCATACGAGTGTTTTTGATTTCCAGGCATTTTCTTTCCAGTTTGCTTCAAATAAAGTTTTGGCGAGATTTTGACTTTGGGTCACTTACAATCGCACGACTGTAATTTATAGTCATACGACTGTAGTTACAATCGCACGACTGTAACGTATTTCCAGAAGCAGAATTTCCATTTTAATCCCCAAAAATTTTCAAAAATCCATAAAAATTCAGAAATCCTGAAAATCTTCAAAATGAATTTTGTTGTGTGTATTCACGACCATAGATTCAATTTTCAATAAAATTGCATTTAGAACAATGCCACGATGGAGACCCAGTTCTCCCAAAAATCGACTCACCTCACATGTAAAAAATCCAATTAAACCGGCAAAACGTTTTTAAAACGAATTTCCCACAAAACCAAAATACAGGGACGTTTCAAAATGTTTTCCAGGTCTAACCGAGCCGGCTAGCCGAGCCAACCCAGTTATCCCCTAAATGCATGTCCCCTATTCTTGATTTCCCAATTCTGTCATGTTTGAGTCCAACTTATGGCGTGCCGTATATTGTGCTAACCTTTGTTTTGCAGCTTTTATTTTTATTTTTATTTTTATTTTATATGTATTTAATAGAATTAATTGTGTATCCTAGGCGATTGTAATATTTTATATAAATCGTGTATCCTAGGCGCTTGTAAAGTGAGGCTGAGAGTCTTTTATCTTTTATTCGATCGGGTTGTAATAATTTAATCATTTGCTATTTTACTTAACCTGTATGCGCGCTGTATGTCTATTCAATGCAATAAAATTGACTTTAGAGTTTGAAATACCATTTGAGAACATTGACCAATATTATTTTAATTAGACACTAAATAAGGGACTTGTTCGGACCCAAATCTGTGGATAGTGTAGCGGCCGTTCGTCCGGTTCAGCTATATTAGAAATTTCCCGGTTGAGCTGAGCCGGGTGGCGACTCTACAATATTCATTGAGACTTAGGTCTTGGTTCTTTTAAGAATTAATTCCGTTTATTTTCCAAAATCGATTTTCCATTTATAAAAAACCCCACGCGAGGGAGGGGCCCGCTCGAGAACGTGGCGCCTCTTTTGAAAAGGAGTCTCGCGTTCCATTGAAAACGTCGTCCGCTCACAATCATGGTGATATTATACATGCTTGGATTTATGGTTAGATGTTCATCTTGCATACATCGTGCCATTACATATAAACATCCATAAGTAGGTCAACATCCATAAGTAGGTCAATGATAATGCAAATGGAACTCCTATTATAAACACAGACACCAGGTCAAAACGTTATACAATACAGAAATACAAGGTCTAATTCTCATCCTCTTGCTCGACTAGATAGACCATTCCTTGGCAAAGCCTGTGATTCTGATCCACTAAGCCTGATAGCACTTCAGAGTATACCACGAATAAAGTGGAAGGATACTCGAGAGGTTCAACTTCTTTAATAACTAGATCTGTGTGATAGACAGTTGATCAGAAAGATGTTGAGACAATCAGACTGAGTCAGCATGGTACAAAAACTTGCCTGAAATCGAGAAGAAGCGTCCGTGGGTTTCCATAGGGCAATTAGAATAAATAGAATCCAGATAAATCAAGGCCTTAGCCGAGGCAACCCTTATAGATGCAACGCTGTAAATCATCTGGGCTACCACTAAGGCTAATCATAAGCCACAAATTTAATCCCCGGATTCTCATAGATACCCAGAACAGAAATAGAAGCATCATGTCGCATACATGCATACACTTAAATCATACATGCATCCATGCATACATGTATGCGTTTAAAGTGTACACACAATTCATGCGTACATGCATCAAAATCAATCCAAGTACAGGTACTCATCGCTATCATCGGGCTGTCCTAGATCGGAATCATTCCTAAAGCGGAAATGGCCTAATCCAGGGGCACTCTCAGGGCTATAACGTGTAAATCAGAACTATACGACTATAAATCTCAGGTAAAAGAAATTCCTCAATTGTCAGAATTTTTGTTCACACCAATATAACCCCGAGAAGGGTATTTCTTACCTCTTGCAGATGTCTAAAGGCAGAACAACCGAGCCGTATTTATTCTTGATCGAAGGGATAAAAATTTTGTTTCTAAAATTATCGATCAAGGAATAAATAAGCATCCTTAATGTAACTTCAAACTAGCAGCCTCGCCTCGGGTATAGATAAACCCGGTATCGGCTTAGGTCAGATTCATCCTTTCAAATTTAGCAGATCCGCCGCGGGTAATATAGACCTGGTGTTAGGCCCAGATAGCAGATCCACCGCAGGTAATATAAACCCGGTGTCAGGCCCAAATCAGCTTCACCTCAGAAATTTAGTAGATCCACCATAGGAAATATAGACCCGGTATCACACCCAGATCAGCTTCACCTCAGAAATTTAGCAGATCCACCGAGGGTAATATAGACCCAGTGTCAGGCCCAAATCAGCTTCCCCTTGGGTAATGTAGACCTGGTATCGGCTCAACTCATCTAATCAACTCAGATCATCATAACGATAGTGAGACTTCAACAAATCAGTTGCGCATTTCTTTTCTTGTGTGCACAGCGCTTCAATTCGCGTTCTCAAATTTATCACCTCAGGTAAAATACCTAGAATCGGGTGTCGAATTTGATCACGTAAGGGGCAGCTGTAAGCGTCAGAATTTTCCAGCCTAAAAAAAAAAGATAGCATGCGACTGTAATTACAATCGTGTGACTGTAATTGCAAATTACAGTCGTACGACTATAGGTTCATAGCAGGTAGCAGCAGCCCACACCGCAAGAAACAAAAATGGGGCGTGATTTGAGGGGCATTTAATGCCGATTTCCGTTAGAAAAAAAGAGGAAAAAGAAGGTGAGAAAAGGAGAAGGAAGTGGCAAAAGAGAAAAACAGACAGAAAATTTGGGATTGAGGAGCTCAAAAGATTGAAAAAAAAAACTCACCAAAAACTCACCTTCTTCTACTCTTCTTTCTTCAATTCTTGTTTTTGTAAAGTAAAAATTGGTAGAAATCATAGGCTTTAACTTAACAAACAATCTCAAATCATTCCACAACCATAAATCCATGACTTGGTGGAATTTTTAGGCAAATTCTTGTACCTTGACATAAAAGGAGGAGAAGCAATTTGGAGATGATTCCAGGCGTTTTCAGAGTCAAATCGATGGTGGATCAGTGCTGCAAGGGTAACTACACTTAAAACTTGTGCTTTGCTTCTTCTTCTGTGTGTTTTGGTTTGATTTCATGCATAAGATCAAAATATTTTGCTCTGCTGTTCCTGGGTAGGATAAACAGACGTACGTCTATAATTACAATCACACGACTGTAATTACGATCGTACGACTGTATTCAACTCCCACGACTATCTTTTATCGTTTAAATAATTTCAACTTTTTTTGGATCAGAAATGCATTACAGTCGCACGACTGTAATTACAGCCGCACGATTGTAGTTTTTGGTCAGCGATAGAAAATCATAAAATCAGAAAAATCAGAAAATCATCAAAAAATGAATTTATCCTATGCATTCACGACCTTAGATTTAATTTTTTTGAAGTTATTGCACTTAGAATAGAACAACGATGGAGATCCAAATCTCTCGAAAACCGACTCACAATTGCATGCTAAATGAAAGTAAACCGGAACAAAAAGATATTTTTAAAAATGTATTTCTCATAAAAATCTACAGGGCATTTCAAAATTGTTTTCCAAGTCTAGACAGGCCAACTGGCCGAGTCGACCCGGCTACCCCCCAATGGCATGTCCCTGAATTCCTTAAAATCCCATTCTGTCTTGTTTAAGTCCTATGTGTGTTTATAATTAAATTATGCTAACCATCTGTTTTGCAGCTTTCAATTTTTATTTCTTACGTAATTTATAGATTATCTTGTATTCTAGGCAATTGTAAATTTTCTAGATCCTCGTGTATATTAAGCGCTTGTAATGTGAGAACGAGAGTTTTTCTTTTTATTCGATCTGGTTGTATAAGCAACCTTTATTTTTATTATTTTGAACTGTCTGGATGTATAATTTATTTATTCCGTAATTTATTCCTTTTTTTTTGTATGAGCATGGGTAAAGTAAATACAAAACAAAATCGGATAGAAAAAGATAATAAAGCAAACAAAATATGGTAATATAAAATATAAAGTGAATGCAAGCTAGAGGTTGAATAGGTAAGTTGCCCGGACCCTAAATCTCTGGATTAGGTATGGTAGTCTACCCTCGGTAGGGAGCTGTACCGAAATTTCCCAGATGAGCTGATCCGGGTGGCGACTCTGTCACTGATCTTGAAATTTAGGTTTCGAGGTCTTTAAGCCAATTAAATGGGAAAGGGTTTTCTATAAAATAGATTTCCAAAATAAAGTTAATGGTTTTCTAAAACAAGATAATCAAAATCTTGTTTTCCAAAAACCCAAACACACATTTTCCCAAGCTTTCCTCTTTCCCTGGTTCGCTTCACCGCGTTCCGTTTTCGGGTTGTCCGCTCACAGATTGTATCTGGAGAACCCATCCATCAATGAGTAGATGATTGCCTTTGTTGTACTGTTGATTAGGACATCAATGTGAGGGAGTGGAAAATCATCCTTTGGAGAGGCTTTATTCAAATCTTGGTAATCCACATAAGCCTTAACCCTTCTGTCTTTCTTGGTGACAAGGACTACATTGGCTAGCCATTCTGGGTATTCTACCACTTCTAGGAAGTTGGCCTTAATCTACTTTGCTACTTCTTCTTTGACTCTCTCAGCCCATTCTGGACCTAGACGTCTGAGCTTCTACTTTACTGCATTGAACTTGGGATCCATTGGGATTCTGTGTTCTACTTTTCCTTTATCAACCCCTGGCATGTCGTCATAAGATCAGGCAAATGCTCCCACATGCTTTTTAAGTACTTTTATTAATTCTCTCTTTTCTACATGAGTAAGTTCATTAGAGATAGAAACCATTTTAGGATTTTCAAAAGTACCCAAATTGATTTCATGTAATGTAGTGTCATGAATGCTGAACACATTAAATGAATGTTTGCATATATGCACAGAGCCATCAGAGAAAACAACACATAAGTAAGCAAAGTTGGACTTTATTGCATTCATGGCCTCATAGGCAGAATTGTTCATACAAAAAACAGAGGACATGTTTACATAAAAATTAGTTTCTTCCTCCACATATGAAGGATCTTCAGCAATAGCATCCTTTCAAGTCCGCCTCCAGACTCTCTTTTTGTGCCTCTGACAGAGCAGCTTCTTCCTTCTTTGCTTTTCCCTTAACCATCATTTAAGTCAGTTCGGCTATGACCTTCTCCACCAGTTCAGCTTGATCTGGGGCAATTTCTTTCTTTGCAGGACACTCCTTGATGCTTTTCTTCAATAAAGCCGAAAATGCCTTGGTGATGGCATCCACTTGTGGATCCGCCTCCTCTTCCTTTGACTTCTCATCCGAAAGGTTAGGAGAAACCACTTCAGCTTGCTTGTTTGGAGTCTTCTCTTGGATTACTGGAAAGATGATCTCGGCCTTTATTTTAGGCTTAAGCATTTCCTTGATAGAGCCAACCCCATACTATGAGAAGTCGACTACATCAAAAATATTTCAAACCCGGGAACTATTTCCCCCTCGACTATCACTAGTTTGGGCTTTCCATCATATGTTCCGTTGCTTGTACGGATAAATGTGTCCACAAAGTGGACTCCCTTCAATTCAGGCCCCTCCTTCTTAGCGGCTCCTTTGTAATCGAGACCCTTAAGGTGTGACTGGCCTGCTTCGATGTCAAATTTCATCACCCTTTATTGATGAGCTTTGAGTCCCTTGCCTAGAATGAACTTTTGCTTTTGAAAGTACTTATGAATCCATGAAAACCCATTATAGGTTGCTCGGAGGCATCCAATGTTGCCACCATTGATGATTCATCGGCCTTGAGGGTCACTTTTCTTTCCCCCACCAGGATCTTCACCTTTTAATGTAGGGTTGAGGGCACCCCTCCCAATGCATGGAACCATGGTCGTTCCAAGAGCAAAGAAAATGTCTTCGGGATATCAATGATAGTGAATAGTACTTTAGATCTTAACTCTTCGATTATCACCTCCTCTTCGAAGGTGCCAATCACTGTGCGCTTCGAGTTGTAATAAGCGTAGATCACTGTGTTAGATTTCAGGAGAGCTTCTTCACTCATGTTGAGGCTCGGGAGCACTTTCAAGGGGTAAATGTTCAATGCCGAACCATTATCAACCAATACACAGGGCAACATCCTGTCCATCATCTCAACCTTCAAATACAATGCCTGATTATGGTTGATACCCTCGGGCGGTAGGTCATCATCAGTGAAAGTGATTACTTTGGGGCTATTGGCTCGTTGATCTCTGGTGTTTCCGATCATCATACATACCTCTTCAGGGGACTTCAACGGAGTTACATCCATCTCCATAAGCTTTTTTACCACCACTGCCTGGTGTTTTTAGGACTCTATAAGTAAATACCACACAGACGTTCGTGCAGGCATTCTCTTGAACTGTTCAACTACCAAATCTTCCTTTTCATCAATCTTAACCAGCACATAGTCTTGGGTCGGGGCTTTGGCTTTGCGAATGGGCTCCTCTTGCCGTTGTGGCTTGGGTTGGTACACTATCCTGCTCCTTGTGACGTGATTCACAGGAGCATCCTCCTTTCTCAAGTACATCCCACTTTTGGTGCAAACAGGATACATAGGTTTTGCTTGGCTCACGGGCTTGGGCCAGCTCATCACCTCGAATTCATCTACATCATCATTTAGTTCTATGTTGTCGAGATTGATAGGTTTACTATCTTTTGCAATTGGCTTGGTTTCTTCACCTGTCACCACTTGTATTGTCGGGTTTTTGCAATTTGGGCAAGCACAAAATTAGCTGGCAATCTCATTTGCACCATATTGACTCTCCCTTTAAACTGAGGTAAAAGGTTGTTTTGAACATTGGGCTTCGGATGGGGCTCTTCTATCTTTTTTCATTAATTAACTACTAGATAGCCTTCTTCAAACTATGGCAGTCATTGGTGCAATGCCCCTTTGACATATGGTAGGAGCAAAAGTTGTTTTTATCCCCCTCAGCTGGAGGTGTGTACGATTTCAGGCTTTATAGGAAACCCAGATTTCTGTATTTCAGGAAAATCCGACCTAAAGAATCCTCCCACAGGGAGATCCCTCTACCAATTACTTGTTGGTTCGTCCCTTGCACTACAGCTACTACATTTGCTTGTCTAATAGGACCAGAAGACCGACTTGGCTTAGCATCTATTGAGGAAGATGCTGCAAGAATGTTGTTGCTCTTATATCTCGATGAATACGTCCAGCCTTGATACCCTCCTCCCAAACTATTTGGGATGGAATCAACCTCATACTTCTCCACTTTTCGGGCCATCTCATACACCTCTACCAAAGAATGGAGCTTATGGTACTTCATCATGTTCCGGTATAACTCCAAACTGCCATTGATCAGCTTCACAATCAACTCATCCTCCAATGGTTTTTGGTGAAGGAGGATCATCTTGTCCATCCACCTTTGGTAGTATTCAGAGAAGGTTTCATTAGGCCTCTATCTCATGGCTTCCAAATCTTGCAGCTTGACCTCCAACTGAGTGTTGAAGCTGTAGTATTTTACGAATGCATCGGTTAGATAGTGAATTCCAATCTCCTTGCATACTTTTCTGGTTGCTTATTGTACAAGTTAATTACCCCAACTTCTAGAGTAGTGGGGAATAACCCCACCAGTTGGTTTATTGTGAGCTTGACCATTGTCATAATCACACATATTAGTTCATGTGTGTAGTAGGAGGACTTTTTCCAGCATAGGGAGCAATTTTAGTCATTTAGAAGCCCACTGGTAGTATCTCGGTACTTTCGGCCATAAGTGCAGTCGATCAATGCGCTTGGAAGTGTGAGCTTTGACACTCCTACGCATTTCGGCCATGAATTCTTCCATCTCATTAAATTTTTCCTTCCACTTCTTCTCCATGGTGGACTTAGTTGGTCTTTCATCACTGTTCCTTTAAGCTTCTCCAATGTCAAATAGTCCGTCATTCAACCTCCCTATGTTGCCCGGTTCTTAGGTAACTCTTTCAGCCCGATGAGAAGATGGCTCGTCCATGGCAACTTGGACTTGACTCTTGATGAGGTTTTTAAACTCATCCGAGTTCATAAATTCACTAATAGTGGCAGTGGCCAATATAGCAGCAGCGGTGTCAGGTGGGATTGCCATTTCTTACGAGTCTCGTTGTAGTTGTTCGAGTTTTGCCAAAAGTTCAGATTTCGAGTTTGGCTCAAATGCTATATCAACCTCCTCTGATGGGATCGACTCTTCAGACTCACTAGATGTTGAATCCCCGTGTTCTACTCTTTCAAGTCTACCTTCTGGTCTGTGCCAAACTACAAAACATATCAAACCAGAGTTAGTGAAAAATGTTCACCTGAAGAGTTATGAACTCTAGGTGATATGCATATATGCATGGAGTGTCGAATGAATGATTTGTGGATGTCGTATGAAAAGGCCTCGTAATGTGAACCTTGAACAACTAACCAACCGGGTAGTGAAGTGTACATAAAGATGTGGACAGTAATCTTGCATTCTTGGAGTATTTAAGTACATGAACTGAAATGCGGTCCTCAGTACTCATAGAGCACCTATAAAAGAAATGATGGAATTGAGCCTTTGGTACTCATGGAGTACCTAAATGGGTGAATGCGTGATGGGGTGGCGTTCTCAGCACTTGTGGAGTACTTAAACGAGTTCCTACTTGAGCAAGTCATGCATTGACATTTGTGTGCTTGGCACACGGATAGAACTTCAGCGCTTGTGAAGCAACTAAAGGTTTCATACTTTGATATGAGATGCGATGGGCATGTGCTTAGTACACGAATGAAGTTTCAATGCTCGGGGAGCACCTTGGGCTTTTTTTGTCGTGATAAAGGATGAAATGAACACGTGCTTGGCACATAGGCAGAGTTTCGGCACTCGAGAAGCACCTTGCGGACGTAATGTATGGGATTTTTTTATGTTCATAGAACACCTATGCATGAAGTGGAATTTTCGGCGCTCATAGAGTGCCTAAATGACTTGATGTATGAAATGAAATTTTTCGACGCTCGTGGAGCACCTAATGGATTGATGTGCGAAATGAAGTCTTTGGTGCCCTTGGCGAACTTCAACAGTTTCCTACTTAGTAGGCAATGTGATGTGTGCGATCCTTGTGGGATTGTTCAAAGCCCACATGAATGTTTTATACATGACACGTATTCCATATGGCTACGAAACAAATTGGTTAGTGCTTATGACATTCAAGTGATGTGCATGAATTAATGCTTTTCACACAATGAGGGGATGCATGGCTCCAAAAGAAATGGTTAGTGTGAATGTCACACAGGTGATTAATGTATTTACACACAAAAAATGCAAGTGGTTATACAAAAGATGTGAGTTAGTACCACACAAATGATTCACATGTCGCATGTTATGTTTATGGAAAATGTTGATGCTGGTATGATGTGAAGAAACGAAAAACACGTAGCATATAGCATACGAAAATTATTCCTCCAACCTTATTCCTCCAGTCGTGGTCAATTTTTGAGAAAATTCTAACCAAGTCCTAGGAGGGGTTCACTTCGATCACCAACCAGGGATGATGAAGGCATAATTGTAACATTCATGCAATTTGTTTTGGTATCCTAAGGGAATCCAACTAGGGTTGCTTACATGAGTGCGATCCAAGTCGGGATAAAATCAAGGTCCTCATAGCAAAATATACTCTTCACTTCTCCCCACTCAAGGGTCCAAACGAAGGGGTATGTACAAGGCTATGGGTGATGTTTTGTATCTGTGCCTTTAAGACCATAAGGAACATAGGCGACACTTCAACAATTCATCGGGCTGAAAATTGGATACTCAACCTAATGCAAGTATGTCTAACTAAAATGCAAGATAAAATGCTATGAACGAATCATCCATCTTATCTTGATTAGACATTTTTCAAGGCTTGTCAAATTCTTTTAAACTTTAAGAAAACTTTTTGTGAGAAATCTCTAGCAGTGTCGCCACTGTGAGCGGACGAGGTTTTTCGCGTGATGAAGAAAATGAGATGAGAGCATTGTGAGGCAGGCTGCTTTTCAGGGTTTTTGTTTTAATAGAAATTCAGCTTTCGGTTTTGGAAAATTCATCATTTATTTCATAAAAGAATAGAGACCTAAATCTCGAAAGAAAATGTAAGAGTCGCCACCCGGTTCAGTTTAACCGGAAAATTAGAGCGTAGCTGAACCGGACGAGGGCCGCTACACTTTCCAGAGATTTAGGTCCAGATAAGTCCCTAATTTCATGTCTAATCAAAAGAGATAGCCAATGTTCATTGATAAAATTTTATATTGTTAAGGTTGCTTTTCCATTGATTTAATCACACGACGTACATATGAATAAAAGTGATAAATAAATTAGTTATTTACAACCCAATTGAATCACAACAAAACTATCCTAGGGGATACATTTGTATAACTTGTGAATCAGGGTACAGTCGCCTATTTTACACAAGTATCTAATGTATTAAAATTAGAATAAATAAATAAAATTAAATTCCTGCAAAACAAAGGTTAGCACAAATATATGCAACAAGTAGGACTCAAGTAGATAGAACAAGGAGATTAGTGATTTAGGGACATGCATTTAGGGGGTAGTCGAGTAAAATCGGATAGTTTGCTCGACTAGACTTGGAAAACAGTTTTGAAATGTTCCTGTATTTTTTTTTCATGAGAAAATACATTGTTGAAAATATTTTCTTTTACTGGTTTATTTCCATTCAGCATGTAAATTTGGATCGATTTTCGGGAGATTTGGATCTTTGTCATTGCATTGTTTTAATCTCAACAACTTCAAAAATTAAATTTAAGGTCGTGAATGCATGAAATAAATTTATTTTGGATGATTTTGATGATTTTCTGATTTTTATACATTTTCCATGACTTTTCTGATTTTTTTTTTGTATTTTTCTGGATTTTTTTGAATTTTTTGTGATTTTCTGTTCCTGACCAGAACTTACGATCATGGGATTGAGATTACAGTCATACTACTGTATTTACAGTCATACGAATGTAAATAAATCATGGTCAGAAAGTGCTAAGGTGAGATTAAAAGGATAGGAAGTATGGTCGTGGTGACCAATTACAGTCGCACGACTGTAATTAGAAGCGTACGACTCAAATTACGGAATTACGACTGTTCATCCTGCCTAGAAACAACAAAAATGTATTTTGGGTTTAAAGTGATTTTTATGCATGAAAATGAACCAAAACACCCAAAAAAATGAAGGAAAATACTAGTTTAGGATGTACTTACCCTTGTAGCGTGGATCCACCGTCGACTTGACCGAAGAAAACGCCTTGGATTGGCTCCAGATTGTTTCTCCTCCTTAGAATGTTAGGGCACAAAAATAAAGTCCAAAAATCTACACAAGTTACAGATTTAATTGAGTTCAAGTTCTAGAATTAGTTATCTTTAAGTGACAGATTATTAATCTATGATTTTTATTGATTTTAACCTCACAATTCAAAGATTTAAAAAGAATAGAGTAGGAGAAAATAAGTGAATGTATATTTTCTACTCTTCTATCCCCTTCTCTCAATGCCCTTTTGTGAATTCTGGTTCCCTTTTCTCCCTCTTGCAATTATTTGGCTTAAATATGGGATAAAAAGATAAGAAAACATCTCAGAAATCCTCCAATTTCTCTCCCAAGTGGACTTGGTTAGAATGAGCTGTAAATGGATCTACGGTCGTACGACTGTAATTACAGTGCAAGGTTACTAAATTTTATTTCTTTGGCTTTGACCTAGAATTTTTTAACTACATGCGTGGAAACCAATTATAGTTACAGTCGTATGAATTTAACTACAATCGTGCGACTGTAGTAGTTAATTTTCTCAATTTTCAATTTCTGTTAGTTCATAGAAATCAAGTCTTGGAAAATCTCGTATTCACAATAGCAGAACACAACATTCCCACAAAATCCTATGAAAACCAATTATGACCTAATAAAAGCTTCATATATGATGTTTCCTAGATAAAGCATATACTCTCTATAGTGTAAAAAAAAAATCACAAGAGATGAATAAGAAAAGAGAGAGTTCAATTTTAATTCTAACAACAAGGTTCTAGCTTGTTTTCAATCTCATGGAGAGTTTATCTCCATCTACATCATTGATAAGTTTAAGGATAAGGATCGGGCAATTGGATCAATATCTTTGTTACGGTTTAGGGATTTGTGTTTAATTTCTAGTTCATGCCTGGAATTTCTTTGTTCAAGCTTTGTTTCTTATTTAAATGATTGTTCAATTGTTTGTGTTTTGAATTCAATTGATTTCGGTGCATATTGCTTAAAATATGCATATGCAGAGAGAAGAAAAGAGATAAGAAGTTCATGCTAATTCCACATAATGTTCTTGCTTGAAAACTCGATCCCGTGCGAATTCGAAACTAATTGTTCTAGAGAAGAAACAGTCAACAGAGGTTGAATTCATCTATGATGAAGAAAAGAGTATGTTTTAATTCACCAAACCGACAAAAGAGCTTTCATGAAGAATTTTTTTTCTCCTTTTCTATGTCTAATACATAAACATGTACAAAACTCACTTCTATTTCTACTTCTTCACTCTCCCCGTTACCATCTCCCTTTTCGTTCGTTGAATTATAAATAGTGGTTGTACTTGAAAAATCCGACAATGTTATATAAAAAATAGGCATGAAATTTCCCAAATATGCAATTTGCAATACTTCAAATTCCGAGAACAAATCGGATTTTGATTGAAAAGAGATGATAGAAGGAAGTAGATTTGGATTGAAGAAATGTATTCTGGTTATAAAGGAATGATAATAAAGAGGAAGAGATGAGAACGTGAGAATAAAAAGTAGGATAAAAATGCTCTCATCATGTCATCGAATTGTCATAAGTGATTTTTTTTTTTTTTTTTTTGGGCTGAGAGTTTACAATCACAATTTTCATTTTGCAATCAAACAAACTACAAAGGCTTATTTGTGAAATAGTAAAATCATATAATTTTTTTTTAAAATTATTTTTCCTATTTTTCATCCAACCAAATCGTAGACATGTGAATCAAATATTCCTATTTTTGTTGACGATTCAAAAATGTCCCAACCAAATGCCAACCAAAAATAATATATATATATATATAAAAGTTTCTTTGTTGTTCATTTTGAAATCAAGAATAGCGATTAATTTATTACAAATAATGATAATAACAATGAATTATTCTAATAATAAATTGACAAAAGAGAATGAAAATAATTGATTGACCAATGATTCCAGTAGACAATTAATACTCCTTATAATTTATTTTGTCAACCAAAAATAATAAAATCAATTATATCATTTCCATAAAAAAAAATCAGTTTATCCATGTCGATTGTTGATCGAAAGATACTCCAACCAAATGCAATTTAATAAGACTGAATTTAAAATTGAGCTCTAAGATATAAACAGCTGAGATGGTACAGAGTATACAATCATCTCCGTTTTCTAGTATATTGGGAAATTTCTGTTTCTTTTTCCTAAAATAAAACAAGAAAAAATTTATTCTCATCCCCATACCACATATATCCCTGTTCCTTGATTAAAATGTTAAACTTTCCTCAAAATCTATCCTAACATGTTGAAAAATGAAACCATATACGCTAATGATATAAGCAGTCCGAAATTAATGAGAAAAAAGTTTAAAAATTCAACTTTCGGTTTTGGAAAATTCATCATTTATTTCATAAAAGAATAGAGACCTAAATCTCGAAAGAAAATGTAAGAGTCGTCACCCGGTTCAGCTTAACCGGAAAATTAGAGCGTAGCTGAACCGGACGAGGGCCGCTACACTTTCCAGAGATCTAGGTCCGGATATGTCCCTAATTTCATGTTTAATCAAAAGAGATAGCCAATGTTCATTGATAACATTTTATATTGCTAAGGTTGATTTTCCATTGATTTAATCACACGGCGTACATATGAATAAAAGTGATAAATAAATTAGTTATTTACAACCCAATTGAATCACAACAAAACTATCATAGGGGATATATTTGTATAACTTGGGAATGAGGGTACAATCGCCTATTTTACACAAGTATCTAATGCATTAAAATTAGAATAAATAAATAAAATTAAATTCCTGTAAAACAAAGGTTAGCACAAATATATGCAACAAGTAGGACTCAAGTAGATAGAACAAGGAGATTAGTGATTTAGGGACATGCATTTAGGGGGTAGTCGAGTAAAATCGGATAGTTTGCTCGACTAGACTTGGAAAACGGTTTTGAAGTGTTCCTGTATTTTTGTTTCATGAGAAAATACATTGTTGAAAATATTTTCTTTTACCGGTTTATTTCCATTCAGCATGTAAATTTAGATCGATTTTCGGGAGATTTGGATCTTTGTCATTGCATTGTTTTAATCTCAACAACTTCAAAAATTAAATTTAAGGTCGTGAATGCATGAAATAAATTTATTTTGGATCATTTTGATGATTTTCTGATTTTTATACATTTTCCATGACTTTTCTGATTTTTTTTTTTTTTTTTTGTATTTTTCTGGATTTTTTTGAATTTTTTGTGATTTTCTGTTCCTGACCAAAACTTACGATCATGGGATTGAGATTACAATCATACTACTGTATTTACAGTCGTACGAATGTAAATAAATCATGGTCAGAAAATGCTAAGGTGAGATTAAAAGGATAGGAAGTATGGTCGTGGCAACCAATTACATGTGAATCAAATATTCCTATTTTTGTTGACGATTCAAAAATGTCCCAACCAAAAATTTTATATATATAAAAGTTTCTTTGTTGTTCATTTTGAAATCAAGATTAGCGATTAATTTATTACAAATAATAATAAAAACAATGAACTATCCTAATAATAAATTGACAAAAGAGAATGAAAATAATTGATTGGTTTAGGAGGACGACCAATGATTCCAGTAGACAATTAATACTCCTTATAATTTATTTTGTCAACCAAAAATAATAAAATCAATTATATCATTTCCGTAAAAAAAAAAAAAAAATCAGTTTATCCATGTCGATTGTTGATTGAAAGATACTCCAACCAAATGCAATTTAATAAGACTGAATTTAAAATTGAGCTCTAAGATATAAACAGCTGAGATGATGCAGAGTATACAGTTATCCCCGTTTTCTAGTATATTAGGAAATTTCCGTTTCTTTTTCCTAAAATAAAATAAGAAAAAATTTATTCTCATCCCCGTACTACAGATGTCCCTATTCCTTGAATGAAATGTTAACCTTTCCTCAAAATCTATCCTAACATGTTGAAAAATGCAACCATATACGCTAATGATATAAGCAGTCCGAAATTAATGAGAAAAAAGTTTAAAGAATACCATCTAAATAAAATATTAAAAATAATGTAATAAGAAAATCTTGGGAAGTTAATGTGAAAATTCATGGAGATATCTGCTAAGATTAATTGAGGCGGAGAAAAGGACAAAAATGGGGCAAGAAAAGGGGTGTTATTAAAGTGAGGAGTGGAAGGATTTAGTGTGGAAAGATGTGGTTTTATACTAGGACTCCAATCTAATTTGGAGTGTTAAAATTATTGACAATTTCATGGTTTTGAAACCATAAAACTTTTAATAACTTCCAAAACAAATACATCCATTTAACAACTCATGCCATACAGAGGTGTACAAAAAAAACCCAAAAAAACAAAAAACTGTAAAACCGAACCGAAATCGAGCTAAAAATATAGTTAACCAAAACTGATGGACTAGTGTATGGTTTTTATTTTTAGAAACTAATGGTTACGGTTTAGGTTTTACAATGAAAGTCCATGTGGACTCGCGGTTAACCGACTTTTTAGAAATATTTTTCTTAAAAAATTATGCATATATATATATATATATATATATATATATATATATATATATATATATATATATATATATATATATATATATATGAAATATGAATAATAAGTGAAACATTTGGACCTGTGATGTTATTTTATTTTCTTACTATACAATATCAAGTAGTCTTGTTCACTCTCTTCCAATCTCATCTCCTCACAATTCTTAATTTGACACTTACTGAAAAACGAACATCGAAAAACAATTTTATTAATTAATGTTTGATCTTGTATAACAATTTCTATGTTTGGGAACTTTTTTTATTAATATTTTAATTATTAGAGTTTATGGTTAAAATTTTATTTTAATTAATAATTAAAATTATGGTTTGTAATTTTATATTTTTATTTGACATTTGAGATTTATAGTCTATTTATTTGAGATTTCAAATATTGTAAATTTAGCAAAATCATAATATCTATTTGGTAAATGGTTAACCGTAAAGATATGGTTAACCGACCGAAATTAATGGTTAAATGACTAATGGTTAACCGACTAATGGTTAACCGAATTTAATGGACAGTGTATGGTTAGTAAATTAAAAAAACCGTTCAAACGGTTAACCGTTTGTAAAAGTCCACATATACCGATTAACCGACCGTGTGGACCTCTATTACCATACCAAACCAAACATTAATAATACCTCTACCAAACAGTTTGTTAAGCAATCAATCAACTACTCCAAGCAGTAGTTAAATACTTAAATTGTGCAACATAAACATTTAAATAGTTTTCAGTTGAAATTGCCTATTGGCTCCATTAATAATTTCACACTTTAGCTTCGTCCATTATAATTTTTTTCCCCTAAAAAGAAACTTTTCATTTTTTTTTTTTTTGAAAAAAAAAAAGGAGAAACTTTTCATCGAATTTTATGCCTTTCTTAAAAAAAAAAAAAAAAAAAAGATGGAGTTTTGGTCAGCAATGAGGAAGTAAACTGTAGAACTGTAGAATGAACCAATAATATTGTTCGTATTGAAATTGAAATCAAAAGCGTAGATGAGGGTTGAGAGGGTGGTCCCCGTGGTGGAGGAAAGAGGCGACTTTTGATTTGTCTACACACTTCAATCTCAGCTGTCGCTATTTCAAGTTTTTGTAAGCTCCTTCCCGAATTGATTACCGGATATCATTCGGTCCCCTTTCTTTCTCGGATTTCATTAAAAACATCAGTCGGAAGGAACCCCTCGCGAAGGTCACAGTGGACGAGGAAGCAGCACTCTGCCGCTAAGCGGAAGGCTAACTCACAACCGAGGATTCCCGGGTTTGATCCATTTTCGGACATGGTTAAATAAACTTTTGGTAGCTGCAATTTTATGACTTCGAGAGGTTTTGAAAAAGTCTTTCGGTAAGTGATCTTTATACGTTTTCTTTCTCCTTTTTGATTTGTAGTGATCAATTTTACAACTGGGGGCTTCGTTTTGTTGCCCGCGAAGTGAAGGAATAAATTACGGAAACTTCTTTTGATTATTTATGTTTCTCTACCTTAAATGTGCCAATTGAATTAAAATTGAAGCTTTTCTTTTTAATGGAATTGTGAATCAATTGAACTTTGGAGTTCCGTTAAAATTTGTCAAGATCAGAAAGATTTCAGCAATTAGTGTAAAAAACTACTGCGTAGTTTGGCGCAGTTTATATATTGTTGTATGTTTGTCTTTAGCAGGTGACATGATTGCAATGTTGTAGCAGCCTTGGAATTTGCGATTCCCGTTATGCTGGCGAGCTATAACAGAGTTAGAAGTAAGCAAGCGTAGCCCATGAAGTATCTGGATCTTTTCAGTCCTCTTTTAGGCTACTCACCTCCATTATGGGCAACTATAATTGCCACTGTTTTTGTGCTGTTAACACTTTGCTTGTCATTTTTCCTTTTATTCGAGCACCTTTCTTCTTACAAGAATCCTGAGGTAATCTTACACTTACTTAGTGTCTAATTTTTGCTGTTTACTTAGATTTTTCTCTAGTGTGTGCCAGTTAACTTCTTGGTGTTTTTTTTCTTCAGGAGCAAAAGTTTTTAATTGGAGTTATCCTAATGGTTCCTTGTTATGCTGTTGAATCTGTGAGTGCTCAAATCTCTACCTGGTTTACTTTAGTATAAATCTTGGGACGCAAAAACTTTTTTATTTTTTTCTTAATGACTTGAAACCAACATCTATTTTCCATTTTTCCTAAACTGTTTTTCAGAAATTGCGCGGTTGGAGGGAAAAAAAAATCATCATGAGAACACTTTAAGTTTGCTACTTCAAGATGTATTTAATGGCTGTGAAGTGTTTTTCTTTGTCTAACTTTCGTTTTTAAACAGATTATATCATTGATGAATCCATCAATTAGTGTTGATATTGAGATACTAAGGGACTGCTACGAATCATTTGCCATGTATTGCTTCGGAAGATATCTTACTGCTTGCTTGGGTATGTTCCTTACAAGAGCTGTTAGGATAATGATTTCTGATATACAAAAATTTATTTTATTTTTGAACTCTTCTCCAACTATTTTGTTGTTTGCATATTACAATATTTGACTATGTCTTACTATTGGATGATTTTGGTAAGTTTTACTATGTAAGATCCTGTTAGGGTGATATTTTTTTTTGGGATAAATTCTATAATTGGCTTTTGAAAGCAAAGTAAACAGACACCTGAAATTTCCAGCTAGAGTTGCACCAAAGATGTAATGATGGGCTATCTAAATTTATAAACTGCAGCATTCAGAACTTAAGAATTGTTAATAGCAACAAAGGTTCAAGAACAAAGATTACTTATTAATATGCTTATGAACATATGCCAAAGCTTTGTTTATATTATGCCACAGGCAAAAGCACACCTTTTCTTTTCGCAATGTTTTGAAATTTGTATTGATGCTCACGCTTTTAGCTCTTGATATAATGATGATGCTGTGTTCAATATTGGCCATTCGTGTTAGTTTGAGTTTTAGTCTTTGTATTGTTGCTTTAGTTTCCAAGCTATTTCTTGGTTTAGGTGTTTGGAATCTTTTCCCTTTTAAGATATTTTCTCATTATAGGCCTGGCTACAGTTCATGATTGTAATGGGTTTAAAAAACTTTGGAACCTGAACTGAACTGTCAAAGGAATGGTCAAGTTCCATTAGTTCAGGCTCTAGTTCCAGTTTTTGACAGTTCAGAAACTCAAAACGATAACCTTTTCTTTTCAATAACATCGAGATATTTAATTTAATAAGTATGTATATCCTGAAATCTCAATCATTACATCAATTTCCCACGAGTTTTATCAAAGCCTTACATTTTCCGAACCATACATCTTGCGCACTCTGGCTATTTCTTGGTTGCCTTCATTGCTAGGACTCATAAATTTTCTGGAATATTTATTTTTAAATTATCTTCCTTGAAATGAACTTCAATTTCGGGAATAGAGATTGCCCTATATACACACACAAACACACACACTTCTTCGCAAAAAGGTAAGTTGGCTAAATGTTTTATTGGAGTCGGGAAAAAATCGAAGCCCATATAGTTATATTTTTACACTAGAAAGTTCAATCTGCATAGAAATATGTAATTACTATTATAATTTTTTTAATGTTATTTTAAAGTAGTGTTTCAAAATTTGATACCGTGAATAACATTAGTTTCATCCTTTTACAATGTATATATACAAATACAAACTCTTGGCAGTTATGCTCAATATGAATATTTTTATTTTATCATTTGATTTTAAAAATGAACAATTCAAAATTGAAACCTGAACTGTTGGTTACAGTTTGTAATTATAGAACTTTAACCGAACTGCTTCTTAATGGTTCCGGCATGGTTCAGGTTTGACCAATTCAGGACTGGCTTTAACCAGTCTGGTTTGTTAATCTTATTATACTCTGTGTTGTGTGTGTGTGTGTGAGAGAGAGAGAGAGAGGATATGCATATAGTTGCAGTTTAGTGCTTGGATTTATTTTCATAAAGCTAGATAAAGGTTTTCTTCTGTTTCCCAGAATGTAATTTCATTTTCTCTTCAGCTACTGATATTCTTATTGTTCATTCATTTGTGTTCTTTTTAAAGGTGGGGAAGAAAGAACAATTGAGTTCATGGAAAGACAAGGACGTGTTAAACATAAGACCCCCCTTTTGGAACATGGTAATGAGGAGGGAACTGTAAAGCATCCTTTTCCAATGAATTTTATCTTAAAACCTTGGAAGCTTGGTCGGTGGTTCTATCAAGTTGTTAAGTTTGGTATTGTTCAATATGTATGTTCACTTTGCAAGCAATTTGAACTTTTCCCCTGCTTTCAGTTAGCAATTGTCGCATCCTTAGTTTGAACAAAATGATATTTTTTTGGTCAGATGTTAATCAAGTCTCTGACTGCAATATTAGCTGTTGTTCTTGAAGCATTTGGGGTATATTGTGAAGGAGAGTTTAACGTGGCATGTGGGTAAGATAATATAATTATACTCCTCAAATATTACATAGTAATAACTTTTTTTGGCAATTAATTATGGTTTATTTATTTATTTATTTTTTTTTACTTTTTCAAAAATAAGCTGTTCTCTTCTGTAAAAGGAACAAATCAGAGACTAGGAACAGATCAGAGACTATGCTGTGTGGACTTATCCTGCTACATTTGTTCCATTATGTATACTTTGCTCATAGCAATAGTTTGGTGATATTTGATTGTACAATCCTTTATTTGAATGATACAAGGCATTTTCTCCTGTGTTGCTGGTATGTCAGTTGATCTATTGTGGCACTAAGGAGGACACATACATGTTTGATGTATTGTTTGATCATATATATAGGATTAATTTGTTGGAGGACAGAACGTACAAAAGAAATGTATTTGGACTAACAGATGAACTTACTGCATTTTTAGGCCTGTTAAATGTTAAATGTCACGTGATGGGTGTGGCCACCAGAAAGCAACACGCATCTCAGCTCTTGGATGTTTTAGAAAATAGGCAAGTTTTCTTGTACCATAGTGGATGAGTGCTGGTAGAAAAGAATTCCATAACACATATATAGCTTTTTCTTAGGCCTTTCAAATGTTAAAAGTGATTAAAGATCAGAAGTACCCTGCGGATTGATATCTCTGGTACTTCAACACCTCATTTATTATGTGTGTTAGTTAGTCCACATTTTCTGATAATATTCATGACCTTTTAAAGAATCATTTTAGTTTTCATATATTCTAAGTAATAAAATAAAACAGAAAGAAAAATGCTGAAAGTTTAAATCTCAAAACTAAAAATATTGCCCCTCAATTATGAGATTAACCTCTCCATATATGATTACTGTCCTCACTGCTCCTCATACTCGTCCTCCGTTCTTAGTAGATTGCTGCAATGCATAATTCCCTTATATCTACTGACCTTTTCTCGATTTCAAGACATCCCCATGAAGAAACTTGACAATCTTAGTTGTGGAGTTCCTTTTGTAAGCATTTGGTATTTCTTTGTATATTCTGGAAAGGTAACCTGCAACTGGGTGGATGAACTCCTTCCATCAGATCCAAGTACTTCAGGAAAATTCTTAGCGAGCTAAAGCATAAATGAGATTTAGGAAGCTTGTATTTTTTTTTTCCCACTTTTCTTGAGTGACTTTCAATTTCCTTCTTGTTGTTGAAGAATTTGTTCTTATTCGTTTACATGGAGCTACCAAAGAGATTTATTTCTTCACTTGACCTTTACTTGATGATTTCTGGAAGAATAATGGCGAGGTTGTATTTTTGGCATGCTACCAACGATAGTTTTTGTAAATTAAGTTCTTTTTAGTCATTTGTGCTGATAGGTATGAAGCTTTGCTTTTCTTCAAGTACTTGCTTGCACTTACCTGCTATCATATTCTTAAAAGATTCCTTTGAATCATCTCGAAGTTCATTTATGTCTTTTTCAGCAAGCCAAATGGTTAACTTTTGCGGTTCTTTTTATAAATTGCTATGATGTTATTTCAATTATTGCTGCAAAATACGCGTGAAATTGTTTGAAATGTGGATCAATTAATCTTATCTTATGAATGGTTTTTCTTGTGAAAGCTCTTAGTATCTTATTCCTGCATAAAATATCTAATTGACTTGGCATTGTTTAATTTGTAGGTATCCATACATGGCAGTGGTTCTAAATTTCAGCCAGTCTTGGGCTTTGTACTGTTTAGTTCAGTTTTATACTGTTACGAAGGATGAACTTGCTCACATTAAACCATTATACAAGTTCCTCACTTTTAAATCAATTGTGTTTTTAACTTGGTGGCAAGGAGTGGCGATTGCTCTTCTTTACTCTCTTGGTTTATTCAAAAGTCCTATAGCTCAAGGCCTGCAATTTAAGTCAAGTGTCCAGGACTTCATCATTTGTATAGAGGTATAGGTCTTCCAAAACCAATTATTTTGTTTAAACAATGCTTCATCATTTTTTTATTTTTAATTTCATGATTGAGATGGCTTTTTTTAGACTTCAGATAATTGCTATTGTATTTCTGAATGTAATATTAAAAATGAACAATTGTACTATCTGAAATGAAGGGACTAATACCTGGAAAGTCCACTTTATCACTGAGTCTTAATAGGTAACATGGATTATTTGATGAATCTATCTCATCGCTAATGTATTTATATTGTCCTGGTTGATAGACTACTTGTTTCCATGATTATTAGTGTTTCTTCCATTATATTGACTTTGAATGTTTGATACTTTGATTAGTGAGGAAAAACAAAGTTCCTTAATTGTACAAATTTGTTTCTGTTTGATCTGGTTTCAGCTCTAGCTTCCTATAGCACTTGATAATTGCAGGATGCGGGAGGTTTCAATATTAACAGCAGAATCTATATATTTTGATTTGCAATTTTCCTGAAAATTAGGAAGGCTTGTGTAGTTATATGTGATGAAATTACAAAATGTTGGCTGTTAGAATGAGCTCCTGGAAGTTAGTGCAAACCTAAAGAAGCAGATTTATTGTTTTTGAAATGTTATCTTATTTCATGTACGGAAGCATGGATATATCAGTTATTTATGGTTAAAATTACTTTTTTTTGTTACACTTATGTGCCATTAAAAGGAATTCCAGAATGCTATAGCTTTTCTGTTATCTAGATTCTGAAATATGATACCTAACTGCTGAAATTTCGCGTCTATTTATTCATCCAGTACAGATGGGCATAGCTTCAGTTGTTCACCTATATGTGTTCCCTGCTAAGCCTTATGAGTTAATGGGTGACCCCGTTCATGGAAGTGTTGCAGTTCTTGGAGATTATGCATCTGTTGATTGCCCATTGGATCCAGATGAGGTTAGAGATAGTGAAAGACCCACAAAGTTACGCCTCCCACAGCCTGACATTGATGTCAAGAGTGGAATGACCATTAAAGAAAGTGTACGGGATGTTGTTGTTGGTGGTGGTGGCTATGTAAGTTTCCTTCCATTTAACTGTTACTTGAGATTCTGGGTAGTTGCTCTGTTATCTTGGGGGTGGGTAGGAGGGGTTAGTTACTTTCAGTTACATGAAATCGCATTGCCTAAGCTACAAAAATATGGAATTTTACCATTGCATTTAACTCTACATATTTATCACTGGTGCTTGAGTAATACAGATTATTGTCTTGGGCCCTGTTTAGTTCAGCAACCCCCATCTTGAAGAAAGGTACAAGCTAAACAGTGGTTCACAAGTTCTTAACTCGAAAAATAACCTTTTAAGTGCTGGTTAACACATTTCGCTCCAAAGAAGTGCGATTATTTCTTTTTTGGTTCATTGTTTTCTTTACATACAGTACATTATTCTCCCCCAAACATATTTCTTGAGGAGTTCAGTGTGATATTATTTTAGGTAACTTTATCATGCAGTTTGAAAGTTTTTGTCACCCCTTTCTACCCGTAATCTGGTAGCCTTAGAATTAGTAGCCGAGTGATGACAGGGAGCTGACTTACCTACAATATACTATTTTGGCGGGTGATGTGTTTTTGTTTTGCCTGACTTTGGAGTTCAACGTCCTGAACCAACCAAAATGAGACAGGCCTAATTACGTCAAGAATTTAAGTTACTTTTTCTTTCAGTTTGGCAATCATTTCAATTTAAGACTTCATAGATTAGGGAGTGTTTTTTTCCTTTAAATTTTCATAATTTTGCTATTCAGTTTTGTGCATTGCATGTGATTGCAAATTTTGTATACTCACAAGTCACGACTGATTCTTTTTTATTAAGATAAAATAAATCATAACATGTCTTTTAAGATCATGCATTGAAAAACATATTATTTATTGTTAACTTGAGCTGTTAAATTGCAATGTCGTTATTTTATAATTATCTTTCTATCTAATCATACTAGCAATCTGATTTGCATAGAAGTTAAAGTTGTCACTCTAGTTTTACGTATTCATACAAACAATCTAATTTGCATAGTAATTACTGTGGTTCTAATCTTAAATGTTATGAAACTATGTTTTATTTGGAATGCATAAATAGTTATTGTGCATTTCATGTGAGTTCACTCATTTATGATGAAATTTTATTATTATAAAAGAAGAATTGAATTGTGTTGTTTTAATAATTCAATTCCTTAATTTAGAATCCAGTTGGGTGAAGATAAGAATTTTGTATTTATTTTGCCATGAGAGATTTGAGAGTTTGAGACTTTTTAATATGACAAACTTCATTCTTAGTATCTAATTTAAAATGGTCTTGCAATGTTATACATTTTTTATTTTTACAGCTAAATAATGTTTACAGGAAAGAAGTTCAATGATAATATGATATATTAACACTAATTGATTATAATTGCAAAATAGTATCATTAAGATTGTTCAAAGAGTTAGGAGTATTTGACAAGAACTACAATTTTAACTATTACATTAAATATGTATTGTGGTCTTGAGCTACTAAAGGGTGATATCATTGGTATACAAATAATTTATATTTCTCATTGATAATCCAATTTATTTGGAAAGCAAGGTTATTTGTTTTAAGTTTATCAATAATATGAATTTGTGTCTAATTTGGTCCATATACATAATTTTATTTTGTATTTTAGATGAATATACTTATTTGTGATGAAATCGGTTATCTTGAAGAAAGTATGGTTAAATTCTATCATTGTAATAACATATTTATGACACGTTGATTAGCTAATTAATAGAACCAAAGTGTTTAAATTGTTCATTGACAAATTTGGGATCGTTATTATTGAATAATCCTAGAAGCATCTTAATTTGGATAATAAGGCTATAAAACTTATAGCATTAAAGAGAGACGGGTATAAGTATTATTAGTTTGTGATGCCTTAGTTGAAATGATTAGATAAGATTCACTTGTGAAAAGTTTATTTTAATGATATGTTATTACCTTTAGATGTATATATATAAAGCAAAAGATGACAAAAAATGAGAGATTTTTTTTTTTTTTTTTTTAATTTTTCCCAATCAATGTTGTAAATGTGATACCTCATGTGGAGAAATAGGTCATTAGTGCTTCTTGTGATTGTATTGTTTGAGATATTGACGTCCTTAGCATTTGATGTCTTGATTTTTGCTAAGGAAAATCATGCTGTGCTATAAAATACATGTTGATTAGCATTTTAATTTTATATTCTAGTTTCATGTCTTGGAAGAATAGGTTTCTTTATGTTGGTCATGCAAAAACTGTTTTGAAGGGGAAAAAGAACAGAACAATCTGTTTATTCCCCAGTATTTTGCAAATCCCTGTGCCAGGTAAGAATGGGGAAAGCAGTAGTGGTGGTATACTTTTGTCAATGTTCATATTGTCTTTGATGAATCTGAGGTGCTATTAACAATGAAGAGAAGATTCGGTGGTGTCAGCAACATAGATCTAAACAATATTGATTGCAATTCTAAAGATGAGGAATTGGTTCTGAAGAACTAAACTGAAAGATATTCAAATTCTATGTTCAAGTCGTAATGTCTGGAAGGCGTGTTTATATTGAAATATGCCTCTGCAAAAGTTTTTGTTAGTTTCCATTTTCATTTAGACAAGCTACTCATCTGTCTATTAGGTGCTGAATCTTATGCTTTTGTCCTATACAGATTGTAAATGATGTAAGGTTTACTGTAAACCAAGCAGTGGAACCTGTGGAAAAGGGTTTAACAAAGTTTAATGAGAAATTGTACAAGATCTCTCAAAATATTAAGAGACATGACAAGGAAAGGAGACGGACAAAGGATGACAGCTTTGTAGCTCCTTCACCTGCTCGGAGAGTGATTCGCGGGATAGATGATCCCCTATTAAATGGGAGCTTTAGTGACAGTGGGGTAGTGAAAGGAAAGAAACATCGCCGAAAATCAGGATATACAAGTGGAGAGAGTGGGGGTGAAAGCAGCAGTGATCAAAGCCTTGGCGGGTATCATATAAGGGGCCGGAGATGGGTGACAAAAGATTAGAGAAATATAGAACTATGAATGAGAAAGTTATCAAATGCGAATGGTGCATAAAATTGTTCCATGTTTGCTTGAGTTTTCCTCTCAGCTGGCTTTTGGTCTACATGTGTAAGAATATTTTAATGCTTCTGAAGGAGGATGAAGAATCTCCGATCGTTGCTGAGGTGCGGATTTTTCTTGTTCGAGGAAGAGTTTATGATCATGTGATTAGGCAACATACGCAGGCCTTATGAATATGTTAGGCTTTTAAAATGTTGTATAGAGTTTCTGTATTGTTTGGTTGTGAATAACAAAGGATCTTTTATGTTTGAGATATACAAATTATTGTACTGTATGCTGTCCCAGCTACCGGTTACTAACGTGACCTGATAGTTTGCCCTTTCTTGGCTAATGAACTCCTCTACAATTGATAGACATTATCATCTATAACAGGTTCTGTTGTATATTCCAATGGTGAATCTAAAGGTTTAGAGAGATTATTGTTTGAGTTTTTAACCCTTTATTTATTTATATTTCAGTTTACTTATAATTGTAAATTATTTTTTGGCTGCGTTTGGAATAAATAAATTCTTTGAAATTTTGATAAATTCACTTTTAATCTAAAATTCTGTATTTGAAAAAAAAAAAAAAAAAAAAAAAAAACAAAATTTGAAGAATACAATTCTTAGAATGAAATTTCATTGTTTTGGATGTATCGTTAGCAAATAGCGAGGGGGAATTTGTAAATAAAATCTATATTTTATGTCGGAAAAATGCAGGAAAATATTTGAGTATTCTTTTATTTTTTTCATACAATTATTTTGTTTATCAAAATTTTTCAACATTGAAATAACAACCAATTATTATATATTTACTTTTTTAATTGATTATATATAATTTTATTCTAAATAATGTATTGTGGCTGTTTAGAGGAGATTCAACCGGAGCATGCGGATGGACCTACGGACCTGCAGCATTCAAGAAGTGCTATTTGTGATGGTGCTTCTTTTAACCTATACTGTCCCTGCACCATGCATCATCTGCTAAAGATTGCTTCTTTTCTAATGCCACCAATAGAAGAATAATGTTCTTATAATTGAGTTCAATGTCATCTGTGCAGACAAAATAGACGCAAAGAATTAGGCTTCAACTTATTCCTAGATAGAAAGAAGTAGACCACCATCCAGCCCAACTTTTTAACTCACTAATCTTTGAAAAGAATACCCTTACACAACTCAGGATAAACTTGGCAGAGCATTGATCATGTGACTGGACGAATCTCTCCGGTAAGCAGGGCAAACTTTCGGTGTTGAGACAAAATTGACGGGACGTTAACTGCCTGAATTTTTGATGCCAAGTTATCATTGGTTGACATTGTCTGTTCCTTTGCTGCATGGAGCATAGCTTGCAAAATTTGCAGGGGATCACCATGGCTCACAATTAATATTGCACACCTGCAGCACAATCCACTGATCAAAACAAAGCCCTTGCACTAGCAAATTATTTTTCTGCAAGAAAATTTGATATTCACTGGAAGTTCTAAAGAAACTCCAGAGTCACAAAGCCTGAAAATTTCTTATAATTTCTTTTTTAAGTTGACTTGAAATTGAAATGGACGACGTATTTTCTGAAGAGAGAAAAGACGGATGTTACCCTTGAAATTCTGACTCCATTACTGCCATTGAACTTGCAAGTCTATTAGCAACATCTTTAGCACTTTCACCACCTTCTGGTTGCATACATGGATCTTTCTCATCAAGCGCCCATATTTCCGGATACTGTTGACAATAAAGGAAGAAAATTAGCTTCAAACGTTAAATTGACCCCATTTTGGGTGAAGCTGAAGAAGGATAATCCCCACCCCAGGCGCACAAAATCGAGGCATCTACATAACTTCAGCACAAAATGGGTCTGATACACGCCTTTATTTGCGACAATTATTCCCACCAAAATTCAAACTACATCCCTTTTGTGCTTCATACCTTATCATGTGACATAAGTTCAAAAGTAGGACCAAAATAACGTTCTCGAAGATCTTCCATCACCTGTCATAGTAGCATTTACCATCAAGAAGAATGAGAACAGATGTAAGAAAAAAGGAAATGAAAGAAATCTAACGAAGTAGAAAACGGATTTAAACATGTGAGATATTCACAACTCCTGTAGGATTAGTATGCATGATATAACTGTGAAATACATGTGTGCAGAAAATCGAAAGAATCTTTTGTTGTGCAGTTGGTTGTCAAGTATATAACACCTGGCGTAAAAACCTCTCTTCAATCCTCATTAGTCAGCCACAACTAACATTACCAATTTTTGTACTTGGAGCGCAGTACTTAATCTCTTACTTGAACCAGGACAGAATAAATGACTCAGTTCATGAACCAACAGTCTTTTTGTATGATCTTTTTGTGCAATTGGTTTCGCAAAGCATATATCACTTGAAGTATAATGCCAAAATGGAAAGAATATATCACCTTAAATTGAGGGCCATCAAATGGAATATCCAAAGCAGATGCAACAACTTTGGCAGTGTGACTTGTTCTTGCAAATGGAGAGTAGCAAATTCGTACATTTTCAAGTGGTATGTTTTTTTCCTTCAATTCCTGCACAAATTGCTGTTATATGGATGTATAGCATATCATGTAATAAGAAGTCTACAATGCCAAAAGTTATAGCATGAAATGCATAGTTTTTTTTTTTTTTCGAAAATCCATTTTTCCCTACAGCTTATTGAATCCACCCAGGATCGTGATAGGGGCAAAAATGGAATTTTCAGACAAAATGGATCTAAGGAGCTGTCCTGCCCCGACCCAAGCATGTGTCAAGGCCAATTAAGGATGATGGCTCGAACATCATATAATTAATACAAATACCCTCTCTCACCCTAGACACACACACACACACACACACATTAAACCTATATCAAAAATATCAACTTAGAGAAAATAAACACTACATAACAGATGGAAGGTTGCCCATCTTGAATAATCTTGGTAGGCATTTAGGGGGTATATAATATTTGTGTGGTAAAATAGGAGAAATACAATAGAAGAAGAGAGAAAAATATGGGAGAAAAACTTGATAACATATTGCTTACAAGCATATGCCTATTAATACACAAATTAAACTTGGTGACCAAGTTTACAAGCTAATAAGATGTAAACTAACAAGCTAATAAGCTAATATATACACAGCTAACAAGCTGTAAACTAACAAGCTAATAAGCTAATATATACACAGCTAACAAGCTGTAAACTAACAAGCTAACAAGCTAATATATACAGCTATTTCCTACACTCCCCTTCAAGCTGGTGAATAGGTGTTTTCCATTCCTAGCTTGGATACAATATGCTCAAATACCGAACTATTCAGCGCTTTAATGAGAATGTCAGCAAGTTGTCATTACGTTGGCACATATGGTGTGCATATCAAACCACTATCCAATTTCTCCTTGATGAAATGCCTGTCTATCTCAACGTGTTTTGTTGTATCATGTTGAACTGGGTTGTGTGCTATGCTTATTGCTGATTTGTTGTCACAATAAAGCTTCATGGGACCATCCCACTTAATTTTCAAATATTCAAGGACAATTTTCAGCCAAAGTAATTCACATATTCCTTGAGCCATTGCACGAAATTCTGCTTCAGCACCAGACTGCGATACTACAGCTTGCTTTTTACACCTCTAAGTTACAAGAATCCCTCCAAGGAAAGTGCAATATCCTGACATAGATCTCCTATCAACAACTGAGCCTGCATAGTCTGCATCAGTATAGGCTTCAATTGTCATATTTCCATTTTTTTGAAACAAGATTCCTCCGCTAGATGTGCCCTTAAGTTATTGCAAAATCCTATAAGCGGCTTGTAAGTGGACTTCTTTAGGATTGTGCATGAATTGACTGACCAAACTCACAGCATAAGCTATATCAGGTCTGGTAAGTGCAAAGTAAATAAGTCGTCCTACAAGCTATTACTACATTTCTTTGTCCACAAAAACATTCTTCCTTTGCTTTTCTTAACTTGAGACCCGGCTCTATGGGAGTACTAGCAGGTTTACATGTAGTTTTGCTTGTGTCATTGAGCAATCAGTAACATACTTTTGTTGAGATATAAAAATCCCTTTCCTGGAATGTGCCACCTCAATTCCTAAGAAATATTTTAATCTCCCCAATGTCTCCATCTCGAACTCTTTAGCCAAGCACTCACTTAAGACCTGTTGCTCCATCTTATCATCCTCGGTTAGTATAATGTCATCAACATACACCACTAACACTGTGACTCCCCCTGAAGCTAAATGCTTAATGAACAATATATGGTCTCCTTGACTTTGCTTGTATCCCATGGCTAACATGACCTTTGAAAATCTACCTAACCAAGCTCGAGGAGATTGTTTCAACCGATACAAAGCTTTATTCAACTTACATACTATACCAAGAGTAGATTCCTTCTCTTCCTTAAGACTCTCCCCCTGAAGAGAAGGATGGAGAAAATAGGCTTCTTGCTCATTAAAAGTCACATCTCGTGACACATAAAATTTTTTTGAAGGGGGATGATAGCACTTATACCCTTTTTGAGTGGATGAATATCCAACAAAGATGCGCTTTAGTGCTCTAGGATCTAATTTTCCTCGATCTTGGTTATGGATGTGGACAAAAGACACGTCCAAAAACACAAGGCGACAGATTATTTGTTGTGGACAAGTTAGGATAAAAGGAAGAAAGCACCTCCATTGGACTTTTAAATCCTAACACTCTAGAGGGTAGTCTATTAATGAGATATATGGCTGTTAAAACTGCTTCCCCCCAAAGATGTTTTGGAACATTTTGTTCAAATAGTAGAGCTCGAGTTTGGTCTAAAAGATAGTCCATTTTTCCTTTCAGCAATGCCAATCTGTTGTGGGGTTTTCACACTGGAGGACTCATGGATTATCCCTTCTCTTTGACAATTGGGAGTGAGAGTTTGATTAAAATAATCTTTTGCATTGTCAGACCTAAGTCTTTTAATTTTAATACCAAACTGGTTTGTTATCATTGAGACAAACTGTGAGAATACAGAACTGACATTTGACTTGTGTTTGAGCAAGAAAACCCAGTAACTTGGGTGCAATCATCAATGAACGTAACAAACCAGCGTGCCTCTGATGCATTTGAAACAGTTGGCGGTCCATATATCAGTATGCACAAGATAAAAAGGAACAAAGCTTCTTGTATTACTAATTGGAAAAGGTACATACTTGTGTTTAGCAAGTTCACAGACATCACAATGAAGACTCTTAAGGTCTAGGTTGGTAAACAACGAAGGAAACAACAGTTGAACAATTTGGAATAAAGGATGGCCTAACTTACGATGGTACAAAAAAACTTTCTCTTTATTGGATAATATAGACTCTGACATGAATGAGGAAGGAGATGTGTCATTGGACCAGTTCGAGATGTTTGATTCCTCAAGGTAGTAGAGACCATCCCGTTCTTTAACACTGTCAATCCTTTTTCCTGAGTTCTTCTCCTGAAATACACAATTACTTGTGTGAAATATAACACTACAAGGTAAATCTTGTGTGAGTTTCAGTATGGATATTAAATTTCTGGTTTGAGACATGGAGCACATTTTTCAAGGTTATGAGTGGGTTTACTTTGACATTGCCTATGCCGATTACAGTTACCAAGGATCCATCTGCTGTGGCTATTTTTCTATTGCTTGGACAAGGGAGATACGTGGTGAAGTGTTTGGATGAGTTGGTCATGTGATCAGTGGCTCCTGAATCGATGATCCAAGAATGTTGGAATGCTGAATTTGAGGCATTAAATCCAAATGAAAAAATCTGCTTACCTGAATATGCCAACGTACCTAAACCTGTAGGTTTCTTCACAGTACCCAGGAATGCTCTCACCTTTTCTACTTCTTCAGGATTAAGGGCCTTCAATTCCAACCTGCTTCCTTGTGGCTCATCAGTGGCAACGTGTGCTTGTCCATTGACCCGCTGCTGATACTTCTTCTGCTCCCAATCTCGACTAAAGGGTTTGGGATGCAACTTCCAGCAAGTCTCCCTTGTGTGTTGAGGCTTTTCGCAATAGGTGCACCATAAGTCATCATGGCTAGGAGGTTTGGGTTGAACCCCTCTTCCAGCCTCATTTATGGGCCCCCTTTCAGTACTACGTTTTGGCCCCTCTGCTATCATAGCCGATCCATCAATCGGTTGAGAGTCGAGCATTAAGATCCTCCTACTTTCTTCATTCCGAATAATTGCTACCACTTCATTAAAGCATGGAACTTTCTCTTTTCCGAGTATCGCGATCCTCACTTGATCACATTCTGGATTTAGTCCCACAAGAAATTCGTAGACTGTATCCTATTCAATGAATTCCTTTTGCACGGTCGCATCATTAGGACACTTGGTCTTGATTACTCGATAATGATCAAGTTTCTGCCATAGAGATTTCAATTGGTTGGCATATTCTGTCACAGATTTGCCCCCTTGTTTTGCAGCCATAGTTTTGACTTTTACTTCATGCACTTGGGCTGCATCCCTTACTTTTGACTACGTTTGTTGAATTGCATCCCAAATATCTTTGGCTGTAGCCATAAACATCACAGTGTCGCTTATTTCAGGATTCATTGAATTCCACAGCCATGCCATTATCATGGAGTCTTCTTCATCCCATGCTTCAAAACCTTGATCTCCTTCTTTTGGTCCCGTACCCAGCAAATGACTGATCTTCCCCTTGCCTTTCAATATTGTATGAATGAGTTTAGACCACTTCAGGTAATTTTTGCCATCCAATTTGTAGGCATTCTGAATAATGTGTAATTTAGTACCACTCCTAGTTTCTTCATTCCCCACGATTGATTCATTCTTCTTGACTTCTGTCATGGTTTTCCACTTGACAGATATCTAAACGGCCTTGACAATGAAGGTTGTAGGCTTAAAAAAGAAAACGGTGATGAACAAAACAATAATGGTGGATAACTAAAATCTCCAGCAATTAAGGCTTAAAAAGAGAGGGAAAGGTTCAATAATTAAGGCTGAAAATAAGAGGAAAAAAAGGTTCAGCAATTAAGGCTGAAGAAGATGAAGAGAGAAGCTAAAACTTTCAGCGATTCAGGCTCAATAATAGCAGCAATAGTTTCAGCAATCAAGGCTAACAAATATGCAGGAAAAGATTTCAGCAATTAAGGCTGAATCTTCTTTAAACTCCCAGAAAAATTGAGCCTAAAGCTCTGATAACATATGGTAAAATAGGAGAAATATAGTAGAAGAAGAGAGAAAAATATGGGAGAAAAACTTGATAATATATGACTTACAAGCATATGGCTATTTATACACAAATTAAACTTGGTGACTAAGTTTACAAGCTAATAAGATGTAAACTAACAAGCTAATAAGCTAATATATACAGCTATTTCCTACAATTTCTGATAAAAAAATCCACCTACTGAGGAACATCATACAATGTATTCACTCTTTTCTCAACTTGCAGTGGATATTCTACAAGTTTTAAAGCGTGAGATACACCAGTAATAGTTTCCTAGGCGTTCAGATGTAACAACTAATTTAATCCATAATGTTTCATTTTTTATAATCACTAGTACAAAAGAATCAAAATCTAAGTGGCCTACAAAATGAATAATCTGAGGGAGTAGAAGTAAATATAATGGAAAGAAAGACCAAAATTGACTTGGATAACAATTATAGAATTGATACGTGAGTGCTAGATATGTCAAATTATCATGTTTCTAACTGGACCAGAGAAACCCGGGGCTTCCTTGTTGTGCGAAGTAACATGTTGAGAAATGGGCTATTGCGCCAGTCTGTTTCTAGGAAAGCGTGGTATTTTAGTAACGAGTTTCCGATTTTTTTTTTTTTTTTTAACTACAGAAACTTGGCATTTTCTATAAGTTCAAACAGTTTCCACGTTTTTCCGAAATGTCGAAACTCTTCAAAATCGAAGTTTATGTGGAACATAAGATGTGCATAAAACATTAGGGTCAACAAAAGATTATATAAGCTCAAGCATATCCATGTGAATGCCATATTCTCATTCCTAAAATCATTCAGAGAATGAAGAACCTAACATTGATCATGACAGCAGTTACATGAACAAAGCAATATCTGAAGGGGCTAAAGCATGAGAGGCTATAGGATAAAAAGAATCTACTAGATCAAATAAAAGAACCTTTATGAACAGAAAAGGTACCTTGAGGAATAGTTGTCCAGCAAGCTGCGCTTGATTGATTCCTTCAGAAGCTAATTGGTATTCAGAACGGACACCATTTTCCTGTTGGGATTCATATCCAAAACACAATTACTACCATTGTCGCTTATGCAATCAAGAAACCACAAAATCCAAATTTCCTTCCAAAAAAAAAAAAAAAATTACAGGAAGAGAAGAGGGAAAAACGGAAGAAGCGAACCAGAGAAGAAACAATGAGGCCTTTCTCGTTGGGAATGCTTTTCCCATGTCTCAAAACCCAGTATCTGTTTCTTAAGAACGGCGTCGATTCCATTTCAACTGCTGTTGTTTCTCCGATGGCTATTGCTTCCGCCTCGAGAATCAGAACCAATTTTTCTTCTCTATACCGTGTTTGCGGAATGTGACGTGGCATACACCAGACTCTTTCTTGCAGGGGAACGTACCCTCCAAATACCACGTCTCGCATTACAAGTTTATTTGAATGAAAATGGCATAAAAAATAATAATAATAAAAAAGAAAGCACAAATTTGTTGTTTTTAACTTTTTAGGAGAAAAAAACCATTCCAATAGTAAAATATGAGTCCTCCAAAAATTATTTTATTTGAGGAGTCCTTGAAATATTACGAACAAAAACATTAGTTCAATCAGTCATCGCTATTTTATTTTTTTTTTTAGGATAAATTATTAAAATTCTACTTATATATTTTGGAAGGTTTTAGATAAACTCTAACAATGGCAAATTGAACGTCTAAAGTATAATCATAGATCCAATTTTAACCTCATTTAATGGAAATTTAATTGAATTAAATTTGCATTAAAGAGTATTAAAATTGGATCTATTATCATACGTCACATACATCAATTATATTTTCTAAAGTTTAGTGAAAACTCTAATATATCTTATTCCTTGTTAGTATTAGTCGGTAGACTAAATACTTATGTTAATTTATCAAAGTTAGATAAAAATGGAACCATACATGAATCTATTACGTAGAATAAATCAAATAAATTATAATTTTGGTTTGATTGGTCTTCTGCATCACTATACCTTGTTTAATTATCTATAGTTAATGGGGAGTGCTTTTATTGTTTCAACTTTCAGTTTTTCTGAAAAATAAATTGTATCTTAAATTATTAAAATTGAAAATTGTAGTATTTAATAAATAAAAGAGAATTAATTAACTTTTCTTTTTTATCATTTTAAATTAGGAAGAAAAGTACAAAAATGCCTCTATAGTGGTACCAAAATTAAAAAATTAGCCCCCAGCTATACAATACGGAAATGTGGGGCCTAACGTTAACGTAAAGGTTCTAGTAAAAAGAATAAAAAGTAGTAAAAAAAATAATAATAATAAAGAAAAAGGTTGACAAAAAGGTAGAAATAAAAAAGGTTCACAGTCTCCCATGGCATGGTACGCAGGAGTTGTTATCCTTTTATCTATATAAATAGACGTGCACCTACTCAACGTGACATAATTTTATAAACTATTTTATATAAAAATTAATTTGAAAGAATATGGATTCTTGTGAATATTCAAATGTAAAATTTTGAAGTATATAGCAATCCATTTGTGTTTCCAACCTACCAAATCAAAGACTTGGCCATGCAAAGCAATATTAACTTTTGAATTTAAAATTTTTCTTTTTTCTTTTTATTCTTCTTGTTCTTGATTTAATATTTCAAATTAACCATTTATATATTATTAAGAATTTAACATCAAATTTAATATTTCAAAGTTCTAAATTGACCCTTTATTAATTTACGTTTAATCATGTATTCAGAATATTGACGATCTATTTGCACAAATTTTATGGCTGTAAAACTAAAAAAAGCATTCAAATTATTGTTCCATCATTTTAAGAAAATTAATTTAAAACTAGCCATTACAGTTACAGAAATTAAAAGGATGCAATCAGAGGTTTAAAATATTGCAAAATTTGTGGATTTATTAAAAATAAATCATTTAAAAATTTTAGTGTGTGAAAAATATATTAATAAAGATGATGTCCTCATATTACTTCAAGTCTCATAAATTAAATTATAGGATGCACACACACACACACACACACACACACACACACACACACAAACTAAATAACTTAGCACTATTATTAATAAACTAATGAGATTAACTTTTAAAAGAAATACCATTTTTAAGCATAGATAAGCATAATAATGCATGGATATAAAAAAGTAATAACCTGTCACACACACACACACACAAAAAAAAAAAAAAAAAAAGAAAAAGAAAAAAAAGGAACATTTAATATTAATCTTATAGGCAAGTGTAATACATTGAAGCACAAAATCTGGAAATAAATTAACTAATTGACAATGGTACTGATCAATAGTACTAAGTGAGGCTACACATGTCCAAAAGTATTTTGTTATATACCATAAAGCAAAACTAAAATCTATAGTTTTTACGATCTTCAATTATTTATTTTATTAGAAAATAATTAAAAAACGTAAATTCAACCTTTGTTTTTCTGCAATAACAGATCACAATCTTTCCTATTAATATTAATATTAATATAGTTCATAATAATACTTTACTATTGCTTTCAAAAAAGTTAAAAATGCTGTCATTTCTACAATTATGAGAATACAAATTAACCATAAAGATTACAGTAGAGATAGAAATAAAATCCTAAAGTACAAAGAGAAAGGGATATTCTACTAAACATGTAACACAACAGAACTTTGTCACTTCACAAAGCAATGATGTTTTTAAAATGCTAACATCGCCCTACTTGCTCCTAAAGTTGTTTATACTTGGTAATTAACCTTCTTTATATGCAGACAGAAACAAGTTAAGAACTGTAACCTTGCTTCTTAATTCAAGGATAATATGATTGAAATCATCAATTTCAATTCCATAATAAATTGACCCTGTAAAGGACAAAGCCATCAACACTACTATTTTTAGTAATATCCAAACTTTCTTTGTTATACACATGCAAATTTGCCCCAGGTCTAATTTGTGTATGATAAGATCAAACATATAGAAAAAGCATTAGGTTCCAATTCATTGGTAAGCTTGTAAAATTGCAGAGATAGATTGAGTTCAGACAATCAATTAGTAAGATATCAAAAGATGATGTAGCAACTATTCAAATATGAAATAGCTCAAAGTCAAGCGATGCAATTTGGAACCATCAAATAAAAAACAATCATGCTAAAAGAGAAGCATAAGCGATGCAAATAAGGTACACTTGTCAGGTGTTGAAGCTCTCGAATTTTTATGGAAAGAAAGCTATCATCAAATCATATAGAGACCTAAAAACAGTACACTTGTCAGGATCAAACCATATAGAGACTTAAAAACATTTTCCCTATTCATTCCAACCTTCTAAACTTCAAAAGAATCAAGGTAAAATCTACTTTCAAATAGAAAAGCAAGATTATAACAAAAAAACCAAACTTACTTCAAGCGTCAAAAAGTACAATTACATTTATACAATTCAGTAGATGAAAATATATATGTATATCCACATGTTATCTTTTTTTTTTTTTTTTTAATTACTATTAACGTATATCATTTTCTTTTATAGGAATCATGTGGATAGAGGCAGAGAAAGAAGGTCGTACAATGCGAAATCGTGAAAACGAAACAGTGTTTAAGTCCAAAACAATAGCCACCGATACAACAAGTAGGAGGTTAAAAATATTTAAAATAATCAATGGATCAGATTCTTTCTGATTTTCAATCAAGGGTCCAAAAAATAAAGAACACTTACTTTATTTTCAGACCAAGTCATCATAACTGGCGCCATGTTTATAGATTTTCTTTATGGGTGGCAGGGTCATCCCAAGCATTCTGCAGCCTATTCCAATTTTTTCAATAAATATATAAATATAAAATTTAATATTATTTTATAAATAATAAATCCCATAATCATATATTAGTTTTAATGCAATAAACAAAATCGAATAATAATTCTAATAGCTAAAGCTAAGAAGTTATTATTCTTCTTACTTTGAAGACTCTAGTTTACGTAAATTTATAAATATAAAATTTAATATTATTTAATAAATAATAAATACCATAATCATATATTAGTTTTGATGCAATAAATAAAATTAAATAATAATACTAATAGCAAAAACTAAGAAGTTATTATTCAATGGCCCAATATAATTTTGTAATTGCTCAATATCTAAAAAAAAAAAAAATCAATTATTTCCAATTAAGGTAATTTTTTTTAGGCCAAGGCACCACCTGTGCTCGATCCAAGATTCAAATTTTGGATTCTCCAAATGGTAGGCAAGTCTTTAAACAATGCAAATCGCAACACTCCATACCAAGCAAAGTTATCAAATCTGGACCAGATTAGCCGGTTCAATCAGTTTAACCGCGAACTGTCATAGTTCCAATCGGTTTAATTAAAAAACACGATTCAAAAAAAAAAAAATCTGGTGTTGACCGGTTTGAATCGAAAAAAACCATAGAATTGGCGAACGGGTCAGAATCCGGTTTTCTCCAAAACATACATGAACTGCATCTTTAAAAGGTAAAAAAAAAATCGTGGCAACTCTAAACCATGAACTGTCATCTTTTGCTTCACAAATTAAACAATGTTGATAAAAAATTAAAGATTATTCAACATCCTCATTAGATTTTCAGTACTTAAGAGCTTTTTCTTTTGGAAATTTGCTAGTTGTAGAAAGTCAATAAAACGAAGAGGGAGAAATATCAAAGAAATAAGACAGGAATATGGAAGGAAGGTAAGATGGGCGGCTATAGCAAGGAGAGGAGGAGAAGAGTTGACACGGGGAGTACAAATATTGGGAGAGTTGAAGGGATTTTGTTAGGCATGGGTAAAAAAGACTACATTGGGCTTTTATTTGGCCCAAATAACAAAGATATGTCTTATTATTGCTATATCTCTCAATTTGTCCCATTTATTTATTTTTAATTATTAGGGGGTGTTTGGTATGCCAAAAATCTATTAGGGAATGGGAATGAGAATGATCATCTCCCTTAGTTAATGTTTGGTTTCTTTAATTTGACATGGGAATAGAAATGTGATTCCCCCCTTTTTGGGAATCAATGATTCCATCCTTCCCTCACCTCAATCAAACTTGATTCCTTATTCTCCTCCACTTTCTTTTCTTTTTCCAACTACATCCTACATCTACGGTTATACATATATATTTTTTGCAAATTTATTTTTCGTTAACTACCAGTTGATTATTTTTTATCATTAGTTTTTGAACTAACTACATCTACGGTACAAAATTTCAAATTCAACATCATTTAATATCATCATTTTAATTATTGATTTATCATTTATATTTTATGTTGTTAGTCATAATATAACATAAATTATGAATATAAATTATAAAAAATAAGTTATATAAGTTTTATTGTTTCATTATAATCATATTTTACATATGTCTGTTTCATGAAAAATTTTCATAAAATTGGATTCCGATTCCGGATCAAACCAAACAGAGTTATAAAATAGTGATTCTGATTCCAATTCCTTATCATTCCCATTCCGATTCCTATTCCGATTCTGAAGTTTAAACCAAAAGCACCCTTAATTAATACATTAATGATTGTGCAAAATAATTATTCCATTAACAAAAATGATATTTAAAAAAATGCAACGTGGGTTTGTAGGTTGTTTTTTTGTTAAAATACTTCAACATATATCTTTTATTTTTTCTAATTGATTTTGATTGATCAAAAAATAAAAACATTTTAAAGTATATTTCATAAAGTAAATGATATTTCATGACTTGTTACAATGATATAATCTATATTTGCCTATTTATATTGGTGCTTGATGAATAAATAAATAAATAAATATATATATATATATATATATATAAATATATATATGATGGCATAATGGAAAATTCCTTAGCAAGCGAAGAATCTGGTATTGGGTAGACTACAATCTTTCCATATCAAGGGGACTATATCCTAGTCAAGGCATAATTCTCCCTTATTTGCCTATCAAGGAGTCTATATCCTAATCAGGATAGAACTCTGCAAAGGTACTATTTTACACTAATTAGGTTTCTTTTCTATTGGTCAAACAAGAATATCAATCCTAATCTAACTAGGACAGTTTGGAGCCTATATACAGGTCTCTCTATCTTAAAAGGTACATAGAAAACTCTCTTATTTCTACTCTACTGCTTCTTGATCTCTTACTGACTTGAGTATTGGAGTATCTTTATTTTGTTTTGCAGGTCCTGACCTAGTCTTCCTCAAAACGAGAAGTCTCCTAGAGGGTATGAATTTTTACATAATTCATCATTGGTGCGGTGAGCGTGGACTCGGTGAATCAATAACTTCATCGGGTTCAGAACAAGCAAAACCCTACAAACTTGAAAGGCAAAACCTATAGCAGATTCCTAAAAGGGGTGAGTCTGTTCATGTGAAGGAACTTGGTCTGGTCCTAAACAGAGCAGTAAAGGAAAGGTTAAGGCACAACAATGCTGGAAACGAATCAAATCCTTAACAAGGAAAATTGCCCTTCATTCAGTCAAACACATACCACATGTGGACCGAATCCCTTTCGGCTTGGAGTAACTTTCAACCTTAAAAGGCTTGAACCAGACCGAGGGGGGACTTCTGATGGCATAATGGAAAATTCCCTAGCAAGCAAAAAATCTAGTATTGAGCAGACTACAATCTTTCCGTAACAATGGGACTACATCCTAATCAAGGCATAATTCTCCCTTACTTTCCTATCAATGAGTCTATATTCTAATCAGGATAGAACTCTGCAAAGGTACTATTTTACCCCAATTAGGAATCTTTCCTATTGGTCAAACAAGAATATCAATTCTAATCTAATTAGGACAATTTGAGCCTATATAAAAGTCTCTCTACCTCAAAAAGTACATAGAAAAATCTCTTATTTCTACTCTACTGCTTCTTGATCTCTTACTAACTTGAGCGTCGGAGTATCTTTATTTTGTTTTGCAGGTCCTGACCTAGTCTTCCTCAAAACGAGAAACCTCCTAGCGGGTATGGATTTTCATATAATTCATCAATATATATATATATATTCATATTTTAATTTTCATAAAATACATTAAATAATATTCTTTTAGAAAATATATAAATCCGGTTGAACCGATCGAACCATGAACCAATAACTTGCCGGTTCATTATCTTGTCTGATTTTAATAACATTGATACCAAGTCACAAGCCAAATGCTAAGTAAACTTTGGCAATGGTCGGGCTACACTGCACCCTAAAACCTCTTATATATGTGGAAAAGTTTAGGATACACATGATTTAACACGTCATTTGAACAATAAATTCATCGATTGATGTAGTGTCATATATATTTTAGAATTTAAAATCTAAAATCTACTATATTTTAAGGTTTAAAATTTTATTTAAACAATCTATTAATAAATAGTGAATTAGTGAAGTATGTACATAACATCATCACTGTGACTTGAAATTTTTGGCCCAGTTAAAAGATGATGTGGTACAATTTCATTAAATAAATTCTCACCTCTAGTGATCCTATTAATCAAGTTAATGTAGATATTTAATGAGTCATTTACTAATTAGGGGTCCGTTTGGTACTACTGTTGCTGTTTACTGATATTGTTTGTTATTTGATATTTACTGTTGATGATTGTTGATTGTTGTTTACTGATTGATAATTAGGGGTGTTTGGTTGTCTCTTTTTGATCTGTTGTTTGTTGATTTACACCAAACAACAATTATTTGTTGATTTAACCAAATTAGCTATTTTTTCTCATCATTAATAATTTCCTGCTGTTGGTGAAAAGTACTTTTATATTTATCTCCTTTTATGTAATTAACCTTGCATTGATCTATCTATTTGAGTGGTTTTTTTTTAATTGATTGATTTGGCTTTGCGGTATTATATTCCTTATATTAATTTTTGTTTTTCTTCATTTGTTTTCGGCCGTTGATATGTCTTTTCTTTATTTTCCCCTCAATTAGCCATGTTACTTTTCTTCAGAATAAAAACTTGTGATAAACTTTATTAAACTAAAAATTAAATAGCTATTTGTTCTATTAATTGTCATCCATAGTTAATTATAATTTTAATTTTTATAGATTAAATCACCTACAAAATTACATTCGAAAAAATATATTAGTGGATCCATATTTTTGCATTTAAAAGATTCAATTTTGTCTCATATGACGTATTAAATAATTCAAACGATATTGGATTCAAATAAAAACAATGAGAATATCACGGCTACTCAAATACATGTTCCAAAAGATCAAATTGTTTATAGTTTACGGAGAACATGAAATAATTTTTGAAATGCAAAAAAAGCAACAACAATTTATATAGTCATTTATTAATTTATATTATTTTTAATAGTTTTTGTGTTTCATTCTTATATTTTTGATTGATTTATTAATGAATTTAATCTATGTTCATATTAGTTATTTCATATTCTAACAGCAAAACTACATCATACTTTTACGGAACACTAATTATCTATCAGCAAACAACAAACAGCTACCAGTAACAGTAATCAGCAAACAACAACTGCAATCAGCAACAGCGAATAACAATCAGCAATAACAGAACCAAACAGGCCCCCAGTGTTTGGTAAAAACATGATTATTTTTTGCTATTAGAATATAAAATAACTAATTTGGAAAAAAAAAATACAATGAAATATTTTTTGTGAAAAACAAGTTTTATCTGTTGATGGGAAACAACAATTTTTCCTTCATAAAAAGTTATCAACAGTTGCTAGCAAAATCTAACCAAATGACTTTTACACTATTGTTTGGTATTAAACAATAAAAAAAACACGTGAAAACTAGGAATTCTAAGCCTATTTTATACTACTCCATTAAACAACTTTTTCAGACTTAATTAATTGGTTATATTTTTAGATAAATATGTGAAATTGGAAAGTTGACTTGAATATAGAATTATGCATCGTCACAACAGGCTGTATTACTGTGTAATGTAATCTCATAACTGATCCCCCCATACTGGTTAGCAGGTATTCCAATAATTCTGGACTTGTTTAATAAAATAGAATATTAACTGAAATATTATTCAATACGCATAGGAACATATAAGTAAATAAAAAATATATATATAATCTTTTATCTAATAATTCATCTTAGGATTTTTTTTTGTAAGTAGAGTTGTAATTGATTAGGGGTGGCAACGGTCCAGGTGCGGTGCGGATGCATTCCCCACTCCGCCCCCAATGATTGCGGGGGAGGTTTCGGTGATTCCCCATTTAACATTTCGGGGATTTTTTCACCCCCATCCCCGTCCTGCGCGGGCGTTTACGGGTTTCAGTGAATCCCCATCCGCCCATATCCAATAAATAAAATAAATTAATATTATTTTAATAATCATTTTAACATTCAATAACCAAAATATAAATTCTACCACATTACAAATGTGGTTTAACATTAAATATTCAAAGTACAAAATATATCCAATATTACAAATATTTAAGTTCCAAGTGAACTTTCTTTGAACAACTTGAAATTGAAGTCCAATCATTTAAGAGCTAGGACTTGGTTTTGTTGTTTTGTTGTGATTCGTATTTTCATCATCCTATAAGAATAAAAGCAAATATTAGATGCATAGAATAATAAATAAAAAAACTAAATATCAAAAGTTAAAAACTACCTGAAGAACATCCATATCTTTGTTCATGTTCCACAACAATGAATCCATAACTGATTTAGAATCTAAAAACACAAGTATTCATTATATTAAAACATTTAATACATAACTTTGAAGTAAAGTAAATTAATGAGTAACCATTTATAAGTATAATACCTTTTACTTTAATTTCTAACCAACTTTGAGTGCATATCAATGCTTCTACCATCTCAGAATTAAGACTGCTACGAGACTCACTTATAACTCTACCACCTGTACTAAAAGCTGACTCTAAAGCCATAGTTGACATGGGAATTGTAAAAATATCCCGAACAATTAATCGCAACATAGGGAACTTGAGGCAATTTTTCCACCAACCAAGTAAATCAAATTCTTCTTTTCTTGGTAACAAACGCTCCTCCAAATAATGATCAAGTTCAACCCCAACATTTTCAATAGATTGTTCAGAAGCAGCAACAAATTGTTCAAAGCTGCATATTTCTCCATCTCTTTGAACTTGGTGAGTTGGCGATAATTCATTATTTTTTGGCGATAATTAGCTTGACCTAATTAGGAATTAATTAACATTTCTTTCTATATATATATATATATATATATATATATATATATATATATATATATATATATATATATGCGGGTTTTATACGGGGATTTATTCGGGAGCGGGGCGGGGATCCCCATGGGCCGGGGATAGTACTCCCCGCGTCCACACCCGTTTAAGTACTGGGGGTAAAAAAATCCCCACTCCCATCCCCATGGGGGATAATATCGGTTATTCCCCGCGCCCGCCGGTTCGGATCCCCACGGTTTTCGGGTAATCCCTGCCCCATTGCCAGCCCTATAATTGATGGGTGATACCTTTCTGGAAAGAGGCTGAAAACTTAATTTTAAATCAAGATCGGATAGTTGTTGTTTATTAATTTCGGACTGTTGCGTGCAATAATATGTAAGGTAACGTAGAGATTGCAAAAAAGATATCACATTTGGCAATTTGATTTTTTGACACTATTAGTTATGACAATAATGATATAATAAAGACAAAATATTTATTGATATCTTCTCTTTATCAAAATAAAAACATAAGTGTATATCTCATATGTATCTTATGTCCGGTTGTGGAGGGTTAAGATAAACATGGAGATCTTTGAGGAGAAAAGAAATCAGAATCATATTTCACCATTTCTTTTTTCCTTTAATCAAACTGATTTATGCTATTTTTTTTTTAAAGAAATTTATTAGTTTTTTTTTATAGTACTATTATTTTTAATTAAGAACGTAGTATCTAGTCTCAATAAGACTGAACCCTAAATGTGAAGTTTGGAAGAAATGCCTTTAGCACACCAAGTTATAACTGGATTTTACATATTTATTAATATCATATTGATATTTGTACAAGAAAATTATCGATTTGCAATGGAATGCAGACGTTCATATGCATGGTTTTCAGATCCGGACCGGATGGATTCATGGATTTTGGATTAAACCGGAATAAACTGAAATCAGACCGGATTTAATAAATATATTAATATATTTTTATTTTTATATTTATAATATATGAAAATTTGAACATTTTTATTATAATTTTTTAAGTTTAAGCATTTCAGACACAATATAATAATTAAAAAAATTCAATTTATGAAAGATATTTTTTATAGTTACAATTAAATATCAATTTAATTTAAAATAATTTAAAAATATAAACTATATTTTATTTTAATTAAAAACACCTCAAAATAATAAATTAAATTTTATATTCAAATAATTTTTTTAAAAAGTCTGGTCGAAGCGGAAAACAGTTCGGTTCACGGTTTTCCGGTTCGATCGACCGGACTGACTGAAAGTTGACCAGAATGAACCGGATACAAACCGACTGGTCTGACCTTTGGTTCCGGTCGAACCCGGTCCGGTCCGGTTTGCACAACTATGTTCATGTGCAAAGGAATTTCCAATGGGTCAAATTCCATTGCATTATATATCCCTATAAGAAAAAGCTTTACATATATATATATATACATGACACGAAGCTGGGGTTGAAACTTGGTGATCAGAAATAAGGGATGGAGAAGCAAATAGCAATAGTAGGAGGTGGAATTAGTGGGCTTATTGCCTGCAAATACATAGTTTCAAAGGGATATACTCCGATAGTGTTTGAAGCTAAAAGCAGCATAGGTGGTGTATGGACTCACACTGTTGAATCCACAAAGCTTCAAACTCCCAAGCCAGCGTTTGAGTTCTCAGATTATCCATGGCCTCATTCTGTCTCTGAAATGTTTCCTTCTGCCAATCAAGTTTTAGATTATATTCAATCCTATGCTTCCCATTTTGATCTGCTTAACTATATCAAATTCAACTCTAAAGTTGTTTCTATTAATTATCATGGCCCTTCTGATGAAGACATGGAATCTTGGAGCCTTTGGGGTGGGACTGGTCAACCCTTCTCTTCAACAGCCAAATGGGAACTTCAAGTCCATAATTCCCTAACCCAATCAACTCAGGTAATTGATTAACTGATTATCAACTCAATCAATCAATGGTTTTCTATATTGATTATATATAAATCATAAGGAAAAAAAAATATTTTTTTAGGATCCCAATAATCCACAATCTGCTGATATGGTATATGACATATTGATTCGGTCCTTTTGGTATTTAGCTTATAGATTTTATAGATTTCACGAACATTTAGTACTTAATTTATAAAAATTAAAAATATAAATTTATAAAAATTAAAAATATTTTAATCTTTACGCAGTTATCTATATGACTTTAATAACTCCAATAATCATAGCTATTATAACAGACAGACTTTTCCAACTATCCATAACTACTTTTTAATCATCCATATCATCAATTTTATTGAATTTCACTGTTCATGTACTAAATATTCTTGATTTCTATAAGTTAGGTTTCAAAATGAAAATGGGCAAATTGTGGATTGATCAGGCCCAAAAGTTTTTTTTTTTCCCCTTAAATTGATAAGTAATTATATAGGTATACAAAGTGGATTTTGTGATCCTTTGCTTGGGAAGATTTAGCGATGTGCCAAACATACCAGAATTTCCAAAAGGGAAAGGACCAGAAGCATTTGATGGGAAAGTAATACACGCAATGGATTATATGAATATGGATCATCAAACTGCTAAAAATTTTGTGAAAGGGAAAAGAGTTACAGTTGTTGGACTTCAAAAGTCTGCCATGGATATTGCAATGGAATGCTCTGCTGCAAATGGTATCATCTTATACTATATATATATATATTTTTTCTGGTGATAAAAATCCAATAAAATTGATTCAATGTTTAGATGAAATTAATTATATGTGAAATGGAATTTTGCAGGAGTGGAATATCCATGTAGATTAATATACAGGACAGAACATTGGAATATGCCAGACTATCTGCCATGGGGAGTACCATTAGGATATTTGTATCTTAATAGGTTCTCTGAGCTTTTGGTGCATAAGCCTGGTGAAGGTTTCTTACTTAGCCTTTTGGCTACATTTCTTTCACCTTTGGTAAATCTCTTCTTTCTTTCATTATACTAATTTTAATAGGTAAAAATTGCATATACATTTCACTAGAGTTTGGAGGTTGTTTGTTTACCGTGACTAAAATTTAATTTGTATAAGATGCTTTGTTGGATCCAATAATTCAGCAATTCCCCTCTACAGGTTTGTTTTACTCTTTTTTCCCTTTACTACATACCCCCAAGCTTAAAAATTAAATGAGTTGAAATACATAATTAAAAATTTTACTCTACAACCATCACAACTTAATTAGAATTATTGAAAAATAAAAGATATCGATTTCCCAAAAAAATATGTTAACTAAATTAATGGGCTATGTGATAGCTTTTCATTTTAAAAAAAGATTGGTTCATTGAAACTAAAAAATTAAAAGATTATGTGTATATTTGTATGAAATTAATATAAAGATATGTAGAGTTTTAATTATTTATATATAAAAAATATATATTTATATTTACTTTTTAAGCTAAAAATATTTTAAAGCTTCAAATTTATTTATTTAAGTATTTTTTTTTTTTTAGTTTGGTTTGGATTTTAAAATTAATATTTTATAATTTAATACATATTTTTAATATTTAAAATTTATTTTTTCTATGAAAATTCTTTAAGCAATCGAAATAATAGGTAAGCCGATTTTTATGGACTACAAAATTTTTTTGGTTAATAGATTGGTTAACCATCCACCTGTGCACCTAATTATAATTGTTTCCGTAATTTAAAATCAACAAGGTTGCCAATAGATTTATTAGCAACATCAAAATATCCGACCAAAATGCAATTTTTGACCCTCGATAGTGGCACAATTTAAGGATTTATCCTCCATGTATATTGTCAATTATACAGTAAATTAATTTATTTATATTCTCAATTAAAAAAATTATAAAATCATACTTATGTGAAGATTATCAAATTAGTGAAAAAATGATACTGGTACTAATTTATTTTTATAATTATATGATTTTTTTTTTATTTTTAAATGATCAGGGAATGCATTCATCCAAAAATTCCACAGCTAGCAGTAATCGGATATTCAGAAAGTTTAGCAAATTTGTACACATCAGAGATAAGATGCAGATGGGTGGCAGAGCTTTTAGATGGGAAAATGAAATTAGGTAGCATTAAAGAAATGGAAAACGACATATCAAAATGGGAAGAGTATAAGAAAAATTATTCAGGACCATATTATAAAAGGTCTTGCATTGCAGCCCTTCATATTTGGTATAACGATCAATTATGCAAAGATATGGGGTGGAATCCTAAGAGGAAAAATGGATTCTTTGCTGAACTTTTCCAACCTTACGGACCCTCGGATTATGTTTCACCTTGATTTTTAATTTGTAAGTTTTTTTTTGGTCTGTTTCTGTTTTAATTGGTGGTCAATTAAGTTGTGTTGTTTTACTGTTCAAGTACTTTATTTATTATTCGCAGATTCCTTCTGTCCCTCTTTGGCTAAGATTAAGTGTACTATCTGTTGTTATCAGTATTTTCTATTCGCAATTAAAAGTGTTTAAGGACAAAAAAAAAAAACAAAAAAACAAAAAGGTGAATGGAATGTGATAGTCTGATAAATGACATATTTCAAAGTCCGGTCGAGTGGCTTGAAATAATATCCCAAAATACTCCAAATTTTCAAAGGCCATTTTGTAGAGCCATCACATCATTTTTTGGACGGGTGTGACAGGTTGTCGTCTTGGGCCGTATTCATTGCATTTAGATCTATTATGCATGCATACAACCATGTTCCACCTCTTGAATATGCATTTAACATTTTAAATTTTTTCGAACTTGAATTCGATGATGCCTTAAGTTTAGCAGATTGGATTTGAAATTCGTATGCACATAACTATCTCAAACGTAGTCCGACTAATATACATTTATATATTTTATTTTATTTTTAATTTTATTATTTACTTCGTATAAATAGTTTCTATATTTATTATGTACTTATTTTACTAAATTTATTTGCATGGTATTAGTTTTATAGTTTTCTAGCCCTTGTGAATAGACCTTCTTGGTTTGCTAAGAAAGTTTACTCGGTCAATAAGGTTACATTGATTGCATTCATTTGATTTAGCACATATTTTGGTAAATTTTGTTAAAATAGGCAAAACAATGAATATGAAAAAATAACTCATGTTTACACAAAGCTACCAAATCTTTGAAGATTATTTGTGCTACAATGTCAAAGGGATACACCTAGATATAAATGAAGATGAAGAGCATAGTCTAAAAGACCGAGTCTTGAAAACCATTAAGGTAAAAACAAGGGTACCACTCAACCTAGATATTAGTTTCAATTTTTGTACTTGCACACTTTGGCGGATTATGTAGAAATTCTGGAAATTGAGTTCAAAGATTTATTGAATTGGAAATTAACTAAAACTATTATAACCAAATTAACACTTTAATATCATTCATGACTTAGCTATGAATCTAAACATGTCTGAGCATGAGCATAGTTTCATGTTACCAAATACTAAAATTAACAACATAAATTAGCTTAGATCTAACAAATTTAACTAGTTAGCACATATATTACATAAAACAATTAGCATATCAAATATGTCATTTTTTTAATTAAAATAAAATGTAATTTTAACTTTTAAATTATTTTAAATTAAATTGATATTTAATTCTAACTATAAAAATTATATTAAATGCATTGAGATTTTTTAGTTACTATATTGTGTTTAAAATCCTTAAGTTTAAAGAATTATAATAAAAATATTCAATTTTTCATATGTTATAAATATAAATAACATAAAATATTATTTTAATACATTTCTTTAATCTGGTTCGATTCCGGTTTATTCTGGTTTAATCCAAAATCTATGAATCTATACCTTCATCGGTTCGATGACCGGTCTGGGTCTGAAAATTATGATAAATTATAGTTTTTTTTGTCAAGATTGTGTTTATTTTAGTTTGATTATTAAGAAAAGCTGAAATATAAATAAATCAATTAACTTTACTGCATGGGCTTGGGTTGAGCTTGGCATTGATTATTAAAGCCTGGCACAAACCTGGCCTGACCCCGAATTTTTAGGCAGAATGGGTAGGGATTGAGCAAGCTTTTTTATTCTCAAGACCAATAGGCCCGACACATGCTTGTCCAAAATCTAGTAAACAGATTTAGTTGCATTTGCATCTAGAAATTCTAGCACTTAAACACAATAAATAAAACTAACCACCGTCACTTTTTTTAAAAATGAAAAGAACCCATGTATTAGGCATCAAACCCCTAAGTATCCAAAATACAAAGAGGTGGAACCAATCCAAACAATAGGACTTATCACAAATTGAGTAAGCTCTCCTAAAGGATTAAGGAGTGAACTACAATCATTCACAGATCTCTTAATTAGACTAAACTTACAAGAATAAATGAAGAAGATAAACTAAAACATGCTTCAATAATCAAATCTAAGTAAGAGCAGTCTAAAATGCTATTATTCAAAGATGAATCCAGCTCCATGACCACTTTGGAGACACCATAGCCTGTCCACTAGCAGAGCGATTCTTTGCAGGCAAGAGCTTCAGAAGTAAAAGCATTTAAAGAGCCAATCAAGAAATCATTCTTTTTTGCCAAGAAACTGTCATTCTCATATCTCAAAACATTTCCAAAAGCAATAAGGTTAACAATAAGAAATTAAGCAACATCAATATTACATTTAACAAAATCACTCTCAGGGTGAAACCAAACAATAGGGGAGGAAGGGTGATAACAAGGAAATATAAATATAATCCTAGTCGGACACATGGAGCCTAGATCCATTGTGACTCCTTCAGCTGGAAATGTGTTGACCACCGCTTTAAGATCATCCAATCACTGCCAAACATGTGTAAAGGTAGTTTTGTCATGCCTTAGGCAGTCAGCACGATAACAACCTCCGGCATCCGGGCCTTAGACATGTAAAACAGAAATGTGACCTTATCATTACTATGAGTGGACTATCCTTTCGATGAGCAGGCTGCGAGGCCTGGCCAAGGAGAAGGTTTTTATTGTTTTGGAAATTTCGGGCCGCTTTACGGCTTCAGCTTTGGAAAGCGAAAAGAAAATGTACAAAACCAAATTCCATCACTAAAATGATTTAGGAGTTGCCACCCGATTCAGCTCTACGGGAAATTGCAGTATAACCAAGCCATGCAGGAATCGCTATAAATCTTAGCCAGAAATTCAGTAAGAGCTTAAGAAGTAAAAGCATCTAAAGGGCCAATCGGGAAATATTCTTTGCTGCCAAGAAACTTTTATTCTTATATCTCAAAACATTTCCAAAAGCAATCAGGTTAACATTAAGAAATTGAGCAGCATCAATATTACATTTAATAAAATCACTCTCAGGGCGAGACCAAACATTGTGGGAGGAAGGGTGATCACTGGGAAGTATAAATATAATCCTGGCTGGACCCATCGAGCCTAGATCCACTATGAATCCTTCTGCTAAAAACATGTTGAATAAAGGCCACAGCTTTAAGACCATCCAATCACAGCCAAACACATGTAAAGGTAGTTTTGTAATGCCCTGGGCAGCAAGCGTGATAACAACGTCGGGCATCCGAGCCTTAGACGTGTAGAGCATAGATGTGACCTTATCACTACTATAAGTGGACGATCCTTTGAATGGGCAGACCACGAGGCTGGGCCAAGGAGAAGGTTTTTATTACTTTGAAAATTTTAGGCCGTTTTGCAGCTTCAATTTTGGAAACCAAAAAGAAAACACATGAAACCAAATTCCCTCGCTAAAATGATTTAGGAGTTGTCACCCAGTTCAGCTCTACCGAGAAATTACGGTATAGCTGAGCCATGCAGGAACCGCTATACCTTTTAGCTAAAGATTCAGGTTCAAACAAATGACTAACCGTTCTAACTTTCACGTCTTTTATATTTTATTTTCTTATTATATTTTCAGCCATAATTATTTTCTATTTGCTCATAAAAAAGTGATAAATAAATTTGAAAAATTAAATTAATACAACCCAATCGAATAATCTAACCAAGAGGATACATTAATAAAAATGGGATACGGGGTGCAATCGCCTAGAATACATGAACGGCCTAAAATAGGAAAGCTAGATCTAACCTAACATGCATCTACTTGCAAAATTTAGGTTAATAGCACAATAAACATATAAATGCATTTATGACTCAAACAATATAGCAAGGGATGATAGATTACATGATATGTGTAAAAAGTTTGGGGGGGGGGGGGGAGGGAATCAAAAGAATCTGGTTGATTCAACTGATTTGACCTAGAAAACAATTTTGAAACATACTTTTGAGAAAATAATTTTTAAAATATTTTACCAGTTCATGGATCAATATTCACTTCGGTAAGTCGATTGTCTGGGATCTCCTATGGAATCCCGTTCGTGTGGGTCCCAGTTACTTCACGGAAATTAAATCTAGGTCGGAAAGCATGAAACACGTCGAAAACAATTTTCACTAAAATGTATTAAAATATAAATGTTCATACTCAAAATAATCTCAATAGAAAAAAACATATTTTTCACTTTTTTGTTATTTTTATTAGGATAAAATAAAATATTTATTGAAAAATAAAGTTCCAGAATATGTCTTCTTCATGTGAGTCTGACTCTTTAACCTACTTTGGAGGCAAAATCTCACTAATTCATCAGAATACTGGACTGGAACGAAGAATAGAGTCGTACGACTCTACTTATCAAGAAATAAGTCGTATGACTTAATATTTAGGGAAACAACTTGGCCTGAAAAAATATTTTGTCTCGTACTATATCTGAAGATTGGAGTCGTGTGGCTGAAAATAGAACCATGTGGCTCAATTCTGGGAAAGAACTAAACTGTACGACTCTAATCACCAAAAATAGCCTATCAGAAGTTACCTCTAGTGTGTTTATCTAGTATATTGAGCCTTTAAAACTAATTCTTGAGAAGGAGTTCGCCTTCGCCCCGATCGTCCTCGAGATCATGAAGTAAGGATAATGGATGAAAGCTTGAGTGTTTAGGATTAGGAAAACCAATGCTTGAATTTAGAAACGATAATCAGAATGCTACGGAGAATGTGGGATATGGTTTTTCTCTCTTTCTCTTTTTGCCTTCTCACTCCCTTTTTTGGTTTCTTTTTTTTTTCATCTTCTCTAACGTTTTTTTGCCTTTCTAAAAATGGTTCCCCTTCCTTCTTTGCCTACCTCTCCTTTCTTATCCTTCTCTTCTGTTCAACATCCAAATATGTTGTCCTATCTCTCTTACCTATTCTAGGTGAATTATATTTTTGTATGGAATAGAGAAGAGTTGTACAGCTTAAATATTCAAGAATGAGATGTATGAGTTAAGTATTGACTCGTGTGGTTCTTTTGCTTTAGCTCAGAAATCTTAAATTTCTAATCACTTTCACAGCTTAACCCTTTTGAATAGAGCCATACGGCTCAAATTTTAAGCTGTGGAACCCAAACTAGAGTCGTACCTCTCTTATTGATATTAGGTCCAAACAACTGATTTATCAGACGATTCTCGGGTTTGTTCCCAAACTCAATCACTATCCGGTTTCATCCTTCGAATTAATTCTTGCAAAATGAACTCGATATAGAGGATAACTAACTCGGTTATCATCATTGAGGTCGAAAAAATCCATGCTCACAGGCTGCCCCTCGTGTAATTGAATTTAGTGCTAACTAAGTCTGACTAGATCTTGGGGTAAATTTAAGTATATGATAGGAAGCGCGGTGAATGAAAGAAAGAAAGACTTACCTATTGGTATGAGTTTTGAACAACATCCTTCTTCTTAATATGTCTAGCATCATCCTGCAAGGATTTGAAATAATTAGGTTTAACTCTTGATAAGATTCATATTTTATTTGAAATATCATATGGATAAGATTTGTGAAGGTGACACACTAGGTGAGTAAGATTTCTACGCTGAGCAAATAGGATAAATACCACCCTAGGTGAGTAAAAGTTGCTACACTAAGTAGATAGGATAAATTGACACACTAGGCATGTAAGATTGCTATGCTGAATAGACATGCTAAATGCCACGCTGGGCAAGTAAAGGTTGCTACATTGAGCCGATAGGATAAATTCCATGTTGGGTGAATAAAGGTTGCTACACTGAGTAGATAGGATAAATGCCACACTGGGCAAGTAAGATTGCTATGCTGGAAGATAAGATAAATGCCATGCTGGGTGAGTAAAGGTTGCTACACTAAGCAGATAGGATAAATGCCATGCTAGGTGAGTGAGATTGCTACGCTGAGCAGATTGTTGGCGTTGTGTCCTTGCTAGACCTGCAAGCTGTTATTAAAAGAATTTTGTATCTCTGTCTTTATTCATTGACCGATAATTTGCATAACAAAAATTTTTGCTCCTTCAGTCAAGAATAAAGACGTGAAGTGATGACTATTGCTCCAAATTCGCCTTTTTGGATTCTCATTTTTTGTTGCTAGAATCTTGTAAAAATGAAAAGCAAACCTTTCTCAGGGTGAATTAGAGTGCTTCTTGAACATTTAAAAATATCGGAACATTTGAGCTGTACGGCTTAATTAGAATAGTTTTGAGCTGTACGACTCAAATTCTGTGAGCGCTACAAGATGAGCCGTATGGCTCAAGTCTAAACCGAGATGAGCCATACAACTTATCCTTCCACTTAGGAAATAGATATGTAGTCGAAAGAATCATTTCATTCCCTTTTATTTTTCTCAAAAACCTCTCGTCTTCTTTTGCAATCTCACTTCTCAACCTTCATCCCGGCTAAAATGTATTGTAAATTGCATCGTGCAATCTCCTACACTTATTTAGAATGAATCAAAATGCCAAATCTACTCAATATGATCTCCCAAAAGGGAATTTCTCCATTCCTTTTCTTTTGGTTGGATCCGTGTATGGACTTTTCGATGATAAATTGTATGAGGATCGGAAGTTTAGAGAAGAGATCTTGCCCATCCTGAACATTGGAAGGAATTTGATTAGCTATTTTGTTACTTTTTCCCTTTTTACAAATTTTGAATTTTTTGCTTAAATTGATGAAATTGATGCAATTATCCACATTAAAATGCAAGGTTGATAGGATAGTTTTATACACAATTCTAGGCTTCATTGGTGTAGATTAGGGTTGAAATTGAATGAAATTGGATTTTAGGTTAGAAAACCTGAACCTGCTGCTTTTTATGAATATATGCCATGTGGCTCATTTCATCCCAAAGATGAGCCATGCATCTTAGTTCTCCAATCAAAGTTGAGCCGTGGCGCTCATTTCTTATCCAATTATGGGTTATGATTTTGAGCCATGTGGATCTAGTTCAAAAATAAGTTGAGTCATGCAGCTTAATTGTTTCTCAGTTTAAGCCATATGGCTCATCTTGTGTAGAAACAACAAGTTTGAAAGTTTCTAATTAAAAATGTCAATTCACAAATTTTATCCACAAATGCATGCATATTTGATGATTTAAAGATGAAAAACTTCCCTTCTTTCCACTTTTGTAGTCACACGTGGAGAATAGTGGAACTAGGAGTGTGAAAAACTCCTAAATATGGTATAATCATCTTACATAGGTCGTTAAGGCTATGGTGGATACTACTAGGCTATACACCTTCATACAAAGTACCTTGTCCAATAGTCCTCGGACTAGTCCTAGAGCACTCACCGAAATGGTGGACTGTTGGTGTGAAACTACTTACACTTTTCACCTTTCCTTATGGGAGTTCACCATCACTCCTTTTGATTTTGCGGTGATCACCAATTTGTGATTTGAGTGCGCTCCAATCTGTTTTAATTGTGACCTGTCTACCAATTTCTTCGATCCTCAGATAATGTAGATCCTGCAGGGGTATCCGCTCAAACATCTAAAGCTTCTATGTTTATGGCTCTGAGAGCATTGGCTTGGATATGACGTTACTAGTGACATAGAGGTAACTTAGTATGCCCGATCATTCTTTTTTTTTTTTATGCTTTTCGAGTTAGTATTCCCCCTGGAGGTAACATGATGAACTAGAATATGTTACCTACCCTGATTCATTTGGATAGCTCGAATGCGTTGGATTGGGGCCAGACTAGCTTGGCTCAAATGTATTACGACCTTGATGTTTATACCAAGGGCCCGCATGAGGAGCTGAAGTGTTGTTGGCTGGTTATTCTGGCAACTGTTCTCACTTATTTTGGCTATTCTTTGGATTTCTTTACCATATGCTTGCTATTAACATAACTTTTTTTTCCTTTTACCTTTTGTTGAGATTTGGGCCTATGAGCATGGGTCCCTACAGTCACTATCACAGACGAGGCATGAGGATCGCCTATTGTTTCCTCTGATTACTACTGGATGGTGTCTCAGACCAAGGTGATTTTTGAGCCTAACGACTATAGACTTGAGTTGAACCAAATTGCCTAGAAGCAAGTAAATAATTAAGACATTAATACTTAAACTTTATTATCTAGTGTGGAATGTGTACCTGAGACTTTACATATTCTTCTGATGGAGTGCCCGTCCTCTTTAGAGTGGTATTTAGGGGATAGGGTCGAGGGCTGTTATAATAGGCCCAAGACACATCTTATCTTAGCTCCTCTATCCATGTGCTTGTTTTGGCACTCTCATATCCCTATAGCCCAGCATCCAGATTTTTTAGGGATGACTATTTTGTTGCTGGCACCGAGGTAGATTATCGGGCTTACATTATTCATAAATTGGTTCCACCTAATGGTGTTGCATCGCTGGAGCCCGAGGTACCTGTCATGTCTACCATCCTTGTTTTTTAGTTTAGTTTTTGCTTTTTGTTTTGTTTCTGCTTTCTAATCTTTGGATTTTTAATACGAGCCTTACAAGAAGAAACGAGTAAAGAGAGGTGGTAGTAGCTGTTCAATGGGCTCCTCATCACAGCCTTTTTCCCAACCATAATCTGATGTTGGAAGACCTATGCCAGTTCATGCTGGTGGAGTTGGTGTTGCTGAGGTTGTGCCTCCTACTAGTTGGGTCGTGGGGGCACCATAGTACCCATTCATCCCTACCTTTCAGTTCTTCCATCCAGAGGGTGAGGGCAGTTACTACTACTCGATGATAGTGGCTGATCCAGCTATGCCAATGCCTTTTTAGCCTAATGATACAACTCATGTAAAGCTCATCTCCCTTTTATTGTTTTCTGCCTTATCTGCTTCATTTGGTTATGTGATTTAAATTTTCCATATTTGCATGTTACACGGGCATATACTGAGGAGATGACATAGATGATGGGGTAGATGCAGGCCTTGATGCTTCAGGACAACATTTCCATGAATGTACATATTGTGTTGTTATGAGTGCAGGAATTTCATCCCTTGATTTCAGTGATGAATAAATCATTTGTTTGCTTCTATAGCTTTCTATAACCATAGGAGTCAAATTCAATTCAAGATCAAAGCTCCTGTCAACCAAATTTCAAGCCTCGAATCATTTCCTGAACAAAGGAGGAGGTTGTTCCGAATCAATAGCCGTACGACTGATGAGGCATCAGCCGCACTTCTATCACAGTGAAACCTGTGCGGGTCTCGTTGTCTGAAAGAACTGTGACCTTCAACCTTGGCAATGACTTTTTGGATTTTAGGGGATGAATTCTACAAGGAAAATGTGGTTTTTTACCTTTGTAAACCGTCCTTCATTCTGGTCTACGAGTTGGAATTTTGAATTTAGAGAGAGAGGAGAAGAAAAAGGAAGAAAAGAAAAAAGGAAAACCAAACTTTTTCTTCATTTTTCATCTTCAATCTCTGTTTTTAGGCTTAAAACCATTTTAAAAAATCTTAGGTAAACACCTAACTAAGGCTTTTAATAGGTAGAGGCTAATTTGGACACCAAAACCATAACATTCGGAGCTTGAAATCTTTTTTGGAGCTTGAAGTTTGGGTGTTCAATCGGAGCCTCTTTTGAAATATTTTTGTTTCTTAAAGCTATGGATTCGTGCTACAACATTAAATATATGAGAAACCAAAGCATTTGGCTTGTTTGTGTTGTATTCTAGCCATCATTTACATACTTTTAAAACTCCTCTAATTTTAGGTTCTGGTCTGAGAACCAGAGCTGTGTGGCTGTTGCAACAGCTGCTCAGCTGTAACTTCAATACCCCCACGGCTCTGAGTCATAGGAAAGAAGCACTAAAGCTAGAAAATTTAAATTTTGACTATAGTTTTGAAGTGACACCAGCATGGGTGTACATATATAGCCGCACAGCCGTTAACTCCACACCCGCGTGGGTATCAGCTCGGGACAGAATCACCAAAAATTGATTTTTGAACATTTCATGATATTTGAACCTTAGATTTACATTTTAGAAGCATGTATTAGACCAGAACAACAATAGAAACCTAGTTTCTTGAAAACCGACTCACTTACCATGCAAAATAATTAACCGGAAAAACTGTTTTCAAAACCATTTTCTTAAAAAATCAATGCAGGGATGTTTCAAAAAGTTTTCCAGGTCTAGTCAGTGAGATTTATCGAGTTGCTCCGACTATCCCCCCAAATGCATGATCCCGACTCATTTATTATCCCATTTTGTTACTGTTGAGTCCTAAGTGTGGCTATTCTTACTTACATCTATTTAGCGGGATTAAATACATATTTAAGTTTTATTCTTGCATTAGATGAACTTATGTATTTTAAGCAATTGCACCCCGATTCCCTATTTGATTCATATGTATCCCCTAAAATAGTTTATTTGGTTTGATCTATATAATTAATTTATTTACTAGTTTTCTGTACCTTGCATGAACGTCATATGCTCTAATAAAATCAACTTGGTTTTATAAAATACTATAATCTGATTGTTGAATCATTTAGTTTAATTAGATAATAAGTAAGTGACTCGTCCGGACCTAGATCTCTAGAAGGTATAGCGACCCTCACTCGGTTTCAGTTGTACCTGAATTTCCCGGTTGAACTAAGCCGGGTGGCGACTCCTATATCTTCTTTGGGATTTCAGTCTTGAATCTTTTATGAATATTATTTTCCAAAATGAATTTCATATGATAATTATACCACAACCTATAAAAATTCCTTGGTTCACTTTGTTGAGTACGTAAAAACGTCGTTCGCTCACAGTGGCGACTCCGTTGGAGATTCTTTTAAAAAGCTTTTCAAAACTTAAAAGATTTTGATGAGCATTAAAAGTATCTAATTAAAATAGCTTCAAGAAACTTTTGTAGCATTTTATATACATTGCATATTAGCTAGATTTCAGCATTAGGTTAAGGTGTCATTTTTAGCCCGATGAACTGGTGAAGTGCCACGTACGCTCCACCAGGTCATAGGGACATGAATATGGAACACCACTTATATCCCATATGAGCCCTTTCGCATGTACCATTAAGTGGGTAGAAGTGAGGAGTATAATTTTTCTATGGGGACCTTGATGTTATCCTAGACTTTAACCGAACTCATGGAAATAGCCGTATTAATTTCCATTAGGATACCAAAACAATGTGTGTGATAGATATGTAGTTCTACCTTTATCATCCCCCATTAGTGATTAAAGAGAACCCCACCTAGGACTGGGTTAGAATATCGACTGTTTGACCACACGGAGAAATAAAGTCGAAAATTTGCATTCGCATGCTACATGCTACGTGATTTATTTTACTGTACCATACCATTATAATCATTCTTTCATGCACATATTATAAAATTCCGTATACCATTTGTGTGATACTAACCCATTATTTTTTGTGTAGCCATATGCATTATTTCGTGTGTAAATAATCCCATTCATATACATCATTTTGTGTCACATATATAGTAACAATTTTGGTGAAGCCATAATGTGTGTCATTTATGCATAAATGAACCCGCATTAATAAGCCTATATGTGATCATCTTTAGGCAAACCCTAGATGTGACTTTAAGACCACACATTTATTCTTCTATAACCCACGGTTATTGCAAAAAGCTCACAAACTCACTCGTCTTGAAAGATCGATGCTCTCCGTGTACCGAAACTCTATCCATGTGTAGAATCACACACACCCAAAACCCTTAGGCTATTTTATATCCTAAGACCCTAAAACTTCATAGTATCACCTTCAGGTGCCCCAAGGGCACTGAATTTCTGTCTGTATGTAGACTCATACGGATATAACTGTAACTAGTAGAATCTAGTTAATCCTTTTTTATGCTCCCTAAGTACCAAAACTATGTCCATGTGCAGACTCACACACACCCAAAACCTGTAGATCGTTTTAGGTCCCAAGACTTTAAAGCTTTCTAGTATCGCCCTCAGGTGCCCCAAGGGTGTCGAATTTCTATCCGTATATAGACTCATACGTATATAACTATAACTAGCAGAACTTAGTTAAGTACTGAACCCCTATTCGCATGCTCCTTGAGCATTGGATCCTCACCTATCCTACATGAACATTCATATCATACGCATATCATGAATCGATCATCTCATGTCATCCATACATACACGCATACCACTTTAGGTTAGTGAATTTTTATGCATCCATCCATAATGCTAATGTATGCTTCTGACCGTCTGTAGTTTGGGATCGCCCTTTTGAAGGAAGATTAGTCAGAGTCTGCTATGCAGATCCTCAACCAAGGTGGAGAATTAGGCTAAGATCAGTCGATGTGGAGTCTGGGTTAGTAATTGTAGGGTCAGGGTCGGATTTAGAAAAAAAGGAACAAATTCAGACTTTGGGAATAGACAGTTTATTTATGGTAGATGAAAATACTATGGAAATGGGGGATCAACAGAACACGAACCAGCAAAATATTGCAATCATCACTGCTTCTATGGTGGTAACCATCATGGACCTTTTAGAATCAGAAGAGTTTAGGGCCAGCATTTGTAATCGGGTGCAGGCTGCTACAGGCAGCTTTGTTACTGGTAGACAAGCCAAACCAATTGTAGATCAGGGGAATCACAGTAGGCAAGTTGAACCTATTGTAGACTAGGGCAACCACAACAAATAGACAGAAATGAATGTTAAGCACTGGAAAATTGGAAGACAGATTCTAATAAGGGATAGAGACTATCAATCTGACCAGTGGATGCCTCTGGAAGGGTTAGAGAGGCACTAGCTGAGTCAGTAGCCGAAAGGAAGCTGAGGGAAAAGTAGTTCAAGCTTGATGAGCTTTTACCTAAGCTTGGCCAAATGACGCAATTCCAACTATTAAATGCATCGACCTAAATGCTCTGAGGGCCAATTGGATTGAACTATTGCTGCTAGGCTTCTAGATGCCAAAGTTCACTCCATACAAGGGAACAAAACTGTCCAGTCCTCACATTGACAATTACATGATGGTAATGACTATGAAGCTGCTTGATTATGAAACCATATACACCATAGTGAAAAAGACTTGCACAACTATGGTTTGGTTGACAAAGAAGCTGAGACACTACTTCCAGTCTCATAGAGTATAAGTAGTTACGAAGGTGGACCCAATGAAGTATCTATGTGAGGTGCCAGCATTAACCAGAAATTTATCTCAGTGGTTATTGTTGTTTTCTAAATTCAACATCGAGTATGTGACCAAGTAGATGATAAAAAGGCAAAGCAGTAGCAAAATTCTTGGCCAATCAGCCGCTGGATTTAGAATATAAGGAAAAACTATAGTTTTTGGATGAGCAGTGCGGACATGGATTTTTCCAGCCTTGATGATGAAAATTACTCAGTTACCCGTTCGAGAAGATTTCTGTAGATACTCGATCTAAGGAATGAAAATCGAATTCAAATGAGCTCAGAAATAAACCTGAAACTAACTAAAACCATGCAACTCTAAGTTAACATCCATGTGGGTGTTACAACAAGAACTGTGTAGCTGTTGTTGGAACATCCATGAAACCGACACTACAACCGTATGACTATTGACACAACAGCCATACTACTCTGATTCAACAGTCCGTGACTTTCTCTTGGAAATAAAAATTTTAGATTTTAATGGGTATAAAAAGGATGGATTGAATGAGGAAAAGAGAGGGGGAGATCATTTTTAGACTAGTAAATGGTTTTGGATTGAAGGGAGCTCTCAAAAGAGAGTAAAAAAGAAAAGAAGGAAGTCACAACCCAAACCCCAAACAGAATAAACCAGAAACAAGAACAACCTAAACACAAATCAAACCAAAAACCTCAAACTTTTAGAGTTCTTCTTGTGTCTGGGAAGCATCTCTAGTCATTTTGGGCCTTGGTTGAATCTGGTTGAAATTCTAAAGATCGGGTCAGAAATCTCGCTCAAACATGTAAAGCACGCTACAAAGGTAACCTCTGAGAGGTCTTAAAGTCCATTTACAGCTTTCTAATCGAGTATTGGTGTGTTTGGACACTTAATTGTTGTTTTTGGTTTTTTTTTTTCACAAAGCTACCCTATTTTGAACATAAAATCCGTACAGCTGTAATGACAGCCATACGGCTATCATTTATAGCCACACGACTATCATTCCAGAGCTGCACGGCTCTTATCCTGAAAAACCTAGATTTCTCCACTTGTTTTTTGACAACTTCTACAAGACCAAGATCTAGAGTTGTACGGCTCTCAAACTATAGCCGCATGGCTCTAGTCTTCTGGTTTGGGACTTTCAATCTGTTATCCCGTGGGTCAAAACTATTTATGGGTGTTTACTGCTTTATAACCTAGATTAAATCCTATGCAAATTGTAAAAACCCTACAAACGAGATTCAAGGTTAATCTCGGGATTAAACAACTCACCTGATGTGTTAAGTAATTAACTGGTAAAACTGCTTTCAAAAACCGTTTTCTCAAAAAATCAACACATGAACATTTTAAAACATTTTCCAGGTCTTGTCGGTGAAACTAGCCCTGTCTCACCGATTATCCGCTCTGAATGCTTGATCCTGATACTTTTGTGATCCCGTTTTATCGTGTTTGAGTCCTAGATGTGATTATTCATGTACTAACATTTGTTTTTGCAAGATTGGATGCATGTTTAGTTTTATTGATTTTTTAGGTGAACTCGAGTATTTTAGTCGATTGTACCCCAATCCCCGATTTGATCCCTATGTATTCCCTAGGGTAATTTGCTTGATTCGATTTGTATAATTAATTTATTTACTGTTTTCTGTACCTTACATAATCGTCGTCTACTCTAAATAAAATTGGTTTACCTTATAAAATGCTATGATTTGATTGTTGAAGCATTTATTTTAATTAGATAATAAGTAACTGACTCGTTCGGACCTAGATCTATAGAAGTTATAGCGGTCCTCACTTGGTTTCGACTGTACCTAAATTTTCCAGTTGAGCTAAGCTGGGTGGCGACTCTTATATCTTCTTCGAGACTTCGGTATGAATCTTTTATGAATATTATCTTCTAAAATGAATTTCATACTATAATTATTATACGACACAAAACTAATAAAAATTCCTCGGTTCGCTTCGCCGCATTCACATATATAAAATTTAATCCGCTCACAAGCAGCTTGCAATGATTGAAGTTGAACCAAGGTGGTGGACTATGTACTTTGATGGTGTTGTAAACAAATGGGGTTATGGTTTGGGAGTCATCATCGCAACCCCTGATGGAGAGATCACCCCCCTCTTTAAGCGGCTAGAATTCCCGGTGACCAATAATGGTGCAGAATACAAGGCATGTTTGTTCAGTATTAATGCCCTGATTACTCTAGGAGCAAATGATGTATTGACAATTGGAGATTCTCTGTTGGTTATCCGCCAGGCCATGAGAGAGTGGGAAATTAAAGAAGATTCATTACAACCGTATCTAGAGTATGTATGGTGACTAATCGACATTTGGCCATTGTGAATTCAAGCACGTAATTAGAGACAACAACCAAATGGTAAACACTTTAGCAACCCTCTAATCCATATGGGATGGACCACAAAAGCAACCTATGAAGCCTTTAATCTTGGAAACCTCTAAGAAACCCTACTACGACTGTAGCAATGTTCTAAGCCTAACAGTGGATGATAAGCCCTAGTATTCTGACATATTTAGATTTCTACAAGATGGAAAGTATCTAAAGGGAGCAGACATGACTGATAAGGCCACAATTAGGCGACTAACAATTCAGTTTAGAATATTTGAGAATTAGCTCTTTAAGAGGATAATGGATGGGCTACTTCTGAGGTGTCTGCTAGAATCAGAGGCATAGCGAGTGACGAAATAGATACATTCAGGGTCATGTGGTCCAGATACGAATGGTTTAGCTCTGGCAAAGAAGATTCTCCAGCAAGGCTACTTTTGGCTTACCATATAATTAAATTATGTCGAAGAGGTGAAAAGATGCCACGAGTGTTAGATTTATGGAGATATTAATCACCTCTCACCAATGGCACTACAAAGTCTCTCTACTGAGCCATTCTCAGCATGGGGGATAGATATCATTGGCAAAATCTGACCTTTGACATTGAACAATCACATATTCATTGTAGTAGTAGTTGACTATTTCATGAAGTGGGTAGAGGTTGAATCCTACACCAACATCACGGCGAAAAAGATGGCTAAGTTCGTAGAAAAGCACATTTTGCATGATATAGCATTCCACACCATGTAGTAACTAATAATAGGGTACAATTCCAAGGTGTGATAACAGAATTGCTTGTAGAGCACGACATAAAGCATCACAGATTTTCTCCCTATAGACCATAAGCTAATGGTGTAGTAGAAGCGGCAAATAAGTCCATTAAAAAGATCCCATCTAAACTGGTTGCTACTTACAGAGATTGGGCAGAAAAGTTACCATTCGCTCTTTGGGGATACAAAACTAGCGTCAGAACACCTAACGACGAGACGTCATATTCATTGGTGTATGGGATGGAAGCGGTTCTTCTGGTGAAGATAGAATTGAAGTCTCTGAGAATTGCCTTAGAAGCTTAGTTTCCCGAAGCTGAATAGATCAGAGCTAGGTTCAAACAATTGGTGATGGTTGATGAGAAGTGTCTGAAGGCCTTAAACCATCTATAGATGTATCAGCAGAGGATGGCCAGAGCATACAATCGTCAGGTTCATCATTAGAAACATCCTTTGAAAGTAGGAGACTCAATGCTAAAGCAGTTCAAACCTTCTAATACAGACATCAGGGGCAAGTTCAAACCATATAGGGAGGGCCCGTATGTAATAAAGAAGATCCTCTCAAAAGGCATGGTCAGGATAATGGATATGATGGCAACAAATTCACCAATCCGATCAACCAGGATCGCCTCAAGTGCTATCTTCTTTAGAAGAAAGTCAAAATAGCCTGCTAAGCTAAAATCCAAAAAGACGGCTTAGGCAAAAGTTAAGGTGTGAGGTGAGAGCTATCAGCTAGAAAACCTAAAAAGGCTGGTTGATTGCATGAGTGGATCATTTGAAATGTATATCATTTTCCAACTATTCCCACTTTGATTTCATCAATGAAATGTCATTTTGCTTAACATGTTTAATGAATGATGGAATATATGTACGGATCCATCTGTTGAAACATCCAAGTAAGCCAACCATTCAAATATATATGCATGTGAATTGTCACACCGAATTAAAACTTGCAATCAAAGAAGTCTCCCTAATAAAAAAGAATAATAATAATATTTTGGGATTCGTCACGGGAAACCGACCGACAAAAGTGCGGAAACACTCGTCGATTTCCTCGAATCCGGGTCCCGGGAGCTTAAGTAGTGAAAATCAAAAACAAAACACAAAGGAGGAGTATAAAAGTCTTACCAAGATATCTCGTAAGAGATAGAAGAAGACTGCAGAAATCAAGTATAGATTTCCTCCACCGATGCGTACACGAACGGCTCTCGGACTGAAACCTGTGCTAGCGACTCGGAAAATTCAAGAAGAGAGGGAGAGAGGGCAGCCAAGAGAACTAGTTAGAGTTCATTGGTAGAATGATATTTTCCCTTATATCTTACCAAAGAAGAGGCAAAATATCCAAGTAAGCAATGTCCTACTTTGCTTACCACAAAGTCAACCATGACTCACCAATTCACTCATCACATTTTGTCTAAAGAATGAGTCATCTTCCTTGCCACAAGACATGAAGGATTCGGCTAAGTGGTGATCAAAAGGAGATGGGATATTTTCTCATTTGTCTTTAATCATAATGACCAAAAAATATCCAAGTTAGGAAAGTCCAACTTTGCTAACCAAAAGTCCACCATGACTCACCCATTTGATCATTACCTTTTGTCTAACAATGACTCACTCTTCTCATCTTCAATATTCATCATTCTTGCCTTAAACCCACCATGAATTTCGGCCAACACATGATGAATAAGTGGGCTTACCATTTCAAGCCCTAGCCCACTTTAATTCTTTGGTTTTATTTGATTTCAAATAACATTGTAATTCAACATGTATGTAAGTATATTATACCATATAATATATTACATACATCTAAATTAAAATTAATTTGACATATCAAATTCATTAAGGAATTAAATTAGACAAATATAAGATGAGATACATGTAAACCTATACATGTATAAATATTTCCACCTAGGAAATAATCTCATAAATTAATTCATTGAATTAATTAAGAGAATGCCAAAATAAATATTAATGATATTCTTTTGATCAATCTAATTGATCTAGAATATAATTAATAAATCTCTCTCTCTTCAAACGTGTATACTCTAAGTACACACTTAATCCGACTAGTTAAAGTCCAGACGTTCAATGTGTACGATCCAATGGGCTCGTCTTTATGTTGACAGTGGGCCAAGGCCCACAGACTACAGGCAGGCTCTAGCAAGCCACTGTAGCCCCCAATTAAGATGGAGATAGCAGTCAAACTGTCACCGTAACCCTGTAGTTGAACTTGTATGTCCCATGTCACTGATATCAGTGTCCAACACAGAGGCATGGTGGATCACCCTCTATATATGTCCAGACATTACTTGATCCCAAATGAACTGATGCTCACAAACAAGATCTAATCTTGTTTGGGTGTGGCCACACTCTTATCAGTACCATTCATCAAGAGGCCGGTGATATCGTCTCAGTAAAGTACTGAGTGACATTCCCTTCTGCATATCCATAGTACTGCCATGCTCACTGACACACCTGAACGTACCCATACTTGGCTCACCAATTCACTCATCACATTTTGTCTAAAGAATGAGTCATCTTCCTTGCCACAAGACATGAAGGATTCGGCCAAGTGGTGATCAAAAGGAGATGGGATATTTTCTCATTTGTCTTTAATCATAATGACCAAAAAATATCCAAGTTAGTAAAGTCCAACTTTGCTAACCAAAAGTCCACCATAATAATAATAGCCTACTAAATTGAAAACCTGATAAAGGCGGTTCAGGTAAAAGTTAAGGCGATTTAATAGATTGAAAACTCGAATAGGTAGTCTATGAAAAAGTTAGGCTCATACAATGTTCATAACAATAATAATGGAAAAACAACAGTAAGGGAAACAAGTAGTAGCTACATGTTTCTCCTCTTAGCGGCTACGGGAGCCTCAATGCCAATAAGCCCAAGCCACCTACGAGTCACGCTCTGGCACTCCTCTTGATTGTGTGAAGCCATGATCTCAGCCAACCACAATCTGTATGGCTCATCTGTCTCTACACTGGCAAGGGAATCATACCTCAACATCTCATAATGGACACTTCCTAACCATCGAGTCAGAATGTGATCTAGCCACTGTGAAGTGTATTCCATGCTTGTAATGATACAAAATGACTCGAGGATCCCCCATGCTTACCCATATTGCCTACAAATTCAGGCCGGAGAGTAGAAACTCACCTTATTCAGACCTAGCAGCTGAATGCCTCCAGCCCACATGTCAACAGCGACATAGGTGATCTTCCACCAAGGATAGACCTATCTAATCTAACCATCGGTCCTTTGCTCCAACTAGGCCTCTCAGTCTTCTTTAGCCATCTGATCATAGCTTGCCACTGTAACCGTAAGTTGGTAGGATGATAATTCTTGAAATTCCCACAAGGCACCTGGATGATAGCCGGTTTCTCTATAAGCCATACCTACAACAAGACAAAATTTCAAGGATAGTGACTTAACAAAGCTTGACATTCGGACACAAACAATGATAAGAGGTTACCTGAAGTAGCAGGAACTGGTTTCCAATCTAAAGTGATCGGTTGGATCCAGCGAAATCTAGATGAATTGGAGTCTTAGCCAACATCAATGCCACAGACTAAGCACTAATAGCGAGATGACAGAAACGAGCCTGAATGGGCATAACTCAGAGGTTACTCCACATAGATATTAGCTCATCAGCAACATGCTCACTATGCTAGCCCATCTAGTATGATCTCAGGGAGTATCTACAAAGTAGTTTAGCACTGAGTCCAGGTGGAAGCCAAGGGTTGAAGTAGTAGTGGATAACAATGCATTCATTTAAGATGAGGAAATGTCGAATAGATCGACCAAGGGAAAGGCATCTCTGAAACTGAACCTAGGGATGGAAATTCTAGTACCTTTGGGAAAAGGCATGTTCAGAATAGCACTAAATTCTTCGAATAAAGGACACAGCTCCTGGTGCTAGAAGAAAAACACATAATCAATTGGATCCTAGCAATTTATTACAGCTTGCAAAAAAGCTAGATTCCTCTATCCGTTGTAGTAGGCTTTCATGTTCTAAAGCCTGAAAGGCTTCAGCTTCAGCCAATTTGAGTCCTTTAGAGTCCTGAGAAATAAACAATGCCAAGAATCAAGAGAATCTGTAACATAATGGTTCTTTGGTATCCACACAGGTATGGTTGTTTTAGGGGCGTTTTCTAATGTATTTGGGCATTTCAGCTTTTTTTTGTGTTCGAATGTGAGAATGATTGGATTTAATGAAATTAATAAGAATTTACATGAAAAATAAGATGGAAAGTGAAAAGGGAAATGTAATAAAGGTTTCAAAAAGTTTAAACTGTACAAGCCCAATGTTCTGAAGCATATATAAGAGAAAGTGTAAAAAAAATGTCCGAATGAGATCCTAGTAACTACTGCTCGGTGCCTAGGGTCTCACCCTCATCCTTGTCAGCATAGGAGTCCACTGCCTCTGCCTCTGCATCAGGGTACCTAGCCCCGTATCAATCCAAATCAGTCCACAACCTTTGGTTGTCCTGCTCGTACCAGGCCAAACACTCGTAGACCCCCTAGTGGACCCTCAGCGTTTGAATATGAGTCTGTAAAATCAAACCAATACGTTCTATATTAGCCCATTCACACGTCCATGCATCTCATGCATACATTGCATAATATTATCATAATAATTACCGTGGGAAACTCACTGTCAACACTGCATTCTCCCATAGGAGTAGATGATGCAAAGACTGATACATTTGCACGGGTCTTTCCATGACCCCACGTGCAACCTACATGAACTAAAGCTCAAGTTAAAAAACAAAATGTATATGGAAGTTATCATAACTCGACCCCAGATATGAGGAAAGGAATACTCATATGGGTGGTGCCACATGGGATGAAGTCTACTAGGAACAGATTGTATGGAGGCAGCTCCATCTCCTCATATTGGCCGTTCAGACCTATCAGGCTGAACTGACTCGCTAGAGGAGTCGAGAAATCCCCATAAATCGCCCCGGATGGGGTAGAAGAAGTGGTGACCCCACTAGCAGCACTAGAGGAGGATCCAGCTTCGCGAGATCTAGGCCTCACTCGTCACCTTGACCTAGCAGGTTTAGCATCTCCTGTAGTGGTGGCCTCTATGTCCTCATCGTCAGCCTCCTCGATGAAAACCTTTTTCTTCCCTTTCTTCTGCACTAGAAGGAAAAGAAAACCAATACAAGTTAAAATCCAGTTGAGACAGTCACAAGATAATCAAATTTAAAGTTTACAAGCTTAATCACTAACCTTGCGAGGAACTAAGATTAAAGAATCGACCCCTAAAATCATCAAAGCTACCGTCCACTGAGGGGACAACCTGTCCAGCTCCAAAAGTCTCTTCCCTATCAACTGGAGTTCAGATATGAGCCAGAACAGGGATAGGGGTAGCTCAAGAGGCACTGGTCTAGCAGAAGGAATGGCAATAGAACTCTAAGCTCTAACCCTCTCTCCCATGTATAACTCCTGAGAGCATGGGCACTCCATCAAGAACCTCCTATGATCCCAAGCCTCGGAGGCCATTACCATCTAGAGGTTAGGGACACGGTCCCACTAATTCAGTTTCACCTGTTTCACGAACTAAAACCAGATAAACATTTATCAGGTACGAATCACAAGTTTAGTTAGTTAAATTTTGAACTAACGAGTTTTGGTTCGTGTTTGTCATACCGTGTCTTAGGTCATAGCCCTGAGCTCCTTCTGGGTCTACCTCGCGTGCCTCATGATGTCGTTCAAGCTCTGCATCCACCTCAGCAATATGGGCGACCTCTCAACTCCTTCTACCTCACCAAGGGTAGGTTGGACTAGGAACCTGTGCTTGTAGGTCCAAATCTAGAGACGAGTATATAATAAAAAAAGGAAGGTATTAGAATTCTTACCAGAAAAATGACCTAACAGCCCTTAAGCTATTTTTGAGTTACCTGAGCACATAGGTCAAGGCCATAGTAAAGCTACCCGGGTCCTGCTCGGGCCTAATCAAATCCTCTGGCCATCTCTAAATTGGCTAGGCAAAGAACTATCGCCAGGTTTACACAACTTCCCCTGATCGAGAAAAGAAGTGTGGATAAAAGAGTGGCGATGAAAGCACGAGCGTGTAGGTCAACCCTACATGTAAGGGGTATCTCACAACCCTGACTCTTCTTGATCCAGTACTGTCTCACGTTTGAGCACTGCACCTTCCCTTGAGTGTTGCCTAGATTGATCATCTCCACCACGTATGATTCTTGGTAAGAAACCCGGGACAAGTAGCAGTTAAACTCCAGAGGAGTCCCCCCAATGGGTAACCCAATAATAGTAGAGAAATCTGAAGGGGGTGATGGTGCACTCCTCTATCAAAAATGATATGTATGGATTGTGTCCACCCATCGCACCGTCAAAGTAGTCAATGCCTCATGGCTGGTGTGCGGGGTAGAAAGGCTGACGGACCTTGCCAAGTTGGTAAAACCGAGGGCATTAACAAGCCTCTTCACTAGCTGGGGCATGTCATCCCACCAGAGACGAGCCTCAGTCAGGGATCCAGTCCCCTGGTAATCATGCTCCTGCACAGTTAAGCAACAAATAAATACCAAAATAAGGAGTTTTCAATAATCCCTAAATCTATTCATTCGCATCTAGTCATAATTGATTCGCGTACGAGATTTAAATCCTAAATCAGTCTAATTTATTTTATAAAAAAAAGGTTTTCGTCCTTAGTTCAACACCCATGTGGGTGCTGAGACACCCACAAGGTGTAGCGTTAAGAACCGCATGGCTCTCGATGACAGCCGTGCCGCCTGAACCAAGCTTGCACACATGTCGATCCCAGAAATCCAAAAGATGTTAGATCTCCATTTTCGTTTGGTTTTTCTCTAATTTTTCAATCCCTACAGTTTCTAAAGGATCCCTAGCATGCATTTTATTCATCAATTGCATTAATAAGGCACAGAATCACAAAAACCCAATCTAAAACCTAAATTTGTAATTTTTGAATTTTAACTCTAAATCACAGGAAAATAGACTCTTACTTGGTGTTGTGAAGCATGATTTTGCAATTCCATAAGGAGAGGAACGTTTTGGCCAAAAGAAACGCCTAAATGAGGTGTGTCTTGTGGTAACCCATAGCTATGAGCAATAAAGAAAAAGGGGAGAGCCTGTGGGTCTTCACTCACCCTAATCAGCCTCACTAGAACCTTGGGGAGGTCCCTATTGTGAGCGGATGAACTTTTTCGGATACGGGAAATCGAGACTCGGCGAAGCGAACTGGGGAAAAACGTTTTCGTTTGTTTTTTATTTTGGAAAACCGGGTTTTATTTATATTGAATTAGGAAAAATCTTGGATTTGATTTATTTCCCGTTTTAACTTAAAGACCTCGAAACTTAAATCCCGAGATCAGTGACAGAGTCGCCACCCGGATCAGCTCATCCGGGAATTCCAGTACAGCTCCCTACCGAGGACAGACTGCTGTACCTAATCCAGAGATTTAAGGTTCGGGCAAGTGACTTACTTTAACCTCTAGCTTGCTTTCACTTTATAATTTATATTACCATATTTAATTTGCTTTATTATCTTTTTCTAACCCCAATTTTTTTATTTTAATCAGCCGATGCTAAAGCAAAATGCAGAAAATAAATTGCAGAAAAATAAAGCATACATCCAAAATATACGAGAAAATAATAGAGGCCAATTGTACAACCAAATCAAATGAAAATGGAAAACTCTCATCCTTACTTTACAATCACTTAAGTACACGAGGATCTAAAAAATTATAGCCGCCTAATTTGCACGAAAATCTATTAATTACAGTAAAAATAATAAAAATAAATGCTGCAAAACAGATGGTTAGCATAATTTATATTATACACACAGATTGGACTCAAATAGGACAGAATTGGGAATTTAGGAAACGGGAACATGCATTTAGGGGGTAACCGGGTCGACCCGATCGGTCGGACCGGTTAGACCTGGAACACGGTTTTAAAATGCCCTGTGATTTTTGTGCTGGAAAATCAATTTTTGGAAAACATTTGGCTCAGTTACATGCAAATTTCCATTTTTGTGGGTCTGTTATCCCGGAATCCAAGGTTTCGTTCATGCAGGTTCCTAAACACACAAACCATCTAGGGTCCAAAGTGCAATAAACAAACAAAAACATTTGTGAAAATATCGTTTTTCTCGTTTTCAATATTTTCCGGGAGTTTTATAGGATTCGGGGGTCCGCTAATGCTGAACTATTAGATCCAATTCGGATAAAGTAACCTCGTAACTCAGAAAATAAAACCCTAGGAAAACCGAAAACCCAAATATCCATACATGCAAAACTCTAAAAATCAAAATTTTAAAATATACGGATGAATTTTGGCCGAAAATGATCACAACAGAACGCACAAAATGGAAAATGGACTGTTTTTGGCCGATCGGGACAAACCGGGAGTCTGTCCCCGTAGAACAGAGCCGGGCAGCTTTAATGGAAAATAGACTATTTTCGGCTGATCAGGACAAACCGGGAGTCTGTCCCCGTAGAACAGAGCAAGGCAGCTCTGGCACCAGAGCCGCTCGGCTCTGTTCATCATGAACACAACTGTGCGGCTGTGTTCATGAGGAACATAGCCGCCCGGCTCTATTCGGGAAATTCGATTTCCAAAAGTTGCAAAAATGAAGAAAATGTGCAGAAAAGACAATGCAAACAGGTTTTAGGCCTCTCAGAGTTTACGTTGATGTTGTTTTGATGCTTTAAATGTCAAGAAATGGATTGAAAGCTTAGAATTTATCCTAGAAACTCAACCGGCCAAAAATCAAAACTTGATCCAAAAAAACCCGAAACGAATCCGAAATGAACCCTAATCAAAAAGCAAAGATTGTAGAACTTGTCACCAATGTTTGGAGATTGATTTTAGGTTTTAGCTTGAGTGTTTTTGGGCTCTCTCTTTGCCTTATGTCTCGGTCTCGTTCTCTTCTCTTTTCTCTCTGTGTTTCTTTTTTTTCGGTTCCTTGAGAAGATGAGTTTTTGCCTAAGATTTCTAACCCTCCTTTGATTTGATTTTCTCTTTTCTTTTATACTCTCCCCTCCTCATCATTTCAAACATTAAATGGCCACCTGCAACTTTCTGATTTTACGCCCAATTTCTCCTCTGCTGAGCCAAGTTGCTATGCTTTGCAGAGCAACTTGGTTTGGCCACTAGAGCCGTATGGCTCTAGTTTGTACTAGAGCCGGGGTAAAATTTCAAAAATTAGACATGCACCCTAAACCCTAGAGACCACTCGGGAGACCTTTTCGGGGATTTCGGATCACGGATCGCTTGGTTTTCAGGATGTTTGAGGAACTCCAGGCAACATTCCATCGTTTCTAAGTCCGATTTAAGTCCGTTTGTTCCCTAGGTGACACTAGAATTCTCATAATAGAGGTTGGGAAAACCCAACGCTTACAGCTGCCCCTCGCGTGATCTAATTCAATACCTAATACCCGGTCTGGGTTACTTGAGGGGAATTTGAGAACATGAATTAAAGCGTCGTAAGCGGAAGGAAAGAAAGACATACCTGAGTTGCAGCTGATCTGGGCATGACATCGGGTTTATGTTACCCACGACGGATCTACTGAAGTTTTGAGGTGGAAGCAAATCTGGGCTTAACACTGGGTTTAGGTTACCCGCTACGGATCTACTGGATTTGAGATAGAAGTAAATCTGGCCTGACAGCGGGTTTATGTTACCCGTGACAGATCTACTGAAGTTTTGAGGTGGAAGTAAATCTGAGCTTGACATCGAGTTTAGGTTACCCGCGACGGATCTACTGAAGTTTTGAGGTGGAAACAAATATGAGCCTGACACCAGGTTTAGGTTACCCACGGTGGACTTACTGGGGATTGAGATTGAAGCAAATCTAGGTCTGACACCAGGTTTATGTTACCCACGATGGACTTACTGGGGATTGAGATTGAAGCAAATCTGGGCCTGACACCGGGTTTATGTTACCCGCGGCGGATCTGCTGGGGAAATAAGCTGATACCGGGTCTAGATTACCCGAGGCAAAGTTGATGAAGCTGATCTGGACCGATACCGAGTCTAGGTTACCCAAGGTGGATCTGCTGGATCCCTGAGGATTTCTGAAGTTGCATAGGTGATGCGTATTTATTCCTTAATCGATAATTTTAGAACAAAAATTTTTGCCCCTTCGATCAAGAATAAATACGGTTTGATTGACTTGCCCCTGGATGCTTAAGATGTTGAGGCTTAGGTCCGGTCGACTCTGACTTATCTTTTGAGACCTAATGGATGCCCCAGTGTTGGCCTATTTTTGCTTCAGGAACGATCTTGATTTGGGACGGTCCGATGATGGTGGTGGGTATGTGTACTTAGATTGGTCGTGATGCATGTATATATGTTTATGTACGTGTTTTGAATGCTTATGTGTGCATGTTGTAATGTATGCATATGTGAATGGACTCTGCGAGATGCATTCCCTGCTATTCGTCTGGCCTTGAAATGCTATGTTCTTATTGGGGATATCGACTCGCACCTCTGGCTAAGGAAAGCATATCACACTTAGGACTGATCTAGCGGGGGAGTATATTCTTTATGTGATGTGACTCTTATACCTCTGCTGGGGATAGGTGAGGACATGCAATGGCTATTAGGGAAGTTCGATGACTATTGGGGAGAAAGTGGTCATGTTCTTTGTGATGTTTCTGCTAGGGATGGTGCAGAGGATCCCGCTGGAGAATAGTGGAAGAGTTTCTGCTGAGGAATGGTGGAAGGGATTTCAGCTGGGGAATGAAAGTGTCTTTGTTGGGGAATAGCGCAGAGGATTCTACTGGAGAATAATAGAAGAGCATCTGCTGGGGAATGGTAAAATCTAGAAGTGCTCTAAATTTTGCCCGAACTGCCCGATGTGGGTTTTCAGCTCAACGAGCTGGTCTAAATTTTGCCTAAGGCACCTTTTCGGTTTTCACCTTAACGAGCTCTCTCTCTCTCTCTCTTTTTTTTTGAAGGTCCTGTGGCTCTTGATCATGGGTCTGTTTCGAAATTTATGACCGCTCCAAGGAATGACGAATTGAATTCGAAGGAAAACAAGATTGTGAGTTGCAAGCATTTTAGCACATTTCATCATTGAATAATGCGAGTCCTTTAACCGATTTAATGCAAAGTGCTTTCTTTAAATGGATGTTTAGGCGAGATAACTTCGTTCATGCATTATGATATAACCATGCCAACACATTTAAACAAGACATCACACTTTATTAATGAAATTATCATGAATACAATTGAAAAGATTGGTTCCCAAAATATTATACACCCCACACAGAACCAGAATCCGTCATCAGTCGTCCCTTGCAGATTTTCTGACTGATCATTTTCTCTTATGTCTTAATTTTTGCCTAGGCTGCCCTTTTCGAGTTTTCAACCTAGCAGACTCTTTTTTTTTTCAAACATAGTAAGGCTTCAGGCTGTCTCAGTTGATAGGGTTTGCAAATTCATTCCCATCCATGTCTGCGATGCTTACACCACCTTTTGATATCACTTTCTTCACGATATAGGGGCCCTCCCAATTCGGTCTGAATTTCCCATGGGCGTCCACATTTGTAGGCCTTAACTGTTTCAGAACCAGATCCCCGACCTTCAGCTGCTATCCGGGATACTTCACATTTCGATTATAGGCCCTAGCCATTTTGCGTTGATACATCTGTAGGTGATCTAGTGCTTTCAACCGCTTTTCATCTAATGCAGCCAATTGCTCATATCTAGCCTGAGCCTATCTCGTGTCTGGTAGCTGGGCTTCCAAAGCTACTCTGAGTGACTTGAGTTCCATTTCCACTGGCAACACTGCTTCCATCCCATATACCAAGGCATAGGGAGTTTCGCCGGTTAGTGTCCTGACGCTGGTCCTATAACCCCAAAGACCATATGGTAGTTTATCAGCCCAGTCCCTATAGGTAGCTACCATCTTTGATAAAATCTTCTTAATCAACTTATTAGCCGCCTCCACTACACCATTGGCCTGTGGTCTATATGGAGAAGACCTATGATGTTCGATGCCATGTTCTGAGAATAGCTTAGCTGTTGCCCCTTGGAATTGCACCCCGTTATCAGTCACTACATGGTGAGGGATTTTGTATAGAGAGATGATGTTCTTTTGAATGTACTTGACCATCTGCTTAGCTGTCACATTGGAGAAGGATTCTGCTTCTACCCATTTTGAGAAATAGTCGACTGCAACCACTATGAATTTGTGCCCATTAGAAGCTGCAGGATGAATTTCTCTAATCATGTCAATCCCTCATGCCGAGAATGGCCAAGGAGATGCCAAGTTTTATAGTTCAAGTGGTGGCAGATGACTGATATCTGTATAGATTTGACACTCATGACATCTTTTTACCTCCTTCACACAATCAGATTGCATTGTCATCCAGAAGTATCCCTGTCTCATTATCTTTCTGGACAGAGCAATCCCATTCATATGCGGCCCGCAGGATCTGGCATGTACTTGCTGTATTACAATTTCTGCTTCTTGTTCTGTCAAACATCTCAGAAGAACCCCATTTGTAGTTCTCTTGTACAGCTGATCTTCGAAGATTATGAACTGGCTAGCTAATCTTCTTAGTGACATCTTATCAGCAATGTTAGCTTCTTTTGGATACTTTCCCTCTTTCACATACTAATAAATGTCAAAGAACCAGGGCTTTTCCTTAGCTGTTAACTGTTGGGATTTTTCACCGGAAATCACTGGATAAAAGCAGAAGAACGCGATGATTTCCTCAAATCCAGTCCTAGGAGCAATTGAAGTGGAAATTGTAAAACTTGAAATTGAAATAGAAAGAGATTAAATTCTTACCCAGAATATCTCTTTCTAGAGATGGATGAAGACTACATAAATCAAATTAGATTCCCTCCTCGTTTTGGTACACGAACGCCTAACGAACACAACCCGTGCTAGTGTTGGAAAACCAAAAACAATGGTGAGAGAGACTATGGAATTTCGGTAAGGTGGCTATCTATGTTAGGTTGGCCGAAATTTCACCCTAGGTTTTTATACCTAGGGTGGCCGAATTCCCCTATGGGAATTTAGGCCCAGCTTAGCTCATTTCATGCTGTGCGGGCTTCCATCTTTTAATACAGGCCCAATCCAATTTTAATTATTCTGGTTTAAATTAATTTCAAGCCCAATTTTAATATACCCATGTATTTAATATATTACACCAAGTAATATATTATTTACATTTAAATTAAAATTAGTTTGACCAATTAATTTAATCCATCAAATTAAAATTAAATCTTCACAAAGCAAAATCATATGTAAACCTATACATATGAATATTTCCACCTAGGAAATAATCTCATAATTAATCCAATTAATTATGAAGAGTCAATTGAATATATTAATTTTATTATTAGGATCAATCCAATTGATCTTTATAATATGATTAATATATATATATATACATCTCTCTCCATAGTGTATACTCCAAGTATACATGTGATTCCTTAAGTCTGTGTTCAGTCGTTCTATGTGTACGATCCCGTGGGCCCATCTTTATGTTGGCAGCGGGCCATTTGGCCCGCAGACTGCATTTGGGCTCTAGCAAGCCACTGCAGCCCCCAATTAAGATGGAGATGGCAGTCTAACTGTTATCATAACCCTGTAGTTTAAACTTGTACATCCCATGTCATCGATATCGGTGTCTAACACAGAGGCATGGATTGATCACCCTCTTTTGTGTCGGACATTAACTTGATCCCGAATGCACTGAAGCTCACAAACAAGTTCCCACTTGTTTGGGTGTGGCCACACTTTTATCAGTCACATTCATCAAGAGGCCGGTGATATCTTCCCAGTGGATTACTAAGTGATAAATCTCTTCTGCATATCCATAGCATTACCATGCTCAGTGACATACCCGAAAGTACCCATACTTGGCACCCTATTACAGGTCCTTTAGGCGTACCCCTAAGTATGCGACCTCATATGTAACACCATCATATGGTCAGGTCAAAGGATCCATACAAGTACTACACGAGAATCACTTGTGATACTATACCATGTGGATTTCTCGTTTAGTGGATCTATCCAGTACCATGCCCCTTTATGCATGCACCCATTAACTTGGTTAACATTCCATGTCCAATGACTGGTAAGACACCGCCATATAACCAGGTTAATGATAGTCTCTTGTTCCATTCATTCCTATGACTGGAACAAACTACGGATCTATTTATGGTCATATCGTTTACCCTATCCATGGTCTTACTGCCGAGTGCATGACACTGGTCATCATGGATATGGATATGTCCATTGGATACTTTATTTAATATATTACACAAGATAAATATAGTAAATGAATTAATGCCTTCATTAATAACACAAATAAGTATAATACATAAATACAATTAATGTATGATACAAATGCAAGGACCAATGCCTCGGGACTAGGGCATTTCCAACATTAACTACATCACTTCATGCATATTAAAGCAAGGTTGCCTGGAAATTGCTATGATCAGGGGCTGTATCTGTGTCTTTTCTGGATTTTCCCACATGGAGGACAAGGTTGCTAGTCAATCCGCCATTTTATTTTCTTCTCTGGGAACGTGTCTGAACTCACACTGGTCAAATAACCCTCTTATGTACTGCATCAGTTCTAAGTAGGGCCGTAAAGCTTCTTCTCTCAAATCCCAGTTGCCTTGTGCCTGCCTAATCACCAAGAGTGAATCCCCAACAATTAAGACATTGTCTGCCCCTAGTTTCAGGAGGGCTTCCATTCCGAATAAGCACGCTTCATACTCTGCCCCATTGTTCGTGATGGAGAAATCCAATCTCTTTGACAGTGGAATAATCTCGCCATCTGGCATTGCTATGATCACCCCAATTCCAGCACCCTTTCTGTTTACGACACCATCGAAGCACATAACCCATCTTCTCACTTCTACTATAGCCAACTGTTCATCAGGGAACTCCAGATTCTCCACGCGGTCTAATTCTAGTGGTTGGTTTGCTAGGAATTCTGCCACAACTCGCCCTTTGATGGTTTTTCTAGTGATGTACTCGATGTGGAATTCTGACAGAAGTAGTAGCCACCTGGATCCACTTTAGCCATGGCTTGCACTTTGTATGACTAAAAGTAGTGGTGCAGCTTCTTAGTCAGCCAGATCATTGCTACACATGTCTTTTCTACCAGTGTGTACTTAGTTTCATATTCCAACAGCTTTTTACTGAGGTAATAAATGGGGTACTCCTTTCTACCTACCATCCTGCTCCTATGCTAGCATTGCCCCTATGGAGGAGTCTTCAACAGCCAAGTATAAAACCAAAGGCTTTCCTGGAGTCGGTGGGCTGAGAACTGGTGGATTCACTGGGTAAGCTTTGATCTTGTCGAAAGCCAATTGACACCTATCATCCTATACAATCAGCTGATCTTTCCTCAATAGCTTGAAAATTGGCTCACATACTGAGGTTAACCGTTCTATGAAATGGCTGACATATTGTAATGAATCTAAGAATGATCGGACCTCCTTTTCTGTCTTAGGAGCTGGCATATCTCGGATGGCTTTGATTTTGTCTGGGTCCATCTCTATTCCCCTTTGGCTGACCACATGACCCAGCAGCTTTCCTGATGTAACCCCTAATATACACTTCTTGGGGTTAAGTCATAGGTTGTATTCCCCGATGTGTGTAAGAAATCTATCCAGGATAGCAGGGTGCTCTTCCCGGGTCATTGATTTAACAAGCATGTCATCGACATATACCTCCACTTCTTTATGAATCATGTCATGCAATAACTTTGTGACAGCCCTCTAGTAAGTGGCTCCAGCATTTTTCAACCCGAAGGGCATTACCCTGTAGCAGAAAGTGCCCCATTCTATGATAAAGGATGTTTTCACCTTGTCGATCACATCCATCAAGATCTGGTTATATCCCGAAAATCCATCCGTAAAAGGGTACATTGCTGCCTTGGCTACGCTGTGGATTACAACATCAATGTGAGGCAAGGGGAAATTTTCTTTAGGGCAGGCTTTGTTTAAGTCCCTGTAGTCGACACACACCTTGACCCTTCCGTCTTTCTTAGGCATTGGCACAATGTTTGCTAACCATTCTGTATATTCCACCACTTCGAGGAATTTTGCTTCAATCTGCTTAGCCACTTCTTCCTTTACTAATGCATCCCATTATGGTCTTAGCCATCTCAAGTTCTGCTTTACTGGCCTGAATCTGGGATCTGTTGGAATCTTGTGAACTGCTATTTCTGTGTCGACCCCTGGCATGTCTTCGTATGACCACACAAAAGCCTTAACATGTTTTTGTAGTATTCTTGTCAATTCTCTCTCTTCTTTGGATGTTAGTTCATGTGAAATGAATACCATTTTGGGGTTTTCATATGTACTTATGTTAATTTCATGCAATGCAGTGTAATGAATGCTAAATATGCTTGATGGTGATTCAAATGCATGCACAGAATTATCAGGATAAACATCACACAAGTAAGCGAACTGGGATTTTATTGCATTAAACTTGTTAAAAAGTACATCATTCACATCAAAAAGAGAAGAAACAAATACAACAAAATGATTTTCATCCTCTACAAGCGGAGGGCCTTGAACTCCTTCAGCATCCTTGCTCAGCTCCAGGATGTTGTCCAGGTCAACAGCAACTTCAGACTCTTGTTCAGCGGGAAGAGCAGTCTTCTCAATCTCAGCCACCTGTGCCTTGGCTTTCATCATGATACTTGCTATCTCAGCAACCACAGAATCCAGGCTTGCCTTGGTCATCAGCTCCTTAGTGGATCCTCCCTCAGATTTTTCAAATGATTTGCCTAAGGCAGCAGCCAGTGCCTCTGAAATTGCTTTCACAGATTCATCACAGACTTTTTCTTCAACTTTCTCCTTGGCCACTTCTGCTGCTTCTGCCATTACTTCAGGTGGTTTCTCCTGAGGGATGACAGGATCAACAATTGCCTCCTCCCCTATTACTGGTGCAACTGGCTCCTCCTGGATCTTTTCAAAGTCCACAACATCGGAAAATATCTCGAAGCCTAGGAGTTCAATACTCCCGACCTTCATTGGCTCAGTTTGCCCCTTGTATAGTTATTCGCCGGCCTTAATGAATGGCTTCATCATCGGCTTGCCATTCTATCCTCTTTTCAGATCCTTCTTCTCAGATGCCTCAGTTGTGTAGCCTAAGCCAAACTTTCTCGGATTTCCAGAATCAATGTTAAATTCGGGGACCCCGTGTAGATTGACCCCGAGTCCTATGCCCGGAACAAAGTCATACCTGTGAATGTATTTAGACAACCATTCTGGCATATAATTCTCATAGATGACCATTGGAGTATCCGTGGTCTCTTCCTCACTGACCATGGTGACTTGGTGTGAGCACGGGTTTTTTCCCGACCTCGGTGATGAAAGCTGTTATTACCTTTTTCATGGATGAATGTGAAGTGGATTCGGAACGACCAAGATAACGTCAGAAATGTCTCGGGTGATCCGAATATGTGTGACAAGTCTTGGTAATGAGCCCCTATGAGCACGAGTTTTTCCCGACCTCTATGATGAGAATTCTTGTTTTACCTATGGACCAAACAGACTTCAATTGGACTTACAAACGACAAAATGTTTCCTGGAGTCCCTCAAAAGTCCTGAAAACCAAGCTATCCGTGATCCGAAATCCCCGAAAAGGTCTCCTGTGTGATTTCTAGGGTTTTTGGTGTGCGTCGGACTTTCAAAAATTTTGCCCCGGCTCTAGTTTTCAAACTAGAGCCAACTGGCTTTAGTACAAACTAGAGCCGGCCAGCTCTAGTGGGCAAGACAATTTACCTTGTAAAACAAAGCAACTTGTCTCGCCAGAAGAAGTATGGGCATAATCAGAGAAAGTAAGGCGGCCATTTAATGTTGAAATGATATGTGAGAGGAGGGTATAAAAAGAGAAAATCAAATCAGAGGAGGGAGAGGCTTTTGAATCTTTAAAGAAAAAAGAAACAGAGAAGAAAAAAAGAAGCAGAGAAAGAGAGAAAAATGGTGAACCAAAAAACACAAGGACTAAGACCCAAAATCAATTCCTAAACATTAGTGACAAGTTGCTTAATCTTTGCACATTGATTGGGGATCACTTCGGATTCGTTTCGGGTTGTTTCGGATTGTTACGGTTTTCGGCCGAATGAGTTCCCAGGAAGAATTCCGAGTTTTCAATATGTTCTTTGGACATTCAAAACATTCAAACAACACCAAGGTAAACTCTGAGAGGCCTTAAACCTGTTTGCATTGTCTTTTCTGTGTGTTTTCTTCTTTTTGCAAATTTCGGAACCGGATTACCCGAATAGAATCGTACGGCTCTGTTCTTCAGGGACAGACTTCCGGTTTGTCCCGATTGGCCGAAAACAGTCCGTTTTCCATTTTGTGCATTCTGTTACGATCATTTTCGGTCCAAATCCATCCGTATGCCATAAATCTTTGGTTTTTAGATTTCTATACATACGGATATTAGTGTTTTTGTATTTCCCGGGGTTTATTTCCTGAGTTTCGGGGTTGTTTATCCGAATTGGATCCATAGTTCAGCATTAGCGGATCCCCGAACCCTATAAAATCCCTGGAAAATATTGAAAACAAGTAAAATAATATTTTCAAAAATGTTTTTGGTGTGTTTATTATATTTTGGACCCTAGATGAAATGTGTATTTAAGAACCCACACGAAAGGAACCCTGGGTTACGGGATAACACACCCATAAAAATGGAAATTTACATGTAACTGAGCCAAATGCTTTCCAAAAATTGATTTTTCCAGTACAAAAATTACACGGCATTTCAAAACCGTTTTCCAGGTCTAACCGGTTCGACCGATCGGGTCGATCCGGTTACCCCCTAAATGCATGCTCCCAATCCTAAAATCCCTATTTTATCCTGATTTGAGTCCTATTTGTGTTTATAATATAAACTGTGCTAACTAATCTGTTTTGTAGCATTTATTTTTATTTTTGTTGTATTTAATAGATTAATTCATGTATATATGCGGTTGTATTTTTAGAACCTTGTGTACTTAGGCATTTGTAAAGTGAGGACAGGAATTTTTACTTTTATTCAGTTTGGTTGTAAAATCGGCCTCTATTATTCTTTTGTATATTTGTGTGAATGGTTTAATTTCCTGCAATTTATTTTATGCATTTCTGCTTCAGCACGGGCTAATAAAATAAACGAAATTGGGGTTAGAAAAGATAATAAATTCAATAAATATGGTTTTATAAATAATAAAACGAATACAAGCTTGAGGTTAAGTAGGTAAGTTGACCGAACCCTAAATCTCTTGATTAGGTACAGTAGTCTACGCTCGGCAGGGAGCTGTACCGGAATTTCCGGGATGAGTTGATCCGGGTGGCGACTCTGTCATTGATCTCGAAATTTAGGTTTCGAGGCCTTTAAGTAATAAAACGGGAAAAGGTTTTCTACAAAATGGAATTTCAAAACAAACAAATGATTTTCCCTAAAGCAAGATAAAAAAAATCTCGTTTTCCACAAATCTCGCGAAATCAAAATCTCTTTTCCCGGCCCGCTTCGCCGCGGTAACAATTTCTTTTCATCGAAAAGGTCATCCGCTCACAATGGCGACTCCTTTGGGGAGAGGTATTGTTGAGTTTCTAAAAATTTTTTTCTTAAAAACATAAGGAACTTAGGCAACTATTGACATATGACCTCGTTTGTATTCGTTTAGCAATTTATGAACATCATATTTATTCATACCTTGCATATCATGACATTTTCTTCTTCTCAACCCCTCAGATACACTAATTAGCCCCGGTTTACCCAAGAAGGTGGCCTACCTCTACCGCCAGGATTGGAGACACCCGACGGGGTAAACCACTTATAGCCCCGCATGACCTTCCATCGTGTTCTACGGTGGGGAAGTGTTTACTCGCTATGGGAGCCTGTACGACCCTTGGTTTGACTTTGGTCCACATGTAATGGCTTAGTAACTTCCCTTAGGGTTACCAAAACATAAAATTAAATTGAATATTTGAGTGTGCACCTTTGGTATCCCCCGTTGATACCAAAGAGACACAACACCTAGGAAGAATGCGAGACCAAGCGAAAGGAGAAATAAGGTTGGAAGGGAGAGCATATCTTTGCGTGTGCTAACGTTTGTTCCGTGATGATTTTCCTTTTATCTTTTCATGAAGCATCCAACATTCACAATTATCCATGTGTCATTTTTAACCTCATGTTTGTATGCCCATCTTTAACACACATGCATATGCATGGAATTTGTACTGACCACATCTTCGTGCAGCCACGACATTTCATTTGCGTATCATGTATATACATCTCGCATACCAACATTTCCATGAAACATACACGACCTCATTCCGTGTGTCACGTATATTAACCATATTTTTCTGCAACCACTTGCATTTTGTGTAACATATACATCCATGCCATATCATTTCATTACACTTAATAACCGACGTTCTAAGAATGCCTATCACGATCATCTCATTTCATAGCATATTGGGTACCTAAAAAATACCTATGTGTCGGTTTGCACTCAGCCATTCCACCACATCAAATCATTCACTAGCAGATCACAAAGATTTTAGGTCTGGTTGTGTGGCAAGTCACACAATAACATAACATCACATCATCTCCATTTCATGTCCATTCGTTGTCGGCATTACGGTAATACCGAAACCTTGCTTGTGAGTCACAATCCACATCGGATTTGCTTCATGACATTAATAATTCATTCCAGGTGCTACACTAGTACTGAATTATTATACAGATAGGAACATATCATGACATTATCAGTTCATGCAAGGTGTTCCACAAACGCCGAACTTCCATCCGTGTCCCTGTATACACGCGACTTGCTTGCCACATCATTTCATATCGCATGCACCAAAAGCATTATAGCTTTGTCCGAGGAACGGCTTCCCTGTAACCATTTTATACCATTGCATTTCAACCTACAAAGTGTTGAAACCCTGCCCGTGTGTCGGTACCTGCACGGCCAATTCATAACATCCATCAGGCGCCCCAAAGGCATCGAACCTCCATCCGTGTGGTGGTTCACACGCGACGATTCTTGCATTGTCTTTTACGTAGCATTAGGCATTCTTGGACATCCAAAATAAAGAATTCTCGCCCATTATCATTTTTGCTTATGAAGCATCAAATGCACACAATCATCTATATGTCATTCTGATCATGTCTTTAAATAATCATTTCCAAGACATCGACATTTGTATGACATTGACACTAGCCACATCTTTATGTAACCATTTTCGAACATTGACATATGTGTGACACTAATCACATTTTCGTGTAGCCATGACATTTTATTTGTGTGCCATTTACATCTCGCGTGTGACATTTTCACGAAGCATACACAACATCAGTCTGTGTGTCATGCATCTTAACTACATTTTCATGCAGCCATTTACATTTTCATATAACATACACATACATGTCATATCATCCCACCTAATAAGGGATGTTTCAAGTGTGACCTTCACGATCATTTCATTCCATGACATGTCGGGTACCCCAAAATTACCCGATTTCTGCCCGTGCACCGGATTGCACTGGCCCATTTCACAAAATATCATATCATTCAATAGTAGACCACAATGGTCCTAGATTTGCTTCCGTGTGATAGTTCACATGATTCCATCGCATGACATCACATTCATTCATCATAGTTTTCCGGGTGACGCCAAGTCCTGTTTGTGCATTATGGTTCATATCGAACCATTTCATAACATTGTGAAATCATTCGAGATGCTCCCCGGGTGCCAGATTAGTACATATATAGGGGCATCTTATGAAATTATCAATTCATGCAAGGTGTTCTACGGATGTCGAACCTCTGTCTATGTCCTGGCATACACATGACCTGTTTACAACATCATTTCATGTTGGATGTCCCAAAAGCATCAAACCTCTGTCCCACGAAAGGCTTCCACGTGACCACTTCATGCCATCTCATCTCAACATACAAAGTGTCGAACCCTTACCTGTGTGGCAGAACACATGTGGTCCTTTCATAACATCCTTTAGGTGCCCCAAAAGCACCGATCTTTGTTCGTGTGAAAGTCCGCACGTCACTATTCTTGTATTGTCTCTAACACAACATTGGGCATTCTTGGAACATCTGAAATAAGGAACTCACATCCATTACTGTTTTCATGAGGCATCAGGATGTTTGATTCATGTGCCATCCACATATTGTGTTGACATTCCCGTAAAGCATACAAGACATTACCCTGTGCGTCATATGTGCTAACCATGTCTTTATGTAGCCACGATGCCTTATTTGTATGACAAATGCATTTGTTCCCTGCACGCATGACATCACCTTGTATGTCACACATTCTAACCACATTTTCTGCAGCCACCTGTATTTTGTGTGACACGTGCATTCACACCATTTCATTTCATTACACCTAACAAAGGACGTTCCAAGGATGCTTGTCATGATCATTTCATTTCATAACAGGTGTCCCAAAATCACTCGCATATTGCCTGTGCCTTGGTTTGCACGTGGCTATTCCTCTACACCATCACATTCATTAGGAGACCACAACAGTCGTAGATTTTTTTTTTGTGGGGAGTCACATGACAAACATTACATTACATTTCTTACATTCCTAATTGGTGTCAAGAAGATACTAAGATTTCATTTGTGTATCGCGATCCGCATCGGATTGCTCATGAGATTATCAAATCATCCACGGTATTCCATGAATACCCGATTACTACACATATAGGGGCATTCCATGACATTACCAAGTCATCCAAGGCATTCCACGAACGCTAAACTTTTGTCTGTGTCTCAAGTTACATGTGACTTATTTGTAACATCATTTCATGTCAGATGCATCAAAAGTATCAGACCATGTTTGTGTGTCGGCATACACATGACCATTCCATAATATCCATTAGGCGCCTCAAAAGCATCAAAACTCTGTCCGTGTGCCAGCCACGCGTGACCATTTCATGACATCTGCTAGGTGCTCCAAAGGCACCGAACTTATGACCATGTGCAGGATCATACGCGGTCTATTTGCATTACCTTTTTCCATGGCATAGGGGCATCCGTGGAACATCCAAAATGTATAATAAGGAAAATCATCTTCACTCTTTTCTCCATCCGTCTGACATCATTCAATCGCATTGACACATAACCTTACATCTCATTCATACATAAGCACTGGGTGCTCACCGAGCGCCGAAACTCGGCTTGTGTGCTAAGCAAGTTATTTCATATCATTCCATAGCATAAAAGCCTGAGGTGCTCCATGAGTGCCGAAAAATTTCATTTCATCATTTAGGCGAGCACTGAAAAAATTCACTTCATTCATCAAATTATTTAGGTGCTCCACAAGCACCGAAAAATTTCATCTCATACATCAAGCCATTTAGGTGCTCCCCGAGCACCGAAATCCCGACCATGTGCCACGCACACGTCTCTCTCATAACATAAAAACCCAAGGTGCTCCACGAGTGCCGAAACTTTGTTTGTGTGCCATTCTGACCACGTTTTCGTGCAGCCATTTTCAAGACATCAACATAAGCATGGCATTTATTCTAACCACCTTTTCATGTAGCCATGGCATTTTATTTGTGTACCATGCACATTTACGTCCTATATATTGTTATCTTCACGAAGCATACATGACATCATCATGTATGTCATGCATCCTAACCACGTTTTTGTGTAGCCACTTGCATTTTTGTGTGACACAGCATCCATGTCATTTCATATCATTTAAATTATGGATGTTCTGAGGATACTCGTCATGGTCATTTCATTTCATAACATATCAGGAGTCCTAAAACTACCCGTGTTCAGCCCATGTACCAGAATACACTCAGCCATTTCCTTAGACCATTTCAGTCATTAGGAGACCATAATGGTCTTAGGTCTGTTTTCTTGTAGCAGGTCACACGACATCATTGCATGGATTCATGCCATTTATCATTGGTGTCGTGGGGATGCCAAAGTTCTGTTGGTGTGTCGCGATCCATTTCAGATTGTTACATGACATTATTGTATCATTTCAGGTGCTCCACGAGTACCAGATTATTACACATATAGGGGCATTTCATAACATTACCGAATTATGAAAGGCGTTCCATGAACCCCGAACCTCCGGCCTTGTCTATAAATACCATCTCATATCACATGCCTTAAAAGCATCAGAACTCTGTCCATAGGCCGGCCCTGACGTGACCATTTCACTTCATCTCATAGACCTACAAAGTGCCGAAACTCTATCTGCGCATTGGCACACATGTGACCATTTCACAAAGTTCACTAGGTGCTCCAAAAGCGCCGAACCCCTGTCCGTATGGCAGTCCACATGTGATCTATTCGCATTATTTCTTGCATGGCATTGGGTGTTCTTGGAATGTCCAGAAAAAAAAAAGAAAAACAAGGGTAAATAAAGATCATCCTCATCATCATTTCCCTCGTGACATTACATATTCAACTCATCATTCATACATATACGTATCCCATCATGCATTCATGCCTATATCATCTGTGATTTGGTATTTTTCATATGCATGTGCCTGTCAATGCTAACAAGTGTTCTTATCAGAGGGGAAAGAGAAAAAGATCTCGAGAATGTCCAACCCAATGAACTTTAACACCATAACAGATATCATGGAGGATCATATCGCCTCATCATGGTTTCGAAAGGCAGTCAGGAAGGAAACAACAGCAATGCTGAGAGAAGTGCTGGGAGCTGATCTTGATAAAGAAGAAAGACTGACAGCAAAGTGCACCGAATTGGAAGCACGAGTGGCAGCACTCGAGGGGAAAATAAAAAATTCGGTGTTCTCAGACTCCAATGCTGATGCTAGTGATAAACAGAATGCCCAGATTGCTAACACTCATCCTCGACACCTTGGAAAGCCCTCTCACCAAGATTCGGGTTTGCTAAGGCCGACTGATGAAAGAGAACTGAAAAGGCCCCTTAAAAATAATGTCGGCACTGACTCCATTCCACGGCATACCAGAAACTCATCTACCGGGGGAAGCGGAAAAGGCATTTATCCATGGGCTGACTCATTAAGCAAGCTATTCCTCAGATGTAGAAAGGAGGGTCTATTGCAGAGTATCAGGCCATTCGTAGAGCTGGAAAAAGCACAAAAGAATAATTTCTGCAGCTATCATGTGATGCTGGACTATCGGACCAATGATTATTTTGCTTTACGAGATAAAATCCAGAAATTAGTTGATGAAGGAAAATTAAGAGTCCCACCTGTCTCTGATAAGCGACCAGGGGCAATCAGGGAGCCCACCAAGGAAATTCCTCAAGTCTCTCGAGGAGAGGAATATGATGAAGAACTTCAGGGTCTGGTTTGATAAGAATGGGTCGAGGATGCTGAAGCTGAAATGGCGACCAATCGGAAAATAATCGGATTCTATGAGATCAATGCCTCTTGGAGAATTCCTTCTTACAAGGGACTCATTTTGTTTGTGGGATGTATTGAATTCATCATGAATGCAATGAGATTTATTTTCGTCTTACTTATGTGGTGATTACTTGTACATGGCATTATGCATGCATTTGACCATCTGAAATGACATATCCAATACATATAATATCAAAATGAATGACATCATTCTGAGTATTGTGGGGAACCTAAAAGTGAATCTATCTCTGATTGAACCCTCTCTTGAAAAGTGAGCTTGAGAGAGAAATAAGTAATGTGATGGCATTACCTCTGCCGAGCCATTTACCGACCGATATCAATGGTCCTTACAAATCACGATCCAAAATGCTTTTGACCCTGCCCTACAGTGTCAACTTGAGCAACCCACATAATACCTAAATTATTCCGAACCCAAGGCTATTGCTGAAATTCAGAGTCGATCCCTAAAATGAAGCTGCAACCTAATTCCATACCCAAGAAAGTACCCCATACCAAAACCCTGAAGATAAAAACCCAAACCTATCCAAAGCACCAACCACTAAGAAATTCAAATGACCTTTACCATCCACCTTATTATAAAACTCTGAAGCATTCCTTGGTTGTAGTGCATGTTTAATCTTGTTTGCATGACATTCCTGTGCACATGACATTATGCATGCATTGTTCATCTAAAAAGGCATATTAAACACACATGGCATGCACGAATTTGAATGCAGCAGGAAATCCAAGAGGTGGTTGTGGCTTGGATTTAGTTCCTTCGAAAAAAAATCAGTGCAAATGGAAGAATCTCTCTCTCTCTCATATGGTAGCAACAGTTAACACGGGAATGTCTCACCATCTCAATTCCCATCGCCGCCGAATATTTCACCCCCTTTCTGTGAAAAATTTGGACTTTCTCATTTTCAAACAACCTGTGAAAGACTTGGGCTCCTATAAGCACCGGAATTTTACTCCTCTTAAAGAAAAAGGGAGTATAGTCGTATAACTTTAACTACAGTTATACGACTGTAATTAAAGTACAGTCATACGATTGTAGATCGCGGCAGGAGAGCCAACCCATACCCTAAAAGCAGAGAAAGAAAGAAAAAAAGGAAGAGGACACAGACAGAAAAGGAAAGAGGGTAAGAAAACAAAAAAGAAAAAGAGAGGGAAGATAAAGAAGAAGAAAAACAAAGAAAAGAAAGGAAAAAAAAATCAAGAATCCCCCAACATTTGGAGGTCTTTGGACCCAAAATCCCTAACCCTAATTCAAGGAGAAAAGTGCGGATTTTAGTGGATTGGAGCGATGCCAGAGGTCAATCCTACGGTGGATGCACGCCAAAGAGGTAAACATTCCTTTTCCCCTCTCTTTACAAGCTTTCTGGGTGATTGGTGTGGTTTGTGCCATTTCTATCCATTTTCTGCGTTTTCTGTTTCTGGAAATCAAGAACAGTCGTTCGACTGTTCTTGAGTTCAATTAAAAGTCGTACGACTGTAGTTATAGTCGTACGAGTGTTCTTAATTTCCAGGTGTTTTCTTTCCAATTTTGCTTCAAATAAATTTCTGGCGAGATTCTGACTTTGGACTCGTTACAGTCGCACAACTGTAATTTACAGTCGTACGACAGTAGTTACAGTCGCACGACTGTAACGAATTTTCCAGAACCAGAACTTCCCTTTTTATTTCCAAAAATTTCCAAAAATCAATAAAAATTAGAAAAATCCGAAAATCATCAAAATGAATTTTGTTGTGTGCATTCACGACCTTAGATTCAATTTCCAGTAAAATTGCATTTATTCGATCGGGTTGTAATAATTTACTCATGTATTATTTTATTTAACCTATATGCACGCAGTATGTCTATTTATTTCAATAAAATTGACTTTAGAATTTGAAATACCATCTGTGAACATTGACTGATATTTATTTTAATTAGACACGAAATAAGAGACTTGTTCGGACCTAAATCTCTGGATAGTGTAGCGGCCGTTCGTCCGGTTCAGCTACATTATAAATTTCCCAGTTGAGCTGAGCCGGGTGGTGACTCTACAATATTCATCGAGACTTAGGTCTCAGTTCTTTTAAGAATTAATTCCATTTATTTTCCAAAACCGATTTTCCATTATAAAAACCCCACGCGAGGGAGGGGCCCGCCCGAGATCGTGGCGCCCCTTACGAAAGGGAGTCTCGCGTCCCGTAGAAAACGTGTCGTTCGCTCACAGTGGTGACTCTGCTAGGCATTTCTTAAAAAGTTTTCTTAAAAACTTAAAAGAATTTGACAAGCCCTGAAAAGTGTCTAATTAAAATAAGGTGGATGATTCTTGATTGGTATTTCACTTTGCATTTTTAGCTAGACATGCTTGCATTAGATTTAGTATCCATTTATATCCCGGTGGATTGTTGAAGTGTCACCTTTGTTCCTCATGGTCTTAGGGGCACGGATACGAAACACCACCCATAGCCTCGTACGAACCCCTTCGTTCGGACCCTTGAGTGGGGAGAAGTGAGGAGTATATTTTGCTATGGGAACCTTGATTTTTAACCCGACTTGGACCGAACTCATATAGGCAGCCCTAGTTGGATTCCCTTAGGATACCATAATAAATCGTGTGTAAATATAATAAAATCGCGCCTTCATCATCCCCAGTTGATGATCGAAGAGAACCCCGCCTGAGACTCGGTTAGAAATTTTTGAGATCGACCACGCTTGGAGAAATAAGGTTGGAAGAATTCGCTTCGTGTGCTACGTGTTACACGCTTCTCGACATTTCACGACATACCATAATCACCATTTTCCATACACAATTAACATTTTCCATATATAAAGCATTTTTGTGTGATACTAATCCACATTTTTATGCAGCCACGTGCATTTTATTTTCGTGTGAAATCATTAAATCATCTGTTTGCCATTCATACTAACCATTTCTTTTTCAGCCATAACATTATATTTGTGTGATTAGCATTTTTCACATAGCATACATAACATCATTACGTATGTCATGCATTCTAACCACGTTTTTGTGCAGCCATTTGCATTTTGTGTGTCATAAGCATTCATGACATATCATTTAAATTAAATTAGGGGCATTCCAAGGATGCCCACCATGATCATATCATTCCATCATATATCGGATATCCCAAAATACCCGTGTTTTGCCAATGCACCGAATTGCTTTCCGCCATTCCACTAAATCATTTCATTCAATAGAGACCACAATGGTCCTAGGTATATTTTCGTGTGACAATCCACACGATGCATTTCATGACATCACATCCATCCATCATAAATATTATATAGCACCATGGCCCACATCGGACCATTTCATGACATTACTACATTATTCAAGGCGCTCCCCGAGTGCCGGATTAGTACGCATGTAAGGGCATTTTATAACATCCCAAATCATGCAAGGTGTTCCCCGAACGCCGAGCCTTTATCGGTGTCCCCATTACACGTGACTCTTTCATAACATCATTTCATATCATACGCTCAAAAGCGTCAAAACTTTGTCCATGGCCGGTCATATGTGACCATTTCGTATCATCTCATAGACTTATAAAGCGTAAAACTCCGTCCGTGTGTCGGTACACATGCGACCATTGCATGAAATTCATTAGGTGCCCCAAAAGCACCGAACTTTTATCCGTGTGGCGGTCCACACGTGGCATTTTTGCATAGCATTGGGCGCACTTGGAATGTCCAAAATAAATAATAATAATAATAATAATAATAATAATAATAATAATAATAAAGAATAAAAACAAGGGAATCATCCTCATTATCTCATGATGTACATCTCACTCATCCGTTAAACGTTCAAGCACTCCACAAGCACCAAGGACCTTACAGCATGCACTGAGTCATTTAAGTGTTCCAAAAACACTAGAAACTTCATCAAACCCCTTAGGTCTTCCATAATCATCAGAAATCCTATCCTTGTGTCTCGCACACCTAAACTCAAAATATCTTTCTGTGCAAGACAAGCTCTGCACACTTCCTCCCCGTGTAAGACAAACTCTACATGTACCGCTCCAAATATCTTCCCGTGTAAGACCAACCCTGTCGTACCGCATCAAACTCTACCCTTCCTCCCCGTGTAAGACAAGCTCTACACATACCACTCAAAATATCTTTCCGTGCAAGACAAGCTCTACACAATTCCTCCCCGTGTAAGACAAGCTCTACATGTATCGCATAAAATCTCTTTACGTGCAAGACAAGCTCTGCACGTACCGCATCAAACTCTACCCATCCTCCCCGTGTAAGACAAGCTCTACACGTACCGCACCAAAATATCTTTCTATGCAAGACAAGCTCTGCACACTTCCTTCCTGTGTAAGACTAAGCTCTACACGTTTTGTTCCAAAATATCTTTCCGTGTAAGACAAGCTCTGCACACTTCCTTCCCATGTAAGACTAAGCTCTACACGTACCACTTAAAATATCTTTCCGTGCAAGACAAGCTCTGCACACTTCGTCCCCGTGCAAGACAAGCTCTGCACACTTCCTTCCTATGTAAGACTAAGCTCTACACGTATCGTTCCAAAATATCTTTCCGTGCAAGATAAGCTCTGCACACTTCCTTCCCGTGTAAGACTAAGCTCTACACGTATCGTTCCAAAATATCTTCTCGTGCAAGACAAGCTCTGCACACTTCCTCCCCGTGTAAGACAAGCTCTACATGTACCGTTCCAAATCTCTTCCCGTGCAAGACACCCTCTGCACGTACCGCTTTAAACACTAAACCTCCTCCCGTGTAAGATCCGCTCTACACGTACCGCTTCAAATATTAACTCTCCTTCCGTGTAAGATACGCTCTACACGTAAGCGCTTCGTAAGTATCACCTTGCTTCGATCCGTGGACACCCTGCGTGTCATTCTATCCATGTGGTGTATATTTATAAACCACGCTCTCCTCTAGCATATAGCTTCAATCAACAACATTCATTGCATTTTGCATGTTTCCATCCCTGGGTTTGTGTGCACTTGACTAGCTTAGGATTGCATAACATGACATGGCATCACAAGACATCATCATTCATACATGCATGCATCACGTCACACATACATACCTACATCATCCCTTGACTTGGTATTCTCCGTGTGCATGTCCCAGTCAATGCTAACAGGTGTTTTTATCAGGACAGAAAGGGAAGGAGTCTCGAGAATGGCTGGCCCAATGAACTTCAACACCATAACAGATGTTGTGGATGATTATGTTGCCTCATCGCGATTCTAAAGGCGGTCAGGGAAGAGGCAGCAGCAATGTTGATGAAAATGCTAGGAGGTGATCTGGACAAGGTGGAAAAGTTGACAACAAGGTGCTCTGAATTGGAGGCACGTGTGATTGAGCTTGAGGGAGTAATAAAAGGGCTGACTGGTGAAGCAGAATCGAAGGCCTCCCTCAAAGCAAACACTGACCTTGTTCCGCGACCAACCAAGAGTCCACTCCCCAAGGGCCCGTGGCCTATTTCACTGAGCCAATTATTTGCCAAATGTAGAAAAGAGGGGCTACTGCATAGTGTCAAGCCGTATGTGGAGCCGGTACCGGATCAAAAGAACAACTTCTGTACCTATCATGTAGTGACAAGTCACCAAACCAATGTCTGCTATGTTTTAAGGAAGGAGATCCAGAAGTTAGTTAATGAGGGAAGGTTAAAGGTGCCATCAGCTACTAATAAGCAACTAGGGGCAAGCAGGGAGGCTGGTAAAGAAATTCCTTAAACCTCTCGGGGAGAGGAATATGATGAACTCCTAAGCCTGATTTGATGAAAGTGGGGCAGTGACATTGAAGCTGGGGCAGTGACCGGATAAGGAATAGTCGGACGCTGTGAGTAGGGATGGCAACGGGTATGGGTACCCGTCAAAACCCGGGACTACCCGACCCTAATGGGACTACCCGAACCCGGGATAAAAGGGTATGGGACGGGTATGGGTTCAAAAAAACTACCCGTCATGGGTATGGGACAGGTACGGGTTTACCCCTCAGGGTACCCGCTCCCCGTACCCGTTTATATATATAGTTTATAAAAAAAATTAAAATTTTTTAGGTATAGTAGCTGGTAGGAGTCAAACCCAGATCCTCTCATTCTTATTGAAGGGAAGAATGTTATGGAAGTTCGAAACACTGCTTCTCATATAATTTTTTTAATTAAGGATTTATGATTTTTTAAATTTCTTTAGAACTTTCAAATTTGGATATGAATTATTAGTTAAAATTATGTTTGTTATTTTTGAATTGCAATGTATTAAAGTATGTTTATGAATATTTTTTTATAATTTTGTGATTGATTAGTATAGAATTCTAGATATATTTTTATGATTTTTTAATTTTAAATGAGTAATTTTCGCGGGCACGGGTACCCGGAAATTTCGTGGGATGGGAATGGGATTTAAAATTTAATACCCGCGGGTAATGGGATGGATACGGGTAATTACTTTTCTAAACGGGAATGGGACGGGTATCGCCATTACCCGCGGGTACCCTACCCGTTGCCATCCCTAGTTGTGAGATCAATACCTTTAGAGGCTCCTTCCCGTAGGGAACTCATTTTGTTTGTAAAGTGTATTGAACTCATTTTGAATGCAACGCATCTGGTTATTTTCTTACTCATGTGGTGATTACATGTACATGGCATTAAGCATGCATTTGATCATTTGAAACGACATGTCCATCACGCATAATATTAAGATGCATGACATCAATCTGAGTCTTATAGGGAATTTAAAAGTGAACCTGACTTCGGTTAAATCCCTTTCTTCAAAAAAAAAAAAGAGAGAGAGAAAAGTCTGCCAAGCAAATAATGGGATGGCATCATTTCCATTGAATCAATTGCCAACCTGGATCAGTGATCCCTACAAACCACGATCCTAAACACTGTTGGTCTTGCCCTAAAAGTTTCAACTTGGACAGCCTACAATACATCCAAATCATTCCAAACCAGGTACCATTGCCAAATTTCAGAGCCGATCCCCAAAACGAAGCTTTGAGCCTAATTCATACCAAAAAAAGCTTCTCACATCAAAAACCCAAACCTATCAAAAAGCACCAAGCCCTGAAAAATCCAAATGACCTTCACCACCCACTATGTTGTAAAACTCTGAAGCAGACACTGGTTTTAGTGCATATATAGTCTTGTTTGTGTGGCATTCATGTGCATGTGACATTACACATGCATTGTTCATCCGAAAAGACATATTAAACACGCATGACATACATGGATTCGAAAGTAGCCGGAAAATCAACAGGTGGCTGTGGCTTGGATTTAGCTTCTTCAAAAAAAAAAAAAAACCGATACCGATGGAAGACTTCATCTCTCCCTTATAATGGGACTTCTGCTCCTGGTCTAAAGTTGTGCTCTCCTCAATCATAAAGTTAAACTCTATTGAGTGCTTGATGAATCTGGGGGCGGCCCACCTATTGCATGAAATGCCGAGGTCAATGAGTTGAGACAATGGAGATAAGTACGATTTTGCCTGTTCTGAAAAGTTAACTTCGCGCGGTGATAGAGAAGATCGGTGTCTTTACCCAAAGCAGTTCCCTTTTCATTCTCCTCTCTGCCTTCTCCCTTTGCCTTTAACACATTTGTCTTCCCTTTATTGTCTTTCCTTCACTTTCATCTTCTATCTTTCATCTTGTCTCTGGAACTTGAACCGATTCTGTGATTCCATATTTTCTAACCTCAATGGCTTCTAAAAAGAAGTTGAACCCCAATGCTGCTCCATATCGTATTTTTCCGTATCATTTCATCAGCAGAAGGGCATCGGAGCAAGTGGTTATGGCACCGTTTCAATCCGTCTTCGTTTATCATCAACCTGTTCCGAATTGGGGATACCCTTTTAATCCCACGCCATTTCTCTTCAATCTAAACTCCCAGACTAATTATTTTGTACCCTCAGACAGTGGGAAGGGTTTTGATTTGATGACAGATAGAGGATTTGGATATGAGTCTGCTTCAAATGAGTTCAACAATGCTGAAAAAAGGGGGAAAATGGAATATATAGCTCTGAGATTTCAGAGTAAGAAGAAAATAGTTTCTATAGGTTAAAAGGAGTAACAGTGGTTGCCCAAGAAACTGACTATTGAAGAGACCAAGCTGAATAAAAAAGAGATTGAAGTTAATCTTGGTGGAAAAATAAGCCTGATGATCAGAAATCTACCAAATCAGTTTCAAAGGCATAATCTGCTACAAATTCTGGACAAGCATTGTCTGGAGGAAAACAAGAATAAGTCCAAAGGGAAGTCTGCTTATGATTTCCTCTATTTGCCTATGGATTTCAAGACTGGAGGAAATTTTGGTTATGCATTTGTGAACTTCACCAACTGTGTTAGAGCAACTTGGTTTTACAAAGCTTTCAACAATCATGAAGGGGACGACACCATCAACAGGAAAGCTTACAAAGTCTATCGAGCTCATATTCAAAGGGAAAGTTGCATTTACCAACCATTTCAAGGATTTAGCCTTCGGGACCCGTGCCTGAACTGGAATCTAGGGTGAATTGGAAACACGAATACGGCATCAGACCGCAGGAGAATCTAGTAGTTAATTGAATTCATCTCAGGTTGTCCATCCACAATAGCAACCCTATCCAGTGATCGGGCTTAAAAAAAATCTCTATGCAATGTGTAAAATCGAAAGGGCATGTTGGTAATTTGAAGGGACATCAATTAAAACCAGAGCCACATTTTAGATTTTTCTAATGCATCCGTATTCATTATATCATGAATGTTTTGTATTCAACTTTGGTGTTCAATATGCATTTGTTGTGTCATTGCATGTCAATGCTCACTTACAGGTTACATTGCGCAGTGAGCCTTGTCTGTAGAAGTGCTTTACTCCCCAAACACAAACCTATGATATCAGGGACAAGTAACAAACCAAACCACTGGGTATCATCGACAACAATATCGTCACGAGTCACAATGAAAATATCAAGATATATTTTTCTCGTCCTAAGACAAACCGTCGCGAAAGGGATCAACGTAGACAAAATGCCCATCACAGAATCTTTCTCAAAAAAAAAAAAATTTGTTGACACAGAAAACTGAAAGGACGTGTCGGCAATAGGAGAGGGGTGATATACAAAGTCAGAGTCACTATCATATTCCCTGTTATACTCATTCTGGTGTCACCATTGCAATATTGTGTATGTTTAGATTTCCAATTAGATGTTCATCTTGCATACACTATGCCATTACATATAAACATCCATCAGTAGGACATTGCATCCAAGCCCATGACAATATCACAAAAACTCCTATTATGCGGTACGGAAATGCAAAGTCTCACTCTCATCTCCTTACACAACCAAACGGACCATCCGTCAGCGCGGCCTATTACCCTGATCCACTGAGCCTGACAACGCTACAGAATATGCAGAGGGTAAAGTGGGAAGTCACTCAAGACGGTCAACTCCCCTAATACCTAGATCAGCGTAATAGTCAGTCGGTCAAAAGACATGTCGGAACAATTGGACTAGGTCACCTGGGCTACCATCGGGGCCAGTCACAAGCTGTGAATTCCGTCTCTGGGCTCGCACGAATACCAAGAACAAAGCATAAGCCACATGTTGCATGCATACATACATTTAGAACTATACATGCATCTGTACATATGTGCATATGTTTAAAGTAAACACGCATAATTCATATGCATATGCATCACAACTGTTCCAAGTGCAGGTACCCGCTGCCATCACCAGGTCTCTCCGAACTAGGTTCGCTCTCAAAGTAGAGATGGCACAACGCCGGGGCATCTATTGGGCCTTAAGCATCAGCAGAAACTCAAATCTCAACATGTCAAATCTCTAAGGGGCAGAATAATCAAGTCGTATTTATCCTTGATCGAAGGGGCAAAAATTTTTGTTTCCAAAATTATCAATCAAGGGATAAATACTCATCCTCCAGCCAACATCAAAATTATCCTTCTTAAAGCTACCTCTTTATTTCATTCAAGCCAGATTTCGCACCCTTGAACTCTAGTACATTCAAGCATGGTTGCAAATCCTTGAACCACCTTCTTCATTCAAGCCAGATTTCGCACCCTTGAAGTCCAGTATGTTCAAGCATGGTTGCAAATCCTTGAACCACCTTCTTCATTCAAGCCAGATTTTGAACCCTTGAACTCTAGTACGTTCAAGCATGGTTGCAAATCCTTGAACCCCTTTCTTCATTCAAGCATGGTTACAAATCCTTCAACCCCTTTCTTCATTCAAGCCAGATTTCGTACCCTTAAACTCCAGTACGTTCAAGCATGGTTGCGAATCCTTAAACCCCTTTCTTCATTCAAGCCAGATTTCACACCCTTGAACTCCAGTACGTTCAAGCATGGTCGCAAATCCTTGAACCCCTTATTCTATCCAAGCTAGATTTCGAATCCTTGAACTTCTTCAAGCATGATTCCCAATCCTTGCAAACCTCTTCAAGCCTGATTCTTAATCCTTGAAAATCACCCAAGTAAGATTCCGGCATTGCCTCGGGTAACCTAGACTCGATATCGGCTTATTTCCTCCCCAGCTTTGCCTCGGGTAACCTAGACCCGATATCGGCTTATTTCCTTCTCAGCTTTGCCTCGGGTAACCTAGACCCGATATCGGCTTATTTCCTTCTCAGCTTTGCCTCGGGTAACCTAGACCCGGTATCGGTTTATTTTTTCCTCAGCTTTGCATCGAGGAACCTAAACCCGATATCGGCTTATTTATTCCTCAGCTTTGCCTCGGGTAACCTAGATCCGATATCGGCTTATTCCATCCAATCAACTCAACACGTCACCACAGCATTGTAGCTTCTGCAACTCAGTTGCATGTTTTATTTCCTGTGTCTGTGGCGCTTTGAGTCACGTCTCTCAAATTCACATCAGCTATCCTAAACTAAGATCGGGTGGTGAATTTGATCATGCGAGGGGCAGCTGTAAGCACCTGAATTTTACTCCTCTAAAAAAAATCAAACAAAAAAAAAGTATAGTCGTACGACTTTAGATCGCGGCAGGAGAGCCAACCCATACCTTAAAAGCAGAGAAAGAAAGAAAAAAGGAAGAGGACACAGACAGAAAAGGAAAGAAGGGAGAAGAAGAAAACAGAAAAGAAAAAGAGAGGGAAGAGAAAGAAGAAGAAAAACAAAGAAAAGAAAGGAAAAAAAACAATCAAGAATCCCTCAACATTTGGAGGTCTTTGGACCTAAAATCCCTAACCCTAATTCAAGGAGAAAAGTGCGGATTTTAGTGGATTGGAGCGACGCCAGGGGTCAATCCTACGGTGGACGCACGCCAAAGAGGTAAACATTCCTTTTCCCCTCTCTTTTACAAGCTTTCTGGGTGATTGGTGTGGTTTGTGCCATTTCTATCCATTTTCTGCGTTTTCCGTTTCTAGAAATCAAGAACAGTCGTGCGACTGTTCTTGAGTTCGATGAACAGTCGTACGACTGTAGTTACAGTCGTACTAGTGTTCTTGATTTCCAGGTGTTTTCTTTCCAATTTTGCTTCAAATAAATTTCTGGCGCGATTCTGACTTTGGACTCGTTACAGTCGCACGACTGTAATTTACAGTCATACAACTGTAGTTACAGTCACACGACTGTAACAAATTTTTCAGAATCAGAACTTCCCTTTTTATTTCCAAAAATCCATAAAAATTAGAAAAATCCGAAAATCATCAAATTGAATTTTGTTGTGTGCATTCACGACCTTAGATTCAATTTCCAGTAAAATTGCATTTAGAACAATGCCACGACGGAGACCCAGTTCTCCGAAAACCGACCCACCTCACATGTAAAAAATGCATGTAAACCGGCAAAAATGTTTTCAAAACAGTTTTCTCATAAAACCGAAATACAAGGACGTTTCAAAACGTTTTCCATGTCTAACCAGTTACCACCCTAAATGCATGCCCCCAATTCTTGATTTCCCAATTCTGTCTATTTGAGTCCAACTTGTGGCATGCCGTAAATTTTGTTAACCCTCTGTTTTGCAGGTTTTAATTTCTTTTATTTTTATTTGAATGTAATTTAATAGATTAAATCATGTATCCTAGGCGACTGTATTTTTCTAAATGAATCGTGTATTCTAGGCGCTTATAAAAGTGAGGCTGAGAGTTTTTATTTTTTATTCGATCGGGTTGTAATAATTTACTCATGTATTATTTTATTTAACCTGTATGCGCGCTGTATGTCTATTTATTTCAATAAAATTGACTTTAGAATTTGAAATACCGTCTTTGAACATTGACTGATATTTATTTTAATTAGACACGAAATAAGGGACTTGTCCAGACCTAAATCTCTGGATAGTGTAGCGGCCGTTTGTCTGGTTCAGCTACATTATAAATTTCCCGGTTGAGTTGAGCTGGGTGGCGACTCTACAATATTCATCGAGACTTAGGTCTCGGTTCTTTTAAGAATTAATTCCATTTATTTTCCAAAACCGATTTTCCATTATAAAAACCCCACGCGAGGGAGGGGCCCGCCCGAGATGGTGGCGCCCCTTCCGAAAGGGAGTCTCGCGTCCCGTCGAAAACGCGTCGTCCGCTCATAGCTCCCATATTTCCAAACCCAAAACACTTCCCATCTCGATCTTCATCCATACCTTCAACACCTTTTGTCTTCCGTTTTCATATAGGGCACGAACACTTGTTTGATGAATTGCCCGTTTATTCTTCTCTCTGGAATTGATTTTGTGAAAACTTATTCTCTACCATCAATAGCTTCTAACAAGAAACTGAACCCCAATGATCTCCTATATCCCATTTTATCGCATCATCTTATCACCAGAAAGATGATGGAGTAAATGGTTATGGCACTATTTCAATCAGTCTTTGCTTATCATCAACTTGTACCAGATTGAGAATACTCTTTTGTCCCACACCACTTCTCTTCAATCCTAGTAGTCCATTAGTGGACTTCACCAACAATATTGGAGCAATGCTGCAAATTCTGGACAAACATTATCTGGAGGAAAACAAGGGCAAGTCCAAAGAACAGTCTGCTTATGATTTCCTCTATTTGCCTTTGAACTCCAAGACTGGAGGAAAGTTTGGTTTTGAACCCATGAACTTCACTAATAGTGTTGGGGTAATCAGGTTTTACAAACCCTTCAACAATTGTGAACGGGAGGACTTGCAAAGCCTGCTGCGCCAATATCCAGAAGAAAGTTGCATTTACCAATCATGTCAAGAACTCAATCTACGGCTACAACAGAAGTGACTACTTACTGGTGGTTCTTTCATTTTTTGGGGCCGTACTTTGAAGGATTAAAAAGCTGTGTTCATCTTGGGGAACTATGCGCGAATTGGAATCTAGGGTGAATGGATGCATATGGGTTCAAACTCTTAGAGCATCCAGTGGGTAATCAATTGATTCAGTTCAATGTCCAGTTGTACACTCTAAAATATGTTAGCATAAAAAGAAAAAAAAATCTCCAATATGGAAAACCGAAAGGACATATTGGTAATTTGAAGGGGCATCAATCAAAATTAGAGCCATACTTTGGATTTTCCTAATGCATCCACATTCATTATGTCGTAGATGTTTTATATCAATTTTGATGTTCAATATGCATTCATCATGTCATTGCATGTCAATGTCCACATACAGGTGACAGCACGCAATGAACCATATCTGATTCAGTGTTATACACCCCAAATACAAACCTCTAATACTAGGGGCAAGTAAAGGCCAAATCATTGGATGTCATCAGCAGCAATGCTCTCGCAACCTCTGATGAACATGTCGAGATATGCTTTCCAATCCCAAGACGGATCAATAGGAAGAGATCAATTCGGCTGGAATGCTCACACAGAATTTTTGGACCATAAAAAAATAATAATAATAATAAAATAATAAAATAATCGTTAATTCACAAAGAGAAAATTTCCGACACGGAAAACCGAGAGGACGTGTTGGTAACAAGAAGAGGGTGATGTTCAAAGTCGGAGTCACTATTAACTCCCCTATTGTACTTATTATGATGTAGTCGTAATGACATTATGCATGTTTGATCTTCTGCTTCGACGTTCGTATCACATACATCGTGCCATTACACATAAACATCCATTAGTAGGCCATTGCATTCAAAATCCGCGATAGCTCTATGGAATTATTATCACTGTATATCGTCCCCAGTAAGATTAGCCTGGAAACACATCCATATTTGGGAGGAAGTGTCCGTCGGTCTCAATCGAGTAGACAAAATGAACAGAATTCAGGGTAAATGGAATCCCTAACACAGACAATTTCTCACAAAAATTAGATGGGCTAAGGTTCCTCAGAGTCTCCAGTAAAAATCTCCGACGGAGTCCCTAGATAAGACGATTCCAACCGAGTCAGAATCTCTAGCAGATCCCCAGTAAAGTTAAACAGGTCAGAATTCCCCAGTAGATTCCACAACTAAGACGATCCCCACTGAGTCAAAATGCCCAGGGAGGTCACCCGATTGAGATAGTCCCCACAGAAAGTCACCGAAAGTCACAAGTCCCTTCCCCAGCCTCATGCAGATACCAAACATGGCAGCATAATCATCATGTCACATACATGCATACACATGAATCATGCACGCATTCATGCATACACGCGTCAAACCAAATCAGTCATATTTATTCTTGATCGAAGGGGCCAAAATTTTTGTTTCCAAAATTATCGATCAAGGAATAAATACGTGCTCTTGCATACAAATTTATTGAGATGCTCATCATCACCATTGGGTTGTCTTGAGATGGGATCCCTCCCAAAGCGGAAATGATCTAATCCAGGGGCACCATCAGAGTCATAGCGTGCAAATCAGAACTCTAAGACTCCAAATCTCAGGTATGAAAACTTCCCCAATTACCAGAATTTTCACGCCAACTTAACCCCGAGAAGGGTATTTCTTTCCTTTTACAGGTCCTAGGGCAAAACAAATTAGCCGTATTTATTCTTAATAGAAGGGACAAAAATTTTTGTTTCCAAAATTGTCGATCAAGGAATAAATACGTGCTTGCGACTGAACTTCAACGGTCCACTCCACCACACGGAGGAAAGAGTTTCTTTTATGCGGTTACTCCTCCACACGGAAAAAACAGTCTTATTTGGTTGCTCCACCACACGAAGAAGAATTAGAAATTTTCACGGGCGCACCCCACTACAGCGAGTCGATATCACGGGTACACTCCACCATAGCAAGTCGATACCACGAGCACACTCCACCACAGCGAGTCGATACCAGAGGCACACTCCACGACAACGAGTCGACATCACGGGCACACTCCACCACAGCGAGTCGATACCACGGGCACACTCCACCACAGCGAGTCGATACCACGGGCACACTCCACCACAGCGAGTCGATACCACGGGCACACTCCACCACAGCGAGTCGATACCACGGGCACACTCCACCACAGTGAGTCGATACCACGGGCACACTCCACCACAGCGAGTCGATATCAGGGGCATACTCCACCACAGCGAGTCGATATCACGGGCACATTGAACCACAGTGAGTCGATACCACGGGCACACTCCACCACAGCGAGTCGATACCACGGGCACACTCCACCACAACGAGTCGATATCACGAGCGCACTCCACCACAGCGAGTCTATATCATCGGCACACTCCACCACAGCGAGTCGATATCACGGGCCCACTCCACCACAGTGAGTCGACATCACGGGCACACTCCGACACAGCGAGTTGATGACTCTGTACCCCCAACAAGTTGGCATCAGGTGTGCTTTCTCATCCTTTCTAACCACGCTCTCAGTCGCGAGACCAAACTCATTCTAGGCTTCATAGCCCACCATGAGCTGACTTTGGTCCCGCAAGGGGCAGCCTGTGAGCACAGGTTTTTCCTGACCTCTATGATTAGAATTCTTGTGTTACCTGTGGACTGAACGGACTTGAATTGGACTTGAAAATGATGGAATGTTGCCTAGAGTCCCTCAAACGTCCTGAAAACCAAGCTATCCGCGATCCGAAATCCCCGAAAAGGTCTCCTGTGTGATTTCCAGGGTTTTGGGTGCGCGTTGGACTTTCAAAAATTTTGCCCCAGCTCTAGTGGGTAAGACAAGTTGCCTTGTAAAACAAAGCAACTTGTCTCGCCAGAAGAAGTATGGGCATAATCAGAGAAAGTAAGGTAGCCATTTAATGTTGAAATGATATGTGAGAGGGGGGTATAAAAAGAGAAAATCAAATTAGAGGAGGGAGAGGCTTTTGAATCTTTAAAGAAAAAAGAAACAGAGAAGAAAAAAAGAAGCAGAGAAAGAGAGAAAAATGGTGAACCAAAAAACCCAAGGACCAAGACCCAAAATCAATTCCTAAACATTGGTGACAAGTTGCTTAAACTTTGCACATTGATTGGGGATCACTTCGGATTCGTTTCGGGTTGTTTCGGATTGTTACGGTTTTCAGCCGATTGAGTTCCCAGGAAGAATTCTGAGTTTTCAATCCATTTTTTGGACGTTTAAAGGATTCACACAACACCAAGATAAACTCTGAGAGGCCTTAAACCTGTTTGCATTGTCTTTTTTATGTGTTTTCTTCGTTTTTGCAAATTTCAGAACCGGATTGCCTGAATAGAGCCATACGGCTCTGTTCTTCAGGGACAGACTTCCAGTGTGTCCCGATCAGTCGAAAATAGTCCGTTTTCCATTTTATGCATTCTGTTGTGATCATTTTCGGCCCAAATCCATCCGTATACCATAAAACTTTGGTTTTTAGATTTCTACACATACGGATATTAGTGTTTTTGTATTTCCCGGGGTTTATTTCCTGAGTTTCGGGGTTGTTTATCTGAATTGGATCCATAGTTCAGCATTAGCGGATCCCCAAACCCTATAAAATCCCTGGAAAATATTGAAAACAAGTAAAATAATATTTTTACAAATGTTTTTGGTGTGTTTATTGTATTTTGGACCCTAAATGAAATGTGTATTTAAGAATCCACACGAACGGAACCCTGGGTTCTGGGATAACAGACCCACAAAAATGGAAAGTTTACATGTAATCGAGCCAAATACTTTCCAAAAATTGATTTTTCCAGTACAAAAATTACAGGGCGTTTCAAAACTGTTTCCAAGTCTAAGTGGTTCGACCGGTCGGGTCAACCTGGTTACCCCCTAAATGAATGCTTCCAATTCTAAAATCCCTATTCTATCCTAATTTGAGACCTATTTGTGTTTATAATAGAAACTGTGCTAACTAATCTATTTTGCAGCATTTATTTTTATTTCTGTTGTATTTAATAGATTAATTCCTGTATATAGGCTGTTGTATTTTTAAAACCTCGTGTACTTAGGCTTTTGTAAAGTGAGGATGAGAGTTTTAACTTTTTATTCAATTTGGTTGTAAAATCGGCCTCTATTATTCTTTTGTATATTTGCGTGAATGGTTTAATTTCCTGTAATTTATTTTATGCATTTTTGCTTTAGCACGGGCTAATAAAATAAACGAAATTGGGGTTAAAAAAGATAATAACTTGAATAAATATGGTTTTACAAATAATAAAACAAATACAAGCTTGAGGTTAAGTAGGTAAGTTGCCTGAACCCTGAATCTCTGGATTAGGTACAGTAGTCTATGCTCGGTAGGGAGTTATACCAGAATTTCCCGGATGAGCCGATCCGCGTGGCGACTCTGTCACTGATCTCGAAACTTAGGTTTTGAGGCCTTTAAGTAATAAAATGGGAAAAGGTTTTCTACAAAATGGAATTTCAAAACAAACATACGATTTTCCCTAAAGCAAGATAAACAAAATCCCGTTTTCCACAAATCTCGCTAAATCAAAATCTCTTTTCCCAGCCCGCTTCGCTGCGGTAACAAAATTGAAAAGGTCGTCTGCTCACAACCCCGAAGAAGTTCGAGTGAGTATTTAGGAGAACCGAGGAAAAGAATGAAAAATAAATGAAAATGGGCTAATCTGGTCACTACAGCCATGCGGCTGTAATCATCAGATTTCCTTTTTTGTTACAAATCAGCATTTAATCCGATTTTTTAACCAAAATAGGAGATATAAAACCATAATGACCGGGATTAGGGCAAAAAACAAAAAGAGAAACACATTTTCTTAGAGATTTTTAGGGTTCTTAAGAGAAGAATTGGGGAAAATAAAAAGTTTTAATCCAGAATAATAAAAAAATCTTGACATAACCTATAAAAACAATCATAATTTTGAGAGAACTTGTTTTCTAGAAGTGTTTCTAGACTGTAATCATTCATTCAATTTCATTCAGGGTTCCGCTCGGGCTTCAGAGATCGCACACGCTTTTGGGTTGTTCGTGATTGCAAGGCGTTTCCCGACATCCGAATCCATCCCTGGTGGTCCAAAACACTGGAACACAGACAAGGTATATTCTGAGAGGTCTTAAAAATCCTTTTTAATTCATTCTGGGTGCTCTTTGTTGGTGTTTTTAAGGTTTTTACGATTTTGGAAGCGATTCCGCAGCCGCCCCACCTGATGATTATAGCCGCGCGGCTGTAATCTACAGGGGCGCGGCTGTAATCTTTTGATTATAGGGGTGCGGCTGTAATCTTTTGATTACAGGGGCGCGGCTATAATCTCTTGATTACAGGGACGTGACTGTAATCTACAGGGGTACAGTTGTAACTTCCAGGGGCGCGGCTGTAATCTACAGGGATGCGGCTATAATCTTCAGGGGCAGAAGCTCCGGATGCCCTAAATCGATCGATAACGCTTCCATTTTCCAATTAAATGTGTTTTTTCATGAATATTATAGGTTCAATTACATCCATGTATGATTAGATTCCTAGTTTTCTAATTTTAATTGATGGATGTGATTTTAAGTTTGGCGATTTCGAGTTTTTAGGGATTTCCGGACTTGTTTCAATCCGTTTGGTTGAAGTTAATTTGTTTCCAGAAATTCCAGATTACCTTAAATCGTTAAATTTGTAAAACAATTTTCAAAAACGAGAAAAGAAAGCCAGAACACATTCTGGAGCCTTACAGCCGCACGGTTATAGGTGTTACAGCCGTGCGGCTGTAGTTCAGGAGGCAGAATTATAGTTTTGCCCTTTTGTGCCCCGAACTTGTAATTTTGCATCTTTTTCGTATTCAAAACTGAATTTTGGCGTGATTACATTCTTTTGGACCCTAGATGGATGTTTAATTTAGGCCCACTCACGAACGGGACCCCCGGGTCCCAGGATATCCGGCCCGCTAAAAGTTGGAAAATGCATGTAAATGAGCCAAATGGTTTTCAAAATTGGTTTTTCATCCATAAAACCTACAGGGTGTTTCAAAAAACCGTTTTCCAGGTCTAACCAGGCCGACCGGTCTGGTCGACCCGGTTACCCCCTAAATATGACCCCGTTTCCTAAAATATCCCTATTCTGTCCTATGTGAGTCCTTGGTGTGTTTTATTTACTTGTGCTAACTGTATTTGGATGCAACTTTTATTTTTCTTTATTTTTTTTATTTTTGGATATATTTTATAGATTAAATCATGTATCTAGGCGATTGTACTTTTTAGATCTTCGTGTATTATTGGCGGTTGTAATGGTGATGATGAGAGCTTTTTCTTTTTATGGGTTGTCTAATTTGGCATCTACTTTACTTTTCCTGCACTTTTACTTTTCTAGACTTTATTTTGGTTTTTATATTTATGTCATTTTTATGAGCATTGATTAATAATAAAAAGAAGATAAATGGGTAGAATTAAGTGAATGCGACATTACATTATGAAATAACAATTGAAAATAAGTGAGGATTAGTAGGTATGTTGCCCGAACCTCGAATCTCTGGATTAGGTATTGCATATTCACTTGGTAGGGAGCTGTACCGGAATTTCCCGGATGAGCTGATCCGGGTGGCGACTCTATATCTAATCTTGAAATTCATGTTTCGAGATCTTTAAGTTAAATTGGGATTTTCTAAGAAAAATTTATTTTCCAAAATTCACACTTTCAATTAAGTTTTCTACAAAGTGAGTTTCCCAACAAATTGAAAGGTTTTCTTGAAGAAGATCAAAAATCCGTTTTCAAACCACATCATCACACTTCAAAAAGAAAATCCCCGGTTCCTGCTTCACCGTGTGTTCCGTAAAAAGGTCGTCCGCTCACAGTGGCGACTCTGCTGGGGATCAACGGTTTCTTTGAAAAAAAGTTTTCATAAAAACTTAAGGAACTTAGGCAACAATCGAAGTACATCCTCACTTGTAGTCAATTATTAAATTATAATTTGATGTTTCATTCACATTTGCATAAGCATGACATTTTCTCTTCTTGAATCCCTCTAACACTTGTTTAAGCCCGGTTTATCTTCAAAGGTGACCTACCTCTTCCGCTAGGATTAGAGGCACCCGAGGGGGTAAACCACTCATAGCCTCGTACGAACCCCTTCGTTTGGACCTTGAGTGGGGAGAAGTGAGGAGTATATTTTTGCTATGGGAACCTGTATGACCCGTGGCTTGACTCATACCTTCATGTAATGGCCTAGCAACTTCCCCTTAGGGTTACCAAAACATATATTTGAAAATGGACATTAAGAGTGCGCCTTTGGTATCCCCGGTTGATACCAAAGAGACACAACACCTAGGAAGAATGCAAGACCAATCGAATGGAGGAATAAGGTTGGAAGGGTGAGCATATTGTTGTGTGTGTTAACTTTTGTTCTATGGTGGTTTCAATTTTGACCTTCACATGCAACATCAAACACACATCATCCATGTGCCATTTTCTAACCATATCTTTATGCAGCCATATGTAAGCATCATCATACGTGTGGTATTATACTAACCACGTTTTCTTACAGCCATAACATCTTACTCGTGTGTCATATGCATCTTGTGTGCTTGCATTTCATAAAGCATACATGACATCATCTCGTGTGTCATGCATCCTAACCACATTTTGTGCAGCCATTTGCATTCTGTATGACTTGAGCATTCATATCATCTCATCCCATCTAAAATGAAGGATATTTTAAGTATGCCCCTCACGACATTTCATCTCATGACATATCAGGAGTCCCCAAGGCTACCCGTATTTTGCTTGTACACTAGATTGCACTTGGCCATTTCATTACATCATTGCACCATTAGAGGACCACAACGGTCTTAGGCTTGTGTTCATGTGGCGGATCACACTACACCATCACATGATATCATGTCCATTTATCATGGTGTCATGGTGATACTAACGTCTTGCTTGTGTGTCACGATCCACATCAGATTGTTTCATAACATTGATGACCCATTTGAGGTACTCCACGAATGCTGAACTAGAATTAATATTAGGACATTTCATAACATGTTTAATCATGAAAGGTGTTCCACGAACGTCGAAATATTGTCCGTGTCTTGAGTTACACGCGACTTGTTTGTGACATCACTTCATCCAAGATGCCATAAAAGCATCGAACCTTTGTCAATGGAACGGCTTCCATATGACTATCACATGTCACTTCATTAACCTACAAAGTGTCAAACCACTGTCCGTGTGTCGATACACACGTGACCATTTCACGATATCCGCTAGGTGCCCCGAAGGCATCAAATTTTTGTCCGTGTGCCGGCCCACACGTGACATTTTCTTTTGCATGGCATGGGGTATGCTTGGAACATCCAAAACAAAAAGAAAGAAAATACAAAAGTCATTTTCATCATCATCTGCATCCATAAAGCATCATCCGATCATGAACATGAACACACCATATATGCCATTTAGGGTGACGAGTCTAGGTCCATGACATCCATCCGTGACTCTAACCTTGTGTTGAATGTGTAGTTTGGAGACGAACCTCAAAGTAGTTAGTTCATGTGGAGTCAGTGCCAAACCAATCAGTTCAATTAGTTCAATCAGAGCCGGTCACCGTGGAGGGGATCAGTTTAGGGTCAGACTCAGATCGGGAGATCGAAATTCAATTGCCTACTCTACTAGTTAACAGTCAAGTTTTATTAGAAGAAGCAGAAAGAGCGGAGATGGCTTACAGAAATAGTGGAAACTTACCTTTCGATATGGCTACCTTTATGAGGAGCTTCCTAACCTCAGACGAGTTTAAGGCTACTCTTAGGGAACAAGTGCAAGCCGTGATAAACACCATCCCTGTTCAGACTATTCCACTGGCTCAGACTTCAGTTGGAAGTGGGGACAACAGTTCATCCAAGTTACTAATGGTGATACAGGAAGCCTTCACGGAGGAAGTGGTGGATTGGTTAACCACAGAGAACCAGGCCATCAGTCCGAAGAGGATGAGGCCTTTGAGAAGGCAAGGGAAGCCTCAATTGAGACAATGCTGGAAAAGCATCTCAATCAAAAATTTTCTGATATTGAAGCCATGCTACCTAAGCTGAAGGAGATGGTCCACTATAACCCTGTTAAATATGTCAACCTGACTACTTTGATGGCTGATGGAGGAGAGCCGCTCCCAGCTAGTTTTCAGATACCTTACCTGCCTCCCTACACCGAGGAAGGCCCACCAGAAGCCCATTTGGATAGTTATGTAAGGTTGATGACTAGCATGGGGATTGGGAAAGGTCATCTCTCAAATCTGTTTCCGACTACACTAAGGGGTGCTGCGGCAAAGTGGTATATGAAGATGCCTCTATACACCCGTTCTACTTGGGAAGACCTATCTAAAGCTTTTATAAAGCAATACGCTTACAATACCCAAGTAGAGACTACTCTCGAAGACTTGGAGAGAATCCGCCAAAAGCCAAATGAGTCCTTCCCGGCTTACTACAAGCGGTAGATGGATGTGCAAGTTCTGGTGGATGGGGCAGCAAAGTTGGAGTCACTCATTGTGAAGTTGGTGGATGGTAGTCTGCCCCAATACAAGGATAAAATGAAACAGAAGAGATTCCACTCCTTCAATGAAGTGGTTGAATTTGCCAAGCGTATCGAGCGATACGAGGAAGAGTAGCAGAGAGGCAGACAGGGTTCAGGCTCCTACAGAGATAACCAAGGGTACTCTCAAGGGTACAAGGGCAGCATCTTTAAGGCTACTTCAGTAGGGTCCAATGCTAAGGCGACTCTGGATACAACTCTGTTTGAAGTGCAAGAGACGGGCGTGGCCGCCGTGATCCAAGGAAGGCAGACTCCTCAAAGGGTCACTAGTCCATGGGCTGAGTCAGTAAGCCTGATCTATGCTAAGTGTAGAAAAGCTAGGTTGTTATAGAGTTTGAGGCCATTTTCGCCTCTAGTTGAGGTGGATAAAGACAATTTCTGCTCTTACCATGTGATGACGGGTCACCGTACAAACGAATGCACCCAGTTGATTAAGGCTATTAAGCAGTTGGTCGCTGATGGAAGGATCGTCGAGCCGGCTCTGAAACCTAGCATTCAGAATAATCCCTTGCCCAATTTCGGGTGATTCAGATGCATACGCTATTGAGGACCATGAGGCTGTAATAAAAGAAGACCCTCTGCATGTGGAGGATGATAGTCATTTTGATGTTTTAGTTTGTTTTACTTTTGTTATCTTTATCATTTATTTTGTGAACAATTCAACCTCTCAGCATTTAATTCAATAGAATTTGGTTTCAATTACTTGTGTGATATTCTTTCGAATGGAACTCTGTATGCATACAAACATTCATTTAATGTCTTTAGCATACATGATGCATCAATGCATGAAATGAATCTAAGGATAGATGAAGACTCAAAAATGATGTCTGTCTCAAAAGACCTCATGCCTGATGAGAAAAAGAAAATTGCAAAATACCACAAAAGCATGTGGAAACTTTTGTCTGGCTAGACAACAGTATGTGGGTTTTGACGAAGGAATTATCAAACACTGGGTTTGAAGATGAAACCAGCCGAACAGGAGCTTCGTAGACTCAAATCAGAAAAAATAGGATTGTCATGACGCAGGGAATTGACAGTGTCAGCAAAGTAAAGCCACTGGCGTCGAACGGACATCACTCCATGGTCGCAACCTTCAACCAATTCTAAAAGTGGGTAGAAACGGAACTATATATGAATGTCACAAAAAAAAAAAGTGCTATTATGTCATGACCATAGTTGTGAAAACCGGACCGGTCGGTCGGACCGGGTTCGATCGAAACCGGAGGTCAGACCGGTCGGTTTCAATCCGGTTTTCACTTTGGTCAACAACCGGTCAACGCTCGGTCGGACCGACCGGTCGAACAGAAAAACCGTGAATCGGACCGGTTTTTCGGTTCGACAAGACTATTTTTTTAAAAAAAAATTTATTTAAATATAAAAATAAGTTATTATTTTTAGGTGTTTTTAATTAAAATACAATATAGTTTGTATTTTTAAATTATTTTAAATTAAATTGATATTTAATTGTAACTATAAAAATTATATTTCATAAATTGAGTTTTTTTAATTACTATATTGTGTTTGAAATGCTTAAACTTAAAGAATTATAATAAAAATATTCAAATTTTCATAAATTATAAATATAAAAATAAAAATATTTTAATATTTTAATATATTTATTAAATCCGGTTCGATTCCGGTTTATTCCGGTTTAATCCAAAATCCATGAATCCATCCCTTCACCGGTTTGATGACCGGTCCGGGTCTAAAAACCATGGTCATGACTGAGGATGGAGTACAATTCCTAGGGGCAATAACATAGTGCTCCAAAATAAAGGGTTAGACATCATAGACAATCTCCGTATCTCTCACAAGCCAATGGGGCAATGAAAGCGGCTCACAAGATTCCGTCCAAATGACAACCATCTACAAAGGATAGGCCGATATGCTATCATTTATCTTACAAGGATACAAAACTAGCACCAGAATGCTCACTAGACAAATACTGTACTCATTAGCCTACAGGATGGAAGCGGTTCCACCAGGGGAGACAGAGACCAAGTCATCGGCCCCATCAACCCAGACAAGCCCAGGCGCTGTTACGTGTATAAAAAAAAAGAAGGAGTCTGATGGGTCAAAAACCGAAAAGGTGATCCATGCAAAAGTTAGGACAGAGAGGTGAGGACTATCAGCTAGAAAATCTGCAAAGACCAGTTGGTGGCAGGTATGGGTCCATTCAAGACGGATACCATTATTGATTTTGTCCTTAGCCTCATTTCATCTTTAATGTGCATTGTGCTAAAACATTATAAATGAGTGAATGAATGAATGCCATTTTCCGTTTGGTCAAATGTCCCAAGTCTACTTGAGATTGAATCCGTATGAATGTGCACATTTTCTATTTACATGCATTTCACTTAAAAAAAAAAAAGTCCGATGGATCAAAAACTGAAGAGGCGGTCCATGCAAAAATTAAGATAGTCTGATAAATCGAAAACCCGAGAAGGGCGGTCTATGCAAAAGCTAGGGCATAAAATAAAGTCTGCTAAATTGAAAACCTGAAAGGGTGGTTCAGGAAAAAAAAAGATAATCCGATAGGCCGAAAACCTAAAAAGGGCAACCTATGCAAAAATTAGGACAAGCAATGAAAATAAAACAAAAGTCATACAGTAGTATCAAGCTCAGACAACTCTAATCCTGTAAAAACCGAGGTACATCAAAGCCAGTGCCTCACACCCACGCCTTGTGGAGCAAGCAATCAGGTCATCAACCAAATTTCAATGCGATATACCACCAAGGACAGACCCACTTGGGCATCCTAATCGTCTGTCCTGAAAGTCTGATTCATGACCTCCAGCTCGATGACCCGTCGACGCAACTGATCAACCTTTGTTCTCAAACGAGCAGACTCACGGCGCTCGATCCAGATCTTCATCTGCAACAAACAAAACATGAAGAAGCACCATAATCATATGCATATGCATCCAAGTCATGCACACACATATACATTCAAAACATAAACGCACACATGCATACACGCATCAATGTTAACTTAAGTATAAGTACATACTATCACCATCAGGCTGTCTCAAGCCATGAGTATTCCGAAAGCAGAAATAACCTAACACCAGGGCATTTTCAAATCCCAAGTATCCAGGGGCAAAGCAATCAAGCCATATTTATCCTTGATCGAAGGGGTAAAAATTTTTGTTTGCAAAATTATCAATCAAGGAATAAATACGCATTCCTGATTAGATTTCAGCAGTATTGCTCCACCACAGAGAGCTGGTTTCAGCAGTATTGCTCCACCACAGAGAGCCGATTTCAACGGTATTACTCCATCACAGAGTGTCGGTTTCAACGGTATTACTCCACCACAGAGAGCCGGTTTCAACGGCATTGCTCCACCACAGAGAGCTGGTTTTAACGATATTGCTCCACCACAGAGAGCTGATTTCAATGGTATTACAGAGAGCCGATTTCAACGATATTACTACACCACAGAGAGCCGGTTTCAACGGCATCACTCCACCACAGAGAGCTGGTTTTAACGGTATTGCTCCACCACAAAGAGCCGGTTTCAACGGTATTGCTCCACTACAGAGACCCGATGTCAACAGTATTGCTCCACCACAGAGAGCCAGTTTCACCAGCATTGCTCCACCACAGAGAGCCGGTTTCAATGGTATTGCTCCACTACAGAGAGCTTATTTCAATGGTATCAAGGGGCATAGTATTCAGTCCGTATTCACTCTTGATCGAAGGGGCAATAATTTTTGTTTCCAAAATTATCGATCAAGGAACAAATACGCACCCAAAACTACTTCAAAACATCAAAAAGAGATAATCAAACTCCTCAAATCACCAAAGCATCTTTTCCCCAGCCACAAAGGCTATGCGGAAGACCAAATCACTAAAATATTTCTTCCTTTAGTGACACATGCTCCACTAGAAGTCAAATGACCAAAATATCCTCCCTTCAAGGGATTCCAAATTCCCAAGTTGTAATACTACCAAAATACCCTTTTCCTTTCATGAACATCAAATGACAAGGAAAATCCGATCAGGGCAAAGTCCTCTGCTTCACGATGGAGTCGAAGCACGTCCCTGGAGCATCAACACAATCCGGGCAAAGTCATCTGCTTCACGATAGAGTCGAAGCATGTCCCTGAAGAACTAATCTAATCTGGGCAAAGTCCTCTACTTTGTAATAGAGTCGAAGCACGTCCCTAGAAAACGTCGAATCAATTCGGGCAAAATCCTATGCTTCGTAAGAGAGTCGAAGTAAGTCCCTGAAGAATCAAATCAGCTTGGGCAAGACCACTGTTTCGCAAAACAACCAAGACAAGTCCCTATAAACATCAAAGCTGGTAGACGCGGGAGGAGCCACTAGGTACGTCCTCTTCTCCTTCTCACCGTGCTCCCTATCATGGGACCAAACTCGAATCGGGCATAAGCACCCGTTCAAGTCGACTTTGGTCACGCGAGGGGCAGCCTGTGAGCATGGGTTTTTTCCCGACCTCGGTGATGAAAGCCGTTATTACCTTTTTCACGGATGAACATGAAGCAGATTCAGAATGACCGGGATAAGGTCTGAAATGTCTCGGCTGATTCGAATGTGTATGACAAGTCTTGGTAATGAACCCCGAAGAAGTTCGAGTGAGTATTTAGGAGAACCGAGGAAAAGAATGAAAAATAAATGAAAATGGGCTGATCTGGTCACTACAGCCGTGCCCCTGTAGTGCCCTACAGCCGTATGGCTGTACTACAGTGGCACGGTTGTAATCATTAGATTTCCTTTTTTGTTACGAATCAGTATTTAATCCGGTTTTTTAACCAAAATAGGAGATATAAAACCATAATGACCGGGATTAGGGCAAAAAACAAAAAGAGAAACACATTTTCTTGGAGATTTTTAGGGTTCTTAAGAGAAGAATGAGGGAAAATAAAAAGTTTTAATCCGGAATAATAAAAAAATCTTGACATAACCTATAGAAACAATCATAATTTTAAGAGAACTAGTTTTCTAGGGGTGTTTCTAGACTGTAATCATTCATTCGATTTCATTCGGGGTTCCACTCGGGCTTCGAAGATCGTACATGCTTTTGGGCTGTTCGTGATTGCAAGGCGTTTCCCAGCATCCGAATCCATCCATGGTGGTCCAAAACACTGGAACAAAGACAAGGTATATTCTGAGAGGTCTTAAAAATCCTTTTTAATTCATTCTGGGTGCTATTTGTTGGTGTTTTTGGGTTTTTTGCAATTTTGGAAGCGATTCTGGGTACAGCTGCACCACCTAATGATTACAGTCGCATGGCTGTAAACTACAAGGGCACTGCTGTAATCTACAAGGGCGCGGCTGTAATCTTTTGATTACAAAGGTGCGGCTGTAATATTTTGATTACAGGGGCGCGACTGTAATCTTTTTAGTACAGGGGCGCGGCTATAATCTATAGGGGTGCAGCTGTAACTTACAGGGGCGCGGCTATAATCTTCTGATTATAGGGGTGCGGTTGTAATCTACAGGGGTGTGACTATAACTTATAGGGGCGCGGCTGTAATCTTCTGGGGCAGAAGCTCCGAATGCCCTATATCGATCGATAACACTTCCGTTTTCCAATTAAATGTATTTTTTCATGAATATTATCGGTCCAATTACATCCATGTATGCTTAGATTCCTGGTTTTCTTATTTTAATTGATGGATGTGATTTCAAGTTTAGCAATTTTTAGTTTTTAGGGATTTCTGGACTTGTTTCGATCCGTTTCGGATCTGTTTGGTGGAAGTTAATGTGTTTCCAGAAATCTCATATTACCTGAAACCGCTAAATTTGTAAAACGATTTTCAAAAACGAGAAAAGAAAGCCGAAACACATTCTGGAGCCCTACAGCCACACGGCTGTAGGTGTTACAGCCGTGCGGTTGTAGTTCAGGAGGTAGAATTGCAGTTTTACCCTTTTGGGCCCCAAACTTGTAATTTTACATCTTTTTCATATTCAAAACTGAATTTTGGCGTGATTACATTCTTTCGGACCCAAGATGGATGTTTAATTTAGGCCCACTCACGAACGTAATCCCCGGGTCCCGGGATATCCGGCCCACTAAAAGTTGAAAAATGCATGTAAATGAGCCAAATGGTTTTCAAAATTGGTTTTTCATCCATAAAACCTACAGGGCGTTTCAAAAAACCATTTTCCAGGTCTAACCGGGTCGACCCGGTTACCCCCCGTAAATGTACGACCCCGTTTCCTAAAATACCCCTATTCTGTCCTATGTGAGTCCTTGGTGTGTTTTATTTACTTTTGCTAACTGTATTTGGATGCAGCTTTTATTTTTCTTTATTTTTTTTTATTTTTGGATGTATTTTATAGATTAAATCGTGTATCTAGGCGATTGTACTTTTCAGATCTTCGTGTATTATAGGTAGTTGTAATGGTGAGGATGAGAGCTTTTTCTTTTTATGGGTTTTATAATTTGGCCTCTACTTTAGTTTTCCCGCACTTTTACTTTTCTGCACTTTGTTTGGTTTTTATATTTATGTCATTTGTATGAGCATTGATTAATAATAAAAAGAAGATAAAATGAGCAGAACTAAGTGAATGGGACATTACATTGTCAAATAACAATTGAAAATAAGTGAGGATTAGTAGGTATGTTGCCCGAACCTCGAATCTCTGGATTAGGTACTGCGTCTACACTTGGTAGGGAGCTGTACCGGAATTTCCCGGATGAGCTGATCCGGGTGGCGACTCTGTATCTAATATTGAAATTCATGTTTCTAGATCTTTAAGTTAAATTGGGATTTTCTAAGAAAAATTTATTTTCCAAAATTCACACTTTCAATTAAGTTTTCTACAAAGTGAGTTTCCCAATAAAATGAAATGTTTTCTTAAAGAAGATCAAAAATCCGTTTTCAAACCACATCATCACACTTCAAAAAGAAAATCCCCGGTTCCCGCTTCATCGCGCGTTCCATAAAAAGGTCATCTGCTCACACTTGGAAACCAACGAATGGTATGGTCTCCTCACTAACAGCAGCAATCACGGACTGAGAATCCACCTCGACTGTCACAACCTCATTGCCTACTGAAAACTTGATCTTCTGGTGGAAGGTTGAAGGGAAACCCCCCAATGGGTGGAACCATGGCCTCCCTAACAGCAAGGAGAAGGTGACTGGAATGTCAATCACAGTAAAGGTGACCGTCGACTTGACCGGTCCCATTTCCACTTCAGCTTCAAAAGTCCTTATCACGGTCCTCTTCGAGTCATCATAAGCCCTAATCACAGTGGAGGACTTTTTCAGGCTATCTTTGCTCAGACCCAGAAATGGCAACATCTTCAGTGGACATATACTTAGGGCAGATCCATCGTCCACCATCACACATGGCATAACTCGGTCCAGGAGGTTAACCTTGACATAAAGGGCTTTGTTATGAGCTCTCCCTTCATGTGGCAAATCTTTTTCAAAAAATACAATCTCAGGGGACCCTATATGAATCATGTCCAATAAGCAACACATGGCCTCTGGAGATGCCAGTGGAGAAACTTCGATTTCAGACAGATTTTTAACCAGTGCTGCTCTATGTTCTTTGGAAGTCAGCAACAAGTGCCACAGACTGGCTTGTGCTGGAGTCTTTTTCAATTATGAAATAACCAGGTCCTCTTTTTCCATCTCCTTAGGTGCTGACATACTACCTGACCTGGTCACTGGAACCTTGTCACTTTGTTGAACCACTGGCTGGTAGACCCGACCACTCTTGGTTACATTCTGGACTTCAGAAACTTTTATCTCCAAAACTCACGGCTTGACTGTCTCATTACAACTATATTGTTCGTATTCATCTTTCGAATCTAGATCATCCAGACTTACAGGTTTCAGTTCCTTATGCTCTGTCGACTTCTCACAGTCAGACTTTGGCCCCGCTCCACTAGCCACTACAGACTATACGATGGGATTCGCCCGTAAGACTTGAGCAAAAATGAAGTTGTCTGGCAGGCCCGACTGCATCATATTAACCTATCTTTCAAATGCTGGCAAAGGGTTAGTCTGAGTACTGGGCTTGGTAGGCTCCTGTAACTTCCCTTTGTTGATCAACTTCGGTATGGCGTCTTTCAGCCTGTGACAGTTATTGGTTCTATGTCCCACCATGACATGGTAGGTATAGAAGTTGTCTTTGTCTTTCTCCGCTGGTTTCTCAAAAGCCCTAAGAGAACTTAACAGACCGATATTCCTGCACTTGGTAAAGATCTTAGCTAAGGAGAAAGCCCATGGAGATATACCCTGACCATCTGGATTTCTGCCTTGGTTTTCCCCGCTACTGGGATACAACGGCAACCCCTGCTTGCTTGGTCTCTGAAAACTGACAGCCCTTGCTTGCAGCACCAGAGCTGGACCCACCGCTCGACCCAGCTGTAGTAGTCAACCGGTAGCCAGAACTGTACCCGGAGCCTCTGCTGCCCCTTTGGTTTACTGCCCTTTCTTCTTCATCTCTCTTAATTTTCATAGCCATGCTATATACTTCACTGAGCTCACTAAAAGAGTGGAATTTCATGTTGTTCCTGAAAATATCCCGACTACCATCAATCAACTTTTGAATCAGTTCATCCTTGTCGGGGCAGTTCTTCAGCAAAATCATCTTGTTCATCCATCTCTAATAGTATGCATCAAAGGATTCATTGGGCTTCTGCTTAACCCTTTCCAGATCATACAGCTTCACCTAGAACTTAGTATTGATGCTATAGTATTTGATGAAAGCCACTGATAAGGCTTCCCAGTCAGATTGCACATCTTCTGTCAAAGAGTTGTACCAATTCAAGGCTCCCCCTTCTAGTGTGGTGGGGAAGAAGTTAACCAGCTGCTGTTTAGTGGCGCCCGCTGTCAGCATTATCCGGGCGTACAGATTCACATGAGCTTCTGGGGAGCCAATCCCCTTGTATGAAGGAACCTTCGGCACTTAGAACCTAATAGGAAAGGTTTCAATGCCCTTATTGATCATAGCATCAACATTTACACCTCTCTTGGAGCCCAGACTGATGTTGTCCCCTTTCTTCAGCTCTGCGACTACTTCATCCAACTCAGAGTTTTTTGCCTTCATTTTCCTTTCCATGGCTGCCTCCATCTCTTGCAGTTTCTCCACACTGGCTGAGACATCAGCCCCAAATTAAGAGGACTCGTCCACCTTTTCCTTTCTGAGTCTACTGGTCCCAATTTCCCCAGTTTCCCTTACAACAGCCCGCATCTCTTCTTTTAGCATGTCACAAAAATCTTGGGATCTTAGGAAATCCTTCAAGGCATCAGTAAGACTTGGTGTTTGATTAGCCATTTCCACTTCCTCCTTAGAATCAGAATCACTGTCAGTTTCTACTGCTCTCTGTTCCCCAGCAGCCCTCAAAGCCTGAGACCTTGTCCTTGGTCGATCCAGCTTACTCTGTGAACTGTCTTTATGGAGCTTTAGCCTTTTCTAGTCTCACATGTGTATGGTCCTACATTATGAGTGGAGAGTTAGGGATGGCAAATGAATGACGTGGTGTCGTGGAGAATGATGCTTGAATGATGCTTCATGAATGGAAATGAAAATGGAGATGATATTTGCACATTTGAATTTACTTTGTTTGGGATGTCCCAAGAGTGCCCAATGCTATGCAAAATAATGTAAAAATGTCTTGTGGGAGCCACCGCACGGACAGAGGTTCGGCACCTTTGGGACACCTAATGACTTGTAGTGAGATTGCCGCGTGTGTGCCGACACACGGGCAGAGTTTCGACGCTTTGTAAGTCGATGTCATGAAATGAAATGGTCATATGGGGACTGCCCTATGGACAAAGTTTTGATGCTTTTGAAGCAATGTGATATGAAATGATGTTACAGAAAAGCCGCGTGTAACCGAGGACAAGGACAGAGATTCGGCGTTCGTGGAACGCCTTGCATGATTTTTAATAATGTTATGGAATGCCTCTGTAAGTGTACTAGTCTGGTACTCGGGGAGCACCTCGAATGATTTTACAATGTTATGAAATGGTCCGATATGAACCATAATGCACGAACAAGATTTCGGCATCACCGGGACACCTATGATGAATGCGTATGATGCCATGTGATGACATCGTGTGAACTTTCACACGGGAATAGACCAGGACCATTGTGGTCTTCTATTGTATGACATGATATTTGAAATGGCCGAGTGCAATCCGGTGCATGGGCGAAACACGGGTAGTTTTGGGGTGCCCGATATGTTTTGGAATGAAATGATCGTGAAGGGCACACTTGGAATCATCCTTTATTAAGTGAGATGAAATGGCATGAATGTGTATGTCATACGAAAATGCAAGTGGCTGCATAAAAATGTGGTTAAAATGCATGACACATGGGATGATGTCATGTATGCTTCGTGGAAATGTCGCACGCGAGATGTGAATGGCACACAAACAAAATGTCGTGGCTGCACGAAAATGTGATTAGTGTCACACATATGTCGACGTTTGAAAATGGCTACGTAAAGATATGATTAGAATGGCACGTGAAAGCTATGCATGTTTGATGGTTCGTGAAAAGTCAAATAGAAAACACCACGGAACAAACATTAGCATACGTAAAAATATGCACTCCCTTCCGACCTTATTTCTCCTTTCAATTGGTCTCGCATTCTTCCTAGGCGTTGGGTCTCTTTGGCATCAACGGGGGATACCAAAGGCGCACACTCAATGTCCATTTTGAATTTTAAGTTTTGGTAATCCTATGGGAAGTTGCTAAGCCATTACATGTGGGCCAAAGTCAAAACCAAGGGTCTTATAGGTTCCCATAGCGAATATACACTTCCCCACCATAGAACACGATGTAAGGTCATGCGGTGCTATGAGTGGTTTACCCCGTCGGGTGTCTCCAATCCTGGTGAAAGAGGTAGTCCACCTTCTTGGGTAAACCGGGGCTAATCAGTGTGTTGGAGGGATTGAGAAGAAGAAAATATCATGATATGCAAGGTGCAAATAAATATAGTAATATGAACTAATGAAGTGACTGCAAGCGAGGTCATATTTCGGTAATTGCCTAAATTCCTTAAGTTTTTGTGAAAACTTTTTAAGAAACAACTTTCATTCCCCAGCAGAGTCGCCACTGTGAGTGGACGACCTTTTTCGGATATGGGAAATTAGGACACGGCGAAGCGAACCGGGGAAAAACATTTTCGTTCGTTTTTTATTGTGGAAAAACGGGTTTTGTTTATCTTGAATTAGGAAAAATCATGGATTTGATTTAGAAATTCCTTTGTAGAAAACATTTTCCTGTTTTAACTTAAAGACCTCGAAACTTAAATCCCGAGATCAGTGACAGAGTCGTCACCCGGATCAGCTCATCTAGGAATTCCGGTACAGCTCCCTACCGAAGACAGACTGCTGTACCTAATCCAGAGATTTAGGGTTCGGGAAAGTGACTTACTTTAACCTCTAGCTTGCTTATACTTTACAATTTATATTACTATATTTAATTTGCTTTATTATCTTTTTCTAACCCTAATATGTTTATTTTAATCAACCGATGCTAAAGCAAAATGCAGAAAATAAATTGCAGAAAAATAAAGCATACATCCAAAATATACGAGAAAATAATAGAGGCCGATTATACAACCAAATCGAATAAAAATGAAAAACTATCTTCCTCACTTTACAATCACCTACGTACACGAGGATCTAAAAAATTACAGTCGCCTAATTTACACGAAAATCTATTAATTACAGTAAAAATCATAAAAATAAATGCTGCAAAATGGATGGTTAGCACAATTTATATTATACACACAAATAGGACTCAAATAGGATAGAATTGGGAATTTAGGAAATGGGGGCATGCATTTAGGGGGTAACCGAGTCGACCCGATCGGTTGGACCGGTTAGACCTGGAACACGGTTTTAAAACGCCCTGTAATTTTTGTGCTAGAAAATAAATTTTTGGAAAATATTTGGCTCAGTTACATGAAAATTTCCATTTTTGTGGGTCTGTTATCCCGGAATCCAGGGCTCCATTCGTGCAGGTTCCTAAACACACAAACCATCTAGGGTTCAAAGTGCAATAAACATACCAACAACATTTGTGAAAATATCGTTTTGCTCATTTTCAATATTTTCCGAGAGTTTTATAGGATTTAGGGGTCCTCTAATGCTGAACTATAGATCCGATTCGGATAAAGTAACCCCAAAACTCAGAAAATAAAACCCCAGGAAAACTGAAAACCTGAATATCCATACGTGCAGAAATCTATAAATCAAAATTTTAAAACATACGGATGAATTTGGGCCGAAAATGATCATAACAGAATGCACAAAATGGAAAACGGACTATTTTCGGCCGATCAGGACAAACCGGGAGTCTGTCCCCGTAGAACAGAGCTGCCTGGCTTTGTTCATCATGAACACAGCTGTACGGCTGTGTTCATGAGGAACACAGCCTCCCGGCTCTATTCGGGCAATCCGATTTCTGAAAGTTGCAAAAATGAGGAAAACGCACAGAAAAGACAATGCAAACAGGTTTAAGGCCTCTCAGAGTTTACCTTAATGTTGTTTTTATGCTTTGAACGTCAAGAAATGGATTGAAAGCTTGGAATTTGTCCTGGAAACTCAATCGGCCGAAAACCAAAACTCGATCCGAAACAACACGAAACTAATCTGAAATGATCCCTAATCAAAAAGCAAAGGTTGTAGAACTTGTCACCAATGTTTGGAGATTGATTTTAGGTTTTAGCTTGAGTTTTTTTGGGTTCTCTCTTTGCCTTATGTCTCGGTCTCGTTCTCCTCTCTTTTCTCTCTGTGTTTCTTTTTTTTCGGTTCCTTAAGAAGATGAGTTTCTGCCTAAGATTTCTAACCCTCTTTTGATTTGATTTTCTCTTTTCTTTTATACTCTCCCCTCCTCATCATTTCAAACATTAAATGGCCACCTGCAACTTTCTGATTTTACGCCCAATTTCTCATCTGCTAAGCCAAGTTGCTCTGTTTTACAAAGCAACATGGTTTGGCCACTAGAGCCGGGGAAAAATTTCAAAAATCGGACGCGCACCCTAAACCCTAGAGACCACTCGGGAGACCTTTTTGGGGAATTTGGATTGCTGATAGCTTGGTTTTCAGGATGTTTGAGGAACTCCAGGCAACATTCTGTCGTTTCCAAGTCCGATTCGAGTCCGTTCGCTCTATAGGTAACACTGGAATTCTCATCATAAAGGTCGGGAAAACCTATCTTGTTTCTTCCACATTTTTGGTATAAGCAGGTATATAAGTCTGTAACTTGCTAAATATCCTCAACTGAATGAATTCTGATTTTCCAAAATAACCGTCAATCTAAAGGCAATTACATTCAATTGATTTCATCATTTGAGGTGTTCCATAATATGTCAAAACTCCTTTACTATTGTTCTAGGCATTCCATAATATGTCAGAACTCTTCATTTTTCTAGGTGTTCCATAATACATTGGAACCTCCCTTTTTATCATTCTAGGTGTTCCATAATACACCAGAACCTTTATTTATCATTCTAGGAGTTCCATAATACGTCAGAACCCTAAACTTTGTTCTAGGTGTTTTATAATACACCAGAACCTTTCTCGTATTTTTCGAGATGTTCCATAATATGTCAGAACTCATATTTATCATTTTAAATGTTTCATAATACGTCAAAACTTTTTTTCATCATTCTAGGTGTTTCATAATACACTAGGACCTTTCCTTTATTTTTTGAGGCATTCCATATTATGTCAAAACTCATATTTATTGTTTGAGGCATTCAATAATACATCAAAACTCATTTTTATCGTTCTAGGTATTCCATAATACATCAATACTCCATTTCATCATTCTAGGTGTTCCATCATATGTCAGAACTCCCATTCATTGTTTTAGGTGTTCTGTAAAAGACCAAGAACTCCAACCATCGCTCTAGGTATCTCAGTATACCAAAGTGCTTTCACCAAAACTCGGCATCTCACATCCGCTCAACACTCAATAGCCAACTTCACCCTGATATTCATTCTTGATTGAAGGGGGAAAAATTTTTTGTTTCCAAAATTATTGATAAAGGAATGAATGCGCTAATAACATGACGTCACGGAACCAACTCTGACTCTTAACGACCAGCTTACTCAGCTAATGCCAGGGGTAGGTATGTCTCTTTTCTTACTCAATATTGTGTATCCAAATTCACCACTAGATAAGGTAAACTCATAAGCCGTTAATTTAGATACATGAGGGGCACCTTGTGAGTGTAGAATTTTTATCTCACGGTTTCAGTGATGAATAAATCTTTTCTTTGCTATAGCTTTCTACAATAGCAGGAGGCAAATTCAATTCAAGATCGAAGTTTCGGTCAACCGAACTTTAAGCCTCGAATCATTTCCTAGACGAAGGAGGAGGCTATCCCGGATCAATAGTTGTACAGCTATAACAATAGCCATAGGACTGTTAAGGTATTAGCTTAAAACCATTTTTGAAAGTTTGGGTGTTCAATCGGAGCCTTTTTTTTTTTGAAAGATTTTCACTTTCTAAAGTGGTGGATTCACACTACAAGGGTAAATATCTAAGAAACTGAAGCATTTAGCTTGTTTGTGCTGTATTATGGTTATCATTTGCATATTTTAAAAACTGCTCTATTTTTGGGTTTTTGTTTGAGAACCAGAGTCGTGCATCCATTGCAATAGTCACATGCCTATAGTTACAGCCACAAGGCTATAACGTCAACAGCTGCACGGCATTGAGTCTCAAGATAGAAGCACCAAAGATGGAAAAAATTTAAATTCTGGCTATCGTTTTGAAGTGACACCTACACGGGTGTACATTTACAGCTGCACGATCGTTAACTCCATACCTGCATGGTTATCAGCTCGAGAGAGAATCACAGAAAACCAATTTTTGAACATTGCATGATATTTGAACCTTAGATTTATATTCCAAAAGCATGTATTAGACAAAAACAACGATAGAAACCTAGTTTTTTGAAAATCGACTCACTTACCATGCTAAATAATTAATCAGAAAATCGTTTTCTCAAAAAATTAATGCAAGGATGTTTCAAAATGTTTTCCAAGTCTAGTCGGTGAGATTTGTCAAGTTTCTTCGGCTATCCCCAAAAATACATGGATCTATCATCCACAATGACATAGGGGATCACCCTGTCCAGTATGTTTACTTTCACATAGATGGCCTTGTTATGGCCTCTACCCTCAACTAGAAATTCTTTCTCTAAGAACATAATTTTTTAGCTTTTCACATTTACCTTGTCTAGGAGGTAGCACATTTCTTCAAGTGACGTCAAGGGCAGCACTTCGACCTGTGCTAACTTCTTTACAAGGGCCTGACGATGTTGCATAGACATCATGATCATATGCAATAAACTTGCATGAATTAGTGTTTTCTTCATTTGTTCGATGACCAAGTCTTCCTTTTCTCTTGACTTAGGATGTAACAAACTATCTTCTTCTAATGTGATTAATGAAGCTTTAGACCCTTATTGGGTCGCTAGTTGATATACTCTACCATTCCCTGTGACTTCTGAACCTCTTGCACACTGTATGATACTGGAGCCTTATTGTACCTAAAATCTTTGTACTCATCCTCTGAGTCAAGGTTTGACAAGATCTGGTGGGTCCACTTCCTCCGTTTGATCATTATGTACTGCTGTGATCGACTGAACTGAATGGTTCGCTTGCAAAATTGAAGCAAAAATAAAATTGGTTGATAACCTTGATTGGATCATGTTGATCTGCCTCTTAAACTGCCGCAGTGGGTTTGTCTAAGTGCTTGATTTCATAGGCTCTTTCAATTTCCCCTTATAAATTAACTTTTGTATATCATCCTTCAATCTGAGATAATTATTGGTCTTGCGACTAACTACCACATGATACGAGCAAAATTTATCTTTATCTACCTCAACAAGCGGTGCAAATGGTAGTAGGGTCTGCATCAGCCCTTATTTCCTGCATTTTGCTGGTCCAGCAGGAAATTCCTACCCTTCCCCTATTCTGATTCTACACTAGCGGCCCTTACACTTCTGCTGCAACTTTAATCTTGCCATTAGTCACTGGAGTTGTATTTCCTTCATTGGTGGTCCACCCCTAGTTATAGCTAAAAGAGGTGCTCTATATCCCCGATCCTAGTCTAGAGCTCGAACCCCCTCTGGCTCGGTAACTGCCTGAATTGCTGCTCTAAAACCTTTCTTCCTCATACTTCTCGATCCTCTTTGACATCTTGTGGACGTCTACCAAAGTGTCAAACTCATGGTACTTCATGACATCCTTATAAATCTCTAGACTTCTGTCCACCAGCTTAATTATCAGCTCCTCTTCTAGGGGCCTTTAGTGCATAAGGATCATTTTATCCATCCACCACTAATAGTAATCTGTGAAATTAGGCTTCTGTTTGATAGCCTCCAAATACTACAACCTCACTTCCAATTGAGTGTTGAAGCTACAGTACTTTACATAGGCAACAGACAAAGCATTATAATCTTTCCAAATGTCTCCTGGTTGATTGTTATTCCAAGTGAGAGCTCCCCAAACTATAGTGGTGGGAAATAGACCCAACAATTGATTCATAGTAAGACCAGCCATTGTCATAATTGCCACATATTGGTTGAAAGCTGATAGGAAGCAAATCAACCCCATCAGCCATTAAAGTGCTCGAATCAACACATTTAGCGTTATTGATCCTTATGCTCTTCCGGATTTCTAATATCAATTCATCCAATTCTGCACATTTTTCCTTCTAATTATTTTCGGTAGCAGATTTACCATCTTGGACTTTTTTCTTTATCCTGACTAGAGGAGGATTCCCTCTCCCTTTCTTTATTGTTGAGGTTTCTCATTAACATCTCCATTTCCTGAAGGAATTCAGGAGAAGTGAAGAGATCCTTGATGATCTTAACATTATTTAAGGATCTGGGGTGCATAAGCCATTTATGTTGTCAGAATTGTTGCTTCACTACTTTCCTCAGCTGAAATAGACTCTAAAACCAAATTTTCTCTATTTCTAATCCCATACTATCTTCCAATTCTGAACTCACACTATCTTTTAGCACTGAACTAAAATTGGGTTCGGGTTTTACAATACTGCTTTCCTCGATTATCCCCCTTATTGACTTTTGTGTCATTCTCGGTGAATCATTTCCAAAACTCGTTTTGACCAACCTCTTATCCAATCTCTTCCATGACTTCACTGTTAAGAATAGAAGGGGTCAATGTCATTAAATTGTGCGCTTGATGCATGAACAACCACAACAGAAGGGATGAAGGAACATTCACGATATGGGATGCCTATATGCATGATATGTCATGAATGTTTATGCAATGCATAAAATAAAAATGGGACTGACCAACTAACCTAGTTCTGTGATAACCGACTTTGTCCCTATATAAGGATAAGAATAACATTAGACCTTAGACACTTTTATTTATTTTTTTTTATTTTTTTTTAAGAATGTATATAAATGAACACGAATAACATGACAGCATGACTATACAATTAAGGCATGAAATGCGAGACTTTACCTAAAAATAGGTCCTTACAATTGTGCATGGACAAGACATTGGTTTTCCTACACATTTAAATCACAAGATACAATTCAGAAACAATGCACAAAACACAAGTTGGAAATAAAGTGCAAGTAACCATGTGTGAACAATGTTTCGGTATAGTTGAGCCGTGTAGGAACCCTATACCTTTTAGCCGGAGATTCAGGTTCGGATATGTCACTTATTTCTGTCTCGTTTCAAATAATTATTGATCATTGTAACTTTCATATCTTTTATATTTATTATGGTTTAATTTCACCTATAATATACCAACTATCACTTCAATCACATTGTGGTATACCAATTACCATTTTGTACATTGACATACTTCAACTTATAGGTGACCTCCCATTGTGGTATATATGACCTATTATTGTAGGTAAATTATGCCACATCAGTATTTTGACCAAAGTCAAAGCGTTTTGCAGGCTCCATGCAATGTGGAATGACATTCTACCCTTTAAAATTTTTTCGTTCCACTCCTTTTCTCTAATTCACAATTCAAATTTCTCTCTTGAACTTCCTACATTTCACCCAAGAAAAAAAATTCAAAGTAAAGACAAAGAAAAATATGAACTCTCTTATTTTTAAGATGTTTAAAGCTGCCAAATCAAATTTTAGCTCAGTTGATTGTTGAATTTTTTGATAATTCATGATACAGTAAAAACAAATAAAAGAAATTGATTTCTGTTCATGGCATGTGCAAATTTCTAATCTAAAAGAGACATAAATTTCCTTATTTAAGAACACGAAAACCCAAATTAAGAAAAGAAAAATGACTCTGGAGGTAAAAAAGGAAAATGGGATTCCAAAAAGTGTGTGTTTGATAGGCTTCCCCTTGTCTCCAATCGCCGATATCAAATTTGGATACGTGCGATACTACGATGAGAGGTATCACCAATGGTTACCATAGATATGAAGTTGCAGCCTTATCCAAAGGTTGAGTTCACCATCTTCTTCTATCCTTTCGATCTTTTTTCTCTTTTTCTCCCATGACTGCTTCTTCTCTTCGTCTTCTGGTGATGCGACTTGCGGTTTCTCTTTTCGGGTCCTGTTCCTTCCAGGAATTTGGAGGCTTAAGGATCGAATCAGCTGTGTCCAAGTTCTCGAGGAGGGACAATGATTGTTCAATATCTTGATGGTGCACTCGAGGACGCGTTGTCTGTGAAGCTCAGGAGACTGCTATTGATGGCTAATCTAATTTTTTTTTTTATTTTGAAGCTTATGAGTTGTCTGAAATTTGTGGTTTTTATCTTTGCTATTTTTAATTTCTTATTTGTTTGCTGATTTGTGATTTTTGTGACTAAGCATCATTCTTTGATTAAATATAGAAGTTTCAATTAATTAAATATGAAAGCTTGAAAATCTAGGTTTCCCCATTAATTTATTGTTTGGATTATCATATGAATTGTTTATGGTTAGAAAATGGAGGTTGCAGCTATCTGAGAAGTGGCTTAGGGTTAGACTTGAGAAAGAAAAGAGAAAAGAGAAAGTAAAAATAAAGATATATTTACTTCCAGGGTTAGAAATAAAAATTATTAAAAAGAAATAAAAGAAAAAAATATAAGGTTAAAATAGACTTTTCAATATAGTGGGTCCCAACATTTTGAGTTAAAATAAAATAAAAAGCTGATGTGGCATGATTTACCTATAATAACAGGTCATATATACCATAATGGGAGGTCACCTACAAGTTGAGATATGTTGATGTGCAAAATGGTAGTTGGTATACCACAATGTCATTGAGGTGATAGTTGGCACTGATGAGTGAAAATATTACCGAGTAATTTAGTGAGAATTCAGCAGTTAATTGATTAAAATTCTATTAAGAATAGAGAAAACATGACTAATATTGAGCTGTTCCAGGTCTGATGCCTCGTTCAGAAAGATCGCTTGAATTGGGAAGTCTCAAAGTGCAGCAGAAGAAGAAGAGGGAGATGTAGCAGGCTGCAACATGAATGGGCCGGATTTGGAAGAGAAAGGCGTGGCCCAAGAGGAAGAGGGGATATTTTGCTTTAGGAAATTCCTTTGCTGTCCTTAGCTTCTTAAAGAAGCTGATGGATTTTGTGGTTGTAAATTTTTAACAATATTTTATTTGGTACTTGCTCCATGGATTATTGACACCTCATGACCTCTAGATCTTACTTTTTAGGACTATAAATACTTTACTATTTGGGGTTGGGGAGAGGCATTGAATGCTCTTAACTACTTGTTAATTTGAATTAATTTTAGTTTGCAATTGTACTGTTTCTTTACAAGTTTTCTGTCTGGGCAATCTCATTTTTATTGTTATTATGTGCTGCGAGTAGGTTTCCTAACAGGCTAAAACCAGCTTAGGCTGGTAGTCTTAGGAAGTTTTTCTCTGTTTTTATTATGAATATCATGTTAAGATGATTGTGTGGTGAAGTGCTTAATTAATATGGGAAAGGGCCCTCTCATGTTTCTAGTATTCCTGATAAGACCGAGAGGAGACTTAGGAATATGGAACATCACACACACACGCACTTGCAATGAGATCGAGAGGAGATTGGGAGTGTGCTAAGGGTTTCTACTTTATGTGGAATGCTTGTTTGTCTTAATGCATGATTTCATAATCTAACAGAGGTCGAGAGATAAGCTTAGTTGTTAGTCATAAATCCAAGTGAGGTCGAGAGATAAGCTTGGTGAATAGAGAGTAAGAGACCTTAGATCTACGTTCCGTAGCTTATTCATAGTAAATTTCAGAGGAAGATATTCTGAGATTTCCTGTTTAGTTGGTGAAAGACTTTGTTTTTATCATTATTGTTTTATATCATTCATTTCTACATAATCTTACATTCATTGCCTTACATGTTTTCTGTTTTCAATTTATATGACTTCTTTGCACTGTCTTGAATGGAATACCTTTAGATCTGGTGATTTACTAGGAATTTGAAACTTCTCTTACTCCCTGTGGATACGACACTTGTCTTGCCTAGTACTATAACTGACCTAGTATACTTGCTAGTACATAATTCAAGGGCAACAAATTTTTGGCGCCGTTGTCGGGGAGTAACGGTTGCAAATTTTAAAAAAAAATTCCTAAAGTAGTGTGCTTGATTTGGTGTTTTGTGTTTTGTGCAGAAATTCTCTGTTTAAGCAATCTCCTGGTGTATGTGAAGAGCAGGTATTCCTTTAATCCCTATAGATCCAGAAATTGAGAGGACTTGTAGGAGAAGAAGTGGTGCTACAAGAAGAGCTAGCAGAAGACAGAGAATGGCTGAAAAAAATCCACCACCTCCACCACCAGAAGGAGAGGGAGAGGTTCACTCTGCCCCCTCCAAGGCAAAGACTCAAAGAATATTGGAGACCTATCACTGAGGGACACTCTTTCTGTATTGTGATACCCAATGAAGGTGACAATGTTTTTGAGATTAAGGCCTATATGATCCAAATGCTTCAAGCTGTTGTTCAGTTTGTAGGATTGCCTGGAGAAGATCCAAATGCTCACATCCAAGATTTTGTGACTATGTGTAACACTTTCCGTACCAATTGTGGAGTCTCAGATGATGTAATAAGATTGAAACTTTTCCCTTTTTCACTTAGGGATAAGGCTAAAAGTTGGCTGAAAAACCTTCAACCAGGCTCAGTTACAACCTGGGATGAAATGGCACGAGTTTTCTTGACTAAGTACTTTCCACCCAGGCAAGCAATTAAGCTAAGGAATGAAGTTACCCATTTCCGTTAGCAACATGATGAATCCTTGTCAGAAGCATGGGAGAGAAATAACGAACTCTTGAGAAAAGTACCAAACCATGGATTTCCCATGTGGATGCAGACTCAGAATTTCTACAATGGTTTGACCAATGCATATAAGATTCAAATTGAATCCGCAGCTAATGGAGACCCAGAAGAACTTGCACCTGAAGAGCTTTACAAGTTGATAGAAAGATTGGTCAATACCAGTTATAAATGGCACTCAGCAAGTGAACATCGAGAAAAGATGGGAGAATTAGATGCAGTTGCCAAGCTTTCTGACAAAGTAGACTTGATTCTTAAATAGTTGGTAAAACAGAATGTCTCAGCCATTTCAAGTTCAAAGCTTTCCTACGATTTCTGTGGTGGCGACCATAGAAACATTGACTGTGACACTTCACTTACTCAAGAAAAATGTGATTACATTGGAAACAATCAAAGGCAGGACAATCCGTTTTCCAACACTTACAATCTAGGTTGGTGAAACCACCCTAATTTTTTCTGGAATCAGCAACCTGGCAAGCAACCTCAAGCACCTTTTCAGCAGAATCATAGCAACTTTCAAGCACTTCAGCAACCTCATAATATTCAACAAGCTGGACCTTCTTATGCTACTAAGAAGTCCGAGATTGATGAGATGAAAGAAATGATGTCTCAATTCATAAAGCAGCCCCAAGCTTACATGAAGAATATGAAGACTCAGCTTCAGCAACTTACAAATATTGTCACTCCAAAGAACAAGGGAGTCGTCCCGAGTAATACTGAACCCAATCCAAGAGAGGAATGCAAAGCCATCACACTTCGGAGTGGTAAGAATGTTGAGCAATCTAATAAGATGAGTATTGTTGATGAGAAGGAAGATTCAGGAGAGAAGATTGCTGAGGAGAATAAGTAACCTGAGAATACGCAAGTCACATAACCTCAAACTACCCAGAGCACTAAGAAGCCTTCCAGTACAGTCAAGCAACCTTAAGCTCAACCAGAGACTACTCAACCAGATCAAAGTCAAGCAACATCAGATCCTGTTCAAAGCACTTTTGTTTAAGATAAAAAGCCTATACTTTCTTATCAACCGAGGATTCCTTACCCACAAAGAGCTAAGCAACATGAGATGGCCAAGCAATTTGATAAGTTCTTAGAAGTTTTTAAGAAGCTTCAAATCAACATACCTTTTGTGGAAGCACTTGCACAAATGCCTATGTATGTGAGATTCTTGAAAGAGCTTCTAGAAAATAAAAAGAAATTGGATAATGTAGCAATGGTTCAACTCAACTGAGACTGCTCATCGATCCTTCAGAGTAAGCAACCTCTGCCCACCAAGATCAAAGATCCAGGGAGTTTTTCTATACCCTACTCTGTAGGCAATCTAAATATTGAAAATGCACTTTGTGATCTAGGAGTGAGTATCAATCTTATGCCATACTACATTTACAAATAATTAGGACTAGGAGAACCTCAACCTACTAGGGTTTCTATACAGCTTGTTGATAGAACTGTGAGGTATCCTAGGGGAATAATTGAGGATGTCTTAGTCAAGGTAGGGAAATTTATACTTCCTGTTGATTTCATTGTAATGGATATGGATGAAGATTTGCATGTTCCTATCATTTTAGGAAGACCTTTCTTAGCAACAGGCTGTGCATTGATTGATGTTCATAATGGCAAGTTAATTTTGAAAATTCATGATAAGGAAGTTGTTTTTAAGATGAATGAAGCTATGAAGTATCCCCCTGCTTGTGATGATTATTGTTATTTCATTGATGCTACTGATGTGAATTTAAATCCTTTCTTTATGCAGGAATTTGAGGATGCAGACTTTGAAGATAAAGAAGAAGACATGGAAAAGCAGTTTGAAGCTGAAACTGGTTGTCCAACAATCTCAGGAAGCAGGCAATTTATTAAACCTTTGAATTACACACCTACATTACATTCCAAACCTTCCATTAAAGAGCCTCCCACTTTAGAGCTTAAACCATTACCCTCCCACTTAGAGTATGCTTTCCTTGATCCACCAAACAACCTTCCTGTAATTACATCTTTCGAGCTTACCCAAGATCAAAAAGCCTAATTGCTTTATGTTTTGAGGAAGAATAAGGAAGCAATGGCCTGGACAATCTCAGATATAAAAGGGATTAGTCCTTCTATTTGTGTCCACCGTATTCTAATGGAAGAAGACCCTAAACCTGTTGTACAACCTCGGAGAGACTGAACCCCAACATGAAAGAAGTTGTGAAGAAGGAGGTGATTAAGTTACTCGATGCTGGTATTATCTACCCAATCTCAGATTCGGTGTGGACAAGTCCTGTTCAGGTAGTGCCTAAGAAATGTGGGATCATTGTCATTCAAAATGGGCAAAATGAACTTATTCCCATGAGAACAGTCACGGATGGAGAGTTTGCATTGATTATCGAAAGCTTAACGATGCTACAAGGAAAGATCACTTCCCCTTACCATTCATTGATCAGATGCTAGAAAGATTTTCTAGCTATGCATTCTACTATTTCCTTGATGGTTACTCAGGATACAACCAAATCCCAATCCATCCACAAGATTAAGAGAAGACAACCTTTACCTGTCCCTATGGAACCTATGCTTATAGAAGGATGCCATTCGGATTGTGTAATGCTCCTGCAACTTTCCAGAGATGTATGATGGCAATTTTCCATGATATGGTGAAAAGACTGTGGAAATTTTCATGGATGATTTCTCAGTATACTGCAAGACTTTCCAATCATGCCTCAGTAATCTCGAAGCTGTCCTAACCAGATGCAAGGAGACTAATCTTGTCTTAAACTGGGAGAAATGCCACTTCATGGTCAATGAAGGGATTGTCCTCGGTCACAAGATTTCCTCAAGAGGCATTGAGGTTGGCAAAGCAAAGGTGGAAGTAATAGAAAAGCTGGCTGCTCCTACATTAGTCAAGGACGTTCGAAGCTTTCTTGGCCATGCTGGATTCTATAGAAGGCTTATCAAAGATTTTTCTAAGATTACCCAGCCACTTACAGCTCTTCTGCACAAGGATGTCCAATTCAACTTTAATGAAGCTTGTGGGAAAGCATTTGAAACTCTTAAAGCGAGACTGGTCAACGCTCCAATTTTGATCTCTCCTAATTGGAACCTTCCCCTTGAGCTAATGTGTGATGCAAGTGATACTTGCATTGGAGCAGTGTTAGGACAAAGAATTGACAAGCATTTTCAACCCATCTACTATACAAGCAAAACCTTAATAGAGGCTCAACAGAACTACACAACCACAGAGAAAGAATTGCTAACGATTGTTTATGCTTTTGACAAGTTCAGATCTTATTTAGTTCTATCCAAGATCACAATCTTCACAGATCATGCAGCGTTAAAGTACCTATTGGCAAAAAAGGATGCGAAACCTCGTCTTATACGCTGGCTCTTACTTCTACAAGAATTTGATCTTGAGATTAAAGACAAGAAAGGTTCAGAAAAAATAGTTGTAGACCACTTGTCTAGAATTCCAATAAGCAACTTGAGATTGTCGACTCATTTCCTAACGAGCAACTCTATGCGGTACACTCTACACCTTGGTTTGCTGATATTGCAAATTATTTAGCTTGTGGTGTTATGCCTTGTTATCTATCTTCCCAACAAAAGAAAAAATTCTTTTCAGATTTAAAATATTATTTTTGGGAAGAACCCTTTCTATTTAAACTATGCGCAGATCAAATTATCCAAAGATGTGTTTCACAAGAAGAGGTTCAAGCAATCTTGTACATGTGCCATACTCAAGAAGCTGGAGGTCACTTTGGTGCAAACAGAATAGCTTCTAAGGTTTTGGAGTATGGATTCTTTTAGCCCATAATCTTTAAGGATTCTCAGAGGTTTCTCTTAGAATGCAATGAATGTCAAAGATCAGGTAACATTTCTTCTAAGAATGCCATGCCTTTGCATAATATCATTGTTTGTGAGATTTTTGATGAATGGGGCATTGATTTTATGGGACCCTTTCCAAGCTCAAATGATAATAAATACATATTGGTTGTTGTGGATTATGTAAGTAAGTGGCTAGAGGCTATAGCAAGTCCAACTAACGATGCCCGAGTTGCGGTAAGGTTTCTTAAGAAACTGTTTACAAGGTTTGGAGTTCCTAGAGAAATAATTAGTGACCAAGGTACTCATTTTTGTAATACTCAATTTGAAAGGCTTCTTACTAAGTGTGGAGTCACTCATAGAATTGCTACACCCAATCACCCACAAACTAGTGGGCAAGTTGAAATCTCTAATAGAGAGATCAAGCGAATTCTTGAGAAAACTGTTAGCAATTCTAGGAAAGACTGGTCAAGATAATGCTCTTTGGGCATATCGTACAGCCTTTAAGACTCCCATTGGGATGTCACCCTTTAGATTGCTCTATGGAAAGGCTTGTCATCTTCCTGTTGAATTAGAATTTAAGGCTTTATGGGCTCCCACATATTTGAATTTTGAGAGGAATGTTGTTGGAGAGAAAAGAAAACTGCAGATTAATGAACTAGAAGAGTTCAGACTGTTCAGTTATAAGAATGCCATAAATTATAAAGAAAAGATCAAGAAATGGCATGACAAGAAAATTCAAGAGAAGATTTTTCATCCTGGTCAGAAAGTCTAGTTGTACAATTCAAAATTAAGACTCTTTCTAGGAAAGCTTAAGTCGAGATGGACCGGACCTTATACAGTACCTCAAGTCTTCCCGCATGGAGCTATTGAGATCATTAATCAAACTGGAGAAGTCTTTAAGGTCAACGGTCAAAGACTGCAACCTTTCCTAGCATACAGTTCATCTAAGGTTGCTGAAAGCACCCAGTACCTTGAGCCTCCTTCAGCAACCTTAGACTGCTCGGTGTCCGCTTCAAACACCAATTGAAGCAATTTTGTTTGGAAAATCCCTAACCCCTTAATTATCTTAATATTTTAATATAACTTTTTGGTGTAAATATTTTAATGATAAATTTCTTCTTTTGCAGGTACTTGATTAATTAAGTATGGGGAGTAACATCAAGCCTCCAAATTTACGTTTCCCTCTTGTTATACTTCATACTTACTTTTGATTTTTGTTTTATAACCACACGATTTTGGATTTTAAATTTTAAATCATTAAATTTCTGATTGCATAAATATTGGAAGTGGAGTAATAATAGGGTTGTAAGAGATAAATATGGAAAAATGGAAAAACTGTCAAATCAGCCATGTTTTTCTCTCTCCTCTCTTACACTCCTACTATTACTCCCATGTTTACCTTTTTCTCTCTCCTCTAGCCTTCCAATTTTGAATTTCAAAATTGGTAACTAGTTTCTCTTTCATCATTCTTTTTAAGAATTTTTCTCTCTCTTCATTCTCATCTCTTTGATTTCCTCTGTCTTTTTCCCTCTTTCAAAATTTTTGCCTCTTCGCTCCACTTGCTCGCCGAAACCACCGCCATGGTTAAGGAGAAGAAGAACATGAAGAAAGTTGACAGTTATGCCTACCCAAAACCTTCTGCATCGTTCATTAATGTTCCTGCCTCGGGATCTGAAGTGAGTACCATCGAGAAAACCTTGGCAAAGATGAAAGCTTTCAATCCCAAAGAAACCGAGAGATATAAGCAATTTAATAACCTTCCTTTTGCTGCGTTGAGAACATTCGACTGGAGTATTCTAGAAGCCCTGGGCCTTAGCGAAGAAATTCGCCAACTGTTGCAGAACGGAGGTTTCGAATTTTATGCCCAGATTGAGGAGCCGGCCTACAGAGAGTTGACCTTGGAGTTTATTATCACCTTCAGTCATAATAAAGAGATTGCCGAACTTGATGATCAAAGGAAGTACAGTTTTAGAGTTATGGGAAAAAGAAAGACATGCTCTTTACTAGAATTGAATCAGTATTTGGGAGTGGTTGGAACCGCCTTCTTGGAGTCCGATGATTTTGCCCAGGCATATACTGATTTTGTTCCGGAGTTTAATCCAACTGCCTTCTGGAAAGAAATCACCTGGCGGAACGAGTACTCTTCATCTTCCTCTTCAGCAACCTACATCAAGAAGTACAGCCACAAGATTTTTCAAAAGTTCATCACCAGTTCTATATTTGAAAGAAGCAACCAGTCTCACATTCCAAATCAAGACCTTTTCGCCCTATGGTGTATGGTAGAGGGCAAGAGGATGAATGCGGGAGCTTGGTTTGCAAGCTATATTGAAAGTAGCAAGCCCCAAGGAAAGATTCTATGCTGTTCATATGTGACCAGAATTGCAAAAGGCTACCTAACTGAATTTTCTACAGAAGGTCTTACTTTTGAATGCCATCCTGTAGCTTTCGAATTTGTGAATCTCAACCAAATGGGAGTATGTAAAAAGGTTGCTGGCGAGTGGATGCTATGGGACGAGGCTGCCAAGTTGGAAAAAGACCTTGCTGCAAAGACCACTCAAAAATAGAAATCTAAAACTCCAGCCAAAAGAAAGAGACCTGCCATTTGATCAACCACTTTCTCTCAACCACAAATCATTGAAGACCTTACTTTGACTGACTAAGAAAAGTTGAAGCATCTTGAGTGCATTTCCAAGATGACAATGGAAGAGATGGTGAACCTTATTGATCGCCTTTGGGCAAGGCAAATAAAGGATAGAGCTAAAATGGCTCTCCTGGAGAACAAGCTTGCTCGATTGGAAGCCAAAATGGACCAGCAGGATGACAGCTCTGAAATGTTGTTGAAGTGCACAATGAGCAGGTTGACGTTGCCCAGCCCAAAGGAAATAAGAATGTTCTAATGGAAATCCCAGAGGAAGAGGATAAAGAAAATCCTAAAGAGGAAGAGCAAAAAGAAGCTCCTGCAAAAGAAGAAGAGGAGCAAGTCTCCTCTAAGCCAGATGAGTGAAAGCATTCCTACTCTTCCTCTCAAAGCCTCTAGTATGTTTCTTTCAACTGTTGCCCTTAGCATTTTATTATTGCCGTGTGATAGGTAGTTTCCCTTTTACCTCGCTTTTGCTCGATCAATTGTATAAATTAGTTGCTTTGAGGAAAAGGCATAATTGAAGTGTAGGGGAGAGGATAGATTACCTAGTAGAATTATTGTTGAAAATGCTGATAATTTTTTAGAATGCTTGATTGATCGACTAAATTGCTTAGTATTAATGAACTGCTGATGGAGAATCCCTGCTTGAGCATATGCTGTTTTGAGTAATCTTAAGTTTTCTGTGTTGATTTTGTGAATTCTGTGTTAGTATTTTTTTTTAGTATTAGTAAAAGAAAACTTGTCAAAATTTGTCAAAATTTTTTTTATTAATTTTTTTCGAATTTTCTATGTTTAATTGAATTGTGACAGCCAATGAGATTTTCTAAACCTAAGGATGCAGGAAGTCTGTATAAAACACTTAAAAATTGATTGCCTGTTAATTGAAATTAAGTAATGCTGGTTTGGATGATTAAGCAGCTTAGGGCTATGAGACTTTAAAGTGTATTTCATCGTGATAGCTTGAATTAGGCCAACTGTAATAACCCTATATTTCTCTGTGAGGTTTTTGAGCCTGCTTTTCTTGATAATCAATATGAATCTTTTGCTGGATTCCTTGCTGAGTGGGCATGCATAATCAGTTTTAAGCTAGAACTTGGTATGGCTAGTCCCTGTCAAGACCACATGGTTTCTCGCATGCATAAAGTGATTAAGGCATTTGTTTTAGCCCTTTCTTTTGTGTTAATCCCAAAAAGCCTCCCTAGCAATTTTCTCCCCATTTTTTTAAGCCACTTGAGCCTTTAAGCCTATTATTTTTGTTCAACCCAATTTGTTTTACCTTATCCATTTCACAATATGTTGACCACAAACACCCCAGGAATACCAAAGGAATAAATTCAATTGTTTATGTTTAGCAAGCAGTTTAAATTGATTGAAATCATGCAATCTGCTTTTCTGGAAATTTCATCTTATCCAAAATAAGTGTTCTTATGAAAGCCCTTTTGAAGCAGATATGCCTTGCAATTCACCTTTCAAATAAATACCAAAATGTGGTCAAAATTCTCATCTTTCTTTTAAAGACTACTTAAAATCAAAGTTTTGAGCAAGCTCAGTCTTATATCATATCATATCATCAATGCTTGCCATTTTATATTGTTTCTTGGCAAAAAAAAAAAACCTTGTAATTCTTGACGTGATTGCTTGACATGCTTTACTGTGCTCAATCTTTCTTCCCATAAGAATGCTTCAATATCCTTGTATGTTCTTGTTCTTGATCTGTGTAAAGGTTGCACGGGTTCTTTTGAGATGGCTTGCTTGTTGTTTTGTTGTGCTGTAATTCTGATGGTATTCCTTTAGCCCAAAAAGCCTTTTCAACACACCCCTAACCTAAGCCTCACGTTACAACCTTAGTAAAAGACCTTTTGATTGTGTATGTGTTAAACTCGAGTGGTGGCGATAGGACCGATTATCAAGCCTATGGTCTAAGATTGTTATGCATTGATGATGAGAGTTCTTATGAAAGAACCTGAAACACTTGAGAGTTGAGTGAACTCTATTGGTAAGGCAGTCTTGGTCTAATTTCTTGCTAGTTCACTGAAATTCAAGGTCTGGTCTCACTGCCTTAGGTTGTTTCTGAAGCTGAGTCAGGTTACTTGGGAATGCTCTGATTAATTTGGTAATCTCAATTTCCATGTTTTGCATGGAAGTCTTGATGTCTAAATGTGATGAGATGATCATTGGTTGCTACCTAAGTTTAATTCAAGAAAGTTTTCTTAGAGTTTCCAAGTTGTGTTTTTCATTTAAGTTTTTCCTTTTTTTTCTCTTTTCCATTGAAAGTTTTCTTTTTCTATTTTCTTCTAAGATTGCTTGAGGACAAGTAATGTTCAAGGTAAGAGTGAAAATATTACCAAGTAATTTAGCAAGAATTCAGCAGTTAATTGATTAAAATTCTATTAAGAATAGAGAAAACATGGCTAATATTGAGCTTTTCCAGGTCTGATGCCTCGTTCAGAAAGATCGCTTGAATTGGGAAGTCTTAGAGTGCTGCAAAAGAAGAAGAGGGAGATGTAGCAGGCTGCGGCATGAATGGGCCGAATTTGGAAGAGGAAGGCACAGCCTAAGAGGAGGAGGAGATATTTTGCTTTTGGAAATTCCTTTGCTATCCTTGGCTTCTCAAAGAAGCTAATGGATTTTGTGGTTGTAAATTTTTAACAATATTTTATTTGGTACTTGCTCTATGGATTATTGACACCTCATGACCTCTAGATCTTACTTTTTAGGACTATAAATACTTTACTATTTGGGGTTGGGGAGAGGCATTGAATGCTGCTCAACTACTTGTTAATTTGAATTAATTTTAGTTTGCAATTTGTATTGTTTCTTTGCAAGTTTTCTGTCTAGGAAATCTCGTTTTTATTGTTATTATGTGCTGCGAGTAGGTTTCCTAACAGGCTGAAATCAGCTTAGGCTTATGGTCTTAGGAAGTCTTTCTCTGTTTTTATTATGAATATCATGTTGAAATGATTGTGTGGTGAAGTGCTTAATTAATATGGGAAAGGGTCCTCTCATGTTTCTAGTATTCCTGATGAGACTGAGAGGAGACTTAGGAATATGGAACATCACACACACACGCACTTACCATGAGACCGAGAGGAGATTGGGAGTGTGCTAAGGGTTTCTACTTTATGTGGAATGTTTGTTTGTCTTAATGCATGATTTCATATGCTAAGTGAGGTCGAGAGATAAGCTTAGTTGTTAGTCATAGATTCAAGTGAGGTCGAGAGATAAGCTTGGTGAATAGAGAGCAAGAGACCTTAGATCTACGTTCCGTAGCTTATTCATAATAAATTTCAGAGGAAGATATTTTGAGATTGCCTGTTTAGCTGGTGAAAGCCTGTGTTTTTATCATTATTGTTTTATATCATTCATTTCTACGTAATCTTACATTCATTGCCTTACATGTTTTCTGTTTTCAATTTATATGATTTCTTTGCACTGTCTTAAATGGAATACCTTTAGATATGGTGATTTACTAGGAATTTTGAAATTTCCCTTACTCCCTGTGGATACGACACTTGTCTTGCCACGTACTACAACTGACCTAGTATACTTGGTAATGCATAATTCAAGGGCAATAGGTACACTATGGATGAAATTAAGCCTATTTATTCTCTTATTCCATTTTTAGCCCTAGTTATTTTCTATATGCTTATACAAAAAGTGATAAATAAATATAGAAAGTAAATAAATTCGAAAAATTAAATTAATACAACCAATCGAATAATCTAATCTAGGTGATACATTAATAAAAATGGGATACAAGGTACAATCGCTTAATACACGAATGATCTAAAGAAGGAAAGCTAGATCTAACTTAATATACTCTACCTGCAAAACAGAGGTTAGTAGGATAATAAACATATAAATGCAGTTAGAACTCAAGCAAGACAACAAGGGATGATAGATTACACGGGATGTGAAAAAAGGGGAATCAGAAGAATCCGGCAGATTCAACCCATTTGACTTGGAAAACGATTGTGAAATGTACTTTTGAGAAAACAATTTCTAAAACATTTTACCAGGTTAGTGGATCAATATGCACTTTGTTGAGTCGATTATTCTGGGAGCTCCCAGGGAATCCTGTTCGTGTGGGTCTTAGTTACTTCACGGAAATTAAAATCTAGGTCAGAAAGCAGTAAACACGTCGAAAACAATATTCACAAAAAATGCTAAAATATGAATGTTCATACTCAAAATAATCTTAATGGAAAAAAACATATTTTTCTCTTTTTTTGTTATTTTTATTACAATAAAATAAAATATTTATTAAAAAATATAGTTCCAAAATATTTCTTTTTCGTGTAAGTCTGATTGTTTAGTCTGCCTTTGAGGCGAAATCTCACTAATTCATCAAAAAACTAGACTAGAACGAAGAACAGAGCCGTGCAGCTAAAAATAGAGCCGTATGGCTCTACTCATTAAGAAATAAGTTGTACAGCTTAATATTTAGGAAAACAATTTGGCCCAAAAAAATATTTTGTATCGTACTATATCTGAAGATTAGAGCCGTGCGGCTCAAATTAGGGCCGTACATCTCAAAATAGAACCGTGCACTTTATTTTGGGAAAGAATTGAGTCATACGACTCTATTCACCAGAAATGACTAGTTTCTTTTTTGGATAAAAATCTCAAACACACAAAAAAAAAATGCAACCTAGAAAGCAGTAAAAGGAATTTATGGCCCCTCAGAAGTTACCTTTAATATGTTTATCCAGTATTTTGAGCCTCTAAAACCGATTCTTGAGATGCAAACTGGTTCTGAATGACTTTGCCTTCGACCCGCATTATCCCTGAGCTCACGAACAAAGGATAACAGATGAAAGCTTGAGTGTTTAAGGTTAGGCAAAACAATGCTACGAAGAAAGTGGGATATGGTTTTTCTCACTTTCTCTTTTTGCCTTCTCACTCACTTCCTTTTTTTTATTTTTTTTTTCACCTTCTCTTAAGTTTCACTACCTTTCAAAAAATGGTTCTCCTTTCTTCTCTGCCTACCTCTCCTTTCTTATCCATTTCTCTTGTTCAAGATCCAAATATTTTGTCTTGTCTCTCCTGCCCATACTGGGTGAATTATTTTTTTTATCTAGTAGAGAGAAGAGCCGTACGACTTAAATATTCAAGAATTTAGCCATACGACTTAGATCTCAACAAGTTTGTGTTCCTTGGGATTGGTATTGCAGATTTAGTAAAAAAAATGAAAATCTTTCTATTGATTGCAAATGTTGTAAATTCTCCAAAGAATGATCACAAAACTAAACCTAAAGCTACCAATGATGGTGTTACCAAGAAATAAACTATTGAATGTTTCAATACTGAAAATCTCAACACCTAAAATATCAACATTAACAAGGCGAGCTCTACCAATTCCTCTCTTCCTTCTATTAGTGAAACTCAAGTGATTCTGAATGAATTAGCTAGTCTCAAAGCCTTAGTGCATCATGTTGCTGCTGTTTTAGCTATTTAAAATGTTTCCATCTATGTTCACAAAACAACCACCATTCAATTAAGTTTTTGTAATGAATCATCATGGGAAAAATTAAACGCGAGGCGGAATATCGATTAAAATTTTCCTCGATTCCAAAGCCTAAGATACATGTAAATTAATAGAATGAAATTAAGAACGGAGAAAAATAAATTTTCTCACCTTAATTGTCTCCTCTAGAGACTGCTGTAGAAACCCAAACGCGTTTCCTCTATAATCCGGTACACGAACGATTCTCGAACGGGACTCCTGCTAGCGAACGAATTGAATGAAAACCAAGAGAAAGTCCAAGAAGGGGCTGCTGTAATTTTCTTATTGTGGCTGAAAATTCTTTACAAGGGTTAGGGAGAATTAGGTTAAGGCTTCCTAGATATACTCCTTTAGTGTATATACTCCTTAGCCTACTAGGATTTTAATTAAAACTATAAATTATTTAATTTGATTTAATTGATTTACCTTATATCATTAGGATTAAATAAAACCATATTATAAAATTCTAATTGATACAATTAAATACAATTTCATCAAATTAAAATAACCCAAAGTTAAATTAAAGTCACCCTTAATAAATTCAACCTTTCTATTTTTAATTTCCACCAAGGAAATATTATTTTATTTAATTAATTATTTACTACATGTAATTAATTAATCAAATAAAATAAATTTCTCCCTTTATAATTGAATTAATTATGACATAACCTAATGTCAATAACTCAATTAATTTGGTTTCCGTTCCAATTCCGATTTGTCAACGTTCAGTCGTTCTATGTGTACGATCTTGTAGGTCCGTCTTTATGTTGGCAATGGGCTCAAGGCCCATAGACTGTAAGTGGGTTCTAGCAAACCGTTACAGCCCCCAATTAAGACAGAGACTTGCAGTCTAATGTGAAACATAACCCGGTAGTGATCTTGTATATCCCTTGCAAACTGACATCGATATATAAGCAAGAGGCATGGCCTTGTCATCCTCTTATATGCTTATTTATCTATTGATACCGAGTGGACTGAACCTAACAAATAAGTATCCCAACTTATTCAGATATGGCCATACACTTGTCAATCCCACTCATCAAGTGGCCAGTGATGTCATCTTAGGGGATGTTGAGTGGCAATTCTGTCAACTTCACTATCAACATCAACATGTTCACTGGCCCACCCAACATACCCATACTTGGCACCCTGTTACGGGCCCGTTAGGCATATATCAAAGTGTCTGAGATCCCATGTTATGTTACAATGAACATCAGGTCTAAGGATAATAACAAGACCTACCCTAGAAACACCTATGACGATCGAACCATGTGGTGTTCTCGTGGCGGATCGATCCAGTACCATGCAACCTAACATGTACCCATATCATTGACTAAAATTCATGTCCAATGGCCAATGAGACGCCGCCATCCAGTCAAGGATATGCTAGTCTTTGGTTCTATTCATTCCCATGATTAGAACAGACAAGGGATATCATTATGATTATAACTTTAACTCTACTAAAAGGTCTCATAATCTAATGGACTACATTGGTTCACTTTAGTATGGTTATAATCATACTCTATTTACAAATAGCACAAGATATGAATAAATAGATTCATGCCTTTATTTCAACACAAAATGTATAATACAAAATATCCAAATATAAAGTATAATACAATACAAGAACCAATGCCATTTGGACTAGGGCACACCAGCAATCTCCCACTTGCACTATTTCCAACTAGGCATTGCCCTAATCCCTATAGATCTAGTATGACCCTCATGTTGTGCCTGTGGCAGCCCCTTAGTCAATGGATCAGCGAGATTGATCCCGGTGTCAACTCTCTACAGTGAAATGTCTTCTCTGTCCACGATCTCTCGGATGAGGTGAAACTTCCTGAGTACATGTTTGGACTTCTTATGTGACTGAGGCTCCTTAGCTTGTGCGATGGCCCTGTTGTTGTCATAGAAGACATTCAATGGGTCTAGGATAGATGGAACTACTCCTAACTCAGTGATGAACTTCTTCATTCAAACAGCTTCCTATGCAACTTCACATGCAACAATGTACTCAGCTTCTGTGGTAGACTAGGCAATGGTTGGCTGTTTTAAGCTCCTCCAACTGATGGCCCCGCCATTCAATAGGAAGAGACAACTAGACTGTGACTAGTTTTCATCCTAATCTTTTTCGAAGCTTGCGTCAGTGTACCCTGATAGTGACAGCTCTTCTTGACCTCCATACACTAAGAAGCTATCCTTAGTCCTATTAAGGTACTTAAGAATTGCCTTGACTGCAGTCCAGTGATCCATCCAGGGATCTGACTGGTATCGGCTAGTCATACTCAGTGCAAAATCGACATCAGGTCTCGTACATAACATGGAGTACATGATAGATCCTATAGCCGAAGCATATGGGATCTTCTGCATCTTCTCCCGGTCCTCCTTTATCTTAGGACCATTGTTCCTACTTAGTTTGAGCCAATGGCACATAAGTAAGAAACCTTTCTTTATCTTATCCATGCTAAACCTTTTCAGAACTTTGTCTATGTAAGAGGCCTGACTTAGGCCCAGAAGCCTGTTGGATCTATCCCTGCAGATCCTGATCCCTAAGATCATCTCAGCTTCTCTAAGTCCTTCATTATGAAGCGCTTACTCAATCACTGCTTAACCCCTTGCAGTGTTGGTATGTCACTTCCAATAAGAAGGATGCCATCTACATATAGGACTAGGAATGTAGATACACTCCCACTAACCATCTTGTACACATAGGGCTCATCTGGATTCCGTATGAAGCCATATTCCTTAATAGCCTCATTGAATCTCAGGTTCCAACTCTGAGAAGCTTGCTTCAATCCATAAATGGACCTCTGAAGCCTGCATCCCTGGTTAGGATACTTCGGATCGATAAAACCCTCAGGTTGTGTCATGTACACATGCTCGAGTAGCTTTCTATTCAGAAAAGCAGTCTTAACGTCCATCTGCCATATCTCATAATCGTACCATGCAGCTATGGCAAGTAGTATCCTAATGGATTTGAGCATTGCAACTAGTGAGAAGGTTTCTCATAGTCAATTCCCTGGACTTGTCTGAAACCCTTTACCACCAATCGTCCTTTGAAGGTGTTGTCGGCCTTTAACTTGAAACACCACTTGCAACTGATTACCTTAGCACCTGGAGGTGGATCAACCAAATTCCAAACTTGGTTATCGTACATCGATTGCATCTCAGCTTCCATGGCTTTACGCCAGTTAGCTGACTGTGGGCTTTCAATAGCCTCCTGGTAGGTCTTGGGTTCTTCTTGGTCCAAGACTAGAAGATTCCCATCATCGGTTACGAGAAACCCATATCTCTCAAGTTAATGATGGACCCTACCAGACCTTCTAAGGTTCTGTGTGATCGATTCAGATTCCTTAATTGCTGGAGGTTCTGGTTTGATCTCCGAGCTATCCTGTATAGGTGCTTGTGGATTTTAAACTTCCCTTAGCTCAATATTGCTCCCACTGTCTTTCTTAGAGATGAACTCTTTTTTAAGAAAGACACCATTTTGTGCTATGAACACCTTGTACTCAGCAGGGTTGTAGAAGTGATATCCCCTTGTTTCCTTAGGGTAACCCACAAACAGGTACTTTTCGGTTTTGGAGTCTAGCTTGCCACTTGTCAATTTCTTGACATGGGCCTCACAACCCCAAATCCGCATGAAAGAGCCGCTGGGCTCCTTGCCCATCCATATTTCATATGGCGTCTTTTCAACTGCCTTACTTGGTGTATGGTTAAGTGTGAATGCAGCTATCTCTATTGCATATCCCCAGAATGATGTTGGGAGAGTTGTTTGACTCATCATCGAGCAGACCATGTCCAACAAGGTCCTATTCCTCCTTTCTGACACTTCATTCCATTGGGGTGTTCCAGAAGGAGTGAACTATGAGATTTTCCCACACTCTCTCAAGAATGAATCAAACTCTAGGCTCATATACTCACCACCTCGATCATACTGAAGTTCTGTGAAAGTAACGAAATAGTGAAAACCATTTCTAGCACTAGTACTCATGGGCCCACACATATCCGAGTGTATTAGCTCCAACAAGCCGTTGGCCCTCTCAGCTTTCTTGTTGAAAGGTGCCTTTGTCATTTTACCCCTTAAACAAGATTTGCATGTGTCATAAGACTCCAAGTCAATAAACCTAGCACTCCACTTTTGTGAGCTATGCGCTTCTCATTTATGTGGCCCAAACGACAGTGCCAGATGTAAGTAGGATTAAGTTCATTAGGCTTAACCCTCTTAGTGTTTATGTTATAGATTGGATTGTTTTGATTTAAATCTAGGATATATAAACGATTATTTAGAAAAGCATTTCCATAAATAATATTGTCTTTCACAATATCAATTTTTCCAAGACCAATATTGAAAACAAATCCAGAAATATCCAAGACAGAAACTGAAATAATATTCCTACACATGGCAGGTACAAATTAACAATTTTTCAAAATCAAAACCAATCTAGTGGGCATCTCCAAGTAGAAGTCTCCAATCTCGATGGCAACAACCTTAGCGCCATTCCTGACTCGAAGATCTACTTCTCTAGATCCCAATAACCTCCTATTTCTTAGTCCTTGCACATTGCAACAAATGTGAGAACCACATCCAGTGTCCAACACCCAAGATGTCGAAACTGTGAGGTTAACGTCAATAACATATATACCTAAAGAACTACCCTAGTTCTTCACTTGCTCTCCCACAAGCCTTAGACATGTCTTTTTCTAGTGTCCTTTCTGCTTGCATTCGAAGCACACATCCGCGGGAGCGGCCTTGGGCTTGGGCCATTGCTTAGCCTCCTTAGCCTTGGCCTTCTTGGCCTTGGCTTTAGCTTTAGCCTTGCCTTTGCCCTTCACTGCAGGGGTATTCCCCTTATTTACTAGTAGCACTGGTGGAGTCCTTTTGATAGACTGTTCAGCAAGCTTGAGCATTCCATGCAGCTCAGCCACAGTCTAGTCCATGCCCTGCATGTGATAGTGTTGGAAATGCCCTAGTCCCGAGGCATTGGTCCTTGTATTTGTATTATACATTTATTGGATTTATGTATTATACTCATTTGTGTTATTAATAAAGGCATCAATTCATTTATTATATTTATCTTGTGCAATATATTAAATGAAGTATCCAATGGACATATCTATATCCATGATGACAAGTGTCATGCACTTAGCATTAAGACCATGGATAGGGTTAACGATATGACCATAAATAGATCCGTAGTCTATTCCAGTCATGGGAATGAATGGAACGAGAGACTATCATTAACCTGGTTGTATGGCGGTGTCTTACCGGTCATTGGACATGGAATGTCAACCAAGTTAATGGGTACATGCATGGGAGAATGGTACTGGATAGATCCACTAAACGAGTAATCCACATGGTATAGTATCACAAGTGATTCTCGTGTAGTACTTGTATGGATCCTTTGACCTGACCATATGATGGTGTTACATGTGAAGTCACATGCTTAGGGGTACGCCTAAAGGGCCTGTAATAGGGTGCCAAGTATGGGTACTTTCGGGTATGTCACTGAGCATGGTAATACTATGGATATGCAGAAGGGATTTGTCACTCAGTAACCCACTGAGAAGATATCACCGGCCTCTTGATGAATGTGACTGATAAGAGTGTGGCCACACCCAAACAAGTTAGAACTTGTTTGTGACCTTCAGTACATTCAGGATCAAGTTAATGTCCGGACACAAAAGAGGGTGATCAATCCATGCCTCTGTGCTGGACACCGATATCAATGACATGGGATGTACAAGTTTAAACTACAGGGTCATGATAACAGTTAGACTGCCATCTCCATCTTAATTGGGGGCTGCAGTGGCTTGCTAAAGCCCAACTGCAGTCTACGGGCCAAAGGCCCGCTGCCAACATAAAGATGGGCCCACGGGATCGTACACATAGAACGACTGAATGCAGACTTAAGGAATCACATGTATACTTGGAGTATACACTATGGAGAGAGAGGTGTATATATATTGATTATATTATAAAGATCAATTGGATTGATCCTAATAATAAAATTAATATATGTTCGATTGGCTCTTCATAATTAATTGGATTAATTATGAAATTATTTCCTAGGTGGAAATATTCATATGTATAGGTTTACATATGATTTTATTTTGTGAAGATTTAATTTTAATTCGATGGATTAAATTAATTGGTCAAACTAATTTTAATTTAAATGTAAATAATATATTACTTGGAGTAATATAATAAATACATGGGTATATTAAAATTGGGCTTGAAATTAATTTAAACTAGAATAATTAAAATTAGACTGGGCCCAAATTAAAACAAGGAAGCCCGCACATAATGGAATGGAGCCAAGCTGGGCCTGAATTCCCCTAGGGGAATTCGGCCACCTTAGGTATAAAACCTAGAGTGATTATTTTGGCCCCCCTAACCTAACACACAAGCTAGCCGAAATTCTTAGCCTCCTCTCTTCCATTGTTTCGTTTTTCCGACGCTAGCACGGGTTGCATTCGTTAGGCGTTCTATTTATTGTCTTCATCCATCTCTTGAAAGAGATTTTCTGGTAAGAAAATTAATCTCTTTCTATTTATTTTAAAGTTTTTCAATTTCCATTTCAATTGCTCCTGGGACCGGATTTGAGGAAATCACCGCGTTCTTCCGCTTTTATCGGGGTGATTTCTGGTGAAAAATCCCAACAGTGGTATCAGAGCGGGCTTTTGATCCGTGGAAATTGATAATATTGGTTGAATCCCATTTTGAAATTGGAGATTTTTTTTTTTATTAGGGTTCTTGGTATGGGTTTATGATTTTTCCCATATGTTTTATACAATGAAAATTAAATTTGCATATAGGTTTATGTTAGTTTAATTTTGTTGTATGTTATTGGAATTTTTGGAGAATTGATTTGTGTTAATGGATGGTGATATTTTTTTTATTAATTCTGTTGATATAAAAAAAAAATCTGTCTCCCGGGGTGCGGGGCGGCCGCCGCACGCGGTGGGAGGCACAGCGGCCGCTGCCTCCTGCTGCCGCTGGTTCCAGCAGCAGCTGCTGCTAGGCAGTGGCTGCCACGCGGCTGCAGCGGGCCAGGCCCTTTTTTGGATTTGGTGGGTCTTGGGCCCGGGGCCTAGTTTTGAAATTTTAATTGGTTTTAAAATTCGTGTGTTTAAATTTATGTAATTTAAATGCGTATGGTTTCTTCAATAAATTTTATTTTCGTTCATGTGATATTAATTTTGGAAATTAATATAGTTAATGGAAATTGGTTCGGGTAATTTTGGCACGGCTAAATTGGACCCATGGTTTCCCAATTCCAGTGGGAGCAGTTGGACTGCCTGGGCTGGAGGCCCAAAGCCCGTTAAGGGTTAGAACCATGGTGGGCCAAAATTGGCGATTTCTGATATAATGGCTTGGACATAATTGAAATGGGCTTAAATCATGCATTATAACATGCTTTTGAATTGTATGTATTGGATACATATGTGTAATTAAATGTTTGTATGGTTGGATGCTATTAGGCCTTTTACAAGATGGGTTGTATTTTTCTTTTTGGGTAAATACGGCCTGCGTGTCGTTTTTCTTTTTTTTAATGTAATTTTATTTTATTCATATATTATAAAATTTGTAAAAGAAGAAGCCCATGGAGTGCTGAGCCCAAATGGAGGTGCAAGCCCAGAGGGAAAAGATGGAGGCCCACCTGATATTCACTTCTAGCATAGGTTTACTAGAATAACATTAGGATGTAATATAGGCCCATAGCAGTCCATTTTACTTTTATTTAATTATGTTTTATATTCATTTGCATGTATGAATGTATGTTCCAATTGCCATTTTCACCCGCTTTATGTATGTAAGCCGTTATCATTGAATTTAATAACCAAATGGAATTACTAAGTCGCTTAAAAGTGCTTCCCTCATTCAAAACCGAATCGAGGTGGGAATAGGCCAGTTGTAGACCATGCCCTCGCAAGATACACTGGAGTATTGTCACTTTGTATTGGGTTAGAGTATGGGATACTCTAACACTTGGATGGAGGTTTTGACTTAGTGTGGGTAGTAGGATTCTCCTGGCCCTAAGCACAGATGGGTAAGTGCCAACAAGCCCATCAAACCGAGAGTCCCTAGGTTGGGATTGGACGGCGTTCCTACCTAAATAATTAAGGTATAGTTGTACCAAACCCTCGTTTGGCTATATCTTGATGAAATATAGATCTCGGCCCATGAGCCCAACAACTCGGTTTAAATTAATAACATGATTCATTGTTAATTTTATATGGGAATAATAACTTAAAGTCCTTTATTAACACTCTAGATGTTTTTCTGTGTAGAAACTCTCAAATGGCAAACAATAATACCTTATCACTGTGATCCATTCTTGAAAAGGACAAGCTTTCCGGTCCTAACTTTTTAGACTGGTCTAGGAACTTAAGGATAGTTCTAAGACAAGAGTCAAAAGAGTATGTACTGGAAAGGCCTGTGCCGGCTGCGCCTCAAGGACGTAATCCACCGGCTGCCCAGCTGGAGGAATACGAGACGCATGTCAAGGACAACCGGGATGTGACATGCCTTATGTTGGCCTGCAGGGTCCCCGAACTGCAAAAACAGTTTATGGACCACCAAGCCTATGCTATGATAACAACTCTTAACGAGATGTTTCAAGAGCAAGCTCGTTAGGAAAGGTACCTGACCAATAAGGCATTCCACTCTTGTAAGATGGGGGCCGGGACTTCTGTGAGTGCACACGTGCTCAAGATGAAGGGCTATTTGGATACTTTGGCCCGTCTCGGATCACCTATCTCTCAAGAGTGGGCGGTGGACACAATCCTCGCATCCTTGCCGGATTCTTATGATCAGTTCATCCTGAACTACAATATGCAAGGAATGAACCGTACTGTCAGTGAGTTGCATGGGATGCTTAAGCTTACTGAGCAGTCGATCAAGAAGACTCTGCCGGTGCTGCTGGTCAACAAGGGGAACCCTCCTCTTGCCAAGGGTAAGGCCAAGGAAAAGGCTAAGGCCAAAGCCAAGAAGGCCAAGGCCCAACCCAAGGCCCAGCAGAAGGCAGGTCCGGAGGATGTCTGTTTCGGGTGCAAACAAGCGGGCCATTGGAAGAGATCGTGTCCCAGGCTGATGGGAGAGCAAAGAAGGGGCCAAGGTGCGTCCTCTTCAGGTATTTATGTTATAGATGTTAACCTTACTGTTTCAACATCCTGGGTATTGGATACTGGATTTGGTTCTCACATTTGTTGCAATGTGCAGGGACTTAAGAACAGAAGGTTGCTGGGGTCGGGAGAGGTGGACTTGCGGGTCGGAAATGGAGCAAGGGTTGCTGCCATAGAGATCGGCGAATATCACCTTATGATGCCCAGTGGATTGGTTTTGATTTTAGAACATTGTTACTTTGTACCTGCCATGTGCAGGAATATTATTTCTGTATCAATGTTGGATATTTCTGGATTTAATTTCACTATTTTTAATGGTCGAATTTCAATATCTAGAGAGGGATTATTTTATGGAGATGCTCTATTAAATAATGGCCTATATATCCTAGACTTAAATGAAACCAATCATATCTATAACATAAACACTAAAAGGGTTAAGCCTAACGAACTTAATCCTGTCTACCTATGGCATTGTCGTCTCGGCCATATAAACGAGAAGCGCATTGCTAGACTTCACAAAGCTGGAGTCCTAGGGTCATTTGACTTGGAGTCAATTGATACATGCGAATCATGTTTACGAGGCAAGATGACAAAGGTGCCTTTTAGCAAGAAGGCTGAAAGGGCCACTGCTTATTGGACCTAATACATTCAGATGTATGTGGACCTATGAGCGCAGCGACCAGAGGTGGGCATCTATACTTCGTCACGTTCACGGATGATTTCAGCAGATATGGCTATGTCTATCTGATGAAACACAAGTCCGAGACCCTTGATAGGTTCAAGGAATTTAGGAACGAGGTACAGAACCAGCTAGGCAGGAATATCAAAACCCTTCAGTCAGACCGAGGCGGTGAGTATATGAGCCTAGAGTTTGACTCATACTTGAGAGAGCATGGAATAGTTCCACAGCTCACTCCTCCCGGAACACCGCAATGGAATGGGGTGTCCGAACGGAGGAATAGGACCTTGTTGGACATGGTCCGCTCAATGATGAGTCAAGCATCTCTCCCAATTAGTTTCTGGGGACACACCCTCAAGACAGCAGCTCTCATCTTAAACAATACTCCGACTAAGGCAGTGGAAAAGACCCCATATCAGATATGGACGGGCAAGGAGCCCAATGTTTCTTTCCTAAGGATTTAGGGATGCGAAGCACATGTCAAGAAATTGACTAATGGCAAGCTGGAGCCCAAAACCAATAAATGCCTGTTTGTGGGCTACCCTAGGGAAACCAAAGGGTATTACTTCTACAACCCCGCCGAGAACAAAGTGTTCGTGGCAAGGAAGGGGGTCTTTCTAGAGAAGGAGTTCCTTTCCAAGAAAGACAGTGGGAGCAATGTTGAACTCAGAGTAGTTCAAGGTCCACAAGCTCCTGAAGAGGATAGCTCGGAGGCCCAGGTGGAGCTTCAACAAGCGGAAGCACCGACCCAGGCCACACAAGAACCTAGAAGGTTTGGTAGGGATCGTCGGGAACCGGAGAGGTATGGTTTCCTCGTCACCGATGATCAAACTCTTCTAATCTGGGATGAGGAAGAACCCAAAACCTACTAGGAGGCTATGGCTAGCCCACAGTCTGCAAATTGGCGTAAAGCCATGGAGGCAGAAATGCAATCTATGTACGATAATCAAGTTTGGAACTTGGTTGATCCACCTCCGGGTGCTAAGGTAATAGGTTGTAAGTGGTGCTATAAACTAAAAGCTGATAATACCTTCAAGGGGCGTCTGGTTGCAAAAGGTTTCAGACAAGTCTATGGAACAGACTATGATGAAACTTTCTCACCAGTAGCCATGCTCAAATCCATCAGGATACTACTGGCCATAGCCGCATGGTATGACTATGAGGTATGGCAGATGGATGTCAAAACCGCTTTCCTTAATGGAAAGCTACTCGAGGATGTGTACATGACACAACCTGAGGGTTTTGTCGATCCTAAGTATCCGGGTAGGGTATGCAAACTTCAAAGGTCCATTTATGGACTGAAGCAAGCGTCCCGTAGTTGGAATCTAAGATTCAATGAGGCTATAAAGGAATATGGCTTCATACAGAATCTAGATGAGCCTTGTGTGTATAAGAGGACTAGTGGGAGCATTGTCACATTCTTGGTACTTTATGTAGACGACATCCTGCTCATTGGAAGCGACATACCTACACTGCAAGGGGTAAAGCAGTGGCTGAGTAAGTGCTTCGCAATGAAGGACTTAGGCGAGGCTGAGATGATCCTAGGGATCAGGATCTACAGGGATAGATCAAATCGGCTTCTGGGCCTAAGTCAGGCTTCATACATTGACAAAGTTCTGAAAAGGTTCAGCATGGACCGGGCCAAGAAAGGTTTCTTGCCAATGGGCCATGGGCTGAAACTTAGTAAGAAGAACTATCCTAAAACAAGAGAGGACAGGGAGAACATGAAATTAGTTCCATATGCTTTGGCTATAGGATCAATTATGTACTCCATGTTATGTACGAGACCTGATGTCGCCTTTGCACTGAGTATGATGAGCCGATACCAGTAGGATCCTGGGGAGGATCACTGGAAAGCTGTCAAAGCGATCCTCAAGTACCTTAACCGAACTAAGGATAGCTTCTTAGTGTATGGTGGTCAGGAAGTGCTATCAGTTACTGGGTATACTGATGCAAGCTTCCAGACCGACCAGGATGAGTACCAATCGCAATCTGGGTATGTGTTTTTGCTGAATGTTGGTGCTGTAAGCTGGAGGAGCTCAAAGCAGCCAACCATAGCGGACTCTACAACAGAAGCTGAGTACATCGCTGCATGTGATGCAGCTAAAGAAGCTATGTGGATGAGGAAGTTTATCACTAAGTTGGGAGTAGTGCCAACTATCCATGACCCAGTTGATATCTTCTGTGAAAACAATGGGGCTGTTGCACAAGCTAAGGAGCCACGGTCACACAAGAACACAAAGCACGTGCTCAGAAAGTTTCACCTCATACGAGAGATCGCGGAGAGAGGTGATATTGCATTGCACAGAGTGGACACCGAGGATAATGTCGCAGATCCATTGACCAAGGAGCTGGCTCAGCCCAAGCACGAGGGTCATACTAGGTCTATAGGGATTAGGCCCATGCCTAGTTGGAACTAGTGCAAGTGGGAGATTGTTGGAAATGCCCTAGTCCCGAGGCATTGGTCCTTGTATTTGTATTATACATTTATTGGATTTATGTATTATACTCATTTGTGTTATTAATAAAGGCATCAATTCATTTATTATATTTGTCTTGTGCAATATATTAAATGAAGTATCCAATGGACATATCTATATCCATGATGACAAGTGTCATGCACTTGGCAGTAAGACCATGGATAGGGTAAACGATATGACCATAAATAGATCCGTAGTCTGTTCCAGTCATGGGAATGAATGGAACGAGAGACTATCATTAACCTGGTTGTATGGCGGTGTCTTACCGGTCATTGGACATGGAATGTCAACCAAGTTAATGGGTACATGCCTGGGAGCATGGTACTGGATAGATCCACTAAACGAGTAATCCACATGGTATAGTATCACAAGTGACTCTCTTGTAGTACTTGTATGGATCCTTTAACCTGACCATATGATGGTGTTACATGTGAAGTCACATGCTTAGGGTATGCCTAAAGGGCCTGTAATAGGGTGCCAAGTATGGGTATTTTTGGGTATGTCACTGAGCATGCTAATACTATGGATATGTAGAAGGGATTTGTCACTCAGTAGCCCACTGAGAAGATATCACCGGCCTCTTGATGAATGTGACTGATAAGAGTGTGGCCACACCCAAACAAGTTAGAACTTGTTTGTGAGCTTCAGTACATTCGGGATCAAGTTAATGTCCGGACACAAAAGAGGGTGATCAATCCATGCCTCTGTGCTGGACACCGATATCAATGACATGGGATGTACAAGTTTAAACTACAGGGTCATGATAACAGTTAGACTGCCATCTCCATCTTAATTGGGGGCTGCAGTGGCTTGCTAGAGCCCAACTGCAGTCTGCGGCCCAAAGGCCCGCTGCCAACATAAAGATGGACCCACGGGATCGTACACATAGAATGACTGAATGCAGACTTAAGGAATCACATGTATACTTGGAGTATACACTATGGAGAGAGAGGTGTATATATATTGATTATATTATAAAGATCAATTGGATTGATCCTAATAATAAAATTAATATATGTTCGATTGGCTCTTCATAATTAATTGGATTAATTATGAAATTATTTCCTAGGTGGAAATATTCATATGTATAGGTTTACATATGATTTTATTTTGTGAAGATTTAATTTTAATTCGATGGATTAAATTAATTGGTCAAACTAATTTTAATTTAAATGTAAATAATATATTACTTGGAGTAATATATTAAATACATGGGTATATTAAAATTGGGCTTGAAATTAATTTAAACCAGAATAATTAAAATTAGACTGGGCCCAAATTAAAACAAGGAAGCCCGCACAGAATGGAATGGAGCCAAGCTGGGCCTGAATTCCCCTAGGGGAATTCGGCCACCCTAGGTATAAAACCTAGAGTGATTATTTCGGCCCCCCTAACCTAACACACAAGCTAGCCGAAATTCTTAGCCTCCTCTCTTCCATTGTTTCGTTTTTCCGACGCTAGCACGGGTTGCATTCGTTAGGCGTTCGTGTACGAAAACGAGGAGGAAATCTGCTTTGATTTCTACAGTCTTCATCCATCTCTTGAAAGAGATTTTCTGGTAAGAAAATTAATCTCTTTCTATTTATTTTAAAGTTTTTCAATTTCCATTTCAATTGCTCCTAGGACCGGATTTAAGGAAATCACCGCGTTCTTCCGCTTTTATCGGGTGATTTCCGGTGAAAAATCCCAACAGATAGTTCATGATGAACTGATTATAAGACTCAGGGAGGGATCCCAAGATGACGTCTATCGCCAACTCCTGTAGGACCGGCGTGCCGAGATGGGCCAATGCGTCGATATAGCCCTTCATCTTGAGCACGTGGGTGCTCACAGATGTCCCAACTACCATCCTACAGGTGTTAAGTGCCTTAGTTGTTAAGAACGTTTCTTGATGTGTCTGATCTTGGTACATCCTTTTGAGATCATCCATGATCGCGTAGGCTTGACAGTCCATGAACTGTTTTTGCAGCTCAGGAACCATCGTGCCCAACATAAGGCAAGACACATCTCTATCATCCCCCCTATGCAGGTCGTACTCCTCAATTTGAGCTTGAGTAACCCATCGACCTACAGGCAGTGCGGCTGCTAAGGCCCTATCTAGCACATATTCCTTAGACTCTTGTCTCAACACTATTCTTAGTTGTGGAGCCCAGTCTAGGAAGTTAGGCCCAGATAGTTTCTCCTTTTCGAGGAGTGATCGTAATGAAAATGAATTACCAACCATTTTAAGTGATTATCTACACAGAAAAATTACAGAGTGATTAATAAAGGGCTTTATTATTTTAACCATGTTAATTAACAATCCATTTTAATTAATTTGATGGTGATGTATGGTTACAAGACCAAGATCCATATTTCATTAAGAATTGGCCAAGCAGAGGCTTGTCAACCAACCCTTAACTATTTAGGTAGGAACTCCCTCCAATCCCAACCTAAGGACTCTTGGTTTGATGAGCTTATTGGCACTTACCCATCTGTGCTTAAGGCCAGGAGCTTGTCCTACTACCCATGTTGAGTCCAACCACCATTCGAGTGCTAAGTGTACCCAGTACCTTAACCCTATACAGTAATTGAATAATACAATGTACCCAGCGGAGGCACGGTCCATATTGCAGTATTCAAAAACCGACAAGGTTCAAATGTGGAAAGCACTTTTAATCGACTCAATATTTAATTGGATTGATTAATAACGGCTTAGCATGCATAATCGCGGGTGATTGGAATGGCTAAACATACATTCATACATATGTATATATGATTGACATAAGCACAAAATATGTATATAAATAAAAGAGACACTAACTAGTAAGCCCATACTAGAGATCCACTGGATGGGCTTGCGAACTCCTCTTGGGAAATGGGCTTCCTCTCCAATGGCTTGATGCAATTACAATTAAATTTACTAAATATAAATTAAATAAAATTACATCAAAATAAAATAAAATGACACGCATGCCGTATTTCCCAAAATTAAATTTTACAACCCAACTTCATCTAAGGCCCAATAGTGCTCAAACCCATACAACCAAGCATAGAAAATTATAAACATATAACAAATATCAATACACATACATGTATTAAAATGCATGAACATGGCAATTCCAATTTTAATTAATTATGTCCAGCCATTTGTGAAATCGCCGATTCTGCCATCCATAACCAATGCCTCGTCATGGACCCGAATTAGTCGTCCAATTCTCAACCCATGCCAAGGGCCAATTGGACCAATTTCATTAACCAATTTAATTTTAACCAAAAACTTAAATTATATGTATGAATTAAATCACACAAGAAACCACATGAATCCAATCACGAAAATCAAATCATGCGAATTTTAAAAACAATTTAAAATACACATGGGGTCCTAAAAAAAAACCCGCAAAATCCAAGTCGAACCCGTATCCCGCACGTCAGCGCAGCTGTCCGGAGACAGCAGCATTGCCATGCGGCAGCCTGCTGCCTTGTGGCAAGCAGCAAAAAGAACTCAAATTGGAATTGTAAAATTGAAATTCCAATTTGGCCCATCTTTTTTTTTTCATTCAAACCAATAAATAAAAAAATAAAAAAATTGGGGAAAAGTAATTAAAACCCTAAAACACGAATTAGGGTTCCAAACAAAATTAAATTGAAAACCAATTCAATCAAACACCAAGAACCCTAATACCAATCATTCTATTAATCGAAACATGAACCTATGCTCTGATACCACTGTAGGGAATCGTCACGGAATACAGATTAAAATTTTCCTTGATTCCAAAACCCAAGATACATGTAGATTAATAGAATGAAATCAAGAACGGAGAAAAATAAATTTTCACACCTTAACTGTCTCCTCTAGAAACTGTTGCCGAAACCCAAACGCGTTTCCTCCACAATCCGGTACACGAACGACTCTCGAACGGGACTCCTGCTAGCGAACGGATTGAACAAAAACCAAGAGAAAGTCCAAGAGGGGGCTGCTGTAATTTTCTTATTGTGGCTGAAAATTCTCTACAAGGGTTAGGGAGAATTAGGTTAAGACTTCCTATATATACTCCTTTAGTATATATACTCCTTAGCCTACTAGGATTTTAATTAAAACTATAGATTATTTAATTTGATTTAATTGATTTACCTTATATCATTATGATTAAATAAAACCACATTATAAAATCCTAATTGATACAATTAAAAACAATTTCATCAAATTAAAATAACCCAAAGTTAAATTAAAGTCACCCTTAATAAATACAACCTTTGTATTTTTAATTTCCACCAAGAAAATATTATTTTATTTAATTAATTATTTACTACATGTAATTAATTAATCAAATAAAATAAATTTCTCCATTTATAATTGAATTAATTATGACATAACCTAATGTCAATAACTCAATTAATTTGGTTTTCGTTCTAATTCTGATTTGTCAACGTTCAGTTGTTCTATGTGTACGATCCTGTGGGTCCATCTTTATGTTAGCAGTGGGCCCAAGGCCCACAGACTGTAAGTGGGTTCTAGCAAACCATTACAGCCCCCAATTAAGATGGAGACTTGCAGTCTAATGTGAAAGATAACCCGGTAGTGATCTTGTATATCCCTTGCCAACTGACATCGATATATAAGCAAGAGGCATGGCCCTGTCATCCTCTTATATGCTTATTTATCTCTTGATACCGAGTGGACTGAACCTAATGAATAAGTATCCCAACTTATTCGGGTATGGCCATACACTTGTCAGTCTTACTCATCAAGCGGCCAGTGATGTCATCCCAGGGGATGCTGAGTGGCAATTCCGTCAGCTTCACTATCAACATCAACATGTTCACTGGCCCACCCAACATACCTATACTTGGCACCTTGTTACGGGCTCGTTAGGCGTATATCAAAGTGTTGGGATTTTTCACTGGAAATCACCCGATAAAAGTGGAAGAACGCAATGATTTCCTCAAATCCAGTTCCAGGAGCAATTGAAGTGGAAATTGTAAAACTTAAAATTGAAATACAAAGAGATTAAATTCTTACCCAAAATATCTCTTTCAAGAGATGGATGAAGACTGTAGAAATCAAATTAGATTCCCTCCTCGTTCTCGTACACGAACGCCTAACGAACACAACCCGTGCTAGCGTAGGAACAAAACGAGCAATGGTGAGAGAAGGGGGCTAGAGAATTCGGCTATGGTGTGTTATCTATTCCTTGGCCGAATTCTCCTAGGTTAAAAACCTAGGTTGGCCGAATTCCCTTAGGGGAATTCAGGCCCAGCTTGGCTTCTTTACTTTTGTGTGGGCTTTCTGCTTTTAATTCAGGCCCAATCTAATTTTAATTATTCTGGTTTAAATTAATTTCAAGCCCAATTTTAATATACCCATGTATTTAATATATTACACCAAGTAATATATTATTTACATTTAAATTAAAGTTAAATCTTCACAAAACAAAATCATATGTAAACCTATATATATGAATATTTCCACCTAGGAAATAATCTCATAATTAATCCAATTAATTATGAAGAGCCAATTGAATATATTAATTTTATTATTAGGATCAATCCAATTGATCTTTATAATATGATTAATATATATATACCTCTCTCTCCATAGCGTATACTCCAAGTATACATGTGATTCCTTAAGTCTGTGTTCAGTCGTTCTATGTGTACGATCCCGTGGGCCCATCTTTATGTTGGCAGCGGGCCATTTGGCCCGCAGACTACAGTTGGGCTCTAGCAAGCCACTGCAGCCCCCAATTAAGATGGAGATGGCAGTCTAACTGTTATCATAACCCTATAGTTTAAACTTGTACATCCCATGTCATTGATATCGGTGTCTAACACAGAGGCATGGATTGATCACCCTCTTTTGTGTCGGACAATAACTTGATCCCGAATGCACTGAAGTTCACAAACAAGTTCCCACTTGTTTGGGTGTGGCCACACTCTTATCAATCACATTCATCAAGAGGCCGGTGATATCTTCCCAGTAGATTACTGAGTGACAAATCCCTTCTGCATATCCATAGCATTACCATGCTAAGTGACATACCCGAAAGTACCCATACTTGGCACCCTATTACAGGCCCTTTAGGCATACCCCTAAGTATGCAACTTCACATGTAACACCATCATATGGTCAGGTCAAAGGATCCATACAAGTACTACACGAGAATCACTTGTGATACTATACCATGTGGATTTCTCGTTTAGTGGATCTATCCAGTACCATGCCCCCTTATGCATGTACCCATTAACTTGGTTGACATTCCATGTCCAATGACCGGTAAGACACCGCCATACAACTAGGTTAATGATAGTCTCTTGTTCCATTCATTCCCATGACTGGAACAGACTACGGATCTATTTATAGTCATATCGTTTACCCTATCCATGGTCTTACTGCCGAGTGCATGACACTGGTCATCATGGATATGGATATGTCCATTGGATACTTCATTTAATATATTGCACAAGATAAATATAATAAATGAATTAATGCCTTTATTAATAACACAAATAAGTATAATACATAAATCCAATTAATGTATGATACAAATTCAAGGACCAATGCCTCGGGACTAGGGCATTTCCAACACAAAGTGTATGAGATCCTATGTTATGTTACAATGAACATCAGGTCTAAGGATAATAACAAGACCTACCCGAGAAACACCTATGACGATCGAACCATGTGGTGTTCTCGTGGCGAATTGATCTAGTACCATGCAACCCAACATGTACCCATATCATTAACTGACATTCCATGTCCAATGGCCCGTGAGACACGGCCATCCAATCAAGGATATGCTATTCTTTGGTTCTATTCATTCCCATGATTAGAACAGACTAGGGATATCCTTATGATTATAACTTTAACTCTACTAAAAGGTCTCATAATCCAATGGACTACATCGGTTCACTTTAGTATGGTTATAATCATTGGATTCTTTATTTACAAATAGCACAAGATATGAATAAATAGATTCATGCCTTTATTTCAATACAAAATGTATAACACAAAATATCCAAATATAAAGTATAATACAATAACCAATGCCATTTGGACTAGGGCACACCAGTAGTTTTTTTCTCTCATATCATTAAACTTGATGGAACTCTCAACATAATGCCCAATAGCCCTTAGCTTACCAGTGTTATCAGTCTTAAAATTGGAGCTTGATTTTGATCAATTGGTAAATGTTATTAGAGATTCTACTGAGATGCTCAGTGTTCAAATCACAAGTCTATCAAGTCTTGTCTCTAATAGCACAATAAACTCCAACACTGAATAGCTCATCATGTATGGTTCATCGATCTTCAAGCTCAAACTTCAAGATTGATAAGGAAACCAAGACCCTTGCATCCTCATTAATCAACATCATCAAATCTCAAGCTAACACTATGTGCAAGAACACCTTTTGGCTCACCAAAGCTCTTTACTTGCTAATAAATGGAATGATTCATACTGGTTCATTCAAACCCTCAGGTGTAACAATATGGGAGAAAATTTAGGCAAATAATTCAAGTAACTTTCAAAGCTTTGAAAATGTATTTCAAATGTGAAATAAGCATCTTATTCCAATTCCTCATCACTAGATCATACCTATCACTACTTCATTCGCCATGCCTCCTCATATTGGTCATTCTCTAGCATCTACTGGCTCTCTTTCTGTGGTCAAATTGCTCCATCTTGATGTTGGAAAAAAAAAGAGATATGGTCAACAGCAGCAGCAGCAACGAAACAACAGAAGAAAAAGCCAACTCTAGTGAAGAAAAGTAATCTTCTCCAATCAATGATACTACTATGATGTCAACAAGTCTACCAAGTCATCTTAGATACCTTCCTTAGGACTAGGATCATCTAGTACTTTAAGACTTATCCGTATTTCTATCGCTTGAAATTGCTTAAGTACTTTTTTTGTTATTTTTAATATTATTCCAGCTTGCATGTTAGGATTTCACATTTGCATGTGTTATCATGAACTATTAACAATAGTAGTATCTATCTATTCTATGTTCTTAGAAGTATTTGTTTTCAACTGGTATTATTTTTTAATACTGCTTAAGTGTGGCGGAGTATAAGAAATATATGCATGAACTTTGGGTAGTAAGATTTAAAAAGGCTAACATGTTGTTGACAATATTTTTTTCATCATCAGAATGGGAGAGATCATTGAAATGAAAATGCATACAAGTTTTAAAGATGACGAAATGCTCTTGATATAATTATCGGCTGTAAATCTAAATTGTGATTAACTTGTCCTAAAAGAGAAAATATTTTTCTAAGTATATTTTTAGGAAAATTTGGAGCTCTTAATAAAAAAGGACAACAAGTATATTTCCATATTTGGAAGTTCAAATGATCTCAAGGAATCACATGTACAAACTTGAAACTTGAAAGATGTAAAAGTGAAGCATCACATGGTCTCCAAGAATATCTCCATCAAACACTCATAAAAAAGGAGAGATGCTTTACAATTCCATGATATTGAGCATGTCTCATCCAAGAAGCAAAAGTTTATCACCCAAAATGGGAAACTCGGTCAACAATGTTGCTATTGAGCCACTGAACAAATCAGTGTTATTCAAAAGTTGCTAAATCTGTCTCAAACGGCTATTACTCAATATAGCCTCTCTAAATCATCTCTCAAATGGCTAGGATTTGAGAAAACGGTAAAATTTGAATCACTCCCTATAAATTGAAGCTTGGTGATTATTGAAAAAAAACTGAAGCTATTAAGAAGGAAGAAGTTTGAGAGAAAAGTTTGAGTGCTTAAAATTATTGTCATATATTTTCATTTGAAAGACATCTCTTAAATTCAAAATCTATGTAATTATGCTACTTAGAAAGAAGTAGTAAGCTTAGTGTATCTAATCTTGTAAGGAGAGTACTTACTAGAGAGAGATAACATTAAGTTGTAAGAGGTTTCAATTTTACAATTGGAAAAAAATTCATCGTATAGTATATATTCTTAAGGAAAAGTACCTTGGGAAAACGAGTAGGCAAGGAAGGTCAAACCTTGATAAATATGTTGTGTTTGATTTACTTATCCCTTACTCTTTACAATTCTACTGTCAATATTCAATATTGCTTCTGTGTTTTTGATAATATTGATCTTGTCGTACAATCCATTCTAAAAGTAGTGTTGTTGTTGAAAACTTGACTAGTTAGAGTATCCATCTAATACTACTAATCAGATATCCAACAATGATTAATGTTATTGAACTCTATCTACTGGAGTTACTTATTGTTATGCTATTGCCTTTGCAATTGTTGATATTACCTTACAATATTTCTGTTGATAACATTGACTTATCAAATTCTCAATATCAAGCAAATTAAATAGTAAGTTATTCAACGGACAATATTGAACTGTGTTATTATTGCCATTGATTCTTTTGTGTTTTGATGTTAATGTTGCAAAAATTTTCAATAGTCTAAAAATTTTTAAGGACCCAATTCACCCTTTTTGGTTTAACACAGCCTTTGGGATCAACAATATCTACGCCGACAAGTTAAAGTTCTACAATTGTATATAAAAAAACAGTTAATAAATAAATCTATTGATCAATATTAAAATTATTAGAATTTTGGGAAAAAAATATAAAATAGGAGAAACGATATGTTTTAACAACATAAAATAGGATCAAGGACAACTTTGTTTTTATTTAGTTCAATTTGATCATTAGCTCAATAAAAGGACTTAAGAGTTGATTAGGACTTAAGGACTATATTATTAGTTTTAAAAATACAGAAATCGACTAGTATAATATGTAAAGCTATAGAGGCTAATGAATTATTTAGCTAATAATAATTCATTATTAGATATATAAAAGTAATGTATTTATTTGCTAGCTTTTACAATTGCAGCTAAAGTGATTAGTGGCACAAATTTTCATCTTTAACTACAATTTGTTCCATATACAGTTCGAAAAAGCCGTAGTGAGGAAGGGAGTTTTGCTGACATTGAGCTAGTTGGATTCATCCTGGAGCTCATCACAGTGCTGATGCGCGTGATAATTGCCCCTCATCTACCCGTAAGTTTAAAATTTTTTTTTTTGGTAATTTCTTAATTAGACTTGACCCACCCACTCATTAAGAAAACTAGTAATAATCAACCAACGTTATCTTTTACAATAAAAATATATCTTTTGAAATCACAGACAAATTTACATGTTTAAAAAAATTTGAATTCTTGGCCTAATAAAAGCAAGAGGTATGCTATTGTATACATTGTTAAAATAATGATTTCATATAGAAATTTCAAGGTGAGATGAATCTACTAATTAAATATATCAAGTGGGTGCTTCGTATCATATTATATATAATTTCTCTTCATGATATGAATTCAAATTCCATTATCACAAGGGATGGAGAAGCAGATAGCAATAGTAGGAGGTGGAATTAGTGGGCTTATTGCCTGCAAATACATAGTTTCAAAGGGATATAATCCGATAGTGTTTGAAGCTAAAAGCAGCATAGGTGGTGCATGGACTCACACTGTTGAATCCACAAAGCTTCAAACTCCAAAGCCAGCGTTTGAGTTCTCAGATTATCCATGGCCTCATTCTGTCTCTGAAATGTTTCCTTCTGCCAATCAAGTTTTAGATTATATTCAATCCTATGCTTCCCATTTTGATCTGCTTAACTATATCAAATTCAACTCTAAAGTTGTTTCTATTAATTATCAAGGCCCTTCTGATGAAGACATGGAATCTTGGAGCCTTTGGGGTGAGACTGGTCAACCCTTCTCTTCAACAGCCAAATGGGAACTTCAAGTCCATAATTCCCTAACCCAATCAACTCAGGTACTTCTTTAAATATGATTGCTAGTATTTATTTAATTAATGATTTTGATTTTGTTAGGAATTTGTAATATGCAACAACAAGATTAATAAGAAATTTATGGGCAAAGAGGAGCACATATATAATCACATTAAGGAAATCACATCTTTTATCTTATTCTACTTCAAATCTCATAAAAACTTGATGATTAAAAATTTTTTTACAAATATGCATATCCCAAAAGTAGGAAAAATGGCATTTTCAACCGCTATTCTATCACCCAATTGTCTTTTTTAACCCCTACCATTTTAAAATCTATAGATGCTTTTTCCATTTATATACTAAATGATGACATTTTTTTTTTATAGGTATACAAAGTGGACTTTGTAATCCTTTGCTTGGGAAAATTCAGCGATGTACCAAACATACCAGAATTCCCGAAAGGGAAAGGACCAGAAGCATTCAATGGAGAAGTCATACACGCAATGGATTATATGAATATGGATCATCAAACTGCTAAAAATTTTGTAAAAGGCAAAAGAGTTACAGTTGTTGGACTTCAAAAATCTGCCATAGAAATTGCCATGGAATGCTCTGCTGCAAACGGTACGGGTCAAACTATATTTTTTGTTGATGAAGCGAGTCACAGTACCCTTAATTATAACATTAATGGATTATGCAGGAGTTGAATGTCCATGCCGATTATTGTACAGGAGTGATCATTGGCATATGCCAGATTATGCTCCATGGGGTTTGTCTTTAGGATACTTGTATTTTAATCGATTTTCTGAGCTTTTGGTTCACAAGCCTGGTGAAGGTTTCCTATACAGATTGTTAGCAACATTTCTTTCACCTTTGGTAATCTTTCCTTATTCTTTTCTCTCTTCAAATACATTACAGAATCTACTATCATTGAAGTTTGGAGTTCCTGAGTCCACAATCACTACAATTAAATTTGTATCAATAAAGTCACTTTACTTTTATTATGGTATCAATAAAGTCACTCTCTTCCTAATTTGTCAGCATTTAACACCAAAATAATGACATAGCAAGTCAACGCCAAATTATACCTACCAGTATAGCACCACATCAACTCCTGCCAATAAAAGAACTGACATGTGCCATGGACTTAGGACCCATGTGTACTATTGTACACGGAAAAAAAAAAATCAAAGTTCAAAATTGGTTGAAACTTATGTAATCTAATGCTGGTAGGTCAAAATTGACATTGACTTGTTAGGACATCATTTCAGCACTAGATTTCAACAGATTAGACTAAAACTGACTTTAACACTGAAATAAAAGCTTAGTGATTTTATTAATATAAATTAAAGTTTAGTGACCGTAAACACACAAACTTTGAACTTCAGTGACATTCAATGCAATTTACCCAAATACATTATGATTTCTCATATAACAAATAAGGAGTAATTAAGGGATGAATTAAATTGATTTCTCACATTTACAGAGATGGGGAATTTCGAAATTTGTGGAAAGCTATATCAAGTACAAGCTTCCTATGGAAAAGTATGGAATGGTGCCAAAACATAGGTTTCTTCAAGATATAAGTTCATTGTTAGTATCTATTGTTCCTGACAAATTTTTTGATGAAGTTGAAAAGGGAAGTATCATACTGAAGAAAGCTCCAACTTTCAGCTTCTCCAAACAGGGAATTGTTGTTGAAGGTGATAATTTAGAGACTGATCTTGTGATATTTGCTACAGGTTTTAGAGGTGATATAAAGCTCCAAAATATTTTTGCCTCCAAACATTTTCAACAATGCCTAATGGGGTCTCCTACTTCAGCTATTTCCCTCTACAGGTTACCCACAAATTTCCCTTTGACCACATTTAAAAGGCAAAATAAGAATGAAATAATATTGCCATATTTGATACTTTGTGTTAATTTTGTTGAATGATCAGGGAATGCATTCATCCTGGAATTCCACAGCTAGCAGTAATCGGATATTCAGAAGGTGCATCAAATTTGTTCACATCAGAAATGAGAAGCAGATGGGTAGCAGAGCTTCTTGATGGGAAAATAAAGTTGGGCACCATCAAAGATATGGAAAAGGATATAGAAATATGGGATGAACATAAGAAAAAATATTCAGGACCTGATTATAAAAGATCAAGCATAGCAGCCCTTCATATTTGGTACAATGACCAATTGTGCAAAGATATGGGATGGAATCCTAAGAGGAAAAATGGATTCTTTGCTGAATTATTCCAGCCTTATGGGTCCAGGGATTATGTTTCCCCTTGATCTGTTAAAATTAATTCTATTGTTCTTGTTGTTCCAATTCTGGTCATTTATGGCTATTTTATGACTTGTCTTGATGATGGTTTTCTATTGATAGAGTATAAACATTTTGAATATTGTTCCAATCATTACATTGTAGCATTTTTAAATATGGTTTCGACTGGTAGTCAAATGTCCAATTATAAGCCACATCATAACATTTCTTGGGCTTATATTCATGACTGAAGTGACCTCCTCCCTGCACAATTAATAAACACCCATGATTTATGGTTGGCTTAATTAGCAAGGGGTCTCCAGCCGCTTATGTTAATTCCTAATATACAAATTACGGGAGAACCCGAAGAGCCACCTAAGAGTACCTCAGCACCCTCAAACTAATTAGTCAGATCTAATTACCGAAAAAATAAACATCAAGTATACAACATTCAACTTCAAACTGGCAGTAACAGAATAAAATTGAAAATTTTTGGTAAATTCTACAGCTAACATACGACATTTAATTAAACACCGTTATCACCTTCCGTCTAAATTGGGGTAGCTTTAATCAAATTGAATAGGCGCAAGGGAAAACACAACATTTTGTAACATTTTTAATGCTACTGATAGGAATTCTTTTTGTTTGCTTTCAATATCCTTATTTTGGTTGCTTGACTTGTAATAGGATGACTGCATTCTGGGAGAAGATGCCATGAGAAGGTAAGCACCAGAAACATAATTTACAATCAATGCGGACATGTTCATATTCAAGAGTTACCTAATTAATGATTACCATTTTGATAAATTAATTCAGTATACATGTTTCTTAGTATACGTATAATGAATCTAACAATCTGTATCTTAGTCTATATCAAGCTATGCAAATGGCGATCTCTTAGTTGTTTTCCAGTTGTTCTTTTATTGGTTTAATGCACCTGAACTTTACACGTTTTTCCATTTCCCAAGAGGTTCTCTGATGCAGTAGTTGTCAATTCTATTACATACATTAGGAACAAACTCCCTCATTTGCAAAGTTGCCATTCCACATGCATGCTCAACTACCTCTATACAATAAATATTAAACAAGCAAGGAGGTCAAAGTCAAAACAAGTGGATCACAGTATTATCAATATTTCTAAAACATACTGAAGAAATGGACAGTAAAGACAATGGAATACTGACCTAAAACATGAAGCACATCACCCTGGGCATCTTTAAGCGTCTTGCCCTGTTCTAAGGTAATAGCCATTGCAAGCTTATCCTGGAAATAATTTTGGGGAAATTAGAAGTATATGTTAAGGAAAAAAAAAATTATATAACATCCGAAAAGCTAGTAAACCAACAAGTTTGAACATTATACGTTGATGAGCAGCGATAGCGTGTTTTTCCATGAAGGAAAAGCTTTCATGGCCACAATAACTACATCTTTAAATTCTTCATAGGTGGTCAACGGAACTTGAGATACAACCTCTTGGGTAGCTTATTTTAACAAATAAGCTATATTGAAAACCATTAATGTAAAATACAATTGTTGAAAGCACAAAAAAAGCTGCTAAATAACTTACAGGATTTATCACATCAATTACTTCAGATCCTGGTGACTCCACAAATTTTCCCCCAATAAAATTAGGAACTTTCAACTGTAGCTCAGAAAATAGAGTTTCAGCTAAAAACCCTCCAGATATTTACTGATTACAAAAAACGAATCACTATCTTTCAATCCAACATTAAAGAAAATGCCTCATCTCTTCCCAAAAATCACATCATAGTAAATATTTTTGGAGACAAAAATTTCCCACATGCAACTGCAACAGCAATTCAACATGTACACCAAGGTTCAAATTATATGTGAACTGAATGCTGCAAGCCATGATCTCCGTTACTCGAATTGGTCTCCAGCTGAAAATGAAAGAACACAGGAATATGAATGCAGAGCCAATTGAGAATTCAACGCTAGAAAAAAAGGGAAGCCCATGTCAAACAAAAGCACTATACGAGTGCTAAAAACAATTGCTTATGTGAGACGAATGCCTAATCTAGCAAATCAAGTAAAAAAGACAGGTCAGTGTTCAAATGTTTAAGACAGACAATAAATGTTCCCAAGCAGCTAACTTTCCTTTGTTCAGATCTTGTTAATTGTGAAATAAATATTCACTTCTAGACTTCTTATGCATTCATGGTAAGCACATGACAGTATACTAAGACATAGTTAGGTTGGCAATTTCAGTAATTTTAAAGCAGGTTGCTCTTTCCAAGAGAAAATCGATTTCAATAGAGGAACTATGAATTTTTGTGTGCATTATTAAGAGAAACAATGATTTGTAATTGTCACATATAGATGAATATGATTAGGTCAAATCTTCTTCAAGAATATAAAACCCAAGTGCTGAAACATGTCTTCCTGAAATTACAGAGCAAAAAGAGAAGATGAACTTAGAGAGCATAGACAGTGTTCAGAACCACAAAATTGTACACAAAATGAAGGATCACAGAATCTAAACAAGATAAGTGACCACATGGAAAATACGGATGCTACAGCTAGCGGACTCAAGTTGATGCTACATAAATCAAGTCTAAGGTTACGAAATCACCTTTTATGAACAAGATTTTCAAAGTGGAAACAAAACAATAAAAAAAATATGTACCAGTGAGTGATCCCTTAAAGCAGCCAATCACAGGTGAAGTTCAGATGAATTGGCATATATCCAAGTGTCCAAATCACCGAATATATTCAACCGACAGATATTTTCTCAATCAAACTGGTCTTGATAAGCCATGAATCTTCATCATTGTGTAATACTTAGTTGGTGCACTAGCACCAGCCTTTGTGCATAGATCCACCACTGCAGGTGCATGACCATAAAATTCCCTTCCTTCATCCAAGAGTACAGGAGGATCTTGAGGCCGTTGCCGCCAAACAATTTTTGGTGGAACTAGATCATCTACTTCTGCCTTCTGCCAGAAGTGTGATCCCCGCCAATTCTCATATTTAAATATCCCGCAAAGGCGAGCCTTGTGACCAGATGGCCCAACATGAATTTCTGAACAATACTTGCAAACTTTTGCTGGATAAACCAACAGCAACTTTTTCACACCTGACCTAAGTGTCTCCCATGCCCTTAAAGTTTCATTGCCTACAAAGTTGAGATTCCCAGACAATGACTCAGATCCATCGTTAACAGTCAAGACACCATCTGAAAGAGATGTACTTGAGTACCAATCCTCTATACTTAGATCAACACCTGCTTGCCTGCATAACTCAACTACAACAGGAACACGGTCAAAGTCGAATCTCTGGTCATGTTTAATAACCTTTTGGAACATATTATTCAGGCGAAATGTCTCTACTGGGACAAGTATATCATTTAAACTACCAGTAGTCCACTCATGTACTCGATTCTTATGACCACGCTTGTAACCCCGGCATGTCTGAATTAAATGACCTTTCTCACCAATATATACTTCAGGACAGAACCTGCAAATTCATACTTTTATATATACATTTGTATTGGAACTAAGAAAAGGGAATTCTCTTATGTGAGAAAGATTGTTCACACGGACAAAGCACACACCATCTCTGAATATACTTTCATAACTTAGCTGATTCTTACTCAAAATTGATAATAACAAATATCATACTACAAGCATCAAAACAATCAGCAACTTACTTGCAAGAAACTACAGGAATCACTTGGATAAGATTAGATATGCCTTGAATGAGAAGCATTCTGGCCTTAAGGACCTCCTTTGCAACCGGAACCATATCCCGAACAGGATAATCCTTTGTCCTATTTTCTATTCTCTTCAGTATCATAGGCCGCAGCTTTTTCCAGTCCTTTTTGGTAGTATAAAATCTAAAGTGCTTAGTGTAGCAACTGCAATCTCCTGAAAGATTCTGCAATATTTTCTTACTCATTGCCTTTTGAAGCCTGCCATAATAACATTGTAGAGGAGCATCATAAATAGAAAAGACAAGACCTTAGTCCAAAACTTGGCAAGGACAAGAAAAAGTTGCAAAACGAAAATGCAAATGCATCCTACTTAGGGATGGCAACGGGTAGGGTACCCGTACCCGTCCCATTCCAATTTACAAATTTTACTACCTGTCCCGTCCCATTACCCACAGGTATTGAATAAGTCAATCTCATTTCCACCCCATAACGGGTAGCGGGTACCTGGCTAATTACCCAAACCCATGAAGTTCATTAAAGAAATAAGAAAAACAAGCAAATAAACAATAATAAAATTGCAAAAACCATCCATAGATTAAGTTTACAATACAAATTAACAATCCACAAATTAATAATCAGGATCAGCAGCAAGCTAAGAATCCACAAATTAACAAAATCCACATATCCAAAAATTAATAATCAGGATAAGCAGCAAGCTAAGAATCCACAAATTAACAAAATTCACAAATTCTTCAGTTGATAAGGAAACACTAGTTGATCACCACGCAACAATATCAGCTGCACTTGTAAATGAGGACATGATAACAAAACTACATAAAAAAAAAAAAAAAAAAAAAAAACACAACAAAAAATTATTCCCTGTAAATCAAATTATAAAAATTATCCAGCAAAAAGCAATCAAATGATAACAAAATCATAATTAACAACAGAACATTGAACGGAAACTTGAAGTTAAGCATAGAAAAAACAAAGGGGTTTTTTGTTTATACAATCAAATGATAACCAAGTCATAATTAATACCATCCAATACTCTGTAAATCAAAATCTAACCCATTGAGCATAGAATAAACAAAGGGGATTAAAATTGATAATCACATAAAATTAGGGTTTTTTTTTTGTTTTCAATCCTTACTCGAAATCGAAACCTACGGCGGCAGAACAGAGAGCACGACAGCAGTGGTTGACAAGGCGGCGACGATGAGCAGCGGAGATGAGATTGGTGGAATCGGTTTTACTCTTCTGCTTCACGAGCTTCTCTGGTCGGCGGAGAGCACCGACCTTGAATTAGCGCCGATCGTGAAGTATAAGTGATCGGAGTTGTGTGATTTAAGCAAGGAGATAAACGACGACGAGGCAGAGAGAGGGAGGTCAGATCACCGGAAATGCGTGAGGAGAGTTTAGTCCAAAGGGAAGGAGAAGGGCTAATTTAGTACTCGACCCATTCGTCTGATATGGTCTTTTCGGAAGGAGGTTGGCCACAATGACAATTACTAATATCGCCGTAACAACTTATATAATCATCTTGTTACAATCAATACATTATTCTTACCTTTTATTACCACTCTTTTAAACTAATATTATCAATTTATTTAAATTTTATTATTTGAATACTAAATATTTTTAATTTCTATAAATTAACTACTAAAAAAATCAAATCAATAGATTCATATACTAACTGAACATATGGTAAATAATACAAACAAAAAAAAAAAAATTATTTCAGATGAGAGATGAAGTGATATTCAGATTTAGAGAATACAATGGATAAAACATATTAGGGTTAAAGAATCGGGTCAAAGTCTGGATCTGGTTAGATTTTTTATCTTTCAAGTATTTTTTTCTAATAAAATTATCAACTTATATAATCAAAAGGTGAAAATATGAGTAAGTCAAAATTTTAAAAAATTTCATTAAGAGAGATTTTTATTATTTTAATATTCATGATATTATTTTGAAAAGTCAAGTTTTATTTTGGGTAAAAATAGGAAAAAGAAAAAGGAAATTACATCCGTTTGAATAATTTACAATATATCCGTTTGAATAATTTACAATATCGAGTACCAATTATAGTGGGGTAGGGTAATTTTAGTCTTCTCTACACGTAACCGATAAATGGACTAGTTTAAATCTTTGGCTGTTAGTGGTGGTATCTAATAAATTGAAAATCATTTGGTGACGACTTTATAAAAATCAAATACCAAAACATGATAAAATTTCATTTAAAAAAAAGAAACATAAGAAATGAAAATTTATTTATTTTTTTAACCCGTTGGGCCAATTTCGACATTAGTATAATTAGGTTGGTGCATACATATAATGAGTTTAGGGTTTAGGGATTAGATTTAGAGTTTAGGGTTTAGTACATAAAGACTATAGTTTATGATTTGATTTTTATGACTTAATACTTTATGCACTAGATTATTAGATTAAGACATACATTATTATTAGTGCGAAATTCAGGATTAATATATTTGTGTAGTGTTTTAGATTAATATGTATCGTACAATTAGTGCGAGATTTTAGTTACATTAATTAATATATATTTTATGCATTGGACTAATTAGGTTTAGATTTAGTATATTATGTAGATGGTTTAGTAATAATATTCAGTACAATATACTTATTTTATAGAGTATACTATATATAGTTATATATGTTCAGTATTTTAATACATATAATATAATTAGTATGAGGTTTAGTGTTAACATATATCTCTGTAGAGTTAGACTTATAGTATATAGCATATTTTATATTGGGTTTAAAGTTTAATTAAGTTAATTAATATATATTATTTGCATTAAACTATCAAGAAATTAATAACTGAATAATAATTTAATATTCTAATGTAGTGGATGAATATAATAAAATGCATAAATTATCAAGGGACAAAAAGTTGTCTTAATAGTTAACACTTTAACCTTTCAACTAAGAGGTGGTGGGAACTTACAAAATATTTGCTATATTTTGTGTGTAAAGAGGTTCTGGTAGCAGGTACTCAGAGGTAATCTCATTTTTGTCCCAAAAACCATGACGGATAGAGAATTAAATTTCATTTCCATTCCTAACCTTTCGGAACGTCCTATTAGGGTCCGGTACCTGTAAAATCGGAACTCATTGTAATTCCTACTTCCAATCCATAAAATATTTGAGGATAATTGGTTTGAATTTCAGAATTTTAATGTTTTTAGTAACTACAGTGGTATCATGTTTGTACGAATAAAAAATAATAATAATTTTTAGGCAATTCAAGTGAAAAATAATAGTCATGTCCTCAATTATCAATCTAATTAAGAAATCAACTTGCACATAATTATCTCTCTCTCTCTCTCTCTCTCTCTCTCTCTCTCTCTCTCTATATATATATATATATATATATATATATATATATATATATATTCACAGAAATTCTGTCGTAAGGTCGAGAAGAAAGTGGTGTGATGATATTGAACAAGTTTTCTATGTTAAGCCTATGCTCCGCGAGTCATATTCATATAAATCTATTATTATTAGAGGTTTGTTTGGCTCAGCTGTTAGCTAATAGCTGTTGCTGTTAGCTCTTCACATTAGCTGTTTACTGTTGTAATAAGCTGTTAGCTAATTAATTGATAGCATTTGGTAAATTTAGTATCAGCTGTTGTTGTTGAAATGTAAAAAAAAACTAATATAGATGTATATTTATACCATTATACAATAATTATACAAAAATAATAACATTACATAAATATTAGTAAAAATAATTAGATAATTAAAAAATTTTAAAATAATTCTTATCACACTTCAAAAATTATAATTTTCATTAAATAGCAACTTTATAAGCATACGAAAATAAGTTAAATTATAGTTTCATCTATGCAAAATGCTTCAAAATAATATGTTTTTAATTGTTGACTAAATCAAAATTAATAAATTTTTTAAAAAAGTGAAACTAGTCTAAATAAATTAATTTGAAGAATTGATTTCGCTTAATTTTCAACATCTATAGAGATAAAAAAAAATTTCATAAAAAATCTACATATTTATATAAAAATATAATTTATTATTTTGGAAATGTTAAATTTGTAAAAGCTAAATAATTATAAAAAGCTTTTCGTGAAAAGCTCTAAAAAGGAAATTTTCGTGAAAAGCTCTGGTTTAGGTACCTGCCCGGCCCGTCCAAACCCAATCACTAAAAACCAGGTTTAGACATGTATTTTACATGTTAGGCTCGTGCAAGCCCGAATCCGATGAAGCCCGAAGTGTAGTGGGTTGAGTTTGAAATTTGTGTAAATACCCAAGCCCGCCCGATGAATATATACATATATATTTTATTGTATTTTAAATTTCAAATTATACTTTAATAAAGTTTCTAAATTTATTATGAATTTTTTTAACTAAATTTGTTTAGTTAATATTAGTTTTATTGTGTTATATCATGTATGTTGGTTTTCGGTCCCCCCATGACATTTTAGAATGGCAGAGATTAAACTATAATTATGGAAAATTACGGGGACTAAATATGTAATTTACTGGGACAAATGTGTAATTTGGACTAACCCTATAAATAGATGGAAGTTGGGATTTCCTTTATAAATAGAGAAGTCGTTTCTCAAATTCATTACTCGCATAAGAATGAAAACGCTCCCAGAGAGAAATCACGACACACATATTTCTCGATTCGTCGGAAAAATTCACGGATTAACGTCCGTACTCTGTGTATTCATACATACGTAGGAAAGGCAACCAGAACGGTCCGATTTTTTTCCCGTGTAAATCAGATCCATTCCATAAACGTGTTTCCACTTGATATAAACTGTAAGTCCGTTTATTTATTCTGTTTATGGTAATCTATACATTTGTTGTATAATCATTATGGAATATTGACTTCATTGGTATCAAAGTCGAAAGTTTTATAGATTGATGTGCTCAAATCTATTTTTCTAGTATTCCATGAATAATTGATGTGTTCAAATCTTAATTTCTGGAATTCCGTGAATAAGAATAAGTTTTGTTCGTTTGAATGCGTGTTTATTCGTGTAAACACATATTTGTTCGTTTTGATATGGATTTATATATCTGTGTCAAAATGATTCCATAAATATTGATATCTGATGTTCCATGAATAAGAATATGTTTTTTTGTTCAATTGAATACGTTTTTGTTCTTTTTTATATGGATTTGCATTGATATCTGTGTCAAAATGATACCGTATTTGATCCAACAGTACAAAGTGTCAAAATTTTTTATTGGAATTTTAAAAATCTGATCACACCACTGAAATCATCATGAAAAATTGAGTCGGACTCAAATTTTACGGCCAACAGAGCCCCGGAAGGCGGCGCGTGGACCTCACGCACCACCACTGCGACTAGCGTTGGTTGCGGATCGATTGAGAAGAATAATGGTTACAGGACACATGGCGCAACGAGATTGGTTGATTCGCAACGGTTGAAAAGTAAACGGTCGAAACAGCCAATCACGTGTTGACACGTGTCAAGCCTCAACCGATGGAAACTGATCCTTGGACACGTAGCAATGCGATTGGACGGTTTCAATGGTTGAAAAGTCAACATCCAATCACGTGTTGCCACGTGTCAATAAGCAACCGATTTAGAAACGATCAACTTGCCACGTGGCAAACACGCGGACCAATTGGGTGATGACACATGTCATACCGGTTGTCTACGTGACATGTCATCTACCATGTCATTACAGTGGACTAATACGGTGACAACACATGGCAAGACGGTTGTGAATGTGCCACGTCACCATGACACATCATGCCACATCATCAATTGAACCAATCAGGTGATGACACGTGTCAGGTGCGCCCGTCATCACGAATCATATGTTGCCATGTGTCACATGAGTCAGCAGAACCTTTTGAGCGCGTGGCTATGCGTGGAGGCACGTGACAGACTTTCAGGCGGCGCGTGTTGGCGCGTGCGGGCGTTTCTGGCATCCAAATTTCGTCAAATTATTTCCAGAATTAAAAATTACATTTTTCTTGAATTTTTGGTCTATTTCGATGAATTTTTGGAATTCATTTGATATTTTAAACTAAATTTATTAGTATTTATTGTGTATAATTAATTTATGTTTAATAAATTCAAGAAAATTCAGTATATTTATTGGTGTATTTATATACTAATTTTTGGTTGATCATTAACAAGTTTTTGTTATTTCTATATGTGTTATAGAAATGGCAACCTTCGTAAAAATGCGAAAATAATCCAGTCTCAAGAGGAGGCAAGGACTATACAAAAACTTGAAAATGAGCTTTTCTCTAAACAGTATCCTCCGTTGGTAAAAGAGAATATTGTTGGATTTATGGAGCAGTTTAATGCGTTAAACCAGGAAATCCAAGTGCTTGTTTGGAAAGGAGGATTTTCCTCTGGAACTAATCAATTTAAAATGTTAAAATTTGTGAAAAAAAGCTTTTCGTGAAAAGCACTTTAAGCAATTCTAGTTTGAAGAAAATTCTACATTTGACGAACTAGTGGACTCCATTGGAGGATTAGTTCCTGAACAAGATTATGGATCCCAATGCAAAGTATTTGTGTTGAACTTGGTTGAAACGGGAGCTAAGTTATCTTATAATCCTAGAACCATGTTACTTAGAAGTAACTGTGAACACAGAATTTTCCGGATCCTTAAAAAAAAATAAATAAATAAAAATAAACAAAAAAATAAATAAAATAAAAAAATAAAAATTGCAGCACGACTGTACGATTGGAGTAGGTTGTAGAGCCCATATCTTTCAAATAAAAATTGGCTAAAATCTTCATAGCAATTAATGCTCGTCCGGTTTCAAAAGCAAGAGAAGATAAAAAGGAGAAGATAAGCAAGTGAGGAGGAATTTTGGCAAAAAAATCATTGAGAGAAAAATTGGGAGAGAGAGATTGAAAAAAAAAAAGCTCACAAGTTCAAGCTTTTTTTTTCCCCTTTCTTTTTCTGGGTAATTCTTGAATGTTTAAACTAAAAATCTATTAGAAATCCTAGGTTGATAATCTGACTCTCAAAACCAAATTAAATACGGACTTAAAACTCTAAGAATCCTTGACATTTTGGAGATTTTAGACCCAACTCCTCAACCTCAACTCAAAGGAAAAGGGGCAATTTGAAGTGTATTGGTGCGTTGCCATGGATCATTCCTACGGTGGATCAGTGCCAAAGAGGTAAATATACTTCAATCCTTCATTTTCTTGTGTTTTCTGGGTGATTTGGTGTGTTTTGTGCATTTTAGCTTAATTTTCGTGCATTCTGTTTCTGGAAATTAAGAACAGTCGTACGACTGTTCTTGTTACAAAGAATTACAGTCGTGCTATATTGACTATAGTCGTACGACTGTTATTAAATTTTCCCGGTTTTTACCTCTTCATTTAAATAAATTTGGCGATTTCTGCTAAGGGTGAGCTACAGTCGCATGACTGTAATGCTCGCCCAGAAGCAGAAAATACAGAAAAACCCATAAACATTCATAAAAATACAAAAATTCATAAAAAAATCATAAAAATTCAGAAAAATCAGAAAATCACCAAAAATGAATTTTGTTGTGTGCATTCACAACCTTGTATTTAATTTTCAGTGTTATTGCATTTAGAATAATGCCACGACGGAGACCCGATTCTTCTAAAAACTGACCCACCTCATATGTTAAATTAAATTAAACCAAAAAAATGTTTTCAAAACAATTTTCTTACAAAACCAAAATACAGGGACGTTTCAAATTGTTTTCCAGGTCTAATTGGGTCGGCTGGCCGGGCCGACCCGGTTACCCCCCTAAATGTATGCCCCCGATCTCTAAAATCCCCAATTATGTCCTATTTGAGTCTAATTTGTGGTGTGTCATAAACTGTGATAACCATCTGTTTTGCAGCTTTGATTTCTTTATTTTTATTTTTAATGTAATTTATAGCTTAATTCGTGTATTCTAAGCGATTGTAATTTTTTGTAGATTCTCTTGTATTCTAGGCGCTTGTAACGTGAGGTCGAGAGTTTTTATTTTCATTCGATTGGGTTGTAATAATTTATAAATATTTGCTGCTTCATCTTTATTTATGTGCACGCCGTATGTTTCAATTCAATAAAATCAATTTTTAGAAGTTTAAAGTGTCATCATAGAACATTGGCCGTATTTATTTTGATTAGACATGAAATAAGGGACTTGTCTGGACCCAGATCTCTAGAAAGTGTGGCAGTTCCCGCTTTGGTTCAGCTACACTGTAATTTCCCGGTTGAGCTGAGCCGGGTGGCGACTTCTACACTTTTTATCGAGATTTAGATCTCGGTTCTTTTACGAAATAATTGATTTTCCAAAAATGAATTTCCAACATAAAAACCCCACGCGAGGGAGGGTTGCTCGAAATCGTGGCGCCCCTTCCGAAAAGGAGTCCGCGTTCCATCGAAAACGTCATCCGCTCATAGTGGCGACTCTACTGGGGATGATTCTTGCATGGCATTTTATTTTGCATTTTTAGTTAGACATCCTTACATTAGGTTAAGTATCCATTATTTAGCCCGATGAATTGTTGAAGTGTCACCTTTGTTCCTCATGGTCTTAGGGGCACGGATATGAAACACCACCCATAGCCTCGTACGAACCCCTTCGTTCGGACCCTTGAGTGGGGAGAAGTGAAGAGTATATTTTGCTATAGGAGCCTTGATTTTATCCCGACTTGGACCGAACTCATATAGGCAACCTTAGTTAGATTTCCTTAGGATACCAAAATAAATTGTGTGAATATTATAAATTGCGCCTTCATCATCCCTGGTTGATGAGCGAAGAGAACCCCACCAAGGACTCGGTTAGAATTTTTGAGACCAACCACGTTTGGAGGAATAAGGTTGGAGGAATACAATTTGTATACAATATGCTACATGTCTCTTGTTTCTTCATAACATACCATCATCAACATTTTTCACGAACATGACATACTACATGCAAAGCATTTGTGTGATACTAACTCACATCTTCCGTACAGCCATTTGCATTTTTTGCGTGGAAATACATTAATCACCCGTGTGACATTTACACTAACCATGTTTTTGCAGCCATGCATTTCCTCATTGTGTGAAAAAAAAAATTAATTCATGTGCATTATTTGAATGTCATAAGCACTAACCAATTTGCTCTGTAGCCATATGGAACACATGTCATGCATAAACATTCATGTGGGCCTTGAACAATCCCATAAGGGTCACACACATCACACCGCTTACCAAGTAGGAAATCATTTAGGTGCTCCACGAGTGCTGAAAAATTACATTTCATGCATTATATCATTTAGGTGCTCCACGAGTGCCGAAAAATTACATTTCATGCATTATTTCATTTAGGTGCTTCACGAGCGCCGAAAAATCTCATTTCACACATTATATCATTTAGGTGCTCCACGAGCGCCGGAAAATCTCATTTCACACATTAAATCATTTAGGTGCTTCACGAGCGCCGAAAAATCTCATTTGGCACATTAAATCATTTAGGTGCTCCACGAGCGTCGAAAAATTTTATCGCATCTATTAAATCGTTTAGGTGCTCCACGAGCGCCGAAAAATCTCATTTCACACATTAAATCATTTAGCTGCTCCACGAGCGCTGAAAAATTTCATCGCATCCATTAAATCATTTAGGTGCTCCACGAGCGCTGAAAAAATTTCATTTCATGCATTAAACCATTTAGGTGCTCCACGAGCGCCAAAAAATCATATATATTAAATCATTCAGGTACTCCACGAGCACCGAAAAATTTCATTTCACAAATTAAATCATTTAGGTGCTCCCCGAGCACCGAAAATCCCGATTGTGTGCCACGCACACGTTCATCTCATGGCACAACACAAAAACCAAAGTGCTCCCCGAGCGCCGGAACTCTGCCCATTCACCAAGAACGCATTCATTTCATATCACGACATGGAAGCCAAGGTGCTCCCTAAGCATCGAAATTCCATTTGTGTACCAAGCACGAGTTCATTTCATATCACGACATTAAAAGCCAAGGTGCTCCCCGGACAACAAAATCCTGACCATGTGCCACGCACACGTTCGTCTCATGTCACAACATGAAAGCCCAAAATGCTCTTTTGAGCGTTGCAACCCTGCTCGTTCATAATATAAAACCCGAAGTGCTCCCCTAGCGCTAAGGGTTCATCCATGTATCAAGCACACTAATCTCAATTCACAACCTACCCAAGTAGGAATTCACGCACACTTCACCACCCAATTGGTCAGTTATTTAAGGTTTGCATTACAAGGCCATTCCATACGACATCCATATATCATTCATTTGACATGCTATGCATACATGCACATCACCTGGAGTTCATAACTCTGGGGGTGGTCATCTTTCACTAACCTTGGTTCAATATGTTTTGTAGTTTGGAGTAGATCAGGACATAGACTGGTGAGAGTGGAACGTTGTGATTCATCATCCAGTGAGTCTGAGGAATCTGTTCAGTTTAAAGAGGTTGGGACAGAATCTGGGTCAAGTGCTGAATTTTTGCCAGAGCTTGAATTATCACAACAAAGTTTTCAAGAGATGGCCATCACACCAGACGCTGCTGCCGCCATGCTGGCCACTAATGCCCTTCGGGAGTTCATGAATTCAGATGAATTCAAAAATCTCATTAAGAGTTAGGTATAGAGTGCACTAAACGAGTCGTCTTCTCAACGACCAGAAAGGGCTACCCGAGAAGAGAGTAGTGGGGGAAGGTTGAATGATGGCCTGTCAGATGCAGAGGAAGCTCGAAGGGATAATACTGAAAGACCAGTGGAGTCTACCTTGGAGATGAAAATGAAAGAAATGGAGGAATTTATGGCAGAAATGCTGGCAAGCTCCAATGCTCAGTCTTCTAAACGTATTGATCCGACTGTGCTCATGGCCGGAGGAATTAAGATGCTACCAGTGGGCTTTTAGATGCCCAGAATTGCTCCCTATGTTGGGAAGAGTCCTCCTACAGTGCACTTGAATCAATATGTATGAATCATGACAATGGCTGGGCTTATGATGAATCAGTTGGTGGGGTTATTTCCCACTATTTTAGAAGGCGGAGTGATCACCTGGTATAATAAACAGCCAGAAAGTGTGCAAGGGGACTGGGATGCATTATCCGATGCATTTATAAAGTACTTTAGCTTTAACACTCAATTGGAAGTCAAGCTACAAGACTTAGAGGCTGTGAAGCAAAAGCCTAATAAGTGCTTCTCTGAGTACTGCCAAAGATGGATGGATAAGATGATTCTCCTTCATCAGAAACCATTGGAGGATGAATTGATCGTAAAGCTGATCAATGGTAGTTTGGAAGTTTGTCGAAATGTGATGAAATATCACAAGTTCCAGTCTTTGGTGGAAGTGCATGAACTAGCCCGAAAGGTGGAAAAGTATGAGATTGATCCTGTCCAGAACAGTTCCAGAGGGGGATATCAGAGCCGATCATATTCATCAGGGTACAAGAGCAATAGCAATTTTGTAGCCTCTTCCTCAACTAGTGCCAAGCCGAGTCAGCTTACTACCCTAGTCAAACAAGTTGAGGTAGCAGCTGTTGCACAAGGGGTGAACCAACAGGCGACTGGGAAAGGAATCTCACCATGGGAGGATTCTCTGGGGCAGATCTTTTTAAAGTACAGAAGAACAACTTCTGCTCCTATCATGTATCAAAGGGGCATCGTACCAATGAATGTCATGCCTTGAAAAAGGCTATCCAAGAGCTAATCAATGAAAAGAAGATTGAGGATCCTCGTCCTAAGCCCAATGTCCAGAACAACCCCTTACCTCAATTTAAAAAGAGGGTCAACATGGTACAATCAGGATTAACCGCCAACTTTGTGCTTTCACAGATTGCCAAGGCAAACCCGGCGATACAGGTAGTGGTGGGTGAAGAAGCTAAGCCGACTGTGAAGGAAAAAAAGCCTATCAATTTGGATGATATTGAGTTCGATAATGACGCCGATGAATTTGAACTGATGAGTAGGTCCAAGCCTATAACCAGACAAAGCCTGTTTATCCCCGTTTGCACCAAGAGCGGGATGTACATAAGGAAAGAAGATGCCCCTTTGAACAACATCACGAGGAGTGGAAGAGTATACCAACCCGAGCCACGACGGCTAGGGGAACCCAGCAAGAAAGCCGAAGCTCCGGTCCAGGACTATGTACCAGTTAAGGTAGAGGAGAAAGAAGACTTGGTAGTGGAGCAGCTGAAAAAATGCCTGCACGTGTATCCGTGTGGCCTCTACTGATGGAGTCCCAAAGGCTGCGGTGGTTAAGAAACTCATGGAGATGGATACGAGTCCATTGATGTCCCCCGAGGAGATGTGTATGGCAATTGGGAGTACAAAGAGTCAGCAATTCGACAGTCCCAAGGAAATCACTTTCATCAATGATGACCTGCCACCAGAGGGAGTTAATCATAATCGGGCGTTGTATTTAAAAGTCAAGATGATGGATAGGATTTTGCCCTGCGTGATGGTTGATGACGGGTCAGCATTGAACATCTACCCATTAAAAATACTCCCAAGCCTTCACATGAGCGAAGAGGATCCCAGCCTATGATGATTCAAAGCTCTCTATGATCGGTACTTTTGAAGTGGAGGTGGTGATTGGAGAAGTAAGATCTAATGTTCAAAACAGGAGGAGAAAGACCTAGTGTTCTTTCTATGGATCCATAAATACTTCCAAAAGCAGAATTTCATTCAAGGAAAAGGGCTCGGAGCTAATCAGCAAGGGATCACAAAGTTTGACATCGGTACAGGCCAATCACACCGCTGGGGACTTAGGTATAAAGGAGCTGATAAGAAAGAAGCGCCTGAGTCAAAGAAAGTCCATCTCCTAGATACCTTTGTCTGGGCAAGTGACAAGCCATATGACGGAAAGCCCGAGCTAATGATGGTCGAAGGGGAAACAGTTCCTAGGTTTGAGATATTGGCTGATGTCATTGATTTCTCCAAGTATGGAGTTGGTTCTGTTGAAGAAATGCTTAAGCCCAAAGAGAGACCCGAGATCATCACCCCTCCAAAAACCCAAGTCGAAGTAGTGGCCCTATTGTTCTGGACGAAAAGCCAAAAGAAGAAGATGCAAATGCACTGGTGGATGCCATCACTAAGGAATTTTCGGCCCTGCTGAAGAAAGGTTTGAAGGAGTGCCCTGTGAAAAAGGAAGTGGCCTCGGAACAAGCTGATTTGGTGGAAAAAGCTGTAGCTGAACTCACCCGGATGATAGCCAAGGGAAAGGCGAAGAAAGAAGAAGATTTCCTGTCAGAGGCGCAGAAAGAGACTCTGGAAGCTGACCTGAATAACCTGTTCGAGGAAGGATCTACTGACCCTGAAGACCCTCCGCATGTGGAGGAAGAAAATGACTTTTATGTAAACATTTCTTTTGTATTTGATGTGAACAATTCCGCCTATAAGGTGATGAATGCAATGAAGTCTAACTTTGCTTATTTGTGTGATGTTTTTCCTAATGGCTCTGTGCATACATGCAATCATTCATTCAATGTGTTCAGCATTCACCACACTGCATTACATGAAATTAATTTGGGTACAGTTGAAAATCCTAAAATGGTATCTATATCCAACGAACTCACTCTTGAGGAAAAGAGAGAACTAATAAAAATACTTAAAAAACATGTGGGAGCGTTTTCCTGGTCTTACGACGACATGCCGGGGGTTGACAGAGGGATAGCAGAACACAGAATCCCAATAGATCCTAAGTTCAGTGCGGTAAAGCAGAAGCTCAGACGTCTACGTCCAGAATGGGCCGAGAAAGTCAAAGAAGAAGTGGGAAAGCAGATTAAGGCTAACTTCCTAAAAGTGGTGGAGTATCCAGAATGGTTAGCTAACATAGTCCCAGTTGCCAAGAAAGATGGGAGAGTCAGGTTTGTGTGGATTACCGGGATTTGAATAAGGCCTCTCCAAAGGATGATTTTCCACTCCTTCACATCAATGTTCTGATCGACAGTGCAACAAGGGCATTCATGTACTCGTTTATGGATGGCTTCTCTGGATATAATCAGATCTTAATGGATGTCATTGATAAGGTTAAGACGGCCTTTATTACCGAGTGGTGGTGTACTATTACAGGGTGATGCCCTTCGGATTGAAGAATGCTGAGGCAACCTACCAGAGAGTTGTTACAACATTGCTACACGATATGATCCACAAGGAGGTCGAGGTGTATATTGATGATATGCTGGTCAAATCCGTGACCGGGAAGAGCACCCTGCTATCCTGGATAGATTCATGACCAGGATTGAAAAGTATAACTGGCAACTCAATCTGAAGAAATATGTGTTTGGAGTAACATCAGGCAAATTGTTAGGGCACATTGTCAGTCAAAAAGGGATTGAGATGGACCTAGACAAGATCAAAGCTATTCGAGATATGCCAACGCCGAAAACAGAAAAGGAAGTCAGATCATTCCTGGGGTCACTTCAATATGTCAGCAGATTCATCGCCAGATTAACAACTCTCTGTGAGCCTATTTTCAAGCCACTTCAGAAAGAACAGCCAGTTATGTGGAACGACCAGTGTCAAGTTGCATTCAATAGGATCAAAGAATACCTTATCAATCCTCCAGTGCTGAAACCCCAGACCCTGGGAAAGCCCTTGATATTGTATCTAGCCATTGAAGAAACCTCCATAGGGGCAATGTTGGTCCAGGAAAAAGAAGATAAAAGAGAGCATGCTATTTACTACCTTAGTAAGAAGCTGCTAGATTATGAGACTCGGTACACAGTGGTGGAAAAGACTTGTACCGTTATGGTCTGGCTGACAGAGAAATTAAGACATTATTTCCAATCATATAAGATACAAGCAGTGGCAAAGGTTGATCCAATGAAGTATCTCTGCTTTGCTCCATCTTTAACAGGAAAACTGTCTCGATGGTTGCTTTTGCTGTCAGAATTCGACATTGAATATGTGACAAAGAAAGTGATCAAAGGAAGAGCAGTGACCGAATTCCTAGCAAATCAACTGCTCAAATCTGATTATGTGGAGAATCTAGAATTTCCAGATGAAAAGTTGGCCATGGTGGATGTAGAAGTCAGAAAATGGCTCATGCACTTTGATGGAGCTGTGAACAAAAGGGGAACAGGTCTCGGAGTAATCATTATAACTCCCAAGGGGGAAATAATTCCTTTGTCAAAGCGGCTAGAATTCCCGGTAACCAACAACGGTGCAGAATATGAAGCCTGCTTATTTGGCATTGATGCTCTTATCACACTAGGGGCAAATGATGTGACCATTATTGGAGACTCACTGTTGGTGATCTGCCAAGCCACTGGGCAATGGGAAATCAAAGAAGAATCTCTCCGCCCCTACTTGGAGACGTTATGGTAATTGGTGAAGGTATTCGGGCACATTGAATTCAGACACATGGCCAGAGATGACAATCAGATGGCTGATTCATTAGCAACCTTATCGTCCATGTGGGAAGGACCTCAGAAGGCACCAATGTAGCCTTTGATCCTCAAGAGCGCTAGAGCACCATTTCACCATCCTAGCGATGTCTTGACCCTGATGGGAGATGATAAACCCTGGTACAAGGACATAGCTGATTTTTTACAAAATGGCCAATATCCCGAAGAAGCAGATTCATCTGATAAGGCCATACTAAGGAAACTAGCAGCCCAGTTCAAATGGTTTGATGGACAACTCTTCAGAAGGACTGCTGATGGATTGTTGTTGAAATGTCTGATAGAAGCAAAAGCCAAAAGGGTTATGCAAGAGATGCATTATGGGGCCTCAAATCTTTAGATCATCTGCAGATGTACCACCAAAGAATGGCTAGGGCCTATAATCGATGGGTTCATCATCAGAAACCTCCTTTAAAGACTGGAGATCTGGTGTTGAAACAGATAAGACCATCCAACACAGATGCGAGGGGCAAATTCAAACCCAATTAGGAAGGGCCATTTGTGGTTAAGAAAGTACTTTCCAAAGGCATAGTGAAGATTATGGACATGGACGACAATGAGTTCACCAATCCGATCAACCAGGACCACCTCAAATGCTACCACGTGTTAAAAAAAAGGCGAGCCTATTAAGTTGAAAACCCGCAAGGGCAACTTAAGCAAAAATTAAGACAACGAGAGGTAGTTTATCAACCAGAAAACCTGTACTGGATGGTTGATAATAGGAGTGAGTTCGTTCAAGATATGTACCAATTTTGGCATTTTTAATTGTTACAATAATTGAATTTCATTAATGAAGTGCGCATTACTTAACATATTGCATGAATGTTTGGAGTATGTTACATGATTCATTGTTAAAACATCAGGATAAACAAACTCATTTATACACCTAGGCATACGAATTGTGAACATTGCATTAAAAGAAAGAAAATAAGAAAAAAGAAAAAAAAAGTAATAGAATAAAATATATACGTATAATAATAAGAATCATGTCTCTCTCATGTCTTTCTCTTCTTGACAGGAAGCGATTTTGCAGCCTCGGAAGAAGTTAGCCAATGGGAAGCGCATGATCACGAGCCTCACGGGTCAGCAGATCCCTGATCTCAGCCAGCCAGTGCTTGTACCAGTCATCCGTCTCCGTGGGACCAAGGGAAGCATAGCTCAATGTCACATGGTGAGTGTTGTTAGCCCAACGGAACCTAATGTGGTCAGGCCAAGAAGCAGTGTACTCCTCACAGGTGGCGACACAAGAACGCTGAGGAATACTCTGTGGATAACCATACTGCCAACAAAGGCGACTCGGAGAATAAAATGTCACCCTGGTCAATCCCAACAACTGGACACCATGCGCCCACATCTCTATAACCACATGGGTAATCTTCCACCAGGGGCAGACCCATCTGATCCGATCGTCAGTCAGGCGAGCCAGCCAAGCAGTCCATTAATCAACAGACATGTCAGCATAGGAATCAATGGAGAAGCCTCTTTCTTTGAAGTTGGTTGGGTGGTATTTCTTAAAATTCCCCCTCGGAATCTTAAGAATTGATAGCTTCTCCAAAAGCTAGATCTGCAACATCATATGAAGCAACTGTTAAAATCTCATTTGGGTGCTGAAGTACACACAAGCCAGTGAGAAGAATTACCTAAAGCAGTATAAGATGGGGACCGACATGGAGAGAACCACTCGTCTTGGATGCATGCAGGTTGATCAGGGTTTCTGCGAGTGCAAACGGAGCCGGGGATGCCCCCGCAGCCATCTGAGGGATAAGAGAGATAGTCCTGAAGGAGGCAACCCCATCACTAATACCACAAAAATATCGGCTCACCAGCAAGAGGCTAACCATACTGGCCTAACTGATGTGGTCCCTAGGGGCATTGATGCACCACTCCAGTATAGATTCCAAGCCCAGGCCAGGAGAAGAGAATCTGACGGAAAAAAGAGCTTCCACCTCGAGATTGGAAAGCCCAAACAAACTCACCAACGAAGGAATGTTGCCGAAGGTGAAGTCGGGAATTGCAATGTTGGTCCCTTTGTGACATGGGATATTCAAGATGGCACTGAATTCCTCATACAAGGGGCAAAGCTCTTGGTGTGAGACACGGAAGACATTGTCCACCGGATCCCAATAGCGACAACAGGCATTCAACAATTCGCTGTTCCATGGATGTTTGTAATAGGCTTTGATGTTCCACAACCCGAAATGTAACACCCTTATACTTTTGCAATATACAAGTACTTAACTAACACTTTCCATATAAGAACATCATAATTCTAATCCTTATCAGCTTGTGTCATTTGTCTGAAAAGCAACTGTAGACCTAACGAGTTGCTACACATAAATTATAAAACGTTAACAAATGGAAAAATCACAACATAGTGAATATAAATCAATAACTACTTTAACAATCACAAGTAGTCACATGTACCCAAATCAGCATACAATCATGCACATGTAAATGAATGAGCCATTTCTTTTATTTGTTGTGACATAACCAGCCAAACGACTGCCTCGGGATCATGTAACATATAACAGATGATTTCGCTGGCCAACTCATATAACATGTGTTTGACCTTTCGGTCCATATAACAAGTGGTTGACCTTGCGGTCCATATATCATATAATCCATGTGGGTGACCATATAGGTCCAGATAACAGATATTCCATGTGATTGCAGTGTCTGGATAGGTATATCACAACGTCCCTTTATGTTCCATCTAATCATGTTCAAATGCATATGTCATATAATCCATATCAAGTAATTAACATATATCCTGTGCAAGTATGTTTATCACATATACTATGTGACATGTAATCATATACACTGACTTTCACATATAACATTTAATTCATGCATTCATATAATGCATCTCACCAACTATTCACGTATCGGCATAAACCGCATATAAGTTTTTATCAAATTTAAACTTACAAGTAGTCACAAACATTTCCAAATAATATATTTATGATCATCATATCTCTAATTCTAGGATCCAGTAATCTCATATCTCAGATATATACATATATAATTCGTATACATTTGTTAACACAAATCACGTAACCTATACCATCGAATAATCACATATAACTCTTATCAATTATATGCTTACAAATTAATCTCTAATTCTTCTTACTGGCAACTTGCACTATCTGTACTATCTTCTAGAGTGTCTCTAAAAATCATCTTAACTACCATCTCGTCTCCAATTCTATTAATTTTATCTATCTTTTTGGCTTGGACTTGATATTAACTTAATATCAAGCTTCTTACGTATCCCGATAATTCCAATTTGGAAATCAAAACCACGTAGTTCTTCTAATCTTAAAATAATTTAATATCATTCTCATACAGTTACTATGCATATATACGGTCACTATTCACAAATACGGTATGTCACTATTCACAAAATTATTAAAAATCACCCTATACATCATATATTCCTCCAAATGCATTTCTTATAATTTTCATATTTTCTTCACACATAAATCCCACTTAAATTAATTTTCTAACAAATACTATAATTAATTTTTAACTTCAAATACTTCAATAATTCATATAAAATAATCTACTCAAAATCGTCAAAAAGTCCAAGAATTAATATTATTCCAAATAATTTATAGATCAATATAAAAATATTAAACCAACATAAACTCGCGGGAAAATATTCTGATCATCGGAATAGTACCTATAATTCGGACGGAGTATACTACTAGATTCATAGCACTGTCAGGAGTCCAAATATACCAATTTTATTCTCATATCATTTCATATTTAGAATTAATTTACAAAATTACTCCAAGATTACATTTCCAAATACACCAGTATATAGACCTCTAAACAAAATCTTAACCATACATAATGAAATTCACTTAGTTCTGATTGCGTACCTGTAATTTCATCAAAATCTAACGATCGGATGTTGGATTTTCCATTTTTCTTTTTCTTTTTCCTTATTCTTTTTCTTTCTCCATTTCTGGAGAAGTCTACGTGCTTTTTTTTTTTTTTTTTTCCGTCCCTTCTTCTCATTTATATTAAATTTTCTTAACAAAATTTCGATTTTACCATCCATATTATTTTTAACCTCAAACTTTTAATTTTTTTCATTAACATCCTTACTGTGCATATAATTTTCACTCCTAAAACTTTCTATTTTTATATTTCTTCAAATTTCACCCCATAAATATATATTCTCAAATATTTATATAAATCACCATTGAACTTTATTCCACAAAAAAAAAAAAAAAAAAATCCTCAATTTATAATATCACTTATAAAAATTAATACTTATTAAATTTTGGAATATTACACGAAAGGCTTCAATTTGAGCCAATCGGAATCTTGTAATGATTCTAAAAAATAGTAAAAGCCTGGATGAAAGGAAGCAAAAATTGAAAAAAAGAAAGAAAAGAGTGAATTCCAAAAAAACAAGCAAAATGAAAGCCCATAATAATGAAAATGAAGTTCATGTTGTGTGCAGAAATTCAATACAAGAAAAGAAAAAGTAATACAAACACCCAATCTAGCTCTCATCCTCTCCCTCCTCAGACGACTCAGACTCACTCGGATGCGTTGCCCTATAAGTATCAAAGTCTTCCTGCACCCGGTTCAGATTAGCTTACACCCGGTTCAGGTCAGCTCGCACCTGAGTCAGCTCATGTGTCTCAGCCAAGGCCGGAGCCTCTAAAGCAGCCGCCTGCCTAGCCTGATCCTGCAACATTTGCACTCAAGTCTACAAAATAACAATACAAATTAACATGCATACATACATACATACATATTCATTCATGCATTGCATAAATCATGTGATGAAACAGGGACTACAGAATGCTTACCACCCAGGCGGCGTTCTCCTAAATCATGAAGGTCTTCAAGCCCAAGTACTGATGGGCTATATCCTGCACTTGAGCCCGAGGGACCTAAAACATAAAAGAGTGTAAAAAAAAAGGAGAAAAGGAGAGACAGAAGACTTATATGAGTGGTGTCCGCCGGGGCAAATGAAATTGGTCATTCACGGTGAACCGACACGTTCCTATAAGTATAACCACCATCTAGCCCCATCATGCTAAAACTGGTCCTAAGCTCCATCACCAGCTGACCCCCCACCACTCCAGCGGCCTAAGAACTAGATGCCGTAGCACTGCTAGAATGCACAGGATGACTCCTGTCCTGAACAAGGGCATGCCCTCCAGTAGTGGTGGGCTCAGTGTCCTCATATCTTAGACCAGACTGCTGTGCGGAAGTCGACCCTCTCCGCCTTTTGACCTATAAATGAAAGAATATTAGATAAAAAAAAAAAGAAAAGAAGAATAGAATATACCTAGGGGAGGAGCAGCTGGCGCATTACCCTGGACGGGCAATAGGCACTTGTGGATAAAAGCCAAGTAATCGCCATCAACGGTATCAGCTCTGTATCCGTCCCCGAAAATATCCGGATCCTCCGCAGGATCGGCAAAGTGAGGCCAAAATAATGAGCGAGGGAGCAGTGGAGGAACAAGTCGGCCAGCAAGGCCGTCTACATGGTCAGCCAGATGGAGACGCTCACCCAAATACTACTCCTGGGACATGGGGCACTCCAGTATAAGCCGACGGTCATCATACCGCATAGAAACATGCACAACAGGAGGCAGCGCTCCTTGACCTCGCCATGGAAAGTGGTCAAGCTGCAAAAACACAATCACAGAAACAAAGATTTCAGAACAGGTAAGTAAATACTAAATTAAATTTTTCTTACTAACGAGAATTAGTTTGCTTACCCTCTCCTAGGAGACCTCTCGAAGGCCCTGGCGTATCTCCCCCAAATCACGGCTAATGCCCTGCCATCCAGGAGCGCAGAACAGTCGAGTGCTCCTCACCCTGTACGTCTCTTAACTCTGGTGGCTCCAGGATGCGGTGCTCAAACACCCAAATCTACAATTAATAAAAGAGTTAAAAAAAAGAGGAAGAAAGGATAATACTAGAAGGCCGAGCCAAAAGCCCAAGATCTCCTGCTATCTCCCTCTGGCACACAGGTCTAATCCGTAATATAGCTTCCCAAGCGCAGCTCGAGCCCAATCCAAAGTAGGAAAGGCAGCCAAGTCCACCAGAGTCGGGAGCAGCGTCATGTTACAAGTACTTTACCGGGTAGGGAACAACGTGCAGGACAACAGAACGAGCACGTAGGCCCAAGTATACCTCTCCATGTCCTCCTCCGATGGGTTTGGGCAAGCAGCCCAATAAGCCTCTACTCTAGAACACAGAATCTTCCCCTTCTCGGAGGTGCAACAATCAGTCTGTTGATGTAGTCATCCACCAGCTGATGTCGTGTCAGGTAGCAGTTAAATCTTATAAGGGTCCCACCAAACCCGAAACCAGTAATCGCCGCAAAGTCTGACGGAGTGACAGTGAACTCGCCAATCGGAAGATGGAAGGTATGGGTGGTGCAGACCCACCTCTCACACAGCGCTATCATCACTGGATGTGTTGTATGAGGCGTGCTCTCTAGCAGTGAGAGAATAAATGCCTCAAGACCCAAGAGCCTGACTCGGGCCCTCACAGACTTGGGGAGGTGTCCCCACCAAAACTGAGGCAGAGAGAGGTTCAAATAGCCGGAAATCTCCCTATCCTACACACCAAGGAAGTATAATGCATACATATTTAATATTATTTAACACATACATGTATATTTATCATAAAATAAAAGATAAAATAAAATAAAATAAAATAGAATAGAATACATACATGCAAAAATTCATATATGCATATTTATCATAATAATAATCATCATCATATAAAAAAAAAACCGCTGGAATTTCAACTACAGTCGTACGACTGTAGTTCAGTCGTATGACTGTAGGAACACTTGTACGAGTGTTCATCTTTCCTGCGGGCAGAAATTTCCAAGTCTAATTTTTCACGATTTCTAACTCGTTTTTCCTAGATTCTTGTTCCTATGGACTACAGGGGACCCCTAATATGCAGTCTACTCAATCAATTCACCCAGAAAGCAATAAATCATGCAAATCAATTCAGAAAATATTCAAATAAGGAATTCCAAAAATTTCAAAATTGAGGCTCGGATTCGGGTACCAACCTGAAGTGACGACAAGTGGGATTCCATCTCCAGCAAGATAGGAATTTCCGACCCAAAACGGACCCCAAAATGGTCCATGTAGCGCGGGTGGCCGTACCCATTTGAAACACTTACAAATGGAATATCCTGCACGTTACCGGGTCCCTGAATCTAATTGGGAGTGAGTTTCTTCAATTTCTTACCGAGTTTCTTCAACATTTTTGCAAATCAAAGGTTTGGAGTTCGGTTTCTTAGAGAGAAAAGGGAGAGAATAGGAATGAGAAACGAAAAAGGGGGGGCGAAACACCCTTTTATTCGTTCTACCCTCGAAGTACAGTCGTACGACTGTACTTCGCCTACAGTCGTATGACTGTAGTTAAATTTTGAATACAGTCGTATGATTGTAAGGAAAAATGGGGGCAATTTTCTGATTTTAATTTATTTATTATCTTTAATCTCCTTATTTATTTTCTAAACCCTCTTTTTATCATCAAATTTTTTATATTCCCCACGGGAAGATATTTCAGTGATTTTGCAGGGCCAACATGTTAGCGACCAATTTTTCTAACAATGGTCCGCCTTGTCCAGGGGCACGAAACCCGAGGAAATCGTGAAAAATTCTCTGCAATATCATGCATTATATCACTTCACAAAATTGCATTCTTGACGATATCCCGTATGCCAAGTCATACAAAATCGTTTCATTTTTCACAAAATCACAGTCCGCCACGACTTTAAAAGGGAATCCAGAATTGCATTCTCGATGTATCTCGTATGCCAAGTCATACAAGAACGTCTCATTTTTCATAAATCACAGTCCACCACGACTTTAAAATGGAACCCCAAAATTCAATCTCAATATGTATGGTGCGCCAAGTTGCACGTGACTGTCACACACTTCACAAATTTAGTCCTGCACGACTATAAAAGGTAACCAAATTGCATTCATCATATTTATTCTTAATTAAAGGGGCAAAAATTTTTGTTTCAAAATTATCGATAAAGGAATAAATACGTTCACCAATTACACACTACAAGCACTATGGCTTTGTGTGAGCGGACGACGCGTTTTTGACGGGACGCGGGACTCCCTTTCGGAATGGGGCGCCACGATCTCGGGCGGATCCCTCCCTCGCATGGGGTTTTTATGAATGAAAATCCGTGTTTTGGAAAATAAATGGAATTAGTGCATGAAAGAACCGAGACCTAAGTCTCGATAAACATTGTAGAGTCGCCACCCGGCTCAGCTCAACCAGGAAATTCTTATGTAGCTGAACCGGACGAACGGCCGCTACATTATCTAGAGATTCGGGTCCGGACAAGTCCCTTATTTCGTGTCTAATTAAAATAAATATTGCCAATGTTCTCGAATGGTATTTCAAAATCTAAAGTCCATTTTATTGAATATAAAAGGCACACAGCGCGCATACAAAACATTTAATACGAAAATAAGGAAAAGAAATAAATATTAATTGGCTTACAACCAAATCAAATGGAAAAACAAAAACTCTCGCCTCACTTGTACAATCGCCTAGAATACACGAAAATCTAAAAATAATTACAACCGCCTAAATACACGATTTAATCTATTAAATTACATCCAAAATAAAAATAAAAAGAAATTAAAACCTGCAAAACGGAGGATTAGCACAATATATACAGCACACCACAATTAGGACTCAAATAGACAGAATGGGAAATCAGGAATTGGGGGCATGCATTTAGGGGGTAACCGGGTCGGCTCGGCTAGCCGGCCCGGTTAGACCTGGAAAACATTTTGAAACGTCCCTGTATTTTTTTTGGTTTTTGTGGAAAAAATCATTTTGAAAAACAATTTTTCCAGTTTACATGCATTTTTATATATTAAATGGGTCGGTTTTTGGGAGAACTGGGTCTCCGTCGTTGAATTGTTCTAAATGCAAATTTATCGAAAAATTGAATCTATGGTCGTGATGCACACAACAAAATTCATTTTGATGATTTTTTGGGGTTTTCTAATTTTTTGGGATTCTTTGGAAATTTTTGGGGATGAAACTGAAATTCTGATTCTGGAACAGGGATTACAGTCGTACGACTGTAGTTTAAAGTCGTGCGACTGTAATCAGTCCAAGATCAGAACTTCGCCAAAAATCATTTTTAACCAAAAAAAACTGAAGAAAAATCGACTGGAAATTAAGAACAGTCGTACGACTGTTCATGAAAACCAAGAACAGTCGTATGACTGTTCTTAATTTCCAGGAACAGAAATACGAAAATGCAGCAAAAATCACACAAAACTCACTTCAAACACCCAGAAAGCGAGGAAAAGTGTAAGGAAAAGAAGTGACTACCTTTTTAGAAGCTATTCCAAGTCGTTTTGACCCCTGGCGTCGCTCCGATCCCAACAAATTCACACTTTCTCCTTTGGAATGGAAGTTGAGGGCTTTTTGTCCAAAATCCAAATTGCAAGGGTTTCTGATGGTTTAAGTCTGAATTCTTGATTTGGTTATGTAGTTAATTGATTAACCTAGGGATTTCTAACAAATTTTAACCTTAATTTCGAGAAATTAAAGAAAATAAAAGAGGAGGAAAATGAGTTTTTTTTTTTTTGGTTTTATTTTCTCTCTTCTCTTTCTCTCTCTAGATTTCTTTTTCACCAGAATCCCTCTCTTTCCTTCTTTTTCTCTTTTTATCTCTGCCTCTTTTTCTTGCTTGCTGCAACAAGGGAGCAATTAATGCTCCCTCTCTCTCTCCTCCATTTCTGCTGCAGAGGTATGGGCCTCTGCAGATTTTCCGACATTACAGTCGTACGACTGTAACAATAGTCGTACGACTATAGTTTTTTTTTTTAAGTATAGAAAATTCCAGCGCTTACAGCTGCCCCTCGCGTGATCAAATTCGACATCTAGTTCCGGGTCTATAATACCTGTGATGATGAATTTGAGAGCATGAATTAAAGCGCCGTGAACACTGGAATGAACCTTCTGATGAGATAGGCCGATACCGGGGTCTAGGTTACCCGAGGCGACACTGGGGAGGAAACAAGCCGATATCAAGTCTAGGTTACCCGAGGCGAGTTGATGAAGAGATTAGCCGATACGGTCTAGGTTACCCGAGGCAAAATTGATGAAGAAATTGGCCGATACCGGGTCTAGGTTACCCGAGGCGAGATTGATGAAGAAATTGGCCGATACCGGGTCTAGGTTACCCGAGGCGAGATTGATGAAGAAATTGGCCGATACCGGGTCTAGGTTACCCGAGGCGAGATTGACAAAGAAATTGGCCGATACCGGGTCTAGGTTACCCGAGGCGATGCTGGAGATGAGATTAGCCGATACCGGGTCTATGTTACCCGAGGCGAACTTTACTGGGGAGATAGATGAAGCTGATCTGGGCCGATGCTGAGTCTACATTACTCGAGGCGAATCTGCTAGGGGACTTGGATGATGGAGTGGATCTGGGCCGATACCGAGCTTACATTACTCGAGGCGGACTCACTGGAGAAAGTTGAGATAATGGAGCAGACCTGGGCCGATACCGAGTTTATATTACTCTAGGCGGATCTGCTGACTTACTGAGGATATTAAGCTGGGGATGAATTCCTGCACTTAAAATGGCAAGTCTCCATTCCTTGATCGAGAGATTTTTAAACAAAAATTTTTGCCCCTTCGATCAAGAATGAAGACTAGCCGGAGATAAGTAATTGATATATGCAATGTATGGATGCATGATGATGTATATGTACATGTGTGTATTTTCTGTTATTGGACGTTTCTGTCTTCTGCTGGGGAGATATGTTGTGCCCCTGGTTGATTTTACTTTTCTCGGGGCATTGTTTGGTGATTATCGATGGAGTGAGGTGATAGCTGGGGAAATGATCGTAGTATTCCTTGTAGAGATTCCGTTGGGGAAGAGTGTGATAGCTTGACTGGGGAAACAATTGTGGTGTTCTTCGTGTAGACTACACTGAGGAGTAACATGGTGACTCTGCGGAGAAGTAATTGATGGTGTTCTTTATGTAGACTCCGCTGGGGAATAATATGGGAAACTCTGCTGGGGAGTGATGTGACGAATTCTGCGGGGAATACTGAGGATGTTCTGTTTTTTCCTGCTCCGTGGGAAGTTATGAGTTTTTTTTTTTATTTTTTTATTTTTATTTATTTATTTATTATTATTATTTTTTTTTTTTTTAGGTGCTCTAATTTTTGCCTAGGTAGCCCAAATTAGGTTTTCAGCCCAGCGAGCCGCTCTAACTTTTGCCTAAGGCGCCTTTTCGGTTTTCGCCTTAGCGAGCTTTTCATATGCCCTACCTTTTGCCTAAACTGCCCGATATGGGTTTTCAGCTTAGCGGGCCGCTCTAATTTTTGCCTGAGGCGCCTTTTCGGTTTTCACCTCAGTGAGCATTTTTTTTTTTTGAATGGCGTTGTGACCCTTTATTGCTCGTTTGGGAAGATGAACTGGACTTTAGAGGACGATAAAAGATTTTGAATTGCACGTATTTAATGCATTTTCATTTGCCTAATAATGTGATGATATTGATCAGTTGAATGCAAAGTGCTTTCTTTGAATGTGTGTTTATGCAAGACAACTTTGTTTGTGCATTTGTCATAACCATGCAAATATATTTAAACAAACACTTCACTTTATTGATGAAGTCAAAATGAGTACATTTGAAACAAGTTGGTTCCTAAATGGTACAGATTTCACATTGTGCCAGACTCCGTCACCAGTCGTCCTTTTCAGGTTTTTCGGCTGATTATTTTCTCTCGTGTCTTAACTTTTGCCTAGACCGCTCTTTTCGAGTTTTCAGCCTAGCAGACCTCTCTTTTTTTTTTTTTTTTTTTTATACATGATAAAGCTTTAGCCTGTCTTGGTTGATCGGGTTGGTGAACTCGTTTCCATCCATGTCCATGATGCTGATAGCGCCTTTTGATAACACCTTCTTCACCACATAGGGTCCTTCCCAGTTAGGTCTGAACTTGCCCCTAACATCAACATTTGAAGGCCTTAGTTGCTTTAGAACCAAATCTCCTGCTTTCAACTGCCTCTTAGAGTACTTCACATTTCGGTTATAGGCTCTAGCCATTCTGCGCTGATACATCTGCAGGTGATCCAGTGCCTTTAGTCGCCTTTCATCTAGTGCAGCCAGCTGCTCATATCTAGCTTGAACCCATTCAGTCTCTGGCAATTGAGCTTCCAGGGCAACTCTGAGTGACTTGAGTTCGATTTCCACCGGCAACACCGCTTCCATTCCATATACCAAGGCATAAGGAGTTTCTCCTGTCGGCGTTCTGACACTGGTTCTGTATCCCCAAAGAGCATAAGGCAGTTTATCGGCCCAATCCCTGTAAGTGGCTACCATCTTTGATAAGATCTTCTTTATTGCCTTGTTAGCTGCTTCCACTGCACCATTAGCCTGTGGTCTATATGGAGAGGACTTATGATGTTCAATACCATGTTCTGCAAGTAGCTCAGCCGTCGCCCCTTGAAACTGTACTCCATTGTCTATTACTATGTGGTGAGGAATCCCATATCGAGTGAAGATATTTTTCTGGATGAACTTGACCATGTGCTTGGCTGTAACATTAGTGAAGGATTCCGCTTTGACCCATTTGGAGAAATAATCAACTGCCACAACTATGAATCTATGCCCATTAGATGCCGCTGGATGAATTTCACCGATCATGTCTATCCCCCATGCTGAAAATGGCCAAAGAGACGCTAGGTTCTGAAGTTCAAGTGGAGGAAGATGACTAATGTCTGCATAGATCTGACATTCATGACATCTCTTCACTTTTCTTATACAATCTGCTTGCATTGTCATCCAGAAATACCCTTGTCTCATTATCTTCCTAGCCATGGCAAGTCCATTCATATGTGGCCCACAGGATCCTGCATGTACCTGCTGCATCACATCCTCTGCTTCTTGTTCTGTTAGACACCTTAAAAGAACTCCATGTGCTGTTCTCTTATACAACTTGTCCTCGAAGATTCTGAATTGACTAGCCAGTTTTCTCAGTGTCAACTTATCAGCAGCACTGGCCTCTTCTGGGTACTTTCCCTTCTTAACATACCGGTAAATGTCAAAGAACCATGGCTTTTCTTCGGCTGATAATTCCATTATTTCATGCACTTCGAAGCAAGGATGTCTGGAAGTGGCTATGACCAGTGGTTGAACTTGTGTCTCTTCTGGATTTTCCCACATGGAGGACAAAGTAGCTAATGCATCAGCCATCTTATTCTCATCCCTGGGGACATGTCTGAATTCACACTGGCCGAATAAACCCTTTCTGAACTGTAGCAGCTCCAAATAAGGCCGTAAGGCTTCTTCTTTTAGTTCCCACTCACCCTGAGCTTGCCTGATCACTAGAAGTGAATCACCGACAATTAAGACATCATTTGCTCATAAGGTTAATAAAGTTTCCATTCCAAACAAGCATGCTTCATATTCCGCCCCATTATTGGTTACGGGAAAGATCAGCCTTTTGGATAAAGGAATGACCTCACCATCCGGTGTTGCTATAAGTACCACGATCCCAGCGCCTTTTCTATTCACTGCCCCATCGAAACACATGACCCACCTTTTCACTTCCACCATGGCTAACTGCTCATCAGGGAATTCCAGGTTCTCTGTGTAATCTGATTCTAGGGGCTGGTTTGCCAGAAACTCTGCCACGGCTCGCCCTTTAATGGTTTTCTTCGTGATGTACTCAATGTCGAATTCAGACAAAAGTAACAACCACCTGGACAGCTTCCCAACCAATGCCGGTGCTTCATAGAGGTACTTCATTGGATCCACTTTAGCCACAGCTTGTATCTTGTAGGATTGGAAATAGTGGCGTAGCTTCTTGGTCAACCAAATCATCGCCACACATGTCTTCTCCACCAGTGTGTACTTGGTTTCATACTCCAACAGCTTTTTACTAAGGTAGTAGATGGGATACTCTTTCTTGCCATCTTGTTCCTGTGCTAGCATTGCCCCTATAGAGGATTCTTCAACTGCCAAGTACAAAATCAGGGGCTTCCCTGGAACTGGAGGACTCAACACTGGTGGCTTTACCAGGTAAGCCTTGATCTTCTCGAAGGCCATCTGACACTTGTCATCCCACACAACTGGCTGATCTTTCTTTAATAGCTTGAAGATTGGCTCACAAGTGGAAGTTAGCTTGGCTATGAAGTGGCTGACATACTGCAAGGAACCCAGGAATGATCTGACCTCCTTTTCAGTCTTTGGAGCTGGCATATCTTGGATGGCTTTAATTTTATCTGGGTCCATTTCTATCCCCCTCTGGCTAACTACATGGCCTAACAGCTTCCCTGATGTGACCCCGAATATGCACTTCTTGGGATTAAGCCGCAAGTTGTACTCTCCAATGCGTGTTAGAAATCTATCCAGGATAACAGGGTGTTCCTCCCGGGTGGTTGATTTAACAAGCATATCATCGACATGCACTTCGACTTCTTTATGGATCATATCATGCAACAGAGTTGTGACGGCCCTCTGATAAGTGGCACCGGTGTTCTTTAATCCAAAAGGCATCACTCTATAGCAGAAAGTACCCCATTCGGTGATGAATGACGTCTTCACCTTGTCAATTACATCCATCAGGATCTGGTTGTACCCTGAAAAGCCATCCATGAAGGAGTACATTGCCGCTTTTGCTGCACTATCAACTAGGACGTCAATATGTGGCAGTGGAAAGTTATCTTTTGGGCATGCTTTATTCAAGTCCCTATAGTCAACGCATACTCTGACACTTCCATCCTTTTTAGGCACGGGGACAATGTTGGCTAGCCATTCCGTATACTCCACCACTTCGAGAAACCTGGCATCTATCTGTTTGGCCACTTCTTCCTTCACCAGTGTAGCCCATTCCGGCCTTAGTCTTCTCAACTTCTGCTTTACCGGTCTGAACTTGGGGTCCGTTGGGATTTTGTGCACTGCTATTTCTGTATCTACACCCGGCATATCTTCATACGACCAGGCGAAAGTTTTAACATGTTTTTGGAGTATTCTTATTAATTCTCTTTCTTCCTCGGATTTAAGCTCGTGTGAAATGAGTACCATTTTAGGGATTTCATCTGTACTTATATTGATTTCATGCAATGCAGTGTCATGTATGCTAAATATTCTTGATGGTGATTTAAATGCATGCACAGAATTATCAGGATAAACATCACACAAGTAAGCAAACTGGGATTTCATTGCATTGAACTTATCATAAAGTACATCAGTTACATTGAAAATGGAAGAAATAGATACAACAAAATCATTTTCATCCTCCACAGGCGGAGGGCCTTGTTCTTCATCAGCTTCCATCTTCCCTTCCAGAGCATCATCTGGGACTGCAGCTTTCTCGGCCACCTGTGCCTTAGCTTTTTCCATAATCTTGGCGATTTCAGCAACCACAGAGTCTAAGTTCACTTTGGCCATCAGTTCTTCGCCAAATCCTTCCTTGGATTTCCCGAAAGCTTTGGTTAATGCAGCAGTCAAAGCTCCCCGAGATCACTTCTGTAGCTTTGGCACAGATCTTCTTTTCATCTTCTTCCTCGGCCACCTCTATGGTTTCTGCTGTCGCCTCAGATGACTCTCCTTTCAAAATTTCAGATTCAGCAATAGCTTCCTCCATCATTACAGGGGCTACTGGCTCTTCCTGGCTTTTCTCAAAATCCACAACATCTGCAAAGATCTCAAAGCCAGGGTGCTCGACATTTCTAACCAGCACCGGTTCAGCTTGGCCCTTGTAAAGGCCTTCTCCTGCCTTCAGAAATGGCTTCATCATGACCTTGCCATTCTTGTCCTTTTTCAGATTCTTCTGCTCAGATGACCCCTCTACATAACCAAGGCCGTACTGCTTTGACTTTCCCGAGTCGATCTTGAATTCTGGCACACCTTGCAAATTAATCCCGAGTCCCATTCCCGGGACAAAGTTCAGCTTGTACAGATATCGGGATAGCCACTCCGGCATGTAGTTCTCATAAAGAACCATAGGAGCATCTGTGGTTTCTTCCTCCTTAATGACAGCAATTTGGAATCCACCAAAAGGAACCGCTCCTTCATCCACTGCAGCTACCATCGACTGGGCATCAGCCTCAACAGTCACAATCCTGTCATTCATAGAGAATTTAATCTTCTGATGCAATGTGGAAGGAACACCTCCCAAAGGATGGAACCAGGGCCTTCCAAGCAATAGGGAGAATGTGACCGGTATATCAATCACTGTGAAGACAACCATAGACTTGATGGGCCCAACCTCCACTTCCGTTTCGAAGGTCCCTATCACTGTTCTTTTAGAATCGTCATATGCCCGAATGACTGTCGAGGACCTCTTCAACACTTCTTCATTCATGCCTAGAAATGGTAGCATTTTCAGTGGGCAAATATTCAGAGCTGAGCCGTCATCCATCATGACGCACGGCATCACCTTATCCATGATGTTGGCCCTAATGTAAAGAGCCTTGTTGTGAGCCCTTCCTTCTGCTGGTAGGTCTTTCTCGGAGAAAATAATATTAGGAGCTCCAGCATGGACTTTGTCTAGCAAGCAGCACATAGCCTCTGGTGAAGCTATAGGGGAGACTTCAATTTCTGATAGTTTCTTCACTAAAGCCTCCCTATGCTCTTTGGAGGTCATAAGCAGATGCCACAAACTAGCTTGTGCAGGGGTCTTCTTCAGTTGGGAAATTACCAAGTCTTCTTTCTCGACTTTTTCCGGTGCCGAAGTACTGCCCGACCCATTCATCGGTGCTTTATCTTTCGTCTGATCTACCGGCTGATATACCCTTCCACTTCGGGTCACGTGCTGCACTTCTGAAATATTTAGCTTCTCAACAGCTGGGAATTTAACAGCCTCTCTTCTGTCAAATTCTTCGTACTCATCTTCGGAGTCGAGATCATCCAGATTTATGGGCTTGATCTCCTTACATCCCTCCTTCCCTTCACACTCGGGTTCCACTTCGGGTTCCCCTACCACTACTGCCTGAATCGTAGGGTTTGCTTGCAGAACTTGGGCAAATATAAAGTTAGCCGGCAACCCCGACTGAACCATGTTAACCCGCTTCTCGAATGCCGGCAGTGGATTGGTTTTAGTGCTAGGCTTAGGTGGTTCTTGCAGCTTTCCCTCGTCGATAAGCTTCTGGATAGCATCCCTTAGCTTATAGCAGTTATTGGTCCGGTGGCCTGTCACCACATGATAAGTGCAGAAGTTATCCTTGTCAGCTTCAGGTGGGAACTCAAATGGCCTCAAGGACTGTAGTAAGCCACCATTCCTACACTTGGCGAATATCTTTGCCAAAGTAAGAGTCCAGGGTGTTATGCCTTGTCCTCCAGGACCCCTATTCTGGTTGCCTTGCTGCTGATTCACAGTAGCCACCTCAACCCGCTTCACTTCTGATGACTGCCCCTGCTTGCCACTGGCACCTGAACCAGACCCACTGCTAGACCCAGCTGCTGTGGTTGATCTATACCCTGAACTATACCCTGTACCTCTTTCCCCTTTCTGACCAGCTGGCTTCTCCTCTTCATCCCTTTCTATCTTCATGGCCATGCTATAGACCTCACTAAGCTCCTTGAAGGAATGGAATTTCATGTTGTTCTTGAAGATATCTTTGCTGCCATCAATGAGCTTCTGTATAAGCTCGTCTTCATCAGGGCGGTTCTTTAGGAGGATCATCTTTTTCATCCACCTCTGGTAGTATTCGTCAAAGGGCTCATTGAATTTCTGCTTCACCCTCTCCAAATCATACAGCTTCACCTGGATTTTGGTGTTGAAGCTGTAGTATTTGATGAAGGCTACTGACAATACTTCCCAGTCAGATTGCTCCTCCTCTGACAGTGAGTTATACCATCCCAAAGCACCTCCCTCCAGTGTGGTGGGGAAAAGATTAATCAATTGTTGCTTTGTAGCGCCTGCTGTTAGCATAACCCGGGCATATAAATTCACATGGGCCTCCGGCGAGCCCATTCCTCTGTAAGTGGGGACTTTCGGCACTTGGAAGCCGATAGGAAATGTCTCGATGCCCCTACTGATCATGGCATCAATGTTCACCCCCTTCTTGGATTCAGCACTGGTCCCGACCCCCTTCTTCAACTGGGCCATGACCTCGTCTAATTCGGAACACTTGGCTTTCATCCTCTGTTCCATAGCTGCCTCTATCTCCTGCAACTTTTCAAGGCTACCCGAAGCATCACCACCGTGTTGGGATGACTCGGCTTCTTTTTCCTTCCTGGCTCCACTACCACCGGTCTCACCAGCTTCTCTAACCACTGCCCTCATTTCCTCCTTTAACATGTCGCGGAAATCCTGTGACCTGAAGAAATCTCTCAGAACATCAGCCATACTCGGTGTCTGCTCTGCCATATTCACGCCTTCTCCAGTCTCAGAATCACTATCACTCTCGACTACCCTCTGTCTCCTAGCCGCCCTTGAAGCTTGGGATCTTGTCCAAGGTCGCTCCAGTGTATTCTGCTTGGGGTAGACAGGAGGTATTAGGGTCGTGAATGAATGACGTGATATGACATGAAAATTAAGACATTGGACGTGCTTGAGATGCATGGAGTGGAATTATGTATGGAATGATGATATGAATATATATATTTTTTATTATTATTTTATTATTATTATTATTATTATTTATTTTTTTTTTTTCGAGGCATTCCAAGAACACCCAATGTTTATGCAAAAATGTCATGTGTGGGCCACCACACGGACAGAACTTCGGTGCCTTTGGGGCACCTAATGAATTCGTGAAATGGTCGCGTGTGTACCAGCACACGGACGTAGTTTTGACGCTTTATAGGTCTATGAGATGGTCGCATGGGCCGGGCCCACAGACAAGGTCTTGATGCTTTTGAGCATATGATATGGAATGATGTTATGAGAAAGTCACGTGTAACAGGAACACGAATAAGGATTCGGCATTCGAGGAACGCCTTTCATGATTTGGTGATGTTATGGGCCTATATGTATACTAATCGGGCACTCGGGGAGTACCTTAAATGGTGAATTAATGTCATGAAGTGGTCGGATGTGGACCACAGTGTTATATGATGTCTATGATAGATGGGTGTGATGTCATGAAATGCATCGTGTAAATTATTACACGAAAAATGGGCCTAAGGCCATAGTGGCTTTTATTATATGAAATGATATTGGTGGAATGGCCGAATGCAATCCGGTGCATTGGCAAAACATGGGTAATTTTGGGTACCCGATATGTTATGAAATGGGATGGGATGGTCATGATAGGCGTCCTTGAAATGCCCATTAATTTAATTTAAGTGAAATATAGTGAATGAACATGTCACACAATATGTAAATGGCTGCATAAAAACGTGGGTTAGGATGCATGACATACATAATGATGTTATGTATGCTATGTCAAAAATAAAATGCTAATCACACAAGTTTAATGTTATGGCTGAAAAAGAAATCGTTAGTATGGATGACAAGCGAATGAATTAATGTTTTACACACGAAATAAAATGCAAAAATGGCTGCATAAAAAATGTGGGTTAGTATCACACAAAGATGTTTGTGTATGGTATGTCATGTGTATAGAAAATGGTGATTATGGTATGTTATGCATGTGTCGGCGAGGTGTCACGAAATGGTGAAGAACATATAGCAAGCAAAACGAATTCTTCCAACCTTATTCCTCCAACGTGGTCGGTCTTGAAAATTTCTAACCGAGTCCTAGGCGGGGTTCACTTCAATCACCAACCGGGGGTGATGAAGGCGCGATTTTATTATTATTCACACAATTATTTTGGTATCCTAAGGGAATCCAACTAGAGCTGCCTATATGGGTTCGGTCAAAGTCGGGATAACATCAAGGTTCTCATAGCAAGATATACTCCTCACTTCTCCCCACTCAAGGGTCCTAGCGAAGGGGTTCGTACGAGACTATGAGTGGTGTTTCGTATTCATGCCCCTAAGACCAGGAGGAACTTAGACGACACTTCAACAATCCACCGGGCTATAAAAGGATACCTAATCTAATGCAAAAAATGGCTAACTAAAAATGCAAATAAAATACCAAAAGAGAATCATCCACGTTATTTTAATTAGACACTTTTCAGGGCTTGCCAAAATTCTTTTAAGTTTTTAAGAAAACTTTTTGAAGAATTCCCCAGCAGAGTCGCCACTGTGAGCGGACGACGCGTTTTCAACGGGACGCGGGACTCCCTTTCGGAATGGGGCGCCACGATCTCGGGCGGATCCCTCCCTCGCATGGGGTTTTTATGAATGAAAATCCGTGTTTTGGAAAATAAATGGAATTAGTGCATGAAAGAACCGAGACCTAAGTCTCGATGAACATTGTAGAGTCGCCACCCGGCTCAGCTCAACCGGGAAATTCTTATGTAGCTGAACCGGACGAACGGCCGCTACACTATCCAGAGATTCGGGTCCGGACAAGTCCCTTATTTCGTGTCTAATTAAAATAAATATTGCAATGTTCTCGAATGGTATTTCAAAATCTAAAGTCTATTTTATTGAATATAAAAGGCACACAGCGCGCATACAAAACATTTAATATGAAAATAAGGAAAAGAAATAAATATTAATTGGCTTACAACCAAATCGAACGGAAAAACAAAAACTCTCGCCTCACTTGTACAATCGCCTAGAATACACGAAAATCTAAAAATAATTACAACCGCCTAAATACACGATTTAATCTATTAAATTACATCCAAAATAAAAATAAAAAGAAATTAAAACCTGCAAAACGGAGGATTAGCACAATATATACAGCACACCACAATTAGGACTCAAATAGACAGAATGGGAAATCAGGAATTGGGGGCATGCATTTAGGGGGTAACCGGGTCGGCTCGGCTAGCCGGCCCGGTTAGACCTGGAAAACATTTTGAAACGTCCCTGTATTTTTTTTGGTTTTTGTGGAAAAAATCATTTTGAAAAACAATTTTTCCGGTTTACATGCATTTTTATATATTAAATGGGTTGGTTTTCGGGAGAACTGGGTCTCCATCGTTGAATTGTTCTAAATGCAAATTTATCGAAAAATTGAATCTATGGTCGTGATGCACACAACAAAATTCATTTTGATGATTTTTTGGGGTTTTCTAATTTTTTGGGATTCTTTGGGAATTTTTGGGGATGAAACTGAAATTCTGATTCTGGAACAGGGATTACAGTCGTACGACTGTAGTTTACAGTCGTGCGACTGTAATCAGTCCAAGATCAGAACTTCGCCAAAAATCATTTTTAACCAAAAAAAACTGAAGAAAAATCGACTGGAAATTAAGAACAGTCGTACGACTGTTCATGAAAACCAAGAACAGTCGTACGACTGTTCTTAATTTCCAGGAACAGAAATACGAAAATGCAGCAAAAATCACACAAAACTCACTTCAAACACCCAGAAAGCGAGGAAAAGTGTAAGGAAAAGAAGTGACTACCTTTTTAGAAGCTATTCCAAGTCGTTTTGACCCCTGGCGTCGCTCCGATCCCAACAAATTCACACTTTCTCCTTTGGAATGGAAGTTGAGAGCTTTTTGTCCAAAATCCAAATTGCAAGGGTTTCCGATGGTTTAAGTCCGAATTCTTGATTTGGTTATGTAGTTAATTGATTAACCTAGGGATTTCTAACAAATTTTAACCTTAATTTCGAGAAATTAAAGAAAATAAAAGAGGAGGAAAATGAGTTTTTTTTTTTTGTTTTATTTTCTCTCTTCTCTTTCTCTCTCTAGATTTCTTTTTCACCAGAATCCCTCTCTTTCCTTCTTTTTCTCTTTTTATCTCTGCCTCTTTTTCTTGCTTGCTGCAACAAGGGAGCAATTAATGCTCCCTCTCTCTCTCCTCCATTTCTGCTGCAGAGGTATGGGCCTCTGCAGATTTTCCGACATTACAGTCGTACGACTGTAACAATAGTCGTACTATAGTTTTTTTTTTTAAGTATAAAAAATTCCGGCGCTTACACTTTGTATGGTAGGTCATTCACGACCATTTGACTCCAAAAGTCATTTTCCCTGGCATCATCCTTACGCGAAAATCATCGTAAGGAATTGCTTGACTCCAAAAGTCATTTTTCCCCGGCATCATCCTTACGCGAAAATCATCGTAAGGAACTGCCTGACTCCAAAAGTCATTTTACCGCGGTGTCATCCTTACGCAAAAATCATCGTAAGGAACTTCCCGACTCCAAAAGTCATTTTACCCCGGCATCATCCTTACGCGAAAATCATCGTAAGGAACCGCCCGGCTCTAAAAGTCATCTTTCCTCGGTGTCGTCCTTATGCGAAAGGCATATGGACCACCTGACTACCGAAAGTCACATATGATTCACACATGAGCCACACACGTGTATATCACCGCAAAAATCCGTGTTCTTTGTTTTGTACCTAAATCCGCACTGAAAATTGGATTTTGGCTACACGAGGGGCAGCCTATGAATATGGAATTTTCCGGATCCTTAAAAAAATAAATAATAAAATAAAAAAATAAAAATAAAAAATACCGTGTCTACCATAACTGTAATTACAGTCGTGGGAGCATTGTTACAGTCATACGACTGTAGCTCAAATTACAGTCGTACGACTGTACGATCGGAGCAGATTGCAGACCCATACCTTTCAAATAAAAATTGGCCAAAATCTTCAGAGCAATTAATGCTCGTCCGGTTTCAGAAGCAAGAGAAGATAAAAAGGAGAAGAAAAGCAAGTGAGGAGGACTTTTGGCAAAAAAATCATTGAGAGAAAAATTGGGAGAGAGAGATTGAAAAAAAAAGCTCACAACTTCAAGCTTTTTTTTCCCCGTTCTTTTTCTGGGTAATTCTTGAATGTTTAAACTAAAAATCTATTAGAAATCCTAGGTTGATAATCTGACTCTCAAAACCAAATTAAATACGGACTTAAAACTCTAAGAATCCTTGACATTTTAGAGATTTTAGACCCAACTCCTCAACCTCAACTCAAAGGAAAAGGGGCCATTTGAAGTGGATTGGTGCGTTGCCAGGGGTCATTTCTATGGTGGATCAGTGCCAAAGAGGTAAATATACTTCAATCCTTCATTTTCTTATGTTTTCTGGGTGATTTGGTGTGTTTTTGTGCATTTTAGCTTAATTTCCGTGCATTCTTTTACTGGAAATTAAGAATAGTCGTATGACTGTTTTTGTCACAAAGAACTAAGGCACGACTGTAATTACAGTCGTGCAATATTGACTATAGTCGTACTACTGTTATTAAATTTCCCCAGTTTTTACCTCTTCATTTAAATAAATTTGGCGATTTCTGCTAAGGGTGAGCTACAGTCGCATGACTGTAATGCTCACCTAGAAGCAGAAAATCCGAAAAAACCCATAAAAATTCATAAAAATACAAAAATTCCTAAAAAAATCCTAAAAATTCAGAAAAATCATAAAAAAATGAATTTTGTTGTGTGCATTCACAACCTTAGATTTAATTTTTAGTGTTATTGCATTTAGAATAATGCCATGACGGAGACCTGATTCTCCCGAAAACCGACCCACCTCATATGTTAAATTAAATTAAACCGGAAAAATGTCTTCAACACGATTCTCACAAAACCAAAATACAGGGACGTTTCAAAATGTTTTCCAGGTCTAATCGGGCCGGCTGGCCGGGCCGACCCGGTTAACCCCCTAAATGCATGCCCCCGATCTCTAAAATCCCCAATTCTGTCCTATTTGAGTCCAATTTGTGGTGTGCCGTAAACTATGCTAACCATCTGTTTTGTAGCTTTAATTTCTTTATTTTTATTTTTAATGTAATTTATAGCTTAATTCGTGTATTCTAGGCGATTGTAATTTTTTGTAGATTCTCGTGTATTCTAGGCGCTTGTGACGTGAGGTTGAGAGTTTTTATTTTCATTCGATTGGGTTGTAATAATTTATATATATTTGCTGCTTCATCTTAATTTGTGTGCACGGAGTATGTTTCAATACAATAAAATCAATTTTTAGAAGTTTAAAGTGTCATCATAGAACATTAGCCGTATTTATTTTGATTAGACATGAAATAAGGGACTTGTTCGGACCTAAATCTCTGGAAAGTGTGGCAATTCCCGCTTTGGTTCAGCTACACTGTAATTTCCCAGTTGAGCTGAGCCGGGTGGTGACTCTTACACTTTTTATCGAGATTTAGATCTTAATTCTTTTACCAAATAATTGATTTTCCAAAAATGAATTTCCAACATAAAAACCGTACGCGAGGGAGGGTTGCCTGAAATCGTGGCGCCCCTTCCGAAAGGGAGTCCGCGTTCCGTCGAAAATGTCATCCGCTCGTTGTAACAAGTTGGTTCGTTGCCTATGTCTGGATGTTGTTATTGAGGGTGTTGAGAACATGCCTTTGGATCTCTACTATAAGTTGGTAGAGATGATCCCAGTCACCTCAAAAGAAATTGAGATAGTTCAACTGGAAGGAAATGAAGATTGAGCTCTTTATTTTTCCACTCTTTCTCTTGCTGATTTCGTTTTTCAATTTTGTATTGAAGGGCTTCGTGCTAAAGTTTTTTTTGTCGTTGTAAATTTGACTAAATGTTGGATATCTTTTTATATATGGCATAATAAAATGTTTATATGTTAAACATTACTATTTTGGTTAGTTGTTTTAGTAATTTCAATTTATTTATTTTGAGATTATAACTAAGTGTTATATTATTTATAAGTTTTATACTTAAGAGAAGTATAAATGTCAAATAAATTAAAATGCAATCTAAAACAAAACTCAAGAAAATATTTATTATTTGGAATTTAAAGCTAATATGGTGTTTGTATTAGCCTATGTAGATGGTGACTCTATGCATTGAGCATAGTGTTTGATTTTACGTGAACCAAACACTATTATTATTTTTAAATGATCTTATAATAAATATGGTGTATCGCTTACTTATTAGTGCTACTTTGTCTTTAGCGGTCTTTCAATGGCTGCTTTAAAAGCAATAGTTGCTAAATTAAATAAGAACCTTCGTTTGAATGGTGACAATTATGAAGTTTGGGCTATGAAAGTCCAATACGTAATTGAAGAGCAAGAGGCTCTGGATACTCTGGAGAGAATTATGGTTCCTCCTGAAGAGGGTAACACCGCCCAAGCAAGAAGGGACCTTGAGGCTTATCAAGCCTGGAAGAGGAAGAACTCGTCTGCCCCATCACCATGCTTAGTGTAATGAATGATGATATCACGAAAAAGTTTCACGTATACAACACAGCTAAAGAACTGTGGGATGCTCATAAGGAGAACTTTGGATGTGTCTCCTTAATAAAACTCCATTCTTTAAGTATCAAGTTTGATAGTTACAAGAAAAGAGCTGACCATACAATGAAGAGGCATTTAAGGGAAATGTCTAACATGATTTTTGAGCTTCATGATGCTGGTCATAAGTTGACCGAGGAGCAGAAAGTTCAAGCTGTGATACGTTCTTTGCCGAATGGGTGAGAGCATATGAAGTTGCACCTCACTTATGCCACCAACATTAAGACTTTTGATGATGTTGTTCATCATCTTGAACTAGAAGAGGACCGTCTGGCCTCTCTTAGTGTGAAATCTGAGGTTCACATGGCTAGTTCAAGTCTTGGTCTGAAGTCCAAGGAGAAGAATAAGAGCTTCTTCAAGAAGAAGGCAAAGGGAATGGTGGGCAGTGCTCCAGTTCAAAAGAAGGGCAAGAAGGATTTTAACATTTCTAGGGTGAAATGTGGCAATTGTAGAAAAAAGGGGCATTTTGCAAAATATTGCATAGCTCCGAAGGTAAATGTTACCAAAGTGTATAAGTGTTATACATTTGTTTCAAGTTCTGTTTTCCTAACTGAATCTCGTTCTTTGTGGATGGTAGACTCAGGAGCAACAGACCATGTAACAAAGGATCAAGATTCCTTTGTTGAGTTCCGCAGTGTTCCACGGGGAACTAGGTGGATATACATAGGAAACAACTCTAAAGAGGAAGTCTTAGGGATTGGCTGTTGTCAACTGGTCTTAAATGGTGGTCGACCACTGTTTCTTGAAGATACCCTCTATACTCCTGGAATTCGAAGGAACTTGATATCTGTTTCTGCCCTTATGAATTTGGGATTCATGTTGTCTTTTGAATTGAACAATTTTAGTCTCTTTATGAACAATATCTACTTTGGTGGTGGACATTTATTGGATTGTTTTATTGTTTTAGATTTGGATCCAAATTGTATGTGTCATAATAGTTTTTCCTTTACTATTAACTCATCTGTGGATAATGTTAGCATTTAAAAAATGTGGCATGTGAGACTTAGTCACATTGGTCAACATTGTTTAGTACGATTTGCTAAAGTAGGTTTGTTGGCTAATTTATCGAAAGTAGATCTCCCAACTTGTGAAAGCTGCTTAAAAGGAAAGATGACAAGAAAACCATTTGGTAAAGCTACGCGAGCTGACCAACCATTGCAACTAATCCATTCTGACATCTGTGGCCCAATGAATGTTCGGGAAAGGCATGGTACGTACTATTTCATTACATTCATAGATGACTACATAAGGTATGGTCATGTCTATTTGATTGCACATAAATCTGAAGCATTAGCATGTTTCAAAGGATTTATGGCTCTAGTTGAAAATCAATTAGAGAAGAAAATCAAAGCTTTAAGAGCCGATCAGGGAAGAAAGTACCTCTGCGAGGAATTTAAAGTTTTACGTGATGAAAGAGGTATTGAACATCAGTTGTCTATACCAAGAACTCCACAACAAAATGGAGTTGTGGAAAGAAGAAACCGAACCCTCTTAGAGATGGTAAGGTCTATGATGGCTGAAGCAAATTTGCCTATCTCCTTTTGGGGAGACGCAATATTGACTGCCACATATGTACTCAATAGAGTATCTTCTAAGTCCGTTGTAACCACGCCTTATGAATTGTGGATGAGCCGCAAGCCCAATTTGAACCATTTACGACCATGGGGATGTGCTACCTATGTTCAAGATACATCTAGCAAGCATGGCAAGCTAGACCTAAGAGGCAAGAAAGGTATCTTTATAAGATATCCTGATCTCTCCAAAGGATATGTTCTAATGGGAGAGAATGAGAATGGTTAAATAACAAAATTTGAGTCATGAGATATCACATTCTTAGAGAATGAATCCTAAGCTGGGAGAGGTGGATAAGGAATTCACTTTCTTTGAAACTCAAGAGTCTGAAACTTCAGGATCACTCAATCCGAGTGGGAGGAATGAAGTTGAAGACATAAGGGAAAGGGAAGAGAATGATGTTTTTCAACCTTCACAAGTGGATTTGAGTAATCCTGACCCTGACTTGAGTGGTCTTGATTTGAGTGGGAGTCTTTTTCCAAATTCAAGTGTGAATATAGATATAGATCCCAGTAGGAGTGGTCCCAGTGGGAGTTCTGCCCAAAATCTTGATGAATATATGAGATTGTTTATCAAGAAGTAGAACCTCTAAGGCGATCGAAGAGGGGAAATATTTCGCAACGCCATCGTTTACTTGATAGCGAAGCTTTCTCAATCGTAGCTCAAATTGAAGACATTCTAACTAACATGAGAGAGATATTGGAATCTCCAGCAAAGGAAGAATGGATAAAAGCGATGGAAAGTGAGATGGAGTCAATGAGGATCAACAAAGTTTAGGAACTAGTTGATCTACCCAAAGGGCGTAAAGCCATTGGGAATAAATGGGTACATACTATTAAGCGATCAGCGGATTGGAAACCTATCTAGACTAAGAGTCGGCTGGTTGCGAAGGGGTTTACACAACAGGAAGGAATTGACTATCAGGAGACTTTTTCACCTGTTGTCTGTTTCGCGTCTATAAGAATAGTACTTGCTTTTGTAGCATGTATGGACCTTGAATTACATCAAATGGATGTAAAGACTGCGTTCTTAAATGGTGAACTGAACGAAGAAATCTATATGGTTCAACTTGAAGGTTTCATTGTCCAGGGTCAAGAATATAAGGTTTGTAAGTTGAAAAGATCACTTTATGGCCGTAAGCAGTCTTCAAGACAATGGTATTTTCGGTTCCATGAAGCGATTATATCAATGCAATTTAAAGTGATTAATGCAGACTCGTGTGTCTACATTCAGCGTGAAAACGGAGGGAAGTTTGTTATTCTAACATTATACATTGACTATATTTTGTTAGCAGGAAATGACACTTCCTTACTCAAGAAAGGAAAGGCTTGGTTATCTTCTAACTTTGAGATGAAGGATCTAGGAGAAGCTAATTACATCCTTGGGGTTAAGATCTCAAGAGATCAATCTAAGAGATTATTGGCTCTTTCACAAGAGACATATATCAATAAGATCTTAGAACGGTTTGGTATTGCTCACTGTGATCCCGATCCAACCCCTATTGCAAAAGGTACGAAACTGAATGCAAGTGTGTGTCCCACGACTCCAGAAGAGACTAAAAGGATGGAGAGAATTCCTTATGAGTGTGCAATTGGTATCTTGATGTATGCTATGATTTGTACATGACCCGATATAGGTCTTGCGGTGGGTCTCGCAAGCCGTTATCTGGCTAATCCAGGTTTGAAGCATTGGGCAACAGTGAGAAGGATATTAAGATATTTGAAGGAGACTTCAAATTATTCCCTTTGTTACCAAGGAAAGGATCTGCAGTTAAAGGGATACACAGATGCTGATCAAAGAACTGATAAAGACGAGAGGAAGTCCACGTCTGGGTATATTTTCACTCTAGGAAATGGTGCAATTTCCTGGTGTAGCAAGAAACAAACTTGCGTGGGATTATCGATTATGGAGTCAGAATATGTAGCTGCAGCAGCTGCAGTATAAGAAGCGCTTTGGTTGAAACGATTCATAGATCTTTTGGATCTATTACCTAAAGGGAAATATACGACTATCTATTCCGACAGCACCGCATTGATAGCTTATTCCAAGAATCCTTGTTATCATGGAAAAAGCAAGCATATCGATATAAAATATCATTTTGTTAAAGACAAAGTAGCACATGGAGAAATAACTTTAATGCATGTTCCAACTGGAGATATGATTGCAGATTCGTTAATGAAGCCAATAGCTCCAAATGTTTTTTTAGTACACACATTTTGGAATTTGGCCTTCGTAGGTTATAGGAACATGTTGTTGTTTTTGAACTGTTGTAATAACTTTGGTACATTCTATTGGAATAGAACATGAGTTATTTGTTGAGTTCAAAATTCATTCACTATTTAAAGCAATACACATAGAGCTATTGAGTATAGTTCAGTATGTTGACGAAATGCATCTACTCACATAGATGAATCTTTTACTATGAGCAGTGTGTTCATAGGTAAAAGTATACATGGAGATGTGAGAAACTCCATATGTGACATGTGAAATATCATTATTTCATTGATACCGAAAGCTGTCCTATGAAAGGCTTAAATGTGGACTAGAGGTAGTGATGCATGAGTTGCATTTAGAGATTGAATGCTTTCGAATAGTGTTTATAAAACAAACGTCCTAAGTGGATTAACACTATGGCATATTTTAGTAATATGTGTATAAGCCGACTAAGGTATGGAAAGAAGAAAATTGATCTCAACTTTCCTAATGTGAGACCCAAATGAAACTATAAGTTTCAATTCACCCTTATGGACTCTTGTAAATAACAAGAAGAGTATTGTTTATCTTGATTGGAAACCTAAACCAGGCTGCGTTAGCAATGAACAGGCATATAGGGACCTTTCAGATGAACAATAGATATATGGTGGAAGATTATTTATAGAGAGGAAGTACATTTTCAGTAACATGTCACTTAGTAATCATATAACACGAGAGCTCAATACTTTTTTATGGAAAAGGTATGTAGTGGATATGCATGTTTTCATGAGATCAAAAGTGAGTCGAAAACTAGTGATCATGGAAAATGGATTAGGGGGAAGTCATGTTAAGCTAAAGATGGAACGATGAAGGAGAGCTTCAAAGGTTTAACCGTTACGTTGGCTGGTCGCGTGAATTTGCCGAATAAGAATTGAAAGAAGTATGTGTGTTCAATTATCATAAAAGTATGTCTTGTCATGTGCGAGTGGGAGATGTTGGTTTTTGGTCCGCCCATGACATTTTAGAATGGCACAGACTAAACTGTAATTATGGAAAATTACGGGGACGAAATGTGTAATTTGGACTAACCCTATAAATAGATGGAAGTTGGGATTTCCTGTATAAATAGAGAAGTCGTTTCTCAGATTCATTACACACATAAGAATGAAAACGCTCCCAGAGAGAAATCACGATACACATATTTCTCGATTCGTCGGAAGAATTCACGGATTAACGCCCGTACTCTGTGTATTCATACATACGTAGGAAAGGCAATCAGAACGGTCCGGTTTTTTCCCGTGTAGATCAGATCTATTCCATAAACGTGTTTCCGCTGCATATAAACTGTAAATCTGTTTATTTATTCTGTTTATAATAATCTATACATTTGTTGTATAATCATTATGGAATATTGACTTCAATGTAATTATACATATATATTTTTTTGTCATATGCCTCTGTTTTAGGTGGCAATTTGTATTATCGTGTCATAATCGTGTTATATTGTTTAATGTATTCCACATGATTATATATAGGCTAAATACATATGCGGCCCCTTCAACTTTAATTTTTGAGCCGCTTGGCCCCCTCAACTATTTTAGCGATCTATCTAACCCCTCATTTAAAGATAAAATATATACATAGCCCCTTCAATTTTTATTTTTGAGCCATTTGGCCCCCTCAACTATTTTAGCAACCTATCTAACCCCTCATCTATTTTAAAGTGATACTTTTAAACCTTTGAGTGAACATAACCAGACACAACAGAGTACCATGCATTACATGAGTCTGACACTAAAGACATGTAGGACACACGCTGGAAACTATCTTCACTTTATAATATTACAAACTATTATAAAGTGAAGATTTTCCAGCAATTAATTAAACTCAAGAGGAGGAAGAAATACAGCACATCAGCAATTTAAATGTCTAAAAATACCACTTTAAAATAGATGAGGGGTTAGATAGGTCGCTAAAATAATCGAGGGAGTCAAGCGGCTCAAAAATAAAAGTTGAAGGGGCTAAGTATATATTTGGCTTTTAGATAAGGGGTTAGATAGGTCGTTAAAAATATATTTGGCTTTTAGATAAGGGGTTAGATAGGTCGTTAAAATAGTTGAGGGGGCCAAGCGGCTCAAAAATTAAAGTTGAAGGGGCCGCGTATGTGTTTGGCCTTATATATATAAAAGCAACAAAAATGAGTTTCGTGTCAGACGGATCGTGTCATTCAGGTTGTCTCTGTAAATCGTGTTGTCGTATCACAAATTGCACCCCCTAGTTTTAGTTAGATTATGAAAAAAAAAGCTTGAATTAATTTTTATGTGGGATGGGTTGGTCTTGGACAAGTTTTTTGTATCATCAAACCCGATAGGTCCAACCTAGGCTCACCCAAACCTGTCCGATGAACAGGTCTAACTAATAATACTTTTCTTCGCCATTTCTTTTTTGCATTATTATTGTTACTAACTAATACTCCGCCTCCACCATCCCTAAAATACATTCCACTCTCCATATTTATAACATTATTTTTTAAAAATAATAAAAATATAGGAGTTAATGTAGGGGAGATTGAGTTACTTCAATTTTTTTTTTTATCCTAGTTTTCCAAATTAGGTTGCACATGTTCTTATACGGGCTACTGATTCTTCGACATATAAAGGAGAATAGTCAATTTGTCCTTTTTTAGCATGGTATTAACTCTTGATTATTTAATGGATGTGATTTTTTAGTAGAAAAAAGAAAAGGTATTTTGTGGCTACATTTTGTCACATAATTTTAATGATATACCCTTAATTTAATAATTATTGCTAAATTTATAATTTCAACGGAACTTTGTTCCATTGATTTTTTTTTTAATATTTTGTTATCAATAGTGCATGTTAAATAGAGTATATTGAGAAATAAACTATAATTTAAAAGCATTACCTACTACCATAGTTGTGAAAACCGGACCGGACCGGCCGATCAGACCGGGTTCGACCGGAATCGGAGGTCAGACCGGTTGGTTTCTATCCGGTTTTCACTTTGGTCAACAACCGGTCAACGTCCGATCGGACCGATAGGTCGAACCAGAAAACCGTGAACCGGACCGGTTTTTCGGTTCGACCAGACTGTTTTTTTTTAAATTATTTAAATATAAAATTTAAGTTATTATTTTGAGGTGTTTTTAATTAAAATAAAATATAGTTTGTATTTTTAAATTATTTTAAAATAAATTGACATTTAATTGTAACTATAAAAACTAGATTTCATAAATTGAGTTTTTTTAATTAGTATATTGTGGTTGAAATGCTTAAACTTAAAGAATTATAATAAAAATATTCAAATTTTCATAAATTATAAATATAAAAATAAAAATATTTTAATATTTTAATATATTTATTAAATCCGGTTTGATTCTGGTTTATTCCGGTTTAATCCAAAATCCATGAATCCATCCCTTCACCGGTTCGATGACCGGTCCGGATCTGAAAACCATGCCTACTACAGTTTTATAATTAAAATATAAACTATATTTTTGGGACGTAAAAAGTATCTCTCAAACTTCTTCATGTATAATTTTTACTTTTGATTGGAAAAACGTTGGATTTCATTTGCTAAAAGATGATAGGGTCAGCTTCGTTCTCGTTCTTGTTGCGCAAGTGGACGGTGGCGGTAACTAAGCCGCTTCTTTCTAACACTAGTTCTACTTCTTTTTTTGCTCCAAAAAAAATCCGGTGTATGTTTCTGAATTTCTCTACAATGATGTCTTCCTCTCGTGGATCGATTTTTCAGGCATTGATGTCTTCTCGCTTTGTAGTCATTACTACAGCTCCAACGGCCTCTCTGGATCTACAAATCTTAACCCAAAGCGCGCTTCCTTGCCGGTAATTTTTTTTCTCTCTCCGTTGGATTTTTCTTTCACAGTTTTGTTTTTTCTTCGCGTTTTATAGCTAAATTTGATTCTAAATTGCTAGTTAGATTTCGCTTCTTCCTCTGCTACTGATCGATTTTTTTTCGTTGCATTATGTTATTCAATTTCGATTTCTTCTTTCTTTTATTCATTATTCTCAGCGGTAAATTGCAGTTTTGTCTAGTTGGGCCATTAGTGGTGGCTGCATCTTAAAAGCAAGCGAGGAGTGGAATTGATTGATCATTTTTGTCAGAGGATGAAGCAAATTGCTGAATTTTGCTGAATTAAATAGGTTGGGTACCCAGTCGAGGTCAAGAGTACAACCTAGGGGCTAAATTGAGCCTTATGCAATTAATAATTATTTTGTATAGACTCCCACTCTTCTCAGGGGATTATGGAAGCTCTAGCTTTCTCTCCATCGTGGGTCTACCTGAAACTTAGCCACTGAATCTCTGTTACTCCTGTTTTGTATCTGCCCCGTCCTATTTCATAGCTCACCTGTTGCTCACGTCAACATATCTTCTAATCACCGCTTCCAGTAACCACCAATTTCTAATTGCTTTGTAAAGGTGGATTATTTGATGCACTTATCTCTTTTGTAATTTGAAATTGGCTCTATCCCTTTCGTGTTGTCATTGTGCTTGTTGATTGCAGTGTACAATTGGGTTGATTTATCGATTTCTTGTTAAAAATTCAAGATTTTCTGTTGCGATCACCAAATTATGAGAGATTGCTTGTTTAGGTATAATTATTGAGACTTCCAATTCTTCCTGCTCTAAATTGTAGGATGCACTTCATATTAATGGTCTCTGCATATTGTTTTCACTTTTTTCCAATTTTTCAGTTGTTTTATGTTGGAATTTGAATTTTTGGTACAACAGTCTAGCTAGTACAGATAAGGTATTACACCATAAGTTCCTAAAAGTGAAAACATTTTCCTTGTTAGCTGATTTTTTGTGGCTTCTAATTATAGCTGATTTCCACTTGCTTTAAGGCAATAATAAATGTTTTTCCGCCTAACTTTCAATAGGATGCATTTGCATTTTCGTTTTGCAACTTTTTTTTTGCTTTAACCAAGTTTTGGACTGTTTTTTCTATTTATGATGCTCCTCTACAATGTTATTATGGCAGGCTTTAAAAGGCTATGAGTAAGAAAATATTGCAGAATCTTTCAGGAGATTGCAGTTGCTACACTAAGCACTTTAGATTTTATAGTACCAAAAAGGACTAGAAAAAGCTGCGGCCAGTGGTACTAAAGAGAATAGAAAATAGGACAAAGGATTATTCTATTCGGGATATTATTCTGGTTGCAAAGGAGGTCCTTAAGGCCAGAATGCTTCTCATTCAAGGCGTATCTAATCTTATCCGAGCGATTCCTGTAGTTTCTTGCAAGTAAGTTGTTGATTGTTTTGATGCTTGTAGTATGATATTTGTTATTATCAATTGCGAGTAAGGATTGGCTAAGTTATGAAAGTATTCAGAGATGGTCTGTGCTTTGTCCGTACGAACAATCTTTCTTCACATAAGAGAATTCCCTTTTCTTAGTTACAATACAAAATATATATATATATATATATATATATATATATATATATATATATATATATATATATATATATAAGTATGAATTTGCAGGTTCTGTCCTGAAGTATATATTGTAGAGTTATGAGAAAAGAGACTCAACCTTTCATTGATAATAGTTTGGTTTATATACACCCTATAACGTGATGACCTAGCTGCTGATATACATGCTGATACATGAACAAATATATAATTACAAATTACACCCCCGCTCAAATTGAACTGGGGTTGACACCACGATCAATTTTCTTCGAAGCAGCTGAAAACAAGCCTTAAAAAGACCTTTAGTTAACACATATGCAATTTGATCATTGGAGCATAGAAATACAACCCCTAGAGCACCGTTTTTGAAAACATCTCGCACAAAATGGAAATCAATTTCCAAATGTTTGCTACGATTGTGATAGATCGGGTTAAGAGTCAAATATGTTGCACTTAAATTTTCACAAAACAATGTGGGACAACACAAGATTGGAAATTGAATTTCAGCAAGCAAAATTTGTAACCAATGCAACTTGGAGGTAGCAACAGCTAATTCCTGGTATTCCGCCTCTGTTGAAGACCAAGAAACAACTTTTGTTTCTTAGATGATCAAGAAATCAAATTCTTGCCAAGATAAATAGGAAAGCCACTTGTAGACTTTTTATCATAAATATCAGAGGCTCAATCCAAGTCAAAATAGCCAATGAGTTCACTAGTAGTAGGGTGAAAAAACAAACCATGAGAGGCCATACCTTTAAGATAACGCAATAAGCGTTTGAGTGCAACCTAATGTTCTAATGTGGGTTGATGCATGTATAGCAAGATTTTATTAAAAGCATAGGAGATATCCGGTCTCATGAAAGTCAACTATTGCAATCAGCCTACTAGAGAGCGAAATAGAGATGGATCCCGAAATGGCTCACCAAATTAATTTGATAATGGAAAGTTGACATTTACTGGCGTAGCAATAGCGTTCGAATCTGCCATTTTCGCCTGAGTAAGTAAGTCTTGTATATACTTACTTTGATGAAGTAGTAGACCATTTTTACACCACAAGGCTTCTATTCTAGGAAAGTAATTAAGGCAGCGAAGATCCATTATAGCAAACTGTTTTTCCAAATATTGAAGTGGCTTAGTAATAAAATCACCATCACTTCCGAGAACAAGTATGTCATCCACGTATATGAGGCAAAAAATATGCAACTTGGTAGTAGCAATATAAAACAAAGAAGTATCAATTTTAGAGCCAAGAAAATCAAACCGAAGTAAAGAATGAGTGAGACACTTGTGGCATTGATGTGGAGCCTGTTTCAGACCGTACAATGACCTATGTAGATGACACACATAATCAGGATGGACCTAATAAAAAATCATGGTGGTTGACCATATATACATGCTCCTCTAGATAACTATGCAAAAAGGCGTTTGAAACGTCCAAATGGTTCATAATTTAGCCACGGGACACAGCTAAAGCTAAAAGAAGGTGAATGGTGGCTGGTTTGACCACGAGACTAAATGTATCAAAATCTATCCCAGGGCGCTGATGGAGCCGGTTGGCCACTGAATGAGCCTTATAACGATCAACCAAACCATCCGATTTTCTTTTTATTCGAAAGATCCAATGACAACCAATTAGATTTTGCTTTGAAGAAGGGGGAACAAGGAACCACATTCCATTTTTAACCAGAGCAGTCAATTCATCTGCCATAGCCTATCTCCGCTCTGGAATTTTGAGTGCTCCAACATGACTTGTAGGCTCAATGTCAATGGAGGCTAAGGCATAAAGAGAAAATGGCTTCTTTACTGTTAGAATTACTGTCTGCTTGTAGGTGGTCATAGGATGTGTTTTGGTGGGGGCACATTTTCTTGGGTTCCTGGTACATTAACTACCTGAGGGAGACCACATTTGAGTGGTGCATTATTAAAACCAGGGGCAACTAGAGTATGTGAGACTACTCGTATAGAGGAGGGAGACACAGTGTCACGAATGGGAGAGGGGGATACATTTTCCAAGCATGTGGTATTGAAGGGTGGTGTTTAAGGTTCAGGAGTTATGGGTGGTGGAGGCCCAGAAGGGGTAATTATGGGTGTAGGCTGAGAATGTGATGGAATATGTAATGGAATGTGGTTGTAATGGGTAGTGTGTATATAGGTGGTGTTGTAGGTGGTGCAGCAGGAGAGATTATTAGAGGCCGTTTATCATTTAAATTCAACCCAGGAAACACCTGTTCATCAAACAAAACATGGCATAAGATGTAAACACGACCAGAAAATGGTTCAAAAACTTGTACCCTTTGTGTAACTTACAATACCCAAGAAAAATTCAAGCAACAAAACGAGGATAAAGTTTATGATAGAGTAAGGGTGAAGCCATGAAAAACACAAACAACCGAAGGTACGAAGAAAAGAGTAGTTAGAAAGTGTGCCAAATAATTTATGAAAGGATTGTTACAGTTTAATGTAGTAGTGGGCAATCGGTTTATGTTATACATTACACATGAAAAAGCTTTTGTCCAAAATTTAACGGGTAAGTGACTGTGATGTAGTAAGGCCAAATCGGTTTCAACGATGTGTTGGTGTTTCCTTTTTGCACAACCATTTTGTTCAGTTGTGTATGGATAGGAAACACGCTGTGTGATCCTAGTTTCAAATAAATATTTGGTTAAGGCTTGAAATTCTCCACCTTAATCAGCTTGGAGCATTTTAATTGAGGTATTGAAATTATTTTCTACCAATTTGTGAAATTGAATAAAAGTTGGTAACACTTCTAACTTTCTCTTCAAAAAATATATCCATGAATATTTTACACAATAATCGAAGAATACAACATAGTATGAATAATAATAAAATGATTTAATGGGTGCTAGACCCCAAACATCAGAGCATATCAATTCAAGAGGTGCACTAGCATTAAACACAAAATTTAAAAAAGGTATTTTGTGCATTTTACTAGTTGAGCAAGCATGACAATTTATTCATTGAACAATGAGGAATAAGAACTTTTATTACTAGAAAGAGTACGTTTCACAATAGGCAAAAATGGATGCCTTAAACGAGCATGCTACAAATCCAAAGAAGCTAAATTAACTCTAAGAGCAACATGTTTATTTTTTTGAATTTAAACACAAGGAATATAAACCAACATCACTTCGACGTTGGTATAAGATCCTCTGTGTTCCCAAATCCTTGATAATGAACTTCTTTGAAAATATTCAACACACATTGGATTAGCATTGGTTAGTGCATAAATAGAAAGCAAATTTTTATTGGAACTATAAAATATCACGAAAAGACAATATTGAATCACCAATATGGAATTTAGATTGACAAAGATGGTAATTGGAAGAGTTTTACCATTTCCGAGTTGCACTTCCTTGGTGCCTTTTCTGAATTAAGAGCTAAGTTCTCTAGGTTTGAAGTTAAATGATGAGTTACCCTAGAGTCAACCATCCACAGCTGAGTTGTGGTGTTTGTGGCTGTAAAATTGGAGGAAGGACGAATGTGTCTTCGTTAACTCTTAGTGATGGACACTGATGTCAGTAGTGCCCCAAGCCTCTGCAATTGTAACAAGTGACCCTCGATGTGTCTAAGGCTACTGATCGAGTTTTATTTTTATAAGATTGCCCAATTGTTGCTGAAAGGGAGCGGACTACTGTTGCATAAAGGTGGGACTGCCTCCACATCCTCTTCTGTGTCCCCCATCGCCTCTGCCCCAAGAACTAACACCGACATTAATGTAACCAGTCAGAGTATGCCTAGCATAATGAGTAGTAGGTGAGACTGTTTATACCTCTTCTTCGTCATCCACTTGGTCTTCAAGAACTGTGCTTGTTCTTCACTAAGTGACAATCTATAGAGTTGATCAAGGGATAAAATTTCTTGTTTTGCTTCAACACTTCGTGCAAACAAGTGATATTTTTTGCTAAGTCCAAGTAGAATTACATCTACCAAGTCTTCTTCTGAAACATGTCCAAGAGCCATGAGTTGACAAGCCAATCCTTTGGCTTTTTGGATGTAGGTGGTGATGGACATGTTCTTTTCATGCTTGAGCGATTGCAATTGCGCTTTCCAGCTTCAGATATAAAGTCAGGATCCTGATCCAATGGCATTCACAATTTTCATATATGCTTGTCTAGCATTCGTTGCACCTACCATCAAGGATACAAGACTCGTTTCTACCGAGCCCAACATCTAGCTCATAATCTGATTATCCTATCTATCCTACCTACAACGTGAATTCGGGAATAGCAACTCCATCAATTTTCTCTATCGACACTGTTGCTGAACCATCAATATGATGAATCAGTCTGTAACCTCTCAACATCGTTATGAACTGAAGTTTCCAGAGAAGAAAATTGTTTTGAATCAATAATATGGGCTTGTGCGAAAGTGAAGGGTCAAAAGTTTGTTGTTGTTGATTGCCAGTGACGATGGCACTTGCCGTTGCCGATGTTGATACCGCTAATTTAGTCGACATAGCTGTTGCCTCTGACTTCTTTTATGATTAGTATTGATACCCTAAATAGGGATTGTAGGTTTTGATACTATGTAGAGTTTTGGGAAAGGAGAGTCAACCTTTCATTGACAATAATTTGCTCTATATACAACCCATAATGTGATGACCTAGTTGCTGATATACAAGCTGATACATAAATAAATACACAATTACAAAATCAGTCCCCATACGTTTACAATTACACAATTATCCTTTACATATATTGGTGAGAAAGGTCATTTAATTCAGACATACTGGCGTTACAAGCGTGGTCTTAAGAATCGAGTATATGAGTGGACTACAGGTAGTTTACAAGATATACTTATCCTAGTAAAGACATTTTGCTGAATAATATGTTCCAAAAGGTTATCAAACATGACCAGAGATTCGACTTTGACTGTGTTCCTGTTGTAGTTGAGTTATGCATGCAAGCAGGTGTTGATCTAAGTATAGAGAATTAGTACTCAAGTTTATTTGTTTCAGATGGTGTCTTGACTGTTAACAATGGATCTAAGCCATTGTCTAGGAATCTTAACTTTGTAGGCAATGAAACTTTAAGGGCATGATAAACATTTAGGTTAGGTGTGAAAAATTTGTTATTGGTTTATTCGGAAAAAGTTTGCAAGTGTTGTTTAGAAATTCATGTTAGGCCATCTAGTCATAATGCTCGCCTTTGCGAGATGTTTAAATATGAGAATTGGCATGGATGATAGTTCTGGTAGAAGGTAAAAGTAGATGATCTAGTGCCACCAAAAATTGTTTGGCGGCAACGGCCTCAAGATCCTCTAGTACCCTTAGATGAAGGAAGGGAAGTTTATGAGCATGCACCTACAGTGGTGGATCTATGTACAAAGGCCGGTGCTATTGCACCAAGTAAGTATTACACAACAATGAAGATTCATGGCTTATAAAGACCAGCTTCATTGAGAAAATATATGTCAGTTGAATATTTGGTGATTTCGACACGTGGATATATATTGTTATGCCAATTTATCTAAACTTGACCTGTGATTGGCTGTTTCAAGGGATCACTCACTGGTACATTTTTTTTATTATTTTATTTCCATTTTAAAAATCTTGTTGATAAAAGATGATTTCTTAACCTTAGACTTGATTTAGGTAGCCTCAACTTGAGTCCACTAGCTGTAGCATCTGTATTTTCCAATAAGTCACTTATCTTGTTTAGATTCCTTGATCCTTCATTTTGTATACAATTTTGTTGTTCTAAACAATGTCTACACTCTCTAAGATCTACCATAGCTTTAGCTATAGTGGATTTAGCTCATGTTCAAACTAAATTTATTCAAATATATAGAAAAAAAACTTTAGGGAAACATAATATAAGAACGAAAAGAATAAATTAAAAGAAAGAACCGAATTTAATCGAGTCGAACTGGTTGACTTCTCTTTTTACTCTTTACTTCTCATTTTTTAAATTCTCCCAAGCTTCCTTGAACATTCAAGGCTTTAAAAGATGGATGCAAGGTGTTTAGGATAGGGGATGAAGTGTATGGAAAGAAAAAGATGGATGAAGAACACCATGTGTGGTGTTAAGAGCTCAAGTGTGTTGTATTGTGTTGGGATGGGATGCCTTTAACCTTTGTGTGAGCGCTGGGTTTTCTCAACATTGATGATGATAGAATACCCAAATGTCATCTGTCCTTATTATTCAGTAGGAGAGTTGATTCGAGAAGCGAAGATTCAGATTTAAATGAACTTGAAACTTGAAACCGAGAAGAATTTGAAGAATTAGGGTTGAACTGAAAACAACAGTCGTACGACCATTGGAAGAGTCATACGGTTATTGAGTCAATAGCTGCACGACTGTTTATGCAATAACCACAACGTTGTCGATGCGTCAACAGCAACTTGCATGAAGGAGACAGGTGTCTGGATTTGAGGGAGACACCCTAATTTCCAATAGGGGGTTGATTACAGGGTCCATTTTTGGATTGAAGGAAGCTCCAGGAAAAGAGTTAACACTTAACAACAACAATTAAGAGATCAAAAAAATTAAGCACGCAAGAAAGAAACTTCTCAAACTTAAGAAACTCAAATTCAAGAACTAAAGCTGAAATTCCTCAATTTCAGTCACAAATCCATCATTCAAATCGATCCTAAAACTCCAGAGACTTATTTAGTTGCTGGAATTGGAGAAATGGAGATGGATTTGGAGGAATTCAAAGTTTCCGTTTTAAAGTTCAAGTTTAATTTAAATTTGAATTCAAGATTCAAGAATTGGTTTTCTGTCAAATTGAACCCTGGAGAAACATCTAAAAGGTAATTATGAGAGGCCTTAAACCTTTTCACAGCTTTCTGGGTTGATTTGTTGTGCATTTCATCAATTTTGGTTTTGCTCTTTTTTTTTTAGGCAAACCAGAGCCATACAGCTATTGCGAGGCCACACGACTGTTGCACTATAGCCGTACTGCTGTAGTTCACTTTAGAATTAGCGATTTCAATTTTTTCAGCTATTTCTCTGTTGTATTTAAAACCAGAGCCGTTCAGGTGTTTTAATAGCCACACGACTATTGTTTCTAGACCTGCACGGCTGTAGTTTTAATTCCAAAATTTATTTTTTTTGTGAATTTTTCTTACTTTTGCATATCATTCTGACCTAGATTTATATTTTATATTTAATTTCTTATTAATTTCTGAAAATCAGTTCAACGATAGAAACATAATTTTCTTGAAAACCGATCCATTTTTGTATGCATATATATTAAACTCGATAAATTCATTTTCAAATGAATTTCCAGTCCCATTAAACCGCGTTTGAAAATTTTTTCCAGGTCAAATCGCGTAACTTATTGAATTTCCCAATTTTTCCCATTTCACACCCTGAGCTATCTTGAATCCCAATTCTGAGTCTGTTTCACAGAAGAAGAATCCCTGTTAGCATGCCTCACAGGCACTCTACCTCTGACATCCCTAATACGCATTTAACTGGTGTTCTTTACGCTGATAATGTTCCCAGGGCAGTATATACTAAAGAAGAATTAGGAGAAGTAAGTGTTCAAAAATCTGAACCAACCTCGCCTACTTTTTCTTCAGTTACTGAGAATATTATCAATGTGTTAGAAAAAGAATTCGTTTTAGATAAAACCCTTTTGCATAAAGATTTTTACGCTTCTCATAATGAAAAGAAAAAACTTTGGTTCTTTAAGAATTTCCTGAACCAAAGAAAAGAAATTCAAGAAAAGTATTATGATTTTGTTTTGCAGCATAAAGTCCATATCATGTTTTTCGATTGGTTTGAACTTTATGCATCACAGAATAACATTGCATATCCATTCAAGTGCATCAATCCAGTCTCTAGCCAAGAAAAGGTTAGTACTTGGAATTTATCTGATGGCTCAAAGATTGAGTCTGATCATCCCCCTCTGAGAGGAATAAAAATTCCAGTCTCAGGAAATTCATCTGTTAATGCATCTGCATACAAGTATGTGACTGAAGATGTGCATAAGAATTTTGCATCTGTTATTGAGCAAAATAATTTCTCCAATACGCATTTGCATACCTTAGGTAAGCAATTGACTAGAATTGAGAAAACCCTTAAGCCTTCTGTTGTAAAAATAGAACAGAAGCAGGACAGGCTTAAGAATCCTATTTTTAAGCCATCTCAAATTTCTAGGGATAGCCAAAAGGAATTTCAGAATAATAAAATGGAATTCGCCAAGGCTATTCAAGACCAATTAAGCAAGATAGAGGCCTCAACCTCTAACTTAATTGCTCCAGAAACACCTCAGTCTCGGCTGAGACCAGAAATAAACGCATTAGATGAGGATTCTCTCTCAGAATCCCAGAGTTTCTGTGAAGAAAAGGTTGAACCTATTCCGGTTAAACCTATTCCTCAGATCAATAGAATTAATTGGCCTATTGTTCCTATTGCTAGTCAGTTGGACATAGGCAATCAAGCATCTAGTAGCCAGTCTAGGTTTAATGCATCTTCTGTCTATGAGTGGAATATAGATGGATTATCTGAATATCAGATTTTGAATTTCTTGCAACAAATGACCATGGCTGCCAATGCATATAGAATACAGACCAACGTTCAGGATAGAGCCATTGCAGAGCTTCTTACTGCAGGCTTTGCAGGACAGTTAAAAGGATGGTGGGACTACCATCTTACTGAAACTGAACGTCTTAGCATATTAAATGCTGTTAAGATTGATGAAGACGCAGAACCCATTCTGGATGACGAAGGTCAACCAATTCAGGATTCTGTATCTACATTAATTTTAACCATTTCTTTGCATTTTTTGGGTGATTCTTCGCATTTAAAGGATAAAAACGCTGAGCTTTTATCAAATTTAAGATGCAAAAAACTCAGTGATTTTCAGTATTATAAAAATACATTTTTATCTCGTATTATGTTGCGAGAAGATTCCAACCAGCCTTTTTGGAAAGAAAAGTTTCTTGCAGGTTTACCTACCTTGTTAGGTGAAAAGGTAAGAAACAAAATTAAGGAAACTTTAGGGGTTCCAATCCCTTACTCAACATTAACATATGGTGAACTCATTAGTCTTATCCAGAAGGAAGGACTAAAGATTTGCCAGGATTTGAAACTTCAAAGGCATCTGAAGTGGGAAATGAAAAGGACTAGGCAAGAATTAGGTTCGTTCTGTAAACAATTTGATGTTTCCATGGACAAGCCTGATTGTAATGGTTCTTGCCATAAGGAGTCTAAAAGATCCCATAAAAAACATTTTTATAAAAAGGAATTTCAAAAGAAAAATCGTTCAAAAGATTTTCCCGCATACAAAAAGAAATTTCATAAGTATAAGTCTGGTTTTAAAAGAAATGAAAAACCAGAAGGGGTAAAACCCTTTGGAGATTTAAAGCATGTTACTTGTTATAAATGTCATAGGAAAGGGCATACTGCAAAGTATTGCCGCTTTAGCAAAAAACTGCATGAATTAGGATTAGATGAAGAAGTCTTAAGTAAGCTTGAGGCTATTCTCATCTACTCTTCAGATTCAGATCCTGATTCAGGAACTAATGAAGAAAATGCATTTCAGGTTGATGAATTAGCAAATGATTCATCAACATCATCATCATCATCATCCTCTGATGACGATGATAGAAGCATAAATGTCCTGACAAAAGATCAAGAACTTTTGTTAGATGTCATTAAGCATATTTTTGATCCTCATCTTCAGAAGGATTACCTTGATAGGTTAATGAAAACCCTAGAAAGCAAACCTGAAGTCAAGACTGTTAGTCTTCCTAAAATTAGTACTAGCACATATAACTTGACCAGTATTTTAGAAAAGCAAAAGGCTAAGGGAAAGAATGCTCCCTTATCCCTTTCTGATCTGCAAACTGAGATCAAGAATGTTAAACTTGAGCTCAAGCAGGTCAAGGAAAAACAGGAAAAGGATTCAGCTATAATCCAAGCATTACTTAGCAACCAGTTAGACAATTCAGGAAGCGAGGATGAAGGTGGCACTAACCTAGAGGAATCTAAGTTAGATAACCTAGAATGCGCACCTGAAGATTTTTTATATGTTTTGAAAGAAATTACTTTAAGAAAGTATTTGATTAGCATTGTTTTGCATTTTCCTGATGATTTTCAACTCAGTACCATAGCATTATTTGATACCGGTGCTGATTTAAATTGCATAAAACCTGATCTGGTTCCTAAAAGATTTTGGGAAAAAACCAAAGAAAAACTGTCTGCCGCTAATAACTCGAAAATGAATATTAGCAGTAAGACTGAAGCATATGTGTTAAATGAAAAAACCCGTATTAAAACTGCATTCGTTCTTGTTGATAACATCAATCATAGTGTTATCTTAGGAACACCTTTTATAACTCTTATTACTCCTTTTTCTGTATCAAGTTCTGGTATTATTTTCAAAATTAAGAATGAAAATATTATTTTCCCTTTTATTGAAAAACCCAGAACCAGAAACCTTAATTTATTAAAAGCAAATTCAATTTTTGATAATCAGATTAACAACCTGATTAAAACTAAAGAATTTGAAATCATGCATTTAAAGCATAACATTAATTTTCAAAGAATTTCTGCACAGTTGAAAAATGAATTTACTCAAAAAAGAATTTTAGATTTCCAAAAGCAAGTTGAAAATGAAATTTGCGCAGATATTCCTAATGCCTTTTGGATTAGGAAGCAGCATATGGTAGATTTGCCATATGAACCTAGTTTTGATGAGCGAAATATTCCAACCAAAGCTAGACCTATCCAAATGAATTCTGAGCTTGAGCAGCATTGTAGAAAAGAAATCCAGGATCTCTTAGATAAAGGATTAATTGCCCCATCTAGGTCCCCCTGGAGTTGTGCAGCATTTTATGTGATTAAAGCATCTGAGATTGAACGTGGAGTTCCACGATTAGTCATTAATTATAAGCCTTTGAATCAGGTTCTTCGTTGGATTAGGTACCCAATACCTAATAAGAAAGACCTGTTACAAAGATTGCATTCTGCATACATATTCTCTAAGTTTGACCTTAAATCTGGGTTTTGGCAAATCCAGATTGACCCAAAACATAGGTATAAGACTGCATTCACTGTTCCATTTGGTCAATACGAATGGAATGTTATGCCTTTCGGCTTAAAGAATGCTCCATCAGAATTTCAACGCATTATGAATGACATTTTTAATCCATATTCAGCATTTTGCATTGTCTATATTGATGATGTGCTTATTTTTTCAGAATCCATTGAACAGTATTTTAAGCATTTAAAATCGTTCTTTCTTACAGCTAAGAAAAATGGCTTAGTTATTTCGCAAAGCAAAATGTCCTTGTTTCAAACCAGAATAAGGTTTCTTGGCCATCATATTACCCAAGGAACGATCACTCCTATTGAGCGATCTTTAGAATTTGCATCTAAATTTCCAGATCAAATTCTGGAAAAACAACAGCTTCAAAGGTTTTTAGGAAGCTTGAATTATGTATTAGATTTTTGCCCTAATATCAATAGGATGGCAAAACCCTTGCATGATCGGTTAAAAAAGAATCCGCCATTATGGTCTGAAGAGCATACTAGAATAGTGCAAGAAATAAAAAAGCATGTTAGTCGAATTCCTTGCTTGTCTATTGCTAACCCTTTATTACCTAAAATCGTTGAAACTGATGCTTCTGATTTTGGTTATGGAGGTATTTTGAAGCAGGTACAAGATAAGCATGAGCATATTGTCCAGTTTACTTCCGGACACTGGAATGATACTGAAAAGAATTATTCTACTATTAAAAAAGAAATTCTTTCCATTGTAAAATGTATTTCAAAATTTCAAAGCGATTTACTCAATCAAAAATTTTTATTAAGAATTGATTGTAAATCTGCAAAAGAAGTTTTGCAAAAAGATGTTCAGAATATAGCTTCTAAGCAAATCTTTGCTAGGTGGCAAGCCTTGTTAAGCATATTTGATTTTGATATAGAATTTATTCGGGGAGAACAAAATTCTATTCCCGATTTCCTAACCCGTGAATTTTTGCAGGACCATGCCTCCTAAGAAAAAGAAAGGCGAAGGATCCTCTAAGGATCAGGCAAAGCTTTCTGCATTAGAAAAAGTAAAAGCCTGGACAGCTATGTTCCAGGACGCACAAGGAGAAAGCATAGGAAGCAAAGGCAGCACTAGTTCTGTCAAAAATACTCCGCATAATCCAGATACTTTGGCCCTTACTAAGGCCACTCAATCTTTTGAAAAAGCATTTGAAAATTATTTTGCAACTATTGCTGAAGCAAAAAAGGTTTTGGAGGATCCATTATCCTCTTCTTCAGCACAATCTTCTTCTCAAAAGCATTTACAAAAAACGTCTATTTCAAAGGGAAAGGAAATTGCCCAACCCTCAAAAGCATTAACTGTTTCTAGTCCTTTTGGACCGGTTTCTTTGAAAGAAGCAAAAGAAATTTTTAAAGAAAATTTTATAACTTTTCCTTCTTCTTCCAAAAGTATTTCTGCAAATGTTGTTTCTCAGAATACGGCCACCCAGCCTAAATCTGAGTATTTTACCAAAAAGAATTTTCAGTATATTACTTCTATTGAGGACGGCTTTTATGATAAAAATCCCTCAGTGGCTGTATCAAAACTTTTCCCTCATGGATGGAATTTTAAACCTTGGGATTATTCAAAGCCCATTGATTTTTACTTGACCATCCTAAAGGTCACAGAATCTGTGGAAATAAAGCATACTTCTCATGGTGATTCCGGAGAACCCGCATACTCCCAATTCAAAATCTTGAAGATCATTCATCCTCAAGATTGGGGTACAAGTCCTTCTGACTTGAAATCTTTTCCAGCATCCTTTACCCAAAGAATAACAACCAGCAAAACCTTTTCCTACTGGGATTATCAACAAGCCTGGTATAACGCATTAATGATCCAAAATTCCAAAGGATCGCATACCTGGTTGATCATGTTTGATACCAGAAAAGCCATTTCTAAAATACCAAACTGGTTCAACCATTGGTGGGGATTTTTTGGGTCTTCTACCGAAATCCTTCCTGAATCAGTTAACCTCGCATATACCCTTTTTAAAGAAAAATTTGACCCTTCACCATTACAAAAAAGGGTCTCTCCTCTTCTAGTCTTTAGTACAATCTTCTTTGTACCATGGACCTTAACCTGGCATTTTTCCTATCAAACGAATCAAAATTCAACCATTGATCTTATCAGAATATTTAAGGTTAAATGGTGGAACAAATTTCAAGCATTTAATAAATGTAATGAAGCCGCTGTCAGAATGTGGCTCAAATCCAAAGGTAAATTGGATCTGCCTATTGAACAGGTCCAAGCACATTCAGAATTTTTAGCACAGAAGTCATTTGCTATTCCTCAGCTCGCAGCCGCTAAGTCAGAGGAAGAATTTTTCAAAATCATGAAAGAATTAATAGAATCCAGATCCTCAGCTACTGGATCCAAAGCATCCTCTTCATCTTCATCGTCTAAGCCACCATCCCTGGCTGATGAGAACGAAGATATTTTTGGTCTATTGTAAATCAATAACCTAATGAATTATACCAGAATAATAATTGAAAATGGTTCCAATGTTCTAAATGAATAAGAACCGAGCTAGTAGCCGCTTGGTCGGGTAATGTGGTTGGGGGTACTTGGCTCATAACCAGGATTTCCCTGATATGCATACTTGCCAATGTAAGCTTTACTGGTATATGTATTCATACAAGGTTACGTATTTACTGTAGCCAGACGTATCTGAGTATCTGTCTCAGCATCTTTGGTGGGCCCGGCGCCGAAAGTGAAGTGGGTCCCAGGCACCGAAAGCATTTTTGTCTTTTGCTCCTTACCTGCCTATATAAGAAGGAGCTCTCTGCATTTGTGGAATCATCTCTGGATTTTAGATAGCTTTCTCTCTCTATCTCTCCAGATCTCTCTCCCTTCTCTCTAGAATTCTTTCTCTTCTTGTAATTAGTTTCTGGCATTTAAGCTTTCCCCGAGCTGTAATAAAAGAATTTGTTTGAATAAAGAGTAAGCATTGTTTCTTCTTAATTTCTTCCCTTAATCATATGTGGTTATAAGTTGTGCGGATTACCGCCTGAATTTAATCACATACGATTAAGGTGTTTAATTTCTGCATTTATTTTGAGAATTTATATGGCAGGTTTATACCGCCTAGCATAAATTTGTATTTAATTTTCTATATTTGTTCTTGAGCATTTTATTTTCTTATTTCTGAATTCATATATCTTTCTGCATTTTTTAACTTGTTGTATATGCATAATCATTTTTGAATTTGGCTTAAGTCCTCTGCATTAGTTTCATTATCACCCGTACGATCGTTGCATTCCCTAGTGGTATCAGAGCCAGAAGGGGTGAGAGTACTGTTCATTCATCATCATCACTGTTCACATTCATCCATTTTCCAGATTTACTGTGCATATCATTCCTGCATTTACTGATATTGGTGAGTCATTTAGACCCTTGTTTGCCCAAAAGTACCGACGGACAGGGAAAGAGAGGCAGTGACTGGGTTCCGTAGTCAATATTAGTATGTGTTTGTTCTGATTTGCATTTTTAATGATGGATCACACACTTCTACCTAGAACATACTCTGCATCTTCTGCATCTACATCATTAGAGAATATAAGGATCAACAGTAGTAATGAAATTACTGTTGAAGATTTTACCAAATGCATTAGTGATTGGCATATACCTCATGTTAAGAAGCATGAAATATATGAACTCAGCATTAGAGATAAGCTGTTCAAAACAAATTTGAACATAAAGACTGAGGAGAGGGATATACCTCTCACAAACTCATATGAAAGCATTAATCTTTTGTCACAGCATTCTTTAGACAAGCATAGACAAAAGAATTTTAAGTACATCCATATTGGCCTTGTTCAGATAGGGATCAAGCCCTTAACCAAGGAAGGCCTGAACACAAGCATATTGTGTGTTGTTAGGGATAATAGAATGGAAGTATATGAGGAAGGCATCCTAGGCACGGTTGAGTCTAGTCTGTGTGCAGGTCCCATATCATTCTCATGTTACCCTAATTTAACCATTTCTTTAAATGATAAAAACATTTTGGATTCTCTTGTTTTACAAATCCAAACACATAATTATCGCATGAAAAAGGGATCTATTCCCATTGCATTGATTTTTAGAGTTCATTACAAAGCCATGACATCTGCATTTGATTCAAAACACAAGTTTTCATGTCATAAAGGTGAAACTTTGGTTTTGCAAACGGATATGACTAAAGCAAATGCTATTGTTCCAAAATTCATTAAATGGGAAGATGTAACTCTTCCTACAGAATGGGTATTGGAAAAAGCATGTGCAGTTGAACCACCAATTAGAATAATGCCTAATACGAATGTCAGAGAAATTAACCAGTATCCTAGTGGAAAAGTCACTCTAACCTTTGACAGAAAATCGGTAAGTACAAGGTTTTCTGATGACTCTTCCAATAGTGATACCATGGATTTGGGTAGAGTATCACAATTAGGAAAGATTGAGCATAAGAATATTGAGGATGAAGACAAGGATTCTTGCCATCTGTTTCACAGAAGAAGAATCCCTGTTAGCATGCCTCACAGGCACTCTACCTCTGACATCCCTAATACGCATTTAACTGGTGTTCTTTACGCTGATAATGTTCCCAGGGCAGTATATACTAAAGAAGAATTAGGAGAAGTAAGTGTTCAAAAATCTGAACCAACCTCGCCTACTTTTTCTTCAGTTACTGAGAATATTATCAATGTGTTAGAAAAAGAATTCGTTTTAGATAAAACCCTTTTGCATAAAGATTTTTACGCTTCTCATAATGAAAAGAAAAAACTTTGGTTCTTTAAGAATTTCCTGAACCAAAGAAAAGAAATTCAAGAAAAGTATTATGATTTTGTTTTGCAGCATAAAGTCCATATCATGTTTTTCGATTGGTTTGAACTTTATGCATCACAGAATAACATTGCATATCCATTCAAGTGCATCAATCCAGTCTCTAGCCAAGAAAAGGTTAGTACTTGGAATTTATCTGATGGCTCAAAGATTGAGTCTGATCATCCCCCTCTGAGAGGAATAAAAATTCCAGTCTCAGGAAATTCATCTGTTAATGCATCTGCATACAAGTATGTGACTGAAGATGTGCATAAGAATTTTGCATCTGTTATTGAGCAAAATAATTTCTCCAATACGCATTTGCATACCTTAGGTAAGCAATTGACTAGAATTGAGAAAACCCTTAAGCCTTCTGTTGTAAAAATAGAACAGAAGCAGGACAGGCTTAAGAATCCTATTTTTAAGCCATCTCAAATTTCTAGGGATAGCCAAAAGGAATTTCAGAATAATAAAATGGAATTCGCCAAGGCTATTCAAGACCAATTAAGCAAGATAGAGGCCTCAACCTCTAACTTAATTGCTCCAGAAACACCTCAGTCTCGGCTGAGACCAGAAATAAACGCATTAGATGAGGATTCTCTCTCAGAATCCCAGAGTTTCTGTGAAGAAAAGGTTGAACCTATTCCGGTTAAACCTATTCCTCAGATCAATAGAATTAATTGGCCTATTGTTCCTATTGCTAGTCAGTTGGACATAGGCAATCAAGCATCTAGTAGCCAGTCTAGGTTTAATGCATCTTCTGTCTATGAGTGGAATATAGATGGATTATCTGAATATCAGATTTTGAATTTCTTGCAACAAATGACCATGGCTGCCAATGCATATAGAATACAGACCAACGTTCAGGATAGAGCCATTGCAGAGCTTCTTACTGCAGGCTTTGCAGGACAGTTAAAAGGATGGTGGGACTACCATCTTACTGAAACTGAACGTCTTAGCATATTAAATGCTGTTAAGATTGATGAAGACGCAGAACCCATTCTGGATGACGAAGGTCAACCAATTCAGGATTCTGTATCTACATTAATTTTAACCATTTCTTTGCATTTTTTGGGTGATTCTTCGCATTTAAAGGATAAAAACGCTGAGCTTTTATCAAATTTAAGATGCAAAAAACTCAGTGATTTTCAGTATTATAAAAATACATTTTTATCTCGTATTATGTTGCGAGAAGATTCCAACCAGCCTTTTTGGAAAGAAAAGTTTCTTGCAGGTTTACCTACCTTGTTAGGTGAAAAGGTAAGAAACAAAATTAAGGAAACTTTAGGGGTTCCAATCCCTTACTCAACATTAACATATGGTGAACTCATTAGTCTTATCCAGAAGGAAGGACTAAAGATTTGCCAGGATTTGAAACTTCAAAGGCATCTGAAGTGGGAAATGAAAAGGACTAGGCAAGAATTAGGTTCGTTCTGTAAACAATTTGATGTTTCCATGGACAAGCCTGATTGTAATGGTTCTTGCCATAAGGAGTCTAAAAGATCCCATAAAAAACATTTTTATAAAAAGGAATTTCAAAAGAAAAATCGTTCAAAAGATTTTCCCGCATACAAAAAGAAATTTCATAAGTATAAGTCTGGTTTTAAAAGAAATGAAAAACCAGAAGGGGTAAAACCCTTTGGAGATTTAAAGCATGTTACTTGTTATAAATGTCATAGGAAAGGGCATACTGCAAAGTATTGCCGCTTTAGCAAAAAACTGCATGAATTAGGATTAGATGAAGAAGTCTTAAGTAAGCTTGAGGCTATTCTCATCTACTCTTCAGATTCAGATCCTGATTCAGGAACTAATGAAGAAAATGCATTTCAGGTTGATGAATTAGCAAATGATTCATCAACATCATCATCATCATCATCCTCTGATGACGATGATAGAAGCATAAATGTCCTGACAAAAGATCAAGAACTTTTGTTAGATGTCATTAAGCATATTTCTGATCCTCATCTTCAGAAGGATTACCTTGATAGGTTAATGAAAACCCTAGAAAGCAAACCTGAAGTCAAGACTGTTAGTCTTCCTAAAATTAGTACTAGCACATATAACTTGACCAGTATTTTAGAAAAGCAAAAGGCTAAGGGAAAGAATGCTCCCTTATCCCTTTCTGATCTGCAAACTGAGATCAAGAATGTTAAACTTGAGCTCAAGCAGGTCAAGGAAAAACAGGAAAAGGATTCAGCTATAATCCAAGCATTACTTAGCAACCAGTTAGACAATTCAGGAAGCGAGGATGAAGGTGGCACTAACCTAGAGGAATCTAAGTTAGATAACCTAGAATGCGCACCTGAAGATTTTTTATATGTTTTGAAAGAAATTACTTTAAGAAAGTATTTGATTAGCATTGTTTTGCATTTTCCTGATGATTTTCAACTCAGTACCATAGCATTATTTGATACCGGTGCTGATTTAAATTGCATAAAACCTGATCTGGTTCCTAAAAGATTTTGGGAAAAAACCAAAGAAAAACTGTCTGCCGCTAATAACTCGAAAATGAATATTAGCAGTAAGACTGAAGCATATGTGTTAAATGAAAAAACCCGTATTAAAACTGCATTCGTTCTTGTTGATAACATCAATCATAGTGTTATCTTAGGAACACCTTTTATAACTCTTATTACTCCTTTTTCTGTATCAAGTTCTGGTATTATTTTCAAAATTAAGAATGAAAATATTATTTTCCCTTTTATTGAAAAACCCAGAACCAGAAACCTTAATTTATTAAAAGCAAATTCAATTTTTGATAATCAGATTAACAACCTGATTAAAACTAAAGAATTTGAAATCATGCATTTAAAGCATAACATTAATTTTCAAAGAATTTCTGCACAGTTGAAAAATGAATTTACTCAAAAAAGAATTTTAGATTTCCAAAAGCAAGTTGAAAATGAAATTTGCGCAGATATTCCTAATGCCTTTTGGATTAGGAAGCAGCATATGGTAGATTTGCCATATGAACCTAGTTTTGATGAGCGAAATATTCCAACCAAAGCTAGACCTATCCAAATGAATTCTGAGCTTGAGCAGCATTGTAGAAAAGAAATCCAGGATCTCTTAGATAAAGGATTAATTGCCCCATCTAGGTCCCCCTGGAGTTGTGCAGCATTTTATGTGATTAAAGCATCTGAGATTGAACGTGGAGTTCCACGATTAGTCATTAATTATAAGCCTTTGAATCAGGTTCTTCGTTGGATTAGGTACCCAATACCTAATAAGAAAGACCTGTTACAAAGATTGCATTCTGCATACATATTCTCTAAGTTTGACCTTAAATCTGGGTTTTGGCAAATCCAGATTGACCCAAAACATAGGTATAAGACTGCATTCACTGTTCCATTTGGTCAATACGAATGGAATGTTATGCCTTTCAGCTTAAAGAATGCTCCATCAGAATTTCAACGCATTATGAATGACATTTTTAATCCATATTCAGCATTTTGCATTGTCTATATTGATGATGTGCTTATTTTTTCAGAATCCATTGAACAGCATTTTAAGCATTTAAAATCGTTCTTTCTTACAGCTAAGAAAAATGGCTTAGTTATTTCGCAAAGCAAAATGTCCTTGTTTCAAACCAGAATAAGGTTTCTTGGCCATCATATTACCCAAGGAACGATCACTCCTATTGAGCGATCTTTAGAATTTGCATCTAAATTTCCAGATCAAATTCTGGAAAAACAACAGCTTCAAAGGTTTTTAGGAAGCTTGAATTATGTATTAGATTTTTGCCCTAATATCAATAGGATGGCAAAACCCTTGCATGATCGGTTAAAAAAGAATCCGCCATTATGGTCTGAAGAGCATACTAGAATAGTGCAAGAAATAAAAAAGCATGTTAGTCGAATTCCTTGCTTGTCTATTGCTAACCCTTTATTACCTAAAATCGTTGAAACTGATGCTTCTGATTTTGGTTATGGAGGTATTTTGAAGCAGGTACAAGATAAGCATGAGCATATTGTCCAGTTTACTTCCGGACACTGGAATGATACTGAAAAGAATTATTCTACTATTAAAAAAGAAATTCTTTCCATTGTAAAATGTATTTCAAAATTTCAAAGCGATTTACTCAATCAAAAATTTTTATTAAGAATTGATTGTAAATCTGCAAAAGAAGTTTTGCAAAAAGATGTTCAGAATATAGCTTCTAAGCAAATCTTTGCTAGGTGGCAAGCCTTGTTAAGCATATTTGATTTTGATATAGAATTTATTCGGGGAGAACAAAATTCTATTCCCGATTTCCTAACCCGTGAATTTTTGCAGGACCATGCCTCCTAAGAAAAAGAAAGGCGAAGGATCCTCTAAGGATCAGGCAAAGCTTTCTGCATTAGAAAAAGTAAAAGCCTGGACAGCTATGTTCCAGGACGCACAAGGAGAAAGCATAGGAAGCAAAGGCAGCACTAGTTCTGTCAAAAATACTCCGCATAATCCAGATACTTTGGCCCTTACTAAGGCCACTCAATCTTTTGAAAAAGCATTTGAAAATTATTTTGCAACTATTGCTGAAGCAAAAAAGGTTTTGGAGGATCCATTATCCTCTTCTTCAGCACAATCTTCTTCTCAAAAGCATTTACAAAAAACGTCTATTTCAAAGGGAAAGGAAATTGCCCAACCCTCAAAAGCATTAACTGTTTCTAGTCCTTTTGGACCGGTTTCTTTGAAAGAAGCAAAAGAAATTTTTAAAGAAAATTTTATAACTTTTCCTTCTTCTTCCAAAAGTATTTCTGCAAATGTTGTTTCTCAGAATACGGCCACCCAGCCTAAATCTGAGTATTTTACCAAAAAGAATTTTCAGTATATTACTTCTATTGAGGACGGCTTTTATGATAAAAATCCCTCAGTGGCTGTATCAAAACTTTTCCCTCATGGATGGAATTTTAAACCTTGGGATTATTCAAAGCCCATTGATTTTTACTTGACCATCCTAAAGGTCACAGAATCTGTGGAAATAAAGCATACTTCTCATGGTGATTCCGGAGAACCCGCATACTCCCAATTCAAAATCTTGAAGATCATTCATCCTCAAGATTGGGGTACAAGTCCTTCTGACTTGAAATCTTTTCCAGCATCCTTTACCCAAAGAATAACAACCAGCAAAACCTTTTCCTACTGGGATTATCAACAAGCCTGGTATAACGCATTAATGATCCAAAATTCCAAAGGATCGCATACCTGGTTGATCATGTTTGATACCAGAAAAGCCATTTCTAAAATACCAAACTGGTTCAACCATTGGTGGGGATTTTTTGGGTCTTCTACCGAAATCCTTCCTGAATCAGTTAACCTCGCATATACCCTTTTTAAAGAAAAATTTGACCCTTCACCATTACAAAAAAGGGTCTCTCCTCTTCTAGTCTTTAGTACAATCTTCTTTGTACCATGGACCTTAACCTGGCATTTTTCCTATCAAACGAATCAAAATTCAACCATTGATCTTATCAGAATATTTAAGGTTAAATGGTGGAACAAATTTCAAGCATTTAATAAATGTAATGAAGCCGCTGTCAGAATGTGGCTCAAATCCAAAGGTAAATTGGATCTGCCTATTGAACAGGTCCAAGCACATTCAGAATTTTTAGCACAGAAGTCATTTGCTATTCCTCAGCTCGCAGCCGCTAAGTCAGAGGAAGAATTTTTCAAAATCATGAAAGAATTAATAGAATCCAGATCCTCAGCTACTGGATCCAAAGCATCCTCTTCATCTTCATCGTCTAAGCCACCATCCCTGGCTGATGAGAACGAAGATATTTTTGGTCTATTGTAAATCAATAACCTAATGAATTATACCAGAATAATAATTGAAAATGGTTCCAATGTTCTAAATGAATAAGAACCGAGCTAGTAGCCGCTTGGTCGGGTAATGTGGTTGGGGGTACTTGGCTCATAACCAGGATTTCCCTGATATGCATACTTGCCAATGTAAGCTTTACTGGTATATGTATTCATACAAGGTTACGTATTTACTGTAGCCAGACGTATCTGAGTATCTGTCTCAGCATCTTTGGTGGGCCCGGCGCCGAAAGTGAAGTGGGTCCCAGGCACCGAAAGCATTTTTGTCTTTTGCTCCTTACCTGCCTATATAAGAAGGAGCTCTCTGCATTTGTGGAATCATCTCTGGATTTTAGATAGCTTTCTCTCTCTATCTCTCCAGATCTCTCTCCCTTCTCTCTAGAATTCTTTCTCTTCTTGTAATTAGTTTCTGGCATTTAAGCTTTCCCCGAGCTGTAATAAAAGAATTTGTTTGAATAAAGAGTAAGCATTGTTTCTTCTTAATTTCTTCCCTTAATCATATGTGGTTATAAGTTGTGCGGATTACCGCCTGAATTTAATCACATACGATTAAGGTGTTTAATTTCTGCATTTATTTTGAGAATTTATATGGCAGGTTTATACCGCCTAGCATAAATTTGTATTTAATTTTCTATATTTGTTCTTGAGCATTTTATTTTCTTATTTCTGAATTCATATATCTTTCTGCATTTTTTAACTTGTTGTATATGCATAATCATTTTTGAATTTGGCTTAAGTCCTCTGCATTAGTTTCATTATCACCCGTACGATCGTTGCATTCCCTAGTGGTATCAGAGCATATCATCCATTTTCCAGATTTACTGTGCATATCATTCCTGCATTTACTGATATTGGTGAGTCATTTAGACCCTTGTTTGCCCAAAAGTACCGACGGACAGGGAAAGAGAGGCAGTGACTGGGTTCCGTAGTCAATATTAGTATGTGTTTGTTCTGATTTGCATTTTTAATGATGGATCACACACTTCTACCTAGAACATACTCTGCATCTTCTGCATCTACATCATTAGAGAATATAAGGATCAACAGTAGTAATGAAATTACTGTTGAAGATTTTACCAAATGCATTAGTGATTGGCATATACCTCATGTTAAGAAGCATGAAATATATGAACTCAGCATTAGAGATAAGCTGTTCAAAACAAATTTGAACATAAAGACTAAGGAGAGGGATATACCTCTCACAAACTCATATGAAAGCATTAATCTTTTGTCACAGCATTCTTTAGACAAGCATAGACAAAAGAATTTTAAGTACATCCATATTGGCCTTGTTCAGATAGGGATCAAGCCCTTAACCAAGGAAGGCCTGAACACAAGCATATTGTGTGTTGTTAGGGATAATAGAATGGAAGTATATGAGGAAGGCATCCTAGGCACGGTTGAGTCTAGTCTGTGTGCAGGTCCCATATCATTCTCATGTTACCCTAATTTAACCATTTCTTTAAATGATAAAAACATTTTGGATTCTCTTGTTTTACAAATCCAAACACATAATTATCGCATGAAAAAGGGATCTATTCCCATTGCATTGATTTTTAGAGTTCATTACAAAGCCATGACATCTGCATTTGATTCAAAACACAAGTTTTCATGTCATAAAGGTGAAACTTTGGTTTTGCAAACGGATATGACTAAAGCAAATGCTATTGTTCCAAAATTCATTAAATGGGAAGATGTAACTCTTCCTACAGAATGGGTATTGGAAAAAGCATGTGCAGTTGAACCACCAATTAGAATAATGCCTAATACGAATGTCAGAGAAATTAACCAGTATCCTAGTGGAAAAGTCACTCTAACCTTTGACAGAAAATCGGTAAGTACAAGGTTTTCTGATGACTCTTCCAATAGTGATACCATGGATTTGGGTAGAGTATCACAATTAGGAAAGATTGAGCATAAGAATATTGAGGATGAAGACAAGGATTCTTGCCATCTGTTTCACAGAAGAAGAATCCCTGTTAGCATGCCTCACAGGCACTCTACCTCTGACATCCCTAATACGCATTTAACTGGTGTTCTTTACGCTGATAATGTTCCCAGGGCAGTATATACTAAAGAAGAATTAGGAGAAGTAAGTGTTCAAAAATCTGAACCAACCTCGCCTACTTTTTCTTCAGTTACTGAGAATATTATCAATGTGTTAGAAAAAGAATTCGTTTTAGATAAAACCCTTTTGCATAAAGATTTTTACGCTTCTCATAATGAAAAGAAAAAACTTTGGTTCTTTAAGAATTTCCTGAACCAAAGAAAAGAAATTCAAGAAAAGTATTATGATTTTGTTTTGCAGCATAAAGTCCATATCATGTTTTTCGATTGGTTTGAACTTTATGCATCACAGAATAACATTGCATATCCATTCAAGTGCATCAATCCAGTCTCTAGCCAAGAAAAGGTTAGTACTTGGAATTTATCTGATGGCTCAAAGATTGAGTCTGATCATCCCCCTCTGAGAGGAATAAAAATTCCAGTCTCAGGAAATTCATCTGTTAATGCATCTGCATACAAGTATGTGACTGAAGATGTGCATAAGAATTTTGCATCTGTTATTGAGCAAAATAATTTCTCCAATACGCATTTGCATACCTTAGGTAAGCAATTGACTAGAATTGAGAAAACCCTTAAGCCTTCTGTTGTAAAAATAGAACAGAAGCAGGACAGGCTTAAGAATCCTATTTTTAAGCCATCTCAAATTTCTAGGGATAGCCAAAAGGAATTTCAGAATAATAAAATGGAATTCGCCAAGGCTATTCAAGACCAATTAAGCAAGATAGAGGCCTCAACCTCTAACTTAATTGCTCCAGAAACACCTCAGTCTCGGCTGAGACCAGAAATAAACGCATTAGATGAGGATTCTCTCTCAGAATCCCAGAGTTTCTGTGAAGAAAAGGTTGAACCTATTCCGGTTAAACCTATTCCTCAGATCAATAGAATTAATTGGCCTATTGTTCCTATTGCTAGTCAGTTGGACATAGGCAATCAAGCATCTAGTAGCCAGTCTAGGTTTAATGCATCTTCTGTCTATGAGTGGAATATAGATGGATTATCTGAATATCAGATTTTGAATTTCTTGCAACAAATGACCATGGCTGCCAATGCATATAGAATACAGACCAACGTTCAGGATAGAGCCATTGCAGAGCTTCTTACTGCAGGCTTTGCAGGACAGTTAAAAGGATGGTGGGACTACCATCTTACTGAAACTGAACGTCTTAGCATATTAAATGCTGTTAAGATTGATGAAGACGCAGAACCCATTCTGGATGACGAAGGTCAACCAATTCAGGATTCTGTATCTACATTAATTTTAACCATTTCTTTGCATTTTTTGGGTGATTCTTCGCATTTAAAGGATAAAAACGCTGAGCTTTTATCAAATTTAAGATGCAAAAAACTCAGTGATTTTCAGTATTATAAAAATACATTTTTATCTCGTATTATGTTGCGAGAAGATTCCAACCAGCCTTTTTGGAAAGAAAAGTTTCTTGCAGGTTTACCTACCTTGTTAGGTGAAAAGGTAAGAAACAAAATTAAGGAAACTTTAGGGGTTCCAATCCCTTACTCAACATTAACATATGGTGAACTCATTAGTCTTATCCAGAAGGAAGGACTAAAGATTTGCCAGGATTTGAAACTTCAAAGGCATCTGAAGTGGGAAATGAAAAGGACTAGGCAAGAATTAGGTTCGTTCTGTAAACAATTTGATGTTTCCATGGACAAGCCTGATTGTAATGGTTCTTGCCATAAGGAGTCTAAAAGATCCCATAAAAAACATTTTTATAAAAAGGAATTTCAAAAGAAAAATCGTTCAAAAGATTTTCCCGCATACAAAAAGAAATTTCATAAGTATAAGTCTGGTTTTAAAAGAAATGAAAAACCAGAAGGGGTAAAACCCTTTGGAGATTTAAAGCATGTTACTTGTTATAAATGTCATAGGAAAGGGCATACTGCAAAGTATTGCCGCTTTAGCAAAAAACTGCATGAATTAGGATTAGATGAAGAAGTCTTAAGTAAGCTTGAGGCTATTCTCATCTACTCTTCAGATTCAGATCCTGATTCAGGAACTAATGAAGAAAATGCATTTCAGGTTGATGAATTAGCAAATGATTCATCAACATCATCATCATCATCATCCTCTGATGACGATGATAGAAGCATAAATGTCCTGACAAAAGATCAAGAACTTTTGTTAGATGTCATTAAGCATATTTCTGATCCTCATCTTCAGAAGGATTACCTTGATAGGTTAATGAAAACCCTAGAAAGCAAACCTGAAGTCAAGACTGTTAGTCTTCCTAAAATTAGTACTAGCACATATAACTTGACCAGTATTTTAGAAAAGCAAAAGGCTAAGGGAAAGAATGCTCCCTTATCCCTTTCTGATCTGCAAACTGAGATCAAGAATGTTAAACTTGAGCTCAAGTAGGTCAAGGAAAAACAGGAAAAGGATTCAGCTATAATCCAAGCATTACTTAGCAACCAGTTAGACAATTCAGGAAGCGAGGATGAAGGTGGCACTAACCTAGAGGAATCTAAGTTAGATAACCTAGAATGCGCACCTGAAGATTTTTTATATGTTTTGAAAGAAATTACTTTAAGAAAGTATTTGATTAGCATTGTTTTGCATTTTCCTGATGATTTTCAACTCAGTACCATAGCATTATTTGATACCAGTGCTGATTTAAATTGCATAAAACCTGATCTGGTTCCTAAAAGATTTTGGGAAAAAACCAAAGAAAAACTGTCTGCCGCTAATAACTCGAAAATGAATATTAGCAGTAAGACTGAAGCATATGTGTTAAATGAAAAAACCCGTATTAAAACTGCATTCGTTCTTGTTGATAACATCAATCATAGTGTTATCTTAGGAACACCTTTTATAACTCTTATTACTCCTTTTTCTGTATCAAGTTCTGGTATTATTTTCAAAATTAAGAATGAAAATATTATTTTCCCTTTTATTGAAAAACCCAGAACCAGAAACCTTAATTTATTAAAAGCAAATTCAATTTTTGATAATCAGATTAACAACCTGATTAAAACTAAAGAATTTGAAATCATGCATTTAAAGCATAACATTAATTTTCAAAGAATTTCTGCACAGTTGAAAAATGAATTTACTCAAAAAAGAATTTTCGATTTCCAAAAGCAAGTTGAAAATGAAATTTGCGCAGATATTCCTAATGCCTTTTGGATTAGGAAGCAGCATATGGTAGATTTGCCATATGAACCTAGTTTTGATGAGCGAAATATTCCAACCAAAGCTAGACCTATCCAAATGAATTCTGAGCTTGAGCAGCATTGTAGAAAAGAAATCCAGGATCTCTTAGATAAAGGATTAATTGCCCCATCTAGGTCCCCCTGGAGTTGTGCAGCATTTTATGTGATTAAAGCATCTGAGATTGAACGTGGAGTTCCACGATTAGTCATTAATTATAAGCCTTTGAATCAGGTTCTTCGTTGGATTAGGTACCCAATACCTAATAAGAAAGACCTGTTACAAAGATTGCATTCTGCATACATATTCTCTAAGTTTGACCTTAAATCTGGGTTTTGGCAAATCCAGATTGACCCAAAACATAGGTATAAGACTGCATTCACTGTTCCATTTGGTCAATACGAATGGAATGTTATGCCTTTCGGCTTAAAGAATGCTCCATCAGAATTTCAACGCATTATGAATGACATTTTTAATCCATATTCAGCATTTTGCATTGTCTATATTGATGATGTGCTTATTTTTTCAGAATCCATTGAACAGCATTTTAAGCATTTAAAATCGTTCTTTCTTACAGCTAAGAAAAATGGCTTAGTTATTTCGCAAAGCAAAATGTCCTTGTTTCAAACCAGAATAAGGTTTCTTGGCCATCATATTACCCAAGGAACGATCACTCCTATTGAGCGATCTTTAGAATTTGCATCTAAATTTCCAGATCAAATTCTGGAAAAACAACAGCTTCAAAGGTTTTTAGGAAGCTTGAATTATGTATTAGATTTTTGCCCTAATATCAATAGGATGGCAAAACCCTTGCATGATCGGTTAAAAAAGAATCCGCCATTATGGTCTGAAGAGCATACTAGAATAGTGCAAGAAATAAAAAAGCATGTTAGTCGAATTCCTTGCTTGTCTATTGCTAACCCTTTATTACCTAAAATCGTTGAAACTGATGCTTCTGATTTTGGTTATGGAGGTATTTTGAAGCAGGTACAAGATAAGCATGAGCATATTGTCCAGTTTACTTCCGGACACTGGAATGATACTGAAAAGAATTATTCTACTATTAAAAAAGAAATTCTTTCCATTGTAAAATGTATTTCAAAATTTCAAAGCGATTTACTCAATCAAAAATTTTTATTAAGAATTGATTGTAAATCTGCAAAAGAAGTTTTGCAAAAAGATGTTCAGAATATAGCTTCTAAGCAAATCTTTGCTAGGTGGCAAGCCTTGTTAAGCATATTTGATTTTGATATAGAATTTATTCGGGGAGAACAAAATTCTATTCCCGATTTCCTAACCCGTGAATTTTTGCAGGACCATGCCTCCTAAGAAAAAGAAAGGCGAAGGATCCTCTAAGGATCAGGCAAAGCTTTCTGCATTAGAAAAAGTAAAAGCCTGGACAGCTATGTTCCAGGACGCACAAGGAGAAAGCATAGGAAGCAAAGGCAGCACTAGTTCTGTCAAAAATACTCCGCATAATCCAGATACTTTGGCCCTTACTAAGGCCACTCAATCTTTTGAAAAAGCATTTGAAAATTATTTTGCAACTATTGCTGAAGCAAAAAAGGTTTTGGAGGATCCATTATCCTCTTCTTCAGCACAATCTTCTTCTCAAAAGCATTTACAAAAAACGTCTATTTCAAAGGGAAAGGAAATTGCCCAACCCTCAAAAGCATTAACTGTTTCTAGTCCTTTTGGACCGGTTTCTTTGAAAGAAGCAAAAGAAATTTTTAAAGAAAATTTTATAACTTTTCCTTCTTCTTCCAAAAGTATTTCTGCAAATGTTGTTTCTCAGAATACGGCCACCCAGCCTAAATCTGAGTATTTTACCAAAAAGAATTTTCAGTATATTACTTCTATTGAGGACGGCTTTTATGATAAAAATCCCTCAGTGGCTGTATCAAAACTTTTCCCTCATGGATGGAATTTTAAACCTTGGGATTATTCAAAGCCCATTGATTTTTACTTGACCATCCTAAAGGTCACAGAATCTGTGGAAATAAAGCATACTTCTCATGGTGATTCCGGAGAACCCGCATACTCCCAATTCAAAATCTTGAAGATCATTCATCCTCAAGATTGGGGTACAAGTCCTTCTGACTTGAAATCTTTTCTAGCATCCTTTACCCAAAGAATAACAACCAGCAAAACCTTTTCCTACTGGGATTATCAACAAGCCTGGTATAACGCATTAATGATCCAAAATTCCAAAGGATCGCATACCTGGTTGATCATGTTTGATACCAGAAAAGCCATTTCTAAAATACCAAACTGGTTCAACCATTGGTGGGGATTTTTTGGGTCTTCTACCGAAATCCTTCCTGAATCAGTTAACCTCGCATATACCCTTTTTAAAGAAAAATTTGACCCTTCACCATTACAAAAAAGGGTCTCTCCTCTTCTAGTCTTTAGTACAATCTTCTTTGTACCATGGACCTTAACCTGGCATTTTTCCTATCAAACGAATCAAAATTCAACCATTGATCTTATCAGAATATTTAAGGTTAAATGGTGGAACAAATTTCAAGCATTTAATAAATGTAATGAAGCCGCTGTCAGAATGTGGCTCAAATCCAAAGGTAAATTGGATCTGCCTATTGAACAGGTCCAAGCACATTCAGAATTTTTAGCACAGAAGTCATTTGCTATTCCTCAGCTCGCAGCCGCTAAGTCAGAGGAAGAATTTTTCAAAATCATGAAAGAATTAATAGAATCCAGATCCTCAGCTACTGGATCCAAAGCATCCTCTTCATCTTCATCGTCTAAGCCACCATCCCTGGCTGATGAGAACGAAGATATTTTTGGTCTATTGTAAATCAATAACCTAATGAATTATACCAGAATAATAATTGAAAATGGTTCCAATGTTCTAAATGAATAAGAACCGAGCTAGTAGCCGCTTGGTCGGGTAATGTGGTTGGGGGTACTTGGCTCATAACCAGGATTTCCCTGATATGCATACTTGCCAATGTAAGCTTTACTGGTATATGTATTCATACAAGGTTACGTATTTACTGTAGCCAGACGTATCTGAGTATCTGTCTCAGCATCTTTGGTGGGCCCGGCGCCGAAAGTGAAGTGGGTCCCAGGCACCGAAAGCATTTTTGTCTTTTGCTCCTTACCTGCCTATATAAGAAGGAGCTCTCTGCATTTGTGGAATCATCTCTGGATTTTAGATAGCTTTCTCTCTCTATCTCTCCAGATCTCTCTCCCTTCTCTCTAGAATTCTTTCTCTTCTTGTAATTAGTTTCTGGCATTTAAGCTTTCCCCGAGCTGTAATAAAAGAATTTGTTTGAATAAAGAGTAAGCATTGTTTCTTCTTAATTTCTTCCCTTAATCATATGTGGTTATAAGTTGTGCGGATTACCGCCTGAATTTAATCACATACGATTAAGGTGTTTAATTTCTGCATTTATTTTGAGAATTTATATGGCAGGTTTATACCGCCTAGCATAAATTTGTATTTAATTTTCTATATTTGTTCTTGAGCATTTTATTTTCTTATTTCTGAATTCATATATCTTTCTGCATTTTTTTAACTTGTTGTATATGCATAATCATTTTTGAATTTGGCTTAAGTCCTCTGCATTAGTTTCATTATCACCCGTACGATCGTTGCATTCCCTAGTGGTATCAGAAAGGGATAAGGGAGCATTCTTTCCCTTAGCCTTTTGCTTTTCTAAAATACTGGTCAAGTTATATGTGCTAGTACTAATTTTAGGAAGACTAACAGTCTTGACTTCAGGTTTGCTTTCTAGGGTTTTCATTAACCTATCAAGGTAATCCTTCTGAAGATGAGGATCAGAAATATGCTTAATGACATCTAACAAAAGTTCTTGATCTTTTGTCAGGACATTTATGCTTCTATCATCGTCATCAGAGGATGATGATGATGATGATGTTGATGAATCATTTGCTAATTCATCAACCTGAAATGCATTTTCTTCATTAGTTCCTGAATCAGGATTTGAATCTGAAGAGTAGATGAGAATAGCCTCAAGCTTACTTAAGACTTCTTCATCTAATCCTAATTCATGCAGTTTTTTGCTAAAGCGGCAATACTTTGCAGTATGCCCTTTCCTATGACATTTATAACAAGTAACATGCTTTAAATCTCCAAAGGGTTTTACCCCTTCGTGATCGTTCCTTGGGTAATATGATGGCCAAGAAACCTTATTCTGGTTTGAAACAAGGACATTTTGCTTTGCGAAATAACTAAGCCATTTTTCTTAGCTGTAAGAAAGAACGATTTTAAATGCTTAAAATGCTGTTCAATGGATTCTGAAAAAATAAGCACATCATCAATATAGACAATGCAAAATGCTGAATATGGATTAAAAATGTCATTCATAATGCGTTGAAATTCTGATGGAGCATTCTTTAAGCCGAAAGGCATAACATTCCATTCGTATTGACCAAATGGAACAGTGAATGCAGTCTTATACCTATGTTTTGGGTCAATCTGGATTTGCCAAAACCCAGATTTAAGGTCAAACTTAGAGAATATGTATGCAGAATGCAATCTTTGTAACAGGTCTTTCTTATTAGGTATTGGGTACCTAATCCAACGAAGAACCTGATTCAAAGGCTTATAATTAATGACTAATCGTGGAACTCCACGTTCAATCTCAGATGCTTTAATCACATAAAATGCTGCACAACTCCAGGGGGACCTAGATGGGGCAATTAATCCTTTATCTAAGAGATCCTGGATTTCTTTTCTACAATGCTGCTCAAGCTCAGAATTCATTTGGATAGGTCTAGCTTTGGTTGGAATATTTCGCTCATCAAAACTAGGTTCATATGGCAAATCTACCATATGCTGCTTCCTAATCCAAAAGGCATTAGGAATATCTGCGCAAATTTCATTTTCAACTTGCTTTTGGAAATCTAAAATTCTTTTTTGAGTAAATTCATTTTTCAACTGTGCAGAAATTCTTTGAAAATTAATGTTATGCTTTAAATGCATGATTTCAAATTCTTTAGTTTTAATCAGGTTGTTAATCTGATTATCAAAAATTGAATTTGCTTTTAATAAATTAAGGTTTCTGGTTCTGGGTTTTTCAATAAAAGGGAAAATAATATTTTCATTCTTAATTTTGAAAATAATACCAGAACTTGATACAGAAAAAGGAGTAATAAGAGTTATAAAAGGTGTTCCTAAGATAACACTATGATTGATGTTATCAACAAGAACGAATGCAGTTTTAATACGGGTTTTTTCATTTAACACATATGCTTCAGTCTTACTGCTAATATTCATTTTCGAGTTATTAGCGGCAGACAGTTTTTCTTTGGTTTTTTCCCAAAATCTTTTAGGAACCAGATCAGGTTTAAAAGCATGTTAGTCGAATTCCTTGCTTGTCTATTGCTAACCCTTTATTACCTAAAATCGTTGAAACTGATGCTTCTGATTTTGGTTATGGAGGTATTTTGAAGCAGGTACAAGATAAGCATGAGCATATTGTCCAGTTTACTTCCGGACACTGGAATGATACTGAAAAGAATTATTCTACTATTAAAAAAGAAATTCTTTCCATTGTAAAATGTATTTCAAAATTTCAAAGCGATTTACTCAATCAAAAATTTTTATTAAGAATTGATTGTAAATCTGCAAAAGAAGTTTTGCAAAAAGATGTTCAGAATATAGCTTCTAAGCAAATCTTTGCTAGGTGGCAAGCCTTGTTAAGCATATTTGATTTTGATATAGAATTTATTCGGGGAGAACAAAATTCTATTCCCGATTTCCTAACCCGTGAATTTTTGCAGGACCATGCCTCCTAAGAAAAAGAAAGGCGAAGGATCCTCTAAGGATCAGGCAAAGCTTTCTGCATTAGAAAAAGTAAAAGCCTGGACAGCTATGTTCCAGGACGCACAAGGAGAAAGCATAGGAAGCAAAGGCAGCACTAGTTCTGTCAAAAATACTCCGCATAATCCAGATACTTTGGCCCTTACTAAGGCCACTCAATCTTTTGAAAAAGCATTTGAAAATTATTTTGCAACTATTGCTGAAGCAAAAAAGGTTTTGGAGGATCCATTATCCTCTTCTTCAGCACAATCTTCTTCTCAAAAGCATTTACAAAAAACGTCTATTTCAAAGGGAAAGGAAATTGCCCAACCCTCAAAAGCATTAACTGTTTCTAGTCCTTTTGGACCGGTTTCTTTGAAAGAAGCAAAAGAAATTTTTAAAGAAAATTTTATAACTTTTCCTTCTTCTTCCAAAAGTATTTCTGCAAATGTTGTTTCTCAGAATACGGCCACCCAGCCCTCTGATACCACTAGGGAATGCAACGATCGTACGGGTGATAATGAAACTAATGCAGAGGACTTAAGCCAAATTCAAAAATGATTATGCATATACAACAAGTTAAAAAATGCAGAAAGATATATGAATTCAGAAATAAGAAAATAAAATGCTCAAGAACAAATATAGAAAATTAAATACAAATTTATGCTAGGCGGTATAAACCTGCCATATAAATTCTCAAAATAAATGCAGAAATTAAACACCTTAATCGTATGTGATTAAATTCAGGCGGTAATCCGCACAACTTATAACCACATATGATTAAGGGAAGAAATTAAGAAGAAACAATGCTTACTCTTTATTCAAACAAATTCTTTTATTACAGCTCGGGGAAAGCTTAAATGCCAGAAACTAATTACAAGAAGAGAAAGAATTCTAGAGAGAAGGGAGAGAGATCTGGAGAGATAGAGAGAGAAAGCTATCTAAAATCCAGAGATGATTCCACAAATGCAGAGAGCTCCTTCTTATATAGGCAGGTAAGGAGCAAAAGACAAAAATGCTTTCGGTGCCTGGGACCCACTTCACTTTCGGCGCCGGGCCCACCAAAGATGCTGAGACAGATACTCAGATACGTCTGGCTACAGTAAATACGTAACCTTGTATGAATACATATACCAGTAAAGCTTACATTGGCAAGTATGCATATCAGATATATATATATATATATATATATATATATATATATATCTGTACTAACTTTGTTTTGCAGATAGATGTATGTTAGGGTAGATGAATGCATAGCTTTTCATTTTTAGATTTTCTGTATATAGCTATATCTTGTACCCCGAATCCCTTTTATACAATTGTACTCCCCAAGGATAATCATTTGATCGGCCTATGTAATTTACATTTCCTGAATTTATTCACTGTTTTCAGAATTTATTTATCGCTTTTAGCATTTGTATCTCGTGTGTGAGCATTGATTAAATAATCAAGATAAAATCAACTGTGGAAAATATAAAAGGTATTGATATAAACTGTTATACATATTTTGAATCAAGAAGAAATATGTGAGTTGTCTAAACCCAAATCTCTGACTAAAGGTATAGCGATTCATAGCTTGTCTCGGCTATACCGTAATTTTTTTTTTTCTAATTGAGCTGAGCCAGGTGGCTACTCTTGTCACTTTAGTTAGAGCATTCGAGTTTGTTTGTTTTCTCACCATGAAACCCATTTTCCTAAAATGCTCCTTATTAAAAATCTTCCTAGCCCGGTCGCGAGGTCTATCTTTTAAGGATAGTCCACTCATACCTTGGAGAAGCTCTCTATTTATAGAGATCAAAGGCTAAAAATCTACTCAATTGTCCATCAACTACTAACTTTCTCCAACTAAGGTTCTTAGGATCATGCTTGCTTTATGGTTGAATGAATTATTGTTGTAACTACCATTCATGGCATAAATTGTTGGAACTACCATTCATAGAAATTCAATCATTCACTTCAACCTCCTCTAATCTGACATTCAATCACCTAATTATCTTAATTGAAGTGTGAAAAAGTCTCTTCAAGTACGAATTTATGCTCTAAACCTCGAAATCTAAATCGCACCGCTGATTGTGAAGAATCTTATGTGTAAAATCTTCTATTAAAACTTCATGATGATCCAACGGTGTGAACTCCAGAAATTGCAAATTTGGTAAAGTTGGTACATGTTGCAGTGAAATATAGGAAATCTACATTTTTCTTATTCGCTTTTCCGAGACTTTGTTTCCGCATCTGAAACACCTGTAAATGGTACAAAAATAAGAGAAAATCAAATGAGAGACCAAATATGAAAAACAATATGAGATTATGCACTCAAAGAATATGCAACAACACATAAATACAAGGAAAACTAAAGAAAATTAACCAAAAATATATATCAAAATATGACTTATCAACTTCCTCACACTTTGAGTTTTGCTTGTCCTCAAGCAAAATATTCCAAATCAAGAATTTCAACAAGACTTAAACTCCCTTTAATCATAAAGATCAATTTTTACTTAATAGAAATTATGAAAATGCTTCTCTTATTACAACAAAATGAATACAAGTTCTTATAGCATAATTTTAATTCAAAGATTCGAACATTTATCAAACTTAGGCAATATGATTCACAATAAAAAAAAAAACTAGTTAAATACTCCTCACAAGTTGTCACTTTTTCACACAAGTGTTTAAGGGTGAAATTTTAAGCTCGTAGTATTCAATTGTAAGTATTTTAACTACTATAAGTTTGCACGTTTATCCAATCATCACCACTTGCTATCTTTAGCCAAAATACAATTTAAAGGTCTTTTAAATGGGTTGTAATGGGAAATAGGTTGAAAATAAAGGAAAATGTAGCTTAAAAATCTTATGAAATAACAAGTGAAAGTTTGATGACTTTCAAAATGACACTACTAGAAAATTCATTATTACCAATGAACATATTCGTTGGTAATATGTAGGTAAAGTCATGATGACCAACATTTCACCGACGAAGTGTCGATAAATTCTATCGGTAATCGTAAATTTTCTTGTAGTGTGCATCGAATTATATTTATATTTATATTTTTTTAAAAATAGATTGTAATATGCCTCATGCTAAGCGAAGCATGGACATTTATGAACCATAACTTGAAACCAAACTTATATAAAAAAATCAACTCGACTCTTTCATATATATAAATATTTTATATATATCTTCCTTTTTTTTATCTTTTTTTTTTCTTTTTCAAATCTTTTCTTCTTCTTTTCTTAATTTTTTTTAGTAAATTGAGAACTTTATGGAAGAGAAAAAAATTACAAGTGCAACATAAATAAAATATACATACAATTTTTCTACATATACTATATATATATATTAACATGGAAAATTATTAGAAATTAATCAAAGTCATCATTTTACATGAAATGGGTGAAAAATAGGATATTTAAGAATGAGATATGGCTTGTGATTTGTTGAATTGAAAGAAAGGGTTTAGGCTCAAGAAGGGTAATCTAAGGGAAACATTGAAATGATAGGTTGTTTGAGAAAGTTAAAAATGGGCTAGAACCTATTTGCCTTAATCATCTTATGCATAGCTAAATGGGTATGGTCTTGACTAGTATTTAGTGCAAATTCTAGAGTTAAATCAAGCACTAATGTACAGACAACAAAGAAAATTATAAAGCATTTCTATTGAATTGCTCATGAAATTAAGCTCTAGTCTCACGAATAAAAAAAGTGTTTGTACCAACTATGTTTCAATTTTTCATGCGAATTTTATTGCCCTTGAAAGATAAATATTTAAACCAAGAAATATAATTTACTAATTAAACTTAACTCTTTTTGTGGAATTTCAAAGCGAAGTCATAAAATACTAGCTAAAAAAAATATCACCATATAAAGAAATTTTTTTTTAAATCAAGTTTTAAAAAATCCTTAGGGATACACACTTATAGAGATTAATAAAAACTCAAAATTACTGAGGAAGCATAAAGTCTCAAAAACACCTATAAAACACATTTATAAATATATCAACTTAGTCCTACAACAAAAACCAACAACAAAAACAAATAAAGTCCCCCCTCCTCACACTTTAAAAATGCATTTTACTCCCAAAAATGCAATAAAATATATATATAAGAAAATACAAGGGTTGGAGAAAAGAGAAAACTCCCTTACTTTGCTGGAAAAGATCGAGCAATTTTGCAAGGGCAGGATCTATGGCTGGTAGTCGGGCAAGGCTGACGGTGGTGAGTCAATAACAATGCATGAAGATAACAATGATTATCAGTACCATGATCATTATCACATTAAAAAATTCATCATCCATTGTTGCTAGTTCTGCATTAGATCAGAGTTTTGGATCGATTGTTGATAATCGTCGATGTGCACAAAAGTAGGCGATAGTGGCAGCAGTAGTGTAGATGGTAGGTGGTGGACGGCGACAGACAACCCTGCAAGAGAGAGAGACTTTTTTTTTTATATGAGGGGAAATATAGAATTGGATAAGGCGGTCGTTTTGTAAGGTAGATTAGGTTGCGATGTGGTAGGTTTTTGTTTAATAACAAGAAAAAGAAAAAAATAGTTTAATAAAACAAAAATAAAGATAAACAAAATTTAAAGCATGAGTTGCCTCCCAAAAAGCGCTTCAATTTATAGTCATTTAGCTTGTTGAGGTCTTTATATCCTGCTTTTGGATCTAAGAGCTTGAGCACCATAAGTTTAACCTCAATTTGACCTTCTTCATATAGTTTGCAATGTTGCCCACTTACTTTAAACGACATTTCACTAACTCGTCGAATTTCAAGAACACCAGAGGGGAATACATTAGTTACTTCGAACGGGCCGTACCATCTTGACTGTAGTTTTCTCGGAAATAACTTAAACCAAGAATTATAAAGTAGCACGTTATCTCCCATATAAACTCTTTTGGGAGTATATGCTTGTCGTGCCATTTCTTTGTTCTTTCCTTGTAGAGTTTTGCATTTTTAGGCACTCAGATGAAACTCATCGGGTTCATTGAGCTGCATTAACCTTTTTCACCTGCAAGGGAGTGGCAAAGTTAAGAAATTTTAATACCTAATATGCTTTGTGTTCCAGTTCTACGGATAAATGACATGCTTTCCTAAAAACAAGGCAATAAGAAGACATACCAATAGGAGTTTTAAATGCAGTTCTGTATGCCCATAATGCATCATCAAATTTTAATGACTAGTCTTTTCTAGATGCATTAACTATTTTTTCCAAAATGTTTTTCAATTCCTTATTTGATAGTTCCAATTGACCAATTGTTTGCGGATGATAAGGGGTTTCTATTTTATGAGTTGCACCATATTTTCTTAACAATTGTTCAAACTGCTTATTAGAAAAATGGGTGCCACCATCACTAATAATAGCTCTAGGAGTTCCAAATCCAGTGAAAATATTATTTTTAAAAACTTTGATAGCTACTCTAGCATCATTAATAAGCAATGCAATTGCCTCTACCCATTTAGACACGTAATCCACCGCAATAAGTAAATATTGATTGCTGAAAGAATTAGGGAATGGTCCCATGAAATCTATATCCCACACATCAAAAATTTTAGAAATGAAAATATTGTTTAGAGGCATGTCATGTCTACGAGAAATATTTCCTATTCGTTGACATTTATCACAAGACTTAACAAACTCAAAAACATCTCTAAAAAGAGTAGGCCAATAAAAACCGCACTGAAGGACTTACGGTGATGTTCTATTTGGTCCATGATGACCATCTGGATCACGAGCATGACAAAGATTTAAGATAGAGGTTACCTCTTCAGCTGGTACACACCTTCTTATGATATCATCACCATGAATCTTGAACAAATAGGGGTTTTCCCATAAATAGTGCTTAACATCCGAGAAAAACTTACATTTCTACTGATAAGTAAGCCCATAAGGGATAATTTTACTTGCCAAGAAATTGTTGGGATTTATCTCGGTGTAAACGAAAATTTTTTACCACAACAAAAGTAAATCGATATACACTTAGAACCCGTGACAAAACCGAATTGCTTAGACTATAGAACAAAAACCAAACAAACTCTATCAGAAAGCTATTAAATTCATACCTATATTGTCCACGCAATAGATTGAATATAAATCCGTACTGATACGCGAATGGTCTCTACCTTCATATACTTGGAAGCCTACTGATTAAGTGTATGTGCCAGCACTGGACGAAAGAGCTATCTTTTCCTAAAAACCACACTTGCCAAAATTTCTTTGCTAATTAATTTTCTGTGGCTAAAAATCAATTTTCAAATCAATAATGGCCAAATATTCTTACCAATTGATATATCATTGGCCGAAACCTTACCAATTAATTTGAATTGGGGGAATCCTTACTAATTAGGATTTTTATTGGCCAAAGAAGTATTGGCAGTAATTGGAATAAGAAAGAAGACTAGTTAGTGAGTAGAATTAGAATAGGTGTTGGTTTTTATTTTTATTTCTTAACTAAGATTTTTTCTACTAAGAAAATCCTTAGTTCAAATATAGAGAAATCAATATAATAACTATTTTAATTCCAACATTACTCACTAGATAATTAAATAGTTTTTAATTTATTTAATATATGGTAACAAATTAATATATTAAAATAAAGTCTAATCTCAGAGGGTTTATACCATTGGACTTTAACCATAAAACCCATTAATCTGATAGCTCAAATTAAATACGTAATCCATACATATTAATAGTCTGTGTGTTGGATATGCCCTAGTCCCGAGGCATTGGTCCTCATTTTGTATCATACATTTTGTACTTTGTTATGAGATTTATGTATTATACAATTTGTGTGAATGAATAAAGGCGTTAATCTATTTATCATATACCTTGTGTAATATTATAAATAGAGTATCTAATGGACATTATCATGCACTTGGCAGTGAGACCATGGATAAGGGAAACGATATGACCATAAAGTCATCCATAGTCTGTTCCAGTCATGAGAATGAAGGGAACCAAAGACTATCACGAGCTTGGTTGTATGGCAGTGTCTTACCGGCCATTGGACATGGAATGTTAACCAAGTTAATAGGTACATGCAATGGGGCATAGTACTGGATAGATCCACTAAACGAGAAATCCACATGGTATAGTATCACAAGTGATTCTTGTGTAGTACTTGTATGGATCCTTTGACCTGACCATATAAAGGTGTTACATATGAAGTGATATACTTTGGTGTACACCTAAAGGGCCTGTAACAGGGTGCCAAGTATGGGTATATTCAGGTATGTCATTAAACATGGCAGGACTATGGATATGCAGAAGAAATGTCACTCAGTAGTTCACTTAGAAGATATCACCAGCCACTTGATGAATGCAACTGATAAGAGTGTGGCCACACCCAAACGAGTTGGAACTTGTTTGTGAGCATCAGTTCATTCGGGATCAAGTAAATATCCGGACATAGAAGAGGGTGATCAATCCATGCCTCTGTGCTGGACACCGATATCAATGACATGGGATATACAAGTTTAAACTATAGGGTTTCAATTTTAGTTGGACCGCTAGCTCCGTCTTAATTGGAGGTTGCAGTGGCTTGCTAGAGCCGCCTGTAGTCTGTGGACCATAAGCTCATTGCCAACATAAAGACGGACCCATAAGATCATACACATTGAACGTCTGAGCTTGAACTTAAAGGATCAACCGTATACTTAGAGTATACCCATTGGAGAGAGAGGATTTTATTAATTATATTATATACATCAATTGGATTGATCAAAATAATATAATTAATATTTGTATTTGTTTTCTTATAATTAATTCAATGAATTAATTTAAGATATTATTTCCTGGGTTCACGTATATAGGTTACATGTGTTTAATTTTATGAAGAGTCTAATTTAATTCCTCAGTTAAATTAATTGGTCAAATTAATTTTAATTTAAATGGAATGTAATATATTATATGGTATAATGTATTCACATACATGTTATATTAAAATTAGATTTGCAATTAAAATAAACCAAAAGAATTAATTTTAGAATTGGGCTTGAATGAGTGAAAAGCCCACATAAAATAAAAACCAGTTGGGCCTAATTCCACCATGGGAATTTCGGCCTAGGGCATTAAAACCCTACTGCAAATTTCGGCCAGCCATAGGTGTTCCAAGGAAAAAATTTCAGCCACCTTTTCCTCTATTCCGATGATCCAAACGCTAGCACGGGTTCACGCTCCAAAGTCATTCGTGTACGGGATTGTGGAGGAGATCAAATTCGATTTCTATAGCCATCTCTAGAGGAGATATTCCCGGTGAGAATCTGAATTTTCTCATATGTTTTGCTGTTTTGGTTTCCACTTCAATTGCTCTTGGGTATTGGATTTGAGAAAACGTTCCACTGTTCCGCTTTAATCGGACATTTTGCAATGAAAAATCCCTTCACCGTGACTAACTCAATCAAATATCCTTTATGTGGGACCCTGTAGATTCATCCTATATTAGCAGTGGGCCTAAAAGCCTTTAGGCCCACAAGCTATAAGTGAGTTCTAGCAAACCATTATAGCTACCCAAATAAGATGAAAACATCAATCCATTAGAGAGATAAACCTTGTAGTGAACTTATACATTCCATGTCAATGATATCGATGTCCTATAAGAGGCATGACGATGTCACCCTCTTTAGCTGTAAGGACGTTCCTTGATTCCCGGTAGACTGAAAAACACAATCAATTAATCACCTAGTGATTACTTTACTTAGGCATGACCATGCTCTTCTCAATCTCACTCATCAAGTGGCTGGTGATATCTACTCTCAATTAAGAGAGAGGCAAGTCCCATCACATCACTCACATCCCTAGCATAATCACTAGCATACCCAACTGTGCCCATACTTGGCACCCTGTTAAAAGCCCGTTAGGAATACGTCAAAGTATGTGAGCTAGCTCTTAGGTTTGTCATGATATCATATTAAAGGATCCGATATAAGTACTATTAGAGAACCACCTATGACATAGGAAACATGTGGTGCTCTCATAGCGGATCGATCCGGTACCATGTAACCTAACATGTATCCATGTTCTTGATTGACATTCCATGTCCAATGGTCAGTAATACACCACCATACAATTAAGACACATTCTAGTCTTTGGTTAAAATCATTCCCATGGCATGAACAGATTAGGGATAGCTGTATAACTGGTGTTCATTCCCTACTCATGGACTTACTGCCTAGAGAACGTTACCCACATACATGAGTAAAACAAAAGTTAATGGATTCTCTTTATTTTTTAAAATGCACAAGAAATATAATAAATAAGATTATGCCTTTTATTATAACAAATCATCCGGTTACATGATGTAAGGACTGGGGCGTACACTAACAACAATTTGCAAAGTCGAGATACCATGGTGATGGAGAAATCACTAGAAGTTGCTCATCTACAAAATGCTCCTTGATTTCTTAATGCGGGAGGTTCTGTTTAGCTTCAAATTCTAAACGGGATAAATGGTCAGGCACAACATTTTATACTCCTTTCCTCTCTCGAATTTCAAGATCAAATTCTTGTAGGAGTAGGATCCATCTAATTAGCCTTGGCTTTGCATTATGTTTAGTTAAAAGATACTTAAGAGCTGAATGGTCAGTGAACACAATCACTTTAGAGAGCATAAGACAAGTGTTGGGATTCTCCCGATGCAAAACAAAACTTAAAACCATAGCGGAAGCGATTTCGTTTCACACTCGAATCCGCTCTGTGAATGAATCGTTTAGATTATGGAATAGAACAAAGAAATAACAAGAATGGAGTATCACTTCCATACCTATGCCGTCCTCGTAATAATGAAATTGATAGAAGAGCTTGCTAATCTACGAAGCCCCTCCACTATCATACATATGGATGCCTGTCTAACAGAACAGTGTGCTACCGCGAGACAAAACCAAAGCTCTCTCCCTTTCCCCTTAGTAGCCGGAATCCCTCTCACAATGTCAAGGTGGTAGCCGAAATTCTCCTCTCTTAGAATTAGGGTTAGGATTGGGAAAATGGGCCTAATATATTCCTTGCATGTCCAAATAAATTAGGGCTTACATTTTAATTTATTTAATTGGTTATAATTCAAATTAATTTAATTTCATTATAGACATATAATAAAATCATAATTAACTAATTATAGCCCAATCAATTAAATTAAATAATTCCCAATTTAATTATTCCATGTCTTAAGATTAAAATATTCCATATTTAAATCTTAAGATAATTTTTCCATCTATTTAAATTGCTCTAAGTAATTATTTAAATAGATTGAAAATGAATTTTCCTATAAGTAAATTATATTAATTTGACTTTGCCAAAAAGTCTATAAATATAATTAACATAAAGCTCTACATAATATATAACCAATATATATTAAGTTCGTGACAATTCTGTTCAGACATATTTGTGTGCAATCCTATGTGTTCATCTTACATTGGCAGTAGGCCCAAAATCTTAAGGCCCACAAGCTGCAAGTGGGTTCTAGCAAACCATAACGGGTCCCCAGATAAGATGAAGATATCAATCTTATGCGAAGCATAAACCATGTAGTAATTTGTACATCCTCTGCCAATGATATCAGTGTCCTACAAGAGGCATGTCAATGTCACCCTCTATAGCTGCATGGACATTCCTTGATACTGAGTATACTGAAGTTCACAAATAAGTAACCTCCCTTATTTGGGTGTGGCCACATTCTTATTAGTCCCACTCATCAATTGGCCGGTGATATCTTCTCAAAGTTAACTGAGTGGCATATCTCTTCACATCCCTACTAGTCCTACAATGGTCACTGACATACCCAATAGTACCCATACTTGGCACCTTGTTACATGTCTATTAGGCATACATCAAAGCATACGATCTCATATCTAGACCAATAGGAATATCAGGTCTAAGGATCTATGTAAGTACTACTTGAGAACCACCAATCACAAAGGGAAGGCGTTCTCAAAGTGGATCGATCCAATACCATGTAACCTAACATGTACCCATATCCTTGATTGACAATCCATGTCCAATGTTTGGTAAGACAACACCATACAATCAAGCCATATGCTAGTCTTCAGTTATTATCGTTCCCATGATTCTAACAGACTAGGGATAGATTTATAACTGTATTTGATTCCTTACCCACGGTCTTATTGCCCAGAGAACGTTACAGATAATCATGAGTACAAACACAATTAATGGATACTTTGTTACTATTAATTGCATAAGAAATTAATAAAATAAATTATGCCTTTATTAATAACACACTAATGTGTGATACATAAACCATAGTGTATAATACAAATGAGATACAATGTCTTGGGACTAGGGCATACACCAACAATCTCCCACTTGCACTAGTTCCAACTAGACATGGGACTAATCCTTATAGATTTAATATGACCCTTGTGCTGCGGTTGAGCAAGCGCCTTGATCAAAGGATTAGTGACATTGTTCTCTGTGTCAACCCTCTGAACCATCACATCACCTTGTCCTATAATCTTTCATATGAGGTGAAATATCTTGAGTACGTTTTGGAGTTCTTGTATGACCGGGGATCCTTAGCATGTGCGATGGCCCTGTATTGTTGCACAAGATGTCAACTGAGTCTTAGATAATGGGTAATACTCCTAGTTCAGTGACAAACTTTGTTACTACAATGTACTCAGCTTCTGTTGTAGAGTTGACAATAGTTGGTTGTTTTTAGCTCCTCCAGCTCACAGCATCACCATTCAACAAAAACACATAACCAGACTAAGACTGCTGTTCATCTTGGTCCATCTGAATAAGTAGCAGTAGTGTACCTAGTCACGGCTAGTTCTTCTTTACCACCATACACTAAGAAGCTATCCTTAGTCCTGTTAAGGTACTTTAGGATTGCCTGGATAGCCACCCAATAGGCCTCTCCAGGGTTTGATTGGTACCGGCTCATCATACTTAGTGCAAAGGCGACATCAGGTCTAGTACATAATATGGAGTACATGATTGATCCTATAGTCGAAGCATATAAGATCAAGTTCATCTTTTACCTTTCCACTTTTTAGGTGGGATAGTCCTTCTTTAAGTTTTAGCCCATGGCGCATAGGCAAGAAACCTTTCTTTGCCTTATCCATGCTAAACCTTTTAAGACTTTCTCTATGTACTTTTCCTGACTTAGGCCCACAAGCTGATGAGATCTATCCTTGTAGATTCCAATCCTAGTTTTGTCTCAGCTTCACTTTAGTCCTTCATTATGAAACATTTACTTAACCACCGCTTAACCCCTTATAATGTCGGTACATCATTTGCAATGAGTAGGATATCTTTTACGTATAGGACCAAAAATGTAAAAGTGCTCCCATTAGCCTTCTTATACACAGAAGGCTTATCTTCATTTTGAATGAAGCCAAATTCCTTGATTGCTTCATCAAATCAAAGATTCCAACTTCAAGATGCCTACTTTAATCCATAAATGGATCTTTAAAGCTTGCACACCCTGGTAAGATACTTAAGATTAACAAAACCCTTAAGTTGTGCCATGTAGACATCCACGAGTAGCTTTCCATTAAGGAAAGCAGTTTTTGACATCCATTTTTCATATCTCATAGTTTACCATACAGCAATAGCAAGTAGTATCCTAATAGATTTGAGATTGCAACAGGTGAGAAGGTTTCGTCATAGTCTATTCCATGGACTTGTTTAAAGCCCTTCACCACCAGTCGCCCTTTGAAGGGGTTGTCAGCCTTTAACTTGAAACACCAGTTGCAGCCTATCACCTTAGCACCTAGAGGTGGATTAACCAAGTTCCAAACCTGGTTATCATACATATACTACATCTTAGCTTTCATGGATTAAATAGCATTCTAGGAGGTCCTACTCTCTTCTTGATCGAACACCAAGAGAGTGTCGGCATTCGTTACACGAAACCCATATCTCTTATTGATGATGGACCCTACCAGACCTTTTTGGGTCTTGTGTGATTGGCTTAATTCCTTAATTTCTTGAGTTACATACTAAATCCCTGAGCTATCCTCTTTAAGAATTTGTGGTTCTTGAACTTCCCTGAGTTTGATGTTACTCCCGCTATCTTTCTTGGAAATAAACTTTCTTTTCAAAAAGACACCTTTTTTTGCTATGAACACCTTGTTTTTAGTAGGGTTGTAGAAGTAGTAGCCTTTTGTTTTCTTTGGGTACCCCACATTTATCAATTTTGGAAGTAAGCTTGTCTGCTGCCAATTTCTTGACGTGGACTTGGCATCCCCAAGTCCTCAGAAAAGGCATGTTGGTCTCCTTACCCGTCCATAATCCATATGGTATCATTTCCATTGCCTTAGTCGGTGTATGGTTAAGTAGGAGCATTGTTGTATCTAAAGCATAACCCCAGAATGATGTTGGGAGAGTAGCATGTAGACCATGCCTAACAGGGTCTTATTCCTCCTTTCAAACACCTCATTCCATTATAGTGTTCCAAGAGGAGTAAGTTGGGAGACTATCCACACTCTCTCAAATATATGTCAAACTCTAGGCTCATATACTCGCCCCCTTGGTTCTATCGGAGGGCTTTGGTATTTCTACCTAATTGGTTTTGTACTTCGTTCTTAAATTTCTTGAACCTATTAAAAGTCTCAGACTTATGCTTCATTAGGTAGACATAGCCATACCTACTGAAGTTGTCTGTAAGAGTAACGAAGTATGAAAACCCACCTCTAGCACTAGTGCTTATGGGCCCACATACATCGTAGTGTATCAAGTCCAATAAGCCCAAAGGCCTTTCACCTTGTTTGTTGAATGGGCTTTTCGTCATCTTGATATGTAAACAAGACTCGGATGTCTCATATGACTCCATGTCAAATGAGCCTAGTGCTCCAGCCTGGTGAAGTCTAGCAATGCGTTTCTTGTTTACATGGCCTAAACGACAATGCCAAAGATATACAGGGTTTAGTTCATTAGGTTTAGTCCTTTTACTATTAATGTTATAGATTGGATTAGTTTCAGTTAAATTAAGGATATATAAGCTATTATTAAATAGGCCTTGCCTATAAAATAATCGTTCGTGCATTTTACTTAATTTACCGTTAGACATAGTAAAGGTATAACCGTCAATATCCAAGTGAGAAACAGAAATAATATTCTTACATATGGTAGGTACAAAATAACAGTTTCTCAAAAAAATAACTAATCCACTAGGCATCTCTAGGTGGTATTCTCCGATCGCGATGGTAGCAACCCTAGCTCCATTCCCGACTCGAAAATCCACCTCTCCGGATCCTAGTAACCTTCTATCTCTAAGTCTCTACACATTGCAACAAATGTGAGAACCACATCCGGTATCCAATACCCAAGATGTTGAAATAATAAGGTTTATATCTATAACATAGATACCTAAAGAAGAAGTAACCTTATTATTCCTTTGCTCTCCCAGGAACTGAGGACATGATCTCTTCTAGTGCTAAACCTTTTTGCACTCGAAGCAGACATCCTCTAGTCTGGTTATTAGTGAAAGATGTTTCACATTACGAAGTAGGCCCACTAGCTTTTTATTTGTGTTTATGGTATAATTATAATAAGTGTGAGCGGATGACGTTTTCCTCTCTCGGAAGGGAGCCTCGACATCGGGCAACCCTCCCTCGTGGGGTTTTTGTAATGAAAATTTGGTTTTGGTAAATTAAATTATTTCATAAAAGAACCGAGACCTAAGTCTCGATAAAAGGTGTAAGAGTCGCCACCCGGCTCAGCTCAACTGGGAAATTACAGCGTAGCTGAACCGGACGAGGGCCGCTACACTTTCTAGAGAACTAGGTCCGGACAAGTCCCTTATTTCATGTCTAATCAAAATAAATTCGACCAATGTTCATTGATAGCATTTTATATTTCTAAGATGGATTTTTATTGATTGAATCATGCGGTGTACACATAAATAAAATAAAGCTGTAAATAAATAAATTATTACAACCCAATCGAATCACTAATAAACTATCGTAGGGGATACATTTGTATAATTTGGGGATCGGAGTACAATCGCCTATTTTACACGAATATCTAATAGATTGAAATACAAATAAAAAAATAAAAGTAAATAAAATCAAACCTTGCAAAACGAAGGTTAGTACAGATATATGCGACAACTTGGACTCAAATAGATAGAATAGGGAGATTAGAGATTGGGGACATGCATTTAGGGGGATAGTCAGGTGAACTCAGCTAGTTCGCCCGACTAGACCTGGAAAACAGTTTTGAAACGTCCCTGTATTTTATTTCATGAGAAAATCCATTTTGAAAATATTTCTTTTTTCCGGTTTACTTCCATTTAGCATACAAATGTGGGTCGGTTTCGGGAGATTTGGATCTCCGTCGTTGTTCTGTTCTAAGTGCGATGACTTAAAAAATTAAATTTAAGGTCGTGAATGCATGAGATAAATTCATTTTTGTCATTTTTTTTATTTTTCTAAATTTTTATGAATTTTTTGAATTTTCTGCTTCTGGATGAAAATTACAGTCGCCTGGCTGTGATTACAGCCGTGCGACTGTAATTACAGTCGTACGACTGTAATTCACCTATTACAGAAAATCGCCAAGATTATTTTAAGTAAAAAGAGATAACAGTGGGAGTTTGAAAACAATCGTATGATTGTCGCTCCAGTAACACGACTGTAATTACAGTCGTGCGACCGTTCATCGCCACAAGAACAGTCGTACGACTGTTCTTATTACCCAGAAACAGCAGACCAAAAATGTGAGTTTTTATGAACAAAAATGAATCAAGACACCTAGAAAGCGAAGCAAAACAAAGGGTTTAAGTGTAGTTACCCTTGTTGCGCAGATCCACCGTCGATTTGCCCTGAGAAACGCCTTGAATTAGCTCTAAATTGTTCCTCCTCCCTTATATGTCAAGGTTCCAAAACAAGTCCAAAAATCTCCAAGTGTCACAGATTTGAGTGAGTTTAAGATCTGGAATTGATTATATTTGGTGTTCCAAGTTCTTAACCTATGATTTCTATCCGGTTTTAAGCTTTACAACACCAGAATCAAAAGAAAAAGAGGAGAAGAAGATGATGCTTTGGTTGGGTTTTTTCTTCTCTCCTTTTCCCTTCTCTTCTTTTCAATTTCTCTCCTCAATCCCAATTGTCTGTATGTTCTCCTTCCTTTTTCCTTTTCCTTTTATATCTAATCCCTTTTTTTTATTTTTTCTGCTGCAGGAGCATTTAATGCCCCTCCCATCAAGCGTTCTTTTTTTCGTTCGCGGTATGGGCTATTGCACGTACTGCGATCTTATAGTCGTACAACTGTAATTTTTTATTACAGTCATATGACTATAAATACAGTTGCATAACTGTAAATACAGTCATGTGACATAAGTCTTCTTGTTTTTTTTTTGGAAAATTCCGGCACTTACAATAGGAAACTCATTTTAGGAAAGTATAGCATTCGTAAAAGATTCAAGGCTAAAATCTTGAAGAAACTATAGAAGTTGCCACCCAGCTTAGCTCAACCGGGAAATTTTGGTATAGTCAGAACCAAGTGAGAACCAGAGATGTAGGTTTAGATGAGTCAATTACTTATTATCCGATTAAAATAACAACTATAATATTCAACCATAACATTTCATAGAACTAGATTGATTTTCATTTTATAGCATACGGAGTTCATGCAATGTACATAGAACAAAATAAAATTACAACCCAAAACAAGTAAGCTATCCTGGGGGGATAAACATGAATTAAAAAGGGAATCAGGATACAACCACCTAAAATGCACAAATTCAACTAGTACATAAGTAAAATAACGAAAGCAAATTTTTAAACCTATAAAAACAGATATTAGTAACCCTAAAACAAAACTTATGCACATGAGATTCGAACATAAAAATAAAGGATGGAAAATGGTTTTGAAAACGGTTTTATCGGTTGATGTTTAACATGTTCAAAGTCGATTTTCAAAGGATCGGGTCTTTATCATCAATTTGGTCTAACATCAATTTTGGAAATTAGATCTATGGTTCATTATGCAACGAAAAGCTCAGTAAACACCTAATAGGTCATTCTGCTTGGAAATAAAATCCATATAGATATAGGTCATAACCGTACAATCATTGACGCAGCCGTACGGATATTACTTATAGGCTCGAAATAGATTTAAACTTTTAGCAATTTCTTTTAGGGATTTCTTGAGATTAACAGCCATGCAACCAAGAAACAACATCTGCACGGATATCACTATAGCATGTGGACCTTATTTTTGGGCAGAAACCAAAAATGAATAGAAACAGAGCAAATTAAAGAAGTGTGTGAAATGATTCTCAAATGATGAAAACATGCAAGAAAATCATTGGTTTCTCAGAAATATGCCCTTAACATGTGAATCCACTACTTTACGGGTTCAAAAACACTTCAGAGGAGCTCTAGATTTTTGAAGTTCGAATAGGGTTCTTCAACTCCAAAAATCACCAAAAATCTCAAAAAGTTACGGTTTTGTCATTCATTTTAGTCTCTGAACCTACTATTAATCTTAGTGAAGTGTTCACTTGTGAAATCTAACAAGTTTTAAAGCCTAAACAGAGAATCAAGGAAGAACATAAAGATAAAATTCTTGAAAACTCCTTTTTTCTTCTCTTTTCTTTCCCTTTTCCTCTATCTCTCCTAAAAGCCTAATTCTCGATTCTAGCCTCACAAATGACCATTCCTTTATCTCTCCTAATCATTTTCTATTTATATGAAATCCTAGTCAGAGATTTAAATCCAATCTAAAAGCAAGTGGGGTTGGATAACTGAACACCCACGCAGTTGTGATATACATCTGTACGGTTATAACTTGTATATCCGTAGACCATAGTTTATAGCCATATGGTTATAGACTTTGACTATAAGCCTTAAATCGTTCAGTTCAGTGATTTAGAGCTTTGACTTTGAGTTGGCCTTGACTCAGGTGGCTGCAAAAATAATTCAAATAAAACTTTATTTTCCTCATCGAAACCGGGGATTAAAATATCGTGTTCACAAGCTACCCCTCGTGTGTCTAAATTCACAATCCTTTGGCTTTGTCAAATGTTGAAGTGAGTTTGGATACACGACAAAGAGCATGATGAGTATGGAAAGAGAACATACCTGCAATTGTCGTTGGATGAGCAATCTAGTTGAACTTTTACCTTTTATGGTCGTGCATGACCGACTACTTTTTATAAGTCATGAAGGACCGATGGCTCGTTACCTTTTAAGGTTGTGAAGGATCGATGGTTTGTTACATTTTAAGGTCGTGATGGACCAGGACTTTGTACCCTCTTAGGGACGTGATGGACCAGGAGTTTGTTTCCTTTTAAAGTCGTGATGAACCAGGAGTTTGTTACGTTTTAAGGTTGTGATGGACTAAGAGTTTGTGACCTCTGAGGGTCATGATGGACCAAGAGTTTTGATTTTGAGATGTTGGACTGGTGGTTACAAGATGTCAAGTGATAAGGTACACGTTTATTACTTGATTGATAATTTTGAAACAAAAATTTTTGTCTCTTCAATCAAGAATAAATGTGGGTTGGAATGGCTATGATGTGACTAGAGATTCGTGACTTTGAGAAGTTGAAAATGTCTTCTATGATATGCTGGGAGTTTCTGTGACTTTGAGAAATTGAAAATGCTGGCTATGATATGCCGGGAGTTTTTGTGACTTTAAGAAGTCAAAAATACTGGATATGATTTGTTGGGAGTTTTTGTGACTCAAGAAGTCGAGAATGTTGACTATGATATGCCGGGAGTTTTTGTAACTATGGGAAGTTAGAAATGCGAGCTATGGTATGTCGGGAATAACAATTGTTTGCAATCTTTGATTTTTTCAAAATTTTGAGTCAGAATAGGGTCACTCGTGAAAACAAATTCCTATCATATTGATCGGGCATCCTCGATCATTAAGAGTTGTGCCCTAACGGTTATGGGAGCTATAATTGTGGCTCCTAGCTGTTGGGGAGGGTGTATTTATACCCTTCCTTACTTCTCCTTCAAGATGCACCAACTTCCTTTCTTATCCTTTTGTTTATTTTGTTATTTTGTTTATCTTCTTTTTGTCGATGCCATGAAGGATACTGAATGAGATTTCATTTATTTTTAGATGTTTTTTGTGTTATTCTTGAGCTTTCTTACAATCTTCCTGCACATCTACGTATTCTAGAAGCGTAACAATATAATTTTTTTTTTGTATGTTTGAAGGAGTTTTAGGCGCTAACATTCATTTTTGTTGCTTCTAGCGAGAACTTGAAGCTGAGATGTGAGAGAGGCTGTTTACAATCAGAAGGGCCTGTTGGGGCTTGCTTGGATAGGTCAACTACCAATCAAACCAAAACTTGTCGCCTCTCGAGGAGAGCTCGGATGAAGAATGATCATTAGTTAGTTTCCATGTCTTCATTTAGGTTCTTGCATTCTGTGTTTTGTAACACTACTTTCTTGGAATAAAAAATACCACTCTAGTGTTATCTTTGCTTTTTGAGAATTTTTGGTTTAATTTGGGTAGTAACGATTACACGTTTGTTTATTGATGAGTTAGGTAGCCTAAGATATGAATTTTAATGTTCCCATAACCTAATGGTGGAGTGTTGTGAGTTAGGAAATGGAAATGAAAGAAATAAGGAATGTTAAATTTCAAATTACATCAGTATAACCGCATGGTTGTACTTATAACCGCACAGATGTATAGGTTAAAACAATGCGAATGTTATTCTCTATAACTGTAAAAAATAAAAGCTTTTCGTTTGAATTTCAAATTACATCCGCATGATTGTAAGTTATAGCCATATGGCTTTATAATTCACGTCCTTAGGGTTATTATTCTTTGTAACTACACAAAATAGAGGTTTCTCATCATTTTGATTTAAAACTTTCTTTTCCTCTGCTTCGTTCACTCTCGGCTCTCCTCTCCCTAGCCTTGATTTTTCACCTTTTCTTCCACTTTCATTCACCGAAATGTTGAAAAAGACAAAACAAAAGCTCTTTGGATGGTTACCCCCGTACCCATTTGGGATCTGCTCATGCCCGGAGGACTCCCTATTCACATAGTAAAGGATGGGTAAGCTTTAGGTCTAGAGATGTGCCATTTGGGAGCAAAGCTCGGTACTCTTGCCCCCATACTACTTGAGCTATAGAACCATACTCGGTTCACTAAGTAACTACATAAATCCTTAACAGTTTTGAGATTTTCCATTAAAATAGAAAACCTAGGTTTTGAATTGTGAGTTTCAATTTTGATGCATGATTAGTGAGATTGATGGTTAGAAAACATGCTAGGGATATTTATTAAACTGTAGGAGTCAAAAATGGGAAGAAAAAAAGAGTTGAAACTTAGGATTTGGAGTTTGGCAATTTCTGGGGATGATAGCCGTCTGGTTCTGGTTTGCAGAACTCCACGACTATCGATACATCCGTAAGTATGTACATTACATCCGCACAGATGTGGTTGATGGCCTCATGACTATTGTCCTCAAGTAGGCAGTTTTGTGATTTCTCCATTTTTAGTCTATTTCTTTGATCTAACACACATCAATATACTATAAACCTATAGAAACATGTTAGCATTATGTAAAGACTAAAAATACTCCCTGTTTGATTGTTTTTAGCAAGAGAAGGAATATCAAGGGTGTGATTCCCTGACCGAGTCGGATGCTTGGTAGAAAGAGATGTCCTAACCAATCCGAGACAGGGTAGTATCCATAGGCTTTAGGGGCCTAGCCAAGTGCTTATCTGTGTCAGTTCTTCATACAAGCCATCCAACCCTCACGGTTTTGATCGAGAGGTGGGTAGACACCACTCACACCTTCCACTTTCCTATTGGCAAGTGCACGATCACTCCTTCAGACTTCTGTGCCATGATGCGGCTCCCATTCACTAGAGAGACTATTGAATTTAACTACTATTTGTCAAAGTGGGCCTTTAGGGCTGAGTACGTACATTCTCTTATTGGCTATGTAGGAACAGATGGAAAAGGTATTGTGTTCATGCTTGAGACAGTTTTGGACACACTGTGACTAGCGTGAGGAGTAGTTGACACCCGCTCAGGTCGAGATGCATGCCCGGGCATTCATCGTTTACTTGCTTACATACCTCCTTTTTCCCATTGAAAGTAATGCCATCAATTTGACCCCAAGATTCGAGGATCTTAATAGATCTGGGAGGATCAACTGGGCGAGAGTTGGACTTGGACAGCTCTACTATGGCTTGGACCTTTGAGCTCGAGTAGTACACAAGGAGTTGAAAGGCTTCTGGTTTCTGATTTTGGTAAGGCATTTTGGCTTATGATTTGTTCATGATTTCCTTCGACGTTTGTAGCTCGTTAGTAACATTAATTATGCATTCTTAACACGTTTATGCGTATGGGTTTCTGAGCACTCCTACTCTATAGCTAGGGGCCCTGTTAAGGGATGGTGGATACCCTTCTGTGTTGACCAGTTGAACCCAGATCTAGTCTAAGGTCAATCCGAATTATAGGAGGCTCCAGGATGAGCTCCAAGACATGACTATGGAGAAGGTCAGTACCTAAAAACCAAATCTTGTTAGTTTGAATGAAACCAAAGGTCAAGTTATGATTTATACTTGATGTTGTTATGCTTTTGTTTTGCTTGAACAGGTGAAGGTAAACCCTTGGGAGAACACCCCAGATGCCCAGATGGTGGTGATGCATGAGAGTGAGATGATAGAAGGCTCGTTTTGAAGTGCCCTACCTGCCATGAGTGGTATCTAAGGGAGAGAGTTTGTGGATGACTACTAGCCTTGACCACAGGCCAATACCCCCTTTACTGCCCCTTTCTTTATTTTGTCCTTATGCTTATCAGCCTGTGGCTGCCTGAAATGTAGCATTTGGCGCTGGACTAATTTTAGGGTCTACTGTTGTTTTGTATCGAGAGTTCTTAGGTTCCTTACTCCCTCAGACACCCTAGAGGCTAACCCTCTGACTAGTATGTTTCCTTGCTTTTTCATTCATCGTTAATTTTTACGTTTCATCCTGTTTCTGATCTGACATGTGATTTCCTTTTAGGGAAAGGGGGCCACCTCCAATAGTGATGATTATGAGGATAAGAATGATGATGGTGATGGTGCTGGTGGTAGCACTCAGCCTACGAAGGTGAGATATCGAGTGAGGCACCGGCCTAGCGTTCATGCTGATGCTACTAGTGGAGGTGCACCAACTTCCACTACTTCCGAAGTGTGTTCGGGGCGCTTTATGACTCCTATCCCTAATAGATTTCAACTGATGTAGCTAAGGGGAGGATATGAGGATTATGCTACCTCTTTTCGATAATCACCACATTGAGATTTCCCCACGTGATGTTGCTTATGTAAGCCTCTTTTTCTTGTACGTGTCAGGTATTCAAGTTACGACTTTGGTTTCAGATTTTTGGGTTCCCAAAGCTGATGCTGAGATCCTAGTGCGCATGTACTATGCCTTTTGAGATCTGATGATTTAGGAAACTAGCACCATTGTGGTGAGTCTCTATAGTTTCTATTCAAAAAATGATATGTAATGATATGATGCATGTTGTTGATAATGTCTATACATGAATGCATGTGTATGAGACATAATTTTTCTTTGTGACTATTTTTATAGGCTTAGGCATGGTTTGCCCTGAGTCAACAGACTCAACAAGCCCAACAGGATCAGTAGGGAGGTGCATCCTCTTCACGTGCTAAGGCATAGTCTCGTGCAAACCAGAGGGAGGTGCAGAGATTGTAGGAGCAGTTTGATAGGTACATAAGGTGGTATCTAGATGCTGAGATGTCAGCTGCTGAGGACAGGGTGGATGAAGATGAAGATATAGAATGACAACCTTTAGGACATAGTAGCTGATAGGATTGTTGATTGTGTGAACATTTTAACTTGATGTTTTCTTTTGTTCCATTACATTGTATTGGATGTATTTTGCATATATGGTTTATTCTCCTACATTCGAACTTGTTTTTCCATTAAAGTTCATTATTTCACCAAATGTTACAATCATACACTTGAATGCATAGAGAATACATATTAAGACACATAAATACCACACTTAAGGCTTCACTGGGTCCAATACCCGTGCAGCTTAGGAGAAGGACAATTCTACATAAAGTATATAGTCATACAAACATAGCTATACATGCACGGCTGTAGGCACTATATCCGTTCAGTCATTGGATATTCCTTTATCCGTATGGCTATCATGCCTTTCTCAGCATCTGTTTTTCTTCTTTTCCGTTCGAGTCATGGATGTCTTTGATTCTCTCCTCCGTCTATTCCTAGGGACCCTGAGATATCTAGACTAGCTAAAGTTGAACCTTTGGATTTTGGAATATGAAAGCATACTTTAATGGTTTAAGTAACCCAGCCTTGTTGGTAGCTATTATCAGTTATTGGAATCTAATATCTTGTGTTCAATTTCTTTAACCAGGAGTTATGCCCCTCGTTCGATGAATTTAGTACTATTCTGAATGTACCATGTCCCAAAGGTACCAAGATTGCTATTCTCGAGTTTGTTTTCGCCTATGCTTCCTCTTTAATTAACCTGTTCGGTATTCCTCCATCCCAAATGAGACCACTGCTTTCCACTACTGCATTATCCCTTAGTTTTCAACTAGATTCAGTGTTAAGTTGGTGCATGAATACATTCACGGATTATTCAGGATGGGCTAGCATGGTTAGCTTCTTACTGATGAACCCATACTTATGCGTGGTGAATTCTAGGGTGTGTCCATTCAGACTAATTTCTGTCATTCCCTAAATGGTTGTTGGAGCTTCCCCTATGGCTATGATTCTTGTTGAGACCTTGATCTGTATGGATTCTGCTCGGTCCGACTGATCTTTCCAACTCAAAAACTAGTTTCCATTACTCTAGGTAACAATTTATCACCACCTGTGCATAACTACTAAGTTCCAATCATTACTTCTAACTATTTGTTTTATCGTGGGTATGGCTCATAGAGAAGTTATCTCTCATCCAAGTGCCTCGTGGTAGTTTGAAAAAGTGTCATCCTGCTAACATCTAGGAGCGAGGTTTCACCATGGTTGGTTATGGTCAGATGAATGATGAAGATTGGAAAACTTGGCTGGCTGAATAAACTGAAGATTAGATCAGGTGGGTTTGCCCTTGGTGGAAGATCAATCATGTTATTTGTCGACATGTGGGCTGAAGGTGTTCAATTGTTAGGCTTGACTAGGGTAAGTTTCTATTCACCATCTCGGCTTTGCATTTACCTTAGCAAGAGGAGCATTCCCTTGTTTACCAACAACACCAGGGTGATCTTCTTGACCTAATGTTTTGCTATTTTAAGCATCCCATGTAGCTCAGCTACAGTCTTGTTCACCCTTTTCATGTCATAGTTCAGGATGAACTAGTCAAAAGACTCGGGCACAGATCTCAGGATAGTGTCAATTGCCAGCTCTTACGAGACTGGTGTACCAAGACGGGCTAATGTATCAATATAGCCTTGCATCTTGAGTACATGAGTACTCACAGATGTCCTAGCCATCATGCTGCTAGAGTTAAATGCCTTAGTCATCAAGAACCTCTCTTGACATGCCTGCTCCTGAAGCATCTCCTTGAGATGAGCTAGAATAGCAAAGGCGTCCATCTCCATGAACTGCTTTTGTAGCTCAGGGACCATGGTCACCACCATAAGGCAAGTGACATCCCAGTTGTCTCTCCTAAACAACTTGTATTCCTCTACCGCCTTCGATTGAGTGTTACAACGTGGTGCCCCAGGCAAGGCCCTGTCAAAAACAGACTCTGTAGATTCTTGTCTCAAAACTATCATTAAGTTTAGTAACTGTGAGCAGACGACCTTTTAAGAGAGAAGGAATGCGGCGAAGTGAACCGGGGAAAAAGAAAAGAAAGTGTTTTGGCTATGTTTGGATTTGGAAAACAGGTCTTATATCTTGCTTAGGAAAACCATTGATTTATTTGGAAATCCTTTTTGTAGAAAACCTTTCCTTTGAATATGAGTTTCGGAAAACAGGTTTTCACATTTTAGAAAATCCTATTTTATTACTTAAAGATCTCGAAACCTAAATTCTAAGATCAGTGATAGAGTCGCCACACGGATCAGCTCATCCGGGAAATTCCAGTACATCTTCCTACCGAGCATAGAATACTATACCTAATCCAGAGATTTAGGGTTCGGACAACTTAACTATTCAACCTCAAACTGGTATTCATTTATAAGTGTAGAAGAGAATATTTTATTCACTTAATTCTCTACCCATTTATCTTGTAATATTTAGCCCATGCTCATTCAAATGACATAAATAAATTGTATAAAATTAAAGTGCGGAAATATAAACCATACATCAAAACCAAACTAAAAAGAGATAGAGGCCACTTATTACAACCCAAAAAGAGAAAAAGCTCTTATCCTCACCTTTACAACCGCCTAGATACACAAAGATCTAACAAGTACAATCGCCTACAATACACGATTAATCTATAAAATACATCCAAAATAAAAATAAAGAAAAATAAAAGCTGCAAAATAGATGGTTAGCACAGATATATTACAAACCCACATAGGACTCATATAGGACAGCGTGGGGGATCATAGAGAATGGGAATATGCATTTAGGGGATAACCGAGAAGTCCAAGCGACTTACTCGGTTAGACCTGGAAAACGGTTTTAGAAATGTCCTGTAGGTTTTTTGTGCTTGAAAATGGTTTTGAAAACAGTTTGGCTCGGTTACATGCAAATTACTTCAATTTAGTGGGTCGGTTATCCCGGAACTCGGGGTTCCGTTCGTATGGGTCCCTAATTCCAAACATCCATCTAAGGCCCAGAGTAGTAAACATATCAAAAATAGGTTTGATTCTGAAAACAGCATCACACGACGACGTCCGTACGGGATTTTGCCTCCTTCTGGAAGCTACAGCCATGCGGCTGTAGCACTATAGCCGTACGGCTATAGCATCTAGAACCTGAAATTGGTTTTCTCCATTTTGTAAACACTGTTTTGACCGTTTTCAGTGATTTCTGGGAATTTTGAGGAACCTGGGATCCGATTTGGATCGAACAACCCTAAAACTCAAAAATCTAAACCAAAGAATCCAAAAATCTCACATTGACATTCAATGAAAATCGAAAACCATGATTCAGAATATAACGGATGTGATTGGGACCGAAATAAATCATAACAGAATGAACAAAATGGAATTTGGCTACTTTCGATCAATTTTAGGGCTTTTCGGGTTTCTGCCCAGAAGAACACAGTCATGCGGCTGTAGTGTTACAGCTGCACGGCTCCTTTCTAAGAGATTACAGCCGCTCGGCTCTAGTTAGAGCTGCACTGCTGTAATCAAATAGCCAGTTCTAAAAATTTAATCGAAACATAGAAAAACAGAACACAAACACACAAGTGCGAGTATAAGGCCTCTCAGAGTTTACCTTATTGATGTTCCAGTGTTTTTGACGTCCGGAAGTGGATTGAAAATGTGGAATGTGCCTAGAACCCCGTGAACACTCCGAAACCTTCGAGTTTGCATCCCAAATTGATCCGAATGCAACCCAAGAATAGAACCAGATGAATGAAAGTGATCGGAAAGTCCTTACCCTAATTATCTCTAGTCTGTTTTAGGTGTTTTGGTGAATTTAGTTGTTGTTTCTTTTAGTTTTTCTCTATTTTTTTCCTTCTCTAATTCTCCTTCTCATTCTTTGTATATTTTTTTTATATCAAAAAACCCTAGCCAAAATACCGGGTCCTTCGGCTAATTAAGCAATCTATTCCCTCAAAGGCTGATTCTTCTATTTAGGAAGATTTCTGTCCACACAATAGAGCCGCCTGGCTGTAGGGTTACAGCTATACGGCTCTAAATTACAGCCGTGCACCTCTAATCAGAGCTATGACAGATTTTCCTAAATACCAGACTCACCTATAAGCCCTCTAATCACTCAAAGGACTTTTCTCGGGGTTTCGGATCAAGGACTGTTTGGTTTTCGGAGTGTTTGAGACATTCCAGGAAACATCCCATTCATTCTCAAGTCCGATTCATGTTCGTCTGCTTAAAAGGTAACATAGGACTCCCATCATAGAGGTCCGGAAAAACCTGTGCTTACAGGCTGCCCCTTGCTGCATCAAAGTTGACATAACCAGGCTATCGTGTCAGGATCTAGTTTGGTCTTGTGATAGAGAACGTGGTGAGAAAAGGAAAGAAAACATACCTGACGCCTTGGTTTGTTGGGGAAGTCAAGTGCAACATCTTGTTGGGGACGTTGGCTTTGGTTCTGAAGTTGGCTCTAGGAGCTTTGGTTCTGAAGTTGGCCCACAGTGGAGCGATAGTTTGAATCTGGCCCATATTGGAGCGATAGGCTGGAGTTAGCCCACAGCGGAGCGATAATCTGGAATTGGCCCATAGCGGGGCGATAGTTTGGAGCTGGCCCACATAGAAGCGAAAATCTAGAATTGGCCCACATAGGAGCGATAATCTAGAATTGGCCCACAACAGAGCGATGGTCTGAAATGGGCCCACTACGAAGTGATAATATGTAGTTGGCCCATAGGGGAGCGATGGTCTGAAATTGGCCCACTGCGAAGCAATAATATGGAGTTGACCCACAGTAGAGCGATAATTTGGAGTTGGCCCACAGCGGAGCGATGGTCTGGAATTGGTCCATAGCAGAGCGATAATCTGGAATTGGCCCACAGCGGAGCAATAATCTGGAATTGGCCCACGGCGGAGCGATGATCTGGAATTAGCTCACAGCTGAGCGATAAACTAGAGCTGGCCCACAGCGGAGTAATAGTTTGAAGTTGGCCCACAGCTAAGCGATGGTCTGAAATTGGGTCGAGAGTGTGTATTTATCCCTTGATCAATAATTTTGGAAATAAAAATTTTTTTCCCTTCGATCAAGAATAAATACGGCTTGGTGGTTTTGCCCCCGGAAAACTACAAAAGGCAAAGCGTACCCTTCTTGGGATTATATTGTCATAAATGGAAATTATAAGAAAAAATGAGAAAATCTCCTTACCTGAGAGTTAGAGCCGTGTGGCTATAATTTGCATGATACAGCCGTGCGACTGTAGTATAGAGCCGCGTGGTTGTGACTTGCCACTATGTTAGAGCTGTGCAGCTCTAGCGTGAAATAGGCAGTCCCCTTAAAACGAACAGAAGCTTCATTTTCGTTGGGACGCTATTTTCTTCTTCTTCTACTATTTTTCTTTTTCTCCCATTTCCTTTGACCGAACTTCCAATCGTTCAAAATGAGATTTGTGACGGAATGCCTCATCGGTCTGGAGTGGTATTTTAGAGAGCGGGTCTCTGATTGGCACTCTGGTTTCGCAGGGCGTAAGATCCCGGCCGCTTTGCCTGTGGGACTATTTTGGCCACATCTTCTGTCGGCAGTGGACCATCCCCGACCTCTTCGGATCTGGCTATGTGGTAGACAGAGTGGAGAGAGACTACCTTCAGTTCGCCACCACACACCTCCTCCCTCCTACTGGAGGGGTACCAGCAGGGGTATGCTTCCTCTTCTGCTTTTTGTTTATTTGTATTGAATTACTATTTTCTTGACACTCTTCTTTTATTATTTGTAGCTGTCAGGAAAAGGCAAGCGCCCTCATACTTTATCTGGCAGACGCTCCAGTGGCTGGGGTCCTAGACTGCTGGTGGTCAGGGAGATGGGAGCTCCTCCTCATGGGCGGCCAAGCACGATGATGATGTGAGGGTGGAGGGTGCTCCATCCACTCCTCCGGTGATTCCTCCAGTGGTCCCCCCTGTTGGATTCATTCCCGAGCGACTAGAGTTCCTGATTGACCCGTACATTCAGCTACTTGATGAGTCCGGGCAGTCGTACAGGGCTGATATGTATTTCAGGGATCACACCCTCCTTTCTGCTACCCCTTATGATACCACTCATGTGAGTACTCTTGCTTTCATCTGCATTTCGATTCTCACTATTACCCATTTGTCTGATTCGTGCAACTATTTCCCATGCAGATTCTGGTATCTTAGGGGATGGCCCTGTGTCAGGCCGTTTCCGCACTAAGGATGCTCATGATCCAAGACAACACGATGATGATAGTAAGTACCTATATTCGAGTTAGTGTTGATGCATATATGCATGTGTGTGTATGATGCAAGTGTATGCATTTATGTGACATGATGTTCATGTTGTTGATTTTGGTGTAGTTCACAGTTGGTGTTCATCACCGTGAGCCCACTTGTCTGAGGTCGGAGGTGGACCGACTACAGAGGCGTGTCACAGATCTGGAGTTCATGAACCATACATTTCGGATACGGGTAGATGAATTGGAGGCTTAGCTTTCCGGCTCTGAAGATACCAGGGACGAGAATGAGATGGACAAACAGGATGACGGGGGACAGACTTAGTCTTCTCTTGCTCTTATTGATATGACAGCCCACCTGTGGGCTTAGATTCATGTATTTTAGTACATTTCACCTGTCTGTGGGCTTTGTTCTATTACACTTACTTGCTTGACTTGATACATTATGATATTTCTTCTAATATCCATCGCTTTTTTCCTTTTCCACCAAGTTTATATTTCTGAATGAATGTTCTTCGACTATGCTCGCCTTCATTGTCATTTGAATCAATTTACCACTTCTTGGGGCTTGTTTTGATGACTTTAGAATTGATTAGAGCCACGTGGCTATAACCTAGGAGTTTTGCATTTAAGTATAGAGAAAGTATTGTCTCTGAACTACAGCTGCACGGCTGTATAAACAGCCGCCCCACTATAAATATAGCCGTGCGGCTATAGGTGGAGGCTCAGTTAGAGCCGCACGGCTATAGGTAGCTTTCAGTAATTTTCTTTTTTCTGCACCCCTTTCCAATGGATCAACTCCGTGATCACCTTAGGGACTGTTGGAGGACTTCCCGCTCTTCTAATTGGGCTTTATTAGCTCCTTTCAGTCTGCAGTCTATGCAGGTCTACACTGCTCTGATTTCGAATCAGGCCTTTCTGGCGGCTGTGGCCAGCTTTTGGGATCCGATGGACCACGTCTTTCGCTTCTCTAGGCAGGAGCTGTGTCCCATGGTCAGGGAGTTCAACGCCATCCTCTGTATCGCCTACCCCCGTGGATTCAGGTTAGCTATTCCTGAGTCCGATTCTGATAGCTTACATGCACTTTAGAGATTATTCGTGCTGGACACGGTAGGCTTGGGCCGCTTGCTCTCTGGTGGGGCTCCCCCTATGAGATTCAGTCTGTCTGTGATTATGGATCTGTGTTCTACTTTACCCACTTCTGTCCCTGGTTGGGCCCTTCTAATTAGTTTACTACTTATGTCAAGTTATCTATACTAGTCCAGGGATGGGACCTGCGGATTTCGGTTGGCCTCGGTAGTGGCTCAGATGGCCGATGGTGCTTCACCCATAGGGGTCATCTTAGCTGAGAGCTTGATCTACTTGGATTCTGTTCATTCTAGTTACCCCATTGAGACTAACGAATGCCCCTTTCTTCTTCAGGTATACTCGTACTCCATACTTTCTCAATCTAATTGTTTCATTACCCTTTTGATTGATTGGCTATCATACAGATCTGGCTATTGGAGAAATTGAGTCTCCTGAGTGTTCCTACACCTTTCAGAGGTACGCTCCTAAGCGTTATTAGGCTTGGTGCATCGAGGTCACAGATTTTGCTACCCACTCTACAGAGGAATGGTCCACTTGGTTGAGGGAGAGGACAGATGCATCCATCCGTTGGGTCTACCCCTGGTGTAACATTGTGTGTGACTAAGTGTGAAGAGTTCACACCGCGGTGGCCCAGACATGTACAATAGCAGTGGATGAGTCCTGCTCATTCTGAGGTTCTGAAGTATGACAGTATAGTTTCAGTAGAGACGAATGGTCATCACAGAGCTTGGTTGACTGATTTGGTGACATGCCCTATGAGACGCAAGCATAAGGCACTGACTTTAAGGTATCTCAGGCTATAAGGTAATCGTATCATCAGGGACCATTGCGGATTTTTTTTATGTCCTTATTTTTCTATAGACTGCCCTTACAGGTTTTCAACCTATCGGACCATCCTAACTTTGCCTGAACTGCCCTTTTGGGTTTTTGACTTAGCAGACTTTTACCCTAACTTTTGCATAGACCGCCTTTCGGTTTTCATTCTATTGGATTTTTTTTTTTGAAGTGATATGCATGAAAATAAGAATTTTATACAGCCGTATATGCATGATACGAATTCAATTTCAAACAGACTTGGGACGTTTAAATGGACAGAACAAAGAATTCATCCATTCATTTATTAATAATGTTTTAGCATAATGCATATCAAAGATGAAATGAAGCTAAGGGTAGAATAAGTAATGGTATCCACCTTGACCGAATCCCACGACTACCATCAACCGATCTTTGCAGATTTTCCAGCTGATGGTACTCACCTCACTGTCCTAACTTTTGCATGGACTACCTTTTCGGTTTTTGATCCATCAGACTTTTTTTTTTGACATAGTATTGCTTGAGCTTATCTTGGCTGATGGGGTTGACGACTTGGTCTCTGCCTCTCTTGGTAGAACAGCGGGTACTCTGATGCTAATTTTGTGTCCTCACAAGGAAAATGGTAACAGGTCGACCCAATCTTTGTAGGCGACTGCCATTCTTATCGGGATCCTTTTGACAGATTCCTTGGCCGCTTCTATTGCCCCATTGTCATGTGGGTGATACGGAGATGACGTGTGATGCTCCATTCCTTTATTCTGGAACAACTGTGTTGTTGCCCCTTGAAATTGTAGTCCATTCTCGGTCATGATATGATGCGGAATTCCATAGCATACAAATACATTCTTGTTTTTGAACTTGGACACACACTTTTTTTTTTTTTGGGTTGTGACATTCGTATATGACTCTACTTTTACCCACTTTAAGTAGTTAACAGTTACTACTGTGAACCGACGTCCGTTCACCGTAAGTGGCCTCATTTTTTCGATGCTATCAATTCCTTATTCCATGGTTACCCCCCTTTGTCTGGTCTGAGTCTACCGAGTTTCTGCTTGGCTAGTTTCGTCCTCAAATCCTTTGGAATCTGGTGTCTAGTAATTTCTCTGTCAACCCCCACATGACATCTTACAGCCAGATAAATGCTTCCACATGCTTTTGCTGTATCTTTGCAATTTCTTTTCTCTCTTCAGGCGTGAAATCTTTCAAGATGGATACCATTTTTGTGTCATCATCTGTCCCTAGATTCATTTCATGTAATGATGTATCATGTATGTTAAAGGCATTAAATGAATGTTTGTATGTATACACAGTTCCATCGGAAAAATATCACACAAGTAACTGAAATCGAATTGCATTGAATTAAACGCCTCATGGGCTGAATTGTTCATATAATAAATAAATAAAAAGAAACAAATACATCAAAATAACTATCGTCCTCCATATACAGAGGGTCTTCTGTTGCTGCAGCATCATGGTTCTCAGTAGCTTGTGCACTCGGGTTAGCCAAAGTTGGGCAGTGGGTTGTTCTAAATGCTCGGTTTCAAGGGTGGTTCCATAATCTTCCCTTCAGTGATCAACTAATGAATGGCTTTCATCAGTTGAGTGCAATTATTGGTGCGGTGACCTGGCATCATGTGATAGGCACAGAGGTTATCCTTTTCAGCTTCAACTGGGGGTGAATAGGGCTTCAAATTCTGTAATAGTCCCGCCTTCCTACTTGGCGAAGATACAGACCAGAGATTCTGCCCACGGGTTGGTGACCCACTGAGGAGCCACTGCCTGCCTACCCTTATTCATTACAGCCACATCCACTTTTGTCTCTTGATCTAATGCTACTGTTTGAGCTGGTTTTGAAGTGGACCTAGTGGGCGTAATTGTAGAACTTCCACTCTTGTACCCCTGTGAATACCCCCGACCGCCTAGGAAAGTATTCGAGCTCTACTTATCCCTGTGGTCTTCCTCCTCGTACCTTTCGATACGCTTGGCAAACTCGACAACTTCATTGAAGGAGTGGAACCTTTAGCTTCATTTTCTCCTTATACAAAGGCAAATTGCTATCGACTAGCTTCACAATAAGGGATTCTAGCTTTGGGGCCTTATCCACCAGTACCTGGACATCCATCCATCTTTTATAGTAAGCAGAGAAGGATTCAATGGGCTTTTGGTGGATTCTTTCTAGGTCTTCTAAAGTGGTCTCCACTTGAGTGTTGTATGCGTATTGTTTCACAAAATCTTTGGACAGGTCTTCCCATGTTGAGTGAGTATGAATTGGCATCTTTAAATACCATTTGGCAATAGCATCTCTTAGAGTGGTTGGGAACAAGTTCAGCAGGTGGATTTTCCCGATTCCCATACTAGACATGGTTCTTACATAGTTGCCCAAGTGTACCTCTGGTGGGCCCTCTCCTGTGTACGGAGGCAGATAAGGCATTTGGAAACCAACCATGAGTGGCTCTCCTCCTTCTGCCATCACGGTAGCTGGGATTGCACACTTGATAGGACTGTAATGCACCATCTCTTTTAGCTTGGGTAGTAGAGCTTCGAGGTTAGAGAACTTTTCTTTGAGACGCTTTTCAGCAACCGTCTCAATTGAGGCCTCCCTTTCCCTCATGAAAGCTTCATCTTCCTCAGACAGACGGTCAATTTCCCGATGAGGAATGGCCACCCTACTATTACCAGGAATATGTCCTCCGGTCCCATTTGCCGCTTGGACCATGTTTCCTCCATTTTTGACCGAAGCCGAAATTGGTTGAGCATTCTAGCCCCCCTTAGTAGGCATCACAGGTTGCATCTGTTCCCTTAAGGTGGCATTGAATCTATCTGAGCTCAGTAGCGCATCCACAAATGTGTTCATGTCAAAAGCAGGAACTTCTGCTTGTCTATCTTGAGCCATTTTTGTTCTGTTTGCTTCTTCTAGTATGAACTGACTGTTAACTAGTAGATAAGGTAACTACCCCCCGAATTCCTGCTCTGAATCTGAATCGTATTGACCCTAACCCCTTCCATAGTTTTCGGTCCTAGTTGAATCGACTAGACTAACTGATTAGATTTTAGTTCAACATGTACTAATCGCTTCAAGGTTTGACTCCAAACCGCACAATAGGTTGATGTCATGAGTCTAGACTCGACACACTAAGTGACATGTATGGTATGACCGTGAAATGATCATGGTTGGATGATGTCTCATGAATAAGCATGATAATGGTGATGACATTTGTGTTTTCATTCTCTTTTTACTTTGGACGTTCTAAGAATACCCAATGCCATGCAAAGATAATGCACAAAGGTCGCGTGTGAGCCGTCATATGGAAAGAGGTTTGGCCCTTTTGGGGCACCTAGTGGATGTCATGAAATGGTCACGTGTGTACCGACACACGGACAGAGGTTCGATGCTTTGTAGGTCAGTGATGTGATATGAAATGGTCCCATGGGTGCCGTCCCACGGACAAAATTTCGATGCTTTTATGGCATCTAATATGAAATGATGTTACAAAAAAGTCACATATGGATAGAGACATGAACAGAGATTTGGAGTTCGTGGAACACCTTGCATGATTTGGTAATGTCATGAAATGCCCCTAAATGCTTAAAAATCCGGTACTAGTGGAGTACCTCAAATGATTCAATAATGTCATGGAACAATTCGAAATGGATCGTGACACACAAGCAAGACTTCGGCATCAACATGATACCAATAATGAATGAGTATCATGTCATGTAATGATATCGTGTGACCTGCCATACGATCATAGGCCTAAGACCGTCGTGGTCTTCTAGTGAATGACATGGTATAGTGAAATGGCCAAGTGCAATTCGGTGCACGGGCAGAACACGGGTAGTTTTAGGACACCCCGATATGATATGAAATGATCGTGAAGGGCATACTTAGAACGTCCTTTACTTAAATGGAATGAGATGAGATGAGATGATATGAATGTTCATGTCACACGAAATGCAACTGCCTGCACAAAGATGTGGTTAGGATGCATGACATATGTTGCTTGTTTACTAATCTCTTAATTTAGCTTTTGATAATAATTTTTCTAATAATAATTCCACTTAGAGATTAGTGCTCGCAAGTATATGAATCGCAATGTAGTAATAAAAGATATCGATCCCATGAGGAATAAGTATGGACACTTTAGTTTGTTTTTCTTTGCGTTTATAGAGTATTGAATTATAAAGTGATATAGTGATATGGGGAAATGGGTAAATAGCAAGTTAAATCAATTAAATAGATTTTATTCAATAACTCATAGATAAATTACCGAATACCTTTGCCAAAATAACTAAAGGTCTTAATGCACAATGGCCAAGCTATATTAAGATGATCTCTAATTAATTTAACAAAGTGAAGCAAAACAATCATGCATCATAATTTATTCTATCTTAGAAATTATCCAAGACAAGGTAAAATGCAAACTTCTCTATATCTTATTATGAATCACAATACATACTTGGCGTTAGTCATGTAATGTAAAACAAGTAATCAAAGCATACTTGGCATTAGTCATGCAATGAAGAGTAAGATATAAGAAAACTTATCGATATTGATCTTGTAAATATTCAACACAAATACAAGTGTGACGCTCTCATAAAGGAAAAGCATAAGAATAGACTTAAGAAAGCGATAGTATTCCCTTCTGTCACATGGGAAACACTCCCTCACGCCTATAGGTATATTGCAACCTTGGGGGTATCTTTTCTCTATACAGTGATAATACTTGATTCAAGGACCTCAGCGTTAGGCTCCCCTTTACGTACACTAAATATTACAACAACACTCGAACTCTCTAAACACTCTATTTTTCTAACTTATATGCTACAGGTATCTTCCATTTGCCAATTTTTCCTCCCTTTGGCATCCCATTGGGGGCACACCCTCTCTTTGGAGTCCTATTGGGGGCACACCCTGTAATCTGAAATTCCTTATCTATTTATAAGCATTAAAGCATTGTGTCTCTTTATGAAAGGTTGTGTTGGTTCATTGAATAGTTGTGTCTCTTTGTAAAGTTGTGTTGGTTCATTAAATAGTTGTGTCTCTTTGTAAAGTTGTGTTGGTTCATTGAATGGTTGTGTCTCTTGAATACTATTAGTTCTTCTTGGAAAGTTATGTCCTTTCATGAAGAGTTGTGTCTTTACAATGAAGGGTTGTGTCTTTTCATGAAGGGTTATGTCTTTTCATGAAGGGTTATGTCTTTTCATAAAGGGTTGTGTCTTTTCATGAAGGATAATGTCTTTTCATGTAGGGTTATATCTTTTCATGAAGGGTTGTGTTTATCCATAGTGGTGGTTGCAGTTTCGAACGAATAAGATTAAATAACTGCTGTTGAGTGCATGTCACGATCGTGACGGAGTGTCACGCTCGTGATTCACACGTGTTTCTTTACAAAATGCTGAAATCAAAGTCTGCCCATAGGCTAGGTCGCGACGGTGATAGGTGTCGCACTCGTGACCTGTCTCTTTCCTTTAATTTCTTCGTTTTTGCTTCCTTTTATAGCTAAATTCCACATAATTGCATACTTGGTCTTTAAAACTGTAAATCATCAAAAACAAGTAATACCAACGTGAAATCTAATATATAATAAGTAAAAACAACGCAAATTCCTTATAGATTATATCGTAAATAAGTACCTTTTTAGCACTTATAAACATACGGGATGATGTTGTGTATGTTTTATAGGAATGTCAACACATAAGATGAAATAGCGCATGCCGATGTGGTTAGTATCAATGTCAGATATGTGCTTATGTCTAGAAAATGGCTACACAAAGATGTGGTTAGAATGGCACACGAATGATCATGCGTGCTTGATGTTTCATGTAAAGGTCAAGATAAAATCACCACAAAGCAAACATTAGCACACGCAACAGTATGCTCACCCTTCCAACCTTATTCCTCCTTTTGATTGGTCACACATTCTTCCTAAGTGTTGGGTCTCTTTGGCATCAATCGGGAATACCAAAGGCGTACTCTCAATATCCATTTTCAAATATATGTTTTGGTAATCCTAAGGGGAAGTTACTAGGTCATTACATATGGGCCAAAGTCAAACCAAGGGTCGTAACGGTCCCCATAGCGAAAATACACTCCTCCATATAGAATATGAGAGGTTCATGCGATGCTATGAGTGGTTTACCCCTTTGGGTGCTTCCAATCCTAGCGGAAGAGAGGTCACCTTCGGAAGTAAATCGGGTTGATCAGTGAGTTCGAGGGGTTGAGAAGAAGAATATGTCATGATATGCAAGTGCGAATAAAATATAGTACTATGAACTAGTAAATGAATACAAGCAAGGTTATATTTCAGTACTTGCCTAAGTTCCTTAAGTTTTTATAGAAAATGTTTTAAGAAACTATTCATCCCCAGCAGAGTCACCACTGTGAGCGGACGACCTTTTAAGTAAGCAAACCGGGGAAAAAGAAAAGAAAGTGTTTTGGTTTTGTTTGGATTTGGGAAACGGGTCTTGTATCTTGCTTAGAAAAACCATTGATTTATTTGGAAATCCTTTTTGTAGAAAACCTTTCCTTTGAATATGAGTTTTGGAAAACTGGTTTTCTCATTTTAGAAAATCTCATTTTATTACTTAAAGATCTTGAAACCTAAATTCCAAGATCAGTGAAAGAGTCGCCGCCCGGATCAGCTCATCCGGGAAATTCCGATACAGCTCCCTACCGAGCATAGAATATTGTTCCTAATCTAGAGATTTAGGGTTCGGGCAACTTACCTATTCAACCTCAAGCCTGTATTATTTATAAGTGCATAAAACAATATTTTACTCACTTAATTCTCTACCCATTTATCTTGTATTATTTAGCCCATGCTTATTCAAATGACATAAATAAATTGCATAAAATTAAAGTACGGAAATATAAACCATACGTCAAAACCAAACCAAAAAGAGATAGAGGCCACTTATTACAATCCAAAAAGAGAAAAAGCTCTCATCCTCACCTTTACAACCGCCTAGATACATGAAGATCTAAAAAGTACAATCGCTTAGAATACACAATTAATCTATAAAATACATCCAAAATAAAAATAAAGAAAAATAAAAGCTGCAAAACAGATGGTTGGCATAGATATATTACAAATGCACATAGGACTCACATAGGACAGAATGGGGGATCTTAGAGAACGGGAACATGCATTTAGGGGATAACCAAGAAGTACGGGTGATTTACTTGGTTAGACCTGGAAAACGGTTTTAGAAACGTCCTGTAGCTTTTTTGTGCTTGAAAACGGTTTTGAAAACAGTTTGGCTCGGTTACATGCAAATTACTTCGATTTAGTGGGTTGATTATCCTGGAACTCGGGGTTCCATTTGTGTGGGTCCCTAATTCCAAACATCCATCTAAGGCCCAGAGCAGTAAACATATCAAAAGTAGGTTTGATTCTGAAGACAGCATCACGCGACGACGTCCGTATGGTGGTCTCGTGATTCTGCCTCCTTTTGGAAGCTACAGCCATATGGCTCTGTTAGGGCCGTGCAGCTATAGAATTATAGCCGTACGGCTACAGCATCTAGAACCAAAAATTGGTTTTCTTCATTTTGTAAACACTGTTTTGACCATTTTCAGTGATTTCTAGGAATTTTGAGGAACCTGGGGGTCCGCTATAGCCGGATAGAGGATCCGGTTTAGATCAAACAACCCCAAAACTCAAAAATCGAAACCAAAGAATCCGAAAATCTTACATCAACGTTCAATGAAAACTGAAAACCATGAATTAGAATATAAAGGATGTGATTGGGACTGAAATAAATCATAACATAATGAACAAAATGGAATTTGGCTGCTTTCGGTCAATTTTAGGGCTTTTCAGGTTTCTGCCCAGAAGAACACAGCCGTGTGGCTATAGTGTTATAGCCGTGCAGCTCTGTTCTAAGAGATTACAGCCTTTCGGCTCTAGTTAGAGCCGCACGGCTATAATCAAATAGCCGGTTCTGAAAATTTAATTGAAACACAGAAAAACAGAACATAAAACACACAAGTGCGAGTTTAAGGCCTCTCAGAGTTTACCTTGTTGATGTTCCAGCGTTTTTGACGTCCATAAGTGGATTGAAAAGGTGGAATGCACCTAAAACCTTGCAAACACTCTGAAACCTTCGAGTTTGCATCTCGAATTGATCCGAATGCAACCTGAGAATAGAACCAGATGAATGAAAGTGATCGGAAAGTCCTTACCCTAATTATCTCTAGTCTGTTTTAGGTGTTTTGGTGAATTTAGTTATTGTTTTCTTTTAGTTTTTTCTCTTTTATTTTGTTTTTTCCTCTCGAATTCTCCTTCTTGTTCTCTTTATATTTTTTTCTGATATAAAAAAACCCTAGCCAAAATCCCGGGTCCTTCCGCTAATTAAGCAATCTATTCCCTATTAAAGATTGATTCTGCTATTTAGGAAGATTTCTGTCTGCACGATAGAGCCACGCGACTGTAGGGTTATAGCTGTGTGGCTCTAAATTACAGCCGTGCACCTCTAATCAGAGCCGTGACAGATTTTCCTAAATACCAAACTCACCTCTAACCCCTTTAATCACTCAAAGGACCTTTCTCGGGGTTTCGGATCGAGGATTGTTCGGTTTTTGGAGTATTTGAGACATTCCAGGCAACATCTCGCTCATTCTCAAGTCCAATTCATGTTCTTCTACTTAAAAGGTAACATAGGACTCTCATCATAGAGGTCAGGAAAAACCCGTTCTCACAGTAACCAATCCATGAAGTTAGATTTGGATAGTTTGTCCTTTTCAAGTATGGATCGCAGTGAAAGTGTGTAGTTATTGTTTGCCATTTTAATCTACACAGAAAATTTAGAAGGTATGATTAAAGAAGGGACTTTTAATTTCCCACTTAGTAAATAAATGACCCTATTAAATTATTTAGTTAGTGTTGCAAGGTAAGTGGTCCAAGATCTATATATCATTAAGACTTAGTCAAACTGAGCTTATACACCTAAGCCTTAACTTATTTAGGTAGGAAATTCATCCAATTCCAACCTAGGGACTCTTGGTTTGATGGGCTTATTGGCACTTATCCATCTATGCTTAGGACAAGGGCTTTCCTACTACCTATGTTAAGTCAAACCACCATTTCAATGTTTAGGCATACCCAGTACCCTTAACCCTTTACAAAATGTAGATACCCCAATGCATCTGGCTTTGGCACGGCCCACATTGGACTATCCACATCTCCATAAGGTTCGAATGTGGAAGGCACTTTTAATCGACTTAATATTTTAAGGGATTTCAATTTTTTTTAAACAGGCTTACATGCATAAACACGGGTTTTAATTGGAAAAATTAAAACATGCATAACAAATATAAATAAGCAATAAAAAAATGAGATATTATGGGCCTAATATTACATCCTAATGAAAAACTAGTAAACCTATACTAGCTGTTGGGCTTCCATTAGGTAGGGCTTGCATTCTCTTCTAGGCTTGTCACCAACTGGGCCTCCTCTCCATGTTAGGCTTAAGTAATTACAATTTATAAAATAAAAACCTATCTATTTAATAAATAAAACTACAACAAAATAAAAAACGACAGGCATGCCATATTTACCAAATCCAAAAAAATCAAATACAACTCAATCTTGAATTTAGGCCCAATAATACTCAAATCCATACACACCAAGTATACACATTTTTGCACAAAATTATACATGTTAAAATGCATGAAATTAATCCAATTTAAATTATATTTCATAGCTATTATGGAAATCGCCAAATTTTTGACAATCATGGTTTAAAGTCTTGTTAAGGGCTTGGGCTTCCGACCCATCGCAAACCAATTGCTCCCACTAGAATGGGACAACCACAAATCCAAAATTAGCTGCCCAATTTTCCGTGCCAAGAAAAACCCGAGCTAATTCCTTTTACGAATTTAATTTACCAAAAATTAAATCCCATGAATGAAATTAATCACTCAAGAAACTACATGAAACCAATTCTGAAAAATAAATCATTCGAATTTTAAAACTAATTTAAAATCTCACATAGGGTTCAAAAATAAAAACACTTGCAAATTCCAAATCAGACCTAAAATACCCCACGCCGGCACTGCTTTCCCGGTGGGGTAGCGTTGCCGCTACGTGGCAGTAGCTACCTGCTGCAGGCAGCAAGATGAAATCACAAATTGCAATTCCATCTTGCCCATCTTTTTTTTATTTGAATTTAAAAAAAATTAAAGAATCGAATTTGGGGAAAATAAATCAAAAACCACAAATCACCAAATTAGGGTTCCTATGAAAAATCAATTGAAAACCAATTCCAACAAAATCAATCAAGAACCATGAGCCCTAATTTCCAATTCCATAATGAAGAATGATCCCGCTTTGATGCCACTGTTGGGATTTTCTAGGTGCAAAAGAAAACTTAAAACCGCAGCGGAAGCGACTTCATTTCGTACTTAAATCTGCTTCAGGAATGAATCATTCAGATTATGGAATAGAATAAAGCAAAACAAGAATCGAGTATCAATTCCATACCTATGTCGTCCTCACAATAATGAAATTGATAAAAGACCTTACTAATCTATGAAGCCCCTCCACTATGACACATGCACAACTTGTTTGTTAGTTGGGACGTGCGGCACTAGCGAGCCAAATCCACAATTTGTAATGCTAGTCAGCCTTTCCGATAGCCAAGCGAAAATGCTTAAGCAAACTAATGGCAAAGTGAGCAAAGAGCTATGTTTAGGAACTTTAAAGAGAGCTTTTATTGCTTTGAAAATGCTTTACAATTTCTTGGATGATTTACAAATGAAGGGGTGATGCCTATTTATAGCCATCTCCACCTCCTCAACTTGTGGTTGACATTTATTTGAACAAACAATACAAAAATATCTCCTAAAGGCGGTTTGAAGCTTCTAGAGGCGGTTCTAGAGATTTCCCTACCGATTTGGAACCGTTTGGCGGTTTCTGGAGGCTTCTGGAACCGGACCAGCGACAGAATTTCGGTAGGTGACGTGCTGCGGGTTGAGCTGGGCAGCTTGCACACGGACTAGGCCTCCTCCATGCGGGCTGGGCTGTTTGTCCACCCATTTCCTTCGTTTTGCTGCCTAACCTCCCCCTTTCTAGGCAAAATTTGAGGCGGCCCATGACATTCTCCCCCACTCAATCGGGCGACGTCCCCGTTGCCTCTTGGTGGTACGCCTTGATCTTGTCTTGTGAGTTCCACAGGGTGAGCTCATGCTCCCAACTTGCCTCACTATCCGGCAGTCCCTTCCACTTGACGAAGTATTCCACGTAACTCGGATGTGAGCCTCTTGCTTTGATCCTTCGATGAGCTAGTATTTCTTCTACCTCATGCTCGTGATGTGTGGTCACGGCAGTTGGTTGCCTCTTTGATTCTCCTCGGCTGGGATCATCCTTATCTTTATAATAAGGTTTTAAGAAGCTCACATGGAACACCGGATGCATCTCTAAGTGCGTTGGTAATTTGACTTGATAAGCCATCTTACCAACTCTCTTCTCTATTGGAAATGGGCCCTCGTATCACCTTGCTAAGCCCTTATGTAGCCTAGCAAACCTTATGGTTTGATGCGGAAGGAGCTTCACCATTACTAAGTCTCCTTCTTCGAATTCTAAGTGGCGTCTCTTCTTGTCGGCCCATTTCTTCATTTTCTTGGCAGCTTTAGCTAAGGAGGAGCGGGCTATTTCCTTCTTTTCTTGCCAACCTTTGGCAAACTTGAATGCGGCGGGGTTTTGGCCTTTGTAGCCAACAATGAGATCTTAGGGTGTTGTAGGTTGCTGCCCTATGGCAATCTCAAATGGGCTAGCCCCCAATGACTCGCTTCTTTGTAGGTTGTATGAGAATTGGGCGATATCTAACAACTTCGTCCAATCCTTTTGGTTAGCACTCACATAATGTCTTAAGGCATTCACCCTTTCGGTTTGTCCATCCGTCTGGGGGTGAAAGCTGGTGGAGAAGTTGAGTTCGGACCCCAATAGTTTGAACAATTCTGTCCAGAAGCGGCCTGTAAAGCGAGTGTCTCGATCACTCACAATGGATTTCGGAATGCCCCAATACTTTACTACATGCTTGAAAAATAGCCTAGCAGCATCTTCTCCATTGAACTTAGTAGGTACAGGAATGAAGATTCCGTACTTACTAAATCGGTCTACTACGACCATGATATTGCTACACCCTTCGGACTTGGGTAGACCAACGATAAAATCCATGGAGATGCTTTCCCAAGGCCTTTCCGGAATTGGCAGGGGCTGAAGTAGACCAGCGGGTTTATTTTGCTCTACCTTGTCTTGTTGACATACAAGACAAGTCTTCACGTAAAGCTCCACATCTTCCCGCATTTGGGGCCAATAGTATGTTCTTTCGATGAGTGCTAACGTGCGGTGTACGCCTGGATGTCCCGCCCACTTAGAGTCATGGCACTCCTTAATGATTGTCCTCCTTAAGCCTTGCCACTTTGGTACATACAGGCGGTTGCCTTTGGTAAACAGTAACCCATCGTCAAGCCAGAATCGACGAGCTTTCCCATTTTTCGCCAATTCTTCCAAGTTCTTGGCTTGCGGGTCGTGTTCCATACCTTCCCTTATGCTGGATGCTAAAGGGAAATTAGGTTGGGTGATGGCGGCTAGCTCACCCTTTCTGCTTAAGGCATCCGCCACTAAGTTGCTCTTGCCAGGCTTATGCTCCATCGTAAAATCAAACTCTGCCAGGAAAGCTTGCCATCTCATTTGCTTTGGCGTGAGCTTCTTCTGGTTTAGGAAGTAACTTATGGCTACATTGTCCGTCTTTACTATGAACTTGGACCCTAGCAAGTAATGCCTCCATAAGCGCAAACAATGAACGACGGCAGTCATCTCTTTCTCTTGAACTGTATAGCGGCGCTCTGTGTCGGTCAATTTTCTGCTTTCGTATGCAATAGGGTGTCCCTCTTGCATAAGAACTCCCCCAATAGCAAAATCAGAGGCATCAGTGTGTACCTCGTATGCCTTGTTGTGATCAGGTAGTGCCAAGACTGGTTCTTCAGTTATGACTCTCTTAAGATCTTCGAACGCAGCTTGGCACTTTTCATCCCAACTCCATGGGCGGTTCTTTTTCAATAGGTCCGTAAGGGGGGATGCTATGGTTGAATAGTTCCTGATGAACCTTCGATAATAATTGGCAAGACCCAGGAACGATCGTAGTTCGGTCACCTTTTTGGGTGGTTCCCAATCTACGATTGCTTGGATCTTGGCTTTGTCCATTCGGATTTTGCCTCCTCCCACAATGTGCCCTAAGAAGTGTACTTCTCTTTGGGCAAAGGCACATTTTTCCTTTTTGACATATAGCTTGTGCTCCCTTAACACTTGGAAAACTTGTCGTAGGTGGTGCACATGCTCCTCTAATGAGTTGCTATACACCACTATGTCGTCGAGATATACTACGACAAACTTGTCCAAGAATGGTTGGAGCACTTGATTCATCAAAGTGCAAAATGTGGCAGGAGCATTGGTTAGGCCAAAGGGCATGACTAAAAATTCATAGGAGCCATACCTCGTGACGCATGCGGTCTTTGGCACATCCCCTTTGTGGACTCTTACTTGATAGTAGCCTGATCGCAAGTCTAGCTTGGTGAACCATCTTGCCTCCCCAAGCTGGTCGAACAGATCCGCGATAAGGGGGATAGGATATTTGTTCTTCACGGTTACCTTGTTGAGCGCCCTATAGTCAATACATAAACGTAATGACCCGTCGTGCTTTTTCTGAAATAGAACTGGTGCCCCATAAGGTGACTTTGAGGGTTGGATCTGCCCTGCGTCCAACATCTCCTTTAATTGTCTCTTTAACTCTTAGAGTTCAGGAGGCGCCATACGATAAGGGACTCCTGCAGGTGGTGCGGCACCAGGTACTAATTCGATCTTATGATCCAGTTCCCTTTCTGGGGGAAGTTTTCTTGGTAATTCCGAGGGCATTACATCTTTGAAGTCTTCTAAAACACGGACAATTTCCTTGGGCATTTCCTGGCTAGCTTCCTTGCCTTCATCTTCCTTGATGGTTACAAGGAATGTGGGCTCATCTCTTTTCAAGCCCTTGGAAACTTGCATGGCCGACAATTGCTTAGTCTTTGATGGACTTTCTCTAGCCAACGGCACCATGCAAGCATTATCCTTCTCCAAGATGCACATGGCATCGGCGAAGGGAATAGGCACGGCTTGTACTTGGTCCATAAACTCCATGCCAAGTACAATAGGGTAGTCATCCATGGGCATAATTGAAAAGTTGATAAGGCCAGTCCACGTACCTAAAGTTACACGTACTCCTTTGGCCGTTCCGTGGATTGCCCTTGGTGCGGAGTTAACAGCTTTCAACAACCCACTTTCTTTTATGTAGCGGATGCCCAACCTATCGGCTTCTTTGGCTTCGAGGAAGTTGTTGGTGGCTCCAGTGTCTACAAGCGCCTTGATGACATTGTTGCCTACCTTTGCTTCCACGAACAACCGACCCTTCTTCTCGGTTTTGGGCATTTCTACCTTAGCTTTGATGGCGCTAAGGAGTTGCAAGGACCCCATCCTCGTGTCTTGCTCTTGTTGCCGCTCTTGTTGTTCCCTCTCTTCAACCAAGGCGGACAGCTTGGCCTTTATGGGACAGTCCCTTGCCTTATGTGGCCCTTCACAAAAAAAGCATTTCAGCGGTCTATATCCGCTCTTCTCCTCCTTGCCTTTGGGTGGCTTGCCATCCTTAGGCTTATTGCTGTTGCTAGGCTTAGAACTACTGGCTCCCCCACTCTTACCTTTGTTACCCTTGTCTTGATTAGACTTGGGTTTTTCGGATCTATTGTACTCGATTAATGAGTCAGCGATATTGATGGCGGTGGAGAGATCAGTAGCATTCCTACATTGAATCTCCATCCTAGCCCACGGTTGGATACCTTCTAAGAAGAGGTAGAATGCCTCCTCTCTTGGATATCCAGGTAGCTCTAAGAGAACCTCGGAAAACTCTTTGATGTACTCACGGATACTACCTTTTTGCTTGAGATGTCTCAATCTGGCCCTTTTCTCTAGTTCGCCAGCCTCCGGGTAAAACTGGGCCTTGAGCTCTCTCTTGAAATCTTCCCACGTGCCTATGGTGCAGACTCCATGTTGCATGTCAAGCTCTTTTGTTCTCCACCATACGGCGGCAGCGTCTTGGAGATAAAGTGAGACGGTGTCCATCATTTGGGCATCGTTCGCTATGGCATGAGCCTTAAAGTACTTCTCCAAACTCCAAAGGAAATTATCGATATCCTTTGCATTCCTTGCGCCACCGTAGGCTTTGGGCTTCGGCACATCTAGCCGTTGAGGGCTAGAATAGGTGGATGAGGTAGCCCCACTTGCAATAGCCCTCTTGCAAAGGACTAACTCATCCTTTGTTTCACCTAGCTCTTTCTTGGTGGAAGCTAACTCGGCAAGGACCTTCTCTAGTTCTTGCCTAAGTGTTGATATCTCGGAATGAAAGACACCTTCTAAGGCTTTGATGCGGTCCTCTCCTTTAGCGGCAGTTTTGTTTAGAGTGGTCAACACCTCCTCCCGGAGCTCATCTCCCTCGAGCTCTTCTAGGCGCCTCTCGACCTCCTCTATCCTGTCAAGAAACTGATCTTGACCTTCGGCAATAGCAAGTTCCACCTTTGCTAGCCGGCCGTTGAGATCTACCAAGGTATCCCCCTTTGGATCCCTTGTCTTAGACTGCCCCCTCCTGGCCTTCGTAATCTTTGGTTCTTCCATATGCGCGGTAGCAGCACCTATCTCAATACCTGTGCTTCCCTCGTCACCGCTTGCCATTCTTAAACCTGGCTCTGATACCAATTGTCACGTGCATAACTTGTTTGTTAGTTGGGGCGTGCGGCACTAGCAAGCCAAATCCGCAATTTGTAATGCTAGTCAGCCTTTCCGATAGCCAAGCGAAAATGCTTAAGCAAACTAATGGCAAAGTGAGCAAAGAGCTATGTTTAGGAACTTTAAAGAGAGCTTTTATTGCTTTGAAAATGCTTTACAATTTCTTGGATGATTTACAAATGAAGGGGTGACGCCTATTTATAGCCATCTCCACCTCCTCAACTTGTGGTTGACATTTATTTGAATAAACAATACAAAAATATCTCCTAAAGGCGGTTTGAAGCTTCTAGAGGCGGTTCTAGAGATTTCCCTACCGATTTGGAACCGTTTGGCGGTTTCTGGAGGCTTCTGGAACCGGACCAGCGACGGAATTTCGGTAGGTGACGCGCTACGGGCTGAGCTGGGCAGCTTGCACGCGGACTGGGCCTCCTCCATGCGGGCTGGGCTGTTTGTCCACCCATTTCCTTTGTTTTGCTGCCTAACCTCCCCTTTTCTAGGTAAAATTTGAGGCGGCCCATGATAACTATCACGCACATGGATGCCTCTCCAATAGAATAGTGTGTTAGCAGGGGACAAAACCAAAGCTCTCTCCCTTTCCCCTTAGTTGGCCGAATCCCTCTCACAATGTCAAGGTGGTGGCCAAAATTCTCCTCTTGTAGAATTAGGGTTAGGGTTGGAAAAATTGGTCTTATATACTCCTTGCATATAAGTGGTCCAAATTAAATTAGGGATTATACTTTAATTTATTTAACTGGTTATGATTCAAATTAATTTAATTTCATTATAGACATATAATAAAATCATAATTAACTAATTATCGCCCAATCAATTAAATTAAATAAATCCCAATTTAATTAGTCCATGTCTTAAAATTAAAATATTCCATATTTAAATCTTAAGACAATTTTTCCATCTATTTAAATTACTCCAAGTAATTATTTAAATAGATTAAAAATGAATTTTCCCATAAGTAAATTATATTAATTTGACTTTACCAAAAAGTCTATAAATATAATTAACATAATCCGTTCAAACATCTTTGTGTGCGATCATGTGGGTTCGTCTTATGTTGGTAGTGGACCCAAAACCTTAAGGTCCACAAGCTGTAAGTGGGTTCTAGCAAACTATAGCAGCTACCCAAATGAGATGAAGATATCAATCTTATGTGAAGCATAAACCCCCTGGTAATTTGTACATCCTTTGCCAATGATATCTGTGTTTTGCAAGAGGCATGATAATGTCACCCTCTATAGCTACATGGACATTCCTTGATATTGAGTTGACTGAAGTTCATAAATAAGTAACCTTGCTTATTTGGGTGTGGCCACACTCTTATCAGTCCCACTCCTCAAGTGACTATTGATATCTTCTTAGAGTTAATTGAGTGGCATATCCCTTCACATCCCTACTAGTCCTAAAATGGTCACTAACATTTCCGATCATACCCATACTTGACACCTTGTTATAGGCCTGTTAGGCGTATGTCAAAGCATGCGAACTCACATCTAGGCCTATAGGAATATCAGGTCTAAGGACCCTATACAAGTACTACTTGAGAATCACCTATGACATAGGGACCATGTTGCGTTCTCAAAGTGGATCAATTCAGTACCATGTAACCTAACATGTACCCATGTCCTTGATTGACAATCCATGTCCAATGGTCGATAAGACACCACCATACAATCAAGCCACATGCTAGTCTTTAGTTATTATCGTTCCCACGATTTTAACAGACTAGGGATAGATTTATAACTGTGTTTGATTCCTTACTCATGGTCTTATTGCCAGGAGAATGGTACTGTAATCATGAGTACTGTTGGATATGCCCAAGTCCCGAGGCATTGATCCTCGTTTTGTATCATACATTTTATACCTTATTATGAGATTTGTGTATTATACATTTTTTGTCAATAAATAAAGGCCTTAATCTATTTATTATATACCTTTAAGCAATATTATAAATAGAGTATCCAATGGATATATCCATATCCATATTGACAAGTGTCATGCACTTAGCAGTGAGACCATGGATAGGGGAAACGATATGACCATAAAGTTATCCGTAGTCTTTTCTAGTTATGGGAATGAATGGAACCAAAGACTATCATCAGCTTGGTTGTATGGCGGTGTCTTAACGGCCATTGGACATGGAATGTCAACCAAGTTAATGGGTACATGCAAAGGAGCATGGTATTAGATAAATCCACTACAAGAGAAATCCACATGGTATAGTATCACAAGTGATTCTCGTGTAGTACTTATTGGTGTGCCCTAGTTCTTAGGGCATTCGATTCTTGTATTTTGTATTATAAATTTAGACTCATTGTATGAATACATTATTTGTGTCACATTGATAAAGGCAATTAATCTATTTCATTTATATCTTGTGCTATAATATGAGTAGAGTATCCATTGATTGATAATCATAAAACCTATCCCAAGTCTGTTCTAATCGTGGGAACAAATAGAACCACAGACTTGTATATTCGATGACTGTATGGAAGTTCTTAACTAGCCATAGTACTTGTATAGTCAGTCATGAATATAGGTACATGTTGTTGATATGGGACTGGAATGATCCACACAAGAAAGCCACATGGTTGTCACGTCAGAGGTCTTTCTTGAGTAGGTCTCTTTTGTCCTCAGACCAGATTTCATTATAATATCAATATGGAATCCGGTTCACTTTGACATACGCTTAATAGGTCTATAAAAGGATGCTAAATATGGGTATGATTGGGTGGACAAGTGAACATACTGATAGTGATGATGAAGTGATGGAATTGTCACTCGGGTAACACCGAGATGATATCACTGGCCACTTGATGAGTGGGACTGATAAGTGTATGACCATATCCAAATAAGTTGGTTGCTTATTTGATTAATCAGTCAACTCAAGATCAAAAAATATAATAAACAGCAGAAGAGGATGATGGACACCATGCCTCTTGTTTATTCATATCGATATCGTTAGGCAAAGGACACTATGAGATTACTACCGGGTGAGCGTCTTCTAAAGATTGCTGCATCTCTATCTTAATTGTGGGCTATAATGGTTTACTAGATCTCACTTACAGTCTGTGGGCCTTGGGCCTACTGCCAACATAAAGACAGACCCATAGGATCGTGCACATAGATCAACTGAGCTAGAACTTATAGAAATTCTACATGTAATGTATATTGGAAGGAATGCGTTAATTAATTAGTTGACATTCGATGTCAAGGTAATTAATTAACATTGGGTTGAATTTAATTTAATTAATAAGTTTACATAATATAATTAATTAATTTGTCAATTAATTGAATTACATAAAGTAAACAATTAATTAAATAATTTTCCTAAGTAGGAAAATTAAATACATGTATTGTATTTACTTAAGTGTGATTTAATTTTATTTAGGGATAATTAAATTTAGCCAAATAGAATTAAATTACATAGTATATACTTTTTAATTAAAGTTTATTTATGTAATTATAATCCTAGTGGGCTTGGGTTTAATTAACATAATTAAAACCTAATTAGACAAGGTGTTTATATAAGGGCATACTTAAGGAAGAAAAACCTAATTCAATCCTAATTAATTGCTGGAAATTTCAGCCACCAAGAGTAGCCCCAAAACAGCTAAAAATCCCATCATTAATCATCCATTCCTTCGCGTCTTCGGCTAGCACCGGTTCCCGCTCAATAGTTGGTCGTGCACCGGACTTTGGAGATCATAGTTTCAAGAAATGATTCTGCAGGAGTCTCTAGAGAAGATGAATTCGGTGAGTTAATCTTTCTTGATTCAAATTGTTTTTATTCTTGTGAGCGGACGACCTTTTTAATGGGATGAATGGTACACGGCGAAGCGAACCGAGGAAGGGTTTTCAAAAATGTGGTTTCTCGTGATATTTTGGAAAACGGGGTTTAGTTTATCTTGATTTAGAAAAATCGTTCATTTCTTTTGAAATTCGTTTTTGTAGAAAACATTTTCCCGATTTATTACTTAAAGACCTCAAAACCTAAATTTCGAGATCAGTGACAGAGTAGCCACCCGGATCAGCTCATCCGGAAAATTCCGATACCGCTCGCTACCGAGCGTAGACTACTGTACCTAATCCAGAGATTCAAGGTTCGGCAACTTACCTACTTAACCTCAAGCTTGTATTCGATTTATGATTTATATTACCATATTTATTCAATTTATTATCTTTCTCTAACTCGATTTGTTTATTTTATTACCCCGATGCTCAAGCGAAATGCAAAAAATAAATTACAAAAAAAAATAAAGCATACATCGAAAATATACGAGAAAATAGTAGTGGCCGATTATACAACCCAATCGAATAAAAAGGAGAAATCTCTCGTCCTCACTTTTACAATCACCTAAAATACACGAGGATCTAAAAATTACAATCGCTTAATTTACATGGGAATCTATTAAATATAGCCACAGTAATAAAAATAAATGCTGCAAAACAGAATGGTTAGCACAATTTATATTATAAACACAAATAGGACTCAAATCAGGACAGAATTGGGATTTTTCAGATCGGGGGTATGCATTTAGGGGTAACCGGGTGGACCCGATCGGTCGGACTGGTTAGACCTGGAAAACGGTTTTAAAACGCCCTGTAGATATTTGTGCTGGAAAACAATTTTTGGAAAAACATTTGGCTCGGTTTCATGCAAATTTCTGTTTTGTGGGTCTGTTATCCCGGAACTTGGGGTTTCGTTCGGGCGGGTTCCTAAATACTCAATCCATCTAAGGTGCGAAAAATGATAAACACACCAAAAAATTTGTGAAAAATATCGTTTTATTCGTTTTCGATATTTTCTGAGGATTTTGTAGAGTTCGGGGGTCCGCTAATGCTGAACTATGGATCCGATTCGGACAAAACAACCCCGAAATTCAGAAAATAAACCCGAAAAATACCGAAAACCTTAATATCCGTACATACAGAAACTTGAAACCCAAAATTTTATGACATACGGATGGATTTGGGCTGAAAATGATCGTAAAAGAATGTTTAAAATGGAAACGGACTGTTTTCGGCCGATCAGGACAGACCAGGAATCTGTCCCTGAGGAACAGAGCCGGGCGGCTCTGTTCATCAAGAACATAGCCGTACGGCTATGATGGGTAGCCCAGTTTCTAGAAAATCACAGAAATGAAGAAAACGCACAGAAAATACAATGGAAACAGGTTTAAGGCCTCTCAGAGTCTACCTTGGTGTTGTTTTGATGCCTTGAATGTCAAGAAGTGGATTGAAAGCGGGAAATGTGTCCTACAGACTCAATCGACCGAAAACCATGACAATCTGAAACAAGCCGAAATGAATTTGAAATGATCCCGAATTAATGAGCAAAGGTTGTAGACTTAGTTGTTGTCGTTTGGAGATTGATTTAAGGGCTTGTGTTTTGTGTTTCTGGGTTCTCCTGGCTCTTATGTCTCGGCCTCTTTCTTTTCTCTTTCTCTGGCTCTCTTTTTTTCTCTTCCTTTTCTTTTTTTTTAAGAACCAGAACCAAAAGTCCTCTTCTCTTTTCTTAGATTTTTCTTTTTATGTCTCTCTCTTTCATTCTCATTTCAATCAATCAGTGTGCTACCTGACTTCTAAAATCTCTGCGCCCTCTTTTCTCTTCTCTGCAAGCCAAGTTACTCTACTTTGCAGGGCAACTTGGTTTGCCCACTAGAGCCGCCCAGCTATAGTTTGCACTAGAGCCGTGCGGCTCTAGCTAGAGCCAGCCGGCTCTCGTTCAAAAAGTAGAGCCGCTTAGTTCTAACGAGAGCCGGGGCAAAACTTGGAAAGTCGGACGTGCACACCAAACCCTAGAGATAGCTCGGGAGACCTTTTCGGGAATCTCGGATCATGGACAGCTTGGTTTTTAGGACGTTTGAGATACTTTGGGCTATATTTCGGGCGTTTCCAAGTCTGATTCAAGTCTGTCTGCACCAAAGGTAACATATGAACTCTCATCACAAAGGTCAGGAAAAACCCATGCTCATAGGCTACCCCTCGCAGGATCAAAGTTGGCTCATAGTCGGCTATGAAGCCTAGAGCGAGTTTGGTCTCGCGACTAGGAGCGCGGTGAGAAAGGAAAAGAAGGCATACCTGGTGTACTAGCAGGTCGAGGAGCAGGCACAATATCCAGCTGGGAATGTCAGCTTTGGTCCTGCCATCAGCCCAGGGAGCATTCAATTCTCGAGATCGGCCCGTAGGGGCATTTGGTTTTTTAGGTCGGCTCAGAGGCATTTGGCTTGTGAGGTCGACCTAGGGGGCGTTTGGTTTGTGAAGTCGACCTAGGGGGCATTTGGTTTGTGAAGTCAGCCCAGGGGGCATTTGGTTTCTGAGATCAGCTCGGAGGCATTTGGTTTGTAAGGTCAGCCCAGGGGGCATTTGGTTTTCATGGTCGGCCCAGGGGGCATTTGGTTTTTTTGTAGTGAAAAGGTTCAATGAGATGCATTGTCTCTCATATGTGGTGAATAGGCAACACGATCTGAAACATTTTTTCTTCTTCAATAGACATTTCTTCCTCTTTCATGTGGCAAAGATGTTGAAATGGCTGTTCTTCCCTTCCTATGTGGTGAAAAGGTTGAACAAAATGCACAGTCCCTCTTATGTGGTGAAGAGGCAGCATGACCTGGAATTTGGGTCTTTGATAGGCATTTCTTCCTCTTTCATGTGGCAAAAAGGTTGAAATGGGTGTTCTTCCTTTCCTATGTGGTGAAAAGGTCGAACAAAATGTATTGTCCCTCCTATGTGGTGAAGAGGCAGCACGAACTAGAATTCTTTACTAGGCATTTCTTCCTCTTTCATGTGGCAAAGAGGTTGAAATGGGTGTTCTTCCTTTCCTATGTGGCGAAAAGGTCGAACAAAATGTACTGCCCCTCCTATGTGGTGAAGAGGCAGCACGAACTGGAATTTGGCCTTCAATAGGCATTTCTTCCTCTTTCATGTGGCAAAAAGGTTGAAATGGGTGTTCTTCCTTTCTTATGTGTTGAAAAGGTTGAACAAAATGCACTGTCCCTCCTATGTGGTGAAGAGGTAGCACGAACTGGAATTTGGCCTTCAATAGGCATTTCTTCCTCTTTCATGTGGCAAAGAGGTTGAAATGGGTGTTCTTCCTTTCCTATGTGGTGAAAAGGTTGAAAAAAATGCACTGTCCCTCCTATGTGGTGAAAAGGCAGCACGAACTGGAATTTGGCCTTCAATAGGTATTTCTTCCTCTTTCATGTGGCAAAGAGGTTGAAATAAGGGAAACGTACCTGGAATCAATTGCTCGGGATGCCGGTCGTGGTTCCAAGTCGACTCACTGCGGTGGAGTGTGCCCGTAATGTTGGCTCACTGCGGTGGAGCGTACCTGTAATGTCGGCTCACTGCGGTGGAGTGTGCCCATGAAGAATTATATGGAAGTTGCTTTGCCTCCAGAACCTGAGATTTAGAGTCATAGGGCTCTGATTTGCATGCTATGACTCTGAGGGTGCCTCTGGATTAAATCATTCCTACTTTGGGAGAGATCTGACTCGAGACAACCCAATGATGATGATGAGTGCTTTAACAAAATTGTATACAAGAGCGCGTATTTATTTCTTGATCGATTAATTTTGAAAACAAAAATTTTTGCCCCTTCTATCAAGAATAAATACGGCTGGTTTGTTTTTGATGCATGGACGTGTGAATGCGCGCATGATTCGGGTGTATGCACATATGCGACATGACGTTTATGCTACCGTGCTTGGTATCTGTACGATGCTGGGGAAATGAACTCGTGACTTCCAATGATCTCCCGTGAGGATTGTCTCAGCAGGGGATTTTGATTCGGTGGAGGTCGTCTTAGTCGGAGACTCCACCGGGGATAAACTGGGGATCTTAACTCAGTGAGGGATCGTTTTAGCTGAGGACTCCACCAGGGAAACGTAGACCCATTTAATCTTACTGGGGATCTTACTGGGGACCCTGCCTTAATGGAGATCGTCCTAGCTGGGGACCCTGTTAGGGATTTTGATGGAGACTCTATGGGGAATCTTGGCCCATTTAAGTCTTGTAATAAGTTGTTCGTGCTGGGGATTCCGTTTACCCTGAATTCCGTTCATTTCATCTGCCCGATTGAGACCAACAGATATTTCCTCCCAGGTGGGGATGTGCTTCTAGTTGGTGTGAGAAGATCCATGATTGGTGGTTCAATAATTGCCGCACGGTTTTGGTCATGATTTTTATTAATGTTTCCTTTTGGATTATTGCAATCCACTTCATTCCCTTCCATTGATTTTCTTCATTCCTTTATGTTCCTACGACAAGCACATTCAATTTCAAGACCAAATATCAGTGACTATAAATTGTTACTTCTTAACATAAAACAAATAAAGAAACAATTAGATGTCTAAATTAGCTAAAACTTTTTCGGTTTAATAGTATCAAAATTTAATTCCTAGCAACGGCGCCAAAAACTTGATGACTATTATATGTGCTTAATAAAAAGAGTAAGTGCACCCTATCATTATCAAGTAATAAAGTGAAAGTAAGATATTATTCCCACGAAGATTAGCATATAAATACTAAATCTATTCAAATTTTATGCTAGTTAGACGGGTTGAATAAAATAATTGTCGTGATTATAACTATTTATTAATTAAATAAAAATACAAAAGTACACTTGATGGAGAATGGTGGATTTAGATATGATGGGAAGCTAAGGCAATGGTTCACTTAGTCAACTTCTATGTAATTTCTAACAATAACAACACTAATTCTTTTTATCCAAGGAGATGATGATTTTTTAATACTAAATTAATATCGAGGTCTTGAATTATTAACTCTATTCTTTGCTTCAATTACTTAAACCAGTTGAATTATAAGCAAGTGAAATAAAGAAGCATGAATCTCTATGAAAAACGTTGGTGTGTACCAATAAACCACACTAACTTTTGGTTATGTTTGTTTATGACTTTCTATTAGTTATTTAATTATGATGGATCAAATAACCAATTAAAATCATGTTAATGATGATTCATAAAACAACATGCCCTAAGTGCTTCATAAACAATTCTCCTGAAAATAACAAAGACCTATCATTAATTAATCATGGAAATAACGTATGGTGATGACTAAGATCCACCATAGGCTATGGTGGATTTAGCTCATGTTCAAACTAAATTTATTCAAAGATATAGAAAAAGAAACTTTAGGAAACATAATAGAAAAACTAAAACAACAAATTAAAAGAAAATCAAATTCAATCGAGTCGAAATGCTTGGCTCATCTTCTAACTCCTTGCTTCTTATCTTTGAAATTCTCCTAAGGTTCCTTGAACTTTCGAGGCTTCAAAAGATGGATGGAAGGTGTTTGGTATGGGGGATGAAGTGTATGGAAAGAAAAAGATGGATGAAGAACACCAAGTGTGGTGTTAAAAGCTCAAGTGTGTTGTGTTGTGTTGATATGGGATGCCCTTAACCCTTGGAGAAGCTCTCTATTTATAGAAATCAAAGGCTAAAAATTTGCTCGATTGTCCATCAACTCCTAAGTTTCTCCAACTAAGGTTCTTAGCATCATGTTTGTTTTATGGTTGAATGAATTATTGTTGTAACTACCATTCATGGCATAAATTGTTAGAATTACCATTCATACCATGAATGAATTGATGGAACTACCATTCATAGCAATTCAATCATTCACTTCAACCTCCTCTAATCTGACATTCAATCACCTAATAATCTCAACTGAAGTGTTAAAAAGTTTCTTCAAGGATTAAGAGTCAAGCCAAGTGAAATGGAGAGGTAAAAAGTAATTATTGGGACTACATAAATTCACATTTCTGTCACCATTCTACCATGTACGAATTTATGCTACAAACCTCTAAATCCAAATGCACCATTGATTATGAAGAACTGTATGTGTAAAAGCTTTTGTTAAAATTTCACGGTGCAAACTTCGGGAATTGAAAATTTGGTAAAGTTGGTACATGTAGTGAAATATAGGAAATGTACATTTTTCTTACACATTCACTTTCCCGAGACTTCGTTTCCACATCCGAAACACCTGTAGATGGTACAAAAAGGAGAGAAAATAAAATAAAAGATCAAAATGAAAAACAATGTGAGATGACGCACTCAAAGAACTTAAAACAACATGTAAATGGAAGGAAAACTAAAGAAAATGAACTAAAAATATATATCAAAATATGACTTATCATAAAGTATATGGTAGGTCAAAGTAACCAAATGCAAGATGAAATAGGTGAATAGAAACTAGAACTTAATTGATTTGAGATAAATGATTTGTCTCCTTTGTTGCTTTTTGCTAGTAAAATAAAAAAGGCTAACTATATTGTTGCATATATCATTATTCTGAGCAACTGAAACCAAATTATTATATGGTTTCCTCCGATAGTCTTGTATGTTCAATCCTAATGTCAAGGATGTCTCGATTGACAAATTTAGAGGTTTTCTTCTATTATAAATTATTATTATTATTATTATTATTATTATTATTATACTAGAAGTGAGGAATTTAGAGTTAAAAACTCCTGTTCACTAATTTGACCATTTCAAATTGAGTCCTTAATTATGTAGAGTTGCTAGAAAAAAAATTGAATTATTAGTTCATAATTACATTTGTGTTCATTGACACATTTGACTTCTAAACGCATGTAACAAATTCAAGAATTTTAATAGAATAGTATAAGCATATTTAATAGTTATTATAATAGCAACGATTAAATGATGCAAGAGTCAAGAATGAGTTGTAGTGTTTTGATACAATTTGATATATGTTGGTAAAGGATTAGCAATTAGTGATTGAAATTTTACTGGCCTTTGGTGACTGGTTGTATATTCAATTCCTTTGTAAAGACTTTTGTTTTGATTTCCATATAGTATAATAATGGTATAATTAAAACTTATACCTAATTTATTTAGGTGAATTATGGATCAACAATCAGTCATCATTATCAAAGTAAATATCACAAGAAAAATGATACAAACTGAATCAAGGAAAATCAGGGGCCTCAACTCCTTTCTTACAACACTACTAACTCTTTCAGCTTCATATCAAACACCCAAAAAGCTTCAAATATAGTCCCTAGCTAAGACATAAACCTTAAGCATCACATTATACTACACTTAACATAACATTTTCTTTCCATTAGAGAACTATATTCAAATGTAAGTTTATTACCATTATACTTATATTATACTGAACGTGTACCACCTAAGTGATGTGTGGATTTAATATTAATTGGACAATTAGTTCACATATATAAGGATTTATAAGATGCATGTTATAACAAACCAACTAGCGAGAATACAACAAACTTGACCTCCTCTCCTTCTTCCTCTCAACTGATCATGTAATATAGATAATTAATCACATAATTTTTCCATTAATTATAAGATATTTTGATTTTAAGAAATAAGTAATGAAATCAAGATCAGATAATACTTAAGTTAATATAATAGATGAAGGTGGTGGTGGAGATCCTTACAAGAAACCTATTCTACATACAAGTTGAATGTGAAGCAACAATTGCCTATCTCAAGCGTGAGATTTGTGCTCAACAAAACCTACCACAACCTACCACATGATCGTCTCATCTTGTTTCTTAATAACAACCACAGCCGTCTGATCATAAATGAAAAAGGAGATGATCAAACTTCTCTAGCCGACTGTGGAGTTCATGATGCTTCTCACATTTACCTTTTCTTCATTCCACCTGATGATCAAACTTCTAATTCCATCATTTTTTATTGTTTTCTTTCTTTCAATATGATTCATTAGAGTCATAAGGATTTAAAAATTTTATTCATTCATCACCCATATATGTGTTGACATTTTTCCTAATTTATAAATCAAAAGCATCATCTTTGTTTTTTACATAATTGATTTTCTATATATTATTTTGAAACATTGTTTCCCTTTATTTATGCTTCAAATTGTACTCCTAATTTTAAGATTTTAGAAATTATTAATATTTTCTACTTAGAGTCGCTACCATGATTGTTCGAGAATCTGAACACCTAATTATGACAAATCCTACCACTAAAAAGTTGCTGCTAAAAATCACATTTATCAATCAAATTATATTAAATTTTTGTTGTAAATAGTTATGGTCACAATTTTATAGCAATAACATGCAATAATTATTTTTATAATAATAATAATAATAATAATAATAATAATAATAATAACAATAAAATATACTTATTCTATTTATGGACTAAAAATGAATAAAAGGAATAAATAATCGTTATTTTACTATACCGTTAACCCCTGATTTGTACATTTTTTTTCTAAGACTTGAGTATATAAACCACAATTACTTTTTTCTTTTTAATGATGATATTGTTTTAATGTATCATCAATATTAGTTGCTCTTTGGTACACAAAAATGGTTTTAAAAAAATTATTGTTACTTTTTAATTTGTATGTGACATATTTTGAAACAAAAAAAAATTCTTTTAAAGTTTCAAGTGGTTTCTTAGAAAAGAAAAAGAGAAAGTAGGAGAACAGATGAGGAGAAGGTACGTCCCACACAACCAAAGCATGAATATGTGTAATTCAAAATGAGTGCATGTATAATGACACAAGGATGTGTGTATGGCATACAAAATGACATAAGAATGTTTGTATGACTCCTAAAATGAGGTATGCGGATGGAATGGATACCTATGAAAAATAGTGCGCATGGCTGCATGAAAACAATGGGTTAGTATGAATACAGATGATTTATTGAGTGCATGTTTGTTTCAAAAGATAGAAATATGCATGATATGCCATGTATGCAGTGTCATGCCTGAAATGGGAATGAGACAAACCAACCAAACTAACAATGTCAAGATGAATTTAAACCATGGAACACATAATGCTTTTTGAGATAATGTACATGAATGTACATGATGATGTGATTATACATCTACAGCATGAAACACGATACTTTGTTTGGGAACAAATGAACATCAATGTGTACAAATAAGGTGTATTTAAATGCTTAACACACAAAACATAATTTGAAAATAGGCGCATGTGATTGTGTGTGGTCATCATTTAGGTGTATCTAAATGCTTAGAACACAAGATACACTTTGAAAACAGGCACATATGATCGTGTATGAACATCACTTTGAAGTACCTAAATGCCCAACATACAATTTGAAAACAAATGCATACGACTGTGTGTGAACAAAATTTTCCATGCAGTTAAAGAGCAAGCTTTAATGTTTTTGGACATATGGCACAACGATAAAATCTAGCAATTTTGAAACTTCACTGTTGACCTATGTCACTTTTCTGCCAAATTCCATCATTTAGGCCTTTAAAATTGGATTTTTTAGGGACTTTTCAAGAATTTTGTTTTAGCCATCCTTTCCTGGTGTATCAAAATGCCTAAAAAATAAGGTACATTTTGAAAATAGGTATGCATGACCGTGTGTGAATACCATTTTAATGCATTCACATGCCTAAAAATAGGAATGGTATGATAATGAAAAATGTACATGTCACATAAAACATATAGCTGTACAAAAGGTTAGTATGTATGCATGTCATGGAATGTACATGGTTACATAGAAGGGTTTATATGAAAGTCCACAAGCGATGATTGGATTCTAATGTGAAATTGCATTCTAACACAAGGAACAAACGATTAATGTAACACGTAAAAACATGCACACCCTTCTAACCTTATTACTCCTCAATTTGGCTATTAGTAATCTTTTTTAGGCATTGGATCTCTTTATCACCAATCCGGGATAACAAAAGCATCTCTCATGGTAACCATGCAAATTCATTTTGGTAATCCTATTTGAGATTACTACGGCTGTCTATATGAGTTTAGGTCACACCTGTCAAAGGAATTGATTTATGAATGCCCTGATTGAGGGAATTTAATGCCCTGATTGAGGGAATAAATCAATTAATTAATGCCTATAGATTTCTACCTTGTATATATTTTACTGTTATTATTTATAGGTGTAAATACTTTATTCTCTCCTTATTAGACAAATTTGTATCTTTCAGCTTTTGTTAAGGCTAATTTGTAGGTTGTATGCTTCCTATTTAAATGAGAATTCTTTAACAAAAGAGGACACTTTTTTCCAGGCACAAATCTCTATTGAAACTTTGTCATGGTATCAGAGCTACAATTCTGATTTCCTGTCCTCTTTTTCATCTCAGCCTTAGTCTAGTCCTCTGTTCTTAGAATTCTGATTCCTGGCTCTCGTGTTCGTCTCATCTTATTCAAACTCTCTTAGCATCATGTCTTCAGACAAACATGAAACCTTCTTGATTCATTTTAATGGCAAGAATTATTCAGCCTGGGTGTTCCAATTCAAGATATTTGTCAAAGGCAAGGATCTATGGGACCGTCTTGATGGCAGCAAACCTGCCCCTGCCAAAATAGCAGATAACAATGAGCGTGCCAAGTGGGAGGTTAAGGATGCTCAAATCATGGCATGGATTCCAGGATCTGCAGAATACAACATAATCTTGAATCTTAGACCCTTCAAGACTATAGCTGAAATGTGGAAGTACCTAGAGAAGCTCCATTGTCAAAATAATACGGTTCGTCAATTTCAGATTGAACATGAATTAGCTATCAAACAGGAAAATCTCTCAATCTCTGATTTTTACTCTAGTTTCATGAATCTTTGGGCTGAATATACAGATATAATCTATGCTACTTTACCTTCAGAAGGGCTAAGCTCCTGGGAGCAGGCGACCTTTTTAACGGAAAACAGACGCGGTAAAGCGAACAGGGGAAAAGGGGTGGATTCATGATATTTTGGGAAAACGGGTTTTGTTTATCTTGCTTTAAGGAAAATAACCAATTTGTTTAGGAATTACCTTTGTAGAAAACGTTTTCCCGTTTTATTACTTAAAGACCTCGAAACCTGAATTTCAAGATCAGTGACAGAGTCGCCACCCGAATCAGCTCATCCGGGAAATTCCGGTACAGCTCCCTACCGAGCGTAGACTGCCATACCTAGTCCAGAGATTTAGGGTTCGGGCAACTTACCTACTTAACCTCGAGCTTGTATTCAATTTATAATTTATATTACCATATTTATTCAAGTTATTATCTTTCTCTATCCGATTTGTTTAATTATCAGCCCATGCTCAAGCAGATGACAGAGATAAATTACAGAAAAGTAAAGCATACATCCAAAATATACAAAAGAACAATAGAGGCTACTTATACAACCAAATTGAATAAAAATAAAAACCCTCGTCCTCACATTTACAAGCGCTTAGAATACACGAGGATCTAAAAATTACAAACGCCTAAATACATGAATTAATCTATTAATTACAATAAAAATAATAAAAAAGAAAATAAATGCTGCAAAACAGACGGTTAGCACAGATTATATTACAAGCACAAGTAGGACTCGCAGCAGGAAAGAATTGGGATTTTTGGGAGCGGGGGCATGCATTTGGGGGGTAACCAGGTTGACTCGATCGGTCAGATCGGTTAGACCTGGAAAACGTTTTTGAAACGCCCTATAGATTTTGTGCTGAAAACAATTTTTTTTCGAAAATATTTGGCTCGGTTTCATGCAAATTTCCATATTTAGTGGATCTGTTATCCCGGAACTCGGGGTTCCGTTCGTGTGGGTTCCCTAATTTTCACAACTATCTAGGGTCCAGAAAGCAGTAAACACACCAAAAACGATTTGAACACGAAAACAGCATCACGCGACAACGTCCGTACGGGTCGTCCCGCGATTCTGCCTTATTCTGGAAGTTACAGCCGTGCGGCTGTAATTAGAGCCGTGCAGCTCTACATTACAGCCGTGCGTCTGTGGTTTCCAAAACCTAAAAAAAGGTTTTCTCGTTTTCCAAAAAATAGCTATTTTGCTCGTTTTCAGTGTTTCCAGAAGATTTTATAGGGTTCGGGGATCCGCTGATGCTGGACTATGGATCCGGTTCGGATCGAACAATCCTGAATTTAGAAAATAAAACCCCAGAAAAACCAAAAGTCCTAATATCCGTACGTACACAAATTCAAAAACCGAAGCTAAATAATGTACGAATATGCTTGGGCCGAAATATATCACAACAGAATGCATAAAATGGGAAAACAGACTATTTTCGGTCGATCGGGGCAGTTTCGGGATTCTGCTCCTACAGAACACAGCCGTACGGCTCTAAGTACCAGAGCCACCTGGCTCTGTTCATCACAATTACAGCCGTACGGCTGTGTTCATGAAGAACACAGCCATACGGCTGAGATGGGTAGCCCTTTTTCGGGAAAACTTGCCAAAATAAGAAAAAACACACAGCAAGAGCAATGCACACATGTTTTAGACCTCTCAGAGTTTACCTTGATGTTGTTTTGATGTGTTTGACGTCCAAAATTGGATTGGAGACTTGAAATGCACCTTGAATCCTCAACCGGCTGAAATTCCAAAAACTAATCCGAATCAATCCAAAACCAATCCGAGATGATTCCGATTGGTTGAGCAAAGAGAGAGAACACTTTCCTTGGTGTCTAGGAATTGGTTTTGTCAAGTTTTAGGTCTTGGTTCCTCACTCTTCTCTCTGTGTCTCGGTCTATCTTTTTCTCCTCTATGTTTCCATTTTCTTTTTTTTTTTTCTGAGAACCGAAAAGAATCCTTCAAAAGGTCCCCCTCTCTCCTTCTGGTTTCTCTTTTTATACCCCTGACTCATAATCATATCTTACAATTAATGAGTTATCTGTTTTTCTGCTTATTTCAGCCTAAATCACTTCTGTCTAGCAAAGTTGCTTTGCTTTGCAAAGCAACTTGGTTGAACCCACTAGAGTCGTACGGCTCTAGTTATGCTAGAGCCGTACGGCTTTAGACTATAGCCGTACGGCTCTAGACTATAGCCGTATGGCTGTAGTTTAAAAACTACAGCCGTGTGGCTCTAGCAAGAGCCGGGCCGAAATTCACAAAAATCCGACGCTTACCCTAAAACCTAAAAATCATCCGGGAGACCTTCTCTGGATTTCGGATCGAGGATAGCTCAATTTTTGGACCGTTTGAGATACTCCGAGCGACATTCCGGTAATTTTCAAGTCTGATTCACGTCCATCAGCTCGAATAAGGTAATAAGGGATTCTCATCAGAGAGGTTGGGAAAAACCCGTGCTCACAGATCCGTTCAAACTATCCATGAAACTACTTAGAGGGACTAATTTCTTATGAAACTGAGACCTGAATCCAAAAGTGCTAGGTCCAGCCTCATGAATCGAGAACCAGTCCCCTCCTTAGATGCATGTCTCAATGATCTGTTTCACAAAGAACAATGTCTTTTTACTTAGACCTTTATGGAACAATAAAGATCCACCACGGTTCCCATGGCTTACGTAGCACAAGGCAAGCCAAAAGGCAAGGACATGAACACAATTCAATGTTACTGTTATAAAGGATTTGGACATTATGCTTTAAATTGTTCCAAAAAATTTTGCAACTATTGCAAAAAGGATGGCCACATCATCAAAGAATGCCATACTCAACCTCCCAAGAAATCTGAAACAGCATATACTGCCTCAATTGGCTCTTCTAGTGCTAGCATTCCTATGAATACAACAAATCTGCCACAAAGTGCTCATGCTCCCACTCAAACTATAACTCTTGAAATGATCCAGCAGATGATTATAACTGCTTTCTCCGAATCTCAGGTAAATCCTTACCTACATCACCCACTTGGTACTTTGTTTCTGGGGCTTCCCTTCATATGACAAATAATGATCATTCCTTACCAATGTACATAAATATTCAAGAAATCTTAACATTCATACTGCTGATGGCAATCATTTACCTATCACAGCCACAAGTGATGTTTCTTCCTCTATTACTGATGTCTTTGTTTCTCCTGGCCTTACGACTAATCTTATCTCTGTTGGTAAATTGGTTGACAATAATTATGAAGTGAAATTTTATAAATCTAGTTATGTTGTTTAGGATCAGAAATCAAGGAAGATGATAATAAAGGGGCCTAAAGTAGGATGTCTTTTCCCTCTCCAATTTTCTTTATCTCTATGTTTTCCTTTACCTTTTGTTACCTGTAATTTTGTTCATGTTGATTACCAAGCATGGCATAAACGTCTTGGACATCCAAACTCTCATGTACTTTTTTATTTACTAAATTCTAGTTTGCTTGGAAATAAAAAGTCACCATCTTTTAGTGATGTTCAATTTAATTGCAGCTCTTGTAAACCTGGAAAAAGTAAAATTTTGCCATTTCCAACTCATACACCGAAAGTTCTCAAACCTTTTGATATCATACATAGTGATTAATGGGGTATGGCACCAATAATATCTCATGATAATTACAAGTACTTTATCACTTTTATTGACAATTATAGTCGTTTCACTTGGGTTTATTTCCTGCATTCCAAAGATGAAGTCTTTTCTATTTTCAAGATATTTCATGCATATGTCCAGACCCAATTTTCTACTACTATTAAAATTCTCTATAGTGAAAATGGGGGTGAGTACATGTCTCATTTATTTCAGGAATTTTCACAATCTAATGGCATAATGTCTCAAAGGTCTTGTCCTTTGACCCCTCAACAGAACAGTGTGACAGAAAGAAAGAACTACTATCTTCTTGACATTGTTCAGACCCTTTTATTAGAGTCATTTGTACCCTCTCGGTTTTGTTGTGAAGCTCTCTCAACTTCAGTCCACCTTATTGATAGGCTACCCTCTGTAAGCACAGGTTTTCCCAACCTCTGTGATGAAAATCCACCTGTTAGACAGACAAACATGAGTTGGACTTGAGAATGAGCAGAATAATTCCTGAAATGTTCTCAAATGCTCCAAAAAACAGAACAGTCATCGATTTGAAACCCCGAGAAAGGTCCTTCGAGTGATTAGAAAGCTTAGATGTGAGTGTAGGATTTAGGGAAAGCTATGATAGCTCTGTTTAGAGCCGCACGGCTATAGTTTCACAACTATAGCCGTACGGCTATAAAATTAGAGTAGCGCGGCTATAACATTACAGCCGTACGGCTCTAACGGTTGACTAAGTTACTTCAAAAATAAACCAACATCATCTTTAACCAGCGGATTTAACTCCTTAATTAAAGGAATTAGACCGTGGGATGCTAGGGTTAAATGGAAGGAACATAAAACAAGAGGCAGGATCAGTTTTGAGAAGAATCTAGAGAAAAATAGAGGTTTTAGAGAGAGAAACTAATAAAAATTAAGGGAAAGTGAAAGAAAACAAGAGAAAGGGATAGAAACAATTGGGGAACACTAAAAATGAGAGTTTCTGGGTGTTTCTCATTCGTTCGGATTGATTTCAGGTTCATTCGGATCGGTTCGAGGTTCGTATTCGAAGTTTTGGGATGTTTATGGGATTCTAAGCATATTCCGACATTCAAATCCACTTTCGGTCATCAAATACATTGGAACACAAAAAAGGTAAACTCTAAGAGGCCTTGAAGTCGTAATTGATTGCTCAGTGCTGTGCGTTTTTGCATTTAAACGAAAACTCGGAAATTGTCTGCATGACTATAGCCGTGTGACTCTAACTAGAGCCGAGCGACTATAATCGTTTAGAACAAATCCATGCTGTTGTACCTCTATAGCCACACGGCTATGTTCTTCAGGGTAGAAACCCGAAATGCCCTAAAACGGTTGAATACAGTCAGTTTCCCATTTTAATTGTTCTATTATGAATAATTTCGATCAAATCGCATCCGTTATATTTAAAGTTGTGGCTTTCGGGTTTCTGATAACGATTGATGCGAGAGTTAAGTTTTCGGTGATTTTAATTTTCAGAATCTAGAGTTGTTTATTCCAAATCGGATTGTCAGTTTAGCTTTAGCGGACCTCCGAAATTCTAAAATCTTTGGAAATCATCAAAAACTAGTCAAAATAGTGATTTACAAAAGTGAAAAAGAAAACCATTTCTGGTTTGTGCACTACAGGTGTATAGTTGCAAAGGAGGCAGAATCTCGGGACGACTCCCACAGACGTCATCGAGTGATGCTGTCTTCGTATTCAAGCTGTTTTTGACGTGTTTATAGCTTTATTCCTTAGATAAATGTTGGAATTAGGAACCCTCACAAATGGAACCCTGAGTTCCGCGATAATCGACTCACTAAAAGGGAGTAATTTTCATGTAATTGAGCCAAACTGTTTCCCAAAATTGTTTTTGAGCACAAAAACCTACAGGGCGTTTCTAAAACGGTTTTCTAGGTCTAATCGAGTAAGTCGCCCTGATTCTTAGGTTACCCCCCTAAATGTATGTCCTGACTTCCTGATATTCCCCATTCTATCCTGATTATGAGTCCTACATGTGTTTGTGATATAATCGTGCTAGCCGTCTGTTTTGCAGCTTTTATATTTATATTTTATTATTTTGGATGTACTTAATAGATCAAATCATGTATTCTAGGCGATTGTACTTTTTATAATTTTTATGTATCTAGGCGGTTGTAAGGTGAGGATGAGAGTTTTATCTTTTATTCCATTTGGTTGTAATAAGGGGCCTCTGTTCTTTTGTTTGGTTTGTTTGTATGGTTTACTTTTCCACACTTTAATTTCATGCTATTTATTTATGTCATCTAAATGAGCATCGACTAATATTAAAAGATAAAATGGGTAGAGAATAAGTGAGTATAATATGATACGATGAACTATTGAATGAAAACAAGCTTAAGGTTGAATTGGTAAGTTGCCCGAACCTTGAATCTCTGGATCAGGTATGGCAGTCTACACTAGGTAGGGAGCTATACCGGAATTTTCCGGATGAGCTGATCCTAGTGGCGACTCCATCATTGATCTCGAAATTTGGGTTTCAAGGTCTTTAAGTTAATAAAACGGGATTTTCTAAAATATAAAACCAGTTTTCTCAAAATTCATGTTCCAAATGATATTTTCTACACAAGGGATTTTCAATCATATCAATTGGTTTTCTTAAGCAAAATCATCAAACTCATTTTTCATCAAAACAAATTCTACACACTTACCAAAAACCTCCCCGATTCACTTCGCCGCGTCCGTTGAAATGTCATCCGCTCACACCTTCTCCCTCATTAAACCATGAATCTCCTTTTACTCGTTTGTTTGGTCATGCTGCAAATTATTCTAATCTTCGCACCATTGGTTGTGTTTGCTATGTTCACCTTCCGGCTCATGAACGTACAAAACTCATGGCTTAGTAGGTTAAATGTATTTTTTAGGATATTCTGTTAACTAGAAAGGTTTTCTTTGTTATGATCCCAAAGTGCGTCGTATTCAAGTTTCTAGAAATGTGATTTTTTGTTAAATTAGTATTTCTTCACTACCCACCAAGATTGTGTTTCTCCTTCATTTTCTATAGTGGTAGTGTTTACTAACTCTTCTGTAGATCCAAAACCTTCTAAACCACTAATGGTTTATCACAGATGCACCTTAACTGCATTAAGTACAACTTCTAGACCTACTATGGCTCCCCATGATCATCCCCTTATAGCTGATCCTGTTCCAGCCGTTGTATCTACCTCTACCCGCACAAGTTCTTGGGTTAGTCGGCCCTTAAATAGGTATGGGTTCCCCAATCCAATATCCTTGACAACCACCTTGTCTTCTATTCCTATTCCATCATCTAATAAATAGGCTATGGAGTATGGGTGTTGGCAAAAAGCTATTGAAGCAGAACTTCTTGCACTTGAAGAGAATCAAAGATAGGATGTTGTGCCATGTCCCCAATCTGTGAAACCTCTTGGAACTAAGTTTGTGTTTTCTATCAAGCTTCATTCAAATGGATCCATAGATCATCAGAAGGCTCGATTAGTGGTTCTTGGGAATAGGCAAGAGTATGGCCTAGACTATGACGATACTTTCGCACCGGTTGCTAAAATGACCATTGTACGAACCATTCTAGCCCTCGTAGCATCTCAATCATGTCCTTTACATCAAATGAATGTTAAGAATGTGTTCTTACACTGTGATCTCAGGGAAGCAGTTTACATAAAACTTCCCTATGGTATGCCTACTTCCTCACCTAATGTTGTTTATAAACTAAAGCGCTCTTTATATGGTTTAAAGAAGGCACCAAGAATATGGTTTGAAAAGTTTCGATCTATTCTCATTGGTTTCTCATTCACGCAAAGTCAATATGACTCCTATCTTTTTCTATAAAAAACACCCACCGGCATCATTGTTCTTCTTGTTTATGTGCATAATATTGTTGTCATTGGGTCTGATATAGAGGCAATCACTCATGTTCAGAAATTGCTACATTCTACTTTCCATATGAAAGATCTTGGCCAACTCACCTACTTCTGGGATTACAGGTCCATCATCGACCTCAAGGTATTTTTTTGAATCAACATAAGTACATATAAGATTTGATTCAATTAACTGGACTTGCTGATAGTTCTTTTGTTGAAACCCCAATGGAAATGAATGTAAAATACCGACGTGATGAAGGCAATCTTCTTGAGGATCCTACTTTATATTGAAAGTTGGTTGGCAGCCTTATCTACTTAAACATCACCCGCCCAGATATATCCTACACTGTCCATATTGTCAACAAATTCATGTAATATCCTCGACATCTTCACCTCTCTGTAGTCCGGTGTATATTTCGATACATCCTTGGCACACCTAATCGGGGCTTATTTTTCCCTACTAATTCTTCAATTGAGTTGCAAGCATACAACGATGCAGATTGGGTAGGCTGCTCGGGCACTGGGAAATCTACTAATGGTTGGTGTATGTTTCTTGGTGCTGCTCTTATCTCTTCGAAATGCAATAAGCAGGAAAATGTATCCAAATCTTTAACTAAGGCAGAATACCGGGCCATGTCTATTGCCTGCTCTGAATTATTTGGTTATGAGGTCTCCTAGAAGAACTTGGTTTTTCTCAAAATCAACCAACTCCTTTACATGCTGACAACACAAGTGCCATAAAAATTGCTGCCAACCCTATCTATCATGAACGGACTAAACACATAGAGGTTGACTACCACTTCATCCGAGATGCTTATGATCGACGGGTTATCACTCTTCCACATATCTCCACCCCTTTATAGATTGCAGATATCTTCACCCAATCCATGACACGTCAAAGGCAAAATTTCCTTGTTAACAAATTGATGCTTGTAGATTTACCAGCATAAATTTGAGGGGGGGTGTCAAAGGAATTGATTTATTAATGCCTTGATTGAGGGAATTTAATGCCCTGATTGAGGGAATAAATCAATTAATTAATGCATGTAGATTTCTGCCTTGTATATATTTTACTGTTATTATTTATAGGCGTAAATACTTTATTCTCTCCTTATTAGAAAGATTTGTATCTTTTAGCTTTTGTTAAGGCTGATTTGCAGCTTGTATTTTCCCTTTTTAAATGAGAATTCTCGAACAGAAGAGGACACTTTTTTTCTGGCACAAATCTCTATTGAAACTTTGTCAACACCAAGGGTTAAAATCAAGGCTCTCGTAGCAATATATACTCCTCACTTCTCACCACTTAAGGTTCCAAACAAAGGGGTTCATACTAGGCTGGGAGTGATATACTATATCTGCGTCCCTAAGAGCTTTTGATCTTTAAGTGACACTTCCATAACATATCGGGGCTAATAAAGGAATTTTAGGAAAGTGTGTGAAATTGCCCATGATACAATGCAATAAAATACGTGAAGTTAGAATTGCTAGAATTATTTGAAACCAGACATTTATCATGTTTGTCAATTTGATTTTAAAAATCAATCCCCAGCGGAGTCGCCATTGTGATCAGATGACGACAGGCCATGAAGCGAGGCCGGGTTGGAAGAAGGTTTTAATTGTTTTTAGAAAATTCGGGCCGCTATGCTTAGGTTTTGAAAGGCAGAAGGAAAGCATACAAAACCAAATTCCCTCGCTAAAATGGTTTAACAGTCACAACCCGGTTCAACTCTATTGGGAAATTACAGTATAGCAGAGCCGTGTAGGAATCGCTATACCTTTTAGTCAGAGATTCTGGTTCGGACAAATCACTTATTTATGTCTCGTTTCAAATAATTATTAACCATTCTAACTTTCACACCTTTTATATTTATTTTTTTATTCCATTTTCAGCCCTAGTTATTTTCTATATACTCATATAAAAGGAGATATATAAATACGGAAAGTAAATAAATTCAGAAGATTAAATTAATATAACCCAATTAAATAATCTAACCTAAGGGATACATTAATAAAAATGGAATATGAGATACAATCGCCTAGAATAGAACTATATAAAAAGGGAAAAGCTAGATATATATATCTACCGGCAAAATAGAGGTCAGTAGCATAATAAACATATGAATTCACATATAACTCAAACAAGACAGCAAGAGATGATAGATTACTTGGGATGTGAAGGGGGAGAGTCGAGGGAATCCACCAGAATCAACCGACTTGACCTGGAAAACGACGATGAAACACATTTTTGTGAAAACAATTTCTAAAACCGATTAATGGATTAATATATACTTCGACGAGTCGGTTATCCCGAGATTTCCATGGAATTCTGTTTGTATGGGTCCTACTTACTTCATAGAAATTAAATCTAGGTCAGAAAGTGGTAAACACGCCAAAAACGACTTTAACAAAAACATACAAAAAATATAAATTTTCATACTCAAAATAATCTTAATGAAAAAAAACATATTTTTCTCTTTTTTGTCATTTTTATGACAATAAATTAAAATATTTATCAAAAAATAAAGTTTCAGAATATTTCTTCTTCGCGTGAGTTTGGCCATTTGGCCTGTCTCTGGAGCGAAATCTCATTGATTCATCAGAAAACCAAACTGGAACAAAGAACAAAGTTGTACGACTCAAGTCATAGCCGTACAACTCTAATGATAGCCGCGCGGCTCTAACAATAGCCGCACAGCTATAATACTTTGGAAAACAGTTGGTTCGAAAACCAATTCTGCATGGAACAATGCATGAAGAACAAAGCCTTACAGCTCAGGTTAGAGCCATATGACTCTTATTTTGAGCCATACGACTCTTCTTCTATGAAAAACAGAGTTGTACAGCTCTAATACCCAGAGAAGGAGCAATTTCATTTTAAGTAAAAATCTTCTAACACAACACAAAATACAACCCAAAAAGCGATAAAATGGATTGAAGGCCTCTCAAAAGTTACCCTTGTTTTGTGTATCCAATACTTTGAGTTTTCAAGCCAATTCTTAGGATACTGGCTGGTTCTGAATGAGCTTGTTTTCATCTCGAATCATCCTCAAGATCACAAACAGAATATAATGAGTTGAAAATTTAGTGTTTATCGCTAGGTGGGTATGTATTTGAGGTTGGAGATGGAAGTTTTTAATGGTTGTAGAGAAAATGGATCTTTTTTAGCTTTTTCTCATTCTCTATTTTTTCTTTAACTCTCTCTGCTTTCTTTCTTCCGTTTCCTTCAATCCAAAAAATGGTCTCCCCTCTCTAACCTTTCTTTAGTCCCTCTGTTTTTCTCTTTTTTCCCTGCTTTCTTCATGCTTGCCCTCTCCCAAAATGGTTCTCCCCTTTTTCCTCTCCTCCACCCTTTTCTTATCTGCCTTTTGCTTCCTGCAAGATATAAAATTTTTGTTTTACTCTAACTCCATCCCTATCTCTCATATGAATTATCTTTTTGTCTGATAGAGGAGATGAGCCGTCCGAACCATTTTGGTGAGGAAAGAGCCATACAGCAGTAATTTTGAGCCGTATGATTCTATTTTTAGATCAAAAAATTTAAGTTTCAAATTTGGTTTATGGCTTAACCCTTCTTCAAATAGAGCTGTTGATGCAGCGGATACTCGAACAAAAGATACAAATTGAAAGGGGTTGTTGATTCTAAGAATACCCAAACCCTAACAACTACTAAAGTCCGTTGATCGCGCACGATGCCGGAGTTTAGTCTTCTACTAATTGAATTTCGCAAAATTCACAAAAGCAGGGTAAAGGAATAAACCCGAAATTTTATTGAATAAATAAAAACTGATTACAATTGAGAAATAAAAGCCTATTTATAGGCAAACTACCCTAAATATAATAAAACTCCTAAACAATAAAAACTTCTAAATAGTCTAAACTTCCTAATTAAGCAAAATACTAAATAAATTAAAATACAAACAAAATAGGAATCCTTATCAATTTAGGATCCTTACAATAAAATCTATTCCTAATCCAAATTATAAAATAATTACAATTAAAATAAAGATATAATCCAAAATATATCTTTAATTTCTTTCCACAACATGTAGTTGTTTTCAAATTGAATTGGAGATCCTTTTTATTATTTGTGGCCCGCATCATTCTCCTCCTCTTAGAATAAACTTGTCCTCGAGTTTTTCCATTAATAAACCAAGCTTCAATTTTATTAAATGAATCCACATTCAAAATATGGTTGACCCCAATAAAATCGATATCACCATTCCAATAAAAATTCTCATATTCATCTTCAAATAAATCATAAATTGGTTGTAAAGTTTCTTCAACACCAACAATCTTGTCACAAAATATATAATCTACTACTTCAACATAAGCATAATCTTCATCATATATTGGGGGTAATGAGAAATCAAATAGTTTACCTTCACAAAGTTTTGATTCTTGAGAGAAAATTACTTCATTCTCTCTCTCATAGAACTCATCAAGCTCCTCATCACTAGAATGAATATTTCTTTGCATTTTTCTCCACCCAAGAGCAAACCAAGCTCTGATACCAACTGATGCAGCGGATACTCGAACAAAAGATACAAATTGAAAGGGGTTGTTGATTCTAAGAATACCCAAACCCTAACAACTACTAAAGTCCGTTGATCGCGCACGATGCCGGAGTTTAGTCTTCTACTAATTGAATTTCGCAAAATTCACAAAAGCAGGGTAAAGGAATAAACCCGAAATTTTATTGAATAAATAAAAACTGATTACAATTGAGAAATAAAAGCCTATTTATAGGCAAACTACCCTAAATATAATAAAACTCCTAAACAATAAAAACTTCTAAATAGTCTAAACTTCCTAATTAAGCAAAATACTAAATAAATTAAAATACAAACAAAATAGGAATCCTTATCAATTTAGGATCCTTACAATAAAATCTATTCCTAATCCAAATTATAAAATAATTACAATTAAAATAAAGATATAATCCAAAATATATCTTTAATTTCTTTCCACAACATATAGTTGTTTTCAAATTGAATTGGAGATCCTTTTTATTATTTGTGGCCCGCATCAGCTGTGGAATACAGACAAGAGCCGTACGGTTCTTACTAAATTAGGGTTGAGGCCATTGATCTCTCAGATAATTCTCGGGTTCGTTCTGAAGCTCATTCGGTTCCCGCCTTTTATCCTTCAAACCAATTCCAGTAGAAAACTCGATGCAAAGTATAACTAATTTAGTTTTCATCATTGAGGTCAGAAAAAATCTATACTCACAGCAGTCTTGTCAGAATTTGATATCTTTTCCGTTGTTGTAGCAAATAAACCATTACAATTAGTTGACTCATTACAGTGAAGGATGGTGGAGTAATTGTGATAAGATTTGAAGAGATTATTGGAAACGCTATTGTTTGTGGAATTTGCACAAGGAAAGCACAAGAATTGTCCGGTAAAAATGTTGTTACTTTTGTGTCTGGCTAATTCCTTTTCTTAGGGACGAATTTGTTGAACTTATGGCATTTGTAAATGATATAGTTCCTTGCCGTCGCAAGAGTATCTTAAATGCAACTGTGCTGCTGAAACAGAAGTTTCTTCAGATCAGGTTAGATGTATCCCATGTAGAAACAATTTCAGTTTCACAGCATTAGAATGTTCCTAATATGGTCTTTCATTTTGGGGGTAAAATAAGAAACTCATGCATACGAAAGCTACTGACAAAAATGAAAAAGATACAAGAACTCACGGCTCAGTGTCAGCTTAAGACGAACGAATGTTATCAGGCCTGGACATTGTTGACTGAAGCGGATGAGAAGCTGCAGAAGGTTAAAATGGATGTTGACAACAAAACCTTTCAGACACGTTCTCTCGGTAATTCAACCATTACTTCTATGGGAGCTGATAGAATTTTTTATTTTTTATTTTTATTTTTGTCTCCAATTTAGCTGGAAGATAATAAGTTATATTGGTTTGTAATTTCCATTTATTTATGTTAGGTTCTTTCTAGGAATCATGAACTGAAGGTTTATCTTGTAATTGTATTATAGGCTCCTTTTAGGTAAAATTTCTGTAATATAACCTTGTCCCATGACAGATGAAACTGTAGGGAAACAAGCTGAAAACCTGAGGAGAATTACCAGCATGCATGAACGTGATAAAAAGTACTGGGCATCAGCGTCCAGGACTTACAAGAGAAACTTAATGTAAGCCGAAATTTATCCTATTTATATTCATTCTGTATTCATTAAGTGGTTTCAATCATAAACTTGATGCATGCATAGGTGATGAAAAAGGAGCATTCTCGGTTCTCTCCTGAGGCTCATGAATGTGCTGATTCAGTACCTGAGTTGAATAAAATGGTCATGGGAGTTCAATCATTGGGTAAGCAAGAACTTTACTACCAAGTCCAGTTAAATTGGTTTGCAGTCATTTGTACCATATATGCATGGACTTATAGAATCACTATGCAGTTGCACAATGCGAGTATCTCAAAGAAAAATATAGCGAAGAGCAAGCAAAGAGAAAGGAGATATGTAATCCAATTCAGGAGGCTAAATGTATGTTTTATTTATCTTTCATCCCAGATTGAGATAGAGATCTATTTGCTGCATATAAAAATAAATAACTTTCTCCATTGAATATCAGGAAATATTAGGGTTTTCTGCTGGTGTCTTAGAAGAGATATCTGCTGGGTGTACAACAGTTGTTGACTTTGATGCAGCAGAGGATGGAGATCTTGGGAAACTGAGTGGTGGCTCTACTAGAAAGACTTATAAATTTTACCGGGTTTATACACCAAGAGATAACCAAGGTATTCATTTGCTGTAATGAGTATTTAGTCAATATTCTGTAGTTTTTTCTCATATGAACTTATAGTATACATTTGTCTTGACAGTTGACATATTCGCGGATGCTTCACCATTGGTGCTTTCAGTGTTAGATGGCTTCAATGTTTGTATTTTTGCATATGGTCAAACTGGGACAAGACATTCACAATGGAGGGCACTAAGCAGAACAGAGGAGTCAACTACAGAACTCTTGAGAAATTATTTGAAGTGGCCAAGGAAAGAAATGCAACTTTTACATATTGCATTTCTGTTAGTGCGCTTGAAGTCTATAATGAGCAAATCAGGGACTTGTTGGCTACATCTCCCGCATCAAAGAAGTAAGTTATGGTTTTTCTTTTACATGTACAGCTCATTGCTCAATTAAACATTTAAAGTTCACGAGAGTTGACTCCTCATTGTGCAGTTTAGGCTGATATAATATGAATCTAAAAAGTAGAATCAGAAACAAAACTCAATATTCACTGTTTCCCATTTTTGTGCATTACTAGATTGGAGATAAAACAATCTTCTGAAGGGTCTCATCATGTTCCAGGAATTGTGGAAGCTAAAGTTGACAACCTGAGGAAACTTTGGAATGTACTTCAGGCACGAAGCAATGCTAGAGCCATTGGTTCGAATAATGTCAATGAACACAGCAGCTGATCTCACTAGTATCAAGTTCATGCTCCATTGTTCTTCTTTTGTTTACTTAATTGTAACAGGATACCTTCTCATTAGTGGTTTATGGTACAAAAATGATCTTCATTTGAATCAGTATGCTAATTATAATGGTGAAAGCAAAGAACTTGATGAATGGTGAATGCACCAAGGGCAAGCTATGGCTTGTGGATCTGGCAGGTAGTAAGAGGCTGGCAAAAACTGATGTGCAAGGGGAGCAAATAAAGGAAGCTCAAAATATCAATAGATCTCTTTCAGCTCTTGGAGATGTCACATATGCTTTAGCAACTAAAAGTAGTCATATTCCATACGGGAACTCGAAGTTAACACATTCACTTCAAGATTCACTAGGTAATTCCTCAAATTGTGGGGTGTCCATAATTTTGCAGGACTGCAAAACTTCCTATACGCTCCATCATTCTGTTTCAAGCCTGTCATCCCGTAACTTAGAGGTTTCATGCGTGATATACAGGGGGTTACTCCAAAACTTTGATGTTTGTGCAAATTAGCTCTTCAGAGCAGGATTTAAGTGAGACTGTTAGTTCATTAAATTTTGCAACTCGAGTTCGAGGAGTTGAATTGGGTCCTGAAAAGAAGCAGATTGATTCAAGTGATGTTCAAAAGATGAAAACGATGGTAGGTTTTGTGTTTCACAGCCTCTCTAAGGTTCTGCCAATAACGATATGAGTAATACTGTATTTTCCTCTTTATGAAGCTTGAGAAAGCAAGACAATCATCTAAATCTAAAGATGAATCTCTGAGAAAATTAGAAGAGAACTTACAGAACCTGGAGAGCAAGGCCAGAGACAAGGATGATTTCTACAGAACCCATAAAGAAAAGATCAAAGAACTTGAAGGCCATCTTGATATGAAGTCCAACTTGCATAGCCAAACAGAGAAGCAAGTCTTACAACTTTCAGATAAACTGAAGGGGCGGGAAGAGATATGCAACAGTCTCCGACAAAAGGTTGCTTTCAGAATTCTTCTGTCCTTTCATTTTTTATGTGTTACAGTAATAACCAGAACTTACCATGTGTTTAAGGTCAAGGAACTGGAGATTAAACTTAGGGAGAGACAGCAGTCGGATTCTGCTGCTTTTCAAGCGAAGGTTGGTTTCTCAAACATTTAATTTTATTTTGAAATTAGTGACTTTATCTTTTTGGAACATCTTGATGTATGTAATATAATAAGGAATTTGTAGTCCAAGAAGGTAGAATTCTCATTTATAGTGAAAAGATGAGATGCCATTTTTTTTTTGGGTTTCCAAACAGATTAAGGAACTTGAGAGCAATTTGAAAGAGCAACTTCAAGACTCCAAGTCTCATTCCCTTGCACTTCAACATAAGGTTAAATAGTTTATTTTTAATCTTGAAATTGATAGTTGCTACATATTGTGCATGATTGGATTATCATATTAGTTAACCCTCTTGTTTCTACAGGTTAAGGAGCTTGAGAGAAAATTGAAGGAGCAGGAGCAGGAACAGAATCCAGAGACCTTGTTACTTCATCAAAAGTTCTGATTTTACTCTAAAGATCTAGTAGTCAACAAAATCGCTGATGACTATGGAATTAACTATTTCCGCAAATTCTTGTTTCTACAGATTAAGGAGCTCGAGAGCAAATTGAAGGTGCAGGAACAGAATCCAGAGACCTTGTTACTTCACAATAAGGTCTGTTTTTATTCTGAGGATCTAGTAGACGCATACAACATCATTGATGACTATGGAATTAACTTTATCTGCAAATTCATATGAGATGATTAAATGTATGTAATGGAATTGATAACTACGGAGTGATTGCTTGGAATAAACGAATAAGATGACACGTGGAAAAAATATTATACACGTGCAAAATATTTCAGACAAATTTGCTCTGTGTATTTCAGACAAATTTGTAGTTCTTGTGATTTATGGTCACTTAATATTGGTCAATGATTTTTATTGTGCCAGCACTGAAATCAAAATATGGCCACTATATTTGACACAATTTATTATTTTGATCAATTTATCATTTTGATCTATATACTTTAAATATGATCCATTTGATTCGAATTTTGACAATTGTCAAATAATTCAATCAACAGTGCATCACACATTGTAAAATATTCGTACTCAAAAACTATATTATCTAATATAACGGTCTATATATCAGAATATCAATCATAATCATTAATATTATGTCATTTTCATGTGTTTAGGGTTAAACTTATGATTATTGTTCAGCATTCTAGCTTAGAAGAGTAGTATAACATCTCATGGCATTCTTAGAGATATTGAACTTTTGATGTTTGGCAATCTTAAAGAAATTTGGCAATCTTCCAGCCGAGAAATTTGGCAAAAAGCTGCAAGAGAAATGCAGCAGTTATTAGTTGTATGTTGGAGGTAGTTTCGCAAATTGAGCTACTGGTCCACCAGATATGAGATAATTTTACCGCAAGTTGCAATAAGAGCAAGAGTGCTCAATGTTTTTCATGCTCTTCTCTTCGGAACACAGGTGATTGTTAAAAGGTTAATTCAGCATTTGCACTGGTATAACAAGCTCCCAAGCTAGACTTCAATTCTCTTTATCTACAAGAGTCAAACCCCCTTTTCGAGAGGGCTTTATGAATCACATCTTTGTCCTTCTGAAACCCAGCTATTTTTTCACAGCAAAGTCACGATTGGCTACAACCATGATAAAATAGTTTGCTTATGGAGCCCTTGAACTAATGAGCAGAGCAGGAGTGACAAAGAATTAACAGTGTTATCAAACTATTGGAACTAAAAGTCCCGACTAACTCTATCAAAAATTGTACAGTAGCAATCAGACAAAATAATCTCCACTTCATGATGAAAACATTTACCAGCTAAAACTGAAATAAAAGTACAATATTAATTGCTTGAATCAACCTCGTGCAAGGTTTACGTTAAAAATAAGATGGAAAAAAGCATTTTGGATCTGGACACCATTGACAAAGTAAGCATACTGTTTGTTGACCTACATATCATAGAAAAATTTTCAAGACCTCAAAATTGCTGAATATAATCGCTTCAGCTTCAAATAACTGGTAATTGCCTAGCACAATTCTTGAGATATATTCATGCAATATCAAGAATACATCCACAAAAAGATTATTAACAAGATGCAGGTTAAGAAATCAGCTCATTCATCTTCACTATCTTGGTTGGATCGCATTAGCTCTGATACAGATGCAGTGTTATATGGTTCATCTCCCAAGTTGCACAAAGATGTATGTGACTTTGAATTCTCGGTTCTGATTTGCATCGATGGTATTTTATAATGAATTGATTGCAAGAAGTTGAAATAAGCATACTTGATATCGAATTGCATATCATACCCTGTCCAGCAAACAATACCTTAGTACCTAACAAAGTACAAAGAAACCAAAATAGCTGTAGAAAAAAAATTGTCGTACTTACAATAGTTTATGGCAATAGTACACCCTTTGTCATCCGGACTCTGCCGTACATGATGAAACCACATGCTTGGCCTATATTAGTTTTCAAGTTAACCTTTGAATTTCTTCAATACAAATTTCAGAGGAAAAAAAAAGGTTGCGATTCAAAAAGAGTAGTGTTAGCCTAGTATCTTCCATTACATCACTTCACTGAATAAGACAGCCGGCTCCTCTCATATCTTGTCTTTTATCGTGTTTAATGAAATTTCAAGTATGCTGTCTGTTTTTATATATTTCCTGTCTTTGTTTCCCTAAACTTTGTTGCAAAAAAGTCTGTTCAGAAGTGGAAAGTTTCAAATACTATATATTACAGTAGTAGCAGTACAACCTAGAAAGTCTTTTACTTTTGAACAAATGAATTCCAATATAGTTGAAAACATAGTTTTATATTCAGAATAACTGAAATTATCAGTTTCAATTAAACAATTCCATGGTGTGGAATTTGTTATGACCATCTATCCACTAAAATAGGGAGAATTTTCCAATCAATTCCACAAAGCAATAAAATTGCATATATATATATATGATAGGTTTTTCAGTAGGCATTTTGAGGAAACAATGGCATTAAATTCAATTGCGTACAGCTTTAAAAGAACAAGTAATACGGCATTGAATCAATTAAATTTCGTATGATTTCATTAATAAATATGACAGGGAAAAGAAAATAAAATGGAGCTTACAGGTAAAGAAGTTCTCCAGCTTTGACAGTACAATGAAATGGCTTTGGACCGTTAAAATAGAGAGGAAATTTAGCCATGTCGCTTTCCTTAGCCTCAGGAGAAGGGTAAGGATTCACACTGCACCATGGCACAGACCTCGTTGGCTCCTCCATTTCCAATTTAAACTCTCCATTCTCCTGCAAAACCCACAAAAAAAAATCAAAACATAAGATATACAATCGCTGATATCTTCCTGTTATTGAAAAGGACAAAAAAAAAATAAATAAATAATAAAAAGTAAATGGCAGAGACGAAACCTGAGAATAGGAATATTGGGCAGCAGGATAATTGCGAATATACAATCGGTGGACATCAGTAGGAGGAAGTAACAAGAAATGCTTCTGTCCAGAAACGACAGCGTATAAGTTCTCATAATGATCCTTATGGAAAGAGGTCTCAGAGAAATGATTACCAATCCACAAATTCACCGCCTCCGGTAAACAGCCAAGAGCCTCCGTCGCCCAATCGATATGAGAGTCGCAGTCAGAACCAAGCGCCGCCGAATACTCCGACCTAAAGCAATCATTCTGTTGCTGAAGGTAAGCAACGAATTGACCGGGATTACTATTGAGGACTGAATTGAGGGCAAGGGGGAAAGGAATTCGTTGAACATGGGCAGAGGCAAAGCAAAGAGAACCGGAGGAAGTGGAGACGAGAGAATCAGCGCGGCCGTGAGGAGTGAGGTGGAGGGAGACGGAGGAGTGGGAAAGGGAATCGGATAGGTAAGAGTGATTGGGCCAAAGAGAAAGAGCTGGCCAATGAGAAATGGCATTGGAGATAATACAAGGTTTATTAAGAGAAACAAAATTTCTGAGGAAATGGAGTGGAGAAGGAGCTGAATCTAATCGTGGAATTGAGGATGAAGTTCCTAAACTTACTTCTCTCACTTCCTCCCATAAGCTTTTTATCTCCTCCATGCTTCTCTTCTTCTTCTTCCTTTGCCTCTGCTGCCATAAATCTTCTTCCTTGTACTAAGCCCAAGTCCAACCATCTCTATTCCAAATCTTATTTTGCAGCATCTACAAAACCTTTTTCTTTTTTTTTCTCTTAAAAAAATTCCTTCCAAATAATAATATTTCATTATTATATATTAAATTTTCATATCATTTATATTCTAATTATTATGTAACATATTAAACATTAACTATTAAGTATTTATTTTTTTATCTAATTACATATCAAATATATTAATATGTAATTTAAAAAATAAAATTGCTAGAAATAAAATTTAGTTATTGCTATTATTATGTACCCTTAAATTAATTATTGCTATTATTATTGAATAAAAATTTGAAAAAAATTATTGTTATTTAATATATATATATATATATATAAAATAATAATAATAATAATAATAATAATAATAATAAAATATAATAAAAAACATACTCTCATTAATAATAAACCAAACACAATACAACAATTATAACGAAGGGTGTATGGATAATAAAATAGACAAAACATTAACAATGCAAGACATAATTATTAAACCAAACACACTTGCTAACAAACATCATAACATAAAAATTTTATGAATTACCACGTTCTTGCGACAAATGCCCTATCAAAGCATTTCAAAGTTCGTAATGTGCCGTTATGTCCTTAATTTGCCTATGTCATTGAAGAAAGTTGGCAAAATAGGTGTCTTCATCATCCGGTTTTTCAATTATTGGTGATGGACCTACTATTGCTTCCCTGATTGCTGCATTCAAATCACGTTCATCTTTGACAATCATGTTCTGTAAACTAATATATGTTTTCATGATATCCTGGAGTACTTATTTATACCAAAAACAGACTATTGCAACACTCCAAATGCATGCTCAACATCTTTTATACATGCCTCCTGCTTCTTGGCAAAATGTCGTTTCACCTTGTGGCTCACGACTTGTCTGAACAATTGTAGCCCATTTTGGATAGATTCCATCAGCTAAATAATAACCCATATTATATTCTTTTCCTTGAATTACATATTTTGCTAGAGGAGCATCACCATTAGCAATATTAGAAAAAAAAATGCGATGATTCTAAAACATTGATATTGTGAGCGGACGACGTTTTCGACGGAACGCGAGACTCCCTTTCGGAAGGGGGCGCCTCGATTTCGGGCAGACCCCTCCCTCACGTGGAGTTTTTATAATGGAAATTCGCGTTTTGGAAAACATAGAATTATTTAATAAAAGAACCGAGACCTAAGTCTCGATGAATATTATAGGAGTCGTCACCCGGCTCAGCTCAACTGGAAAATTTATAATGCAACTGAACCGGACGAACGGCCGCCACACAATCCAGAGATCTAGGTCCGGACAAGTGCCTTGTTTCGTGTCTAATTAAAATAAACATGGCCAATGTTCTTTGAAGATATTTCAAATTCTAAAGTTAATATCATTGCATTAAATTAAACATACAGCGCACATACAGGTAAAGTAAAATAGTAAATTATTAAATTATTACAACCCGATCGATTAATAAAAAAAATAAAAGCTCTCGACCTCACTTTTACAACCGCCTAAGATACACGATTTATCTAAAAATTACAATCGCCTAGGATACACGTATTAATCTATTAAATACACCGAAAATAAAAATAAAAGAAACTAAAAGCTGCAAGACAAAAGGTTAGCACAATATACGGCACTCCACAAATAGGACTTAAACATGACAGAATGGGATTTTAAGAATTCGGGGACATGCAATTAGGGGGATAACCAGGTCAGCTCGATTAGCTGTCTCGGTTAGACTTGTAAAACATTTTGAAACGTCCATATATCTTTGGTTTTGTGAGAAAATCATTTTGCAAACAATTTTGCCGGTTTACATGCATTTTTTACATGTGAGGTGGGTCGGTTTTCGGGAGAATCGGGTCTCTGTCGTGGTATTGTTCTAAATGCAATAATACTGGAATTTGAATCTATGGTCGTGGATACACACAACAAAATTCATTTTGATGATTTTCTGAATTTTTGAATTTTTATGGATTTTTAGAAATTTTTATGGATTAAAATGGAAATTCTGATTCTGAACGGGCATTACAGTCGTACGACTATAACTACGGTCGTACGACTGTAATTACAGTCATGCGACTGTAAACCATTCAAACTCAATATTTCACCAAAATTCTATTTGAAATTAAACTAGAAGAAAATCAATCTGGAAACCAAGAACACTCGTACGACTGTATTGACAGTCGTACGACTGTTCATCAAACTCAAGAACAGTCACATGACTGTTCTTGATTTCCAGAAACAGAAAACGCAGAAATAAAGCGAAGATGCACAAAAACACACCAATCACCCAGAAAGCATGAAAAATAGATGGGAAAAGGAGTGTTTACCTCTTAGGTGCTTCTCCACTATAGGATTGAACCCTGGCGTCGCTCCAATCCACACAAATTTGCTCTTTTGCTCCTTGAGTCAAGGTTGGGAAGTTTGGTCTAAAAATCTACAAATGTTAGGGATTCTGATGATTTTAAGGTCTGAGATTGATTGAGTTTCAATGTTAAGTCGTTAACCTATGATTTCTAACCGGTTTTAGACATTAACATTCAAGAATTAAAAGAAGAAGAGGAAGAAAAAGTTTTGGGTTTTGGGTTTTTATTTTTATCCTCCTTTCTCTCTATTCTCTCTCAATCTTTTCTTTTTTTTTTTCTTTTGATCAGAAAATCCTCCTCCTTTTTCTCTTCCCTTCTTTCTCTTTTATCTGCCTAATTCTCTTTTTCCTCACCAAATCTGGGCATTAATTGCCCAATCTTTCCCCTCTTCTTTCTTATGTCATGGGCATGGTGTTTTGCACCTGTTCCAATCTTACAGTCGTACAACTATAATTTTTTAATTACAGTGGCACGACTATAAATTACAGTCGTGTGACACCTGCTCTTTTTTTTTTACGGAGTAAAATTCCAGCGCTTATAGCTGTCCCTCGCATGATCAAATTCAACACCCGATCTTGGTCTAAAATAGTTGAGGTGATGAATTTGAGAGCGCGAATCAAAGCGCCGCAAACACAGGAAAGAACCCATTGTTGAAATAAGCCAATACCGGGTCTAGGTTACCCGAGGCAAAGGAAGGTGGAAGGCAGATAAGTCGATACCGGGTCTAGGTTACCCGAGGCAAAGGAAGGTGAAAGGCGGATAAGTCCATACCAGGTCTAGGTTACCCCAGGCAAAGGAAGGTGGAAGGCGGATAAGCCGTTATCGGGGTCTAGGTTACCCGAGGCAAAGGAAGGTGGAAGGCGGATAAGCTGATACCGGGTCTAGGTTATCCGAGGCAAAGGAAGGTGGAAGGTGGATAAGCCGATACCGGGTCTAGGTTACCCAAGGCAAAGAAAGGTGGAAGGCGGATAAGCTGATACCGGGTCTATGTTACCCGAGGCAAAGGAAAATGGAGTGCAGGATTTGAATTTGCTTCAAGATCTAGGATCTTGCTTGAATCGATCTTCAAGAATCCGAAATCTGACTTGAGCGATTTTCAAGGATTAAGAATCATGCTTGAAGATGTTTCAAGGATCCAAAATCATGCTTGAAAAGGTTTTGTCAAGGATCATGAATCACGCTTGAAGAGGTTTCAAGGATCCAAAATCACGCTTGAGAGGAGGTTTGGTTAAGGATCATAATCAAGCTTGAAGATGGTTCAAGGATCCAAAATCATGCTTGAGAGGAGGTTTAGTCAAGGATCATGAATCAGGCTTGAAGATGTTTCAAGGATCCAGAATCACGCTTGAGAGGAGGGTTTGTCAAGGATCATGAATCACGCTTGAAGAGGTTTCATGGATCCAAAATCACGCTTGAGAGGAGGTTTGGTCAAGGATCATGAATCAGGCTTGAAGATGTTTCAAGGATCCAAAATCACGCTTGAGGGATTTGCAAGGATTAAGAATCTAGCTTGGAAAGGTTTCAAGGATTCAAAATCTAGCCTGGATGAAATAAGGGGTTTGATGTAGAACTAAGCCGATACCGGGTCTAGATTACCCGAGGCAAATCTGCTGAAATTTTGAGGATTTGAAATCTTGCTGGAATTGGATGGACTCAAAATAATGAAATAAGAGGTTCAAGGATTTGAAACCATGCCTGAACGTAATGGAGTTCAAGGGCTCAAAATCTGGCTTGAATGAAGAAAGGGGTTCAAGGATTTGCAACCATGCTTGAACGTAATGGAGTTCAAGGGTTCAAAATCTGGCTTGAAATAAGGAGATAGCTTTAGGAATGAAAATTTTGATGTTGGCTTGAGGATGAGTATTTATCCTTTGATCGATAATTTTGGAAACAAAAATGTTTGCCCCTTCGATCAAGGATAAATACGGCTTGATTGTTCTACCCCTTGGAGACTTGATATGTTGAGATTTGGATTTGCACGGATCCTTCTCATATTTTAAGGCCCAATAGATGCCCCGGCATTATGCCATCTCTGCTTTAAGAGCGAACCTGATTCGGAATAGCCCGATGACAATGATGGATACCCGTGCTTGGGTTGGTTGTGATATATATATATACATGTATGCATGTATGTTTTGAATGCATGTATATGCTTCAATGTGTGCATGTGCAAATGAACTTTAGAAAATGCATTTCACGCCATTTGCTCAATCTTAACATTCCAGATTCTTACTGGGGAATATATGTTGTGCGATTGATCGTCCATAGTTGGAGAAGTAAAATTTTAGGAACAATGTAATTCTTGCGTTCCTGCCAGGGATATATGATGGCTAATAAGGAAGTACGATGACTGTTGGAGAGAAAGTGGTGATGTCCTTGGTAACGATGTCGTTGAGAAATAATGCAAAGGATCTTGTTAGGGATTAATGAAATGTTCCTGCTGGGGGAACGACGGAGAGGTTTTTGCCTTCTCTGCCTCTAGGCTTCATGAATTTGGAAGTACTCTAAATTTTTCCTGAGCCACCCAAAGTGGGTTTTCAACTCAGCGTGCTGCTTTAACTTTTGCTTAAGGCGCCTTTTCGGTTTTCACCTTAGCGAGCTTTTCATATGCCCTAACTTTTGCCTAAACTGCCCAATGTGGGTTTTCAGCTTAGCGAGCTGCTCTAATTTTTGCCTAAGGTGCCTTTTCGGTTTTTACCTCAGCAAGCTCTTTTTTTTTAAGATGTCGTGGAATTAGAAGAAGACTTCCAATTCAGTACAGGTCGACGATAACCAGGAAAGTCTTGTAGGACTTGGTTATTCCATCGCTGTTGCTGAAGCTCACAGGCATATAGCCATATATGATGCATGATGTGAATTCAATTTCAAGCAAAACTTGGGATATTTAAATGAACAAAGCAAGGCATTCATTCATCCATTCATTAATAATGTTTTAGCATAATGCACATTATATATGAAATGAAATTAAGGACAAGATGAGTATGGTATCCGTTTCGATCGAACCCACGACTGCCACCAACTGGTCCCTACGGATTTTCCTGCCGGTGGTGCTTACCTCACCGTCCTAACTTTTGCATGGATTGCTTTCGTGATTTTTAATCCATCGGACTCTCTCTCTTTTTTTTTTTTTTAGAAACCTGAGCCTATCCCAATTGAAGAGGTTGACGACTTGGTCTCTGCCTTTCTCGGTAGGACCGCTTCTATCCTGCAGGTTGATGGCTGCACTGTTTCCTTTTTTGATGTGCTTGTTAGCTGCTTGTACTATCCTGCTGGCTTATGGGTGGTACGGAGGCGATGCATGATGCCTTTCTCCTTTATTCTGGAACGATTACACTGTTGCCCCAAAACTTGCGTTCTATTATCGGGGATGATATGGTGCAAAACATCATATGATATAGATGCATTCTTATTTCAGAAACTAAAACCATTTTTTTTACGTCTACGGAACTTCCGCCTGGCTGGACTTGTCTTTCGGATTCCTTGTAATTTTGTATCCTGCAATCCTTTGTCGATCTCTAGACGTGCCGTCATAGGACTAGGCGAAGGTCTTCACATGCTTTTAGGTATTTTGCAATTTTTCTTTTCTTTCTCTTATCAGTCGTGAGGTCTTTCAAGACGGATATCATTTTGGATGCTCATCTGTCCTTAGGTTCATTTCACGTAATGATGTGTCATGTATGCTAAAGACATTAAATGAATGTTTGTATGCATGCATAATGTTTCGTCCTGGAAAATATCACACAAATAATTGAAATCAAATTACATAACATTAAACGCCTTGAGGGCTGTATTGTTCAAAAAACAAGAAAGAAAATAAAAACAGATACATCAAAATAATGAACGTTCTCCATATATGGAGGGTCTTCTTTTGCTGCTGAATCGTCCACTTCGATTGGACTAGTCAAAGCTAGGTAAAGGATTGTTCTACACACTGGGCTTCAAAGGTGGCTCCACGATTTTCCTATTAGTGATCAGTTGACGAATAGCCCTCAGTAGTTGCTTGCAGTCATTCTTATAGTGCCCCACTGTCACGTGATAGGAACAGAATTTGCCTTTGTCTATCTCAGCCAGCTTCTCAAATGGCTTCAGAGAACTCAAGAGACCACCGTTCATACATTTCACAAAAATCTTGGCCAAAGAAAGGGTCCACAGGGATAGGCCTCGATTCTACGAATTTTCGTCTTGATCACCTTGTTGTTGAGACACTACAGCAACTTCAGCTGGTTTATCCTCTGGAGATTGGTCACTTTTGTTTGTGAAGCCGAAACCAGATCCACTGCTTGATCCGGTGGCAGTTGTCGATTGATACCCCAGACCGTGCTTGAAGCTTCTGCTACCCTTTTGACTCGCCACTTTTTCTTCCTCGTCCCTCTCAACTTTCATGGCCATACTGTAGACCTCGCTAAGTTCATTGAAAGCATGGAACTTCATGTTGTCTCTGTAGACATCCCTACTGCCCTCAATCAGTTTCTGAATCAGCTCATCTTCATCGGGGCGATTCTTCAATAGGATCATCTTGTTCATCCACCTTTGATAATACTTATCAAAGGGTTCATTGAGCTTCTGCTTAATCCTTTCCAAGTCATATAGCTTCACCGGGATCTTTGTGTTGAAGCTATAATATTTGATGAAGGCCGCTGACAATGTCCCCCGATCAGACTGTACCTCCTCCGTTAGGGAGTTGTACCAGTTCAAAGCTCCTTCTCCTAGCATTGTTGGGAAGAAGTTAACCAGTTGCTGTTTGGTAGCACCCACGGTTAGCATTATATAGGCATAGAGGTTGATGTGAGCTTCTGGTGATCCGAGCTCTTTGTAAGAAGGAATTTTGGGGACTTAGAACCCCGCAGGGAATGTCTCGATGCCTTTATTTATCATGGCATCCACATTGACGGCCTGCTTGGAACCCAAACTGATGTTGGCTCCCTTTTTCAGCTTAGCTAGCATCTCATCTAGCTCAGAGTATTTGGCCTTCATTTTCTGTTCCATAGCGGCCTCGATTTCCTGCAGCTTTTCTATACTGGCCGAAGCATCAGCCCCATGTTGAGAGGTCTCCCATTCTTTCTCTTTCCTGGTTCCACCATTACCAGCTTCACCACTTTCCCTAACAAACAGCCTTCAGTTCTTCCTTTAGCATATCCCGGAAGTCTTGGGATCGGAAGAAATCCTTCAGAACACTAGCAATATTCGGCGTTTGATCAGCCATTGCTACTTCTTCCCCGGACTCTGTTGCGCTGCTTGATTCGACTGATCTTTCGCTCTCACGTGCTCTTGCAGTCTGGGATCTTGTTCTAGGATGCCCCAGCTTATTCTGCTTTAATGCACACAAAGAATGTTAGGGTTAAAAAGTGCATGGTTGGATGGTATGGATGATACTGCTCGGATAATGCTTCGTGAACGTGGATGATAATGAATGTGATCTTTGTTATTCATTTTTATTTTATTTTATTTCTTTTAATTTTGGACATTCCAAGTGCACCCAATGCTATGTAAAAGAACACGTGTGGACCACCACACGATAGGGGAGCACCTAATGAATTTTGTGATTTGGTCGCGCGTGTGCCGACACACGAACATTGTAGGTCTATGAGATGATATGAAATGGTCGCATGGGACCGCCCCATGGACAGAGTTCTGATGCTTTTGAGCATATGATATGAAATAATGTTATAAGAAAGTCACGTATCACAGAAGACACGGACAGAAGTTCGGCGTTCGGGGAACACCTTTTCATGATTTAGGATGTTATGAAATGCCCCTACAAACGTACTAATCCGGCACTCGGGGAGCTCCTTGAATAATGTAGTAATGTCATAAAGTAACCCAATGTGGATCACAGTGTTATATGATATTTATGATGAATGGGTATGATGTCATGAAATGCATCGTGTGGATTGTCACACGGAAATATACCTAGGACCATTGTGGTCTCTATTAAATGAGATAATTTAGTGGAATAGCCGAATGCAATCCGGTGCATTGGCAGAATATAGGCATTTTGGGATACCCAATATGTTATGAAATGAGATGATCGTGGTGGGCGTCCTTGGAATGCCCCTAATTTAATTTAGATGATGTGTCATGAATGCTTATGACACACAAAATGCAAATGGCTGCACAAAAATGTGGTTAGGATGCATGACATACATAATGATGTTATGTATGCTATGTGAAAAAAAAATGCTAATCACACAAATTTAATGTTATGGCTAAAAAAGAAATGGTTAGTATGAATGGCAAATGGATGATTTAATGATTTCACATGAAAATAAAATGCAAATGGCTGCATAAAAATGTGGGTTAACATCATACAAAAATGCTTTATGAACGGTATGTCATGTGTATGGAAAATGGTGATTATGGTATGTTATGCACGCGTAGATAGCGATGGTGATGTGTCACGGGATGGCGAGAAACACATAACACACAAAACGAATTCTTCCAACCTTATTCCTCCAAACGTGGTTGGTCTCAAAAATTCTAACCGAGTCCTAGGTGGGGTTCTCTTTGATCATCAACAGAGGATGATGAAGGCGCGATTTTATTTATTCACACAATTATTTTGGTATCCTAAGGGAATCCAACTAAGGCTGCCAATATGAGTTCGGTCCAAGTCAGGTTAAAATCAAGGTTCCCATAGCAAAATATACTCCTCACTTCTCCCCACTCAAGGGTCCGAATGAAGGGGTTCGTACGAGGCTATAGGTGATGTTTCGTATCCGTTCCCGTAAGACCAGGAGGAACAAAGGCAACACTTTAACAATCCACCGGGTTAAAATAGGATACTTAACCTAATGCAAGCATGTCTAACTAAAAATGCAAAATGAAATACCAATCAAGAATCATCCACCTTATTTTAATTAGACACTTTTCAGGACTTGTCAAATTCTTTTAAGTTTTTTAAGAAAACTTTTGTAAGACATCCCAAGCAGAGTCGCCACTGTGAGCGGACGATATTTTCGATGGAACGTGAGACTCCTTTTCGGAAAGGGCGTCTTGATTTCGAGCGGACCCCTCCCTCGTGTGGGGTTTTTATAATGGAAATTCACGTTTTGGAAAACATAGAATTATTTCATAAAAGAACCGAGACCTAAGTCTCGATGAATATTGTAGGAGTCGCAACCCGGGTCAGCTCAACCGGGAAATTTATAATGCAACTGAACCGGACGAGCGGCCGCCACACTATCCAGAGATCTAGGTCCGGACAAGTCCCTTATTTCGTGTCTAATTAAAATAAACATGGCTAATGTTCTTTGAAGATATTTCAAATTCTAAAGTCAATTTCATTGCATTAAATTAAACATACAGCGTGCATACATGTAAAGTAAAATAGTAAAATATTAAATTATTACAATCCGATCGAATAATAAAAAAATAAAAGCTCTCAACCTCACTTTTACAACCGCCTAAGATACACAATTTATCTAAAAATTACAATCTCCTAGGATACACGTATTAATCTATTAAATACACCGAAAATAAAAATAAAAGAAACTAAAAGCTGCAAGACAAAAGGTTAGCACAATATACGGCACTCCATAAACAGGACTTAAACATGATAGAATAGGATTTTAAGAATTCGGGGACATGCAATTAGCGGGATAACTGGGTCGGCTCGACTAGCTGGCTATGTTAGACCTGGAAAACATTTTGAAACATCCTGTATCTTTGGTTTCGTAAGAAAATCATTTTGAAAACAATTTTCCCAATTTACATGCATTTTTTACATGTGAGGTGGGTCGGTTTTTGGGAGAATCGCGTCTCTGTCGTGGTATTGTTCTAAATGCAACAATACTAGAATTTGAATCTAGGGTCGTGGATGCACACAACAAAATTCATTTTGATGATTTTCTGATTTTTTGAATTTTTATGGATTTTTAGAAATTTTTATGGATTAAAATGGAAATTCTGATTTTGAACGGGCATTACAGTCGTGCGACTGTAACTACAGTCGTACGACTATAATTACAGTCGTGCGCCTGTAAACCATTCAAACTCAGCATTTGACCAAAATTCTATTTGAAATAAAACTAGAAGAAAATCAATCTGGAAACCAAGAACACTCGTACGACTGTTCATCAAACTTAAGAACAGTAGCACGACTGTTCTTGATTTCCAGAAACAGAAAACATAGAAATAAAGTAAAGAAGCACAAAAACACACCAATCACCCAGAAAGCATGAAAAATAGACGGGAAAAGGAGTGTTTACCTCTTAGGCGCTTCTCCACTATAGGATTAACCCCTGGCGTCGCTCCAATCCACACAAATTTGCTCTTTTGCTCCTTGAGTCAAGGTTGGGAAGTTTGGTCCAAAAATCTCCAAATGTTAGGGATTCTGATGATTTTAAGGTCCTAGATTGATTGAGTTTCAATGTTTAGTCATTAACCTATGATTTCTAACCGGTTTTAGACATTAACATTCAAGAATTAAAAGAAGAAGAGGAATAAAAAGTTTTTGGTTTTTGGGTTTTTATTTTTCTCCTCCTTTCTCTCTATTCTCTCTCAATCTTTTCTTTTTTTTTTTCTGCAGATCAGAAAATCCTCCTCCTTTTTCTCTTCCTTTCTTTCTCTTTTATCTGCCTGATTCTCTTTTTCCTCACCAAATCCGAGCATTAATTGCCCAATCTTTCCCCTCTTCTTTCTTATGTCATGGGCATGGTATTCTGCACCTACAGTCGTACGACTGTAATTTTTTTAATTACAGTCGCACGATTGTAACGACAGTTGCACGACTGTAAATTACAGTCGTGAGACACCTGCTTTTTTTTTTTACGAAGTAAAATTCCGGCGCTTACAGATATCATTGTTACTGCCCAGCATACTAAAATATGTATGCCATATCCATAGATCATAATAAGCAACTGCTTCTAAAATGATAATTGGTTTTTCTAGAACCCCCAGTGAATTGTCCAGCTCAGGCTGGAGCATACGATCTAGACTGCCCAACATTCCTGGAAAACCACATTTCTCACCAATATATAAGAGTCTTGCAATGTCATTAGCATTAGGTGATCTAAGATATTCCTCATCAAAAATTTCTAGAATAACATGACATAATGATTAAAAGCTTTAATTGCAGTTGACTTACTTATTTTGATGTATTCATCGCATGCATCTGCAGGTATACCATATGCCATCATTTGAAACACAGCAGTTGTTTTTTTATATTGTAGAAAGGCCAAGTTTGCCCGTGGCATCATGTCGTTGTTAGAAGCACACATCAAGATTTTTCACCTTTTCAATTAGGCGGAGGAGAAGATCATGAGACTTACGATACCGGTTACGGAAATATGACTCATATTGGTTATCCACGAAATAGTCTCTACGAATTTATTAATCAGTTTCCTCATGGTTGTAATAGATGACCTTATGGCCTGTATGAATTCTCTACGCCTTGATTGACTGCTCTTAACATCTAAGAAGTGTTCCAACAGTCTGTTATTATTAGGCATCACTTGACTTGCAACAGCGATCATTAAATCATTGTGATCATTCGATGTTGAATCACTTAAAGAATCATCACCCTCATAATTGTAAGATATTGTAAAGAAACAAAGAGAAATTATATCAAGAAGACTATGAGAAAGATTATACTTAACAAAGATTATGCACAACTTAACTCCAGTTCTGCCATGTATATAGGTGGATATGAAAAAGAGATGGAAGGGGATTTAATGGTCTAGTTTCAGTCAAAGTGATCTAATGGCGAAGAATGCATGTAGAAAAGATGTGGATGATATTGACTCTTACAGATTGATAGTGACAATACGTGCAAAGATTGGTGGGGTTTGAATGGTCTAAATGCATTCAAAGATATCTTATGGATGAGAATGCATGCAGATAATGAATGGATGGTATTAGCTCTTATAGAATGATGATGATAATACATGCAGAGATTATGCGGAGATTGGTTGGGTTTTAACGATTAAGATACAGTGATGTAGTAGAATAGCAAAATTGTTGTATATGGAGAAGTGGCATTATGGTAAATACTGACAAGTTTGGAGTTACGGATTTTGCATTTTTTGACCCTAATTTTGGTGGAAATGAGCTAATGATCCAAACTCATAGCTTTTCTAGTGATGTACATCGCTTTTTAGCCAAATTCTATCATTTAGGCCTTCAAAACTGTGATTTTATGTTTTTAAGAATTTTGCTTTTTAGGATTTTTGATGGTCCATATGTAGTCAAAGTGATCTTATGGCTGAGAATTGATGTAGACAAAGAATGGATGGTGTTGGCTCTTGCAGATTGATGGTGACAATACAAGCAGAGATTGGTGGATTTTTACAGTTCATTTGTAGTCAAAGTGATCTTATGGCTGGGAATTGATGCAGACAAAGAATGGATGGTGTTGGCTCTTACAGATTGATTAGAAGTAGAGATTGATGGGATTTTTGATGGTCCAGATGCAATCAAAGTGATCTTATGGCTAGGAATTGATGCAGACAAAGAATGGATGGTGTTGGCTCTTGCAAATTGATGGTGATAATACAAGTAGAGATTGGTGGGATTTTTTACTGTCCAAATGTAGTCAAGTGATCTTATGGCTCAGAATTGATGCAGACAAAGAATGGATGGTGTTGGTTCTTGCAGATTGAATGTGACAGAGTACAAGCAGAGATTGGTGGGATTTTTTATGGTCCAGATAAAATCAAAGTGATCTTATAGCTAGGAATTGATGCAGATAAAGAATGGATGGTGTTCAAACTCCTCTATAAGTAACATGTATTTTACTCCACTCAACACACATCCACATCATTCTTCTCCTTTGAATTTACATAACCATGTTATTGCAAATTTGTTATCAAAATGTCTACTCGACAAGTTGGGTACTCTATGGAGGAAGATAAGATCTAATGTGAAGCTTACATGGAAGTTTCACAAGTTCCTATTGTTGGTGCAAACCAAACCATGAATGTATATTGGCTACACATAATAGATTTATTTAAGGAAAGGAGCACTAAGGGCATTGTGAGCACGGGTTTTCTTGACCTCTGTGATGAGAACTCTTTGTTACCTCTGTGATGAGAACTCTTTGTTACCTCTGTTAAGCAGTCGGACCTAGAAAAAAGCAGAATGTCACATGGAACACCTCGAACTTTCCAAAAACCGGACAATCCTCGATCCGAAACCTTGAGAAAGGTCCCCCAGGTGGTTTTAGGGTTTTAGGGTGCGTGTCGGTTTTTGCAAATTTTGACCCCGGCTCTACCTAGAGCCACGCGGCTTTAGGTCTAGAGCCGCTTGGCTCTAGCACAAACTAGAGCCGACGGTTTTAGTGGGTTAGGCGAGTTGCTCTGCAAAGCAGAGCAACTTACCTGAAACGGGGCGAATTCGGCTGAAATTCGCAAAATCAAAGACGATGCATTTAATTTATAAAATGATTGCAGGGATGTGAGATATAAAAACAGAAATTAAAATAAAAAAAGGGATTGGAAAAGGAAAGAGGGCTAGGCCAAAAGAAGTAGAAACACAGAGAGGGAAAGATAGTTACAGAGAGTGAGGAAGAAAAAGAGAGAAAGAGAGAAAGTGATTTCTAAGTCTAAAACTCGAACCCTAATAATCCCATAACTCGCCTGGACCATCACTCATTCATCCGGCTACACATTTGGATTTGTTTCGGATTCGTATTCAGGATTTCAGAACGTTCCAGGATTCGAGACACATTCTCGATTTTCAATCCATTTCTGCATCTCCGATACACTGGAATAGCATCAAGGTAAACTCTCAGAGGCCTTAAACTTGTGTTCATTGCATTTTCTGTGTGATTTTTCTCTGTTTTCTCAATTTTTGGAAAATCGACTACCCGAATATAGCCGTACGGCTCTATCCCTTTGGAACAGAGCCGTGCGGCTCTAGCCCTAGAGCTGCACGGCTATGTTCCTCCCGGGCGAAAACCCAAAAATGCCCGATCGGCCGAAAATAGCCCGTTTTCCATTTCTATGCATTCTGTTGTGATATTTTTCGGCCTAAAAATATTCATAAGTTATTAAGTTTCGGTTTTTCGATTTTTGTGCGTACGGATGTTAGGTTTTCTGTTTTTCCCTAAATTTTATTTTCTGATTTCGGGATTGTTCGATCCAAATCGGATTCGTAGTCCAGTATCAGCAGACCCCCGAACCCTATAAAATCTTCGGGAAATACCGAAAACGAGCAAAATAATGATTTTTCAAAAAACAAGAAAATCGGTTTTGGATCTGGGTATTACAGCCACACGTCTCAAAACAGTGCCTCCCGGCTCTAAACAGAACACCAAGGCTCTAGTTACAGCCACACGGCTGTAGTTCCCGGAAAAGACAGAATCGCGAAACGACCCGTACGGACGTCATCACGCGATGCTGTTTTCGGATTCAGACTATTTTTTATGTGTTTACCGCTTTCAGACCCTAGATGTTTGTGAAAATTAGGAAACTCGCACGACGGAACCCCGAGTTCCGGAATAACAGACCCGCTAAAATCTGAAAATTTGCATGAAATCGAGCCAAATAATTTTCTAAAACTGTTTTCCAATACAAAAAATCTACATGGCGTTTCAAAACCGTTTTCCAGGTCTAACTGGTTCGACCGATCAGGTCGATCCGGTTACCCCCTAAATGCATGCCCCCATTCCTAAAAATCTCAATTCTGTCCTACTGTGAGTCCTGCTTATACTTGTAATATAAATTGTGCTGACCTTATATTTTGTAGTATTAATTTTATTTTTTATTATTTTTTATGTAATTAATAGATTAATTCGTGTATTTAGGAGTTTGTAATTTTTAGATATTCGTGTATTTAGGCGTTTGTAAATTTGAGGATGAGAGTTTTCATTTTTATTCAATTTGGTTGTATAAGCGGCCTCTATTATTCTTTTGTATAATTTGGATGCATGATTTACTTTTTTGTAATTTAATTTTGTCATTCGCTTGAGCACGAGCTAAAAAAATAAACTTAATCGGGTAGAGAAAGATAATAACTTGAATAAATATGGTAATATAAATTATAAACTAAATACAAGCTTGAGGTTGAATAGGTAAGTTGCTCAAACCCTGAATCTCTGGATTAGGTACTGTAGTCTGCGCTCGGTAGGGAGCTGTACCGGAATTTCCTAGATGAGCTGATCCGGGTGGCGACTCTGTCACTGATCTTGAAATTTAGGTTTCTAGGTCTTTAAGTAATAAAATGGGAAAACATTTTCTGTAAAAAGAATTTTCAAAACAAATAAACGATTTTTCCAAAAACAAGATAAACAAAACCCATCTTTTTCCCAAAACTTCATGAGAACCCGTTTTTGAAAACCCCTGGTTCGCTTTGCCGTGTCCATTTTGTAAAAATGTCATCCGCTCACAGTGGCGACTCTGCAGGGGACTGAAAGTTTTCATAAAAGTTTTCATAAAAACTTAAGGAACTTAGGCCACTACTAAAATGTAGCCTCGCTTGTATTTGTTTATCGATTTATAAATACAATATTTATTCATACCTTGCATATCATGACATTTTCTTCTTCTTAACCCCTCAAATACATTGATCAGCCCCAGTTTACCCAAGAAGGTGGACTACCTCTACCGCCAAGATTGGAGACACCCGACGGGGTAAACCACTCATAGCACCGCATGACCTTACATCGTGTTCTATGGTGAGGAGTGTATATTCGCTATGGGAACCTGTACGACCCTTGGTTTGACTTTGGCCCACATGTAATGGCTTAGTAACTTCCCATAGGATTACTAAAACATAAAATTGAAATTGGACAATTGAGTGTGCGCCTTTAGTGTCCCCCGTTGATGCCAAAGAGACCTAATACCTAGGAAGAATGCGAGACCAATCGAAAGGAGAAATAAGGTTGGAAGGGAGAGCATGTTTTTTTGCATGTGCTAACGTTTGTTCCATGGTGATTTTCTTTTTACCTTTTCACGAAGCATCAACACGCATAATCATTCGCGTGCCATTTCCACATGTTTCATGCAACCATCTTTTTACATATACATATGTATGGCATTTGTGCTAACCACGTCTTCGTACAGCCACGACATTTTATTCGCATGCCATACATATATACATCTCGTGTGCCAACATTTTCATAGAACATACACGACATCATTCCATGTGACATTCCTAACCACGTTTTCTGTAGCCACTTGCATTTTGTGTGAGGTACACATTTATGCCATTTCATTCCATTCCATCTAATAAAGGACGTTCTGAGAATACCTATCACGACCATTTCATTTCATAACATATTGGGTACCCCAAAACTACCCGTGGTCCGCCTATGAGCCGGTTTGCACTCGGCCATTCCACTATATCATATCATTCATTAGAAGATCACAAAGATCTTAGGCCTCGTTGTGTGGTAAGTCACACGACGACACAACATTAAATCATCCCCATTTCATGTCCACTTGTCATTGGTGTCTTAGTGATGCCGAAATCTTGCTTGTTTGTCATAATCCACATCGGATTTGTTCCATGACATTAATAACTCATTTGAGGTACTCCACAAGTACTAAATTTTTACGCACATAAGAACACTTTATAACATTAATAATTCATGCAAGGTGTTCCATGAACACCAAACCTCCGTCCGTGTCCCTGTTTACACGTAACTTATTTGCAACATCGTTCCATATTTGATGCCCCAAAAGAATCGAAACTATGTCCGCGGAACGGCTTTCATGTGACCATTTCAAGCCATTTCATTTTGACCTATAAAGCGTTGAACCTTTGTCCGTGTGTCGGTACATGCGTTACCATTTCATAACATCCATTAAGTGCCCCAAAGGCACCGAATCTCTGTCCGTGTAACGGTCCGCATGTGATGATTCTTGCATTGTCTTTTGCATGGTTTTAGGCATTCTCAAAACTTCCGAAATAGGAACAAAGGAAACCACATTCATTATCATTTTCATTCATAAAACATCATCCAGCCACGATCATCCCACAATTATACCATACATGCCATTTAGTATGTTGTGTCTAAGGTCATAACCTTCATCCATGATGCTAACCCTATGCTGAATGTGTAGTTTGCAGTCAAACTTCGAAGTGACTAGTACGGGCTGGTTCAGGTTCTGGTCAATCAGTTTAGTCAGTTCAGAAAGATTCAGACACCATGGAGGAGGTTAGGGTCAGTTTAGTTTTAGATTCAGAGCAATTGTTTGGGGGACAGTTGCCTTCCTTACCAGTTGATAATCAGTTTGTGTTGGAAGAAACAAGTAGAACAAAAATGGCTCAAGGTGGGAATGGTGGAAATCCACCCTTTGACATGAATGCATTCATAACTGCTTTTCTAAATTCTGATCAGTTCAAGGCTACCATCAGGGAGCAAGTGCAGACCGCGGTGACTGCCGCTGTGGGCCAGACTAGTCAGCAGGCCCAAGCCCTAGTTGAGAACGAGGGAAATGTCATTCAGGGGGGTCCTAATTCAGGAAGGAACATCCCTGGCAGCAGTAAGGTGGTCATCCCACATCGGGAAACTGACCATCATTCTGAGGAGGACGAGGCCTTTGAAAGGGCTAGAGAGGCTTCAATTGAGACAGCCGTAGAAAGGTGCCTTAAGGAGAAATTCTTCGATTTTGAGGCACTGTTACCAAAGTTGAAGGAGATGGTGCATTACCAGCCTGTTAAGTGTGTGGATCCATCTACTCTATTGGCAGAGGGGGGAGAGCCGCTCCCAGTCAGGTTTTAAATGCCGTATTTGCCCCCGTACACTGGGGAAGGTCCTCTGGAAGCTCATCTGGATAGCTACATGAGAATCATGTCTAGCTTGGGGATCGGGAAGGTCCATTTCCTTAATTTGTTTCCAACCACTTTGGGAGGTGCAGCAGCCAAGTGGTATCTGAAGACACCAATCCATAACCGCTCCACATGGGAAGATCTGCTGGAGGCATTTATGAAACAATATGCCTACAATATTCAAACACCAATCCATAACCGCTCCACATGGGAAGATCTGTTGGAGGAATTTGTGAAACAATATGCCTACAATACTCAGGTTGAAACTACACTGGAAGATCTTGAAACGGTGCTCCTAAGCTGGAGTCTCTCAATGTGAAGCTTGTTGATGGTATCTTACCGCCTTATAAAGAGAAGATGAAGCTGAAAAGATTCCATTCCTTTAATGATGTCATGGATTTTTCTAAGCACATTGAGAGGTATGCGGAAGAAGATCAGATGAACAGATAGGGTTCAGGTACCTAACGGGGCAGCCGGGGATATACTCAAGGGTACAAGGCCCGTAGTTCCACAACCACCCCGTCAGGGTCTAGTTCATAACTAACCCAGTCTGCAGTGGTAGATCGGGTGTGAGAGGCAGATGTAGTAGCAGTAGCCTAGGGCGGACAGTCGAGGGTCCTCCAAGACTCACAAACTCGTGGGTCGACACCTTAGGCCATATTTTTGCCAAATGTAGAAAGGCTAGCTTGTTACAGAGTGTGAAGCCGTATGTTCCTCCTTCTGAAGTAGATAAAGACAATTACTACACCTACCATGTGGTAGCAAGTCACCGCACCAATGAATGTACTGGTCTGATAAGGGCTATTCAGCGATTGGTTACCGAAGGGAAGATTGTAGAGCCTGCGTTAAAGCCGAATGTTTAGAAAAACCCCTTACCTAATTTTGAGGGTCAGGTTAGCATGGTTCAATCTAGGATACCGACCAACAGTGTGTTGCTCAGATAATTAAGGCCAACCTGAGTGTCTGAGCCGTTACAGCTGAAGAGGGGGAAGAAGAGCCAGAGGAAACCGAAGTGCATACATCTGTGGTACAGAACAATCAAGGTCCGATTGACTTGGATGACATTGATTTAGATGAGGATGATGAAGACTTTGGGTTTGAGGAACCTAAGCTGATATACTTGGTGGAGACAAGGCAGGGAACAGTGGTCTTAAAAGACGGTCCAGTCATGCACATGACCTGAAGTGGCAGGGTTTACCAACCTGTTAATGTGGCTCCTCAGGCGCCACCCAGGAGGAACCATCCTACTACAGAATCATACATTGTGACCCAAGGATCAAAGGGTAAGGAAGAGGATGTGGTAGTTGAGCAACTAAAGAGAACGCCCGTCCGAGCTAGCATCTGGCACCTTCTTATGGAGTCCAAAAGACACCGTGAGGCGGTAGTAAAGCAACTGATGGAAATGGAGGCGACCCCTATGATGTCTCCAGATGAGGTGTGTGCAGTGATAAAAAGGGTTGATCTGAAGGCCAACCAGGCCTCGGAGATCAATTTTGGAGTATCTGACTTGCCACCAGTGGGTGTGAATCATAATCGGGCTCTGTATCTGAAAGTAGAGATCATGGATAGGGTAATGCCCTATGTGATGGTCGACGATGGTTCAGCCCTGAATATTTGCCCCTCCAAGGTCTTGCCATATCTGGGTATTAGCACGGAAGTGCTCTACAAGTCTAGTACAGTAATCAGGGCCTATCACAACAATAAGAGATCAGTGATAGGCACATTTGAAGCCGAAGTTAGCGTGGGGGAAGTAAAATCCAATATGTTATTTACGGCCATCGACATCCTAATTACGTTTTCCCTACTCCTAGGAAGGCCGTGGTTCCATGCCCTGGGAGGTGTGCCTTCTACTTTGCATCAAAAGGTGAAGTTCCTGATAGGTGGAAAGGCGGTGATTGTGGAGGCAGACGAGCCATTGGTAGTAGCTGCTTTAAGTGCTGTGGAGCAGCCAATGATAGGTTTTCAGGTGGCTATTGTGACAGAGGAAAGTGGTGATGAACCAAAGTTTCCGGAGTGGATACATAAATACTTCATCAAGCAGAAGTTTGAGCCCGATAAGGGCCTGCGGGTAAGACAACAAGGTGTCCTTAAATTCCAGGTTGAACCAGGGAAGTACCGTCAGCACGAACTTGGCTACCGCGAGAAGGGAGATGGCTCGAGTAGGAGATCTGTGAATTTGGTTGACACGTTTGTGCATCCTACTGAGAAAGTGTACGATGGGGCTCTGGAGCCGGTAGAAGTCGAGGGGTGGTCAACTCCCAGGATTTGAAATCATTTTTGATGTTGTGGATTTTAAGAAGTACAGGGTTGAGCCAGTTGTCAACATGCTCAGTATTGAGGCTAAGGATGATAAGGGAAAAGTTCTGAAAAAGCAGGGAACAGCAGTCAGCCGAGTCAGTGTTGAGTTCAGGAATAAGGGAGAATCTGCTGAGAAAGTGGGCCCCAAGAGTGGGGAAGTTGAAGAGGCCATCACGGCCATCACCAAAGCACTGACCGCATTGATGAAAGTCAACACAGGCTCTAAACTAAAGCAAGCAGCTAAGCCAAAAACTCAGGAGGAGTTGATGAACCAAGCCGTGAAGGAATTGGCTAAGCTGATGATGACAAGGAAAGCGAAGATGGCTAAGGAAGAACTATCTGCTGACCATGAAGAAGCCCTTGGGGGTGACCTAGGGGACCTATTTGAAGAAGTCGAAGATGCTGCAATAGGAGAAGACCCTCCGCATGTGGAGGATGATAATCTTTTCAACGTATCTGCTTTTTCTGTTTTTGATGTAAACAGCTCAGCCTTCAAGGCTTTTAATGCATGAAATCCAATTTCGCTTACTTGTGTGATGTTTTTTCAGATGGAACTATGCATACATACAAACATTCATTTAATGTCTTTAGCATACATGATGCATCATTACATAAAATGAATCTAGAGACAGATGATGATCGAAAAATGGTATCCGTCTCGAAAGACCTCACGCCAGAAGAGAGAAAAGAAATTATGAATGTGCTCCTGAAATATGTAAAAGCCTTCGCATGGTCCTACGACGACTTGCCCGGGCTTGACAGGGAAATTGCAAAAGACAAAATCCTAATAGATTCGAAAATCAAGCCCATCAAACAGAAACTCAGAAGACTCAGACCAGAATGGGCAGAAAAGGTTAAGGAGGAAATGGCCAAGAAAATAAAAGCAAAGTTCCTGGAAGTGGTAGAGTATCTGGAATGGTTGGCTAACATAGTGCCGGTTGCTAAAAAGGATGGTAGATTCAGGGTTTGTGTGGAATATAGAGATCTGAACAAAGCTTCTTGATGTTTTGATCAACAGTGCCACCAGGACCATAATGTACTCATTTATGGATGGGTTCTCAGTGTATAACCAGATCCTCATGGACATAGTTGACAAGGTGAAGACAGCCTTCATCATGGAATGGGGGGTGTACTGTTACAGAGTTATGCAGTTCAGATTGAAGAATACGGGAGCCACTTACCAGAGGGCTGTCACAAAGCTGTTGCACGACATGATTCACAAAGAGGTTGAAGTTTATATGGATGACATGCTAGTCAAATCAATGACCCAAGAGGAGCACCCTGCTATCTTGGATAGATTCCTGACTAGGGTCGAAAAGTACAACCTCCGCCTCAATCCCAAGAAGTGTGTGTTCGGGGTAACCTCAGGAAAGCTTTTCGGCCATGTGGTAAGTCAGAGGGGGATCGAGATGGACCCAGATAAGATCAAGGCTATCAGTGACATGCCCACGCCAAAGACAGAGAAAGAGGTAAGATCATTTTTGGGGTCGCTACAGTATGTCAGTTGGTTCATTGCAAGGTTGACGACAGTCTGTGAACCCATCTTCAAGCTCCTAAGGAAGAATCAGCCAGTAAAGTGGAATGATCAGTGTCAGCTGGCCTTCGATAGGATCAAGGCTTATTTAATGAATCCACCAGTTCTGAAGCCTCCAATGCCAAATATGCCTTTGGTCTAGTACTTGGCTATCGAAGATGCTTCAGTAGGGGCAATGTTGGTTCAGTAACAGGAAGATGGGCGAGAACATGCAATCTACTACCTAAGTAAGAAGCTGCTTGACTACAAGGTCAGATATACTGTAGTAGAAAAGACCTGTGCTACTATGGTATGGTTGACTAAGAAGTTGGGGCATTACTTCCAGTCGTACAAGGTTCAGGCAGTGGCAAAGGTTGATCTGATGAAGTACTTATGCCAAACCCCCGTATTGGCTGGGAAGTTATCAAGGTGGCTACTCCTGTTATCTAAAGTTAACATAGAATATGTGACCAAGAAGACAATTAAAGGAAAGGCTAGGGCGGAATTTCTGTCCAACCAACCTCTAGAGTCAGATTATGTTGAGAATTTAGAATTCCCTGATGAACAGTTGGTTGTAATAAAGGCAGAACTGAACAGACGGATAATGTACTTTGACGGGGCTGTAAACAAGCATAGGACTGGGAGTGATCATTGGCACACCTGATGGGGAAATCATCCCCCTAGCTAAACGCCTTGGATTCTCGGTGACTAACAACGGGGTGGAGTATGAAGTTTGCCTATTCGGGATTGATGTCTCTGATCACACTAGGGGCACATAAAGTGCTGATAATTAGAGATTCAGCACTGGTAATTCATTATATCACCGGTGAATGGGAGGTAAAAGAAGGGTCGCTCCGGCCATATCTCCAATTGTTTCGGGACAAGGTGGAAGCATTTTGGACTGTGTGAGTTCAGACACGTGCCGAGGGAGGAGAATCAGGTGGCAGACTCTTTAGCCATACTCTCGTCAATGTGGGAGGAACCCCGAAAACACCCTATGCATCCAGTGGTAGTAGAGATCGCACAGAATCCTTACTACTTATCGGTCAGCGTCATAGCAATGACGGAAGAATGTCCTTGGTATCATGATATTCTACAGTTTATTCAGAATGGTCAGTACCCTGAAGATGCCAACGAGTAAGATAAGATCTCTCTCAGGAGGTTAGCAGCGTAGTTTAGATTATTTGAGGGTCAGATCTTCAAGAGAACCGCCAACGGCCTGCCCCTGAAATGCTTAACTTAAAGAGAAGCCAAGAAAGTCATGAGGCAGATCTATACAGGAACTTGCAGGTCGCATATGAATGGGTTAGCCCTGGCTAAGAAAGTATTAAGGTAGGGGTACTTCTTGCTTACACTGCAAGCAGATTGTATCAAACAGGTGAAAAGATGTCACGAATGTCAAGTGTACGGAGACCTCAATCATCTCCTACCTCTTAAACTTTAGATATCATCGACTCCATGGCCATTCGCTACTTGAGGGATAGATTTCATCGGAGAAATAAGGCCGCCTGCATCAAATGGACACCGATTTATAGTTATGGCTATTGATTATTTCTTGAAGTGGCTGGAAGCAGAATCATTTGCACATGTTACAGCCAAGAAAATGGCCAAGTTCATTAAAAAAAGTATTTTCACACGGTACGAGATTCTGCATCATGTTGTCACAGATAATGGGGTACAGTTTCAAGGGGGGATTGAGCACCACAAGTCATCTCCGTACCGCCCACAAGCTAATGGTGCAGTAGAAGCAGCCAACAAATCCATCAAGAAGATTCTGTCAAAAATGGTCGTCACATATAGGGATTGGGCCGACATGTTACCGTTTGCTTTATGGGGTTACAGAACCAGTGTTAGAACCCCCACCGGAGAAACACCATACTCCCTAGTCTACGGAATGGAAGCTGTACTGCTAGTGGAAACCGAGTTTAGGTCACTGAGAGTGGTTATAGAGGCACAGTTACCAGAATCAGAATGGGTTCAATTAAGATATGAATAGTTGGCACTGATTGACGAGAGGCGTCTCCAAGCATTGGATCACTTACAAATGTATCAGCAAAGAATGGCTAGGGCTTACAACAGCAAAGTCCGCCATCAGAAACACCAACTCAAGGCCTGGGATTTGGTACTAAACTAGATGAAACAGGTTAACACTAATGTGAGGGGAAAATTCGGCCTAATTGGGAAGGTCCGTATGTGGTAAAGAAGGTACTTTCGAAGGGGGCTGTAAAAATTATGGATATGGACGGGAACGAGTTCGTCAACCCCGTCAATCAAGACAAGCTCAGATGATACTATGTGAAAAAAAGAGAAAAGTCCTATGGATCGAAAACCGAAAAGGCGGTCCACGTAAAAGTTAGGACAGTCCGATGGATCGAAAATCGAAAAGGCGGTCCATGCAAAAGTCATGACAGAGAGGTGAGCACCATCTGCAGGAAAATCTATAAAGACCAGCTGGTGGCAGGCATGGATTCGTTCGAGACGGATACCATTGTTAATTCTGTTTTTAGCTTCATTTCATTATTGATACACATTATACTAAAACATTATTAATGAATAAATGAATGAATGCTTTTTCTATTCACTTAAATGTCTTGAGTTTGCCCGAAATTGGATATATATATATATATATATATATATGATTTTGCACATTCCATGTTTTGCATGTATCACAGATTAAAAAAAAATCCGATGGGCCGAAAACCGAAAGACAGTCAATGCAAAATTCAGGATACAAATAAAAGTCTACTAGGTCGAAAACCCAAAAGGGCGATCCAGGCAAAAGTTAAGACAGTCCGATAGATTGAAAACCTGCAAGGGCAGTCTATGCAAAAATAAGGACATAAAATAAAATAGCAAAATAAAAATCATCCAGCAATAACTCCACACAACCTGAAAGAAACCTACAAGCCGAGATATCTCAGGGTCAGGATCTCACACTCGCGTCTTATAGGACAAGTCACTAAGTTAGCTAGCCAGGCCCTATAACAACCATCCGTCTCTGCCAAAGCTACATTGCCATATCTCAAAACCTCAGAATGGATGGGGTTCATCCATTGCTGCTGCACATGTCGGGGCCACCATTGTGTAAATTCCCCGCACTCGGTCGTGCATAAGGAATGAGGCACCCCTTATACTTACCCGTATTGTCTGCATAACCATGCAGGAGAGTAAAATGTCACTTTGGACAGTTCGAGGAGCTGAACACCTCCTACCCAAGTCTCTGTAGTCACATGCGAAATGTCCCACCAGGGGCAAATCCAACGGATGGATGCGTTCGTCCTCCCTCTCAGCCAACTGAGCCACTCCTCTGTAGTCTGGATGGCAAAGTCTATAGTTTCGACACGTCAAGCCCAAAAACATTTTGGGATGTATCTCGGGTGAGGTGGAGGAACACTCAGGAGACTCAATTTTTCCAGTAGCCAAATCTGCAAGAAAGACAGCTAATCAGTGGGATGCAGAATTAATTAGAATGTCAAATATGAGTTAGGGACAAACCTGAAGTAGAAGGGGATACCCGTTGGTCTCGACCGGGTGACTAGTATGGATAGAATCCAGATAAAATCAAGTTCTCAGCCAAGATGACCCCCATGGGTGAAGCACCGTCGGCCATTTGGGCCACCACCGGGACTGACCGGAAGTCACAGGTCCCATCTCTTGACTCCCACAGATAGAGGGACATCAACAACAGACTCATTAAAAAAGCCCAACCAGGGGCAGAGGTGTCCAAGGTAGAACACAGGTCCATAACAGCAGACAGGTTGAAACTCCTAGGGGCGGCCTCGCCAGGAAGCAAAAAGTCGAAATGTGCCGTGTCCAGCGTAGTTAGCCTCTGAAGTGTCTGTAGGTTGTCAGAATCGGGTTTAGGGACAGCTAACTTAACTCCACTTGGGCAAGGAACGTAAAGGATGGCTCTAAATTCCTCAACCATGGGGCACAGTTCTTGCCCGAAAAATCAAAAGACATGATCCATTGGATCCCAGAAGCTGGCTACAGTAGCCAGAAAAGGTCCGGTTCAGAGTCAGATTCATATAGAACTGCATGGAATACAGACTGTAGGGCACCAATAAGGTCCAATTGGAAGAGCGAGATGTTCCCCAATAATCTCTGAGGCAGTCTTAGAGTTGATCCATTCAAAAAGGGCACAGAAAGAAGAAGAAATGGCTAAAATACAAGTAGAGCCAGACAGCTCTGGTTTGGGTCGTACGGCTCTAGTCTAGGTCGAGCGGCTCTAGTTTGGCAACAGCCCACACTATATACTTTTATACATAATTTTGAACCTAGAGCCGTGTGGCTCTGCTACCTGGAGTCGACACTCGACCGAAATCAGCCCCAGAATCACGGAATAAAGTTTCAGGAAAGCATAAATCATATCAGACGGCGATAAAAACGAGTGAAAGTAGATAAAATGTACTCAGAAAAGCAAGTCCAGCAGGGGAAAGTAGCAGAACAGCAAAAGCGGTAAGGAATTCCATAAAATGTCAATACAAACAATACACCAATTCCAACCGTCACATAATAATAAAAGCCCACAAGTGGGTAACATGTCCAAAAACATCGAATCCAAGCCTACAACCGGGCTACATCAACATAAACTACAGAAAGCTATAAAAGGAGGGCTACGACTGTCCCCCGTCTGTCGAATCATCATCCTCCTCCTCGCCCTCGGCCCCGGCATCATCCCCAAAGACGTGCTGGCCGGTCTCCTAGTCATCCAACTGAGTGCGGAGGGTCTTATTCATGAATCTGAGGTCCGCAACGATCCTCTGCATCTCCTCCATCTCCGTCCTCATGCGGGCCTCCTCACACCGGCGTGTGCTGACTGCAGCCTACATCAGAATCAAATAACATAGGCATCATGTCATACATATACATGCATCTGAAACATACAAGTATATATACATATTGACGCAGGTATTTACAGCCATCGCCCTGTTATCCCGAAGCGAGAGTGACCTGAAAGCAGAGATCGCCTGGCACAGGGCCATCCCCTGTGTCACCGAAATCTGGACAAGGAATAAAGCATATGTCAGACCAATGGTGACAACAAGGCTAAAAAATAAACAGGGGCAAGTGTAAGTGGACGACCTTTTTCGGAACACGCAGTGAAGCGGGAACCGGGGATTTTCTTTTTAAGATGTGATGATGTGATTTGAAAATGGGTTTTTAATCTTTTTTTGAGAAAATCTTTCATTTTATTGGAAAAAACCCTTCTCATAGAAACTTAATTTTAATGGTGAATTTTGGAAAAAAGTAGGTTTTTTAGAAAATCCCAATTTGGACTTAAAGATCTCGAAACCTAAATTTTGAAATTAGATACAAAGTCGCCACCCTGATCAGCTCATCTGGGAAATTCCGGTACAGTTCCCTACCGAGTGTAGACGCGGTACCTAATTCAGAGATTCAGGGTTTGGGCAACAAATCTACTAATCCTCACTTATTTTCAATTATTATTTCATAATGTATTGTTGCATTCACTTAATTCTACTCATTTTATCATAAAACCAAGATAAGATGCAAAAAAGTAAAAGTGCAGGAAAAGTAAATAGAGGCCAAATTATACAACCCATAAAAAAAGAAAAAAATCTCTCATCCTCGCCATTACAACCGCCTATAATACACGATGATCTAAAAAATTACAATCGCCTAAATACACGATTTAATCTATAAAATACATTCGAAAATAAAAATAAAGTAAAAATAAATGATGCATCCAAATACGGTTAGCACAAGTAATAAATCACACCAATGACTCATATAGGATAGAATAGGGGTATTTTAGGAAATGGGATCATGCATAGGGGGTAACCGGGTCGACTCGGTTGGTCAGCCCGGTTAGACTTGGAAAAAGGTTTTTTGAAATGCCTTGTAGGTTTTGTGGGTGAAAAACCAAATTTGAAAATGGTTTGGCTCATTTACATGCATTTTTCCAACTTTAGTGGGCTGGACATCAAGGGACCCGTGTGTGGACCTAAGTTAAACATTCATCTAGGATCTAAACAGAATGTAAACATGCTAAAATTCAGTTTTGAATAGGAAAAGGGTGCAAAATTACAAGTTTGGGGCATAAAAGGGCAAAACTGTAATTCTGCCCCCTGAACTACAGTCGAGTGGCCGTAGGGGATTACAGCCGCGATGCTGTAACATAGCTGGGCGGCTGTAACACCTACAGACGAGCGACTGTAGTTCTCCAGAATTGATTCCAATATTCTTTTCTCGTTTTTTTGAAAACCACTTTGCAAATTTAATGATTTTGGGGGGGGGGGGGGGGTCTGGGATTTCTGGAAATATACTAAAATCAATAAAACGGATCCGAAACAAATTGAATCAAATCCAGAAATCCCTAATCCCTCAAAATCACCAAACTTTAAATTACATCCATCAATCAAAAATCAGAAAACCAAGAATCTAAGCACATAGGGATGTAATTGGGCCGATAATAAACATAAAGAACATATTTAATCTAAAAACGAAAGCGTCATCGGCCGATTTTGGGGCATTTGGAGCTTCTACCCTAGACATTACAGTCAAGCGACTGTAATCAGAAGATTACAGTCGAGCAACTATAGGTCACAGCCGCGCGGCTGTAGGTTATAGCCGGGCGACTGTGATCTTAATTGAGGCAGCTGTAATCGAAACCGCTTCCAAAATCATAAAAATTAAAAAAAATCAATAAACAATATCTAGAATGAACAAAAATGGATTTTTAAGGCCTCTCAGAATGTTACCTGGTCTGTGTTCTAGTGTTTGGATCTCCAAGGATGGATTCGAATGTAGGAAAGTGTCTTGCAGTCATGAACAACACGAAAAAGGCACGATCTCCAAAGCCGAACGGAACCCCGAGAGAGATTGAGTGAGTGGTGGTGAGTTAACAACACCCTACAACGGTTTCTATGTCTTTCATTGAAATTTTTTAAGTTATTTTTAGATCAAACCCTTTTATTTTTCTTAAGAATCTAGAAAAAGTCCCAAAATCTGTGTTACTGTGTGTTTTGTGTGGTTTTTTCTACTCAAAATTCTCTAATTTTCTACCTCTCCCTTTGTTCTCTTAACCCTAATTCCGAATATGAGACTTTTATATCTCCCGTTTTGGCTAATAACCGAAATTAAATGCTGATTTTTGGTAAAAAAGGAAGTCTGGTGATTACAGCCGCGCGGCTGTACTGTACTACAGCCGCGTGACTGCAGTGGCCAGATTAGCTTATTTTGTTTAAAAAAACCGAATTAAATACTGATTTGAATGGAGAAAAGGAAATCTGATAATTACAGCTGTGTAGCTGTAATGTACTACAGCCGCACGACTGTAGGCACTACAGCCGAGCAGCTGTAGTGACCAGATTGGCCTATTTTTGCTTATTTTTCATTCTTTTCCTTGGTTTTCTTAAATACTAACTCGAATTCCTTCAGGGTTCCGTACCAAGACTTGTCACACATATTCGGATCACCGAGATATTTCTAACGTCATCTCAGTCGGTCCGCATCCGCTTCATGCTTATCCGTGAAAAAGGTAACAATGACTTTCATCACAGAGGTTGGGAAAAAACTCGTGCTTACAGGCTGCCCCTCGCGAGACCAAAGTCGACTTGAACGGGTGCTTGTGCTCGATTCGAGTTTGGTCTCGCGATAGGGAGCACAGTGAGAAGGAAAAAAGAACGTACCTGGGGGTTCTCCTCGCGTTGACTTGTTTTGATGTCTGTAGGGACTTGTCTCAGTTGCTTTTGTGAGATAGTGGTCTTGCCTAGGTTGGTTTGATTCTTCAGGGTCTTACTTCGACTCCGTTACGAAGCATAGGACTTTGCCCGAATTGATTTAATGTTCTCCAGGGTCGTGCTTAGACTCCATTCCGAAGTAGAGGACTTTGCCTACATCAGTTTGATTTGCCAGGGACATGCTTCGACTCCATTGCGAAGCAGAGGTCTTGCCCAGATTGAATTCTCCTAGTCATTTGATGCTTATGAAAGGAAAGGGTATTTTGGTAATTTTGTAACTTGGGAAGTCGACATTCCTTGAAGTAAGGGTACTTTGGTCATTTGGTCTTTCGTGGTGCCTATGTCACAAAAAGAAATGGGTGTCAGTGATTTGGAATCCCCTTTTTATGGGAAAAGGGTATTTTGGTCATTTGGTAGCTTGGTGGTCAACAAAAGGGTATTTTGGTCATTTCACCCCTAATGGAGCCTACGTCACTAGAGAAAGAAATGTTTTTGTGATTTGATCTTCCATATAGCTCGTGTCGCTAAAGGAAAGGTGTTTTGGCCGTTTGATAATGTGGTTACTGACAGAAGGGCATTTTGGTCATTTCACTTCTAGTGGAGTCTGTGTCACTGAAGGAAAGGATAATTGAGTTTCCCGTGAAGCACGTGTAGCTAAGGGAAAGATGCTTTGATGGTTTTAAGGAGCTTGATCAACACTTGACGTTTTGAAGTCGTTTTGGGCGCGTATTCTTTCCTTGAACGATAATTTTGGAAACAAAAATTTTTGCCCCTTCGATCAAGAATGAATACAGGTCGAGTATCTTGCCTTTTGATACCTGTAAGACATGGAAACTACCTTTCTCAGAGTCAAATAGACATAAAACAAGTTTTGGAAAGAAACAAAAAAGAAAATTTTTCAAGAAAAATAAGCTACAGCGGAGCGGCCGTAGCACTACAGTCGCGCGGCTATAATGATTTGAAACTACAGCCGTTCGACTGTAGTAATGGGTAAAGAATGTGTTAAAACCACCATAAAATGAAGGCAGCCTCATCCTCTCCCATTTCAGCTGAAAACTCCTCCTTTCTTCAGTGATTTTCTTCTCCCGAACCCAAAATCATGAGGCGAAAGATACGTAGAGTCCACTGGCCCGTTCCTACTACTTAACCCACCTTTCAAACGTAGTTTTCTATCCTGGAGGGAAACTTTACTCTAGCATTGAACCCACGGAGTGTATATACAGATTAAAGGAGGAAGATGAATACTATGAAGTGAAGATCGATGCCCTAGTGCCTATCCAACTCTAGATTTCGACCCATGCTTTCACGAATCCGGTTAGTTTTCTCAAATTTCTCCACTTTTTCCAAGTTTAAAATTTCTGCAAAATCAGAGAAAATATGTGAAATTGATGCATGATTTGAGTAGAATATGCCCCTAGGATGTTTAGTTGTTGATTTGGTTTGAGTTAAGACAAGATTTAACAGAAAAAACAAGAAAAATCAAGGTTGGCCGAAAAATTGCAGCTACAGCCGCCCCATGGATGATCACAGCCGTGCGGCTATGAACAAGAGGGTTTCAGTCGTATAGCTGTGACCCCATGGTAGGGCGGCTGTAGCCCATAGATTCAAGGGGGGCCCCTTTTTTGTGATTTTGATGGTGTTTCTTTGATTTTTATGATATATATGTATTCTAAAAAAGAGCTCATAAACTCCCTGATTGTTGATTTTACAGTCGAGATTCGACCATCGCGGCAGCGGATCCATTACGGAGGCCTTGCAGTGGTATAGGCGTCTTCCCCAAGGAGTGAAGGATATCGTGAACTCCACTGGCTTGCACCGGCTAGTTCATAGTATGTCCGCCACTACACCTCGTACGAGCCAAGGGCTTTTGGTTGCACTTTTAGAGATGTGGATGGACTCCACCCACACATTTCATTTCCCCTTTGGAGAGTATACGGTGACGCCAAATGATATCATCGCCATCACTGGTCTTTCTTTTTCTAGTCAGACGATCCACTTCAATCAGGTCTTCGTGCATGGTGGTTATCGTCAGGAGTTAGTATCCATGCTTATTAGGATTGATTCCCCAGATAGCCAGATTCAGTATAGGAGTATTCATAAGTACTGGCTTGGGCGGCAACGTGCGCTCCCGGAAGGGACTACCTTTAATGCCACTGATAAGAGGAAATATGCTAGAGCCTTCCTGTTGCATGCTCTCTCCACTACCCTTTTTCCCACGGACCGGAGCAGTTTGAATCTGGCCATTTTGCCTTCACTGATCGACCTAGAGTCTGTGAGGACTCTTAATTCGGCTCGGGTAGCTTTGGAACAGGCCCTAGATCTCTGTGCCCAAGGCTCCCACAAGGAGTTGAAGGCTTTTTGGATTTTGCTGCACGTAAGTATCTTGGACCTTTTTTTTTACTTGCTTTGCTCTCTCTTCGCAGATATGGGCTTACGAGTACTGTTTTGTTCTGCCCCCAGTGGTGCAAGTTCCTGACGGTTACCACTTGGTTGAATTTCCTCGCCTCCGACGATATATGGGGTTCGTCTGGAGTGAGGTCGATAAAAATCAGGACGAGTGCTGTCAGGCGTTGAGGGAGATGACATTTAAGGGGGTATTTTTATTTTTATTATTATTATTATTATTATTATTATTATTATTATTATTTTACTGACTTATTTGTTTTATGGTTTTATGGTTTCCTAACCCCAGATTGCCAAGGCCCCTTGGCACCGGGAGGGTGATAATTTGCCCCAGCAGCTTCGTGATGCACAGGCGCTCGTGAGCAGAAGTTTCGTGATGGAGTGTCCTTTTGGTCAGGAGTGGTTCTTGGGTGAGAGGACTCCCTACTGGTGTTCTAGTCCTGGGGCAAATAGGATTCTAGCAGCCTTACCGGTGGGGTTATTCTGGCCTCATCTCCTGTCTCTTGAGCTGCACCCGGACCTCTACGGCACTGGGTACGAGGCTGGCAGTATGGATGGTGATTATGGTTGTTTCATCACTATACATTTGCTTCCACCGGCTGCTGATGCTGACACTAACATTAGGGTAGTTTTTTTTTAAATTATTGTTTTTAACTGGTTCCAGCCATCTACGCGAGGTGGGCGTGCGCGCTCGTCCTTGTCTGCTAGGGGGAGGGGAAGGAGGTCTAGTACCGCTGCTTCCCGGACCGCTGGAGCAGGTTCTTCTGTTGGAGTAGGATGTCCCCATTCTCCAACCTCAAGCTCCTGAAATTGGGTACGTGCATGGTCAGCTTGAGTTCCCGATTGAGGACTCCATTCAGCTATATAACGATACTCGACACTCTTATCAGGCCGATCTCCACCTCCAGGACCATAATTTTCCCCCGGCCATTCCTCCTGACACCACACATGTGAGTATTTCCTTGCTTGTCTATTTCTGCCCCTTTTCTGCCATTAGCTGATCCCTCGAACCACCATCTTTGCATATTCCAGTGATGCAAGGCATGTGCATGGGTCAGGCCATTTATGCGTTGAGGGCGCTCTCTTTCCGAGACAACTCTGCTATGACGGTAAGTACCTGTACATGATCTTATACTTGTGTTTATATGTATGCGTGTATGTATAGATGTATATACATGCAAGTGTGATGTTTTTCATGTTTCGTTCGATGCAGACGATGATCGGGGTAGAGCGCCAAGAGTCCGCTCACCTGAGGGTGGAGAATGACCAGTTGTGGCGTCAGGTCACCGAATTGAAGATCATGAATCAGACTTTCAGAGACCAGGAGGGCGATTGGGATGCCCAGATGGAAGATGCAGGCGAGGACACAAGCGGGACTCCGGATGACGAGGCAGGAGATAACGGGGATGATGATGATGAGGATGGCTTTGACTCCTCTTAGATCTATTTCCCCATTCCTTATTTGTGATGTATTGACCCATGTGTAGGCTATTTCTTTGCACATTTTGGGCTTTGCATAAGCCTGGCTCAGTGATGTATATAATGTATTTGATATACATGACTCTTATATGACATTTGTACCCTTTTTGCCTTGGATTTGAATGTTTGAATGAATGTTTCTTTTCTTTTCCATGATTTTAGCACTCTTCGGTTCACCTTGATCGGGTCTGGGACGTATTTTAATGTCTTTAAACTTCATTCCCCTTGAAAAACAACCCCTAGAACCTAGAGCCGCGCGGCCATAATCATCAGAAATCCTATAAGGATGTAGATAAGGTGTTATTTGCACTACAGCCGTGAGACTGTGACCATTACAGCTGCCCCACATACTACAGTAGCACCCTTGTAGGCTACAGTCACACGACTCTGCATGTATACAGCCGCCCCACACCATAAATCTATCCCACACCGATTTTCAAGCTTCCTTCAGCCCAGCCGAGCCTCTATATATACTATAGCTGCCCCACCTGCTATAGTCGCGCCCCTGTAAACATTACAGCCGCCCCACATATTACAGTCGCGCCTCTGTAGTGTATTACAGCCGCTACATACATTATAGCCGCCCCATCTATTTTTCAGCCTTTCTCCTTCTTTCGCTCCTCTTTCGACATGGATCAGCTCAGAGGACAACTCCGGGACTACTGGGGTTCGACCTGCTCTTCTAATTGGGCTTTACTTGTGCCCTTTGGCTTGTAGTATCTTAGGTTTTACACCGCTTTGACTCCGAACTGGGTCTTCTTGGATGCAGCTGTCAGCTTTTGGGATCCAATAGATCATGTCTTCAGCTTCTCCGGTCAGAAGTTATGCCCTTTGATAGAGGAGTTTAGTGCCATCCTCTGTGTCCTTTGTCCCTGGGGGGTCCAGTTAGCTGTTCCCGACCCAGACTCCGGTGATGTTCTCACTTTCTGAGCCGATTCGCTCTAACTATAGCAGGCATGGGTCATGCGCTTACTGGTAGGTCTATTTCTCCTAGACTCAGTCTTTCTGTCATTGCTGACTTATGTTTTGCTTTATCTCCCACTACCCCTGGCTGGGCTCCGCTAATGAGTTTATTATTGATGGCTTGCTATCTGTGCGAGTCCCGATATGGTACTTGTAGCCTTAGGCTGGCTTCAGCAGTGACTAAGATGGCTCAGGGTGCATCTTCTATGGGGGTTGTCTTGGCTGAGACCCTAATCCACTTAGATTCCATCCATTCTGATTCTCCCATCGAGAGCTGTGGGTCTCCCTTTCTGCTTTAGGTATGCTTTGATACTGCACTTTCTGAATTCACACATTCATTACCCCTTCATCCTGACTAGACCACATGCAGATCTGGCTGTTGGAGAAGTTGCGCCTCCTGAGCCCTCCTCCACCTCATCCGAGATATGCTCTGAAGCACTATTGGTCTCGATGCATCGAGCTCCCAGACTTTGGTTTCATGTCCATGGAGCACTGGTTTGACTGGCTGAGGAGGTGGTCCGACGACTCTATCCAATGGATCTGCCCTTGGTGGGATATCACTGATGTGACTACTAAGACTTGGGCCGGGGCTATTCAGCTACTTGGATTGACACATGTGACCTTCTATTCTCCTACTCGACTGTGCAGGCAGTACGGACAACTGCAAAGAGTCCCCCAATCCTTGTGTACTACTGAGTGTGGGGTATTTACATCACAGTGGCCTCGACATGTTCAGCACCAGTGGATGCACCCTACCTGTACTGAGATTCTGAGGTATGACGATCTTGCATCCATGGAGACAGATGCTTGCTATAGAGCTTGGCTAATAGATCTGATTGGTTGCCCAACTAGGTGTAGGCATGAGGCACTGACATTGCAATACCTTGGTGTTTAGCTGATTGGGATCAGAGTTGATTATTGCTGTATGAATTTTATTTTGTTTTTCTTGTCCTAACTTTTGCATAGGTCGCCCTTTTTTAGGTTTTCGTGTTGGATATGCCCTAGTCCCGAGGCATTGGTCCTTGTATTTGTATCATACATTTATTGGATTTATGTATTATACTTATTTGTGTTATAAATAAAGGCATTAATTCATTTATTATATTTATCTTGTGCAATTTATTGAATGAAGTATCCAATGGACATATCTATATCCATGATGACCAGTGTCATGCACTTGGCAATAAGACCATGGATAGGGTAAATGATATGACCATAAATAGATCCGTAGTCTGTTCCAATCATGGGAATGAATGGAATGAGAGACTATCATTAACCTGGTTGTATGACGGTGTCTTACCGGTCATTGGACATGGAATGTCAACCAAGTTAATGGGTACATGTAAAAAGGGCATGGTACTAGATAGATCCATTAAACGAGAAATCCACATGGTATAGTATCATAAGTGATTCTCGTGTAGTACTTGTATGGATCCTTTGACCTGACCATATGATGGTGTTGTATGTAAGGTCACATACTTAGGGGTATGCCTAAAGGGCCTGTAATAGGGTGCCAGGTATGGGTACTTTCGGGTATGTCACTTAGCATGGTAATGCTATGGATATGCAAAAGGGATTTGTCACTCAGTAGTCCACTGGGAAGATATCACCGGCCTCTTGATGAATGCGACTGATAAGAGTGTGGCCATACCCAAACAAGTGGAAACTTGTTTGTGAGCTTCAGTGCATTCGGGATCAAGTTAATGTTCTAACACAAAAGAGGGTGATCAATCCATGCCTCTGTGTTGGACACCGATATCAATGACATGGGATGTACAAGTTCAAACTACAAGGTTATGATAACAGTTAGACTGCCATCTCCATCTTAATTGGGGGCTGCAGTGGCTTGCTAGAGCCCAACTGCAGTCTGTGGGCCACAGGCCCACTGCCAACATAAAGATGGGCCCACGGGATCGTACACATTGAGCGACTGAACACTGACTTAAGGAATCACATGTATACTTGGAGTATATACTCTAGAGAGAGAGGTATATATTAATTATATTATGAAGATCAATTGGATTGATCACAATGATAAAATTAATATTTGAATGGCTCTTCATAATTAATTGGATTAATTATGAGATTATTTGCTAGGTGGAAATATTCATATGTATAGGTTTACATATGATTTTTTTTTGTGAAGATCTAATTTTAATTTGATGGATTAAATTAATTGGTCAAACTAATTTTAATTTAAATGTAAATAATATGTTACTTGGTGTAATATATTAAATACATGGGTAAATTAAAGTTGGGCTTGAAATTAATTTAAACCAGACTAATTAAAATAAGATTGGGCCTGAATTAAGAGAAGGGAAGCCCACACAAATGAAAGAGCCAAGTTGGGCCAAAATTCCTTTAGGAATTTCGGCCAACCTAGGGTTTATGAACCCTAGGAATTTCGGCCACCAATGGTAGAAGAGATAGCCAAAATTTCCCTAGCCTCCTCTCTCCAAAGTTTTGTGTTTTCTGATGCTAGCATGGGTGGTGTTCGTTAGGCGTTCGTGTACGTCAACGAGGAGGGTTTCTAGTTTGATTCTTGTAGTCTGCAACCATCTCTGAAAGAGATATTCCGGGTAAGAGATTTATCTCTTTCTATTAAATTTTTGTTTTTCCAATTTCCATCTCAATTGCTCTTGGGCGCAGATTTGAGGAAATCATCGCGTTCTTCCGCTTTAATCGGGTGATTTCCGGTGACAAATCCCAACATTTCGACCTATCGAAATGTCTTTATTTTTGCCTGAACTGTCCTTTTGGGTTTTCAATTTAGCAGAACTTCTTCTTCTTCTTCTTCTTCTTCTTTTTTTATGTATATACATGTTCAATTGATAAAAATGATATATGTAAAAGGTATAAAGACAAATATGCACAAAATAATCTGAATTGCAATTAAACTCGAAACGTTTAAAGAACAGAATTGAACATTCATTCATTCATTCATAAATAATGTTTTAGCACAATGTACATCAAATGATGAAATGGAACTATGGACGGAATCATTGATGGTATACGTCTCGAATGAACCCACGCTTGCCACCAACTGGTCTTTACAGATTTTCCAGATGATGGTCCTTACCTCTCTGTCCTAACTTTTGCATGGATCACCTTTTCGGTTTTCGACCCATCAGACTATGCTAATTTTTGCGTGGATCACCTTTTCAGTTTTCAATCCACCAAACCTTTTTTTTTTACACTTAGTAGTGTTTCAGCTTGTCCTGGTTGATAGGGTTGACAAATTTGTTCCCGTCCATATCCATAATCTTTGCAGCACCCTTCGAAAGTACCCTCTTGATTACAATGGACCTTGCCAGTTCGGCTTGAATTTCCCTCGTACATCCGTGTTGGTCTATTTCATCTGTTTGAGTACTAGATCCCCAGCCTTAAATGGATGCTTTTGATGACGAACCTTGTTGTTGTATGTCCTAGCCATCCGTTGTTGATACATTTGCAACCTGTCTAAGGCCTGAGGACGCTTTTCATCTATCATTACTAGCTGTTCATGTCACGACTAGAGCCAATCAGATTCTGGCAACTGTGCCTCCATAACCACTCTTAATGATCTTATTTCCATCTCTACTGGTAATACTGCTTCCATCTCGTAAACCAGTGAATACGGAGTTTCTCAGGTAGGAGTTCTTATGCTTGTCCGGTATCCCCATAAAGCCAATGGTAACATGTCAGCCCAATCTATGTAGGTCACCACCATCTTTGATAGAATCTTCTTAATGGATTTATTGGCCGCTTCCACCGTCCCATTGGCTTGTGGGCGATACGAGGATGACCTGTGGTGCTCGACTCCCTTCTCTTGAAATAACTGTGTCGTCACCCCTTGGAATTGTACCCCATTGTCGGTCGCGACATGATGAGGGATCCCATATCTTGCAAAGATGTTCTTTTTTATAAATTTGGCCATTTTTTTAGTGGTGATATTTGTAAATGATTCCGTTTCGACCCACTTAGAAAAGTAATCCACTGCCACAACAATGAATAGGTGTCCGTTTGAGGCTGGTGGCCTTATTTCTCCAATTATATCTATGCCCCAAGTTGCAAACAGCCACGGAGTCGAAGATACTTGAAGTTCAAGCAGGGGGAGATGATTGAGATCCCCGTACACCTGACATTCATGGCATTTTTTAACTTTCTCAATACAGTCAGCTTTCAAAGTGAGCCAAAAATAGCCTTGTCTTAGTATTTTCTTTACCAAGGCCAACTCATTCATGTGCGAACCACACGCACCAGAGTGTATCTGTTTCATAACCACGACTTCCTCTTCCTCTGTGAGACACTTCAAAAGAACTCCGTTAGTTGTCCTTTTGAAAAGTTGATTATCAAATATCCGAAACTGTGCTGCTAACCTTCTGAGGGAAACCCTGTCGGACTCATTAGCATCTTCGGGGTACTGACCATTCTGAATGAACTGTAGAATATCATAATACCAGGGGCGTGCCTTAATAGTTGCGACCATGTTGACTGACAAATAGCATGGATTCTGAGCAATTTCCAGGATGACTAGCTGTATTGGCTGTTTTCGGGGACCTTCCCATATTGATGATAGTGTAGCCAAAGAGTCTGCCATTTGATTCTCCTCCCTCGGCACATGTCAGAATTCACACTGACTAAATACCTTTGCCCTTTCCCAAACCATCTCGAGATAAGGCTGGAGTGATTCTTCTTTTATTTCCCAGTCTCTGATAACCTGCCGAATCACCAAAGCTGAGTCCCTAATGACTAATGCCTCATTTTCCCCTAACTCGATCAGGGCATCAATACCAAAGAGATATGCTTCGTACTTTGCCCTATTATTGGTCACTTGAAAGTCAAGTCACCTCGCCAGGGGAATGATTTCTCCTTCCGGTGTAGCAATGATTATCCTTAATCCTGCGCCATGTTTATTCACTGCCCCATCAAAATACATCACCCATCTGTTGGACTCTTCTTCTATCACTGCCAATTGTTCGTCAAGGAATTCTAAGTTCTCCATATAGTCTGAATCTATTGGCTGGTTGGCTAGAAATTCTACTACGGCTCTCCCTTTAATTGTCTTTCTCGTAACATATTCTATGTCGAATTCTGACAATAAAAGTAGCCACCTTGATAACTTCCCCGCTAGCACTGGAGCTTGGCATAAGTACTTCATGGGATCCACCTTGGCTACCACCTGAACCTTATACGATTGGAAGTAGTGCCTTAACTTCTTTGTCAACCATACCATAGCCGCACAGGTCTTTTCTACTATCGTATACCTAGTCTCATACTTCAGTAGCTTCTTTCTCAAATAATAGATCACATGTTCGCATCCATCCTCTTGCTCTTGCACCAACATGGCTCCTACAGAAGTCTCTTCGATGGCCAAGTACAGGATCAAAGGCTTGTCTGGTATGGGCGGTTTTAGAACTGGAGGGTTCATCAAGTAAGTTTTAATCCTGTCGAAGGCTATCTGACACTGCTCGTTCCACTCTACTGGCTGGTTCTTCTTTAGAATTCTGAAAATTGGTTCGCAAACTATCGTCAATCTTGTAATAAACTGACTAACATACTGTAGTGAACCCAAGAACGACCTTACTTCTTTTTCTGACTATGGTGCCAGCATTTCCCTGATGGCTTTAATTTTGTCAGGATCCATTTTGATTCCCTTTTGGCTGACTATATGACTAAGTAGTTTCCCAGAAGTTACCCCGAATACACAATTCTTAGGGTTGAGGCCAAGACTATACTTCTCGATTCTGGTTAGAAATCTATCCAGGATAGCTGGGTGCTCTTCCCGGGTCATGGATTTGACTAACATGTCATCCAAATAAACCTCGACTTCCTTATGGATCATGTCATGTAGAAGTGTGGTGAAAGCTCGTTGATAAGTCGCCCCGGCATTCTTCAACCCGAAAGGCATAACCCTGTAGCAATAACCCCCCATTCTGTGATGAAGGCCGTTTTCACTTTGTCAATTAGATTCATTAGGATCTGATTATACCCTGAGAACCCGTCCATGAAAGAATACATAGCTGCCCTAGCAGCACTGTCAATCAACACATCAATATGCGGGAGCAGAAAGTCATCTTTGGGAGATGCCTTATTCAGATCCCGGTAATCCACACAGACCCTTACCCGACCGTCTTTCTTTGCAACCGGCACGATGTTGGCTAACCATTTTGGGTACTCTACTACTTCTAACCACTTGGCCTTTATCTGTTTGGCTACTTCTTTTTTAACCATTTCAGCCCACTCTGGTCGAAGTCATCTGAGTTTCTGCTTAACTGGTTTCACTTTCGGATATGTCGGGATTCTGTGTTCTACAATTTCTCTATCAACACCAGGCATGTCATCGTAGGATCAGGTGAAGGCTTTGACGTGTTTTTGTAAGATTTTTACAAGTTCTTTTCTCTCATCAGGCGTGAGGTCTTTCGAGACAGATACCATCTTTGGTTCATCATCTATCCCTAGGTTCATTTCATGCAATGATGCATTATGTATGCTAAAGACATTAAATGAATGTTTGTATGTATGCACAGTTCCATCCGGAAAACATCACATAAGTAAGCAAAATCAGATTTTATTTCATTGTGTGCCTTGTAGGAAGATTTGTTCACATCAAAAATAGAAAAAGCAGATACATTCAAAAAGTTTCCATCCTCCATATGCGGAAGGTCTTTGTCAACAGCAGCACAGTCAAACTCTGCAAACAGGTACCCCAGGTCTCCTTCCAGGTCTTCCTTTTACATCTCGATCAGCTTTTCCTCTGGCGTCTGAGCCTTGCCCCTTATGACCAGCTTAGTGAGCTCCTTCACTGCTTCCTCCACTAGCTCTTCATGTGTCCTCTCAGCAGGTGGTGCTTTCTTTTTTGAACCCCTATTTGGCCTCATCAAAGTGGATAGTGCCCTTATAATGGCCCCCATAACCACTTCCATCTCGTTCCTCACCAGGTCAGTCTTCTTGAAAGCTTCTCCTTTATCCCCGAAATCAACCCTGACTTGGTCGACAACTTTCTCATTCTGAACCTCCTTGCTCTCATCCCTAGCTCCGGCTTATAGCATGCTCACAATAGGCTCCATTCCATACTTGTTGAAATCAACCACATTAGCAAAGATTTCAAATCCCGGGAGCTGACCTCCCTTTATAGTTATCGGCTCAGGAGTCTCGTCATACACTGATTCTGTAGCCCGAACGAACGTGTCCAGCAGATTCACACACTTCCGCTCTTTCTTGGCCCTTCCTTCTTGATACCCCAGCCCAAACTGTCTGTATTTGCAAGCCTCAATATTAATTCAGGGATCCTTTGTTGCTTGGCCCTTAATCCCTTTCCCGGTTCGTAATTCTGCTTGGCGAAATACCTGTGAATCTAGTCTAGAAACTCAGGCTTGTCAGAGATCATAGCAACCTGAAACCCCATCACTGGCTACTCGGTAGCACTTAATGCAGCAACTACAGAAGGTTCATCTGCTTCAACTGTTACTACTTTCCCCTCAATCAAGAATTTCACCTTCTGGTGCAAAGTTGATGGAACTCCTCCTAGAGCATGGAACCATGGTCTCCCTAAGAGTAGAGAGAAGGTGACAGGAATGTCGATCACGGTAAATAATACTTTTGATTTGACTTCCCCCACTTTAACTTCAGTCTCGAAGGTTCCTAACACAGCTCTCTTGCTATCATCATAAGCCCTAATAACGGTGTTGGACCGACAAAGAGCTTCAGCACTCACCCCTAAGAAAGGCAGGATCTGAGAAGGATAGATATTCAAGGCTGAGCTGTCATCCACCATCACACTCTGCATCACCTTATCCATGACTTCCACCCTTAAGTACAGAGCCTTATTGTGATTAACTCCTTCGGGCGGGAGGTCCTCTACCCCAAAACTAATCTCCGGGGTCCTGTTGGCCTTCAAATCCACTCCCCTGATCATTGCACACACCTCATCGGGGGACATAGTTGGGTTGGCATCCATCTCCATCAATTGTTTAACCACCGTCGCTCGGTGCCTCTTCGATTCCATAAGCAGGTGCCACACACTGGCACGAGCCGGTGTCCTTTTCAGCCCATGTCTTCTTTCTTAGCTACGGGAAGTGATTGGACAGTATCATTCTGCACCGGTGTAGTGTTCCTCCTTGGAGGTGCCAAAGGTGGTGCGTTGGTAGGTTGATAAACCCTACCGCTTCTTGTGATGTGCATCACCGACCCGTCTTTCTCTATCACAGTCCCCCTTTGTCTCCACCGGATAAACTGGCTTCGCCTCTTGAACCTTAAATTCATCATAATCATCATCCGCTTCAAATTCATCTAAATTGATTTGACCTGCCTTATCCCTTACCGCCAAGCTCTGCTCTTCAGCTACCTCTGGCTCTTCCTCCTTTTCCACCAGCACGCTTCGCACACTCGGATTCGCCTTAATGATTTGGGCGAACACATAATTGGCTGGCAAACCTGATTGCACCATGTTCTCCTGACTTCCAAAGGTAGGGAGTGGGTTTTTCTACACATTCAGCTTCAGAGCCGGCTTTACTATCTTACCATCTATGACCAGCTGTTTGATGGCTTTAATCAGTTGGGTGCACTCGTTTGTATAGGGACCCGTCATCACATGGTAAGAACAAAAATTCTCTTTATCTGCCTTAGCTAGAGGTACGAATGGCCTCAGACTTTGTAACAACCCGGCCTTCCTACACTTGGTAAAGATTCGACTAACTGATTCGGCCCATGGACTGGTAATTCTCGGAACACTTGGCCTCCCTTGATTCACAGTAGCCACTTCTGCCTCATGCGCTTCAATAGAGGTTGCCTTCAGTGCCGCCTTTGAACTAGACCCTACTATAGTAGTCTCAGAACTGCTACTCTTGTACCCTTAGGAGTACCCTTGATTGTTTCTATAGGAGCCCAAGCTTTGTCTGCCCCTCTGCTCTTCCTCATCATATCATTCGATACGCTTAGCAAATTCCACCACCTCATTAAAGGAATGGAACCTCTTGAGCTTCATCTTGTCCTTATATTGGGGCAGGCTACCATCCACAAGCTTCACAATCAAAGACTCCAACTTTGGTGCCCCATCCACCAAAACCTGCACATCCATCCACCGTTTGTAATAAGCCGGGAAGGACTCATTCGGCTTCTGGCAGATTCTCTCCAGATCCTCAAGAGTTGTCTCAACCTGGGTGTTGTAGGCATATTACTTCACAAAGGCATCAGCTAAATCTTCCCAGGTGGAACAGGTATACAAGGGCATCTTCATGTACCACTTTGCTGCAGCACCCCTCAGAGTAGTAGGAAATAAGTTCAAAACATGACCCTTTCCAATCCCCATGCTGGTCATCAACCTCACGTAGCTGTCCAAATGGGCTTCCGGTGGTCCTTCCCCAGTGTAGGGGGGAAGGTATGGCATATGAAAACCAACCGGAAGCGGTCCTTCCGCATCAGCCACCAATGTGGCAGGATTGGCGCACTTGATAGGATTAACGTGGACCATCTCCTTCAACTTGGGCATCATTGCATCTATGTTAGAAAATTTTTGATTGAGCCGTTTCTCCAGTATTGACTCAATCCAGGCTTCCCTTACCTTCTCAAAAGCCTCATCCTCTTCGGACTGACGGTCCGGCTTTCTATGATTGGCAATTCCGCCACTTCTGCTAAGGGTACTCCTCCCGGTTCCATTAGTAACTTGAATGAACTGTTGTCCCCCATTCCCAATTGAGGTCTGAGCTGGTTAAACAACCGGAATAGGGAAGGTGGTCATCACCGCCTGAACCTGCTCCCTAAGAGTAGCCCTGAACTCAACCTAGCTTAAGAAGCTCCTCATAATGGCAGCCATGTCGAAAGGCATGTTTCCACTGTTTCCATTGTTCCCACTGTTTCCGTCGGCCATCTCCACTCTGTCAATCTCTTATAACAACACCTGACTGTCAATCGGTAGAATAGGTAACTGAACTTCGAACTCCCTATTTGAATCCGACCCCGAATTGATTCCCTCCACGGTGATGGGTTCTGATTGAACTGACTGAATCGAAGTGTTTGGTTTTGACTCAACTCGAACTAATCTTCCCGAGATACGACTCCAAACTGCACATTTAAAATAAGGTTAGCACTTTGAATGGATGTCGTTGTCCTAGACTCGACACACTAAATGGTATGTTCATGCTCATGTTCAGATGATGCCTCATGGATGTAGATGATGCTGAAGATGACTTTTTATGTTTTTCTTACTTTTGCTTTGGATGTTCCAAGCATACCCTATGCTACACAAAAGACAATGAAATAACGTCACGTGCGGGCTGCCACACGGACAAAGGTTCGGTACCTTCGGGGCACCTAAGGGATGTTGTGAAATGGTCACATGTGTACCAACACATGGACAGAAGTTTGACACTTTGTAGGTCAATGAAATGGTATGTGATGGTCATATAGGAGCCGTTCCATAGACGGAGGTTCGATGCTTTTGTTGCATCTTGGATGAAATAATGTCACAAATAAGTCACGTGTAGCTAGAGACACAGACAGCATTTTAGTGTTCATGGAACACCTTGCATGATTTAGGCATGTTATGAAACGTCCTAGTATAAATTATAATTCGGCACTCGTGGAGTACCTCAAATGGGTCATCAATGTTATGAAACAATACGATGTGTATCATGACACACAAGCAAGACTTTAGTGTTGCCATGACACCATAATGAATGGAAGTGATGCCATGTGATGGTGTTGTGTGATCCGCCACACAAACACAAACCTAATACCATTGTGGTCCTTTAATGGTGCAATAATGTAATGAAATGGCCAAGTGGAATCCGGTGCACAGGCAGACATGGGTAATCTTGGGGACTCCCGATATGTCATGAAATGGAATGTCGTGAGGGGCATACTTAGAACATCCTTCATTTTGGATGGGATGAAATGATATGAATGCCCATGTCATACAAAATGCAAATGGCTGCACAAAAACGTGGTTAGAATGCATAACACACAAGATGATGTCGTGTATGCTTTATGAGTCAATGAGCACACAAGATGAATATGGCACATGAAAAAGGTCATGGCTGCACGAAAATGTGGTTAGTACAACACACATGTAGGATGATTCTCCAAAATGGCTGCATAAAAATGTGGTTAGGAAATGACACACAGATGATGCGTGTTTATGTTGCATGACAGGGTCGAAAATAAAACAACCACAAAGCAAACGTTAGCACACACACAAACATGCTCATCCTTCTAACCTTATTCCTCCATTCAACTGGTCTCACATTCTTCCTAGGTGTTGGGTCTCTTTGGCATCAACGGGGATACCAAAGGCACACTCTCAATGTCCATTTTCGAATATATGTTTTGGTAACCCTAAGGGGAAGTTGCTAAGCCATTAAATGAAGGTACGAGTCAAGCCAAGGGTCGTACAGGTTCCCATAGCAAAAATATACTCCTCACTTCTCACCACTCAAGGGTCTAAACGAAGCGGTTCGTACAAGGCTATGAGTAGTTTACCCCCTCGGGTGCCTCCAATCCTAGCGGAAGAGGTAGGTCACCTTTGAAGATAAATCGGGCTTAAATAAGTGTTGGAGGGATTTTAGAAGAGAAAATGTCATGCTTATGCAAGTGTGAATGAAACATCGAATTATGATTTAATAATTGATTACAAGTGAGGATGTACTTCGATTGTTGCCTAAGTTCCTTAAGGTTTTGAAAAAACTTTTTAAAAGAAACCGTTAATCCCTAGCAGAGTCGCCACTGTGAGCGGATGACCTTTTTCTGAACGCGCAGTGAAGCGGGAACCGGGGATTTTCTTTTTAAGATGTGATGATGTGCTTTGAAAATGGGTTTTTAATCTTTTTTTAAGAAAATCTTTCATTTTATTGGAAAAAACCCTTCTCATAGAAACTTAATTTTAATAGTGAATTTTGGAAAAAAGTAGGTTTTTTAGAAAATCCCAATTTGGACTTAAAGATCTCGAAACTTAAATTTCAAAATTATATACAGAGTCACCACTCGGATTAGCTCATCCGGGAAATTTCGGTACAGCTCCCTACTGAGTGTAGACGCGGTACCTAATTCAGAGATTCAGGGTTCGGACAACAAATCTACTAATCCTCACTTATTTTCAATTATTATTTCATAATGCAATATTACATTCACTTAATTCTACTCATTTTATCTCCTCTTTTATTATTAACCAATGCTCATACATATGACATAAATATAAAACCAAAATAAAATGCAGAAAAGTAAAAGCGCAGGAAAAGTAAATAGAGGCCAAATTATACAACCCATAAAAAAAGAAAAAAAAGCTCTCATCCTCACCATTACAACCGCCTATAATACACGATGATCTAAAAAATTACAATCGTCTAAATACACAATTTAATCTATAAAATACATTCGAAAATAAAAACAAAGTAAAAATAAAAGCTGCATCCAAATATGGTAGCACAAGTAAATAAATCACACCAAGCACTCATATAAGATAGAATAGGGGCATTTTAGGAAATGGGATCATGCATAGAGGGTAACCGGGTCGACCTGGCTAATCAGCCCGGTTAGACTTGGAAAATGGTTTTTTGAAACGCCCTATAGGTTTTGTGGGTGAAAAACCAAATTTGAAAATGGTTTGGCACATTTACATGCATTTTTCCAACTTTAGTGGGCCGAATATCCCGGGACTCGGGGATCCCGTTCGTGTGTACCTAAGTTAAATATTTATCTAGGGTCCAAAAAGAATGTAAACACGCCAAAATTCAGTTTTGAATAGGAAAAGGATCCAAAATTACAAGTTTGGGGCCCAAAAGGGTAAAACTATAATTTTGCCCCCTGAACTACAGTCGAGCGACTGTAGGGGATTACACACGCCCGGCTGTAACATAGCTGGGTAGCTGTAACACCTACAGCCAAGCGATTGTAGTGCTCCAGAATTGACTCCAATAATCTTTTCTCGTTTTTTTGAAAACCGCTTTGCAAATTTAATGATTTTGGGGGGGGGGGGGGTCTGGGATTTCTAGAAATATACTAAAATCAATAAAACGGATCCAAAACGGATCGAATCAAATGCGGAAATCGCTAATCCCTCAAAATCACCAAACGTTAAATTATATCCATCAATCAAAAATCAGAAAACCAGGAATCTAAGCACATAGGGATGTAATTGGGCCGATAATAAACATAAAGAACACATTTAATCGAAAAAAGGAAGCGTTATTGGCCGATTTTGGGGCATTTGGAGCTTCTACCCTAGAGATTACAGTCGAGCGACTGTAATCAGAAGATTACAGTAGGGCAACTATAGGTCATAGCCACGCGGTTGTAGGTTACAGACGGGCGACTATGATCTTAATCGAGGCGGCTGTAATAGAAACCGCTTCCGAAATCGTAAAAATTTAAAATGAACATCAATAAACAACACCAGAATGAACAAAAATAGATTTTTAAGGCCTCTCAGAATGTTACATGGTCTGTGTTCCAGTGTTTGGATCACCAAGGATGGATTCGGATGTAGGAAAGCATCATGCAGTCATGAACAACCCGAAATATGCGTGATCTCCGAAGCCCGAACAGAACTCCGAGAGAGATTGAGTGAGTGGTGATGAGTTAACAACACCCTACAACAGTTTCTATGTGTTTAATTGAAATTTTTTAAGTTATTTTTAGTCAAACCCTTTTATTTTTCTTAAGAATAGGGGTGAGCAAAACGCGGTTCGGTCAAAAACCAAACAGAACCAAACCAAACCAAACCGAACCAAAAACCAAAGTAGAAGAAAAATAAAAACCAATGCCAAACCAAAGTTCATATGGTTCGGGTCAAACCGAATCGAATCAGTTCGGTTCGGTTACGGTTTGGTTCGGCTCAAACCGAATCAACAAAAATTTTAATTTTTTAATTTTTATTATCATTTTTTTTTATAAATTACATGTAAAATATTACTTAAAAATAATTTATATTACATGTATATTACTAAAGTCTCATAAATACAAACTATATAATAATATAAATATATAATATGCCAAATAAAATTTATTTATATACATATATATATATTAAAAAAAAATTTTTTCCTATTACGGTTCGGTTCGGTTCAGTTTCGGTTTTTTTAACAAAAACCAAAAACCGAACCAAAAACCAAACTATTATATTTTATAAAACCAAAACCAAACCAAATAAAGTTTGGTTCGGTTCGGTTCGGTTTTTCAGTCTCGGTTCAGTTCGGTTTTTGGTTCTTGGTTCGGTTTTGCTCACCGAACCCTAGAAAAAGTCCCAAAATCTGTGTTATTGTGTGTTTTGTGTGGTTTTTTCTCTCAAAATTCTCTAATTTTCTACCTCTCCTTTTGTTCTCTTAACCCTAATTCTAGATATGAGACTTTTATATCTCCCGTTTTGGCTAATAATCGGAACTAAATGCTGATTTTCGGTAAAAAAGGAAGTCTGGTTATTACAGCCGTGCGACTGTAGGCACTATAGCCGAGCGACTGTAGTGACCAGATTAGCTTATTTTGTTTAAAAAAACCAAATTAAATGCTGATTTGAATTGAGAAAAGGAAATCTAATAATTATAGCCGTGCAGCTGTAATGTACTACAGCTGCAAGGCTGTAGTACAGTCGCGCGACTATAGGCACTACAGCCGAGTGGCTGTAGTGACTAGATTGGCCTATTTTTGCTTATTTTTCATTCTTTTCCTCGGTTTTCTTAAATACTCACTCGAATTCCTTTGAGGTTCAGTACCAAGACTTGTCACACACATTCAGATCACCCGAGATATTTCTGACGTCATCCCAGTCAGTCCAAATCTGTTTCATGCTTATCCGTGAAAAAGGTAACAGTGACTTTCATCTCAGAGGTCGGGAAAAAATCCATACTCACAGTAAGGATTCTCACATGCGTCGCATCATAAGGAATAGCAGCAGGAGGGGGCTGTTCCTGGATGTACAATCAGCTCTATAAGGTTGCCCAACCTCGTTAAGCAGCATAACCCACAACTCCACCAAATACTCCAGACGACCTGGAATGAAGCCGGCAAGAGGAACCACCGGGGGCACTACCCAAGGGACGGTCTCAGTGTGCCCCACCTGGGTGTTAGCACCAGACACACCTACATGAGCTGAGGAACCTTCATCTCCCCGGCAGTCGGCGGTCCGGGACCCACGGCCACTGGAACATCCATCCGATGATGTACAAGGGCGCTTACCCCTCCCAAACAACTGTAAAAAAAAAAAAAGAAAAAAAGGATATAGGTCAGCAAGCAGCAGAATGGTCCAAACAAGCAAAAGATGAAAGCAGAATAAAGGTGTACCCCGGCTGGCGCATCCTCTGTTGGTGCAGACCCGGTAGGAGGAATAAGCTGTGTGCCAATGAACTAGGAGTAGTCATTGTCGTCCCTCATAACCACATATCTGGACTCGAATAGATCCGGGTGGTCCTCTTCTGATAGCAGGTGTGGCCAGAATAGTCCAACTGGAGGTGCAGGTGGAATCCTACGCTCCGTAGGGCCGACACACTAGTCGGTGAATCTCTCTCCAAGATACCATTCCAGGTTGAACGGGCTCTCCATCACAAATCATCGAGGCATTAACCTCCGAGCATCTATCAGCTCTGGGGACCACACAGCGTTCCCCCCGGCTCCTTAATGACCTGGGTCCAGAATGTTAAAAAAAAGTGTACCTACTCAAAGCTCATATTTGCCAAGAGTTGGCGGTAGATCCAGGGGTCAGTGTCCATCTCACTCCAGTCATAGCCCAGCCACCGCCTTAGCCGAGGGAAATCTGGAAACTCAGCATTGGCTGGTATGGCCAACTTCAACTGAGGAACAAAGGTGTACTCATACGCCTAAATCTGCACAATGAGAAAGTCCGTTAAAAAAAAAAGGAGACAACTCACATGAAGAACTATCCATGTGCCTTTTACTTCCTGGTGGCAGATATCGAGGCTGTAGTATAGCTCAGCTAACCCAACTCATCCCCAATTTAAGCTCCCCACGTCCTCCAGCTGTATCAGCGAAGGGAGCACTGCTAGGTTCAGATCGCTCTGACCCGTTGGAAACAGCAAAGTACTTAAGGCGTACAACAGAAGCGCCCGAGCATAACATCTCGCTTCCCTAGGAGAGAACGCGGAACCCTCGGGGAGGTTGTCCTGCCTAACCAACCAATAATCCTGCAATGTGCTCCCTTAGACCTGCTTGCCCAGAGGAGTCAGGCCGATCAGCATAGCGACGAGCTCTAAATGGAAACCTCTTCGCTTCAGAGTCTGGTTAAACTCTATAGTATGCCCACTAAAGGATAGTCCGGTGATAGCCACAAAGTCCTCGGGCGTAATAATAAACTCCCCGATCGGGAAGTGGAAAGTATGTGTGGAATCCATCCACTACTCTAGCAGCACCATCAATAAACCCCTGCTCATCTAGGGTGGGACAACACACATGGAACAGACAAACCGATCCAACCCGATCGAGTCGACAATCTCCCGCACCTCATCAGAGAGCCTCCTATACCAAACGAGTGCATTGGACACGGATCCGGCCCCCGGTTGTGGCTCCGATCCTGCAAAACAATAAACAAGGAGTTTCTTGAGTTATTTATGATGTGCATTGCTTGAATAAATTGACTGGAAGAATTTGGAATACAATTGAAACATGAAAAATATCCATTCTGTCGAACCAAAGCCGCACGGCTCTAACTACAGCTGCGCGGCTGTATTCTGGGAAGAGCAAAGCCGCACGGCTCTGTTCGTCACAAGAGCCGATGGCCGATGAACAGAGACGCCAGGCTTTGACATTGAGCTGCGCGGCTCTATTCTCTAAGAACAGAGCCGCACGACTTTATCCCTTTGGAACAGAGCCGTGCGGCTCTAACCCTAGAGCCGCACAGCTATGTTCCTCCCGGGCGAAAACCTAAAAATGCCCAATCGGTCGAAAGTAGCCCATTTTCCATTTCTATTGTCACACCCAGGCCCAACCGGCCACAGCGTGACGGTGAGGCACTACCTTGGCGGGCGCCTAAGCCAAGGTAGCATCTCACAAAAATAATGATAATGAATAAAGAGTCAAAAGAGAAGTACATAGTTTAAGTTCTAGATTTCATATGCAAAATATTGACATTTAAAATATACAGATACATTGCTTCATATTTCAATCCAAAATAACATTTTTGGAAATAACGTTCATACAAAACAAAAGTAATAAATTCATGCTCATCATGCAATGCAATACCCTAGTGACGACTGACAATCCGTGGCCGCTTCCGAACCTCCCCTAGCGAATAGTACCCTCCTCGGTACCTACTTCCTCTTCGCCTAAAAACAATAAAAACATTTAAAAAAAAATGAGACAAAAATCTCAATAAGCAATTGTCAACTACATAAAATAATCATACTCGAAATAGCTATATATGCATGTATTTACTTTTACCAAAAATCAACTATATTTAAATAAAAGCTTAAATAATCATTTTTATTCCAACAACATTGATTTAAAATACCAAAATCCTTGAAAAAATATCTCACAACATAAATAGAAGTAAAATTAGATTATCTCATAAAAATTCCCAAATCATAAGAAACACATTTATTTCCAAATCATTCATTCTAAAACAAGTTGTATCCAATCTAGAGTTCATCCCTAATTGTATCAAAATCAACAATCACAATAAAGTCGAGATATCTCTTACATTGCCTAATCGCGCATGGTCTTACCCAACACTTCTTTGCCATAGCCGATTAGGTCTTTAAGCTGTGTACGCAGGCCATATCTCTCACTAGATATGGTCTTCAAATAAAACCACCAAACCGAATCACTCTAGATGGATACCAAAACATTTCAATTCCAACATCAAATAGAATTCATACAAAACCACTTCATATAAGCCAAACTTTCTCAAAATCACATTTCTGGGTTCAACAACCCCTTTTTAACACAATCTATGACACTTTGAATTCTTCATTTTACAAAACATAACTTACAAAAATATTATATATCAAGAAATAATTCTGCAATTATAGGGAAAACACATGCATATACTTAATCATAAAAAAAAATAACTTCAAACCATCATTTAAGAAATCAATTCACAAAATCCCCAAATTTAAAAATTTCTCACCCAAGAACCCTAATTATAAAATCTTGAAAATCAAAGTATGAATACCTTGATATAACTATATAAATATACTTAAAATCATAAGGGTAGTTGATAATAACTTACTTGAACAAGAAAAATTGAAAAGAACCAACCAATGATCAAGAAATCTCCCTAAATCTGCCCAGATACGAAATTGCTCTCTAGCACTCGAAATCCAATCTCCACCGTTCAGACTAAAGGTAATGTGTCTAAAATTTCAGTTAAAATTTGGTGGCAATCCGATGGTTCAAACTCCCGAAAATTGCATTTTACTAAAAATAGTTAGTTTTTGGAAGTGAAAGAAGAAAGAAGAGAAAATGAAGAAGAAGAAGAAGGAAAATGGTTCTCACGAAAATTTAAGCTGAATTTCACCTTTTTATAGTGTAAAGATATCACTTTTGGTCCTCCTAATACTTTCCTCATTTAATTTTCTCCCCCCTTCAAAATTAGTTTTCTCTAAAACACAAAAACTAATATATTTTTCCTAATTAACCACACCCAACCAAATAAATAATACTCTAATGCCAAAATAACAATTAATATAATTAAACTTGGGGTAATAATGCTAGAAATACAGGGCACGGACGTGACGATCCTCCCCTCCTAAAAAAAAATTTCATCCTCGAAATTGCACTTATCAGATGAAGTAAACAAGTGTGGTTATTGTTGTCTCATATCCTCTTCTCTTTCCCAAGTTGCTTCCTCTCGCGAGTGTCGATGCCACAACACCTTCACCAATGGTACTCTCTTATTCCTTAGAACTTTTTCCTCTCTCGCCAAAATTGCTATTAGTTCTTCCTTATATGTCATGTCTTGAGAAAGTTCAATTGGTTGCTCTTGGATGACATGCATTGGATCACTTCTATATCTCTGCAACATTGACACATGGAACACATTATGTATATTAGCAAGATTATCAAGTAAATCCAAACGATATGCAACTGGTCCAATTCTCTGAACGATCTCATATGGCCCGATAAATCTTGGACTCAACTACCTCTTTTTGCCAAAACGAAGTAAACCTTTCCACGGTGATACCTTTAGAAAAACTTTATCTCCGACATCATATTCAATTGGTCTATGCTTCAAGTCTGCATAACTCTTTTGTCTATCTTGGGCTGCCTTTAATTTCTGGTGTATGATCTGAACTTTTTCCACCGTTAATTGGACTATCTCGGGTCCTAGCAACTGTCTCTCCCCAACTTCAGTCCAACATAAAGGAGTTCGACACCTTCCTCCATACAAAGCCTCATATGGTGCCATATCAATACTTTAATGATAACTATTATTATAAGCAAACTCCATTAAGGGTAAATGCTCATCCAAACTACCTTGAAAGTTCAAAATACAAGCTCTTAGCATATCTTCCAAAGTTTGGATGGTACGTTCACTCTGCCCATCTGTTTACGGATGGAAAGCAGTGCTAAAATTCAATCTGGTTCTCAATGCATTTTGGAAACTAGGCTAAAATCTTGATGCAAACCTGGGATCTCTGTCAGAAATGATGGTAACTGGAACGCCATGAATCCTCACAATCTCCTTAATGTACAACTGTGCCAATTTTTCGAGGGAATAAGTCACTTTCACTGGAAGAAAATGTACTGATTTTGTCAATCTATCCACAATTATCCATATAGCATCATAACCTTGCCGTGTGCGAGGTAACCCACTGACAAAATCCATGGTAGTATGTTCCCATTTCCATTCAGGAATAACAAGCGGTTGTAGGGTACCTGCTGGTCTTTGATGTTCTGCCTTGACTTGTTGACAACTTAAACACTTATTCACATATTCAGCTATCTCTCTTTTCATCACGTTCCACCAAAAATGCTCACGAAGATCTCTATACATCTTAGTACTTCCAGGGTGCATTGCATAAGAAGAATCATGAGCCTCTTCTAAAAGTTCTTCCTTAATGTCATTATTGTTGGGAATACACATTCTATTTCTGAACATGATCATATCATCATCCGCTAATCTGAACTCTGTCTTCTTCCCATAAATAATCTCCTTTCTAACTTGCTCCAAAAATTTTTCTCGACTTTAAGCTTCTCGGATTCTATCTCTAAAAACTGGTCTCACTTTTAGCATTGCATTCAACACCCCTTCTTTTCCACATGTCAATTCTACATTCAAAGCTCTTAATTGAAGCAACAAAGGCATTCTTACTGCTCGAATAAAGATAAGGTTCCTAACATTTTGCGACTTAAAGCATCAGCTACAACATTTGCTTTACCAATATGGTATTCAATCGTCAAATAATAGTCTTTCAACAACTCTATCCATCTTCTCTGCCTCAAATTCAACTCCTTCTGTGTCATTATGTACTTCAGACTCTTGTGATCAGTGAATATACGACACACCTCACCATACAAATAATGTCTCCATAATTTCAAGGCGAAAATTATAGCAGCCAATTCAAGATCATGCGTTGGGTAATTCCGTTCATGTGGTCTCAATTGTCGAGAGGCATAAGTGATTACTTTGTCATTTTGCATCAACACCATTCCAAAACCTTGACCCGATGCATCACTATATATTGTATATCCTTCACCTACCACCGGCAGTGTCAACACTGGAGCACTAACAAGTCTTGACTTCAGAATATCAAAACTTTCTTGACAATCAGGTGTCCATTCGAACTAAATACCCTTCCTCAATAATCGTGTCAATGGTGAAGCTATGAGTGAGAATCCTTTTACAAATTTCCGATAATATCCAACTAATCCAAGAAAGCTACGTATTTCACGTACAGTTGTTGGTGCCTACCAGTTGGTTATTGCTTCCACCTTCTTAGGATCGACCATAATTCCCTTAGCTGATACGAAATGTCCTAAGAACTTAATTTCATGAAGCCAGAACTCACACTTACTGAATTTAGCATATAGTTGTTTCTCCCTTAGAGTCTGCAAAACTATCCTTAAGTGTTCTTTATGCTCCTTCTTAATATTAGAATACACAAGTATATCATCGATAAACACAATCACAAATGAATCCAAGTAAGGTTTAAAGACTCGATTCATAAGGTCCATAAATGCTGCAGGTCCATTAGTTAACCCAAATGGCATAACTAAAAATTCACAGTGCCCGTACCGAGTTTTAAAAGCTGTTTTCGGTGCATCTTCTTCTCTGACTCCCAATTGGTAATATCCTGTTCTTAAATCAATCTTTGAAAATGTAGTCGCCTCTTGCAATTGATCAAACAAATCATCAATTCTAGGCAACGGGTACTTGTTCCGGATAGTAACCCTATTCAATAGACGGTAGTCAATACACAACCTCAATGATCCATCCTTCTTCTTTACAAACAAGAATGGAGCTCCCCAAGGAGATACAGTTGGTCGTATGTACCCCTTGTCTAACAAATCTTGCAACTGCAATTTCAATTCTCTCATTTCAGCTGGTGCCATTCTATAAGGTGCTAGTGATATAGGAGCGATACCAGGCTGTAAGTCAATCGTAAACTCTACCTCCCTCACTGGTGGTAACCCCGGTAATTCCTCAGGAAATACATCTGGATATTCATTCACAATCGGCATATCTTCTATGTTGGCAAGTTCTTTCTCCCTATCTACCATATATGCTAAGAAAGCCTCACTCCCTTTCCTTAACATTTTTGTGGCTGCTATAGCGGAGATTAAATTCCTATGCACTTCTCTTTCACCATAGAAAATATATTCCTCCCCACTAGCTAATACAAACCTAACTTCCTTCCTACAATAATCCACCATTGCTTAGTACTTGGACAACAAATCCATGCCTAATATCACATCGAATGTTTGAATCTCCAATGGTACTAAATCAACATGAATAGTAGACCCTCAAAACTCCAACTCACAACTAGGATATACATGAGTGCAAACTAAAGACTCTCCCACAGGTATGCTAACGGTTAAACATTTAGGCATTAACTTCAACTCCCATGTTGTTCCAGACATAAACAATGGCGACACAAAAGAATGCGTAGCACCAGGATCAATAAGAACATAAGAATCTTTTCCAAATAAAGAAATCATACCAGTAATTACTTCATTAGACGTAACAGCCTCTTGTTGAGTCATAGCATAAACACGTGGTTGAGCTGAAACTCTATTGTTTTGAGTGCCCTGATTCCCAGTCCTTCGTGAAACATTGCTTGTTCCTCGTCCATTTCCTCTTCCATAACCACTATCTCGACCTCTTCTAGTGACTTGTGATCCTCAGCTTCCCCCAGATTTGTTCAAGTTAGGAGAGTTAGGGCGTACATGTCCTTCTTCACCACATTCAAAACAAGTGACCCTTCTTTTAGATTCAGCTACCCTACCTGAAGGGCAATCTCTCTTCATATGTCCGCTTCCTCCACATTTGAAACATTCAAAAGATCGCTTTCTACATTGTCCTGAATGAAACTTCCCACACTGATTGCATTTTGGTACACTACTACTGCTAGCCATGGAAGAATGAGGTGCAGCTTGACTAGTAGTATTAGATGCTCGAGGAGTAGTATGACTCATCGAACCTCCTCTCGTATACTGAGATGATCTCCCTTTCACAGACTTGCCTTTACCAACATCCATTGACTGCTTCTGACTACTCTCGGATTCTAACTTACTTTTCAATCTTTCTTTCTGCAATGCCTTCTCTACCCAACCTCGATAATGTGTGCCTTCATACAAGCTCAGCTCATTTTGGTAAAACGCATTCAAACCATCTTTAAACCTTTCACATTTAACTTCTTCAGTAGGAAACCACTGACGGGCATAACGGTACAAATCATCAAATTTATCCACATACTCCTTCACAGACATAGTTTCTTGTTTTAAATTAAAGAACTCATTCCTCTTAGCTTTCTGAAATGATTCAGTAAGATATTCTGTGTTGAACTCACGTTTGAACTCTTCCCAGCTTAGACCCTAAGGATACAATCCCCTAATTTTAGTCAACCATGAATCTGCTGCCGCATGCAATAAACCGCTAACCATCTTGACCTTGTCCTCCTCCCCAATCTGCATAGTACTAAAGCCCTTTTCAGTAGCCTTTAACCAATTATCAGCTTCTTCCGACTCAATTGTTCCTTTAAAGTCAAATTCCCCACAACTCTTGGCATCTTCTATCAATTCGCTATGTCTTCGATGTGACCTTTGTGCTTCCATCATGGCTACAAAAGCTTCAACCAAGGTTTAGGTCTAAAGTTGCAAGATTGGTGCAACAGGTGGTCTTTCGGCTTGTGGAGCCAAAGGTGGTACATGATGTTCGGGGTGGCGGTTGTCCTTGAGGATGGACAACAGGTGGAACTCTAGCATCAGAGGCTTCACTATCCTCCGTGCTTTCAGGACCCCAACCTAACTCTCTAAATTCTTCTCCTCTACCTCTTCCCCTATTTAGAGGTGGTCGGCCACGTGGTCCTCTTGGATGCATCTATATGATAACACACTATTAAAATAATATCTTAATACTTGGTATGCATGAATGTCATGGATGCAACACTTTTCACTTCATTTAATTAACTCATATTTTAATAAATTCATTTATTCCATAAATATACCTCACAATGTCATACTTAAATATTATACCATATATGTATATCCCTATGGATCAACCTTGCTCTGATACCAATCTGTCACACCCAGCCCCAACCAGCCGCAGCGTGACGGTGAGGCACTACCTTGGCGGGCGCCTAAGCCAAGGTAGCGTCTCACAAAAATAATGATAATGAATAAAGAGTCAAAAGAGAAGTACATATTTTAAGTTCTAGATTTCATACGGAAAATATTGACATTTAAAATATACAGATACATTGCTTCATATTTCAATCTAAAATAACATTTTTGGAAATAACGTTCATACAAAACAAAAGTAATAAATTCATGCTCATCATGCAATGCAATACCCTAGTGATGACTGACAATCCGTGGCTGCTTCCGAACCTCCCCTAGCGAATAGTACCCTCCTGGGTACCTACTTCCTCTTCACCTAAAAACAATAAAAACATTTAAAGAAAAATGAGACAAAAATCTCAATAAGCAATTGTCAACTACATAAAATAATCATACTCGAAATAGCTATATATGCATATATTTACTTTTACCAAAAATCAACTATATTTAAATAAAAGCTTAAATAATCGTTTTTATTCCAACAACATTGATTTAAAATACCAAAATCCTTGCAAAAACATCCCACAACATAAATAGACGTAAAATTAGATTATCTCATAAAAATTCCCAAATCATAAGAAACACATATTTATTTCCAAATCATTCATTCTAAAACAAGTTGTATCCAATCTAGAGTTCATCCCCAATTGTATCAAAATCAACAATCAAAATAAAGTCGAGATATCTCTTACATTGCCTAATCCCGCATGGTCTTACCCCACACTTCTTTGCCATACCCCGATTAGGTCTTTAAGCTGTGTATGCAGGCCATATCTCTCACTAGATATGGTCTTCAAATAAAACCACTAAACCGAATCACTCTAGATGGATACCAAAACATTTCAATTCCAACATCAAAATAGAATTCATACAAAACCACTTCATATAAGCCAAACTTTCTCAAAATCACATTTCTGGGTTCAACAACCCCTTTTCAACACAATCTATGACACTTTGAATTCTTCATTTTACAAAACATAACTTACAAAAATATTATATATCAAGAAATAATTCTGCAATTATAGGGAAAACACATGCATATACTTAATCATAAAAAAAAACTTCAAACCATCATTTTAGAACTCAATTCACAAAATCCCCAAATTTAAAAATTTCTCACCCAAGAACCCTAATTATAAATCTTGAAAATCAAAGTATGAATACCTTGATATAAATATATAAATATACTTAAAATCATAAGGGTAGTTGATAATCACTTACTTGAATAAGAAAAATTAAAAAGAACCAACCAATGATCAATAAATCTCCCTAAATCTGCCCAGATACGAAATTGCTCTCTAAAACTAGAAATCCAATCTCCACCATTAGAATAAAGGCTAATGTGTCTAAAATCTCCAGTTAAAATTTGGTGGCGATCCGACGGTTCAAACTCTGGAAAATTGCATTTTACTAAAACTTGTCAGTTTTTGGAAGTGAAAGAAGAAAGAAGAGAAAATGAAGAAGAAGAAGAAGAAAAATGGTTCTCACGAAAATTTAAGCTGAATTTCACCTTTTTATAGTGTAAAGATATCACTTTTGATCCTCCTAATACTTTCCTCATTTAATTTTCTCCCCCCTTCAAAATTAGTTTTCTCTAAAACACACAAACTAATATATTTTTCCTAATTAACCACACCTAACCAAATAAATAATACTCTAATGCTAAAATAACAATTAATATAATTAAACTTGGGGTAATAATGCTAGAAATATAGGGCACGGACGTGACATCTATGCATTCTGTTGTGATATTTTTTTGCCCAAAAAATATTCATACGTTATTAAGTTTCAGTTTTTAGATTTCTGTGCGTACGGATGTTAGGTTTTCATTTTTTCCCCAGATTTTATTTTCTGATTTCAGGGTTTTTGGATTCGAATCGGATCCGTAGTCCAGCATCAGCGGACCCCCGAACCCTATAAAATCTTCGGGAAATACCGAAAATGAGCAAAATAATGATTTTTCGAAAAATGAGAAAACTGGTTTCGGGTTCGGGTATTATAGCCGCTTGGCTCAAAACAGAGCCGCACGGCTCTATTTACAGCCGCACGACTCTAGTTACAACCGCGCAGCTGTAGTACCTAGAAAAGACAAAATTGCGAAACAACCCGCACGGACGTCGTTGTGCGATGCTGTTTTCGGATTCAGACTATTTTTGACGTGTTTACCGATTTCAAACCCTAGATGTTTGTGAAAATTAGGAAACCCACACAAATGGAATCCCAAGTTTCGGAATAACAGACCCACTAAAATCTGAAAATTTACATGAAATCGAGCCAAATAATTTTCTAAAACTGTTTTCCAACACAAAAAATCTACAGGGCGTTTCGAAACTGTTTTCCAAGTCTAACCAGTCTGACCGGTCGGGTCGACCCGGTTACCCCCTAAATGCATGCCCCCGATCCTAAAAATCCCAATTCTGTCCTGCTGTGAGTCCTACTTGTAATTGTGATATAAACTGTGCTGACCTTCTGTTTTACAGCATTAATTTTCTTTTTTATTATTTTTGATGTAATTAATAGATTAATTCGTGTATTTAGGCATTTGTAATTTTTAGATATTCGTGTATTTAGGCGTTTGTAAATGTGAGGATGAGAGTTTTTATTTTTATTCAATTTGGTTGTATAAGCAGCCTCTATTATTCTTTTGTATAATTTGGATGCATGATTTACTTTTCTGTAATTTAATTCTGTCATTCGTTTGAGCACGGGCTAATAAAATAAACTTAATCGGGTAGAGAAAGATAATAACTTGAATAAATATGGTAATATAAATTATAAACTAAATACAAGCTTGAGGTTGAATAGGTAAGTTGCCTGAACCCTAAATCTCTGGATTAGGTACGGCAATCTACGCTCGGTAGGGAGCTGTAACAGAATTTCCAGGATGAGTTGACTCTGTCACTGATCTTGAAATTTAGGTTTCGAGGTCTTTAAGTAATAAAACGGGAAAACATTTTCTACAAAAAGAATTTTCAAAACAAATAGATGATTTTTCCAAAAACAAGATAAACAAAACCCGTCTTTTTCCTAAAACTTCACGAGAACCCGTTTTCAAAAACCCCCAGTTCGCTTCGCCGCGTCCGTTTTATAAAAACTTCGTCCGCTCACAGGCGTGCTGTTGGGATTCGTCATTGGAAAAATAACGTGACGCGGTGGAAAATAAACAGTTTAAAATTTCCTAGAATCCAACTATCGTGTCCAATTACCATTAATTAGAATAAAACCAAATTGAATCAAGAGAGATTAACTCACCGGATTCGTCTCCTCTAGAGACTGCTGCAGAATCGTTTCTTGAGCGGGAACCGGTGCTAGCTGAAGACGCGAAGGAATGGATGATTAATGATGGGATTTTCGACTGTTTTGGGGCTACTCTTGGTGGCTGAAATTTCCAGCAATCAATTAGGGTTGAATTAGGGTTTTATTGCTTAAGTGTACCCTTATATAGACACCTTGTCTAATTGGGTTTTAATTAGGTTAATTAAACCCAAGCTCACTGGGATTATAATTACATAAATAAACTTTGATTAAAAAGTATATACTATGTAATTTAATTCCATTTGACTAAATTTAATTACCCCTAAATAAAATTAAATCACACTTAAGTAAATACAATACATGTATTTAATTTTCCTACTTAGGAAAATTATTTAATTAATTGTTTACTTTATGTAATTCAATTAATTGATAAATTAATTAATTACATTATGTAAACTTATTAATTAAATTAAATTCAACCCAATGTTAATTAATTACCTTGACACGGAATGTCAATTAATTAATGAACACATTCCTTCCAATATACATTACATGTACAATTTCTATAAGTTCCAACTTAGTTGATCTATGTGCACGATCCTATGGGTCTGTCTTTATGTTGGCAGTAGGCCCAAGGCCTACAGACTGTAAGTGGGTTCTAGCAAACCATTACAGCCTCCAATTAAGGCAGAGATGTAGCAGTCTTTCGAAGACACTCACCCGGTAGGAATCTCATAGTGTCCTTTGCCTAACGATATCGATATGAATAAACAAGAGGCATGGTGTCCGTCATCCTCTTCTATTGTTTATTATATTTCTTGATCTTGAGTTGACTAATTAATCAAATAAGCAACCAACTTATTTGGGTATGGCCATACACTTATCAGTCCCACTCATCAAGTGGCCAGTGATATCATCTCGGTGTTACCTAAGTGGCAATTCCATCACTTCATCATCAATATCAACATGTTCATCGGTCCACCCAATCATATCCATATTTAGCATCCTTTTACAGAATTGTTAGGCGTATGTCAAAGTGAACCGGATTCCATATTGATATTATAATGAAATCTGGTCTGAGGACAAAAGAGACCTACTCAAGAAAGACCTATGACGCGACAACCATATGCCTTTCTTGTGCGGATCGATCCAGTCCCATGTCAACGACATGTACCTATATTCATGACTAACTATACAAGTACTATGGCTAGTTAAGAACTGCCATACAGTTATCGAATATACAAGTCAATGGTTCTATTCGTTCCCACGATTAGAACAGACCTGGGATAGGTTTTATGATTATCAATCAATGGATACTCTACTCTTATTATAGCACAAGATATAAATGAAATAGATTAATTGCCTTTATTAATGTGACACAAATAATGTATTTATACAATGAGTCTTAATGTATAATACAAAATACAAGAATCCAATGCCCTAAGAACTAGGGCACACCAACACGTGCCTCGTACGTTAAGATCGCTTCAAGGAAGAATGATTACCATTATGACAAAAATTAAGAAGCCCAGAGGTTGTGTTAGGCAAGTCGAACTTCTTAATCCAATTGGGACATTAGATTGTGATATTGTGAGTATTTATATTAGTTCTATGAAAATTGTAGTAAATTTGTTATAATTTTTCTAATTTTCTTTTAATCTTATTTTAGCTAAATCGTGCAAAAGAATTATGCACCCAATAAATGAGTGGAAAAAGCTTCAAGTTTGATCATGTGTGAGAGACGTCAAAATATTTTGAAAAATTTAACGACAATGTCATCGTTCCAGGAAACAAGGGTAAGAAGAAGCAATCCACATCCTATGTTTCATCTGACTCTGAGAATCCAACTCCTGAAATTCCTACACCAGAATCTCGTATTTGTCTTCTTTTTCTTTAAATTTAAATGGAGATTCTTTTGGTGTAAACTCATTTAAACGACCTATCGAGATTAAGAAGATGAAACTTAAAAGGACATTTGAATCACAAGCTAATGAAATTAGAAAGAGTGTGAAAGAAAAAAACTATTTAAAATAATGCAAAGTTCAATGGAAATGCATAGGGAGAGAATGGAAATGTGGAAAAACAAATTAAAATTAGAGTAAGATGCAATATTATTTAAAGATCCAAATTTGATTCCATACCCAATTTTATCTTTTGTAAAGATGAGATTTATGCTAGGAGATTGGCAGAATAAAGTAACCAATTACAAACGTCACTTGCATCGTCTCAAATGGAAAATTTCACCTATTTCAACAATTTGGGTGGAAGTGATGATCTTCCACCTTATTAATAATTATGTTTTTATCATTATTATTCAGAAAGCTAAATTTTTTTTTTTTTGTGTTTTTTTAATTTGTTTTGTAATTAGATTTAAATGTCTTTATATTTTGTTTGTAATGTTTTTATTTTGTAGTGTTTGTAATGTTTTTATTTCCTAATATTTGTAATTTTTTTATTTAATAGTGTTTCTAATGCAATTTTAAATTATTGTTATGTTAATTTATTAGCTATTTTATTTCATAATACTATAATTAATATTTAAATGTGTATTATGTGAAAATAAAAAAAATTTATTAAAACTATATAATAAAAAAATTACAAACAAGCATAATAAATACACTGCAATATATAATATAATATGTAACAAAATATTATTTAAAAGAAAAGAATTTTTTAATATTTACCTCAAAATATGCGGTACCCATTATGCAATGGATTGGAGTGCCAATCCATTGCATAATCCAAGTCCAACTATATAATGCAGTACCGTTGGACTTGGCCTAAACTCTCCAAAAACAATTAACACTACTTTTGGTAACGCGTATGAAAATTAATATTTTTTTTTGCTAGAGTTTAATTTTCAAATAAAATTTTTACTTTTTTGTAATTATCATCACTTAAGTATTTGATACGCTTTATCAATATTAAACATCTCTTACTATAAATGGTAGTGAATTTGACTGGAAAAAAAATAAACAATGAAAAGTGTATAGGTATAAAACGTCATATAAAAATGAATTAATTGAAAAAGTCAAAATGACATATAAAAATAAATTGAGAGCATCTATTTAATTCACACCTACCTACAATTTTGATTTCATCGTATAGAGTGACCTCATCATTTATTGGTATGTCTTTTTTTTTTTTTTTTTTTTAATTGTTGACCTAACATATGTTTATGGAAAAAATTAGTCTTGTTGATTTTATAAGATTTTTCACCACAAAATTGTCTTTGCACTTATTATGAGACATTTTCTTTACCCTTCAAATTATAATTGTATTAGAAAAAGAAACACATTAAATAAGTCCCTTCAAGAAGAATTTGAATCTAAGACATTTTAAGAGATGAGAAATAAGTCTAATTTTGTCCATAAATATATAACAAATTAGAATTTTTTATAATAAAATGATATAATAATGAATAGATGAATGTTATAATGTGATATATAGATAAACAGTATAGAAATGTATAAACTAGATAAGTAAAACAAAGAATATGTTGATTGCATTTGAGCAAAACTCCAGGGGATTAGAGTATAAATATTGTTGTATCAACTTGTTTTCAATAATTAGTTTGACTCAATTGAGCTACTAGCGACAAATTAATTTGTCACGATATATGCTTCTTTTGTCATATAATATGCAATTTATGAGAAAACATATCTTTCAGTCACACAAGAAGGTCATCTTAATAATTATATTTTGACAAAATTTTTATCTCTCGACATAATTATAATTTCTTGTTACAACCATAATTTGTCATCGATTTAGCTATTATGACAAAAAGTTTTATCACAAAACAATTTTTCTTTATCATAATAAATAATATTCGTCGTAATAAAGTAAATTTTAAAACCTAAAAAATACAATGTGGTGGTGATAGATATATACTTTATGTCAAGTGTTACGTTGTCAAGATTTTTATATTGAGATTAAATAAAATTTGTCACAATTTATGTGAGAAAGTATGTTTCTATTATAATTCAATTTATGTGAAAAAACTATTTTGTCATCAACAATTTCTATTGATAAAATTTGGTTCATCACAATAGTAAATTCTCATAAAATTTTAGAGAAATTACCGGATTTACACCAAAATAAAGTTTTATTTTATGCGTACGCTCATACCTTTTTAATATTACACTCTTTTTTAACAATATTTTTATATACGCTAACCGCTTTTTCGAATACGTGTTTTTGATTTTGTTTTGTACTTATGCTTCACGATTATTCTATGTGCAATTTTCTCTCCACGATTACACTTCGCTTTTTGTGAATTTATTCACAATTGTTTCTTCAGCGTTTGCCAAGCGAAGTTCATATGCTTTTATCTGCTTCATATTTGTTGTTCTTCGTTTGAGGTAATTCTTCATCTCCTTGTTTATTAGCTTGATTTTGTTTTTGTTTTTTCATATTGTATTTAGGTTTTTCTGTGTTGCATTTTAGTTTAAAAATAGCAAAGAGGAAGAGAGCTGGCTCTGATGGTGATGATGATATTCCCATTTCTAAGTTGAGGTCGGTTCAAGCCTCTAGTACCTAAAGGGTTTCTAGTAAGCTAAAGAGTAAGAATCTTTCTCGTAAGAGGACTGAGAAGGAAGGTAAAAGAGAACTAATTACTAAGAGATTGGAGGTATTCAATTGATGCATGTCATATTGGTTTGTTTGTTTATGCTCTTTTCATACTTTTTGTTTGGTTTGTTTGTTGATGCTCTATGGTTACCTTTTTGATGTGTGTTTTTTTTTTTAATTTTTTATGAGATTTTTAGCAATATTTTGTGTTGTAGTTGATTTTTTTTTTATTCTGATACTTTCTTTTTCATTTTGTTCTTTATTTTCTTTATGTGTGCTTTTTTCTTACTAATACTTTTTTGATACATTTTGTGTTTTGTTATTATGATAATTTTTATGGCTTTGATAAATTTTTGATACATGTTGTATGTTGTTTTGGTATTTTGATACTTTTTTTATGACTTTGATACATTTTTTATACTTTTTTGATGTTTTTTTATTCTAATAATTTTTTGGGACTTTGATACATTTCTAATACATTTTTGATACATTTTTGATACTTTTCTAATATTTTTTTATAATATGTCTCAAGTTAATGAACCTGTGTATAATATGGATGAGCATCGGCAAGCTAGGCTGTGTGTTTTCTGATCTTGATGTTATTCAATTTTTAAAGTTGCATTTGCCTAAGGAAGATATTGGTATGTTCAGGAGTAGCATTTTTGGTTATTTCTTGGATTTCCTTGATGCTAGGGTGAGCAGACAGTTATTGCATTCTGTTTTGCCGGGAGAGGTATATGAGGCAGTCGATGATTCCATGTTGATCGAGGTGAATAGGAAGAGGGTTCATTTTGGAGTTTAGGATTTTATGTTGATATCTGGAATGAAGATGTATAGTGAGGAGGGTTTCAAGGTTTGTTATTGTGGGGTTGGTTCTAGGTTGGTGGAATTCTATTTTCCTAGAAAGTTTAAGGTGTATAGATATGGTTTGATGTCTATTTTGAAGAAAGTGAAGTTTAAGTCCGATGAGGACTTTTAAGATTGCTTTATTGTACTTTTTAGAGTGTTTTTTGCTAGGTTTAGATCCGGAGCATCCTGTACTGGAGGAGCATATTGATTTGGTTGAGTCTGGTGACTATGTGAAGCATAGATGGGGTTCTATGGTGTTTGATAAAACCATTAATCATTTGAAGAAAATTGGTATTTCAAGGACTCATCCTGGTTGCTATCTCTTAGAGAGCTGTCCTTTGTTTTTTCAGATTTGGTTTTACGAAGCATGTCCTAGTTGTAATGGTGTTATTTGCAGTAAAATTGGGAAGACTGCTTCCATCCCTAGGATGTATAAATGGAAGGCTTTTGATAAGCAGTTTCAGAATGCTACATTGGATTTTCTGATTTTCTCAAGATCAGCTGGGAGTGCATGTTCCTATATCTCTCATTATTCTTTCTTTATTTTTTTATGTTTGTTATTTTTTTTTCTTTAGTTGGGTTTGAAGGATTTAGAAGCTTCTGCTGAAGAGATTGAGAAGTTAGAGTTGGGAGATTTTTACTCTAAAAGTAAGGGTAAAAATGTTGTAGCTGATGTTGGTGGAGAGAGGAAGTATAAGAAGACTAATGCTGGGAATAAGAATATTGATGCTAGGAAAGAGTTTTTTGGTGAGGCTGGTTTGTTAGCTGAGATTGCCTCTTTCTAGACATCTATTGCATCTTCTTTTGTTTCTATTGCTAGAATTCTTAATTCTATTAGCCAACATTTGGATAAATTGGTAATTTCCCTTTATTTTTTTTATTATTTTTGTTTTTTTTTTTGTTGTTTTTGTAATGTGTTTTGTATTTATTGTTGCTTTCTTTTTATGTTTTGTAGGAAGCTATGAGATCTAGTGGTGAAAAGGTTTTTTTTTTTTATTAGACATTTCTTATACATTTCTGATACAATTTTGATATGTTGGTGATACAATTTTGATACTTTTTTTATACAATTCTGATACGTTTATGATATAAGTCTGATACATTTCTGATACAATTTCGATACATTTTTGATATAATTCTGATACATCTTTTGTACAATTTTGATATATTTTTCATACATTTTTAATACATTTCTAATGCATTTCTAATACATTTTCTATTTTAAAATAGGTATTTTTTATGGGTGAGTTTGGTTCTTCTAATAGTGAAGAAAATGATAATGATGATAAAGATGAAGATCAAGATGAGGATGAGGAGGAAGAAGAAGTTGAGGGGGAGGAGGATGTGGAGGAAGAGAAAGGGGACGATGTTGATGAGGAGGTAAATGAGGAGGAGAAGGAGAAGGAAGATCAATAGGATGAGGATAAGGAGGAGGAGAAGGAAGATAAGAATGAGAAGGGAGATAAGAAGGAGAAGGATTTTGAGGAGTGGAATGGTTATAAGGTTGATGGTTTAGGTAATATTTCTAATGATAAGTATGATGTTGTTGAGGGTTTTGCTAAACATTTTAGTGTTGAAGGAGATGTTCCTTATGTTAATCAGAGAGAGGGTGATTTCAATCTAGTTTTCACTTTTGACTGTATAACTGATTTCAGTGATGTAGTCGGTGTAGCTTCTGATGTTGTAAAATCTATTATGGATGATGAAGTGACTCCTAAAGCTGGTAGTATGATTATGGAAGAAGTTGTTATTGATGATATTGCTGAGCATGAAGTTGTGTCTGCTCTTGGAAAGCTTAAGGAAGTAGTATGTTTTTTTTTTTAACTATTAGTGTTTTTATGATTCTTTAGTGTTTACTTTTCTGTATACTTTGTTGATACTATTTTGATACCCTTTTGATACATTTTTTTAAAATTTTGTTGATACCTTTATAATACCTTTAGGATTCTTCTAGTTGCTTTTTATATTTTATTGATCCCGTTCTTCTGGATAAAATTGAAGTTGATAGCATTAAGAGATGAAAATTGTCACATTATGTGCGTATTTTATTTATCTATTTTTTGTTTTTGTTTTTGTTTTTGTCTTTAGAAGTTGGTTTTGATTTTTTATTGCTCTTTTTTGTGTTATAGGATGTGAGTGTAGATAAGGTCATTGTTGTTGGAGCTGATAAGGTCAACCATCTTCTGAAGCAAAAGAAGAGAGCTGGTCGTGTGTTGAGCTCACCCTATACTCCTTTCGAATCTTTGCCAAAGGGTCCTTCTGTTGAGATGATTCTGGTTGGGATATGTCCTTTGGATACTTTTGCTCAGTTAGGGGAGTATCCAAGTATTTCAGAGGTGGCTTCATTCCATAAATTTATTATGAACAAGAAGTTGGCTGTCAAGAGGTAATTAGTTTGAACCTTTTTTATTTTTGTTTTCTTATGTTTTTTGTTTGGTTTTGTTTCAATAAGAAATTGAACAAGACGTATATTGAGTGGAGAACACTCTAAATCCACCATTGGATTTAAGAATCTGTTCAAATTGACTGCAAGACTTTCTTTTATGAACTTTATACACTAGGGGAGCTTCTATCTAGCGTTGTATGTATTTGTTCTTTTTTTTTGGTATTTTCATTATACTTTTTTATCTATAGATTTTGTGATAATTGTTTTTTTGTTTTTGATTTTGTTTTCTCTTCTTTTGTGTGTTTTTATAGCACATGTATGAGCATAAATTTTTGTTTTGACCTCGATGATGAAGCTTTCTAGTTACCTTTTATCTTGAGTTGTCTAGAGTATCGACTCGAGGGGAAAAGAATGGATTGAGTTGTCTAGAGTACCGACTCGAGGGGAAAAGAATGGATTCTAACTTGTGTTGAAGGGAACTGAAAACCATCGGAATCGAAAAGGAAATATTTCAATTTGAAGGATAGGCCATATGGCCCAAGTAGAAAGGAGGCATGGTCCAATTGAAACGGTTAAGCCATAAAAGAGAGCTGCTTAAGATAGATACAGCTAAATTTCAGGGAAGAGCCCTACAACCTAATTTCAAGGACAGAAGGGTCGTACTGTCCATCCCTAAAGTCAGAAATGGCAGAGCAAATTGCCCCACTGGAAGTAGAATAAAAAATTTATTACTTAGTAAAAACGGGGAAAGGGATGATTACGAACAATGGAAGAGTTTATAGGAAATTAGAGAAAAAAAATCTTAAGGAAAAAAACTGACTCCTTGGCCTAACACCCATGGCCAATCTTCATCTCTCCTTCTTTACCTTCATCTTCAACCTTCTTCTTCATTTTTCAAAAGCATGAAAATCCCAAAACTCAAGCCAACATTAATCTTTAACGTCTCCTCAACACTGTGGCTTTACTTTGGCACATAGAGAATTGGTAGTTCAAGGTTATCCGTGACTGCATTCTAATTCCTGACAAGTTTTGATTCGTACCGACGAGTTACAATTGGTTTTAAGCTCCAAGGATTAGATTCGGATGGCTCAATCAAATCCTAGATAAACATATTAAAGGTAACTTCTGAGAGGCCATAAAATCCATTCTTTCCATCCCTGCATTGCCTGATCTGTTTATGCTACATTTATTTCTCTAAAAACTAGAAAAACCATTTCTGTAAGTTTTGAAGTTGGGCCATATGACCTATATTTTAGGCCACATGGCCCATCTAGAGGGGATTTTAAGCCACACGGCTCATCCATGGCCTGTGAGCCTTGCTGCTGAAAATTTCTCTATTTTCCAGGATCTTTGGTTTTGTGGAATCCAAGGTGAAAATCTTTGATTTCTGAGTTTAATCCATTAATAGACCCCCAAAGGATCTCGAAACCTGAAAGAAGAAAACACCAAAACGAATTTTTACTTATTAAAATCACAAATCGAAAATCTGTTTTCCTATCAAGGTTAGGCCGCATGGCCTTATTTTCTGGAAAAATAAAGCTGCATGGCCTTGTTCATAAAAACTTGAGCCATACGATCCAATCTTACCCAGGATCAATGACGGCACTATATCTCCCCTGTTAGGCCTCATGACCCTTCTTTGACTCTTTTGAGTCGTACGTCTCATTACTTGAGCTGTACGGCTCTTATTTCTCTTTCCTCGTCATTATTTCATTTTGCATTTATTTATTCGTGCATTCATTTATCATTAGAAAATTGGTTTTGGGTGTTTTTGCGCTTTTCGACCTAGCTTTTTTATAAAGCACTATTTAGGATCCATACGAAAGGGATTCTCGATAAAACCTTGGATATCCGACCTGCTTTTGCATGTTTAATGATAATGAAATCAACAAAACTATTTTCCACAACTGTTTTCTTCCAGATCCAAAATACAGGGCATTTCTAAAACCATTTTCCAGGTCTAATCAGATAAACCTTTCTGGTTTTCCTAGTTATCTCCTAAATATTTGACCCTGAGCTATTTGGACATCCCATTCTGTCCTATGTGAGTCCAAAGTACATATATTTATCTGTGCCACTAATCTTTGTTTTGCAGGTAGATGTATGTTAGCTTTCTATTTTTAGATTATTCTGTATAAACTAAGCGTTTATACCCCAATCCCATTTTATCAAAATGTATCCCTTAGAATAGTCTCTTCTATATGGTTGTAATAATTTTATGTCCCGAATTGAAAAAATTCGCTTTCTGAATTAATTTGTGGCTTTCTGTATGAGCATATAGCATATAACTTGGGTTGAACATTAAATAAGGAATTAAATAACAAATGGTCCATATTTGGTATAGATTAATGTTATTTCAAATAAAGTAGAAATAAGTAGTTTATCTGGACTAGAATGTCTGTCTTAAAGATATAGAAATCCCTATCGAGCTTGGCTATACCATAAGGATGAGCTGGGTGGCGACTCCTGTCAACCTTTAAGGCATGAGGAATTGGTTTTGTTCATTCCTTTTTCGTTTCGCCTTTTCTCCAAACCCTTAAAACCTCATTTTCTATTTAAAACCATTTCTTCAAACCCGTTTTCAATAAGAAAACCTCCTTTTGCATTTTAGTCTCTTTATTGTTTTTCTTTCCAAGATGGTCTGATTCTCCATTTTCTTAGTGTCTTGATTTCTATTTTCCTTTTAGTGGTTGGAGTTGTTGATCTCTGATTTCTTCAGGTATGTCCCATGTGTCTTTCGATGGTATTGGATATATTGTTCTCTTATATTTGTCCAACATTTTGTCTTTTTGTAGTATTTTCAGCGATAGTTATAGGGTCTGAGGTGGAATTTCGTTATGTATGCAAGGGCATGTGTACAGGGGATCTCATCTATTTGGAATCTACTGCAGGTACATGTCTTTTCTTTCATGTCAACTGTGTAGTTTATGCCATCGTTTAATTGTTACTAGGTGACTTGTTGACGATTTTACTTGTAATATTTTTTTCGCTTTTTGTTAGTGATCAAATTCTATCACAAATGTATCATGCATGCACTGTGTTTTGTATAATGTTTTGTTATTGTATGAGAAATGTATGAGTTATGTATGATACTTTTTTTTTTATACATTTTTGATACTTTTGTGATACATTTCTCCCCAATAATAACATATAACTAAAAAAGAAAGTATCACAAATGTATCAGGAATGTATCAAAATTGTTTCTGAAATGTATTAGGCGTAAAACATAACATAGGTGTGTTGTTATTGTTGTTTTTTATGTTTACCTCCATTTTTGATGTTGGAATGTAGTTCTTTCTTATTCTCTGTTCCTGCTTTTGTGTTAGTTATGTCATTGTTACTAGAGCAATATTTCTGTTTTCGTGGAAGAGATCATGTATCATGCTTCATAGGTACTCCATAAGTGTTATGATTGGTAGTCCTTTTGCTGCTTTGCTGATTGAGTTTATTGATCTTATTATATTTGTTGTGAGACTGTTATATCTTTTGGTGGGTGAATGTACTCTGCTCCATTTTTCCTATCCAGCATCTTGGAGGTATCCTGGGATGTTTTTTTTTATCTTCTGTAATTTAGACATGTACTTCTCAAACCTTTTTATTGTGTATGCTCTTGGTGCTAGGTTGTAGTCTGGCATGTTGTTTTTGTATCTGGTCGAGTTTTTTGAGTAGTTAGAATGCGCACACAGGGTGTGGTATTTTTTTTATGCTTTTATGTATGTTTAAAACTATGGTCATTCCTGGTCTTTGGCTATACACTTGCTTAAAAATTGGATGAAGAACCACTCCTAAGATTCATCAATTTTTGTATCAATTACTGTATCTGCGAGTGGGAAGATATTCTCTACATATACATACCACAGTTTATGTTAGTTTTCTGGCTTTTTTTCACTTTGTTACCCAGGTGATACTTGTTTGATAAATTATTGATACTTTTTTGATACATAAATGATAGATGAGACAGAAATATATCAAAATTGTATCAGAAATGATCATGAATGTATTAGAAATGTATCAGAATTAACATGAGTGTTATTGTTGAATAATTTCCTTTACCTGAGGCATCTTTTGTCCATGTTTGATATTAATTGTTCCATTGTAGCATGTTTGTCGGAATGTGGCATCAACAACTATAATTAGTCTGCAGTGCTACCAACCTTGTATTGACGTTTCCATAGCTACAAATAGGTATAGGAATCTGTCTCCTCTTGTTTCAAGGTTGATTATTGTTCTTGGATTTGTCTTTTTGAGCATGTAGAGGTAGCTTCGTAGGTTTTTGTATGATTTTGAAGATGTTCCTCTTATGATTTCAAGCGCCTATTCTTTTGATTTCCAGGCTTTTTGGTATTTGATTTATGCTCTAATTTGGTCTGTCATATCATGTACTATATCTGAAGCTGTGTATATTCTCTTTAGTGTATTTGTTCTTGATCATTTTTGCAATGAAACTACTTGTTTCTTGTCTCTTTTCAGTGTTCCTTTCATCGATGTTGCATGTGTGTTCTTCATTGTATTTCCTTATTAGTCTATATGTTTTACCCTTTTTGGAAGCTTTGAATGTACATGTGCATCTATCATTGATGTAGTTGAGATAGTATTGTCTTCCATATGATTTATTCACCTTGTACTGGAAATTTTGTTGAATTGCATGATGAGTAATGGCTTCTTTTAGTGTGTCCTTATTTTTGTAGAACTGTCCAGTTTGTACAATGGCTATGTTAGAATTTGTAATCGTTGACTTTAGTTTTGATGACTTTAATTGCAAATTATATTTAATAAAGAATGAAAAGCTCTATTTAATAAGAAGGTAAAAGTAATACATAAAGAAGCTTTGTGAAGACAAATGACAAAGGATACATCTTATAAGTGAAACTCAATAACTTAAAAGATGCAACTACCACTTCAAGAGCTCTAAATTATTACATCTTCCTTAAGAGGTTATTCCAACAACTATATTTTGCTTGTAAGGAGAATGTAACCACCATATTATTCTTCAAGAGCTCCCAAATGGACGTGTCTTCTTCATGAGGTCTTTGCAACAACTATATCTTCCTTATAACGTGATTATAACAACTATATCACCCTTATGAAGCTTAAACAATGGCCATCTTTCTCTTAAGAGCTCTCCAACACCTATATAAGAAGAGCAAATTGAATTAGCAAGAAAAGGAGACTTCAATCAATATTCATACATTCAAAGCTATTATTTTCAAGTCTTCCACAATTCCATCAAAGAACAAATTAAAGAGAGAAAGCTTCATTCTTGTTTCTACATTCAATTATTTTTAAGGGAATTGTATTTTTCACACGAGATAGTGTGAAAGGGGGTTTCAGTTTGTTGATAGTAAAATCAACAAAGCCTGTAAAATTTTGGTGCTAGCTCTTTGAAAAAGTATCAGAAGAGTTTTGTTACTTAAGCTCTGAAAAAGTAACGGTAGAGGTTTGATACTTAGACTGCAAAAGTATTGAGTTTGTTACTAGAACTTGTAAAAAGTAACACAGGCTTATTTCCTACCCTTAAAGGAAATACTAGTGGAAAAATTTCTAGCGGTTGGCTTGGTGACTAGACATAGACCGGTTAAGTCGAACTAGAATAAATCTCCGTGTTTTCAATTCTCTATCCCTACACTCTTTACATTTATTGCTATTTAATTTTCTGCAACATAAATTACGAGCATTATTATTTAAAGAAATTTTTATTAGTCAAGCATATTTATATTCACAAGTTTTACTATTTTTACCTATTCCGCATTTTTGTGGAACTTGTGTTTATTGACAGAAAATTATTTTTCACCAAAAAGAATTCTCTAAAGTGTTTGCAAAAATTTTATTCGGTATAAAGTACTATTCACCGTCCTCTCTAGTACTGTAGCTAGCCTATTTGGGGCCATCAATTGGTATTAGAGCTTGACTCTACACAGGAAAATCCTTAGAGTAATCCTAGAATGGCTAGCACATCCAACAATCAAAATATTTTTATGTCTGAGGGATGTTCCATCAACAAACCTCCACTATTTAATGGAGAAAACTACAGTTTTTGGAAAAATAGAATGGGGATATTTTTGCAGTCAACATATATTCAAGTATGGAGAATTGTCAAGGAAGGACCTAGTATTCCTACAAAAATTGTTGATGGAAAGTGTGTCCCTAAAGAAGAAAGTAAATACGAAAATGCTGACTGGAATAAAGAAGCTTTAAATTATAAACCTATTAATTTATTACAATGTGCGCTAGATATTAACAAAAGCAATGGTGGCTACTTGGAGTGACAGTGATGAATCAAGCTCCAATGATGATGAAGAAAAGCAAGAAAAAGCTCAAATATATTTCATGGCAAATGAAAATTCATCATCTCAACAACATGAAGATGAAGAGGTAATATTGCAAACCTTATCTCGTAATGATCTCATTTATGAATTTTTCAAAATGCATGTACTAACAAGAAATGATTGCAAAGTGCAAAGAGTATGAAAACAAGCTTTTAGAAAAAGAAACAGAAAAGCTTGAACCAAAGCAAAGTAAAATTTTTTGAAAATGCTAATCTAGAATTGATTAGTAAAGTATCACAGCTTGCAAAGAAAAATGAAAAGCTAAATTCTACTCTCAGTAAATTTTCAAATGAGAAAATATGTTGAATAAGCTTTTAGACTCCCAAAGAGATCAAAATGATAAAACAGAAATTGGTTATACCAATACATCTTGTCAAAAACGAATTACCTTTTGTTCTTCTTCCACCTCTATTGTTCCAACTTCTTCCCTAAAACCTACACATAAAAAGTATAGTAAAAGTCAAAACAGCTTCTTGAATAAAATTTCGAGACTACCCATTTTCAAGGAATCACCAAAAGAATTCCTTCTCAAACACTTTTCCCAAAGTCAAACCAGAATCCTCATTCACAAATTTCCGGTAAAAACACTTTCAGGCCTATACTTTATCAAAGATCGTATTCATATAGGTCAAAACAAAAACATAGCTATAAACACAAAATCTCACATCAAACCATCTATGTCTCCTATCATCAGTATCCAACCCATCACTCACATTAATTCAAGAAAAGAAGGAATGTCATATGTCATTATTGCAATCACACAGGACATGTATTTAATGAGTGCAAATTTCAATAAAGATATTACACAGGGAAAGCAATCTGGATTCCTAAAAAGAAAAATATTGACTCTAACCCAAAAGGACCCAATATCATTTAGGTACCTTAGATCACTTGATCTTCCTTGCAGGTATGTCTAAAGAACACCTTTGGAAATTCAAAATGGTACATTGATAGCTGATGTTCTAGACGTATGACTGGAGATGGAAGATGCGTTACTTCCATAAAGCAAGTAAGAGGAGGATATGTGAAATTCGGAGATAATCTAGAAGGAAGAATTATCAGAGGAGGAAAGATTGGAGACAATCCATGCACTGACGAAGTATCCTTAGTCAATGGATTGAAATACAATCTTCTAAGTGTAAGTCAACTTTGTGATAAAGAATGTAAGGTAATCTTTGATTCTAAAAAGTGTGAAATTGTGGAAGCTAAGACTGGTAAAGTTTTACTTGAAGTACCTAGAGTTGGAAATATCTATCTTTTAAATTCAAGTACTCTTACTAGTGATAAATGTCTTATTTCACAAGAAGAAGAGAGTTGGCTATGGCATCGTAGATTAGGACATCCTAGTATGCATCTTATTTCAAAATTATCAAAGAAAAATCTTGTTAATGGTTTACCTAAAATCATTTTTGACAAAACTCATATTTGTGATGCATGTCTAAAAGGAAAACAAACTAGAAGCTCTTTTAACTCTCAATGAGTTGTGTCTACCTCTAAACCGCTAGAATTATTGCATTTAGACTTACTTGGTCCTATTCAACCAACAAGTTTAGGAGGTATGAAATATGCTTTTGTTATTGTAGATAACTACTCACGTTTCACATGGGCATTATTTTTGAGTTAAAAAGATGAGACTTTTGAGCAATTTTCTACCTTGTGTAAAAAGCTTTAGAATTTTGAAAAACACTTCTATAGTTACTATCAGAAGTGATCATGGAAAAGAATTTGAAAATCATTTGTTTAAAATTTTTTGTAATGAGCATGGTATCTCATATAATTTCTCAGCTCCTAGAACTCCTCAACAAAACGGTGTTGTTGAAAGGAAAAATAGGACTCTAGAAGAAATGACCAGAACTATGCTCAACGAAAATAGTTTACCAAAATGTTTTTGGGCAGAAGCAATAAAGACAACATGTTATATTCTGAATCAAGCTTTAATAAGACCCATTCTTAAGAAAACACCTTATGAGCTATAAAATGGTAAAAAAACCTAATATTGGCTATTTCCATCCATTTGGTTGCAAATTTTTTATTTTTAACAACAAGGAGTATCCTAACAAATTTGACTCTATATCAGATGAAGGTATTTTCTTGGGTTATTCAGTGAATTGTAAAGCATATAGAGTCTTTAATAAGAGAACTCTTACAATCGATAGTCCATGCATGTTGTATTTGAAGAAGCTAACTCTCTCCCGGATAATGAATCTGAGGATACTCTTGAGATACTTGATACACGGGTTGAAGTCATAGAGAATAATGAAAAAGTCCTGCAAAATGATGACAACTCTGGTAACCAAAATTAAAACAATGATATCACTCAAAAGATAATATTATTGACAACCCTTCACAAAGAGTGATGATAAGAGGTCAACTAAAAGAATACTTTGTAAATGTAGCATTTGTTCCAGAAATTGAACCAAAGAACTTTAAAGAAGCTGAAATAGAAGAAAGTTGGATGTTGGCTATGAAAGAGGAATTGGATCAATTCAAATGAAATAATGTTTGGAAACTTGTTCCAAAGCCCAATGATCAATCACTAATTGGAATTAAATGGGTCTTTAGGAACAAACTTGATAAAAGTGACAATGTTGTCAAAAACAAAGCTAGATTAGTTACTCAAGGGTATAATCAGCAAGAAGGGATAGAATACAATGAGACATTTGCTCCGATAGCAAGATTGGAGGAAATTAGAATGCTATGTGCATTTACTTGTCACAAAGTCTTTAAACTCTATCAAATGGATGTGAAGAGTGCATTTTTAAATGGCTATATCAATGAAGAAGTCTATGTGAAGCAACCTCTAGGATTTGAAGACTGTGACCATCCTGACAATGTCTACAAGCTTACTAAAGCTTTTTATGGACTAAAACAAGCACCGAGAGCATGGTATGAAAGGTTAAGTACATTCTTACTTGCTAAAGGTTTTACTCGAGGAGAGGTTGACACAACATTGTTTATAAAACATGAACACAACCATATATTACTTGTTCAAATGTATAGTGATGATATTATATTTGGTTCAACTAATTATTAGTTGTGCAAGGAATTTTTGCAAGCAATGAGTGCTGAGTTTGAAATGTCTATGATGGGAGAACTAAATTTCTTTCTTGGACTACAAATCAAGTAAGGAAAGAAAGGGACATTCATATATCAGTCAAAGTACATAAAGGAACCCATAAAGAAATATGGAATGGAAAATTCAAAACCAGCAAAAACACCAATGAGTATATCAGTTTCACTAGATGAAGATAAGAAAGGTAAAAATATAGACACCAAGAAATATCGAGGTATGATTGGTTCTCTACTCTATTTAACTTCTAGTAGACCTGATATACAATTCAGTGTATACATATGTGCAAGATTTCAGGCAAATCCCAAAGAGTCTCACTTAAAGGCTATTAACAGAATTCTTAAGTATCTAAATGGTACTCAAGAAATTGGGATTTGGTATCCAAAGTGTTAAAACTTTGAGCTTATAGGATACAATGATGTTGACCATATTGGATGCAAATTAGAAAGGAAAATTACTTTAGGTACTTGTCAATTTCTGGAGAAGAATTAGTCTCATGGTCAAGCAAAAAGCAATCAACTGTAGCAATCTCTACAATAGAAGCTGAATATATATCTGGAAGTAGCTGTGTTGCATAGATCTTATGGATGAAACAACATGTAGAAGATTATGGCATAACGTATAATCGCATACAAATAAGATGTGATAATACTAGTACTATAATTTAACAAAAATCCTATTCAGCACTCAAGAACCAAGCATATAGATATCAAGCACTACTTCATCAGAGATCATACACAAAAAGGTGATACTTATTTGTAATTTGTTCCAACAAAAGAATAAATAGTTGATATTTTCACAAAGCCCCTATGTGAAAATAAATTCAATGAATTAAGGTTAAAAATTGGTATGTCAACACCAATATATGATAAATAATGTTTTTGTGACAAATTTAGCAAAATTAATTATATGGCTAATTATTATTGTAAGTCTAGATTACGTAAAATTGACCAAGATTTTACTATTAGATCATATTATAATTAAAAAATTTCAAGTCATAAATTTTTATGAGAAATTTTGTCATAAATACTTTACATAATTTATCCTATTTTAGGTATATTCAATAGCATAAATTTATAAAAGTTGGCAATATATTAGTTTACCTAATAAACTAATTAAGCTAGCTTTTCTTAAGTGCATAAAGTCCATAAGCTCTACTTAATGCAGAAATGATAAAAGGGCCTAATAAATATTCATAATTCCTTATATAAACTTGGGCTGAAATCATTTATTTAGGCCAAATAATACTCAAAGACTTCTAAACACATGAGCAGAAACAAATTAAGGAGAGTCACATGCCTTGAGCTTCCCACGTGACTTTTACAAACTTTCACTGCAATAAAAGAAAACGATGTTGTATGAACAAGGCGCCCGTTTTCTTCTTTTCTACCATCCTCTCCAAGCTACTCTTATGAAAACTGGCTACTGAAAAGACATTATCTGTATAAAAAAATCCTTACTAACCTCTCCCATATCTGTACTTTGTTCTCCATCTCTCCCTCGAATTCCCTGCCAAAACCACCTATCAAACATCAATTAACAATGAAGAAAGGATGATGAGGAGGTACTCTACAAATGCAACAAAGAAACTGAGAGTATACCTTCTAAAGTAAAAAATGAAGTATAAGAGAAAAGAATCTGGAAGTTCTGCAAATCTCCATCAATCAAAGAGAAGAAGAGTGAACTCACTCAAGGAGGTATACAAGGGAAGGGAAAGCATAAGGAAATCAACCCCAAGGGCAGAAGTTCCAATCTCGTCTACATCTTTACCAAAACCTTTGAAATTTGAGAAAGGTAAAATCATTTACTTGGATGGCTTTACCAGAGAAAAGATTAGATGTATGAGGGTAGATTGGAGTTACTTAGGACACATAGATAAACACTTTATCTGGTTTTCCAAAACTCAAGGGTGGGAGAAATTTCTTAGTAAAAATGAAGCGATATATGATTCCCTAGTCAATGATTTCTGTGGATCTCTGATTTGCATTGGAGACATCGAATTTGAGGTCTTCTTAAAAGGAAGAAATTACCCTATCAATGAAAGAGTATTTAGTGAAGTCTCTGACCTGCCATTGCAAGGAGTCAGATTAGATAGGTCTCCTGCACCAACCATACTGGGAAAATACAATGCTGCTGCCATTGCGAGCAAATTGTTTAGTATTTCCTATGGACATTCAATGCCATAGTCTGAATTGGATGCAGGATACCTGAATGAGGATTTTAGAATCTTACAAATGTTAAACTCAGCCTTTTTCCTACCTCAAAAAGCCAGCTTAGCCACAATGAACAGCTTTGATCTCTTCTTCACTTGGCATCTAGTAAGCTATATCAAAATCAATCTGCCATACATTTTGATCAATCATCTCACCCATATTAGAAACAATTCAGCATTACCCTACAGCATGATCCTCACCAAATTCTTCATATACTTTAAAGTATCCAAAAGTGGATTGATTCCATCCTTTGTAAGTGCCAGATCAATTATAAACCAGTCTAACATAGCAAGGATGTTAAAAGCCTGTGCCCATAAAACACAACTCCTAACCAATCCTTATTGAGTCTGACTCTGATTACTCTTCCAGTGATAGTTCTGAGGAATTCATAGTCAGGCATTTGGGAAAAAGCACATCATCTATTGATCCATAAAGTAAGAAAGGAAAAGAAAAGGCTGAAGAAATCAATGCTAAAGAAATTGAAAGTCCTGTAGTCCAATTAGAGCCCATGTAAACACAGGAAGAAGACATTAACTCCTCTGACAGGACTGAAACTTTCCAAGCTGAAAAGTCTTTTGAAGAAAGAGTGTCTGAAAGGCAAGGAGAGAATGCAATGTTTGATTCTCTTATAGCCTTGGTTAATGAGGTGGAGTTCTCTTTAGGACCTCAAGCAGAAACTCTGTTAGTCCCACCTATCAACCCTGACTTCTCTTTTGAGCCCTCAAATATTTTCATGACCCGTAATTTTTTAGACCTCTATAAAACTTTTGTCCATACTCCTTTGATCTATGAACCATCCTTTACAATGACCTATAGCTTTACTCAGCTAGAATTCTTTCCATATATCCCCCTTAGCATTTGTCCTCCATCACCTTCACCAGTGCAACCTGGATCAAGAGAAAATCTCATTCAATCAATGACTACACCTCATACTCCATACACTTCAACAACCACCACCACCAGACTATCAGAGAGTGACTACATACACTCTAGAAACCTGTTTCAAAGTGATTTTTGAAGTTCTACAAGCATCCAAAGGACTAATGTCATCTAAAGCTTACCAAGAGGTCCTTACTGCACTTAGGGATCTTCAGATGCAGCTGATGAGTATCCAAGAAAAAGTACATCATATGATATCAGGGATGGAAATAGAACTTGCAAGGATGACAGGCACCCTTAATCACCTCTCTGAATAGATTGAAGTGATGAAGAGCCTTGTCAACAGCATTCTCAAGTATGAGGCATCCTCCTCTTCCTCTCCACCATAGACAAAGTTGCAGAGAATAAAATGTTGACTTGTATAGATGATCCTTGGAACTGATGGCACTTCCCAACTGCTCCTCTACTATTTTGCTTCAACAGTTTGTATTTCACCTTTTAAAACAGTACTATATCTTTTCTTTTTCTTGAGAGTATTTTCTTCTATTTAGGTTTTATAACCCAAATAGGATAAGAATGCTTTTCTACTGCTACTTCAGCTATTCAATCTTATTTATTTGCATATCAATCTGTCTTTATCTTCTTAACTTACTGACACCTATAGTGTTCTATGACTTATGACTTCTCTTCTATTATATGCATTACATGCCTATTATAACATTGCATGACCTATAACATTGCATATCTGTCAACTATGAGCTCACTTGATTAATCTATGTTATCTTCCTTTCTCTGACCTATGCTTTTTGATGATTTCAAAGAGGGAGAAAAATATAGTTTGACATGTATATGTACATGTGCTGTGAGGTTATATAGTAAAAATGTATGCGAGTGCTATCTGTGGTTATATATGAGAAAATGTGAAAATAGCTAAGTATAGCTATAGTGTATGTCTGTATGTGTTTGACATATAGTAAGTGTGTATATTGTTACAGAGCAAGTTGATACATGTGACTCTATCCAGTCTATATGAATTGTGCAGAATGTGTTTTATGTGTTTCTGCATTATGAGTACTTACATAAGTTATGCAAATAAGTAGGAGTAATGCAGCTAAGCCATGTGATCTAGCTTATTACATGTATAAATGTTTCAGTTTCTGATATAAGAAGAAATTTGCATATTTGCTAGATTGGGATACATGGAACAAGTCACTTGTGCTGACAAAGGCAAAACTTCTCTCATGTGACCTTTTCACACACTATAAGTGTATAGCTTTTGGACACATGTACACTGAATTGACATCTTTTTGACACAAGCATTAGTCTTAGACTTTGTGTACTCTACTGCAAAGTCTCTAGTTGTTTCATAAAGAGTTGCATACATATAAGCTCTCTCTATAAAGCTCTTAGTTATTGCATCTGCAGTTAGCATTGAACAGTCAATACACATATGTTCAAATTTACATAGCTTTATGATCAAAATGAGCTAGAATAATATGCATACTGTGAAAAATCTTATTTTCACGACTTAACTGTTTCTACCCTCACTTGCAGCAAATACTGATTGTTTGAAATCTTGAATTGACAATCTATGTTTGCTTTGATAGAATGAAACTAGCCTATATGTGTGACAAGAATTGTTGATGATCTATGTTGATAAACTATGTTTTCGAGATTATATGTAGAGATTAGAAGAATTATGTGATGTTTATTTTAAGTAGAGGACATGTTTTTACATATGTTTGCTGCTTACTAGTTCAGTATACAAGGAAGATACATATGCAGTGGAAATGTGTACAAAGCATAATTAACCTTTAATCTCTCGATCAAACTTTTATGCTTGAATTGGTTTGATCCTTTAAGTAATTAACTCTACACTGATATTCCAATACTGTATATCTCTTTTGATTACAGGTACATGAGTTTCAATGCAAACTCTTCATTAAGGCCTAAGATCCAAAAATGAATTATTTATGGGCCTTAAATTAAAAACATAACATAAGTAGTCTTTCTCTTTTGTGTTTGGGTTTGATTATCATAGGCTTTAATATGAGAATTAAGGCCTTGTTTTTTTAATTTCCTTTAGAATAAAGAAAATCCATTTCTTTTGAGCCCAAATAGATGATTCCTCTTAAGCTTGATAACTATTATTTTCGTTATCCCAACTTTGTTTCTCATAAGTTTTCTATGCAGATTATATTGGTTGTTTTTTTAGAAATAAAGAACTCAAAATTTTTAATCTCTAAAATTTCTTTTAAACAACCATGCACTTATTGAGGGGGACCATACACAAAGGATATCTTTATTTTATGAAGCCATCCAAACGTCAACCTATCGTATGCTAAAAAGTTGGAATCATAAAAAAGGGGGAGAATGTTGACTTTAGTTTTGATGATCACAAATGTTGACATTTATGAAAAATTAATTCTTACTTAAATATAATTGCAAATTATATTTAATAAATAATGAAAAGCTCTATTTAATAAGAAGGTAAAAGTAATACATAAAGAAGCTTTATGAAGACAAATGACAAAGGATACATCTTATAAGTAAAACTCAATAACTTAAAAGATGCAACTACCACTTCAAGAGCTCTAAATTATCACATCTTCCTTAAGAGGTTATTCCATCAACTATATTTTGCTTATAAGGAGAAGGTGGCCGCCATATTATTCTTCAAGAGCTCTCAAATGGACATGTCTTCTTCATGAGGTCTTTGCAACAACTATATCTTCCTTATAAGTTGATTATAACAACTATGTCACCCTTATGAAGCTTAAACAACAGCCATCTTTCTCTTAAGAACTCTCCAACACTTATATAAGAAGAGCAAATTGAATTAGCAAGAAAGGGAGACTTCAATCAATATTCATACATTCAAAGCTATTATTTTCAAGTCTTCCACAATTTCATCAAAGTGCAAATTAAAGAGAGAAAGCTTCATTCTTGTTTCTATATTCAATTATTTCTAAGGGAATTGTATTTTTCACACGTGATAGTGTGAAAAGGGGTTTCAGTTTGTTGATAGTAAAATCAACAAAGCCTGTAAAAGTTTGGTGCTAGATCTTTGAAAAAGCATGGGAAGAATTTTGTTACTTAAGCTCCGAAAAAGTAAAAGTAAAGGTTTGATACTTAGCCTGCAAAGTATTAACACAGGCTTATTTCCTGCCCGTAAAGGAAATACTAGTGGAAAAGTCTCAAGCGATTGGCTGAGGGACTAGACATAGACCGGTTGGATCAAACTAGGATAAATATCATTGTTTTCAATTTTGTATCCCTACACTCTTTACATTTATTGCTATTTAATTTTCTGCAACATAAATTACTAGCATTATTATTTGAAGAAATTTTTATTAGTTAAGCATATTTATATTCACAAGTTTTACTATTTTTACCTATTCCACAATTTTGTGGAACTTGTGTTTATTGACAGAAAATTATTTTTCACCAAAAAGAATTCTTTAAAGTGTTTGCGAAAATTTTATTCGGTATACAGTACTATTCACACCTCTCTAATACTGTAGCTAGCCTATTTGGGACCATCAGTAATGTTGTTGTTTTCTTCTTCAAAATCTTGTTTTACTATTTGTTGTTTGTATATTTCCTAAATTATATATTTCTTATGTAAGGTTGGTGATCATCTTCTTCTTCATGGTTGTACACTATTGTTGTGACAACCCTAACTTTTGCAAGCATGCAATGGCGGAAACATTACATAAAGTTTAGGTCATCATTTTCAAAACTTCCTTTTTATCTTTAAAATAACATAATCATAAATGAGTACTCGAAAATTTCCATTTCAAAAACAGTAATTTAACATAAATAGGTATTTCAAAAGGTAATATAACGGAGTAAAAAAAAAAAAAAATAAATAAATAAATCTTTGAACATCCATAACTACGAATAGATGATAAAATAACATGACGGAAACTCTCCACACAATCCCCGAGAACAGACATCAGGCATCTCCTATTCTGCACCGGCAAAATCTGAAAATATCAACAGCGCCACTTAGTGGCGAGTAACTAATAAATCCCAAACATCAATTCAAAGTTCACATAGGAAGATGACAGATCATAAATTTCATATTACATTACTTAAGTATACTTCATCATGATTAATAGAAAGCAAATTTATCAATTTATACAAGCATGCATAATTCTCATAGTAACAATCATGTATCAGGGATCTTACCCTTATTTGTTAGCTGCATCACATACAACATATAAAGTTCAAGTTCAGCATATCACATAATTATCTATTTCAAATAATAGTACAAAACATTCCAAGTGGATAATCAATATCATCAAAATTCAGATTTCCAAGATAAGTCATGTACATACAAATACATACCAACATCCCAAATCAAAGTACTTCATCACAAACTTGACATCAACTCAATTATACCTTAACCTTTATTAATTTTGTGGTATACGCGTATAAATCATTTGTATTGACCTATACACCTATGTCCTTAGAGAGTTCGGCTCAGACGCTTCGGGGAACCACAACGGGACTTACCCCCTTATCAATAAGAAAAGAGTACCACGAAGGGATATACCTCAGAGTGCCAACGAAGGGACTTACCTCACAGAGTGCCAACGAAGGGACTTACCTCAAAAATAAAATAAATTAGAGTACCACGAAGGGATTTACCTCTCTGAGTGCCAACGAAGGGACTTACCTCGAAACAAAGGGCGCTGTCCTAATGTCAACCAATCAAACATGGAAAACACTTAGCCAAACTAACCAAGACACCAGAGTATATGCCACTACAAACACCAATTTAATTATCATAATTATATCAATATTCAAAAGGTGCCTTTAACATAGGACTTATCCCAACCAATTCAATAACCATAAGGTGCCATTAAAATAGGACTTACCCCAAAACATAATCTGATACATCAATAAACACATGGTGCCATAAAAAAAAATAGGACTTACCCCAAACTCGATTTCATAATTCCAACATGTATTAAATTTACCAAACCATATATGTAATTATTAGATTTCATGTCAAGAGTTCTAGCATAAATTCCTAGAATCAAATTATGCTTTGCACACATTAAAAAAAATCAGTTCAAGGCCTAAGGTGAAAATTTCAGAATTCATAGCTCATGCCTCAACTTGCATATAATATTCCAGTAGGTTAGACTCAGAATTCAGCATGGCAATACAAAGGTAAATTTAGCCTTACATCTTAGGAACACACGCCAACTTAAATCATGCAATTCGGATTCCTATAGCAAAAGATATTAAGGAAACACTAAAGACATGCAATCTGTAAATTCACTTCAGATCACTGCACATAGTTTGACTTCAACAGACAAAACAGATGTGTTACTCACTGATTTAGCAAAAATAATATAAAGCAACATTGAACATCAGAATTTCAGGAATACATAGAATTTTGTTTCATGGCAAACGGAGCTACAGAGAGAAAATAAAGCCATAATCAACACAAACTGTACAAACTGAAATTCAGCAGTTCCAGGAAATCGGCACAGTGCACATAAGGCAGTTTCAACAGGGAATACGAGCACTTTACTCACAGAATTTGCCAAAATAGTATAAAACAACCTTGTACATTTATGTCTCAGGAAAGCACAGAAAGTTGAATCATGCGATTCACCTTAACTTGCCAATTTTGGTTACAAACTAATGGATTATTGAAAAATTCGAGTCTGCTTCGGCTAGATCGGGGTTGAGCTTTGTTCTTGTGTGACTCGAACGTTTGCAAGACAAAAGGAGTTTGACATCGGGTAATTGTGGATACTCTGATGCCTAAGAATTAGTTATTCACTTGAGTATGAGTTGTGTGTACATAATTTGTCTTATTCTTTGAGCTTTAATTGTGTTATTTTGCTTTAATTTAGGTGGATTCTACTTCATTTGTTCTATTTTTGCGTGTTAGGGAATTGAAGATCAGATTTTAATAAAATGGTGGCTAAACGGCCTACTTTTGGAGCTGAATTGTGCTTATTGGGAGAGCAAAGAAGTCTTGAGGCATGGGTATGCCTTATGGAGAGTTGAAACTGAAAGATTTTTGGAAGACATAAGCTGACCAGTCTTAAGACACGCCCGGGTTATAGAGTTACAAATTTTATAATTCAATTAGGGTTAGGGGATTTCACTTTTTAAATTTCTTCTATTTTGACTCTTTTCCTTTTGTGATTAGGATAGGGAGAAACAATTTTTAATTAGTATTTTATTTTAGGAATAACTCTCTTAAAGGATTTTCATTTAATCTTATTAAGGAGTTATTTCCTAGTTAGGACTTTTTAGTTGTTTTCTAATTAGGATTATTTTTCTTTTTCCTTCTCTCATTTTTAGTACGTGAAGCTAGAGAAGGAGGAGAGAGTTTTAGTTTAGTTAGTTTATATTTCTTTTCTTTTCCATCTTTCCCACCAAGAATGTGACTTTGAGGAGCAAGGAAGAAAGCTAGAATTTTAGGAAGTCTTCATCCATCCTCCATCAACAATTTCTTTGACTTCCTAGTTTATTCTAAACTCTTCTCTTCATGATTCTTGTATTTTCTTTGGTTGTTTTTAGTTCAGTTATGAGCTCAATCCACCATAGCTAAGGCTATGGTAAATCTTAGAAAGACTTCTATGTATTTTATTCAAGTTTAATGCAATTAATTCGTATTATTTTCCATAGAACATGTTATGAATGCTTAATTCTTTGAATGCATGACCATTTATTTCAAAAGTTCATAGTTAATTTATGATTGACCAAAGGACTAAATTAATGAAACTACATAACATGAAAATTGCAAAATGATTGCTTTTATGGCTCACTAGTTCGTGCTAGGTTTTCAAATGCTTAATGCTTTCTTATCTAATTCCTTACCAAACAAGTTTAAGTGCTTAGGTTAAGAATTAGAACAGATAGTACCTAATCGATATTGATTACTTAAGGAATTCGCCATCTTTGGAATTTAATTGAGTTAATTGTATGACTTGGGAAATTGATAAAATGAATGCTAGGTGAAACCAAGTGCCTTAGTCAATCCATCCATTGAATTTTATCTTTTCAATTTTATCTGCTTTATTTACTTGCTTTTTAGTATCAGTTTCAGAATCAGAAGACAAAACAATTAAAGATATTATATCTCATCTAGTTAATGAATAATCTGATTGCATTTAGTATTTGTATGCATAGTCCTCTGGGATCGACATTCTTCTTATTCTATATTACTTGATCGACAAAGTACACTTGCTCTTTAATGTGTGTGTTTTAGACGCATCATGTTTCTTACCTTTGATTGAAGCTGCATTCATATAGGCTTTAGAGTCCTAATCCTATTTGTACTGAGATTCTGTAATATTCTTTAGAGATATATTAGGAATTAACGTCTAATAATCTTAATTAGATTCTAATTAGGGTTCCGGATAAAATTCGTCACTTGTTTAGTGGTTATCCTTAAATAAGAATGTATCTCATCCTTGACTTTTTAGGAGCCAAAATTGTACTTAGACTCAAGATCTGGTTCGACACTCTGTTCGGATTCTCTCGATGTAAATCAAAAATTTAACTGCAGCGAAAGCGATTCTAATTTACACTCGAATCCGATAACAGGAATAATTGCTCAGATTAAAGAAGAGAAACAAGAACTAACTCAACCAGAAAGCAAGGTAAACCATACCTATGTCGTCTACGATTAAGATTGACTTTTAGTTCTTTCTCATGCGCGAAGAACCTCCACATTCATGCATACGGATGCCTCTAGAATCAACTGGCGTGCTAGCACAGGTCCAAAAAATCCTTTTCCTCCTTTCACTGCCTTGGCCGATTTTCACAGAGAACTTTTCTCACTATGTTCATGCTAAGCAAGACTAGAAAAAAGGGGGAAAGAGAATGCAGGCTTAAGGAGAAAAATTAGGGTACCTTTATTTTAATTAATTCAAATTTTCTTAATTAGATTTTCCAACCCAGAAGAATCTAATAATTGAAAATCAAATTAACTTAAAATAAATCTACCTCAATTTTAATCTCCAAATTAAAATAAATATCCCAGATATTTATTAACCATAATCAAAAATTAAATAACCTAATTTAATATTCGATATAAATTTTATTTTATTGATCAATTTATCACCCAGTAATAAATTAACAATATAAATAAAATAAATCTCCCCCAGGATTTATATAACCGAGTCTTTACCATAAAACTCATAAATCCAAAATTTCCAAAGTGTATGACATGTATCCAATACATATTATATGGTCCATGACAAACTCATTCAGACATCCTATGTGTGCGATCCTATAGGTCTATCTTATGTTGGCAGTGGGCTCAATACCTTAAGGCCCACAAATAGCAAGTGGGTTCTATCAAACCGTTACAGCTACCCAAATAAGATAAAAACATCAATTCCATTGGAGATGTAAACCTTGTAGTGAACTTATATATCCCATGCCAGTGATATCAGTGTCTTGCAAGAGGCATGGCATTGTCACCCTCCTTAATTGCATAGACGTTCCTTGATTCCGAGTAGACTAAAAAACTCAAGTAACTAATCACCCAGTGACTACCTTACTTGGGTGTGGCCACACTCCTCTCAGTCTCACTCATCAAGAGGCCGTGATATCTACTCTCAATTAAGAGAGAGGTAAGTCCCATCGCATCATTCACATTCCTAGCATGATCACTGACATACCTAACCATACCTATACTTGGTACCCTTTTAAAGGCCCATTAGGCATACGTTAAAGTATGTGAGCTAGCATCTAGGTCTGCAAAAATATCAGGTCAAAGGATCTTATATAAGTACTACTAGAGAACCACCTATGACATAGGAACTATGTGGTGTTCTCATAGGGGATCGATCCAGTACCATGTAACCTAATGTGAGCGGACGACCTTTTAACGGGACGCGGCGAAACGGACGGGGGAAAAAAGAGATGATTAGATTTTCATTTTGGAAAATGGGTTTTATTCATCTTGAGTTAGAAAATTAGTGGATTTAATTTGGAAATTCTTTTGTATAAAACATTTTCCCGTTTTTAACTTAAAGACCTCGAAACTTAAATCCCGAGATCAGTGACAGAGTCGCCACTCGGATCAGCTCATCCGGGAATTCTGGTATAGCTCCCTACCGAGGACAAACTGTTGTACCTAATCCAGAGATTTAGGATTCGGGCAAATAACTTACTTAACCTTTAGCTCACTTTCACTTTACAGTTTATATTACCATATTTAATTCGCTTTATTATCTTTTCCTAATCCCAATTAGTTTATTTTAATCAACCGATGCTAAAGCAAAATGCAAGAAATTAATTGCAGAATAAAATAAAACATACATTCGAAATATACAAAAAATAATAGAGGCCGATTATACAACCCAATTGAATAAAAATGGAAAAACTCTCGTCCTCACTTTACAATCACCTAAAATACACTATTTATCTAAAAATACAATGCCTAGGATACACGAATAAATCTATTAAATACATCAAAAATAAAAATAAAAAGCTGCAAAATAAAGGGTTATCACAATATACCGCACGCCACAAATAGGACTCAAGTAAGACAGAATGGGATTTTAAGAATTCGGGAACATGCAATTAGGGGGATAACCGGGTCGGCTCGGCTAGTCGGCCCTATTAGACCTGGAAAACATTTTGAAACGTCCCTGTATTTTGGTTTTGTGAGAAAATCATTTTGGAAACATATTATTTTCTGGTTTAATTTAATTTAGCATGTGAGGTGGGTCGGTTTTCGGGAGAATCGGGTCTCCGTCGTGGTATTGTTCTAAATGCAATAACACTAAAAATTAAATCTAAGGTCGTGAATTCACACAACAAAATTCATTTTTGATGATTTTCTGGTTTTCTGAATTTTTATGGATTTTTAGAAATTTTTAGGGATTATTCTAGAAATTCTGCCATTGGACGAGCATTACAGTCGTGCGACTGTAAATCCTCTAATTTTAGGATTTCGCCAAAATTATTCAAAATAAAACTGAGAAATTAATGGAAATCATGAACATTCGTACGACTGTATTTACAGTTGTATGACTGTTCGTCAACTCAAGAACAATCGCACGACTGTTCTTGATTTCCAGAAACAGAAAACACGAAAATTGGAATAAAATGCACAAAAACACACCAAATCACTCAGAAAGCATGAGAAAAAGAGGGAATGAAGTATGTTTACCTCTTTGGCGCTGATCCACCATAGGATTGACCCCGGGCAATGCACCAATCCACACCAAATTGCTTCTTTTCCTTTTGAGTTGAGGTTTGAAGAGTTTGGTCCAAAATCTCCAAAATGTCACGGATTTGAGTGAAATTAGAGTTCGAAATTGATTGAGTTTAAGTGTTAAGTCGTTAACCTATGATTTCTATCCGGTTTTAGACATTAACACATGAGAATCCAAAGAAAAAGAAAAAGGAAAACTTGAGTTTTTTTTAGAGTTTCTTTCTTTCCCCTTTTTCTCTATCTTCTCTCTCAAATTTCTTTCTCTCTCTAAACTCTCTGATTTTTTAAGAGCCAAAAGCCAAAAGTCCCCAATCTTCCCTCTTTTCCTTCCTTTATTTTCTGGTTCCTTCTGCCAGGCCGGAGCATTAATTGCTCCCTTTTTTTCTTCTTTTTTTCTGCTGCAGAGGTATGGGCTTTTGCACCTGCTCTGACGTTACAGTCGTACGACTATAATTTAATTACAGTCGCATGATTGTATGTTACAGTCGTGTGACATCGTTGCACACTTTTTTTTTAAGGATGGAAAATTCCGGCGCTTACAGCTGCCCCTCGTGTGATCAAATTCGACCCCCGACTCCAGGTCTAGAATACCTAAGGTGATGAATTTGAGAGCGCGAATCAAAGCGCCGCAGACGCAGGAAATAAAACATGCAACTAAGTTGCTGAAGCCTCGCCGCCATGGTGATGCATTGAATTGATTGGATGGAATAAGCCGATACCGGGTTTAGGTTACCCGAGGCAGAGTTGATGATGAAATAAGCCGATACCAGGTCTAGGTTACCCGAGGCAAGGAAGATGGAGTACGGGATTTGAATTAGCTTCAAAGATCTAGGATCTTGCTTGAATTGGTTTTCAAGAATCCAAAATCTGACTTGAACGGTTTTCAAGGATTAAGAATCAGGCTTGAAGGAATTCAAGGTTTCGAATTCAAGCTAGAGAGGTTTGTCAAGGATTATGAATCAGACTTGAAGGATTTTCAAGGTTTCAAAATCATGCTTGAGGAGGTTTTTGTCAAGGATTATGAATCAGGCTTGAAGGATTTTCAAGGATTCAAAATCACGCTTGAGGAGGTTTTTGTCAAGGATTATGAATCAGGCTTAAAGGGGTTTTAGGGATCCAAAATCATGCTTGGGAAGGTTTGTCAAGGATTATGAATCGGGCTTGAAGGAGTTTCAAGGATTCAAGATCAAGCTTGAGAAGATTTGTCAAGGATTATGAATCAGCCTTGAAGGGGTTTCAAAAATTTAAAATCACGCTTGAGGAGGTTTTTGTCAAGGATTATGAATCAGGCTTGAAGGAATTCAAGGATCTAAAATCAAGCTTGAGAAGGTTTGTCAAGGATTATGAATTAGGCTTGAAGGGGTTTTAAGGATTCAAAATCATGCTTAAGGAGGTTTGTCAAGGATTATGAACTAGGCTTGAAGGAATTCAAGGATTCAAAATCAAGCTTGAGAGGTGGGGCTTTTAAAAGTGATAATTTTGGAATCAGGTTGAGAATGAGTTTATATTTCTTGATCGATAATTTTGGAAGCAAAAATTTTTGCCCCTTCAATCAAGAATAAATACGGTTGGATTACTTTGCCCCTGGGAACTCAAGGTGTTGAGGCTTGGGCCCACGTGGCTTTGACTTATCTCTTGAGGCCTGATGGGTACCCCAGTGTTGGACTATTTCTGCTTTGAGAGTGGTCTTAATCCGGGACAGCCCGACGATGGTGGTGAATACCCGTACCTGGATTGGTTGAGATGTATGTATGCATGTGTGCATATGTTTTGAATGCTTGTGTGTGTATATTTCAATGTGTGCATGCATAAATGACACTGGGAAATGCATTTCTCACTATTCATCCAGCCTTTAAATGTCGTGCCCCTGTTGGGGAGATTGGACCACGTCTCTAGCTAGGAAAAGCACGTCACACCTACAACTGATCTAGCTGGAGAGCATACCCTTTATGTGATTCTCACACTCCCTTTGGAGATATACGGGGATATGCAAAGGCTATTAGGGGAGTCCGATAATAGTTGAAGAGAAAGCAGTGGCATTCTTTGTAATGGTTCTGCTGGAGAGTAGTGAAGAAGATCCTTCTGGAGACTAGCAGAAGAGCTTCCGCTGGGAAATGGTAGAAGGATATTCACTGAGGAATGAAAGTGTCTCTGCTGGAGAATGGCGAAGGTGTCTCGTCCTTTTATCCCTAGGAATGATGAATCTGAATGTGCTCTAAATTTTGCCCGAACTGCCCGATGTGGGTTTTCAGCTCAGTAAGTTGCTCTAACTTTTTGCCTAAGGAGCCTTTTCGGTATTCACCTCATTGAGCCTCTCTTTTTATTTAATTTTTTTTAAAGGTGATGCGTGTAAGCGAAAGATGTGCACAACCACGTATGATGCATGATGCTAATTCAATTCCAAGCAGAATTGGGACATTTAAATGAACAGAGCAAGGCATTCATTCATTCATTGATTGATAATGCTTTAGCACAATGCAAATTATAGATGAAATGAAATTAAGAACAGAATCAGCAATGGTATCTGTCTTGACTGAGTTCGCGACTGCCACCAGCTGGTCTTTGCAGATTTTCCACCTGGCGGTGTTCACCTCACCGTCCTAACTTTTGCGTGGACCGCCTTTTTGGTTTTCGGTCCACCGGACTCTTTTTATTTATTTATTTATTTATTTACTTATTTTCATTAGCCCGTCCGGGTCGATGGGATCGACAACTTGGTCTCTCTTCTCCCTGGTGGAACCATTTCCACCTTGAAGGTCAATGGCTATGGTGTTTCCCTGGTAAGTTTTTGATACTATTCTAGCGTTTTTGCAAGGCGAATAATGACATGCCAATCTATTTTAATAGATGGAGTTCCTTTTGACAGATCTGTTGGCTGTTCCCATCACCCTACTGGCTCGTGGACAATATGGAGTTGACAATCAATGCCCCAGCCCTCTATTCTGGAACACATGCACCGTTACCCCTTGAAACCTTGGTCTCCTCTTGGTCATGCCGGAAAACGAAATTCTGTATCGTGTAGGTGTGTTCTTCTTTATAAATTTGGGCGTACGTTTTTTTTCTTTTCTTTTTTTTTTTTTTGAGAGGCTGTGACATCATGGTCGACTCCGTTTTCATCCATGTTGGGTGGTTAAAAATTATGGTTGTGAACTGATGTTTATTTACCGTGAACAGTCTTGTTTTTCTGGCGATGTCAGTTCCTCCTATCGTGGTTTCCCCTTTTCGTCTGATCTGGATCCGTGGAGTTTCTGCTCAGCTGATTTCGCCCTTAAATCCCTTGGAGTCCGGCATTTAGTAACTTCTCTGTCAATCCCCAGTCATGTCGTGGTAGGATCGGGCAAAGCTTGTTATGCGCTTTTGGGTGTTGTCTCTCTATTTTGTTTCTTTTTCAGACGTGAAGTCTTTCAAGATAGATACCATTTTTGGGTCCTCATTTGTTTTTAAATTCATTTCACGCAATGATACGTCATGTATGCTAAAGACATTAAATGAATATTTGTATGCATGCACAGTATTCTATCCAGAAAAATATCGCACAAGTAACTAGAATCAAATTACATAACATTAAACGCCTCGTGGGATGAATTGTTCACAAAACAGAGAAGAAAACAAAAGTAGATACATTAAGATAGTTATCTTCCTTCACATGCGGAGGATCTTCTTTTGCTACCACGTCATCTCCTTAAATATCTTGAACGCCTGGGTTAGTCGAAGCTGGGTAATGGATTGTTTTGAACACTAGGCTTCAAAGGTGGTTCTACAATGTTTCCTTCGGCGATCAATTGTCGGACAACCCTCACTAATTGCTTGAAATCATTCATGTGGTGACCCACTATCATGTGATAGGAATAGAAATTTCCCTTGTCCGTTTCAGCCGGCTTTTCGAATGGCTTCAGCGAATTCAAGAGTCCGCCGTTCCTGCATTTTGCAAAAATCTTGGCCAAAGAGAGAGTCCAAGGGGATAGGCCTTGATTTTGTACATTTCCCTCTTAGCTGCCTTATTGTTGGGACACAATGGCAACTTCAGTTGGCTTATCTTCCAAGGATTTCCCACCTTTGTCCATAGTTCCAAAACTAGATCCGCTGCCTGATCCAATGGTAGTCGCTGGTCGATACCCAAGACCATGCCTGGAACTGCTACCATGTTTTTGGTTTACTGTCTTTTCTTCCTCATCCCTCTCAATTTTCATGGCCATGCTATACACTTTGCTGAGCTCACTAAAGGAATGGAATTTCATGTTGTTTCGAAAGATGTCCCTACTCCCATCAATCAACTTCTGAATCAGTTCATCTTCATCAGGGCGGTTCTTTAGCAGAATCATTTTGCTCATCCATCTCTGTAATAGGCATCAAAGGATTCATTCTGCTATTGCTTGACCCTTTCCAGATCGTACAGCTTCACCTGGATCTTGGTATTGAAGCTGTAGTATTTGATGAATGACACTGACAAGATCTCCCAGTCTTACTGCACATCTTTAGATGAGGAGTTGTACCAATTCAAGGCTCCCCCTTCCAGCGTGGTTGGGAAAAAGTTAACCAGCTATTGTTTGGTGGTGCCCACAGTTAGCATGATTCTGACATAAAGGTTCACATGGGCCTCCGGTGAGCCAATCCCCTTGTAGGAAGGGACTTTGGGCACTTGAAATCCAATGGGAAAGGTCTCAATGCTCTTGTTGATCATCACATCTACATTCACCCACCTTTTGGAGCCCAGGCTAATGTTGGCCCCTTTCTTCAGTTCAGCCACTACTTCGTCAAGTTCAGAGTACTTGGCCTTCATTTTCTCTTCCATGGCTGCTTCCATCTCCTGCAGCTTTTCTAAACTAACCGAGATGTCACCACCTTGCTGGGACAATTTGGCCTCTTTTTCCTTTCCGGTCCTACTTCTGCTAGTTTCCCCGGCTTCTCTCACTACAGCCCGCATTTCCTCCCTGAGCATATCACGAAAATCTTGTGACCTTAGGAAATCCTTTAAAGCATCAGTGAGACTTGGTGTAGGATTAGGCATCTCCACTTCTTCCCCAGATTCTAAACCACTTTCTCTTTCAACTGCTCTTTGTTCCCCAACTGCCTTTGAAGCCTGAGATCTCATCCAAGGTCGGTCCAGTTTATTCTGCTCGGCATCATAAGGTAAAGTTTAGAGTCATGAATGAATAGCATGGTGATATGAAGAGTAAGACATTGAAAGTGCTTGTAATGAATGAATGGAGTGAGGTTATGAGTGAAATGATGGTATGAATGGTCTTATTTTATTCCTTCCTTTTTTTCTTTTCAGGACATTCCAAGAACACCCAATGCTATGCAAAAATGTCACGTGTGGACTGCCACATAGACAAAAGTTCGGCCCCTTTGGGGCACCTAATGAATTTTGTGGAATGGTCGCATATCTGCCGACACACGGACAGAGTTTTGAAGCTTTAAAGGTTTATGAGATGATATAAAATGGTCACATGGGGTTGTCCTTTGGATAGAGTTCTGATGCTTTTAAGCATATGATATGAAATGATATTATGAAAAAGTCACACGTAGCAGGGACACGGACAGAGGCTCGGCGTTCGGGGAACACCTTTCATGATTTGGGATGTTATGAAATGCCCCTACATGAGTACTAATTCGGCACTCGAGGAGCACCTTGAATGATGTAATAATGTCATGGAGTAATCCGATGTGGATCACAATGCTATATGATAAATGAGTATGATGTCGTGAAATGTGTCATATAAATCATTACACAAAAATAGACCTAGGACCATTATGGTCTCTATTGAATAAAATGATTTGGTGAAATGGCCAAATGCAATCCGGTGCATTGGCAGAACACGGGTATTTTGGGATACCCGATATATGATGGAATGATATGATAGTGGTGGGCGTCCTTGGAATATCCATAATTCGAATGAAATGATATGAAGGCTTATGTCACGCAAAATGCAAATGGTTGCACAAAAATGTGGTTAGAGTGCATGACATACATAATGATGTCGTGTATGCTTTGTGAAAAAATGCTAATCACACAAATATAATAATATGGCTGCAAAGGAAGGGGTTAGTGTGAATGTCACACAGATGATTTAATGTCTTCACAATAAAATAAAATGCAAATGGCTGCATAAAAATGTGGGTTAGTATGGCACACGAAAGCTATGCATGTTTGATGCTTCGTGAAAAGTCAAAATAGAAAACATCCAAGAACAAACATTAGCACACGCAAAAATATGCGCTCCCTTCCGATCTTATTTCTCCTTTCGATTGGTCTCGCATTCTTCCAAGCTGTTGGGTCTCTTTGGCATCAACGGGGGATACCAAAGGCTCACACTCAATGTTCATTTTGAATTTAAGTTTTGGTAATCCTAAGGGATGTTGCTAAGCCATTACATGTGGGCCAAAGTCAAAACCAAGGGTCGTACAGGTTCCCATAGTGAGCATACACTTCCCCACCGTAGAACACGATGTAAGGTCATACGGTGCTATGAGTGGTTTACCCCATCGGGTGTCTCCAATCCTGGAGTAAGAGGTAGTCCACCTTTTTGGGTAAACCAAGGTTGATAAGTGTGTTGGAGGGATTGAGAAAAAGAAAATGTCATGATATGTAATGTGCAAATAAATATGGTAATATGAACTAGTAAAGTGACTGCAAGCGAGGTTTTATTTCTGTAGTTGCCTAAGTTTCATAAGTTTTTATGAAAACTTTTAAGAACTATTCCCCAGCGGAGTCGCCACTGTGAGCGGACGACCTTTTAACGAGGCGCGGTGAAGCGGACCGAGGAAAAAAGAGATGATTAGATTTTGATTTTGGAAAACGGGTTTTATTCATCTTGAGTTAGAAATTTTGTGGATTTAATTTGGAAATTCTTTTGTAAAACACATTTTCCCGTTTTTAATTTAAAGACCTCGAAACTTAAATCCCAAGATCAGTGACAAAGTCGCCACCCGGATCAGCTCATCCGAGAATTCCGGTACAGCTCCCTACCGAGGATAAATTGCTGTACCTAATCCAGAGATTTAGGGTTCGGGCAAATAACTTAACCTCTACCTTGCTTTCACTTTATAGTTTATATTACCATATTTAATTCGCTTTATTATCCTTTCCTAAACCCAATTGGTTTATTTTAATCAAACGATGCTAAAGCAAAATGCAGGAATTTAATTGCAGAAAAAAATAAAACATACATTCAAAATATACAAAAAATAATAGAGGCCGATTATACAACCCAATTGAATAAAAAAGGAAAAACTCTCGTCCTCATTTTACAATCACCTAAAATACACGATTTATTTAAAATATAATCGCCTAGGATACACATATAAATCTATTAAATACATCAAAATAAAAATAAAAAGCTGCAAAACAGAAAGTCAGCACAATATACGGCACGCCACCAATAGGACTCAAGGAAGACAGAATGAGATTTTAAGAATTCGGGAACATGCAATTAGGGGGATAACCGGGTCGGCTCGGCTAGCCGGCCCGATTAGACCTGAAAAATATTTTGAAACGTCCCTGTATTTTGGTTTTGTGAGAAAATCATTTTGGAAACATTTTATTTTCCGGTTTAATTTAATTTAGCATGTGAGGTGGGTCGGTTTTCGGGAGAATCGGGTCTCCGTCGTGGTATTGTTCTAAATGCAATAACACTGAAAATTAAATCTAAGGTCGTGAATACACACAACAAAATTCATTTTTGATGATTTTCTGGTTTTCTGGATTTTTATGGATTTTTAGAAATTTTTAGGGATTATTCTGGAAATTCTACCATTGGACGAGCATTACAGTCGTGTGACTGTAACTACGGTCGTACGAGTGTAATTACAGTCGTGCGACTATAAATCCTCCAATTTTAGGATTTCGCCAAAATTATTCAAAATAAAACTGAGAAATTAATGGAAATCAAGAACACTCGTACGACTGTATTTTCAGTCGTACAACTGTTCATCAACTCAAGAACAGTCGCACGACTTTTCTTGATTTCCAGAAACAGAAAACGCAAAAATTTGAATAAAATGCACAAAAACACCCCAAATCACCCGAAAGAATGAGAAAAAGAGAGAATGAAGTGTGTTTACCTCTTTGGTGCTGATCCACCGTAGGATTGACCCCTGACAACGCACCAATCCACACCAAATTGCTTCTTTTCCTTTTGAGTTGAGGTTTGAAGAGTTGGGTCCAAAATCTCCAAAATATCACGGATTTGAGTGAAATTAGAGTTCGAAATTGATTGAGTTTAAGCGTTAAGTCGTTAACCTATAATTTCTATCCGGTTTTAAACATTAACACAGGAGAATCTAAAGAAAAAGAAGAAGGAAAAATAGAGTTTTTTTTAGAGTTTCTTTCTTTCCCCTTTTTCTCTATCTTCTCTCTCAAATTTCTTTCTCTCTCTAAACTCTCTGATTTTTTAAGAGCCAAAAGACAAAAGTCCCCAATCTTCCCTCTTTTCCTTCTTTTATTTTCTGGTTCCTTGCTGCCAGGTCGGAGCATTAATTGTTCCCTTTTTTTCTTCTCTTTTTTCTGTTGCAGAGGTATGGGCTTCTGCACCTACTACTATAATTTAATTTTAGTCATAGGACTGTAATTTAATTACAGTCGCACAACTGTATGTTACAGTCGTGTGACAACGCTACACACACTTTTTTTAAGGACGGAAAATTCTGGTGCTTACACCTAACATATACCCATGCTCTTGATTGACATTCCATGTTCAATGGTCGATAAGACACCACCATACAATCAAGACACATGCTAGCCTTTAGTTAAAATCATTCCCATGACTTTAACAAACTAGGGATAGCTTTATAACTGGTGTTCTTCTCCTACTCAAGATCTTACTACCTAGAGAATGTTACCGACATACTTGAGTAAAATACCAATTAATGGATTCTCTATTAGTGTTAATTGCACAAGAAATTAACAAAATAGATTATGCCTATAAAGCTATGAAATGAGAACAATTCATGGCAAAGGCATAATCTATTTTAGCTAAATTTTGTAGTTATGAATCTTTTCTTTTTCTTCAAAATGAATAAAACAATAAAAGAAAGCTATGAAAATGAATCCATTGAAGAAAAAGAAAAGATTCATACCTAAAAAATTAAGAAAAGATATTTGATCTAAAAATTTATAGGAATAGATGAAGAGAGTGTGATAATATATATGCGTTGACATGTGGGGGAAGAGATGCTAGACTTGGGTGGAACGTACAGCTCAAGTGCACAAAATCCAACTTGTAAGCGCCAGAATTTTTTTTTCATACTTAAAAAAAAATTCAAAATCGCCACACGACTGTAATTGCAGTCGTTCGACTGTAATTGAGAAATTACGGTTGTACGACTATAAATGCGTAGTAGGTGCAGCAGCCCATACCGTGAGACAGAAAAAGGGAGGCAGATTTGAGGGGCATTTAATTCCTTCTGAGACCAAATAAAAACAAGGAAAAAGAAAATGGACTTTTTTGGAGAGACAGAAAAATGGGATAAAGGGAGGGAGATTGAAAGAAAGAGGGAGAAAAATATCCAACAAAAAGCACACTTTCTTCTACTCTTTTCTTTTAATTCTAATATTGTGAAGCTTAAAAACTGGTTAGAAATCATAGGATTGGACCTGATAAATACATACAAATTCCTAATCCTCACAAATCCATAACTTCTTGGAATTTTGGACTTGATTTTTGAACTTTAGCACACAAGGAGAAAGAAGCAATTTGGAGCATTTTAAGGTGTTTCCAGCATCCAAACCAACGGTGGATCAACGCTACAAAGGTAATTACACCTAAAACTTTCATTTTGTTGCTCTTTCTGGGTGTTTTGGTTTGATTTCGTGCATAAAACTTTTATTTTTGGTTTGCTGTTTTTGGAAAATAAGAACAACCATACGACTGTCCTTGTGACAAAGAACGAGGGCACGACTGTAAAAGTTACAGTCGTACGACTGTTCTTAGTTTTCCCCGCTTTTTCTTTTCATTTAAATAATTTTGGCGATTTTCTGCAATTCGATGAACTACAATCGCACGGCTGTAATTACAGCCGGACGACTGTAATTTTCGTCCAGGAGCAGAATATCCAGAAAAATCCACCAAAATTCCCAAAAATCATAAAAATTCAGAAAAATCAGAAAATCATCAAAAATGAATTTTGTTGTGTGCATTCACGACCTTAGATTTAATTTTTGATGTTATTGCATTTAGAACAACGCAACGATGGAGACTCGAATCTCCCGAAAACCGACCCACTTCACATGCTAAATGAAGTAAACCGGAAAAAGAAAATGTTTTCAAAATGAATTTTCTCACAAAACAAAAATACAAGGACGTTTCAAAACTGTTTTCTAGGTCTAATCTGGCCGGCTAGCCGAGCCAACCCGGTTATCCCCCTAAATGCATGCCCCCATTCTCTAAAATCCCAATTCTGTCCGATGTGAGTCCTATTTGTAGTGTGCTATAAATTTTGCTAACCATTTGTTTTACAGCTTTTAGTTTCTTTTATTTTCATTTTTAATGTAATTAATAGCTTAATCCGTGTATTTTAGGCGATTGTAATTTTTTAGATTATCGTGTATTTTAGGCGCTTATAATGTGAGGACGAGAGTTTTATTTTCATTCGATTAGGTTGTAATAACTTATTTATTAACTGCTTTTATTTTTATCTGTGCCTACACTGTGTGTTTTAACTTTATAAAAATCAACTTTAGAAATTTAAAATACCATCTATGAACATTGGCCGAATTTATTTTGATTAGACATGAAATAATGGACTTGTTTGTGCCTAGATCTCTGGAAAGTGTAGCGGCCTTTATCCGATTCAACTACGCTGCAATTTCCAGGTTGTGCTGAGCCGAGTGGCGACTCCTACACTCTCTATCGAGACTTAGGTCTCGATTCTTTTATGAAGCAATGTAATTTTCCAAAAATGAATTTCCATTCCAAAAACCCCGCGAGGGAGGGTTGCCCGATATCGAGGCTCCCTTTTGAGAGAGTTAAGAAAAACATCGTCTGCTCACAGTGGCGACTCTGCTGGGGATCTCTTAAAAAAGTTTTCTTAAACAACTTAAAAGAATTTGACAAGCCCTGAAAAATGTCTAATCAAAATAAGGTGGATGATTCTTGCATGGTATTTTATTTTGCATTTTTAGTTATACATTTTTGCATTAGGTTAAGTATCCAATTTTTAGCCCAGTGAATTGTTGAAGTGTCACCTATGTTCCTCTTGGTCTTAGGGGCACAGATACGAAACACCACCTATAGCCTCGTACGAACCCTTTCGTTCGAACCCTTGAGTAGGGAGAAGTGAGGAGTATATTTTGCTATGGAAGCCTTGATTTTAACCCGACACCGAACTCATATAGGCAACCTTAGTTGGATTCCCCTAGGACACCAAAATAAATTGTATGAATGTTATAAATTACACCTTCATCATCCCTAGTTGATGATTGAAGAGAACCCCTCCTAGGACTCGGTTAGAATTTTCTCAAAAATTAACCATGTTTAGAGGAATAAGGTTGGAAGAATACGCTTCGTGTGCTATGTGGTACTCGCCCTCTTATGACATACCATCATCGGCATTTTCCATGAACATAACACGCCATACATATGGAACATTTGTGTCATACTAACTCACATCTTTTGTGCAACCACTTGCATTTTATTCTTGTGTGTGAAAACATTAAATTATACGTGTGACACTTATACTAACCATTATTTTTGCAGCCATAACATTACATCTCTGTGTTAACATTTTCACGAAGCATAGATGACATCATTATGTATGTCATGCATCCTAACCACGTTTTTGTGCAGCCATTTGCATTTTGTGTGACATAAACCTTCATATCATCTCATCTTACTTAAATTAGGGACATTCCAAGGATACCCATCATGGTCATTTCATGTCATAACATAACGGGAGTCCCAAAACTACCCGTGTTCTGCTGGTACACCGGATTGCACTTAGCCATGTCACTATACCATGTCATTCGATATAAGACCACAATGGTCCTAGGTTTATTTTCCTGTGGCAGGTCATACGATATCATTACATGGCATCATGTCATTTATCATTGGTGTCATGGTGACGCCGAAGTTTTGTTGAGATGTAGCGATCCCCTCCGGATTGTTGCATGACATTATTGCATCATTTGAGGGACTCCACGAGTATTGGATTACTACACATATAGGGGCATTTCATAATATTACCAAATCATGCAAGGTGTTCCATGGACACCGAACTCCTGTCCGTGTCACAATTTACACGAGACTTTTCTATAACATCATCTCATATCATATGCTTCAAAAGCATCAGAACTCTGTCAGTGTGGTGGCCTCATGTGACCATTTCATGTCATATCATAGACCTACAAAGCGTCGAAATTATGTCCGTGTGTTGGCACACTGTGAGTGGACGACCTTTTAAAAGAAATTAGGGATGCAGCGAGGCGAACCGGGGAAATCGTTTCGTTTGATTTTGGTGAAAACGGGTTTTGTTTATCTTGAGTTAAGAAAACCATTGATTTGATTTGGAAATTTCTTTGTAGTAAACATTTTCCCGTTTTAACTTAAAGACCTCAAAACTTAAATCCCAATATCAGTGACAGAGTCGCCACCCGGATCAGCTCATCCGGCAAATTCCGGTACAGCTCCCTACAGAGGACAGACTACTGTACCTAATCTAGAGATTTAGGGTTCGGGCAAGTGACTTACTTAACCTCTAGCTTGCTTTCACCTTACAGTTTATATTACCATATTTAATTTGCTTTATTATCTTTCTCTAACCCCAATTTGTTTATTTCAAATCAGCCGATGCTAAAGCAAAATACAGAAAATAAATTACAGAAAAATAAAGCATACATCCGAAATATACAAAAAAAAAATAATAGAGGCCGATTATGCAACCCAATCGAAGAAAAGATAAAAACTCCCGTCCTCACTTTACAATCGCCTAAGTACACGAGTATCTAAAAAACTACAACCGCCTAATTTATACGATAATAATCTATTAATTACAATAAAAAAGATAAAATAAAAATAAATGATGCAAAACAAATTGGTTAGCACAGTTTATATTGCACACACAAATATGACTCATATAGGACAGAATTGGGAAATTAGGAAACGGGGGCATACACTTAGGGGGTAACCGGGTCGACCCAATCGGTCGGACCGGTTAGACCTGGAAAACGGTTTTGAAATGCCCTGAAAAATCATTTTTTGGAAAACAAATAGCTCGGTTATATGCAAATTTCCATTTTTATGGGTCTGTTATTCCAGAACCCAGAGTTTCGTTCGTACGAGTTCCTAAATACACAATCCATTTAGGGCACAAAGAGCAACAAACACATCACAAACATTTGTGAAAATATCATTTTATTCGTTTTCAATATTTTCCGAGAATTTTATAAGGTTCGGGGGTCCGCTGATACTAAACTATGGATCCGATTAGGATAAAATAACCCCGAAACTCAGGAAATAATACCCCGGGAAAACCAAAAAACTAATATCCATATGTACAGAAATCCAAAAAACAAAATTTTATAACATACGGATGGATTTGGGCCGAAAATGATCACAACAGAATGCGCAAAATGGAAAACGGATTGTTTTCGGCCGATCGAGACGATTAGAAAATTTGTCTCTACAGAACAAAGCCGTGCAGCTGCGATCATGAAGAACACAGCTGCCCGGCTCTATTCGGGCAATCCAGTTTCCGAAAGTTGTAAAAACAAAGAAAACGCACAGAAAAGACAATGCAAACAGGTTTAAGGCATCTCAAAGTTTACCTTGATGTTGTTTTGATACTTTGAACGTCAAGAAACGGATTGAAAGCTTGGAATTTGTCCTGGAAGTTCAACAGGCCGAAAACCAAAATTCGATTCGAAACAACCCGAAAAGAATCCGAAGTGATCCCAAACCAGTGAGTAAAGCAACTTGTGTTTAATGTTTTAAGATTGATTTTAGGTCTTAGCTTTGTGTTTTTGGGTCCTCACTTGTTTTCTTGGTTTCGATCTCCTTCTTCCTTTTTCTCTGCTTCTTTTTTGTCTCTCTGTTTCTTTGGAAAGTGTTTTCTACCTAAGGTTGCAAAAGTCTCTCCCCTCTCTTTTGATTTGATTTTTTCCTTTTATACTCTCCTCTCACATATCATTTCAAACATTAAATGGCCGTCTGACTTTGAGACTTTTTTTCCCCAAAATCTCTTTTGTTTGCACTAGAGCCGTGCGGCTCTAATCTAGAGCTGCGCGGCTATAATCTAGAGCCGCGCGGCTCTAGCAAGAGCTGGGGCAAAATCTCATAAATCCGATGCACACCCTAAACCCTAGAAATCACTAGGGAGACCTTTTCAGGGGTTTCGGATTACGGATAGCTTGGTTTTCAGGACGTTTGAGACACTCCGGTCGACATTCTGTCATTTCCAAGTCCGATTCCAGTCTGTCCGTTCCACAGGTAATACAAGAATTCTCATCATAGAGGTCGGGAAAACCCAGTGTTTACACACACACACGACCAGTTCATAAAATTCATTAGGTGCCCCGAAAGCGCCAAACCCCTGTCCATGTGGTGGTTCACACGTGATGCTCTTGCATTATCATTCGTATGGTATTGGGTATTCTTTGAACCTCCAAGATAAAAAGAATAAAAATAAAGGAAGTCATCTCCATTATCTCACGACATACATCTTATTCACCCAATAGATGTTTAGGTGCTCCACGAGTGCCAAAAATCTCACCTCATACACCGAATCATTTAGGTGCTCCTCGAGTTTCGAAAACCTCATTTCATACATCAAATCATTTAGGTGCTCCACGAGTGCCTAAAACCTCGTTTCATGCACCAAACCATTTAGGTTCTCCACGAGCATCAAAAACGTCATTTAATGCATCAAACCATTTAGGTGTCCCATGAGCGCCGAAAAAATATCATCTCACACATCAAAACCCGAGACGCTCCCCGAGCACCAAAACCCCACCCATATACCATGCACATAGATGCATCCAAACTCGTATAAGATCAGCTCTATACGTCAACCCAGATCTCATATAAGATCCACTCTATACGTCAACCCATCTCCCGTATAAGATCCGCTTTATACGTAGATCCAAACCCGTATAAGATCTGCTCTATACATCAACCCAACTCTCGTATAAGATCCGCACTATACGTAGGTCCAAACCCGTATAAGATCCGCTCTATACATCAATCTAGCCCTCGTATAGGATATGCTCTATACATATAAACGCTTTGCAAGTATTATCTTACTTCGATCAATAGACACCCTATGTGTCATCTTATCCATGTGGTGTATATTTATACGCCATGCCTTACTTTAACCTATGGCCACATTAACAACATTCATTGCATTTGCACATTTCCATTCTTGGCTTTGCATATGCTTGTCTGGCTTGGAATTGCATAACGTGACACGACATCATATGACATCATCATTCATACATGCAAGCATCACATCACACGTTTGTGAGCGGACGACCTTTTTCGGAACGCGCGGTGAAACGGGAACCGGGGATTTTCTTTTTAAGTGTTGATGTTTTGGTTTTGAAAACAAGTTTTAATCTTTAGAAAAAACCTTTCATTTTATTGGAAAAGTCTTTTTTTTATAGAAAACTTAATTTTAGACATGAATTTTAGAAAATAGGCTTTTAGAAAATTCCCATTTTAACTTAAAGATCTCGAAACACAAATTTCGAGATTAGATTCAGAGTCGCCACCCGGATCATCTCATCCGGGAAATTCCGGTACAGCTCCTTACCAAGTGTAGACGCAGTACCTAATCTAGAGATTCGAGGTTCGGGCAACATATCTACTAATCCTCACTTATTTTTTAATTATTATTTCGTAATATGACATTTCATTCACTTAAATCTACCTGTTTTATCTTCCTTTAATTATTAACCGATGCTCATGCAAATGACATAAATATAAATACTAAAATAAAATGTGGAAAAATAAAAGTCCGGAAAAGTAAATCAGAGGCCAAATTATACAACCCAAGAAAAAGAAAACTCTCATCCTCACCTATTACAACAGCCTATTATACACGATGATCTAAGAAATTACAATCGCCTAGATACATGATTTAATCTATAAAATACATTCAAAAATAAAAAATAAAGCAAAAATAAAAGCTGCATCCAAATATGGTTAGCACAGATAAATAAACCACACCAAGGACTCATATAGGATAGAATAGGGGTATTTTAGGAAACGGGATCATACAAAGGGGGTAACCGAGTCAACCCGACCGGTCATCCCGGTTAGACTTGGAAAACGGTTTTTTAAACGCCCTGTAGGTTTTATGGATGAAAAACCAATTTTAAAAGCGGTTTGGCTCATTTACATGCACTTTTCCAACTTTAGTGGGCCGGATATCCCGGGACCCAGGGGTTCCGTTCATATGTGGGCCTAAATCAAACATCCATCTTGGGTCTAAAAGTATGCAAACACGCCAAAATTCATTTTTGAATGAGAAAAGGATGCAAAATTACAAGTTTGGGGCCTAAAAGGGCAAAACTGTAATTCTGCCTCAACTACAGCCGCGCCCCTGTAGGCTACAGCCGTGCCCCTGTAGCTTACAGCCGCGCAACTGTAATGCTCCAGAACCGATTCCAATGTACTTTTTGCGCTTTCAAAAATAGTTTTGCAAAGTTTGATAATTTTGGGCTATCTGGAATTTCTGGAAAACATTAAAACCAATAGAAAAGACCCAAAATGGATCAAATCAAATCCGGAAATCCCTAATCGTCCAAAATCACCAAATTTTACCACATCCATCCATAAAAAAACAAAGAACATGGAATCTAAGCATGCAGGGATGTGATTGGACCGATAACAAGTATGAAAAAGACATTTAATTGAAATATGGGAGTGTTATCGATCGATTTGGGGTGATTGGAGCTTCTGCCCTTGTAGGTTACAGCCGCGCCCCTATAGGTCACAGCCGCGAGGCTGTAGATTACAACCGAGCGGCTGTGATCATTAGTGGGGCGGCTGTAAACGGAAAAACTCCTAAAAATTGTAAAAAAATCAAAACATGCATTCAAATCACAACCAGAATGATCAAAATGATTTCTAAGGCCTCTCTGAAGATTACCTTGTCTGTGTTCCAGTGCTTGGACCACAAAGAATGGATTTGGATGCCAGAAACTCTTGCAGTCACGAATAACCCGAACAAAGCGCGGTTTCCGAACCCCAAACGGAATCCCGAAGAAGAGTGAAGGGTTGATTGTTATGTGTTCTCTGAGATTATTTTTGTTTTGTTTTTTTCTTTACGTCCGACTCTTTTTTTTTCCAATTGTCTTAAGAACCCTAGAGAAAAATCTAAGTGATGGTCTCTCTCTTTTTTTTTTCTTTCAAAATCCTCTTTTTTTCCTTTTTATTTTTTGTTTTTTGCTTCCCTTAACCCTAATCCCAGATTATGGTGTTTAAATACCTCCCTTTTTGGTATTAAATCGGAATTAATTGCTGATTTCAGCTAAAAAGGAAAACTGGCACTTACAGCCGCATGGTTGTAGCTTACAGTCTAGCGGCTGTAGATCACAGCTGAGCTGCTGTAGTGACAAAAATGCCTATTTTGCTTAAAAATCGAATTAAATGTTGATTCAGACAAAAAAGGAAATATGACAATTACAACCGCGCGGCTGTAGGTTACAGCCGCGCCTCTGTAGAGTACAGCAGCATGGCTATAATGTCTAGACAAGGCCACTTTCACTTATTTTTTATTCTTTTCTTCGGTTCTCTTAAATTCTCACTCGAATTCTTTGGTGTTCCGTACTAGGACTTGTCACACACTTTCGGGCTATCCGAGACATTTCCGACGTTATCCCGATCGGTCCAAATCCGTTTCACGTTTATCCGTGAAAAAGGTAACAGTAGCTTTTATCACTGAGGTCGGGAAAAAATCCGTGCTCACAACGTTCATGCCTACACCATCCTTGATTTGGTATTCTTCGTGCGCATGCGGCTGTCAACGCTAATAAGCATTCTTATCAGGGGGGAAAGTGGAAGAATCTCGAGAATGGCCAACCTAATTAACTTCAACACCATAACAGATGTTGTAGATGATTATGTTGCTTCATCACGGTTTCGAAAGGCGGTCAGGGAAGAAGCGGCAGTAATGCTGAAGGAAATGCTCTGGGGTGATCTTGATAGGGTAAAGAGACTGACGGCAAGGTGCACTGAATTGGAAGCACGGGTGGTGGAGCTCGAAGGAAAAATAAAAAGTATGGTATGTACAGACTCCAATGCCGATGCTAACTAGAAGCAAAATGTCCAGATTTCTGACCCTCACCCTCGGCATGTCGAAAGGCGCTCTTACCGAGACTCGGGTTTACCAGGGTTGACCGATGAAGTGGAACTGAAGGTGTCCCTCAAGGCCAATGCTAACTTTGTTCTGTGACACACCCAAAATCCACCCCCCAAGGGTTACGAAAAAGGCATTCCCCCTTGACCTAGCTCGTTGAGCAGACTATTTGCTAGGTGTAGAAAGGAGGGACTGCTTCAGAGCGCCAGGCCATGTATGGACCCAATGCCAAATCAAAAGAACAACTTCTGCAGTTATCATGTGATGATGGGCCACCAGACGAACAAATGCTTTGCCTTAAGAAAGGAGATCCAAAAGCTAGTTGACGAAGGAAAGTTAAAAGTCCCATCTACCACTGATCAGCGACTAGGGGCAATCAGGGAGACCGCTAAGGAAATTCCTCAAGCTTCTCAGGGAGAGGACTATGATGAAGAACTACAAGGTCTGGTCTGATAAGGATGAGGCGTTGAAACCAAGATGATAACTAGTCGGAGCATAGTCAACTATGAAATCAATACCCTTAGAGGCTCCCTTATTGTAGGGGACTCATTTTGTTTATAAGGTGTATTGAAATCATTTTGAATGCAATGCGCTTTGTTACTTTCTTACTTATGTGGTGACTGCATGTACATGACATTATGCATGCATTTGATCATTTGAAACGACATATCCAATACGTATAATATTGAAATGCATGACACCAGTCTTAATACTATAGGGAACCTAAAAGTGAATCTGGTCCTGACTGAACTCTCTCTTGAAAAGTGAGCTCATGAGATAAACAAATGACATGATGGCATCACCTTCGCCAAGCCATTCACCAATCTAGATCAGCTGTCCTTACAAGTCATAACCTAAAGAGCTATTGGCCTTGCCCTAAAGTTTCAAGTTGAGCAACAAGCACGATACTTAAACCATTCCAAGCCAAAGGCTGTTGCCAAAATTCAGAGCCAAACCCCAATTGAAGTTCCAAGCCTAATTCCATGCCCAAGAAAGTACATTGTACCAAAACACTGAAGCTAAAATTCCAAACCCATCGAGATCATCAAACCATGAGAAATTCAAATGACCTTCATCACCCCTTATGTGGTAAGACTCTGAAGCAGTTCTTGGTTATAGTGCATGTATAACCTTGTTTGTATAACATTCATGTGCACGTGACATTACGCATGCATTGTTCATCCGAAAGACATATTAAGCATGCATAACATGCACGAATGCAATGGGAAAACCAAAAGGTGGCTGTGGCTTGGATTTAGTTCCTTAAAAAAAAGGGTCGGTGTAGGCGGAAAAGTCTTTCTCTCTCACACATGGCTGCTACATCTAACACTAGAATGTCTCACCATCCCAATTTCCATCACCATCAGATTTTTGCACCCTTCCTGTGAAAGATTTGAACTTTCTTATTTTCAAACAACCTATGAAAGACTTGAGCCTTCCTATTTCCAAATCCAAAGCACTTTCCTTGTCAACCTTCATTTGAACCTCCAACTCCCTTTCTCTTCCGTTTACATATAAGGTACGAACACTTATCCAATGAACTACCCTTTCCATCTCCTTTCTTGAACTGATCTCGTGAAACCTTATCTCCTACCACCAATGGCCTCTAACAAGAAATTGAACCCTAATGCTGCCCCATATCACATTTTTCCACATCATCTCATCACTAGAAAAGCGTCAGGGCAGGTGGTAATGATACTGATTCAATTAGTCTTTGTTTATCATCAACCGGTACCAGACTAGGAATTACCTTTTATCTCATGCTGCTTTCTTCAACCTAAACCCCCAGACTAATTACATTGCATCCTCAGACAGTAGGAAGGGCCTTGATCCCATATTAAAGAGAGAGGATTTGAATATAAGTCTGCTTCAAGTGAGCTGGATAAGGAGTAGCAGAAGTTACCCAAGAATTTAACTATTGGAGGGGCAAAGCTGAACAAGTAAGAGATTGAAGTTGACTTTGATGGGAAGACAAGTCTGATGATAAGAACTATACCTAGTTTCTTATATCTTCTTGTGGTTTTCAAAAACAAAGTGAACGAAGGGTATGCATTTGTAAACTTCACAAATCTGAAGGCTGTATGCAAGTTCCAGCAAGCAGTTCACAATGAGAGATGGTCACTTTTCTTGCCCAACAAGATCTGCACTTTAGCCTATGCTAGGCTTTAGGGAAAGAGGAGCTGGTGAGGCACTTTGAGAGGTCAATATTTGAGTGTAAAAGGGATGACTATCTACTAGTAGCATTCAACCCAGCAAGAGATGGTACAAGGGGTTCGGCTGAGCAAAAGGTGATAAGGAGAAAGCAGAGCTTGACACTTAGTTCCCTTCAGGTTGGGATAAACCCTGATGGTGCACTTAAGAACTTCATTAACAGTGTTGGAGCAACCAGGTTTTACAAAGCTTTCAACAATCATGAATCGAAGAACTTACAAAAGCCTACTGTGCTAATAGTCAGGGGAAAGTTGCATTTACCAACCATTTCAAGAACTCAGTCTTCATTTGCTATGGAAGTGACTACGTACCAGTGATTCTTTCACCTCTGGAGGATGGCGTGATTTGCTATAGGGTCATTGTGAGTGGCAGGTATAAGGAAACAAAAATCAACTCAAGTCATTCTGAATCAGGCCATACTCTGAAAGACTAAAAGTTGTGTCCATCTTGAAGAACTATGCACGAATTAGAATCTAGGGTGAATTGGAAACGTAGATATGGGTTCCAGCTCTTGAAGAATCCAGTGGTTAATCAGTTAACTTCATTCAGTATTTGGTTGTACACTTTGATGACTTGTTTTTAACATGTATTCTTTGAAAAAAAAATCTCTCCAATGTGGAAAATCGAAAGACATGTTGGTAATTTGAAGGGGCATTAATCAAAACCAAAGCCACTGATTGGATTTTCCTATTAAATTCATGTTCAACATGTCATAAATGTTTCATATTCAGTTTTGATGTTCAATATGCATTCGTCATGTTATTGCATGTCAATGTCTATATATAGATTATAGCACACAACGAACCAGATCTAAAGAAATGTTTTACATCTCAAATACAAATCTCTAACACTAGGGGCAGGCAAAGGGCCAAACCACTGGATTTCATTGATAACAATATTCTAGCAATTTCCGATGAACATGTCGAAGTATACTTTCCAATCCTAAGACAAGCCGGTACAAGGAGACTAGCTAGGATGAAACACTCTCGCATAATTTTTTTGGGCCATTCATTCCAAAAAGAAAAATCATCAAAAGAGAAAATTTCTTACACGGAAAACCGAGAGGACATGTTGGTAACAAGAGGAGGGTGATGTTCATAGCTAGAGTCACCTCTGATCCTTCTATTGTATTCATTCTGATGTCATCATGGTAATACTATACATGCTTGGATTTTTGCTTAAATATTCATCTTGCATGCATCATGCCGTTACATATAAACACCAGTCAGTAGGTCATTGCATTCAAGACAAAAAAAATTCATGCCATAAACAATGATATCCAACCAGAGTGTCATTTATGAGAATGTAATGTAGAGTATGAGATCCAGCTCTCATCCTACCTCTTAGACAAATAGCTCATTCCTTGGCGAAACGGGTAGCAAAGTCTGTGGTATTGATATGCCAAGCCCGCTAGCACTTTGGGGCATGTCGCGGATAAAATAGAAAAATATACAAGAGGCACAACTTCTTTAGCAACCAGCCTTATGTAATAACCAGTCGATCAGAAAGGTCTGGAGAGTACCAGATTGAGTGAGCAAGCGCGACATGGAAATATGCTCCAAGCCGGGAAGAAACATCCGTCGGTCTCCATGGGACAAATAGAACGAACAGAACTCAAAGAAATCAGAAGCTCAGCTGAGGTAAACCCCCACAGGTGAAACACTGTAAACCATCTGGACCGCCACAGAGGATCATTGCAAGCTGCGAATCCCATCCCCAGCCTCGCACGGATACCAAGAACATTAGCATAAACATCATGTCGCATACATACATACATCTAAAACATACATATATTCATGCATACATGTGTCACAACCAATCCAGGTACAGGTACCCATCACCAGCATCGGGCTGTCCTGGATCGAGATCGCCCTCAAAGAGGAAGTAGTCCAACACTGGGGCATTCATCGGATCCCAAGTTATGAATTAAATCTATGCAGGTCCAAACCTCAGCATCTCCAGTATACAGGGATAAAGCAATCAAGTCGTATTTATTCTTGATCGAAAGGGCAAAAATTTTTGTTCCCAAAATTATCGATCAAGGAATAAATACTCATTCTCGACCCGATCTCAAAACTATCACTCTTGGACCCAAACTCATTCAATTCAAACAAGATTCGAATCCTTGAATCCAACTCGATTCAGATAGATCCAGCACGGGCTCATCTCATCCACTCAGCCTTAAATATAGATAAATCCGGTACAGGTTCATTCCATCATCACCATCAAATGAGCAGGTCCACCTCGGGTAACATAAACCCGGTGTCAGGTCCAGATCGGCATCACCTTTAAATCAGCAGATCCACCTCGGGTAACATAAACCCGGTGTCAGGTCCAGATCGGCATCACCTTCAATTCAGCAGATCTGCCTCGAGTAACATAAACCCAGTATCGGCCCAGATCAGCTTCAATCTCAAACTCAGCAGATCCACCTCGGGAAACATAAACTCGGTGTCAGGTCTAGATCGGCTTCATTCCAAACCTCAACAGATCTACCTCAGATATGTGTAAATTCGGTATCGGCCCAGATTAGCTTCGCCTGGGGTAACATAAACCTGATATCGGCTTATTTCATCATCAACTTCGCCTCGGGTAACATAAACCCAGTATCGGCTTATTTCATCATCAACCTTGCCTCTAGTAACATAAACCCGACCCAGATCAGCTTCGCCATGGGTAACATAAACCTGGAATCGGCTTATTTCATCATCAACCTTGCCTCGGGTAATGTAAACCTGGTATCAGCTTATGTCAAAATTGTTGTTCCAGAACCGCAGCAGATCAACTTCACCTCGGGTAACATAAACCCGGTATCAGCTTATTTCATCATTAACTTCGCCTCGGGTAACATAAACCCGGTATCGGGTTATTTCATCATCAACTTCACCTCGAGTAACATAAACCCGGTATCGGCTTATTTCATCATCAACTTCACCTCGGGTAACATAAACCCGGTATTGGCTTATTTCATCATCAACCTTGCCTCTAGTAACATAAACCCGGTATCAGCTTATGTCAGAATCATCACCTCAGAAGATCCGCCTCAGATACGTGTAAATCAGGTATCGGCCCAGATCAGCTTCGCCTCGGGTAACATAAACCCAGAATCGGCTTATTTCATCATCAACCTTGCGTCAGGTAATGTAAACCTAGTATCAGCTTATGTCGGAATTGTTGTTCCAGAACCTCAGCAAATCCACCTCGGATATATGTAAATCCGGTATTGACCCAGATCGGCTTTATCTCAAACCTCAGCAGATCCACCTCGGATATGTGTAAATCCAGTATCGGTCCAAATCAGCTTCGCCTCGGGTAATGTAAACCTGGTATTGGCTTATGTCACCCAATCAGCTCAAATCATCATCTCAATAAGACTTCGACAAGTCAGGTATGTCTTTCTTCCCTTACGTTTACAGCGCTTCGATTCACATTCTCAAATTCCCCTCAGGTATCTTAAACCTGGTATCGGGTATCGAATTTGATCACGCGATAGGTAGTTGTAAGTGCCAGAATTTTTTTTTCATACTTAAAAAAAAAAAAAAAAAAAAAAAAAAATTCAAAATCACCACATGACTGTAATTACATTCGTGCGGCTATATTTACAGTCGTGCGACTGTAATTGAGAAATTATGCTCGTACGACTATAAATGCGTAGCAGGTGCAGCAGCCCATACCGTGAGACAGAAAAAGGAAGGTGGATTTTGAGAGGCATTTAATGCCTTCTGAGTCCAAAAAAAAAGGAAAATGAAAACGGACTTTTTTGGAGAGACAGAAAAATGGGATTAAGGGAGGGAGATTGAAAGAAAAAGAGAGGGAGAAAAATATCCAACAAAAAGCACACTTTCTTCTACTCTTTTCTTTTAATTCTAATATTGTGAAGCTTAAAAATAGTTAGAAATCATAGGATTGGACCTGATAAATACATACAAATTCCCAATCCACTCAAATCCGTAACTTCCTAGAATTTTGGACTTGATTTTGGAACTTTAGCACACAAGGAGAAAGAAGCAATTTGGAGCATTTTAAGGTGTTTCCAGCGGTCAAACCAACGGTGGATCAGCGCTACAAAGGTAATTACACCTAAAACTTGCATTTTGTTGGTCTTTCTGGGTGTTTTGGTTTGATTTCGTGCATAAAACTTATATTTTTGGCTTGCTGTTTCTGGAAAATAAGAACAGCCGTACGATTGTTCTTGTGACAAAGAACGGGGGCACAACTGTAATTACAGTCATGCCACCCAAGTTACAGTAATACAACTGTTCTTAGTTTTCCCCTTTTTTCTTTTCATTTAAATATATTTTAGCGATTTTCTGCAATTGGATGAACTACAGTCGCACGACTGTAATTATAGTCGTATGACTATAATTACAGTCACACGGCTGTAATTACAGCCGGGCGACTGTAATTTTTGTCCAGGAGCAGAATATCCAGAAAAATCCACAAAAATTCCCAAAAATCATAAAAATTAGAAAATCATGAAAAATAAATTTTGTTGTGTGCATTCACAACCTTAGATTTAATTTTTGATGTTATTGCTTTTAGAACAACGCAACGACGGAGTCCCGAATCTCCCGAAAACCGACCCATCTCACATGCTAAATGAAGTAAACCGGAAAAAGAAAATGTTTTCAAAATGAATTTTCTCACAAAACAAAAATACAGAGACATTTCAAAATTGTTTTCCAGGTCTAATCGGGCCGGCTAGCCGAACCGACCCTGTTATCCCCCTAAATGCATACCCCCGTTCTCTAAAATCCCAATTCTGTCCAATTTGAGTCCTATTTATAGTATGCTATAAATTGTGCTAACCATTTGTTTTGCAGCTTTTAGTTTCTTTTATTTTCACTTTTAATGTAATTAATAGTTTAATCCGTGTATTTTAGGCGCTTGTAATGTAAGGACAAGAGTTTTATTTTTATTCGATTGGGTTGTAATAAATTATTTATTTACTGTTTTTATTTTTATCTATGCCTACACTGTGTGTTTTAACTTTATAAAAATCAACTTTAGAAATTTAAAATACCATCTATGAACATTGGCCGAATTTATTTTGATTAGACATGAAATAAGGGACTTGTCTGGACCTAGATCTCTGGAAAGTGTAGCGGCTTTTATCGAGTTCAGCTACGCTGTAATTTCCCGGTTGTGCTGAGCCGGGTGGCGACTCCTACATTCTCTATCGAGACTTAGGTCTCGATTCTTTTATGAAGCGATTTAATTTTCCAAAAATGAATTTCCATTCCAAAAACCCCGCGATGGAGGGTTGTCCGATATCGAGGCTTCTTTCCGAGAGAGTTAAGAAAAACATCATCCGCTCACACAACCATTGGATTTCAATGGGGTGCCGATCTGCACCTTAACTTCCTTTCTAAAACTCTGTTAAGGGTTTTAAGGGGTTAATAAAGGAATGGTCTACAGTTACCATTGTTTGGTTGGATGGCTATTAAAAAAAGTAAGGGTTCAGTAAGAGTTCAAATCCACTGATTTTCCTATCCCCTTGTTAACCACCAGCAACAAATCCCTGTCCATATCCCCATTCCTGCGGGGATCCCCATTCTTCATTTGAATAATTTCAAAAACCAATTGTATACTAATTAAAAATGGGCAATTTATACTTTTTGTTCCTACACTTGTTTATTATATCGGATCATATATACTATAGTTATTTTACATTGCACAGAGTTGAAATGAGAGCAAAAATATGTATGTTACATTTTTTTTTAGGTACAAAAAAAAAGTAAAAACTTTATGTTATATGGAGAAAAGAAACGATAATTATAAGAACACATCATTATGAATTCAATCAAACCATACATTGTGCAAAGAAAAATACAGTAATCAATACTTTAATTAGCCTTCATGAGACCCAAAGCTTGAAATGTTCAATTCAACTATTCTTGATACAAAATTTCATAACACAAGGAAAAAAAAAGAAGAGAGAAAGTAGAAAGAAATTAGAGATTATGATTTAGAACACAGAATATTGGGTAAGGATATGGGTAATTAGATATAATTTTCTAAAAAATTACAATTCCCCATAGGGATATTAGAGGGATTGAAACATGGGCAGGTTGGGGGCCCCTAAACCAATCCCATCCTCACTTGTAGGGGTAGATTTCTCCCATTCCCACCCTTAGAGAGCAACTTCGGAGATTCATCGTCCATGTTAGGTAGGTCTCTGTAGGGACAGCTATGCTTCCATTACCAACCTATGTAATTTATAGAAATAGAGAGTATAAAAGCCCCAGCTCGACTCGAGACCAAGAATAGATGGAGTTTTTCCAATGTGGGATTGTCAAATTTCAGTTTATAAAACAACTGTAAATTAAGGCACAAGTCTATGGGTTGAAGTGGATGTGTAAATGGATCAATATTCTCTATAGACTAGGGATAGCTATAGGGCAAGGTGGGGGTGGAAATGACATCCCATCCAAAATTCTCACCAGCGAGAAATCCCTATTCCCATCCTCATGAGGGTGCTGGGGAAAATTCCTACCATGTCTATTCCCACAGAGATCTCCATTCCCCATTTGAATAATTTTAAAAACTAATTGTATACAATAAAAAAATTGACAATTTTTACTTTTATCCAATACTTGATAATCATATTAGACAATATATACAATAATTCTTTTAAATTTCACAAAGTTGAAATGAGAGTAGAAATGTATATAACTTGTTTTTGTTAGACATGAAAAAAGAAGTAGGAACTTTCTATTATATGGAGAAAAAAGAAACAGAAATTCCAAAATCACATTGTCATGAATTCAATCCAACCATAAATTGCGCAAGGAAAAGTACAATAACTAATAGTTTAATTTGTCTTCATGAGACCATAAACTTGAAATTTTGCAATGCGACTATTTCCACATACAAACTTTCATAAAATTAGAAACAAAGATGAGAGAAATTAAAAAGGAAATAGAGATTATGATTTAGAACAAAAAATATTGGGTTATTGGGTAAGAATATGGGTGATTAGGTATGTATTCGGTGTTTATTATTTATTATATATATATTTAAAAAAAAAAAATATGATTCCCCACAAGGATTGAAACAGGAACAAGGAAAGGACTCCTAAACCATTCCCCTTTTCATCCCCGCTTGTGGGGGAGATTTCTCCTCATTCTCACCCTTCAGAGAGCAATTTCAGGGATTCATCGTCCCAGTTGGGGTGGGTCCTCGTGGGAATAGCTAAGTTTCATCCCAACCCTATGCATGGTTCTAGAGAGTATAGAATATGAAAAGTTTCACCAGTGTGGGATTTTATTCAATTTATAAAACAAATATAAATTAAGGCATAAGTTTATGAGTCAAAGTGGATTTGTAAATCAATTAATATTCTATACAGGCTAGGGATGATTGTAGTATGAGGTGGGAGTGGAGAATGACATACCTAGAGGTGAGAAAACCGAACCGAAAACCAAAGTAGAAGAAAAATAAAAACCAAAACCAAACCAAAGATCATATGGTTTGGGTTCGGTTTAGTTCTGGTTTGGTTTGGTTAAAAATTGAATCAGAAAAAATTTCAATTTTTTAATTTTTATTATCATTATTTTTTATCAATAACATGAAAAGTATTGCTTAGAAAGGATTTATATTACATATATATTACTAAAGTATCATAAACACAAACTATATAATAATATAAATATAAAATATGCCAGATAAAATTTATATATATATATATATTAAAAAAAAATTTTGCTATTTCGGTTCGGTTCTATTTTGGTTTTTACAATAAAAACCAAAAACCGAACAAAAAACCAAATTACTATATTTTATAAAACTGAAACCAAACCAAATAGAGTTTGGTTCGGTTTGGTTTTTCAGTTTCGGTTCAATTCAATTTTTGGTTCGCAGTTTGGTTTTACTCACCCCTAGACATACCATCCCGTACTCCACCAGTAGAGGAAAATCCTCATCCCCATGAGGAAGGCGGGGGGAAATATTTTACCATCCCTATTTTCGTGGAGGTCACCATTCCCCAATTTAAATAATTTTAAAACCAAATGTATACAATAAAAAATGGACAATTTATACTTTTATTGTGTACTTGTTTCATATATACAATAACTCTTTTAAATTGAAGAAAGTTGAAATGAGAGCAGAAATGTGTGTGTATATATATATATATGAATTCGCTTAAGAACACCTCATCATGAATTCACTCCATCCATAAAATTGTGCAGAAAAAGTACAATAACCAATAGTTTAATTGGACTTCATGAGATCAGAAACTTGAAGTGTTGAATTCAACTATTTCCAAATACAAAATTTCATAAAATTAGAAACAAAGATGAGAGAAATTAGAAATGAATTAGAGATTATGATCTAGGAAGCATAATATTGGTTGTTGGGTAAGCATCTGGGTAATTATATATGTATTTAGATTTTTTTTATTTATTATATATGCTTTTTTTTTTTAAGAAAAATATGATTCCCACAAGGATATCATGGGGATTGAAATAGGGGCAGGGGTTAGAGTCCTAAACCACTCTCCTTTCCGATCCCCGCTCGTTTAGGGGTACTTCTCTCCATTCCCACCTGGCCCTTTAAGAGTAATTTCAGAGATTCATTGTCTCTATTAGGGGACACACCCTAAGTTTTGATTGCCAACCCTTTTCCCAACGTGGGATTGTGAAATTTCAATTTATAAAACAAATTTAAGTTGCTAAAAATCACATCTAGGAATCGAACAAGAGTAGTTGGTAGACTATACAACTAACTAATACTTTGAGTGAACCCTTGTGTATTTCCATTAGAAAGATGGTATATATACAAGTACATAATGGGATGGATCTACAAGTGAGCCCAAGAATACATAATATACATATAACACATAATATACTCTAACACTAACCACTGAACTAAACAAAGAGAGTGTTTGGTTTGAACTTTGAAATCGGAATCAGAATCAGAATGATATGGAATCGAAATTGGAATCACCATTTATTAATTTGTTTCTTTTAATCCGGAATTGGAGTTAAATTTTATTTATTTATCACATTAATAAATAAAAATATGAAATTTTTCGGAATAAAATGAAAATTTATATAAAATGCAAATTACATTGTTGATATATAATAATTTATTATATATATATATAACGGTGATAAAAGAAAAAAAAAAAAGGAGGAAACCAACTCATATACATATATGCAACAATAGAGGGAAAAAAACAATATTGCAAAAAAAAAGAGAAATTTTATAGTACTCTAGGAGTACATACTCCCTTAGTTATAAAATGTGATTTGTATTTTTTAATTATACCCTAAAAGGAAAAGCATCAACCCTTTTTTCTAATGTATCTTAAAGGAGTACCATATTCCAGGAGTATTCTAAAATTTTCCCATAAACAAAATAGTTGTTGGATAGTATATGAAAACATGAAATGTTGTATGGAATAAAAGAAAATAACTATACATTACCGAAAAAAAAAAGAGGAAAAAAAAAGAAAGAAAGAAAATGATGGCATTCAAGTAATTATTTCATCCGGGTCCTTAAAGAGCCAGGTGGAGTAACGGGATACTTGATAGGTACATTTTATTAACTTAATTTGCCTTACTTTGTAAGCTTTAATTAATATATTTTGCTTTAACTTAGACGGATTTACTCCATCGTGTGTTATTTTTCATGCTAGGGGCCTTAAAAATAAAAATAAGCTTAAAGAGTTGATTTTAAAGCTTGGGATGCATAAAGGATAGAGTTGTGAAGTCGTAACCTATCAGTAGGGCTTGTGGTTCTAAACAATATATATATATATATATATATATATATATATATTTTAAATTGTTTTGATTCTGGTGTTATTCTGAACAATAAAATCATATAAGGGCATGGTTGTAATCATGGAAATGAAAATTCTTGTAAATGAAGTGAGCCAGCCATCTTGAAGCTGCAAAGCATGCCACTGCTAACAATACCACCGTACTTCTTGTAACTGCAGACGTCAAACTCTGCTTGGTTGCAGCAAGAATGCCAATTGAAACAATGGAGATTACTTGCAGAACAACCTCAAGTGCTTTCAGACCCTTGTAGACTCTTCTGCAGCTGCTGCAATTTACCACGTGTGACCAGTACCTGAATAAACACAACCCCCAAACTTCAAACGTTCCTCATCTTTGAAACACCATATTTCCATTCAAATTGACAAGAATCTAATTTGTCACTTGATGAAATTACACAATGTAGGAGATATAAAGACTTTTTTACCAGCTAACTGTAATCAGATATCGGCTATATCCAATACCTGTCCATTAATTGCTCCTTTGGAGGAGTTGGGGGAAGTGGTCCGGTGAATTTCCATGCCCAATTAATTTGGCCATCTGAGTACTTCTTTAACCATTTTCTGAAAGCAACTACTTGAACATCTGACTTTGTAGGCGTAAAACAAGCCTTTTGCCAATTGGACGGTCCAACTTCCATTATTTTACGCTCCTAAAAACTCATGTAATCCAGGAGTTAGATAACAGTTCCCCTTCTAGCATATTATTTTTGCAATTCACTGTGTTCTACTAGGACATGTTTCATTCAGTACTTAGTCATGGTATTACCTCTAAGTGAAGAAGGTACAAATCTGAATCTAGAACCAGATTTTGTGACAAATGAAACACCCATCTTGGAATAATCTTGTCAATCCCAACAGCAAAGTTTCTCGGGAATGTAAATATCAATCTGCTCTTCCTTGGACCGACGGGAACACAGAAGAAAACAAGGAGTCCCCGCCGTTGTGGCACATTTGATGACTTCTCCTGGATCAAACAACATATAGGAAGCACAAATAAATATATAAAACAGAAATCGAATAGAAGAAAACCTGACATGTAGATAAAAGAGCTGAACAAATGTCTTACCTCACTGTTTCCAGCTGATGATGTTGACCCATTACCTTGAGCCGCTGAATTGCCTTTTTTTGCAGGGGTGGGAAGACTAAAAGCAGAATAGTATGTACATGGTGCCATAAATTTCGAATTCCCTCCATATCGATTAGCACGAAAACCATTTATGTCTACCGTTTCTATGTTTATATCAATAGGTGCACCTCCTTCTCTATCGAGCTTAACTGTGAAGGTACATAGTATTCATGATGAGATCATAAGATTGCACATAAAGCAATAGAGAACTCAATTGCTAAAATGCCATGACAATAATAATAGCAGAAAGAATTCAGAGGCTTATCTGTTCTTGGATGGTGGATTAGGTAATAGCTTAAAATGTGCATATGGGACATGTGCTGGATCAACTAGATTTTCAATCAAGATTTCATACCTGAAAATTTCAACATATCCCTAGAATTACGTGTGAAATTTGAGCAAGACATTTTTGACATAAAAGATGAAATCAGTCATATTTCAGTTATAGAAAGAATGCTAACTGAATTTAGAATACAGAAGTAACAGAAAAAATGGTGCATACCCAAAAGGAAACTCTCTATTTGCCATGGGCTTGATGTAAGATGGATCATCCAGTTCAGAAATATAGGGAGGTTTTTTCTTGGAAAGAATGTCTTTGTACTCAGGACTGCTATTAGGCCAAAACCACACTATTCCATGCTGCAGAGTACTTGGATATGCAGCAACACATGCTTTTTTAAATGTATGAACCTGAGTAATGCCATGGAAATTATATTTTAGCTGAAGACCTTTTTCTTTTATTTGAATGTTAAAACAACATTCTTTTCCTTTTCCCTTTCTTTTTCTTGAAGTAGCCTCGGGTTTTAGTTTTCAAGTATTTTGTTTTCATGTCATGAATTTGACCCCATCTTGATATTCCAATTCCCATGAATTACTAATATATGACATTCTATGATACAAGAAGCACTTAAAAGTCTTGTTATATCAGTTTTGATTGCCAAACAAGAAAACAACAATGACCAAACTAACCACAAATCACACTCTTCCCATAACTAGATCCTAGGACCACAACAATGGCCAAGTATATTTTTAATGCATCCATCCACAAAGTGGTGTAAGCCCCAGGATAGTTAAAAGAAAATAAAAAAAAAAAAGAAGTAGACGAATTCAGTGCCTAAATTGATTTTGGAGCAAACTGAAAGTCAACCAAGCCAAAATTAAATAATGAAATATGAATTAGATTAGTAAACTGAAAATGAAGAGTAGAGGCAAAAGATGAATACCGGAGGGCCATCAGGCGGTGCCTGAGGAATAAATTTGCAATCACCGGAGCCATTGAAACACCAGCCATGATAAACACACTGCAATCTGCCCCATTGATCAATCCTTCCTTCAGACAGAGGAGCTAATCTATGAGGACAAGTATCATCAAACACCTTCCATGAATTCTCATTTCTATCCCACCAAACAACCACATCCAAACCCATTACTCTCTTGGCATGGGGCACTCTTTTGTCCAGGTCACATTCTGGCATAATAGGATACCATTGAGAAAACCAGTCGAATTTCTCTTCATGGCTTTCATTTTGGTGCACCGGGTCTGCTGTGTAAGCGGGTTCTGTTGAAACTGCAGAGGATGATGATGATAAGATGGGGAAAAGCTTGAATCTTGATGTGTTATTTCGAATGGAGTTGGGTAATGAGCAGAATTGAGAAATGGAGAAGTGGTGATGATGGAGAGTAGTTGGTGTGCGGGAGATATTGAGTGAAGAAGGTAGGACAGAAGCTCTCAGAGCTTCCATTGTCAGTGGATGGGGAAGGAGGGAGAGACTTCAGGTGTGTTTTTGATTTTTGTAGCGTTTTATAGATTTAGATATGATATGAGACAAATCCATGTTCTGAGGTCACTAATTTTTTGGATTTTTTTTTTTTTTTTTTTTTTTTTTTTTTTTTTGGGAATAGTTAAGAAATAATGGAAAAACAAATGTCCACGTGCACGTCCACGTTTTAGGGATTTGATTTTATGATAAAATGTCCTCATATAATTTCATTAAAAATGTTTATAATTAATTTTTATTATTTAAGAAATTTTGATGCCTGATTAGTTTTTTAGAATTGTATTTCTATAATTATGATATTTTGCTAAGATGCAAGTTTACCCAATGTTTGATATTTTTTTTCAACTTTAGTTGACTATCAACCCTAGTTAGATGTGAGCAGGGAGATTTGAAAATCATGCCAACTTTAATATGATTATGTGAAATTTCAATTGAAAATAGTTAATGGAATACATTTTAATCCAATTAGCAATTGAGTTTTTTTATATTAAAAAAAAAAATTTTAAATAGTAGGGAAATTTTTTTTTCTTACATGTAATTTGTTTGAAACAACAGACAAATAACAGATAAAAGAGTTGAAATTTACCAAAGTGACCAAAAAAAAAAAAATATTACTGCTCTGCTGCATCTCTTTCTCCATTAAAAAAAAATTTTTTTTTACTCGTACATAGTTTTCTTTTTAAAACTACCTTTGAACTCACTTGTTGTATGAGTTTATTTAATAATTTTTAAATATATACATATAAAGTTTAAAATTTTTATTTGTTGATTTTTTCTTTGATAATTCATATTTTTTATAAGGGTGTAGTATATAGTATTAAAAAAACTCAAATTTTAGATATCTCGTTTAAAAAGAGATGCACTTATCACCAAGACATAGTTGGATGTGCAATTACTTATTCATATGACGATGAAACTTTAAATTTAACTTCTATTACATTGTTATTAATTTTATCTTTATCTTATTTTTAAATTCAATATATCTCCCTATGATTTTTTTTTTTTAATGAAAAACTCATTAATTTCATTTATACTATAATCATATTCGATTTCTATAAAAGAAATACATATAAAATGTTAATATAAGTATAAAAATATAAAAGTTATGATTTGCAATTATAATTGTATGAGAAAAAAATATTTTTAATTTTTCTACATGACTTATTAAAGAAAAGAAAGCAAAAAGGCGGAAAAATTATTCAATTTTATAACCATTTTCAATCTTCATATCATAATCTTTAACCTCAATGAAATACTTAAAATAATTTATATGTTTCTCGTTATTTTTTCTCAAATTCAATTGATTGTCGCTAATATTTTCAATCTCAGCACCTATTATATGACAAAAAAATAAAAAAAAAATACAAAAGTTATGATTTGTAGCTAAAATAGAACAAATAAAAATTTATATAATATCCCTACATTACTGATTAAAGAAAAGAAAAAACAAAAAGACCAAACAAATAGAGATGAAGAGAACACAAATAATATTTACTTTGCAAAAGCCGTACAAATTATTCTTTGTCTCTTTATTTTTTCTTATATCCGATTACTCTTTGCCAGCATCCAATCTCCATAAAAAATACATATAAAATACAAATAAAAATATAAAAATACAAAAGTTATAATTAGTAACTATAATTGTACAACATGTAATGAAAATCTTGAAAAGAAACCTCCTAGGGATAGAGAGAGCAAGAGATTAATATGCTGAAAAAAATAACATATCCATTTGATATAGTTGTTGAAGGGGAAAAAAAATTATTGCATGCAAGAATTATAATGATACTTGTATATATGAAAGATGATTAAACTAATATAATTTCATGGCTCTTATAATCCATTAAATTATTACAATTATTGCATAATTTTATCTTTATCTTTATTATTTATTTTTTATAAATGATAATTTTTTTTAACGTCAAGAAATAAATTTTTCCATTAAATTTTAGCTTATATTGTTTCATAAATTATTACTTAACTATCATGAAAATATTTTATAAAAATTCCTTAACAACTCAATAAAATAGATAAATATGAATAGAGAAATTTGAGATAGGAAAAATAAAATACCTTTAAAAGCGTAGATCAATGAATAAATGTAAAGACTGTAACTTCAAATGCCAAAGTAAATTAATTAATAGTATAATTTACAGATTTCAATTTATTAGGAAAAAGTTACACATAGAAATTATAAACTATAAATTGAAAATTAAGCATTGAAAAATATTTAAAACTTTTTAATTAAAACTGAGAAAAAAAGAGAGATAGAATCAAAGAGAAATTATACTCTCACATAAAATAGATAACATGTTATATACAATCTTCTTTTATTTTTTGAAAATTATGAAATAATATATACAATTAAAAATTTGAGCATTATCATAATTAAATGAAAAGTATTATCAGTACATCATTTCTTTTAGGAGTGAGCAAACTTAAACCATAACTCAAAAACCAAACCAAACCGAACCAAAAAACTGAACCGAATCAAAATAAAGTTAATTTGGTCTGGTTTTAGTTTTAAAAAATGTAATAGTTTATTTTGCGGTTTTTGAATAAAAATCAAACCGAACTGAATTAATAAAAAAATATTTAAAAAATTATATATATATATATATATATGCATAAAATAAATTTTATTTCACATATTACATATTTATATTATTATATAATTTATATTTATGAGATTTTAATAATATATATGTAATATTTATTCCTTTTTAGTAATAATTTATAGATAATAAATAATAATATAATAATAGTAATATTTTTATAAAAAAAAAATTGAAAAGTTGAGAATTGGTTTTTAAACAAACTAAACTAAAAGCAAAGCAAATTGGTTTTGTTCAATTCAAACCCACCTAAATATAAATTGGTTTGGTTTTATTTTTAGAAAATATGATAGTTTACTTTTTTGTTTCGTTCGGTTTTCGAACCAAATTGTATTTTGCTCACCCCTAATTTCTATTACACTTATCACTTTTTAAAAACAAAAATAACATAAACAAATTGAGAAAAACATTAATAGACATTAACATGAAAGATAAATTGATGTTACGTGATTTTATGGTTGTTATATTCAATTAAATTATAGATTATTACATGAAACCAAACTATTTCACGGTCTATTTTTTTATATAGAATTTCATTAATTTTTGAACTCACAATATTTATTTTGTTATTAGTAACAAAGAGAGACATTTTGGAGGTGAAAATAAAAGATTTACTCAATTTCCACTTGTCTACTTAATAAAAAGAAAGAAAGAAAAAAGACCAAATACAGAAATAAAGAGAAGATAACCTATTTCAAAGCCTTACAAAATACTTTGATATCTCTTTATTTTTTCACAAATCAAGTTCATTCATGCCAACATCTTCAATTTCCATAAAAGAAATACACAAGAAATGACAAGGCAAATATAAAAAGTTATTATTTGCAACTATAACTATAAAAAAATTATGTAATTTTCCTGCATAACTTGTTAAAAAAAAGAAAGGTAAAAAGATCAAATAAAAGGAAATGAAAAGAGACAAATATTCTCTAACATCTCTAAATCTCACAAATAATATGTGTGTGTGTAGAATGTTATACCAACTTTATAATATCAAAAGCACAAGTACAAAAGATAATACAAAATTGATATATTGCAACCATAACCGCAAAACAATGATAATGAATAAGATCCATAAGCAAAGAGATAGTGTATCTATACGACACAAATTACTATAAATTGTTGAACCAATGTTTTTAAGCTTTTACAAGTTTGATGAAAAGTGAAACAAAATCGCAACTAACTTAATGTTTCGAGATCGAAAGAAATGTTTTGCACTATCAAAATGCAAACCTTGATAACTTCTCCCACACCACCTGTACCTCTTGCACATTTCATTGTCTATGATTTTATTGTTCAAAATCAAAGGATGTTATGTTAGCTTATGTAATAAAAGAATATTTAATAATTACTAAAATGAGACCTTTTTAAGAGTTATGAGAAACATTACAAATTATATGATATATTGGTACATATAAGGATAATAAATTACAATTAACGGAATAAAGTGTATTAATTAGTCGGTTTCAAGATAAATTAATGTGTATTTTTCAAATCTTGATAATGAGAAACAAATTATAAGAAAGTTAATTTGTTCAAAGAGTTTTTAGTTTGCACTATATTAAACGGATATTCACATCATTAAATTGATAAATTTATTAAATTTATACCTAAAAATAAAAATTTGAGTTTTTACATAACTCTGGTAGGGAGATGTATATAAACTCTAAATGATCTATTTATTGAAAATACAAAACTCATTAACTATATTTGTCCAAATATATAATAATTCAATAGAACAGATTTATATATATATATAACTCTGGTGCTATTGATAATAGAGAAGACTGTATTCTAAATAATAAAAACTGACATATTTTGTGTGAAACACATAAATAAGCACTCCATATTTATCCAATATTATGAATAATATATGTCCTTATGCAATGCTATAGGCAATCAATAGGCCCGAGCTCTTATTCTTCCAAACCAAGCTTGACCATATGATCTACAATTTTCGAGCTCAACTGCATATAAAAATATGAATAAGCATTAGAGTGGACAAAATAGGTTCTAAAGTACTTTTTTTCTTCCAAAAAAAAAAAAAAAAAAAAAAAAAAAAATACTAATGAAAAAATATATTCTGTGTGAATTAGACAACATATGCACTTAGATGGAAAAGATAATGAGCCACACTAAAGCAATTATATAAGCAACGCAAAGAAACTGAAATTTGAGATTGAATATACCAACCTTAAACCTCCAAATGTTTAGTTAAATAGAATGCGAACCATGATTTATTGATGCAGTTGTATTAGATAATGGAGTTTATAGACGGCCTACTCAATATCTCTACCACTACATCATCTCGTAAATAATCTAATACATTACCAGGTGTTTTTATTATTATTATTATTATTTCAAGTGATAACCTTTCAATCAAATATGGCAACATCACCTATATAAGAGTTTACATAGGCACAAATATTTGAGCCTATTTAAAATTCTTCATGAAAATTTTTTAAACCATCTATATGTGTAAAAATAAACCAAAAGAAACCGTTACAAAAAATTTTGCGTTAGTGGTGAGGGGGAGAAATGAAGAATAAATGCCCCTAATTTTTGTAACTCATATATGAATTCATCCATTAATAATTTTTAGCTTTTATTAATTCATAGATTCTAACTTATCATGGAAAATGGTGATAAAAATTATAAAAAATGTGGAAAATTAGATAAATAGCAATGGAGGAGTTTGAGATATGAGGGAGAAAACTCTTAAAACCTTGTTTTACTATATATATATATTGATATGGAAGTATAATGATTCATTTTGCAAATTTTTAAATATGAAAATTTTGTAAATTAATTGGGAAAATTGTGATTAAATTTTCAAAAATTCTAAAAACAAGATAAATTGCAATGAGAGGATTTCAAAAGGAGAGAGAAAAACCCTAAAACCTTGTTTTATATATATATATATATATATATATATATATATATATATATATATATATATATATATATATATGTATGTATATATATATATATATATGTATATATATATATATATATGTATATATATATATATAGATTTTCATATTTTTAATTCCTATTTTTTTTTTTTGTTAGTAATTGCTTTGTACCTAAAACCTATTTTAAATTTTAAACCAACACTCTAAAATTGAAATCTATTATATATATAAAAAGTAAATACATCTCGCTGATGTGTCATTTTCTCAGTTTTTCTAAATTATTAATAATTAATATTATAAAATCTAAAATAATTATAATTTCCTTCTTTTAGTTTTTTATCTTACATTTTCTTTCTCCTCCTCTTCTCTTATTGTTTTGCAATTCCCGTTGAATTTCCCTCTGTTTTTTTTTTTTTTTAGTTTTTTATTTTACAATTTCTTTCTCCTCCTCTTCTATTATGGTTTTACAATATCCCTCTCATTCTGATTTCTCTCTCTTTCAATAAAATCGTTTCTCCTTAAGATTTAGGGTTTCCTTTCCATGGAGATTTGATTTTGGAGTGAAAACAAATTACTACTTGATAGGAAGAAATGATGAGTTCATCGCCGTCCCGTTCTCCAAGTGGTGGGGAGGTGAGGCGAGGCCTAGATTCTTCCATTTAGGCAAAAAAAAAAAAATTGTGCTGGGCCAAAGCTGAAACTGTAAATCCGTGCATCTCTTTCAATAAGGTTTCAGGTTGTATTTGATTTCCTTAATATGTTCTAAGTGAATCCATGAAATGACAAGTAACAGTAGTGTTTTCATGATGTTCCTGCCACACTGGTGTGATGTTTTCATTTCATGGAATCCTTCAATGGGTTATTTTGTTAGAAATGTTGGTTGCTACATAGGTTAAATGAGTTTCTGCCTTTTCAATTGGTATTCCGGTTCCTTCCTGAAAAGTCGAGAATTTTCTAGATTGTTTGTTGTCTTAAATCACATGAAACTATGCTCTGTTTTCATGGTAGATATTGTGGGAATTGTTCACATTGTTGTTTGTTTTCAATTGAAATGTTGATACCACATTACCATTTGCTGATGTCTCTGCTCTCAATTGCCAAATAATGGCTGTCAAAGGGGAAAAGGTATTAATAACTACTCACGGTTGCGAACGGTCCTTGTGAGCCTTCCTGGGAATAGCCTCAGTGATGACATACTTCCCTACCTTTTATTCCTCTCAAGATAACTATTCAGCAAAGCCAGAAAACAAACAGAGATATAAATAAAGATTCCTTCAGCATTTAATGAACTGCGTAATGGTATGAATCACCAATTACATGAATATTTTTCTGCATTGTAGGATTTAGATCAGATGGAATCGCTTCCTTTATTTTTATTACAGATAATTTGTTATAATAAATTTGGTATATAATTTGTTATAATAATTTTTTATATGTATTAAATTCTTGGTAATGTAAAATGTTTGAATTTGTATTAATACAAGAATAAGGGAATCAGTCATTTGTTTTAAAAAAAGATGGAAATATGATTCGCCTCTCATACTTATACTATATTATCCCCCCAAAATATGGTAGTGTAAGCAGAACTCTGATAAGTTGATTTGATGGATTCTTGAAATGATGGAAACTTAGGGCAAGGCATTGGTATTGGTGTTGGGGTGATCATATAGGGATATGGTGAGTGCTCTGTTTCTCATGCAGCTTTTAGAGAGAGAAAGAGAACAGAGGAGAATCTCATCTCACAAGGAAAACTTGCCATCTAAGACATCAAAAAATAAGTTTATATTCCACTATTAAGATCCACGAAAATATGTGTTGTATAACACTCCATTGGTCTATTATGGTGAAGGGTTGAGCCTTTCAAATATTTAAGATAATTATTTTGCCTATCTTTTCATTCCAATGTGTTGTTGTAGGATCCTGTTGGTTGAATATGGATATGCTATTGATATAATGATACATGTCTGTTGCTTTTGGATTTAGTGGGGTTGCCAATGTTTTACAGTTTTAGACTTGCTTTATCTGTGGCGACTCCTAGAAAATGGTATGTTATGATTCAGGTGATTATTTTAGGAATTTCCTCTATGTAAATGGGAAATTTTCATGAAGTAGCATGCATTTGTGTATTACCTTCAATATGCTGTGGATTGGAGGTCATAGTTTTAGTTTTGCCCGATGCTCTTCTCTTATATAGTTGAAATTGAAAAACAGTTAACTGAAGATGATGATATGTGTTAAGGATCTCTATCAGTCTTATAGTCATACCTGCATGAGATTTGTAGCAAAATGTAAATACATTATTACTTTATTGTTGAAAGATAATAGAAAGAGTAACTACACATATCCAATTTGCAAAAACAACATGATGAGCTGGATGCGAAGTTTATTGAGGAGAAAAGGGCACTGGAAGCCAAATACCAGAAATTTTGTGAACCTCTTTATACACAAGTACCGGTGTTGCTCGTGCATGTCATATACTTTGATTGCAATAGAATTACTTTGATGTGTCCATAATAAAGGTGTTAGCCTCGTTATTGCAGCCGTGTACAAACAACAGTATAAGCAATATTATAATAAGCAGGAGATTACAATTGAAGTAAAGAACAATGAAAGTGAAAATACTATTCAACCTTTTCACAAGAACAAAGATTTATTGCGGAGGCCTGAAACCAGTGTCCTTAAGACGTTTATTCGGCCGAGGCAGAATACGTCTCCCAGGATACAACCGCAATCGAAATCGAACTCTAACCGTGTAGCAAACCACCACCAGAACCTAAAGGTCTAAGAATAGAATTTTGTTTTTCTGTGTTGAAGAAGAAGAATTTCGTCCAAAAAAGAAAACATGTTCAAACCAGAAACTAAAAACATTTTTAAGGCTGCCAAAGGGAGTTACGAAAATAATAGCACATAATGAATCATTAAAGGTGTTTATTCATATTAATTTTGCTGTTACAAAATTAATAGAGCTGTTAGGAATTTGAATGGATCTTTAAGGGAGAAAAAATTATCGGGCCGAATTAAAAATGGGCCGTGCGCGGGCTGGCCGATTTCGGAGCAGCATTCGCGTCGCCCACGTCGTGCGGGTGCGCATTGGGCCTTTGGAACCCAAGCCCGGAACGTTGGATTTGCACCCCCCCCTGCGCGCCCGAGAGAGAGCCTCTATGCTTATAATTCTTACAAGCCCATAAAGTGCCAAAGCTTATAAACACAACTCTCCCTTCCTTCATAACCCATGTGGGATATGGGATTTTTCATCCAATTTCTCCATTCCTTCACCATTCCATTGAGCTCACTTTGAACTTCAATTTCACATTCACCTCTAATCCATTTTGAGCGTATAATATATCGTTGGAAAGCTCGTGTTACGTAGAATACATTGACATATTCCATGTTATTCAAAACGTAACATTTCCGTTAAATATTTACACTCAAAGTTGACAAAAAATCAATTGTCCAATGCTATATTTCCAACAATCCCCCACATGAATGAAAATTGAAAATATATAAAGGACATTTTCAAAAATTCGAAGTGGTGATAGTTTCTACAGTCAATATCTGCATAGGATAGGTAGGCTACAACCTTTGAACCTTCCCTTGTGAAAGTATATTTACTTTACTGGCTGACTAGTAGACGCGATGTCTTTGAACTATTCTGCCGTTTGTGTAAACGATGATATACCTCACACAAATATCAACTTAACACGGTTTTTGGTTCTCATGGTTATGTCCGTTATGGTCATGGACATCTCCTGGTTCTGCAAGAGTTTAGGACAACTAAGCCCCATTAGTTTCCTTTGAAGCGACCCCACTTCACTCTCACATAGGTGATTTCTTTTGCTCAACTTGATGCACAAAGAATCATTAAAAGCTCATATAGCTTAACCTTATCCACTTAGTCACTGTTTACATCATAGGAATGGTCTAGGGTTACCCCCACAGTGACCACACAAGGTCTATGCAATTAGGTTGTCCCATTGAACCTAGATCTTGGGATCTCCAGTCAACAAGGTTGGGTTTTCCTTCACACAACACCTTATACATTCATGAGCTTTAGTCCCATTCCTTTCGATGTCTTATCAACTTGATCTCGATTTAAACCTTTGGTTAGCGGATCCGCAATGTTATCCTTTGATACTACAAAATCAATAGAGATAACTCCTGTTGAGATCAGTTGTCGAACGGTGTTATGTCTACGACGCATATGTCTTGACTTACCGTTATACATGACATTTTGTGCCCGTTTAATCGCTGCTTGATTATCACAATGAATACAAATTGTGGGCACAGGTTTAGGCCATTCTGGAATATCTTCTAAGAAGTTTCGCAGCCATTCGGCTTCTTCTCCAGTTTTATCCAAGGCCACGAACTCAGCTTCCATAGTGGATCTTGTTATAATCGTTTGTCTTGAAGATTTCCAAGACACTGCTCCACCTCCTAGAGTGAACACGTATCCACTTGTACCCTTAGAATTCTTAATGTCAGCTATCCAGCTAGCATCAGAATACCCTTCCAGAACAGCTGGTTCTCTCATATAGTGCAGTCCATAATTCCGAGTATATCGTAAGTATCTTAGTAGTCTCACAATAGCCTTCCAATGGCTTTCCCCTGGATTACTCGTGAATCTGCTTAAGTTGCTTACAGTGAAAGCAATATCAGGTCTCGTACAACTCGAGAGATACATTAGACTGCCTATAATCCTAGCATATTCCACTTGGTCTATGCTTTCACCTTTATTTTTAGACAAATACTGACTTATATCAATAGGTGTTCTGGCTATACCAGAATCATTTTTACTGAATTTATTCAGTATTTTGTCCACGTAGTGTGACTGCGTTAATATGAGACCATTAGGTGATCTTTTTACTTGAATGCCCAATATAACATCCGCAAGTCCCATGTCTTTCATGTCAAATTTAGAATTTAACATATTCTTAGTGCTTTTGACCATATTCTCATTGCTTCCTACAATGAGTATGTCATCAACATACAAACATAAGATAACATATCCTTCATTTGTAGTTTTGACATAAATACATTTGTCACACTCGTTAATTCGATAGCCACTAGCCGTCATGGCATCATCGAACTTCTTATGCCACTGTTTTGGTGCTTGTTTTAATCCATATAAGGACTTTACCAACTTACACACCTTCTTTTCCTGATCTGGAGCTACATAACCTTCAGGTTGTTCCATGTAGATCTCTTCTTCTAGATCTCCATTCAGGAATGCTGTCTTAACATCCATTTGATGTACCTCTAGATTTCTCAATGCGGCAATTGCAAGTACCATCCTAATGGATGTTATTCTCGACACAGGAGAATAAGTATCAAAGTAATCAAGACCTTCCTTTTGTCTATAACCTTTTATGACCAACCGGGCCTTGTACTTATCTATTGTTCCATCTGCCTTCAGTTTCCGTTTAAAAATCCATTTAGAAGTTAGTGGTTTAGTTCCGGGAGGAAGATCCACTAATTCCCATGTATGGTTTTGAAGAATGGAATCAATCTCACTCCTTATGGCTTCTTTCCATAAAGGACTTTCAGTAGAACTTACAGCTTCATTGTAAGTCTGTGGTTCAGCCTCTAGCATATAGGTTAGAAAATCAGGACCAAAAGATTTTTCTATCCTTGCTCTTTTACTTCTTCTAGGCTCTATCTCTTCGTCCGCCACATTCTCATATTGAGAATCTTGAACGTTTATGTCAGATTTAACATCATCATTTTGATCTTCTTCACTGTCTATTTCAACAGTTTCACGAGATCGTTTAGATCCCGACCCTTCATTTTCCTCTTTAAATGGAAACACATTTTCAAAAAATGATGCATCTTTTGATTCTAGAATTGTGTTCTTGTGTATTTCTGGATTTTTAGATTCATACACAAGAAATCGATATGCATTACTGTTCTTTGCATATCCAATGAAGATGCAATCCACAGTTTTAGGTCCTATCTTCATTCTCTTAGGTAATGGAACCATTACCTTTGCAAGGCACCCCCACACTTTCAAATAATTATAGGAAGGTTTTCTACCTTTCCATAATTCATAAGGGGTTTTGTCCATTTTCTTACGTGGTACCTTATTTAAAAGGTAATTCGCCGACAAAATAGCTTCCCCCCACATGTTCTGTGGTAACCCTGAACTAGAGAGCATCGCATTCATCATTTCTTTAAATGTACGATTTTTGCGCTCAGCTACACCATTAGATTGAGGAGAGTACGGTGGTGTCACTTCGTGAATAATACCATGTTGGGAGCAAAACTCACCAAATGGTGCAACATATTCTCCACCACGATCACTTCTTACCACCTTAATCTTTTTATTAAGTTGGTTTTCTACCTCTTGCTTATAGAGAACAAATTTCTCTAAAGCTTCATCTTTACTTTTAAGTAAATACACATAACAATATTTTGTGCTATCATCGATGAAGGTAATAAAATATTTATTCCCTCCTCTAGATTGAACGTATTTCAAGTCACAAATATCTGTGTGTATTAGATCAAGAGGTTCCGTATTTCTTTCAACAGTATGAAATGAAGATCTTGTCAATTTTGTCTCAATGCATATTTCACATTTATGTGATTTATCAATTTGAAAATTGGGTATGTGATTCAAGTTAATTAAACGTCGTAACGTATCATAATTAACATGACCGAGTCTGGCATGCCATAAACTAGAAGACTCAACAATATAAGCAGAAGAGGCATTTTTATTCATATCAATTGAATTTTTCTTACAAGCAATGGCATTGAATTTCCACAAGCCATTCAATTCATAGCCCTTCCCCACATACATACCACCCTTAGACAAAATAAATTTCTGTGATTCAAAAACCATCTTAAAGCCGTGATCACTTAAGAGGCTTCCAGAGACAAGATTCTTCCTAATATCTGGTACATATAAAACATTTTGTAATTTGACTTCTTTTCCTGAAGTCATCTTCAAAATCACTGTACCATGTCCCTTGATCTTCGAAGTAGAACTGTTGCCCATATAGAGCTTCTCTCCTTTCTTTGTAAGAGTCAATCCAGCAAAAGACTCTTTGTCACCACAAATATGTCGGGTAGCACCAGTATCCAGCCACCACTCCTTTGAATTCGAGTCAACCATGTTGACTTCAGAAATGACCGCACAAAGATCAATTTCAGAAACATCTTTAGCAATGACCTCAACAGCATGGGCCTCACTCTTGTTGACCTTCTTTGGCAACCTGCAATCAGAGGACTTGTGCCCCATTTTGTTGCAATTGTAGCATTTCCCATTGAACTTTGGCTTCTTAGAAATGCCACCCTTTGGTCCCATTTTGGACTTGGATCCAGCAGCCTTTTTGGAGTCTTTCCTTGCCTCCACTACGTTGGCTTTAGCCACAGCTTGATTTACAGCTACACCAAGCTTTCTTTCAGCCTTTCTATTGTCCTCCTCTATACGGAGTCGGACAATAAGATCCTCAACAGACATCTCCTTACGTTTGTGCTTGAGATAGTTCTTGAACTCTCCCCATCCAGGTGGCAACTTCTCAATAATAGCAGCCACTTGGAATGGTTCACTAGTGTCCATTCCTTCAGCAGTCATGCTGTGAATCACAAGCTGGAGTTCTTGCACTTGACTAACCACTGATTTGGAATCAACCATTTTATAATTCAGAAAATGGCCAACTAAGTATTTCTTAGCTCCAGCATCCTCAGTCCGATACTTTTTGTCCAAGGATTCCCACAATTCCTTAGCTGTTCGTTTCACAGAGTACACTTCCCATAATTCGGGCATCAAACAGTTTAAAATACTGTTTCTACAAAGGAAATCCAAGTGATTCCATGCATCAACAGCTGCCTGAACAGAAACATCCGTATTTCCCTCAGGTACAACGGGAGGATCTTCTTTCAGCAGTCTGTGATATTGAACACTAGTCAAGTAGTACAACATCTTTTGTTGCCACATCTTGAAATTTACACCAGTAAATTTCTCCGGTTTATCAGGCACAACCATTGGGTAATGTCCCATAGCAGAAGCCGAATTGTTAGGAGCAACTGAAATTGAACCAATAGATCCAATCCCACCATTTGGTCCAGAATTCAGAACAGTCCCAGAACCACCAATTGGACCATGTTGTCCATTTTGGTTTTGGTTAGGTCTACCCCCACTGGTCTGTCCAATGTCAGAACCGTTGCCTCCATTAGGTGGTGGTACAACCTCCATATCTCAATACTGCAATTTCAAACAATTGAATGTAAAAAAAAAAAAAATTAACTCCAGAAACAAAAATCAAGAAATTACAGAATAACTCCAGAAGCAAAAAATTCAGAAATTACGGAACAGAAACTTTATGTTATAAAAGTTTCAATATAAACAGTCCAATATGAGTAGTCCGATTGTAATCCAGTTATAATCCAATTATAATCTCCGAAGCAAAGGTAATCCAAAGCAAAGGTACCCTGCAAACTTAATATAAATTGCTGTTATACTTGATAAAAGCGAATAAACGTCTTAAGATTGTTAGCCTCGTTATTGCAGCCGTGTACAAACAACAGTATAAGCAATATTATAATAAGCAGGAGATTACAATTGAAGTAAAGAACAATGAAAGTGAAAATACTATTCAACCTTTTCACAAGAACAAAGATTTATTGCGGAGGCCTGAAACCAGTGTCCTTAAGACGTTTATTCGGCCGAGGCAGAATACGTCTCCCAGGATACAACCGCAATCGAAATCGAACTCTAACCGTGTAGCAAACCACCACCAGAACCTAAAGGTCTAAGAATAGAATTTTGTTTTTCTGTGTTGAAGAAGAAGAATTTCGTCCAAAAAAGAAAACATGTTCAAACCAGAAACTAAAAACATTTTTAAGGCTGCCAAAGGGAGTTACGAAAATAATAGCACATAATGAATCATTAAAGGTGTTTATTCATATTAATTTTGCTGTTACAAAATTAATAGAGCTGTTAGGAATTTGAATGGATCTTTAAGGGAGAAAAAATTATCGGGCTGGCCGATTTCGGAGCAGCATTCGCGTCGCCCACGTCGTGCGGGTGCGCATTGGGCCTTTGGAACCCAAGCCCGGAACGTTGGATTTGCACCCCCCCCTGCGCGCCCGAGAGAGAGCCTCTATGCTTATAATTCTTACAAGCCCATAAAGTGCCAAAGCTTATAAACACAACTCTCCCTTCCTTCATAACCCATGTGGGATATGGGATTTTTCATCCAATTTCTCCATTCCTTCACCATTCCATTGAGCTCACTTTGAACTTCAATTTCACATTCACCTCTAATCCATTTTGAGCGTATAATATATCGTTGGAAAGCTCGTGTTACGTAGAATACATTGACATATTCCATGTTATTCAAAACGTAACATTTCCGTTAAATATTTACACTCAAAGTTGACAAAAAATCAATTGTCCAATGCTATATTTCCAACAAAAGGTTCACGTACTTTGGAATCTATGGTATATAATAATTTTATATTTGAGGATATATATAAAAGGATGATAAATGTATTATATATAGGGAGGAGGATGGAGTGAATCTGTTGAGACTTGCCTAGAAATGAGGGATACAAGCAGAGGTTCTTGAAAATTTTTTAACAAGATGAGAGGTTATTCAGGCTACCTAGGCAGCATTAAAGAATTCAATCCTGGTACTCTAATCTTCTCAAGTAATTATTAATTACAACTTAATTAATTCCATAACCTATATCATGTTATGTCTATATCTAACTAAATCAATTTGTTACAGACTTTTGGGACTTTACCAGAGTTAAGATCAAGTACTGTGATGGGGCAACTCTTACTGGTGATTTTGAAGAAGTTAATCAAGTAAGATAATAATAATAATAATAATAATAATAATAATAATAATAATAATAATAGTTTTAATAATTTTGTGTATATACTTAATTTTGTTAATTATTGATTGTGAATCAGACAACTAACCTTCGCTTTAGAGGGCAAAGGATTTGGAATGCTGTTATGAGTGATCTAATGGAAAAAGACATGAAAAATGCTAAATTAGTAAGTAAATAATTAATTAATTTAGATATTAGTAATTAAATGTTATTAATTTTAGAATATAATTAAAAAATCTTAATTAGCAGGCTCTTCTTAGCGGTTGTTGGGCTGGTGGATTGGCAGCAATCTTGCACTGTGATCAATTCAAATCTTCCTCAATCATGTGGTTGCTGAACGAAGAAGCAGAAATTGAGTAAAAGATATGTTATATTTGTGAATATTCTTTTCATTGAATATAATTATCTCTTCTTTTTATATATATAAAAATAATCAATTATCTCTTGAAAATCGTACAAGTAATGAACAATAAAAAAGTACTTAGTGAAGTCAATGAGTGACATGTTGTCGACAAAAGTTGGATTTTGCCACGCTTCTATAAATAATTAATTCTAAATAGTTGTCATTTTAAATTATTAATAATTAATTTTATTTACCTTTTAAAAATTTAGTTAGTTAACTATTTAATTTATTTAAAATTTAAAATTAATTAAAAATGTTTCTGATAGTTTGTATCATTAATAAAACCAATTAGATAAGTTCTACCAATTATTTATATTTCAAAAAAAGATGAAAAATCAATGATTATACCAAATATTAAAAAAAGAAGAGATATTACCGAAGTGATTTTTTTTCCAGCAAAATGCATCAATCTATTAAATCAGCCATAAAAGTATTTTAACAATTAAAAAAATATTTTTAGTAATTGTAATCCAATAGAAGTCTTTTCACCTCAATTTATTATATATATATATATATATATATATATATATATATATATATTGTACATTTTTATATTTTTTCTAGGAGTTTTCTATTCTTTATTCCATCTAAAATTATTAAAATTTTCTGCTTTCTTGGACAAAAATACATTTATAATTGTATGTGCCATGTTCTTTCTCCTCTCTAATTTTTCTACCTTTGTTAATCTAATTTGTGTACTTTTTATTGAATGAACGATGGCATTCATGACTTTGGTAGTTTCATTATTCATGATTTGCAAGTTTAAGCACCTTAATTATAGTTAATTTCTTCGGGTTTTTTTTTTTTTTTTTGTGGCTTTTGAGTTAATTAGGACATTTTAGGAAGGTGCTTTAATTTGTTATTCTCTTTGTGCTTGCAAGTTTCCTGTCACCAACATCACACCCACCCACTTTTTAATTTTATTTATTTCCAACAACTTAATTAGTCAATAAGATATAATTATTTGTAGAAAAAAAAATTATGATGGGATAAATTAAACGGGAACTATCAGAGTATAAAAAATCAAGACAGCATAATTATTTCTACTTTAATTGTTTTCCCTGGGGTTGTTTTCCTATTACTATAAATAAAATAGTAACCTCATTGCTAATTTAACCTCATATAATATTGCTTATATTTTAATCCTCGATTTTGAACTTTTTTTGGTTACTACTATAGTTAGTACTCATAATTAAATGTAAGTGAAATTTCTTTTGGCTTACCTAACGTAAGTGATTTCAAGCACAAAACTCATTTGCCATTTCAGTTTTTTTTATTGGTTAAATGTGCAATCATCTCAAACTTATTTATCTATTTATATTATATGTAAGACATTACTAGTGATGATATATAATTGTTTCCGTGAAGATCACGGGCAATCTTTTTCGTCAATTAGACTAATGTAAAATAGATCGGTTTGCGTATATAATTTTATCTTCATCCATTACACACACAATGTCTTACATATAATATAAATAGATTAATAACATGGAAAAGAATAACGAAGATAACAAATATTATCTTTTTTGCAATTACGCAAGATCCTCATTTACGATTGCGGCGATAGGATCGTTTAATTACAAAATGAACTCCCTTCACTTTGTAAATGAGAAATCCCATTTTATCTTTTTCGTATATAATTCATTTTGTTTTCTTTGTAATAGCCAATTGTAATTAAATTCGATTTCCAATGTTATGTTATAGATTTTCCTATTACTATAAATAAAATAGTAATCTCATTTCTAATTTGTGTACTTCTTTTTAGAAATTAAACGGTGAGATTCATAATATTAAAGATGTTACTGCTGCCCAAGTGAAGGATTGGCGGCTCAAAGTAAGGATTATGCATTTGTGGATTCATATCAATAGGCAGGGGGTGAAAGAGATGCACATGGTACTCTTAGACGAAAAGGTTGTATTTTTCTTACTATTAGTTTTCAACCATCCCACATATTGAGTTGTCACATAAATTTTTGATTCTTTGTTTTTGATTCTTGGTTGTAAGGATGGAACAATTGAAGCACTAATAAATGCTAACCATGTTTGCAAATTCCAAAAAGAATTAAAAGAAGGCGAGTGCTATCTTATAGATAACTTTAATGTGGCTAATAATTCTGGAAGCTACAAAGCAAGTAGACATAGCAATACTATCAACTTCAAGTTTTGGACTTGGGTTAAACCAATCAGTGATTGTCCTACAATCAAGAGTCGGTTATTCCATTTCACTCCTATACAGGATATTATATCCTAAACAGTTGACACAGATTATTTAGTGGGTGAGCTCTCTTAACCAAATTACATGCGATGTATCATTATTGTGTAACATCTTATATATCATTTTTTTTCCACTGTCAGATATAATAGCCGAAGTACTTGAATTTGGAGACATTATGACCTCTTTGAATTATGGGAAAGAAACCAGCAGAGTGAAGTTGATCTTAGGCGATGAAAGGTTGGGTTCTTATTCAATATTCCTTTTATGAAAGACAAAAAAAGGTTAAAATATTATTATAGATTTGGAATATAGTGAAATTTTGAAATTTTTGCTTATGATTCAATTATCGATATATGTAGGAGAAATGTGATTCATTGCACGTTGTTCGATACCTTTGCTAAGGAGATCAACGAATACGCTAAATTGAAGGAATCTCCTGTAGTAATCATCTTACATAATGCCAAAATTGGAGACTTTAGAGGTAAACTTAGATATCTATTCTTATCATCACTGTTTATTTTAGTGTTTAAATAATTTAGAAATATGTTTGATTCTTATCTATGAACTGTTTCATTGGAAGGTTATGCAACCTTATCCAATTCGTTTTATGCTTCAAAACTTTTCCATGGTGATGACATAGCCGAGATTGTGAACTTTAAACAAAGGTAAAATCGTAAATATATTGCAATTATATATTCCAAACATTGTTGCTAAGCACAATAATTACGACTAATTTAATAAAAATCTAATCTGTTATACATTAATTCGTTTACAAATTGAATGGACAGCTTAAAGTTATCCAAGGATGGGTCAACCAATTTGAGCAGTTATTCTACCAGTAGCCACATCAATATAATTGATGATTTTTATCACAACTGCCCGAATAGAACATTGGAAGAAATGCAAGAGTCAAAAGAGGTATTTTTATTTGCTTTTTACATTGTGTAGTTCTAGAAGTTAAAAGATAAATATCACTCAGTTCTAGAAGTTAAAAGATAAATAGCACTCCAAAATAGTGCGAAATTGGAGTTTCTATATTAGAAGTTAACTTCCATTTATGCATGTGAATGAACCTCTATTCTAACCCAAAAATAAGGAGTTAATTTCACTCATGGTATACCAACTATCTCCCTAATCACAGTTTGGTATACCAACAACCGTTTTGCACACTGTAGTACCCCAACTTCTAGGTGACCTCCCATTGTGGTACATGTGACCTGTTATTGCAGGTTAACTGTGACACGTCAGCACTTTGTTAGGCTTAATTTCACTTATGGTATACAAACTATCTCCCTAATCACAGTTTGGTATACCACTTTATACGTATTGTTTCATTTTATTTTATTTTTTTTAAAATAACAGAAATATATAAATCAATTTTTTTTCTTTTATTTTCTTTGATATATATATATATATATATTATATAAAAATAAAATGAAACAATATGTATAAAATGGTATACCAAACTGTGATTAGGGAGATAATTGGTATACCATAAGTGAAATTAAGCCTAACAAAGTGCTGACGTGGCACAGTTAACCTACAATAACAGGTCACATGTACCACAATGAGAGGTCACCTAGAAGTTGGGGTACTACAGTTTGCAAAACGGTAGTTGGTATACCAAACTGTAATTAGGGAGATAATTGGTATACCATGAGTGAAATTAAGCCCAAAAATAAGTCTACCTACTTAATGAGAATCTTTTGTTCAACTAATGAGCTTGGACATACGAGTTTCGTTGTGGATTCATTTAATTACTCATCACTTTATAATAATTAGATATATGACATAAAAATTTATACTCGTACAATAGAAAATTTAAATGCATAATTATTTTTTGAGAAGAAGCATGTTTTATTATAGACAATATTATCATTTTTTTTTATGTAACTAGGTGGGTATGTCCGTTATATTAGCAACCTTGGTTTGTATTGAATCACAATTCGGTTTGTGGTACAATGCATCTACCAATTGCTCTAAAAAGGCCCAACTTTTGAAAGACAACATTTATAAGTGCAATGAACATCCTGAAAGCAGCGTTGATATAAGGTAATTAAGTGGGCTCCTATGATTATTATAACGATCTCTTCTGGATTTGTTTATGTTGATCGATCTTTGTTGATTTGTGTTCTTTCTATTTTCGCTGTCATTGCTCCATGTTCATTTTTATCTTAATTTATTTAGGGCTATTAGTTTCAAATTATATGGCTAATTAACAATTCTGGGTATAAAATAAATTGATTTTTGAATTTTCTCAAACCCGTTGTTTGAAAAAGATGCTATGTTATCATATTCTTGTGTTGTGCTTCATTGTGTTCGTTTAGGTGGCAAAATCAAGAGTTACTACCCTTGGGGATAGAAATCATATTTTATTGTTTGTTAAATTATAATCTTGCTATAGGGTGCAAATGGTTTGGTGCTTGTGTAGTTAATCACATGAATTTGTTATTTATTTGTGTAAGAAATATCTACCAAGGATCATGCCTGAACTTGACTGATATAGCAGCAGTATGTTTGATGCCGTTTTTAATACCTTGAATTGCTATATCATGTGTAATGTTCATTTAGGAAGTTGTTGAACAATGAATATATTTTTGGTAAAGATAATGTATATTGTATTCTTTTATTCTAAGGCATTGCAATCCATTTCCATGTGAAGTACCAATTACTTTGAGAAACGTTCACTGCTTATGTTTTGTGATTTTGACCACCTAAATTAATTTGTCAAATGTACATGAGTATGATTTTCAACACTTCAATAAACAACGGGTGTATGTGGAACCCAAAACTAATAGCTACTAACGCATTAATTATCTATGTTTAGTTACAAAATCCATGTGCGTGTAATGGATGAAACATCGAGCGCTTCTCTTGTGTTGTTTGATCGTGAAGCTAAGCAAGTTGTAATAAAGAGTGCTTTTGATCTCAAGTCATGCGAGAATCAAAAAGCAAGCCAGAATAAGGTAATCTTGCCAAGCCTTTACAACTATTTATATGATTTTGTATCTCTAGATCTTTTTTATCTGAAAGCTCACTTCTAATTATTAGAACAATACATTAATAAATAAATATAAGAAATTCAGTATATATACCCACATTCTAATGGTAGATTACCGATTGAACCCGCGGAGCCATTCCGGCTTTCATAACATCGACTAATATTGTTATATTGCAGTGAAAGTAAAAAAAAAAAAACTTTGAATATTATTTAATTAGTTAATTACCCATCGATAAAATAACCAGCATTAGGAGCACATTTTAGAACTCTTTCCTTTGGAAAGAGAGTTTGAATTGATCACAGTGCAATATTGCTGCCAATCCACCAGCTGAACAACCGCTAAGAAGAGCCTTCTATTGTTATTTTTTTAATTATATTCTAAAATTAATAACATGCTACTTAATTACTAATATCTAAATTAATTAATTATTTACTTACTAATTTAGCATTTTTCATGCCTTTTTCCATTAGATCACTCATAACAGCATCCCAAATCCTTTGTCCTCTAAAGTGAAGGTTAGTTGTATGATCATTAATGTATGCTTTGTGGCCAGGTGAAGAAGTATGTTATTTAAGTTTGGATTCAATTTGCAAAGGGGACAGTTACTCCGATAGCCAAAATGATATCTATTCTCCAGAATTCTTGAATACTATAAATTCATCAGGTTTGCCGTACATAACCTCAAGTTAAAGATTGGTGTACCTGTGATGTTGCTTCGTAATATAGATCAGACTTCTGGACTGTGTAACGGTACTCGGTTAGTGGTAACTCAATTGGGGAAATATGTGATTGAAGCTGAAAAAATTACTGGTTGCAATGTTGGTCAAAAGGTTTTCATTCCCCGGCTTGTTTTAACTTCATCAGATATTAGATTGCCTTTCAAATTCCAACGAAGGCAATTTCCTTTAGTTGTTTGTTTCACCATGGCAATAAATAAAAGTCAAGGACAATCTCTTTCACATGTTGGTTTAAATCTTACTCGCCCATTTTTTAGCCATAGTCAAATGCATGTTGCAGTTTCTAGAGTTACAAGCAAACAAGGATTGAAGATTCTTATTTGTGACAATGAAGATAAAATATACAATTGTACCCAAAACGTAGTTTTCAAAGAAGTTTTTAATAATATATAATGGATTTCTTCTCTGTATATGTATAAAATTTCTTGAAGCTTTTTATTATTAAGCATGCACTTTGTTTAATTGACTAATTGCATTTTATCCAAAAATCCAACTATTCAATGCTTATGTTACATAATTCAATTCAACCATTTATCTTTTATTTATACCTCCAATCATTCAATGCTTATGTTATATAATTATCTTGTGTGATTATCATTAATTTCACTCATTTATCATGTATCATGTTATATGTTTATAAGATGAGCAGAATTGTATTTGTAATTTTTCTTTATTCATTTATAGTTAATTATCATATACTATATAATCTACTTTTTATATAGTTTGACTATGAATAACTATAATTAAAATAAATAAACTTTGAAACCCATGAATAACATAAAGAAAGAATACATGCAAAATAATTAACACTAATAAATGAATAAATAATTGATATTTAAATAAGCTAAAATATAATTTTCTATTTATTTTTAAATAATATTAAACGGATCCGGGCATTGCCCGGGTTTAAGACTAGTAGTATATAAAACCAAATGGTACTAGACATGTACCTGCGCGATGCGCGCGGTTAATAAAATTTTTTATACACTATATATATTAATTGCATTATATAATAATAACTATATGGAAATGAAAAGTACAATTGAAAATATAAATTTTGGCAATGTTTGTATAAATATTTATTGTTTTAATAATTATTATTTTAATTATTTAATAAAAAAATTCTAAACTTAAAAATTATTAAAAAAATTGAATATTAAATTTCTAAATAACCAATTCAAATAATAAACAAAAAAAAAATGATATAAATACTAAAAAAAATAATTTAACATTGCATCATGCTTAATCTTTGTCTTTGTTAGGAAATGCAAAATAGTAAAATATATCAATCTAAAATATATCAATCTTTCTTCATAACTAAACTTTCACCATGAAATTTCTCTTCATTTGTTTCGTAACATGTTCATGTTGAGGAATTTAAAAACATTAATTAAGATTCAACTCGTACAACATATTGATTTTTCCTAATTTTATCTGCTTTATAAATTTTTAAATGGATAAAATCACTTCACACAATTAAAATTATTATCTGCTTTATAAATTTTTAAATGGATGAAATCACTTCCCATAATTAAAATTACTCCTGAATTATCATAAAATTTCTTAACAAAATTACAGTTAGTTACTAACAATAATTTTTATATTTTTAAATTTTAAATGCCATCATTAATATTAAATTGAGTGCAAATAACAAATATTTAAGATTTTTGTGTAAAATCTATCTTCACAATTTGTTTTTGATTTGTTATCCGACGGTGAATCTATTCACCAGATACGTATCTGTCCACATCTGCCTAACATCTTTTGTCTACTCTGTTATTTTGCTAAATATATCTTGTTTATCCTCTCACTTTGTTGATTTCCTCTGCATTTTGGTCAGTATTGGTCTCAAACTTGTTGTTTTTAAATTAGTTGCTACAGACTTGGAGTTGAAGGAGAAAACGTAAAGATATCAACTATATTGTAGCCAAAAGATATCCATTGTGATTCTGTGAACACAAATTAGAGTTGAAGATTTAGCTAATTGTACACACAATTGGATTGAAATTAGCTTTGGTTCAACCTTCTCAACAGTGCATAATCAACCCATTTGCAACACTAAGGTTTTTTTTAATTCATGTTAAGATGTCATGAAATTGATACCTTTAATAACTACATCAACTTTTTATTTCACCCATCCACTTTGCAGTTTTTTTAGCTAATTAATTATTGATACCTTTAATAACTACATCAACTTCATACTGCAAATTTGCTCTGTTAATCACACTGTTATTCTCCTAGGAACTCAAAATTGTAGCAGCAAAGTCGTAAACATAGTTAATCACTTCAATTTGAGAAATGGTGAAAGAGGCCATAGAAGATATATTTTGATAATTACCTTGAAAGTGCTATAGTCAAGGACCAAAAGCATTTCAAAATTTATCTTCATAATTGTAACTGCAAACCAATACATACCTTCTGCATTTAAAAACAAACAAATCACAAATGAAGAACTAATTAAAGATGAAGAATTGAATGCAAAAAAAGAAATGGGAAAAGGTTCAAAATTTGGAAAAAATCATCAAAACTTAGATTGAAGAGATATGTAAACAATTTACCAAAGGAAATTGGAAACAAATTTGATACATTGGAGAATTGGAGAGTGAAAATCCATCATAACCCAATTAACGTGGATGATGAAGTATGTGATTTTTAAAAGAATCAATTTTATGCACCGTAGAAATGTAAAAACAAAAAAAGATATACAAACTAGTTATCCGAAGAAACAAAATAGAAGGTGAGTTATATAAGCAAGGTAGGAGAAGGTTTCAAAAGTAAAATGAGTTGCTAATAAAAAAAATAAAAGAAATAATCAGAAACTAAGGAAGTAATTATAATTCCTATAAAAAAGGAGGAGCTGATATCTCAGCTTCATGTTTACTCCATTAGTTTTATATCGAAAAAGTGGAAAGCAGTTTTGGAATGTTTTATTTGACTATAATGAAAAAAATATTAAAAAAATATATATGGATAAAACTTAAATGGAGAAGGAACAATAAAATAATTTTTAAATTAATTCAAGAATAGGAGAATATGATACCTCAGTGGTTAATGTATTTGCTTTATATGTACTATATAGTAATAGAGTTCTTACCTTTAAACAATGCATGGAGAAACTCTAGAGATTCAATTCTCAGAAAGAAGAAAGGGTTGTATGCTCATGGTCTCATCGAATTCGTGTCTGGTAGTGTCCAACAGAAAAAGTAGAATGCACACAATAGAAACATAAATTACAACCTAAAAAACAATGATAGCTTCCTTAGTGCTACTGCCATAATAATCCCCATCAAGCCTCTAAACTCTAAAGTAGGACACAAAAGGAAAAATGAAGAACCAACCAACATAAAACATGATTATGATAAAAAAGCTAACAAAATTAATCATTGCATATGTAGTTATGATGAGAACCAAAAACATCCATATAAAAAAGTGAAAAAGCAAGCTCTTAATTCTATGTTTTTCTAACTCAAAACCCTAAGAGAATGATTTACCATACTTTTCTATATTGTGAATTGTCATATAGATTTCAGATTAATTATTTATCATATAAAATTACAATATCAAATTACCAAACTATGAAAATCAATTTTAGAAAAACAAAGAGGAAGAGCAAATATTAAAACATTTTGAGAAGAGCCAATTCAAAGAGAATCTAGACTTAAAAACAAATGAAATAGAAGTACAGAATACCATTTTTGATTCAAAATCACCCAAGCATTTTTTTCTGTTAATTTTCTTTTGGTTGATGAAATTCTAAACTAAATCCATTATTTTCAAAGTTAATTATTGTCTCCAGATTTTTATCATTCGTCATCCTTGACAAAGCAACAAAAGATGTAGGAAACCAATAAGAAAGATAATGGCACCAAAAGCTGAGCTCTATCCTTTAATGTAGATTATTAATAAACTACAAATATCATGTGTGATTAGCGATCCAATAGAGTTGAATATGCATTTTATTGGAAGCTTGTCCTTCAAATGTTTTCCCAATAACACATGATGGATAAATGTTGATAAGGATAACACAAATAATCAACCAAACAATAAGAGTTCATGGATTAAAAATATTTACAATGAAGTAAATGACATAATTATTAGCTCTACTACATTCCAAAATGATCATTTGGAATAATCCAACCCGACATGAACAATTAATATAAGAACAGAGTAGATGCAAAATTGAGAAGACCCACCAGGAAAACAATTGGCAGAATGAAGAGAAAGCAAAAACATAAATCAAGTAAATGGCTGAAGATTGACTGCTAGAGAGAAAAGGAAGAAAATAGATTAGAAATTACGAACGTAAAACATGGACAAGATATCTAATAATAATTTAGTAAATAATAATAATAATAATAATCTTAAATGAAAATAAATAATAATTCAAAATAGCCACAAAATGACGCATCAGTTCAATGGTTATTGTTTATATATATATATGTGTGTGTGTGTGAGCACGAGATTTTAATCCCTGGTTTTAATGCTAAAAATAAAGTTTTATTTTACTTGTTCACACAGTCACACAAGTCTAAATCAACTCAACGTCGAAACTCCCGATTGCTGAATCAATCGAATTAGGGTTTCTAGTCAACTAATCAAAATCGTACGGATGTAGTTATATGACCGTACAAATTTAAAATAACAGCCGTGCATACATAGTCTAAATCCGAATGGATGTTCAATAATCCACCTCCACTTGCATCTAGATCGGATCTAAATCTCTGGTTTGAAAATTGTATAAAAAGGAAGTGATAAGGAAACAGAGGGGGACGGTCATTTGTGAGGTCAAAATCCAGATTAGGCTATTTGAATGAGCTAGAGAGAAAAGAGAAGAGAAAGGGAAAGTTCAAGGCTTTTTCTTCATTTTCTTACTTGATTATCTGATATTAGGCTTTAAAATCTGTAAGAAATTATAGGTGAACACTTTACTAAGATTAATGATAGGTATAGAGACTAAAACGAATCACAAATCCATAACTCTTGGAGATTTTTGGTGACTTTTGGAGTTGTGGAGCCACAATCGAATTTCAACAATTTAAAGCTCCTTTGAAGTGTTTTTGAACTACTTTAACAGTGGATTCATGCATCAAGGGTATATTTTTGAGAAACCAATAATTTTCTTACATATTTTTATCATTTGAACTTGCTCTGTTTTTATTCATTTCTTATTTCTTCCTAGAAATAACAACCGTACAGTCACCAAAATAACTGAATGGTTATGCTTAAGCCACACGGATGTCATTCTTAGGGCCATTAATATCCAGAAATCCCTAAACAATCACTAAAGCTTTGAATCTGTTTCAAACCTAGAAAATATGTCAGCACGATTGTAACTACAACCATATGGTTGTGACATATAACCGTATGGATGTTATTTTACAGCAGAATGACCTACAAGATGTTTTTCGAATTTTTTGTTATATAGTGAACCTTATATTCAATTTCCATAACTGATGTTAGGCCAAATCGATGATAGAAACTTGATCTCTTGAAAATCAACTCATTTAACATGTTCGATGTCAACCGATAAAACCGTTTTCAAAACCCTTTTTTTTTCAAAAATCAACACAAGAATGTCTCAAAACCGTTTTTTCATCCCTCGTTATTATGCACCAATTTCGTGTGCATAAATATTTGTTGCGTTACTAACATTTTTCTTTTGTAGGTTTAGATTTGCTTTTATTGTTTGATTTTTATATTAGATGAATTCGTGTATTTTAGGTGATTGTACCATGTATCCCATTTTATTAATGTATCCCCTAAATTAGCTTATTCGATCTAGTTGTATTAATTTATTTCTCCAATTTTACTTACTTTTCCGCATTTATTTACTGCTTTCTACATGAGCATATAGCAAATAACTAGGGCTACAAATGGAACAAGAGAATAAATATAAAAGACATGAAAATTGGAATAGTTAATAATTATTTGAAACGAGATAAAAATAAGTGATTTATTCCGACCAGAATCTCTGATTAAAAGGTATAGTGATTCCTGTACGACTCGACTATACCCCAATTTCCAGGTAGAGCTGAACCAGGTGGTGAATCTTTAAATATTTTAGCAAGGGAATTATATTTCATACATTTTCCTTTCACTTTTCAAAAAATTAAAAAAAAAAAACAACTTTCCATCACCAATAAAAACCTTCTCCTGACATAGACATTGCTTCTGCTACGTTGCGTCAAAAGGATCGTCTGCTCATAGTGGCGACTCTATTAGGGATTGATTTTAAAAATCAAATTGACAAACACTAAAAATGTCTTATTTCGAATAATTCTAACAATTCTAACTTTACTTCTTTTATTGCATCATATCACGACACTTGCATAGACGTTCCTGAAATTCATTTCTTATCCCCGATATGCTATTAAGGTGTGGCCGAAAGACCTAGATCTCTTAAGGACACCGATATAGTATATCACTCATAGCCTTGTACGAACCCTATCATTTAGACCCTTGAGTGGGGAGAAGTGAGGAGTATACTTTGCTATAGGAGCCTTGATTGTAACCTTTGGATTGACCCAAACTCATACAGACAACCATAGTAATCTCCCCTAGGATTACCAAAACGAATTTGCATTGTTACTATGAGAGATGCCTTTATTATCCCTGGTGGGTGATAAAGAGACCTAATTCTCAGGAAAGATTATTATTGGCCCAATTAAGAAGAAATAAGGCCGGAAGGATGCGCATCCATTATGCGTATTTGTGCTAATGTCTTGGTTTGTTGTGTAGATTTTGTGATTTATATTTCAAGCATAAAAACCATATGTGTGGTATGAATACGTACATTTATGCAGCCATATGTTTCATATGACATGAACATCTTTCACTATCATCCCATCCTAATTTTAGACATGTAACTAATACACCAAAGTTCTATCCACACACCATCATGTGCACCCGTTATAAAACTATGTTTAGTGTCTTAGGCATATATTACACCAAAATGCTATTCACACATGATCGCGTGCACCTGTTTTAAATTCCTCTTGACATTGTTAGTTTGGTCAGTCTGTCTCATTCCTATTTCATGAATCACACTACATATACGACATATCATGCATACTTTTGTCTTTTGAAATAAATATGCACTCAACAAATCATCTGCGCGTATTCATACTAACCCACTGTAGCCATGCATATTCTTTGCGTGTATCCATGCCATCCACATTCCTCATTTCATGTGTCATAGGAACATTCCTATATCATTTTATGTGCCATATGCACATCCTCATAACATTACATGTGCACACCCTTTTATAACATTTCATGACATGCACACACTCTCATTTCATTGGATGATATGCATGCATATCCATTATGTCGCTCGACATACGTGCACTTTCATGCCATTTTCGTATGACATACACATGCACTATCACATCATTTCGTGTGATATATATAAGCTTGCATGCATCATATGATGGAACACATGCCTCCAAACCATAGCCTAACATGCACACATGTCTATGTATCAAGTAATATATACACGCATACATATCATCTCGTGGTATACACATATTTCCATGCCTATTACATGTCAGAATGGATGCGCATCCCACATCATCGCATGCCACACGCTTACTCCATGTCACCAACTGTCGTGCACACACATATTCACTTTCATTATATGACAGTCATCTATTCCCACATCTACTATGGGGCACACACCCATTTCTATGTCACCATATAACATGCAAGCACCTCCATATTACCATGTGACATGCACGCACTCATTTTTAAGTACACATCTTCATGCATTGGTTATGTGGCATTCATAATATTTTTTTTTTCTGTGCAACATATGCACTTTGTTACATGCACATCTCTCATTTTATTATGTAGTTTCACGCATCACTTGTATATGACTATGCATATTCAGTAACATCCACATCATTTATGTGCCGTTTACATTAACCCCTCTTATGCAGCCATATGTATTGAATGACATCTACATGACTAGAAAACTTGGTTTTGTTTTGGAAAATGTGGTTTTCGAGATTTGGAAAATATTAAGACGAAATAAAGGAATGTACGAAACCAATTCCTAGTGCCTTAAAGGTTGACAGGAGTCGCCACCCGGCTTAGCTTTTACCAGGAAGTTGTGGTATAGCCAAGCCCGACAGGGGTTCTTATACCTTTAAGACAGAGATTCTGGTCCAGACAAATCACTTATTTCTGCCTTATTGTGAAATAGCTTTTAACTGTATTAGATATGCACTTTTTGTTATTTTAATTCCCTATTCAATATTAAACCCTGGATATGTACTATATGCTTATAGCCATAAATAAATTTGGAAAGCGATAAATAAATTCAAAAAATAAAATTATTACAACCCAATCGAATAAACTATCTAAGGGGATATATTTGATAAAAATAGGATAAGGTTACATTCGCCTAGTTTACACGAACCATTCTAAAAATATAAAAAGCTAACATTCATCTAACCTAGCATACATCTGTCAATAAAACAGAGGTTAGTGACACAGATAAATAAGTGCACCTAGGACTCAGATCTGACTGAATAGGATATCTAGATGGCTCAGGTTCATGCATTTATAGGATAATCAGGGAAAACCAGGAAAGTTTACCCGATTAGTCCAGTAAAGCAATTTTAGAAATGCCCTACATTTTTTGGATCTAGAGAAAATAGTTTTGGAAAACGATTTTGCCAATTTGATGTTTTTCATTTAGCATGGCAATATGAGTCGGTTATCCAGAGATTTATTGGGAATCTCTTTCATTTAGGTCCTAAGAATTCTTCGAAATTAAAGCAAAGTCGTAAAGCACATAAACACCCAAAATCAGTTTTATGAAAAATGAATGGATGTTGACTAATGAGATAAATAAAACGTAATGCTGGGAATGAATCACTAAAATTATGGGGTTAACAAATGGGTCAAATATGGACCTTGGGGTCCAGATTTAATGATAAAAATAATTTGCTTTTTGTGATTTTAACACGTAGAAATTTGTTTTGGGGTTTTTTCCTTTTGAGTTTTAGGATCCCTTAGGGGGCTATCAATTGATTAGATTGAGAAATTGGAGATTTCGCCTCGGATACATAAAATCAAAAATACCAGAAAATAGAGAAAAATTGCCGCATGAACTCATGGGTCGTGATGAGCCGTGCAACTCTATTTCTCGTCAAGAAGAGATGTGTGGCCTTGTTCCAAAATTTATAGCAAAATTGACTTCTGCTTTTGAGGAATTTGGCAAAGCATAGACAAATCAGACAATGTATGAATAATAAGATATGATTTGTGGCCTTTCAGAGATTACCTTTAGCTTGTTTATCCAGGTTTTTAGGAAATGATCTGAATCCATTCCTTGAAGCGTTGAATCTAGTATAACTCGTGAAAAGAAACTAAAATTTGTCGGGAATGGAAATGCAGCAGTGGATAACTTTGACCTATAGAGTTTTACGCATCAAAATGAGGTTTTGTTGTTTGAAAGGGTTGGATTTAGGTTTGTTTGGTATTTGGAAGCTAAGGAAGAAGATGATGAATAGTGGTCATGGAAATTTTTGCTGCTTCAGAGAAAATGAGTTGCAGAGCTAAGTTGACTTAAGAGCTGTTGAAGAAGAAAATTGATTGTTAAGCCGTGGGATATATCCTGCCTTGGTAAGCTCAATTGTATATTTTATCTTTTAATCTCTCCGTAACAAGTTGTCTGCAGCCGTAATCAACAAGCCTCATTCAATTTTTTTTAATTCTGCCACAGAGATGGACCGTACGACCCATCTGCCTTAGGAGTTGGGCTATATGGCCTATTAGTTAAGTCCTATAGCCTTTCGTTGAAGTCCAGTTGTACCCATTTTAAGCAATTCTCTTCCACAGCTTAACCCTCAAATTTGGGCAATGCCTCTTCTTGAGATGGGCTATACGAATGATTTGGATTTGTTAGGCCAAACTTTTGCTAATTTGCTGGGGACTAAGATAATTTCGCTAAACGTTGCAGTCTCCCGGGTTTGGATTCATTGCTTGAATATAATTTACTCATCTTTAGAGGTTAAGGTAGGTCTATGATTCTTTTTAAGAGAGCGAGATTGCTTCACTGAACATCCCTACTTCTGAGATTTGACTTACTGGGGATAAAGGTTGATGTGATTTGTATTAGCGTCTTTGTTCCTTGATTGATAATTTTGAAACAAAACTTTTTGCCCTTTCGATCAAGACTAAAGATGCGAATCATGGAGTCTGTGGCTTTGCTTTCTTGGGTCCTTCCTCTAGATTCCTGCAAAATAAGAAAGAGAAAACCCTTCTCGAAGTAATTTGGAGATTTAGAAAGAAGAATTGAACTTTAGAGATTTAGGGGAGGATGGGCCGTATGGCCTTTCTATTGTGGTTTTTGGGCTGTGTAGCCCATCACTTGGGAGAAAATCCCTGAAAACTATCGGTGGGCCGTACGGCCTAACTTAAGGGTTAGTTGAGTCGTACGGCCCATCTTACTTGGTTTAAAAGGTTTGAAAAAAATCCGTTTCTCATTTCTTTCCCCCTTTTTCTCTTTTCTTCTTCTTTTTCTCTCAAAAATAGCCAGCCTTTCCCTTTCAAACTCTATACCCAGAAAAATGAGACGAAAACTTCATCGGTTTATTTTACATACACCTCGAGAGGAGGCCCCAGACACAGTGGTACCCCAGTATATACTGCCATAAGGTTCTTTTTCTCTTCCATTCATTTTAGTTGAGAGTTTATAGGGCCTTGGGCCAAACGAGAAATACGAGGGTGTGTCCCTCAGAGAGGAAGTGAGCCCCCTGATCAATGTTCACGAACATACAATCGCCCATCTGGTATCTTTTGCCAATTTTTCCTTTGATTTTCAATTTCTTCCCATTGTCAATTTTCCTGCAATTTGATGAAATGTTGGATTAGAATGTATACTTAAGGTTTGTTTGATGTTTAGGGCCGATTTAGGACTATTTTTACTTAGATTTATGGTTAATTTTGAGAAATTTGAATTTCTAGGTTTAAAATGCAAATTTATTTCCCAGAAAAGATAGGTCTTACGGCCTTGTTCATGTGCAAGTTACGCTGCATGGCTCATCTTCTCTTGAATTTTTAGGTTTCTTTAGGAACCAAGAGTTGAGCTGTGTGGCTTAAGGAGTTGAGCAATAAGGCCTAAAATTGCATAAAATAGGGCCGTATGGCTCATCTCTTATGGGAGATAGCCTCTCATTTTGACCTAAAAATTAAATTTTCTTTCAATTTTCCCTGAAATATATATGCTTATGAAATTAATTGAGTTTAACAAACTTCCCTTTTTTGTTCATTTTGCAGTGAAGGAAGAAGAACGAGGTGTAGGAGGCTGGGATGGCCTCAAGGACTTCTATGATCACTTTCTGGCCCCACTCAAGGTGAAAGTGGATGCCACGGGCCTGCAGGTGTTAGTTCCCCAGACTCTCCACCGTGCTCCTTGGAAGAGTAAAGGGGCGATTGTAGCCTTGGTTGAGCGGTGGATGGATACCACCCACACCTTTCATCTGCCTACCAGGGAGTTTACCATCACTCCTTTGGACTTTTCTACCATCACTCGGCTGCACTTTGGAGGCACCTACATCCAGTTTAACTACGTCTTGAGTGCGAACCACTTCAGTGCTGATGTGGTGGCTAATCTGCTTGGATGCAGGCCTTCTCAGCCTAAGCTACAGTGTGCAACCTTGATGGGCTACTTGTGAACACGGAATTTTTCGGTTCTAAAAAACATAAATAAATAAATAAATAAAAACCTTGATTACCATGACTGTAATTACAGTTGTGGGTATTTTGTTGCAATCGACGACTGTAACTAAATTACAGTCGTACGACTGTCAAATCGGGGCAAGTAGCAGAACCCATACCCCTAAAATAAAAAAATTGAGGAAAATCTTGAGCATTTAATGCTCTAGATTTTCCCGAAGAACGAGAAGATAAAAAGCAGGAAAGAAGAGAAAGATGGGACTTTTGGCAAAGATATGGGGGAAAAAAGATTAGAGAGAGAGATTGGAGAAAAAGAGAAGAAGCGAGAAAAAAACCTAAAAACCCAACTTTCTTTAGCCCTTTTTCTTCCTAATTTGAGAGAGTTAATGTGTAAAATGAATTAGACATCGTAGGTTAAACTTGACACACAAAATCTAAATCATTTTCAGATATAAACTAGCTTAAATCCGTGACTTTTTGGAGGATTTTTGAACCCATTTAAACCTTAACACACCAAGGAAAAGGAGCGATTTCTAGTGGATTGGTGCGTTGCCAGGGATCAATCCTACAGTAGATCAGCGCCAAAGAGGTAAACACACTTCAATCCTTCTTATTTTCGTGTTTTCTGGGTGTTTTGGTTGATTTTGTGCATAAAATTTGCCTTTCTTAAACTTGATGTTTCTGGAAAAATTAATAACAGTCGTACGATTGTTTTTGTCACAAAGAACAGGGGCACGACTGTAATTACAGTCGTGCCATCTCATCTATAGTCGTACGACTGTTATTAAATTTCCTCGGTTTTTACCTCTTCATTTAAATTAATTTGGCGATTTCTGCTTAAGGGCAAGCTATGGTCGCACGGCTGTAGTTACAGTCGTACGACTGTAATGACAATCGCACGACTGTAATACTTACCCAGAAGCAGAAAATCCGAAAAAACCCATAAAATTCCAAAAAAATTCATAAAAATCTGAAATATTTCATAAAAATCAGAAAAATCCAGAAAAATAAAAAATCATCAAAAATGAATTTTGGAGTGTGCATTCACAACCTTAGATTTATTTTTCGGTGTATTTACATTTAGAACAAAACCACGATGGAGACCCGGTTCTCCCGAAAACCGACACACCTCGTATGCTAAATCAAAATAAATCAGAAAATATTTTCAAAAAGATTTTCTCACAAAACCAAAATACAGGGACGTTTCAAAACTGTTTTCCAGGTCTAACCAGGCCGGCAAGCCGGGCCGACCCGGTTACCCCCAAATGCATGCCCTCGAACTCTAAAATTCGTAATTCTGTCCAACTTGAGTCCTATGTGTGGTGTGCTATATATTTGTGCTAACAATCTGTTTTGCAGTTTTAATTGCTTTATTTTTATTTTTAATGTATTTAATAGATCAATTCGTGTATTTTAGGCGATTGTAAATTTTCTTAGATTCTCGTGTATCTAGGCGTTTGTATTGTGAGGCCGAGAGTTTTTTTTATTTTTCATTCGATCGGGTTGTAAGCCTTTTATATATTTATTTCTTTACTTTTATTTTGTATTATGTATGTACACGCGCTGCATGTTATTATTCAATAAAATCAATTCTTAGAAATTTAAAGTGTCATTATAGAACATTGGCCATTTTATTTTGATTAGATATGAAATAAGGGACTTGTCCAAACCTAGATCTCTGGAAAGTGTAGCAGTTTCCGCTTTGGTTCAGCTACACTGAAATTTCCCGGTTGAGCTGAGCCAGGTGGCGACTCCTATACTTTTTATCGAGATTTAGGTCTCGATTCTTTTACTAAACAATTTGATTTTCTAAAAACGAATTTCTAATCCAAAAAACCCCACGCGAGGGAGGGTCCCGCCCAAAATCGAGGCGCCCCTACCGAAAGAGAGTCCGCGTTCCGTCGAAAACGTCGTCCACTCACAGTGGCGACTCCGCTGGGGATTTCTTACAAAAGTTTTTCAAAAACTTAAAAGAATTTGACAAGCCCTGAAAAATGTCTAATCAAAATAAGGCGGATGATTCTTGTATGGCATTTTATGCATTTTTGTAGTTTGACATCCTTGCATTAGGTTAAGTATCCATTATTTAGCCCGGTGAATTGTTGAAGTGTTGCCTATGTTCCTCTTGATCTTAGGGTCACGGATACGAAACACCACTCACAGCCTCGTATGAACCCCTTCGTTCTGACCCTTGAGTAGGGAGAAGTGAGTAGTATATCTTGCTATGGGAGCCTTGATTTTAACCCGACTTGGATCGAACTCATATAGGCAACCTTAGTTGGATTCCCTTAGAATACCAAAATAAATTATATGAATATTTCTAAATTACGCCTTGATCATCCCCGGTTGGTGATCGAAGAGAACCCCTCCTAGGACTCGGTTAGAATTTTTACAAATTGACCACGTTTAGAGGAATAAGGTTGGAGGAATACGTTTTGTGTGCTATATGCTACGTGTTTCTCGTCCCTTCATAACATACCATCATCCACATTTTTCACGAGCATAACATACCACATATAAAGCATTTGTGTGGTACTAACTCACATTTTTTTTGTACAGCCATTTCCATTTTTCGTGTGTATATACATTAATCACTCGTGTGACATTTACACAAACCATATTTTTTACAGCCATGCATCTTTTCATTGTGTGAAAAAAAAAATTAATTCATGTGCATCATTTGAATGTCATAAGCACCAACCAATTTGCTCTGTAGCCATATGGAGCGCATGTCATGCATAAAACATTCATGTGGGCCTTGAACAACCCCATAAGGTTCATACACATCTCATCACCTACCAAGTAGGAAATTATTTAGGTGCTCCACGAGTGCCGAAAAATTACATTTCATGCATCAAAACATTTAGGTGCTCCACGAACGCCGAAAAATTACATTTCATGCATTTAGGTGCTCCACGAGCGCTGAAAAATTTCATTTCATGCATTAAAGCATTTAGGTGCTCTACGAGCGCCGAAAAATTTTATCACATACATTAAATCATTTAGGTATTCCACGATCGCCGAAAAATTCCATCGCATATATTAAGTCACTCAGGCGCTCCACGAGCGCCAAAAAAATTCCATTTCATGCACTAAGTCATTTAGGTGCTCCACAAGCGCCGAAAAAAAATTCCACTTCATGCACTAAATCATTTAGGTGCTCCACAAGCGCTGAAAAAATTCTATTTCATACACCAAATCATTTAGGTGCTCCACGAGCGTCGAAAAATTCCATCGCTTACATTAAATCATTTAGGCGCTCCACAAGCGCCGAAAAAAAAATTGCATTTCATGCATTTAGGTGCTCCATAGGCGCCGAAAAATTTCATCGCATCCATTAAGCCATTTAGGTGCTCCACGAGCGCTAAAAAATTCCATCGCATACATTAAGTCATTTAGGTGCTCCACGAGCGCCGAAAAATTTCATCGCATCCACTAAATCATTTAGGTGCCCCACGAGCACTGAAAAATTTCATTTCACATTAAATCATTTAGGTGCTCCCCGAGCGCTGAAATCCTGACTATGTGCCACAAGCATGTTCATCTCATTTCACATCACAAAAACCCAAGGTGCTCCCCGAGCGCCGAATCTTTGCCTATGTGCCATTCTAACCACGTTTTTGTGCAGCCATTTTCAAGACATCAACATAAGCATGGCATTTATTCCAACCATATTTTTATGCAGCCACGACATTTTATTTATGTGCCATGAACATTTACGTCCTGTATATTGTTATCTTCGCAAAGCATACACGATATCATCATGTATGTCATCCATCCTAACCACGCTTTTGTGCAGCCACTTACATTTTTGTGTGACACAAGTATTCACGTCATTTCATATCATTTAAATTAAGGACATTCTGAGGATATCCTTCACGGTCATTTCATTTTATAACATATCAGGAGTCCTAAAACTACCCGTGTTATGCCCGTGTACCGGAATACACTTGGCGATTTCACTAGACCGTTTCATTCAATAGGAGACCACAATGGTCATAGGTCTATTTTCATGCAGCAGGTCAAATGACATCATTGCATGGCTTCACATCATTTATCATTGGCGTTGTGGGGATGCCGAAGTTCAGTTGGTATATCGCGATCCATTTCGGATTGCTACATGACATTATTGTATCATTTGAGGTGCTCCACGAGTACCAGATTATTACGCATATAGGGGCATTTCATAACATTACTGAATCATGAAAGGCATTCTATGAACGCCGAATTTCCATCCGTGTCCCTACCTACACGTGACTTGTCTGTAAACATCATCTCATATCATATGTCTCAAAAGCATCAGAACTCTGTCCGTGGGCCGGCCCCTGCGTGATCACTTCATCTCGTAGACCTACAAGGTGTCGAAACTCTATCCGTGTGTTGGCACGCACGCGATCATTTCACGATATTCACTAGGTGCTCCAAAAGCACCAAACCCTTGTTTGGGTGGTGGTCCACATGTGGTCTTTTCGCATTATCTCTTGCATGGCATCAGGTGTTCTTGGAATGTTGGGAAAAAAATATCCTCATCATCATCTTCCTCATGACATCATATATGCAACTCATCATTCATGCACATACATATCCCATCATGCATTCATGCCTATATCATCTGTGATTTGGTATTCTTCATGCGTATGAGCCCGTCAATGCTAATAAGTGTTCTTATCAGAGGGAAAAGGGAAAAGATTTTGAGAATGGCCAACCCAATGAACTTCAACTCCATAACGGATATCGTGGAGGATCATATCGCCTCATCACGGTTTCGAAAGGCGGTCAGGAAGGAAGTGGCAGTAATGCTGAGAGAAGTGCTGGGAGGTGACCTTGACAGAGTAGAAAGACTGACAGTAAAGCGCATCGAATTGGAAGCACGAGTGGCAGAACTCAAAGGGAAAATGAAAAATGCGGTATTCTCAGACTCCAATACTGATGCTAGTGAGAAACGGAATGCCCAGATTGCTAACATTCGCCCTTGACACCTTGGAAGGCCTTCTCTCCAAAATTCGGGTTTGCCATGGCTGACAGATGAAATAGAACTGAAAAGGCCCTTAAGACGAATGTTGGTACCGACTCCATTCCACGGCATACCAAAAACTCACTTACTGGGGGTAGTGCAAAAGGCATTTCTCCATCGGCTGACTCATTAAGCAAGCTATTCCTCAGATGTAGAAAGGAGGGTCTGCTGCAAAGTATCAGGCCATTTGTAGAGCTGGAAAAAACACAAAAGAACAATTTCAGTAGCTATCATGTGATGGGCCATCGAACTAATGATTGTTTTACTTTAAGAAAAGAGATCCAGTAGCTAGTCGACGATGGGAAATTGGAAACCTCGACCTTCTCTGATAAACGACCAGGGGCAATCAGGGAGACCACCAAGGAAATTTCTCAAGTCTCTCAAGGAGAGGAATATGACGAAGAACTTCAGAGTCTAGTTTGATAAGAGTGAGTCAAGGATGCTGAAGCAGAAATGGTGACCAATCGTAAAATAATCGGATTCTATGATATCAATGCCTCTTGGAGATTCCCTTTTTACAAAGGAATCATTTTGTTTGTGGGATGTATTGAATTCATCATTAATGCAATGAGATTTATTTTCATCTTACTTATGTGATGATTACTTGTACATGGCATTATGCATGCATTTGACCATCTGAAACGACACATCCAACAAACACATAATATCAAAATGCATGACATCATTCTGAGTATTGTGGAGAACCTAAAAGTGAATCTATCTCTGATTGAACCACCTCTTGAAAAGTGAGCTTGAGCGAGAAATAAGTATTGGGATGGCATTACCCCTGCCGAGGCATTTACCTACCCAGATCAGCGGTCCTTTCAAATCACGATCCAAAATGCTTTTGATCCTGCCTTAAAGTGTCAACTTGAGCAACCCACATAATACCTAAATTATTCCAAACCCAATGCTATTGCTAAAATTCAGAGTTGATCCCTAAAATGAAGCTGTAAGCCTAATTCCATACCCAAGAAAGTACCCTATATCAAAACCCTGAAGATAAAAACCCAAACTTATCCAAAGCACCAACTACCAAGAAATTCAAATGACCTTCACCATCCACCTTATTGTAAAACTCTGAATCATTCCTTGGTTGTAGTGCATGTATAATCTTGTTTGCATGACATTCCTATGCACATTACATTACACAGGCATTGTTCATCCAAAAAGGCATATTAAGCACACATGACATGCATGAATTTGAATGCAGTAGGAAAACCAAGAGGTGGCTGTGGTTTGGATTTGGTTCCTTCAAAAAAAAAAAAAAAGAAAAGAAAAGGACAAAAAAGGAGCAGTGTAGACGGAAGAATTTCTCTCTCATATGGCAGCTACAATTGACACGGGAATGACTCACCATCTCAATCTCCATCGCCACCGGATCTTTCACACCCTTTCTGTGAAAAATTTGGACTTTCTCTTTTTCAAACAACCTGTGAAAGATTTGGGCTCCTATATATTTTCAAACCCAAAACACTCCCCATCTCGATCTTCATCCATACCTTCAACACCCTTTCCCTTCTGTTTACATATAGGGCTCAAACACTTGTTTGATGAATTGCCCGTTTATTCTTCTCTCTAGAATTGATTCTATGAAACCTTACTCTTTGCCATCAATCGTTCCTAACAAGAAATTGAACCCCAATGCTGTCCACTATCGCACTTTTCTACATCATATCATCACCAGAAGGAAATTCTGGACAAACATTGTCTGGAGGAAAACAAGGGCAAGTCCAAAGAACAGTTTGCTTATGAGTTCCTTTATTTGCCTATGGACTCCAGGATTGGAGGAAATATTGGTTATGCACTCATGAACTTCACCAACAGTGTTGGGGCAACCAAGTTTTACAAACCCTTCAACAATCATGAATGGGAGGACTTGCAAAGCCTGCTGCAACAATATCCAAAAGAAAGTTGCATTTACCAACCATTTCAAGAACTCAGTCTTCAGCCACAACGGAAGTGACTACTTACCGGTGGTTCTTTCATCTTCTGGGGCCGTACTTTGAAGGATTAAAAGCTGTGTTCATCTTTGAAAACTGTGCTCGACTTGGAATCTAAGGTGAATTGGAAACATGCATATGGGGTTAAACTCTTGGAGGATCCAGTGGATAATCAATTGATGCAGTTCAGTGCTTAGCTGTACACTCTGACATATGTTAGCAAAAAAAAAAACAAAGAAAAAACTCCTCTAATGTGGAAAACCGAAAGGACATATTGGTAATTTGAAGGAGCATCAATCAAAACCAGAGCCACACTTTGGATTTTCCTAATGTATCCACATTCATTATGTCGTAGATGTTTTATATTCAATTTTGATGTTCAATATGCATTCGTCATGTCAATGTCCATATACGGGTGACAGCACGCAGCGAGCCATGTCTGATTCAGTGTTTTATACCCCAAATACAAACCTGTAATACTAGGGGTAGGTAAAGGCCAAACCACTGTATGTCGTCAGCAGTAATGTTCTCATGACTATTGATGAACATGTTAAGGCGTGCTTTCCAATACGGAGAGATCAATTCGGCCGGAATGCTCGCGCAGGACTCTTGGACCATTCAAAAAAAATCACAAAGAGAAAATCTCTGACACGGAAAATCGAGAGGACGTGTTGGTAACAAGAAAAGGGTGATTTTTAAAGTCGGAGTCACTGTTGATTTTTCCATCGTACTTATTATGATATTATGCATGTTTGATATTCTGCTTAGACGTTCATATGGCATACATCGTGCCATTACACATAAACATCCATCAGTAGGTTGTTGCATCTAAGTTCCATAATAATAAAAATGCAGTTCATGTTGTGCATAGAAAATCCAATACAAGAAAGAAAGACAAAAAAATGTGTAATACAAAACACCCAATCTAGCTCTCATCCTCTCCCTCCTCTTCCTCCTCAGACTCACTCGGATGTGTAGCCCTATAAGAGTCGAAGTCCTCCTGCATCCGTGTCAAATCAGCCCGTATCTGGGCCATGTCAGCCCGCACCCGGGTCAACTCGTGGGTCGCGGCCAAGGCCCAAGCCTCAGAAGCAGCTGCCTGTCTGGCCTGATCCTAGAGCATCTGCACTTAAGTCTGCAAAATAACAATACAAATTGACATGCATACATACATACATATTCATTCATGCATTGCATAAATCATGCGATAACACAGGGATTGTAGAATGCTTCCCGCCCAGATGGTGTTCTCCTGAACCAGAAAGGTCTCCAAGCCCAAGAGTTGATAGGCTATATCCTCCATCTGAGCTCGAGGGACCTAGAGCATACAAAAGTGTCACAAACAAAAAAACAAAAAAAAAAAAAAAAAAGAGGTAGAAGACTTACATGAGTGGTGTCCGCCGGGGCAAACACAAGCTATCGCTCACGGTGAATCGGTAGCTCCCTAAAAACATAGTTGCCATCTAGCCCTATCAGGCTAAAGCCGGTCTTGAGATCCGTCATCAGCTGACCCTCCACCACTCTAGCAGTCTAAGAAGCAGATGTCGCAGTGCTGCCGGCATACACAGGATGACTCTTATCCTGAAGATGGGCATGCCCACCAGTAGTGGCGGTCCCAGCACCCTCGCATGCAGGACCAGTCGACTGAGTAGAACTGGACTCCCTGCGTCTCTTAACCTACAAATGGAAGAACATTAAAAAAAACCAAATAAATGAATACCTGCTGACTGGGAGGAGCCGCCGGTGCATCACCCTCGACGGGCAGCAGATACTGGCGGATGAATACCAGATAATCGCCGTCAACAGTATCAGCACGGTATCCATCCCCAAAAATCAGGATCCACAGCAGGATCGCCAAAATAGGGCCAAAACAGTGCGAGCGGGAGCAGCAGAGGCACGAGCCGGCCAACAGGGCCATCCACATGATCTGATAAGCGGAGGCGTTCACCCAGGTACCACTCCGGGATATGGGACTCTCCAAGATGAACCGGCAGTCATCATACCACACGAAAGTCTACACAATGAGGGAAATGGTGCCTTGACCACACCACGAGTGGTGCTGAAGCTGTAAAAATACAATCAAAGAAATAAAGATTTCAACACATGTAAGTAAAATGCCAAGTTAAATTTTTTCTTACTAACGAGAATTGGTTTGCTTACCTTCCGCACCGGATCTCCCTCAAGTCACGGCTGATACCTGGCCACCCCTGTGTCCAGGAGGGCAGCATAGTCAGCTAATCGTCATCCTGCACGTCCCTCAACTCCAGCGGCTCCAGGATACGGTGCTCGAATACCCAAATCTGCAATTAATAAAAGAGTAAAAAGAGAGAGAGAGAGAGAGAGAGAGAGAGAGAGAGAGAGAGAGAGAGAGAGAGAGAAGGAGAAGATAATACCAGAAGGCCGAGCCAAAAATCGAGAATCTCCTGTTGCCTCCCCCTGGCACACAGGTCCAATCCGTAATATAGCTGGCCCAATGCAGCTCGAGCCCAATCGAACGTAGAAAAGGCAACCAGGTCCAAGAGAGTAGGGAGCAGAGTCAGGTTGTAAGTACTCTGTCCAGTGGGAAACAGCGTGCAGGACAACAGCATGAGCACATAGGTCCGAGCACACCTCTCCACGTCCTCCTTAGATGGGTTTTGGCGAGCAGCCCAATAAGCCTCCACTCTTGAACACAGAATCTTCCCCTTCTCGGGGGTGCAACTAATCAGTCCGTCAATGTAGTCGTCCACTAGCTGATGACAGGTTAAATAGCAGTTGAATCTAATCGGGGTCCGGCCAAACCCGAAACCAGTTATCGCCGCAAAATCCGATGGAGTGACAGTGAACTCCCTAATGGGCAAGTGAAAAGTGTGAGTGGTGTAGACCTATCTCTCGCACAATGCCGTCAACACGGCATGGGTGGTGTGAGACGTGCTCATCAGCAATGACAAAATAAAAGTCTCTAAACCCAACAGCCTAACCGGAGCCCTCACAGACTCGAGGAGGTGGCCCCACCAGAGCCGAGGTAGAGTGAGATTCCCAGAGCCGGAATTCTCTCGATCCTACACATTCAGGAAGTACAACGCATACATATTTAATTTTTACACAATTTATCACATTAATCATCATCATCATCACTAAAAAAAATTGGTACAGTCGTACGACTGTAACAAGAGTCGTCTGTTCACTCTACACTCGTACGACTATTCACTCTACAGTCGTATGACTGTTCATAAAATTGTCAAACAGTCGCATGACTGTTCATAACCTGCGGACAGGATTCGTTCCAAATGCAATTTTTTCTACAATTTCTAACTCATTTTTCCTAGATTTTTGTTCCTATGAACTACGGGGAGCTCCTAGCATGCATTCTACTCAATCACCTAGAAAGCAGTAAATCACGAAAATCAAATCCAAAAATTCAAAAGGAAAAATATTGAAAAACTCCAAATTAAGGCTCGGATTTGGGTACCAACCTGAAGTGAAGACAAATGGGAACCCATCTCCAGCAAGATAGGGATCTCTAACCCGAAACAGACTCCAAAATGCTCCATATATCGCGGGTGGCTGTACCTGTCGGAAACGCTAACAAATGGAATCGCATGTGCTTTCTCGGGTCTTTAAATCAAGTTTGTGGAGATTTTCTTCACTTTCTTCCCGAGTTTCTTCAACTCTTTATTAATTTTGAGGTTTGAAATTGGTTATTTTTCTGTGAGAAAACAGAAAAGAGGAGAAAATGGGAGAGAAAGAGGCGGCAAGCCTTTTTCTTTTTTCTGTCCGACGAAGTATAGTCGTGCGACTATACTTTGTCTAAAGCCGTAAAACTGTATGGTAATTTCGAATACAGTCGCATGACTGTAATAGAAAAAAGGGGGAAAAATTCTCTTATTTCCTTATTTATTTTCTAAAGCCCATTTTAGCACCGAATCTTTAATTTTCCCCACCGGAAGATATTTCAGTGATTTTGCAAGGCCAACACGTCAACGACTAATTTTTCTACTAATGGTCCGCCTCATCCAGGGGCACGAAACCCGAGGAAATCATGAAAAATTCATTGTAAGTACAATTCCACCAAATTGCATTTTCGACACATCCTGTATGACAAGTCAAACCAGTTCGTCACACATTTCAACAAATCTTAGTCCACTACGACTTTAAAACGGAACCCGAGATTCAGTCTCAATCCGTTGAGTGCGCCAAGTCGCACACGGCTGTCACACACTAACAAATCTTAGTCTACCATGACTTTAAAACGGAACCCGAAATTCCATGTCAGTCCGTTGAGTGTGCCAAGTTGCACACGGCTGTCACACACTAACAAATCTTAGTCCACCATGACTTTAAAACGGAACCCGAAATTCCATGTCAGTCCATTGAGTGCGCCAAGTCGCACACGGTTGTCACACACTTCAACAAATCTTAGGCCACCACGACTTTAAAACGAAACACGAAATTCCGTGTCAGCCCCGTTGAGTACGCCAAGTTGCACACGGCTGTCACACACTTCACAAATCTTAGTCCACCACGACTTTAAAACGGAACCCGAAATTCGCTATCAGTCCGTTGAGTGCCCCAAGTTGCACACGGCTGTCACACACTTCACAAATCTTAGTCCACCATGACTTTAAAACGGAACCCGAAATTCAGTCTCAGTCCATTGAGTGAGCCAAGTCACACACGGCTATCACACACTTCACAAATCTTAGTCCACCACGACTTTAAAATGGAACCCAAAATTCAGTCTCAATCCGTTGAGTACGCCAAGTTGCACACGGTTGTCACACACTTCAACAAATCTTAGTCCACCACGACTTTAAAACGGAACCCGAAATTCAGTCTCAATCCGTTGAGTGCGCCAAGTTGCACACGGCTGTCACACACTTCAACAACTTCTGTCCTATATGACTATAAAAGGTAACAAAAAATGCATCTACCCCTATTTATTCTTGATCGAAGGGGCAAAAATTCTTATTTCAAAATTATCAATCAAGGAATAAATATGTTCACCAATTGCACACTACAAACACTATGGCTCTGTATGGTAGGTCATACGCGGCTATCTGGTCTCAAAAGTCATGTTTTTGCTAGCATCCTCCTTATGTGAAAAGGATCATAAGGAACCGCTTGGCTCCAAGAGCCGTATTTTCTCGGCGTCTTTCTTATGTGAAAAAGGATCATAAGAAACTGCCTATCTACCAAACGTCTCATGAAATTAACCCACAAGCCACACACGTGCACACTACCTTTGATCTCGTGTTCTTTATCGTGTACCTAAATCCGTGCAAAGAATCGGACTTTAGCTACACGAGGGGCAGCCTGTGAACACAGAATTTTCAGGGTCTCAAAAAAAAAAAATAAAGCCTTGATTAACACGACTGTAATAACAGTCGTGGGTATTTTGTTACAGTCGTATGACTGTCAAATCGGGGCAACTTGTAGAACCCATACCCCTAAAAGAAAAAAATTAAGGAAAATCTTGAGCATTTAATGCTCTATATTTTCCTGAAGAACGAGAAGATAAAAGGCAGAAAAGAAGAGAACGATGGGACTTTTGGCAAAGATTTGGGGGAAAAAAGATTAGAGAGAGAGAGATTGGAGAAAAAGAGAAGAAGAGAGAAAAAAACACAAAAATCCAACTTTCTTCAACCCTTTTCTTCCTAATTTGAGAGAGTTAATGTGTAAAATGAATTAGAAATCGTAGCTTAAAATTGACACATAAAATCTAAATCATTTCCAGACATAAACTAGCTTAAATCCGTGACTTTTTGGAGGATTTTTGAACCCATTTGCAACCTTGACACACAAAGGAAAAGGAGCAATTTCTAGTGGATTGGTGCGTTGCCAGGGATCAATCCCCTAGTGGATCAGCGCCAAAGAGGTAAACACACTTCAATCCTTCTTATTTTTGTGTTTTCTGGGTGTTTTGGTTGATTTTGTGCATAAAATTTGCCTTTCTTAAACTTGATGTTTCTGGAAAATTAAGAACAGTCGTACGATTGTTCTTGTCACAAAGAACATGGGCATGACTGTAATTACAGTCGCGCCATCACATCTATAGTCGTACGACTGTTATTAAATTTCCTCTGTTTTTACCTTTTCATTTAAATAAATTTGGCGATTTCTGCTTAAGGGTAAGCTACGGTAGCACGACTGTAGTTACAATCGTATGACTGTAATGACAGTCGCACGACTGTAATGCTTACCCAGAAGCAGAAAATCCGGAAAAACCCATAAAACCCAAAAAAAAAAATTCAAAAAATCTCAAAAATTTCATAAAAATTAGAAAAATCCAGAAAAATAAAATATCATCAAAAATGAATTTTGGAGTGTACATTCACAACCTTAGATTTATTTTTTGGTGTATTTGCATTTAGAACAAAACCACGATGGAGACCCGGTTCTTCCTAAAACCGACCCACCTCGTATGCTAAATCAAAATAAACCAGAAAATATTTTCAAAAAGATTTTCTCACAAAACCAAAATACAGGGATGTTTCAAAACTGTTTTCCAGGTCTAACCAGGCCGACCCGGTTACCCCCAAATGCATGCCCCCGAACTCTAAAATTCCAAATTCTGTCCAACTTGAGTCCTTCATGTGGTGTGCTATATATCTGTACTAACAATCTGTTTTGCAGCTTTAATTGCTTTATTTTTATTTTTAATGTGTTTAATAGATCAATTCGTGTATTTTAGGCGATTGTAAATTTTCTTAGATTCTCGTGTATCTAGGCGTTTGTATTGTGAGGCCGAGAGTTTTGTTTTATTTTTCATTCGATCGGCTTGTAAGCCTTTTAAATATTTATTTCTTTACTTTTATTTTGTATTATGTATGTATGCGCACTGCATGTTATTATTCAATAAAATCAATTCTTAGAAGTTTAAAGTGTCATTATAGAACATTGGCCATTTTATTTTTATTAGACATGAAATAAGGGACTTATCCGAACCTAGATCTCTGAAAAGTGTGGTAGTTTCCACTTTGGTTCAGCTACACTAAAATTTCCCGGTTGAGCTGAGCTAGGTGGCAACTCCTATACTTTTTATCGAGATTTAGGTCTTGATTCTTTTACGAAACAATCCGATTTTCTAAAAACAAATTTCTAATCCAAAAAACCCCACGCGAGGAAGGGTCCCGCCCGAAATTGAGGCACCCCTTCCGAAAGGGAGTCCACGTTCCATCAAAAACGTTGTCCGCTCACACTACTGAAAGGGGTGTGGCATCGGTACCGAAGCGGATCAGAACCAGTATGCCTGTTCATTCCTTCTATATCTTTTATCTGAGGTTCTATTCCCTATTGGTAGCAATGACATCAACTGAATTGCACTACCTACTCTGATTAGATTGGAGAGCTTGAATGGGCTGGATGTATGTTCCCGGGGTCAACACAAGGAACTAAAGTGCTAATCGATTCTGCTCTTGGTAAGAATTCTGTTGTTTTCTTCGCTATATCGTTACAGAATGTTGTCTGTGTATGTTCTAACTCTGATTTCTTTCATAGATATGGGCTAATGAGCATGAGTTTCTAAGCCTTCCTAAGCTAGGCATGGTCAATGGCATTCTACTCTTCCCGCGGCTCACATGATGGATGTTCAACTGGACTAAGGTGGTGATGGAGGCTGATAAGTGCCGCACTTACCTCAGCTTTGTAACTAGTTTAGAACTTTATTCACTAGTTTAGAACCATACCTGAGTTTGAGCATGATTTATGTATCTATTTTGGATTTTTCAGGGATGATAGGAGCCTTGTGGTTGACTGAAAGGCGACTAGTCATGGAGTGCCCCTCATCTTCAAAGTGGTACCTTAGGTATAGGTTCGAGAGGTGCTACGGACGACTTAAGGTGAGGCCAATCCCCGTGCTGCTACCTATATGTTTGTTCTAGAGGGTGCACATTTCTGATGACAAACACCGTGGAGTGTTTGGAGATGGGTACATGACTGTGGGCTTGAATAGTGATTACCCGGCCTATATCACCCAATACCTACTGCCTCCGACTGGAGATCCGATTCCACCACCACCACAGGTATACATTTTTCTCTTCACTTTCCTGTAGCTCTTACTTCTTGTTGCTCATATACATCCCATAAATGTTTGTGTTTCAAGTTTCAAGAGTCTCCTTGGACTGGTAAGGGGAAGAGACAGATGGATTGGGTGGGTAGCAGCTCATATTCCAGTAACTCCAGTTCATAGACTCCCCAAATTCTAGGGCCACGGGTTCAGTCGCGGCCTACTATTACTGGTTCTATCCCAGCTATGGAGGCTATTCCTCCTGCAAGGTAGATAGTGGACTGCCCCAATATATCTTTAATAGTAAACCACATCTCTGCAGTTCTACTGGTGGCTACTACTATTACTGGTTCTATCCCAGCTATGGAGGCTATTCCTCCTGCAAGGTAGATAGTGGACCTGTCCCAATATATCTTTAATAGTAAACCACATCTCTACAGTTCTACTGGTGGCTACTACGATTCCCACATCTCTACAGTTCTACTGATGGCTACTACTATTGCCAGATCCAGCCATGCCCATGCTGTTTGAGCCAGAGGATGCTACTCACGTAAAAATCAGTATCTCTTGATTATTAGCTCTTTTCTGGTTCTTCACTGTCTCACTATTTATGTCTTTTGTCCTTACAGTCTCTCCGGAGCTCTAGCGAGACATATGCTCGTTTCCTTTCTGCTACCCACGGCCTTCTGATTTGCGACAATATAAAGATGCATGTAGGTTTCTTTACTTTTTAAATTTATGCATGTATAGCATGATGTGATGTGATGTGTGATATAAATGTATGAATGATATGCATATGTATGCAGGCTCAGCTGGAGCAAGAGAGGACCCGATATGCTCAGCTAAAGGCCAAGGTGGCTTCCTTGAGGCATCGAAACACAGATCTAATGCAGAGGAATCAGTTGTTTGAGTAAGAGAGAAGCAGTAGCACCACGAAGGCTGATGATGATGATAAGGATGTTGATGGAGACTCTTAGTTTCCTTGTGGGTTGTTGAGATAGGAACACTGATGACTGAACATTTAATTTTTCACTTATTCTATAAATATTTGATCGACACACTTCATTTGGTAGACTTAGGATTTGAATGCTTCTTTATCTATTTAGAAGCCATGCTTCATTACATTCCATTTACCAATTTCTCCAAATTTTGCATGTGACATGTTAACCTACTTAACTTCTGTCGAGCCCTACTAAAGGATCCACTTTTGATGGCTTTAATGATTCTATAGACGTGACCTATTTGAATTGAATGCAATCACTTACTGATGGGTATTTAAATGGACGACACATTGCATACGTTATAAAAACTTAAGCAAAATATCAAATATTCATAACATTATTATGACATAACCAAAATGAGCATGACAGGGGATCTAAAAGTAATGTTAACTTTGATCCACACCCTCTCTTGTTATCTGTACATCCTTTTTGATTTTCCATACAAGAGATTTTTCTCTCGAATGCCTTACCTAGTCTACTAGGCTGCCCTAAATTTTGCCTGTGGCCTCTTTTTCAGATTTTCACCCCAGCAGGCTCTTTTCTTTATCTCTTTTTTTAAGGAAATACCAGTGATCCTGCTTAGTATTTGATATGGCCCCCCAGAATCATTTTTTTTATGCCTAACGCCTCGATTTCTCTTTATGGTTATCAATGTCTAAGAATCTTGTCTGGATTGTCATACATACGGGGAAATGCCATCTTCTCTAAATGATGTTGTCTTGATCTCGAAGTTTCTGAATGTTTCCTTCAGATTTGGTAGCTTTGAGGGTTTGATTGGAAAGTGACAAGAGGGATTTTGTTCAAGTGAGGAGAATTGGTTTGGACTTTTGGACTTTCTGCTTCCCGTAAGGCGACACAAAGTTTTACTTCAAATGCACTCTTTTGTGTTATTGCTGTGGACGGTATCTGGGCATCTGTGGGTGACTTTGAATTCTCTCTATTGTACTAATCACAACTCTTTTCTGGGATTTACTGCGGATTAATTTTTGAATTTTTTGGATCATGTCAAATAGGGGCCTTTTTTTAGGTCAGGCTTAATTGTTGGTTTAGGTGACTTATTGGTTTGGGTGATTTATGCCTTCTTGTTTGGAATTTGGCAATACCAGAAATCATACACTTGAAGTGAATCTCAAGGAATGTGGATAGTATTGTTCTTAATATAGTCGGATAAGGTCTTAGGGGATAACATCCTTTATATAGAAAGAGGTTGTGTTTCTTTCGGCATGCAAAGTTCTTAGTGGAAGATTAGGTTAGATGTAAGGCATAGATAAAGCTTAAATTTTCTGCATGGAGTGTTTGCAAAGATCGGTTTGATACATGATTTTAGACTATTTGGTCTTTTCTTTCTTGTGATGCTATTCGAGGAAAAAAGTACTCTTATCTCTAGAAATTGTGCATTTCGTTCCGTCATTAGATTGAAATTCCATTGCGGTTTGTCTTCCCTGTGTTTTGCTGATCATTGGTTCCTAAAATTGGTTCTTCGTTGGGATAACTTCATAGCTTCAATTTTATCATTGTATGGCATGCGATGTTGATATCGAGTTTCATTTTTGTACACACTCTTTCGTTTCAAGAGAGAATGTGACTAAAGCCAGATTTACTTTTGGATTCCCTGTTTTGCTTATGTCAATTATATGCATTTCAATATAATGTACGTCAGATATGTTTCTCAGGTGGTCATACATATGCATAATGTCATGCTCAGATGAATAACACATAAGTAAACTGAAATAAAATGTTGAGCTTCGATTACATTCAAAATAGAGAGAGTTAAAGCGATTACAGTTTGCTAGATATTTTATAGACAAAAATTGTTCTGTTTAAAAGAGCCTTTCCTAAGCTCATTTGGTGCCCTTCTTCATCCTTCGAACCGATTCTTAGAGAAAGCTCGATACAGAGGATAACTAATTCGGTTCTCATTAATAAGGCTGGAAAAATCCACGCTCACAAATAGTATATTTAAAATTTAACAAATTAATTACATGAATAATTAAATTGGACTTTTTTTTATAGAATTGGACTTAAAATAATTTTATGTCCGTTAGAAAAATTTGTTTGGTTCATACGCAAATCAAATCAATCCAAACAGATTTAATTTGGTTAGATCCAAACCAAACTAAAATATAATTTGGATTGATTTGGTTCTAAAAATCTCCCTTTATTAGGATAAGATCTTTTCAGTTCTGTTTGAATTTTGAATCAAATCAGTCCATGTCACCCTAAAATAATGTTGGTGTTATTATTATTATTTTTTTGATAAATATTATTCTTTACAGGATGTAGTTATTGATATTAATGAGACTTGAACTTTGGATTTTCTAGTTGACGAGAGATGCTTTTACCACTCGGAAGTAATTATTTAAACCATAATAAATGCGAGTTAATATTTGAAATAATAAAATATTCAAACTTTGTTTCTATAATTAAAAATCTCTAAGTCATCCAACCAAATTGAATAAGAATAATGAAAATTTAAGCGAGTGAGTCAGTTTGAATAGATAAGAAAACATGTTGATGAAGGAACCTCTTTCTTTCTATGTTATGGGCCAAGTCTTCTCGGATAATACAGTTTTTTCTTCCCATCATTCAGTTAGATGTCAATTTCGATACCAACTATCTAAATCAATAATTGAGACAAGATGAGTCCATTTTTTGCACTAATTATATAATTGTATTAAATATTTTACTTTGATAAATAAATTTGGACATAAGTTGTTATATAGTAATAAATTTTTCTAAACGAAATAAATAAGCTTCTAATATTTAATTGCTATTCGTTGCTGCAATTTGAGGTGTTATTGTTGAAGATTGCCAGGCAATTGCTTCTTTGCTTAGCAGCTTTTCTTTTTCTTTTTGTTAAACCTTTGAACATTAGCCTCTTCCACTAAGTAGAGGTTAACGGGGGTTGATTGGATTCAACGAGTTGGTGCAAACCAACTCCATTTGCTGCCAACTACAATTTTATTTTTTATTTTTTAACTTTTTTAAAACATTAACAGTAATATATCAACAGTATATATATATATATATATCAAGTTGTAATATATCAACGGTAATATATTTATTTTTCTAATTAATATGTATTTAATCTATAAATATTATACTCTTCCAACAAATCTTCTTCAATTCATTCTATTTTTTTACCATGAAAAAAAATTCTAACAATTCATCATCTTAAAATCCAAATCCAAATTATATTCATAATGAAAATTATGATTATTCAATTTTATTAAGTTAAGTATCTGGTTAAATTAATGATTTGGTAAAATTAATTGGTTAATATATATATATATATATATATATATATATATATATATATATATTGTTTAAGAATTTAAAAATATATATATATTAAAAGAAAAAGTGTGATTTGATGGTGGGTCTAATGTGATTAAGTTGTTGTAGAGTTAATGGTTATGGACGGAAATTTAATAGAGTTAAGTTTATTGTGTTAGAAATAGGGTATATCTATAAATAATATACGAGTAAAACATAATTGAAATAATAATTTTATTGAAATATAAAGGAAATTACAAAATACAATAAAATGAAATTAAACCTTAACCGAAAACAGAGAAGGAAAGTTGGGGCCTGTATGAATAGTTTCCTTAAGATAGGATTTGTCCGCTATATCAACCGTCTCCCAGAATACAACAACAACAACGTTAGTGAACTCCACCATATGTAGAATATAATCAACAAAACCTAGAGTTAGCAACCTATTTTGAAAACAGAGAGAAAATATTTTTAGAAGTATTATAGAAAACTCAATTTCATATATATAGGCTGCTGGGAGGAGTTAGAAAGTTGGCACATAAATGACTCATTAATTTGTCGTTAATGGTTATGGACGGAAATTTAATAGAGTTAAGTTTATTGTGTTAGAAATAGGGTATATCTATAAATAATATACGAGTAAAACATAATTGAAATAATAATTTTATTGAAATATAAAGGAAATTACAAAATACAATAAAATGAAATTAAACCTTAACCGAAAACAGAGAAGGAAAGTTGGGGCCTGTATGAATAGTTTCCTTAAGATAGGATTTGTCCGCTATATCAACCGTCTCCCAGAATACAACAACAACAACGTTAGTGAACTCCACCATATGTAGAATATAATCAACAAAACCTAGAGTTAGCAACCTATTTTGAAAACAGAGAGAAAATATTTTTAGAAGTATTATAGAAAACTCAATTTCATATATATAGGCTGCTGGGAGGAGTTAGAAAGTTGGCACATAAATGACTCATTAATTTGTCGTTAAAGAACTTGTAATTGATAAATTAATATCATTAAGATTGCTCACTAATGATAAACGTTACAAGTTATTAAACATGTCATTTAAACCTGTCATTAGTATTATTAGTGCTAAAACCATTTTCAAGATTAAAGTTATTAATTCTTACTCTGAGCATCAATTTCTCATTCATGATTTATCCATTTTGAGCGTATTATACGTCGTAGGAAAGATCTCATTGAGTAGAATACAATGTCATAATTCATGTTATTCGAACCCAATATATCCATAAATTAATTAAGCTCAAAGTTGACAAATAATCGCATTCAATTATGCCAAATTTTCAACAATCCCCCATATGAATAAAAATTGAAAAAACAAAATGGACTTTTTCAAAAATTCGACATGGTGATAGAACTCTATAGTCGGTATCTGTATAGGATAGGTAGGCTTCAACCTTTGAAGCTTCCCTTGTTTACTAGCTTACTAGTAGACGCGATGTCCTTAAAATATTCTACCATTTGTGTAAACGATAACATACCCCACACAAATAGCAAATAACACAGTTTTTGGTTCTCATGGTTCTTTTCATTATGGTCGTGAACATCTCCTGATTCTGCAAGAGTTTCAGAGAACTAATCCCCATTAGTCTCTATTGAAGTGACCCCACTTCATTCTTGTATAGGTGATCTATTTTGCTCAAACTTTTGACACGCAAAGAATCATTAAAAGGACAGCTTAACCTTTTCCCATTTTATCATTGTTACATCACAAGAGAGGACAAGGAGTGTAACCCCCAAGTCACCTCACAAGGTCCATGCAATTAGGTTATCCCATTAAACCTAGATCTTAGGATCTCCAGTCAACAAGGTTGGGTTTTCCTTTACATTGCGCCTCAAATTTTTATATGCTTAAGTCCTATTCCTCTCAATGTGTTATCAACTTGATCTCGATTTAAACCTTTGAAGCGGATCCGCAGTGTTATCCTTTAAACCTAAAAAGTCAACAGAGATAACTCCCATTGAGATTAGCTATCTAACGGTATTCTATTGATGATGCATGTGTCTCGACTTATTGTTATACATCACATTTTGTGTTCTCTTAATCATTGCTTGATTATCACAATGTATACAAATTGTGGGCATAGGTTTCGGCCATTCAGGAATATCCTCCAAGAAGTTTTGTAGCCACTCAGCTTCTTCTCTAGTTTTATCCAGGGCTACAAACTCAGCTTCTATGGTACATTTGGTTATGATCATTTGCATAGAGGATTCCCAGGACACTACTCCTCCTCCTAAAGTGAACACATATCCACTAGTACCTTTGGAATTCTTAATGTTAGCTATCTAACTAGCATCAGAATAGTACATTTGGTTCTCTAGTATAATGTAGTCTGTAATCATGAGTATATCACAAATACCTCAGTATTCTCGCGATAGCCTTCCAATGCTCTCCCCAAGATTACTCGTGAATCTGTTTAAATTGCTAATTGTGAAAGCAATATCAAGTCTTGTATAACTTGAGAGGTACATCAGGCTGCTTATAATCCTTGCATATTCCACTTGGTCTATGCTTTACCTTTGTTCTTGGACAAAGTTTGGCTAGTGTCTATCAGAGTTCTAGCTATACTAGTATCATCCTTACTAAACTTTCTAAGTATTTTATCCATATAGTTTGACTGAGTTAGAATGAGTGCACTAGGTGAAGGTTTAACTTGGAGGCCTAGTATCACATCTGCTGGTCCCGTATCTTTCATGTCAAATCTAGAATTTAACATATTCTTAGTACTCTTTACTATTTTCTCATTGCTTCCCACAGTATGTCATCAACATACAAACATAAGATGACATATCCTTTGTTAGTAATTTTGACGTAAATACATTTGTCACACTCATTAATTTGATAGCCATTTACCATCATGGCATCATCAAACTTTTTGTGCCATTATTTTGGTGCTTGCTTTAAACCATATAAAGATTTCACCAATTTACAAACTTTCTTTTCCTGGCCTGGAACTACACAATCCTTAGGTTATTCCATGTAGATTTCTTCTTTAAGATCTCCATTGAGAAAGGCTGTTTTGACATCCATTTGATGTACTTCAAGATTTCACAAAACTGCAATTGCAAGTATCATTCTAATTGATGTTATTCTCGCCACAGGAGAATACATATACCAAAGTAATCAAGGCCTTCCTTTTGTCTGCAACCTTTAATAAGCAAACGGGCCTTAACTTGTCAATTGCTCTATCTACTTTCATTATCCGTTTGAAAATCCATATAGAAATTAGTGGTTTTGTTCCCGGAAGAAGATCCACTAATTCCCAAGTATGGTTCTGTAGTATCGAATTAATTTCACTCCTTATAACTTCCTTCCATAAAGGACTTTTTGTAGAATTTACATCATCTCTGTAAGTTTGAGGTTCAGCCTTAACCATGTAGGTTAAGAAATTTGGACCAAAAGATTTTTCAACCCTTGCCCTCTTACTTCTTCTAAACTCTACCTCTTCTTCTTATTCATCCTCTTGAAGAGGATCATGACTGTTTTCTTCAACACTTGTGGAAGATCATCATCGCTACCAATAATGTCTTGTTGATGAAGTTGACTGTCATTCTCAACAGTTTCACGAGACCGTTTAGATCCCGACCAATCGTCTCGTTGCTTGCATGGAAAAATGTTTTTAAAGAACGAAGCATCCTTTGACTCCATTAAAGTGTTCTTGTGTATTTCCGGGTTTTTAGATTCATGTACAAGAAATCAATATACGTTGCTATGTTCCGTATATCCAATAAAAACACAACTCACTGTCTTTGGACCTATTTTTATTCTTTTAGGTAATGAAGCTATTACCTTTTCAAGACACCCCCACAATTTCAACTAATTATAGGAAGGTTTTTAACCTTTCCATAATTCATAAGGAGTTCTGTCTTGTTTCTTACGTGGTATCTTATTCAAAAGATAATTTAGTAACAAAACAACATCCCCCACAAGTTTTGTGGTAAACCCGAGCTGGTCAACATTGCATTCATCATCTATTTCAGAGTATGATTCTTGCATTTTGTTACTCCATTAGATTGAGAAGAATACGATAGTGTTACCTCATGAATAATACCATGTCGGAAGAAAAACTCACCCAATGGTGCTGTTGGTGTGCCCTAGTTCTTAGAGCATTGGATTCTTGTATTTTGTATTATACATTCAAACTCTTTATATAAATACATCATTTGTGTCATATTAATAAAGGCATTTAATCTATTCCATTTATATCTTGTGCTATAACATAATATATAGTATCCATTGATTGATAATCATAAAACATATCCCAAGTCTATTCTAATCATACTTGTATATTCGATTATTGTGTGGTAGTTCTTAACTAGCTGTAGTACTTTTAAAGTCAGTCATGAATATAGGTGTTGACATGGGACTGGATCGATCCGTACAAGAAAGCCACATGGTTGTCACATCATAGGTCTTTCTTAAGTAAGTTTCCTTTGTCCTCAGACTGGATTTCATTATAGTATTAATATGGAATGCGGTTCACTTTGACATACGCCTAATAGGTCTGTAAAAGGATGCTAAATATGGGTATGATTGGATGGACAGGTGAACATATTGATATTGATGATGAAGTGATGGAATTGCCACTCGGATAACACCGAGATGATATAGTGGGACTGATATATGTATGGCCATACCTAAATAAGTCGGTTGCTTGTTTGTTTAATTAGTCAACTCAAGATCAAGAAATATAATAAACAGCAGAAGAGGATGATGGACACCATGCCTCTTGTTCATTCATATCGATATCGTTTGGTAACAAACTGTTGTATCTCTGTCTTGATTGGGGGCTGTAACAGTATGCTAGAACCCACTTACAGTCTATGGGCTTTAGGCCTACTGCCAATATAAAGACAGACCTATAGGATTGTGCACATAGATCCATTGAGCCGAAACTTATAGAAATTACACATGTAATGTATATTGAAAGGAATGCGTTAATTAATTAGTTAACATTCGGTATCAAGGTAATTAATTAACATTGGGTTGATTTAATTTAATTAATAAATTTACATAATGTAAGTAATTAATTTATTAATTGAATTACATGAGGTAAATAATTAATTAAATTATTTTCTTAAGTAGGAAATTAAAATACATGTATTGTATTTTCTTAAGTATGGTTTAATTTTAACTTAGGGGTAATTAAATTCACCCTAATGGAATTAAATTATATAGTATAAACTTTTAATATAAAGTTTATTTATGTAATTATAATCCTAGTGGACTTGGGTTTAATTAACCTAGTTAAAACCCAACTAGACAATGAGTCTATTTAAAGGCACACTTAAGAATAAAAATCAGCCATAACCCTAATTTAATAGCAGGAAATTTCGGCAACCAAGAGTAGCCTCAACAACCAAAAATTTCAGTATTTATTCTTCCATTCTTTCGCTCTTCGGCTAATACCGGTTCCCGCTTGATATTTGGTCGTGCATCGGACTTTGAAGATCACAGTTTTAGGATTTGATTCTGCAGCAGTCTCTAGAAGAGACAGAACTAGTGAGTTTGATCTCTCTTGGTTCAAATTGGTTTTATTTCAATCAATGGTAATTGGACACAATAGGTGGATTCTAGGAAAATTTTAAACGGTGTTATTCTGCTGCGCCATGTTATTTTTCCGATGACGAATCCCAACAGGTGCGACATATTCACCACCATGATCATGTCTTACCACCTTAGTTTTCTTATTAAGTTGGTTCTCTACTTCTTGCTTAGAGAGAACAAATTTCTCTAAAGCCTCATCTTTGCTTTCAAGCAAATATACATAACAGTATTTTGTGCTATCATCTATGAAGGTAATAAAGTATTTGTTTCCTCCTCTTGATTGAACAAACTTCAAGTTACAAATATTTGTATGTATAAGATCAAGTGGTTTTAAATTTATTTCAATAGAATGAAAAGAAGATCTTGTTAATTTTTTCTCAACATAAATTTCACATTTATGTTTTTTATCAATATCAAATAAAGGTATATGATTTAAGTTAATTAAACGTCACAACATGTCATAATTAACATGTCCAAGTCTACCATGCCATAAATCATGTGACACAACCATATAAGAAGAAGAAGCAACATTCTTATTCATTTCAATAGAGTTAGACTTACAAGAGATACAATTAATTTTAAACATCCCATTACATTCATATCCCTTGCCCACATACATACCTCCCCTTAAACAAAACAAACTTTTTTTACTCAAAAACCATCTTGAAGCCATGTGCACTCAAGAGGCTCCTAGATACAAGATTCTTCAGCATGTCAGGCACATACAAAACATTCCTAGCTTTACTTCTTTTCCAAAAGTCATCTTGAGGATCACATTTCCCTTCCCCTTGACCTTTGAAACAGTTGCATTTTCCATGTAGAGTTTCTCTCCTTTTGTAATAAGAGTCGATCCAGCAAAAGACTCTTTATCATAACAAATGTGACGGGTAGCACTAGTGTCAAGCCACCACTCTCATGGATTGGAATCAACCATGTTCACCGTAGAAATCACAGCACATAAGTCAATGTTAAACATGTCTTGTGCAATTGCTTTCACAGCATTAGCCTTGGCTATCTTGATATTCTTGGGTAGTCTACAATCAAATGACTTATGGCCCATCTTGTTGAAATTGTAGCATTTACCATTAAATTTGTGCTTTTTAGAAACGTCCCCTTTTGGTCCCAACTTGGACCCAGTAGGTTTCTTGCCTTTCTTGGGGTCTCTCTTGACCTCCACCACATTGGCCCTTGGCACAAATTGGCTAGTAGCATTGGAATGTTTTTTCTTTGAACCTCTATTGTCTTCTGCTATGTGGAGTTGGACAATAAGATCTTCAACAGTCATCTCCTTCCGTTTATGCTTAAGGTAATTTTTAAACTCACTCTATCCATGTGGCAATTTTTCAATCATTGTAGCCACTTGGAATGACTCATTACTCAACATATGTTCAACATGCAATTTCATGGATCAGAAGATGAAGTTCCTACACTTGAATAACAACAGATTTAGAATTATTCATCTAAAAATCAAGGAATTGGCTTACTAAGAATTTCTTAGCACCCGCATCCTCAGTTTTATATTTCCTATCCAAGGAATATCAAACTTCCTTTACAGTTTTCAAAGGTTCATAAATACTATAAAGCGAAACCATTAAAAAGTTTAGGATATGATTCTTGCACACAAAATTAAAATGATTCCAGGCATCCACAGCCCATTGGATTGAAGGATCAACCACATCCTCTCCAACATTGGAAGGATCCTCCTTTAAGAACCGCTGAAGGTTCATCATAGTCAATAAAAAGGGCATGGTCTTCTGTCAAGTCTTGAAATTCACACCAGAGAATTTCTCAGGCCTATCCACATGATTTGCACTAGGTGGCATCACGTGACCAAAACCACTAAGACCCGAACCAAAAGGACCCGAACTAGTAGGACCCGAACCAATAAGACCATCATGTCATTTTTGGCCATTTATAGCAAGTGGAATCTCTTCATTACCCATGATCAATTCTGAAATTTACAAACCAAATCAAGTTAGTACTTCCAGAATATTAAACAGAAAATATTGCTTTCAATAAACAAAAAAATTGTTCAAAAACAGTTCACACGTTTAAGTTAATTTGTCAAAATTGTTCAAATATTTTTCTCCAAATTCAAGGTAATCCAATAAGGGTATCCTTGTTCGTCTATTAGACTGATCATGTCTTAAGATTGTTAGAAGCAGAGTATATGTATAAATAATATAAGAGTAGAACAAAATTGAAATAACAATTTTATTGAAATATAAAGGAAATTACAAAATACAATAAAATTAAATTAAACCTTACCCAAAAACAGAGAAGGAAAGCTGGGGCCCATATGAACAGTTTCCTTAAGACAGGATTTGTCCGCTATAGCAACCGTCTTTTAGGATACAACAAAAACGTCGGTGAACTCAACCGTGTGTAGAACATAATCACCGAAACCTAGAGCTAGCAGCCTATTTTGAAAAGAGAGAGAAAATATTTTTGCAAGTATGTTTCGAGTGTCTGTATCTGACAGAATCTATATCTGGAATGGAAAACTCAGTTTCATATATATAGGTTGCTGGGAGGAGTTAGAAAGTTGGCACATAAATGACTCATTAATTTGTTGTTAAACAACTTGTAACTGACAAATTAATATCATTAAGATTGCTCACTAATGATAAACGTTACAGGTTGTTAAATGTGTAATTTAAACCAGTCATTAGTATTATTACTGCTAAAATCGTTTTCAGAATTGAAGTTATTAATTTTTTCTCTGAGCATCAATTTCTCATTCATTATTTATCCGTTGTGCGCGTATTATACATCGTAGGAAAGATCTTGTTGAGTAGAATACAATGACATAATTCATGTTATTCGAACTCAATCTATCTGTAAATTAATTAAGCTCAAAGTTGACAGATAATCACATTCAGTTATTCCATATTTCCAATATTATGTTGGATGATATTGATGACTTGGTGAGGTTGATGAAACTTTTAAGTTGCATCCACTAAAAATGCTCTTAGTCCTACGCTACTAATAAGGCATCACGTGCTACCTAAGGCCTAAGCTATTGTTGTCATCTCTCTATTCCTCTTATTTTTGTCAATGTTACTTATGTTTCACCATATTTGTCTTCTGATTTATAGCATTAATGAACATAAATTTTCGGTGAAAAAAATGCTTGACATTTTGATTTTAATTGAATTGGAAAACTGAATATGCCTAAGATGCCAGCGGTTGTAACTCAATTGACAATGGAAATTGAATTTGTGAAAAGCGGTTCACAAATAAATAGCTAAATTTAAAAATATGTATATTATTCCTTAGAAAGGCAAAAAACGAGGGAAGAGACACCAGCACCATCTTGCATCAACGTAGAAGAGAGCTCTTGAGAAATAGCTTCAATGATGTGAAAGCCTAATAATATGCATATTCTGATTATAACCACCGATATCAATGGGAAGTTTGAATACTATATCATTTCATCTATCACATATCATATGCCCACATACAATTTATTAATGACAAACTCACAACAACTAATCTACGCCTTGCCTGAATAAGCGTACGATACGGTTGTGTGCACAATTATAAATCTATCTAGTGTACAAGAGTATACCTTTTTTTTTTATTATTGTTTTGGTTCTGGTGTTATTCTCAACAATAATATCATATAAGGGCATGGTTGTAATCATGGAAATGAAAATTCTTGTAAATGAAGTGAGCCAGCCATCTTCAAGCTGCAAAGCATGCCACTGCTAACAATACCACTGTACTTCTTGTAACGGCAGAAGTCAAACTCTGCTTGGTTGCAGCAAGAATGCCAATTGAAACAATGGAGATTACTTGCAGAACAACCTCAAGTGCTTTCAGACCCTTGTAGACTCTTCTGCAGCTGCTGCAATTTACCACATGTGACCAGTACCTGAATAAACACAACCCCAAACTTCAAACGTTCCTCATCTTTGAAAAACCATATTTCCATTCAAATTGACAAGAATCTAATTTGTCACTCGATGAAATTACATAATGTAGGAGATATAAAGACTTTTTTACCAGCTAACTGTAATCAGATACCAGCTATATCCAATACCTGTCCATTAATTGCTCCTTTGGAGGAGTTGGGGGCAGTGGTCCGGTGAATTTCCATGCCCAATTAATTTGGCCATCTGAGTACTTCTTTAACCATTTTCTGAAAGCAACTACTTGAGCATCTGACTTTGTAGGCGTAAAACAAGCCTTTTGCCAATTGGACGGTCCAACTTCCATTATTTTACGCTCCTAAAAACGCATTTGATCCAGGAGTTAGATAACAGTTCCCCTTCTTCTAGCATATTATTTTGGCAATTCACTATGTTCTAATAGGACATGTTTCATTCAATACTTAGTCATGGTATTACCTCTAAGTGAAGAAGGTACAAATCTGAATCTGTAACCAGATTTTGTGACAAATGGAACACCCATCTTGGAATGATCTTGTCAATCCAAACAGCAAAGTTTCTCGGGAATGTGAATATCAATCTGCTCTTCCCTGGACCGACCGGAACACAGTAAAAAACAACTAGTCCCTGCCGTTGTGGCACATTTGTTGACGTCTCCTGAATGAACCAACATATATGAAGCACAAATAGATATATAAAACAGAAATTAAATAGAAGAAAACCTGAAATGTAGATAAGAGAGTTGAACAATGTCTTACCTTACTGTTTCCAGCTGATGATGTTGACCCATTACCTTGCTCTGCGGAATTGCCTTTTTTTGCAGGGGTAAGAAGACTATAAGCAGAATAATATGTACACGGTGCCAAAAATTTCGAATTCCCTCCACGTCGATTAGCACGAAAACCATTTATGTCTACCGTTTCTATGTTTATATCAATCGGTGCACCTCCTTCTCTATCGAGCTTAACTGTGAAGGGACATAGTGTTCATTATGAAAACACAAGTTTGCACATAAAGCAATAGAGAAGTCAATGGAAAAAATGTTGTGACAATAATAATAAAGGAAAGAATTTAGAGGCTTATCTGTTCTTGGATGGGGGAGTACGCAATAGCTTAAAATGTGCATATGGGACATGTGCTGGATCAACTAGATTTTCAATCAAGATCTCATACCTGAAATTTAAAAGTAACAACAGAATTATGTGTGAAATTTGAGCAAGACATTCTTGACATGAAAAGCCTCAAAATCAGTCATATTTCAGTTATAACAAGAATGCTAACTGAATTTAGAATACAGAAGCAACATAAAAAATAGTGCATACCCAAAAGGAAATTCTCTATTTGCCATGGGTTTGATGTAAGATGGATCATCCAGTTCAGATATATAGGGAGGTTTTTTCTTGGAAAGAATGTCTTTGTACTCAGGACTGCTATTAGGCCAAAACCACACTATGCCATGCTGCAGAGTACTTGGATATGCAGCGACGCATGCTTTTTTGAATGTATGAACCTGAGTAATGCCACGGAAATTGTATTTTAGCTGAAGATCTTTTTCTCTTATTTGAATGTTAAAACAACATTCTTTTCCTTTTCCCTTTCTTTTTCTCTAAGTGGCCTTGGGTTTCAGTTTTCAAGTATTTTGTTTTCATGTCATGAATTTGACCCCATCTTGATATTCCAATTCCCATGAATTACTAGTATATGACAATCTATGATACAAGAAGCACTTAAAAGTCTTGTTATATCAATTTTGATTGCTAACCAAAATCAAATGCTATTTGTGACTGTTATGTGCCAACACTATTAGTAGTCTAATAGATACTGTTTTATTGCTGGTGTTGTGTTAATTGTACAATAGGGCAGATTATTTTAATGTTTGTGTATTGTGTTGGTTACGCTTTGTTTTTGTGTTTGTGTTGAGTTTCTATAAGTGGGAAGTTATTTACGGTTATTGCTGTAGGAAGGCAGTTATTGCACTAGCAAGCAAGGAGAAATTTTACAGTGGACTGTTCTACTGAAAAATTAACATGTAAGCAATATAACCCTTTTAAAAATAAAAAACGCTTATGTGTCAATTTTTCATTGGGAAGGTCCATATGGACCGGGTCCATTGTATAATTTCCCAGCAAGTAACTGTTTTGTAATCTTATTCATTCTGCATAAAGCAAGCCAGTATTTTTTCTAAAGAGATCAAACGATTAGAGACGAGCCCTTAACTTCAAGAGATTGAAGGATTCCCTCATGAGGAGCCCTTAAACTAACCACAAATCACACTCTTCCCATAACTAGATCCAAGGACCACAACAGGGACCGAGTTTATTTTTAATGCATCCATCCACAAAGTGGTATCAGCCCCAGCATAGTAAAAAAAAAAAAAATCAGCCCCAGCATAGTGAAAAAAAAAAAAGTAGACAAAATCAGGGCATAAATTGATTTTGGGTCAAACTGAAAGTCAGCCAAGCCACGTTAAAATGCCAAATTGAACTTCTATCCAAATTTACTCACAAAAAAGAACACAATTTAGCTTAAAATTAAAAATAATAATAATAATAATGAAATAGGTGAATTAGGTTAGTGAACTGAAAATGAAGAGTACAGACAAAAGATGAATACCGGAGGGCCATCAGGCGATTCCTGAGGAATAAATTTGCAATCACCGGAGCCATTGAAACACCAGCCATGATAAACACACTGCAATCTGCCCCATTGATCAATCCTTCCTTCAGACAGAGGAGCTAACCTATGAGGACAAGTATCATCAAACACCTTCCATGAATTCTCATTTCTATCCCACCAAACAACCACATCCAAACCCATTACTCTCTTGGCATGGGGTACTCCTTTGTCCAGGTCACACTCTGGCATAACTGGATACCATTGAGAAAACCAGTCGAATTTCTCTTCCTGGCTTTCATTTTCGAGCACAGGGTCTGCTGTGTATGTGGGTTCTGTTGAATCTGCAGAAAATGATGATGATAAGAAGGGGAAAATCTTGAACCTTGATGTGCTGTTTCGAATTGAATTGGGTAACGAGCAGAATCGAGATATGGTGAAATGGGGTTGATGGAGTGTGGTTGGTGTGCGTGAGATATGGAAGGAAGCTGTGAGAGCTTCCATTGAAATGTTTTGTGGATGGGGGGAGGAGGGCGAGCCTTTGACTTCTACCAGCGGTTATTTGACGGGGATAGGGATAGGGATAGGGATAGGGATTGGGATAATGGTAGAGGTAAAAATTAAAAGTTGGATAGGGATAATATAATATATGTTTGGTATGGATCGGGATAAATCAATATAATTGATGATATTACCCCTAAACATGTTAAAAATAATAAAATATATATTACTTATGTTAAAAATAATAAAAATTGGTCTATTAAGAAAATTTTGGCACAACAAATTTTGTTAAAATAAGTTAGCATAGAAACAATTAATCATTCTTCATAAAACGAATTTATATAAATAAAAGAGTACAAGAAAGATCAAAACAGTATAACAAATGAGAAAAGGAGAAAAAGAGGGACAAATGGAGAAAAAATGAGAAAAGGAGGGACAAATGGGTCACAAGAGTAAAAATTTTTATCCCACAAAAATAATATATGGTGGGAGGTGAGATTGGGATTTGGGATAAGAAGGGAATAAATTCTCTTATCCCTATCCCAAGTAAATGAAAACAAATGGTGGATAGAGGTGGGATAGGGATAAGAAATCCATATCCCACCTTCTATCCACCTAAACAAACAGTCTCTAGTTGTATTTTTTTGGCAAATTACAAAAAAATAAAAATAAAAATAAAAAATGAAAAAAAAAATTGTGGTTTTACTTTTTACAAATAACGACTGTTGTTTTTTTTTTTTTTTTTGTTAAAAAAAAGATTGAATTATAAAATGTTAATAAAAAAAAGGACAACTAATATTTTTCCGTTAAAAATGATTATATACTTTTTCCGTCAAAATGAACAAGAATTTTTTAATTCAAAATTTTCAAGTTGGTTAATAACAATACAATAAACATTAATGGTAAATTTTGAAAATTTTTGAAAAGCACAAATATTTTTCTAAATTAAATAATGATAACAAATTTAAAAAAATCGTAACAAATTGAAAAATTTTCAAAAAAATATTCAAATCTTGATGTGAAATTTTTAAATAATATACATAAATTATTGGTACGTTAAATAACAAAAAAAATACCTTCCGTTATATCATCATTTTTAACAGAAAAATACTAGTTGTCCTTTTGTTAATAACATTTTAAAATATAATCTTTCTTTTTTAACAAAAAAAAAACCTAGAATCCTTTATTTATAAAAAATTGAAACCACACGGTTTTTTTTTTTTTAATTTACCCTTTTTTTTTAAAGCAAAAAGAAAAATAGACAAATACATGTTCTAGGTCCCAAATTTTTCGGATCGCACCAATTAATTTGATTTCTTTATTTTACTATTATTTATAAGTAATGTTTTCATTAATCAAATAAAGGAACGGACATTACATCGTACATAGATTTTGACCATCAAAACATATTAGAAAAAATACACCCCGAACCCCATGAACTTTTACCAAAATTAAAATTATTATTCTAATCAATTTTTTAAACATATTAAGTAGTACAATTTTTTTTATTTTAATATTATTAACTCTAAACTCGACTTTATTTTCTGTCTACGTAACAAGCTCTGTTAAATGGCATGACCAATAATATTTCAGTACGTAACATAATTTCAGAAAATTGTCTGAACAAGAAAACAGAATTATTGGAAGTGTCTGTTTTGTAATTTCAAGTGGTAAAACCATGTAATTTTAAATTATTTAGAAGCTTTTGTTTCACAGTTTTACTACTAAACGAAGCATATTACATACACGTAAATAATAGGTCGAGTTTAGGGCTAACAAAATTAAATAAAAAGATCATATACTAAATATATTCAAAAAATTGATCAGCATACTTATTATAATTTTGGTAAATGTTCAGAAGGCTTGAGATGCATTTTACCAACTTATTAGATCAAATATTAATGGTTAAGTGAGAAATAAATTAGTATTGTGTTAATTATTATGGATTAAAGTTTATCAAAGGTTAAGAGTTTAAAAATTACAATAGATACACAAAAGATCAACTTATGTTTTTTTAAAAGTTTATATATATTTTGAAAAAAGAATAAGTCTTGTGATTTATGTAGCGGTGAGTATGGACTGATTCGGAACTAAACCGAACTGGAAAAAAACCCAACAAAAAAATACTATATTTTATAAACTGATCCGATCTAAACTAAAATTTGGTTCAGTTTTCTCCAAAACCAACCAGTTCGGTTCGGTTCAGTTTGAACTAGGGGTGTCAATTTTTGACACGACACGATAACACGACACGACACGACCCGTATTTTTGCGGGTTTGGGTTGGGGGTTAAACGGGTTCGGGTCATAAACGGGTCAACACGTTTATGACACGAAATAAACGTCTTGTAAACGGATCAACCCGCATAACCCGTTTCTGACCCGCGTAACCCGTTTATTTTATTAGGCATAGATAAATAAGTTAATAATTACATATAGTAAGTATATATTATATCAATTAAATATAAATTATTAATATTTATTTATATAATTAACTATATTGGTGGATGATGTTAGATTTTGATTAATGGTATTATCTAATATTTATAGTCGGGTTACTAAACGGGTCGTGTTGCTAAACGGGTCGTGTTATATATGGGTATCGTATAATTGATTTTTTTTTATTAATCATGTTAAACGGGTCGTGTCGTGTTAACCGTTTATTAAATGGGTCGTGTTCGTGTTTCAATTAATCGTGTCAAAATTAAACGGGTCGTGTTCGTGTCGTACTTAAACTTGTCAACAGAATATCCAAACACGACACGAATACGAGCCGTAAACACGAATTGACACCCCTAGTTTGAACTGGATCGAACTAAAAACATTATCTTCTAAAAAAAGCAATCAAAATAAAAATTTTATATAAGTAGTTTGTTTAAAAAAAAAAGAGAAATACAAAAGAATTAACTTAAAAAATCAGTAATACTAAATAATACTATTACATCACAATAAAATACTAAAATTCTCTCTCTTTTTTTCAACTCTCAAGTTTTAACAAGTATAAATTAGCATCCAAAAATCACTACATAAAACTATAAAGGAATATAATGTCTAAACCTCCCCAAACCATAAAAAAATCAAATGAAAATTATCTTCAAAGTATAAGATCTAAACAAACTTTAATCAATCAAGGTTGAAGAATCTACAAAATAAAAAGTAGGTTTTATAAACCTCCACAAACCACAAAAAAAAAAAAAAAAAAAAAAATCTCTTCAAAGTCCAAGAAACAAACTTTAATCAATCAAGGTTGAAGAACAGACAAAATAAAAAGTATGATGAAGAACCTACAAAATTATCTTTTAATTTTAGTATTTTACCAATTTTTTTGTTTTTCGGTTTTAAACCAAACCGAACTGAACTGAAGTCCAAACTTCTAAACAACTTAAATCCAGACCGAACCAAACTTAAAATGGATTCGGTTTGGTTCTGTTTGAATTTTCGGTTTTTGGACATCGGTTCTGTTTTGCTCACCCCTAGATTTTGATGTTATAAGAAAAATGACAACTAAAATTACATTATGATGTTATGTAGGGTTTTTTAGTCCATTTTGAACTGAAAATTTTTAAGTTGGTTAACAAATATACATTACATTTATTATAAAAATATTTTTCTTAATTAAATAATAATAATAATTTTATAAAAATCACAAAATATTAAAATTTTGATGTAAAATTCTTAATTAATATGGGTAAGGTATTGGAATACTGAATGAACAAAAATACCCTCAGCCATTTTTAATGGCAAAATTTTAGTTATCCTTTTTTTATAACATCGTAAACCACCGGTTCTCTTTTTGTTAAAAAAATTATGATCATTATTTTGGAAACAAATGAAACCATAAGATATGTTTTTGAATTAAAAAAAAATCAATAAGTTTATACTATATAGTTAAATCTAATGGTTGATTATTCAATAAAAAAATTATGAATAATAAATTTATGCAGCTATTTTCTTAAAGCTAGTTGGAAGTATAATCATTAATAAAAAATTTATTAAAGTTTGTAATTGTATCATTATCTTAATTTGATGTTACATTATATATGATAAATTTGTTAAGTCACCAAAATGACCAAATTCAATGTTTTAACATGAAATTAAAATAATTCAGTTACTTTATATTATACGATGCTTATAAATGATATTTATATACCATATATTGAGTTCATAAAATTTTTCGGATCTCCCAAAAGTTAATTAATAATTATATTTTTAATGAACATAATTGTGGTTAACTTATATGTTTAATTAGATATTTAGTTTATCCAAAGATAAAAAAAAATGATTAATTAAATGAACTAATAATCAATTAAATATATCTATGAAATAAATATAAAGCATCATTTACGTTTTCTCTATTTTGCAGTATCAAATTTCATTGCTCTTTATTCGCCGGCTGCATCAGCATCTGTAAGCAAATATAATGGGCTTAATTTTGCTGAATGGAAGCAACAAATTCAGTTTCATTTAGGTTTTCTGAATTTAGAATTGGCATTTTTAACGAATAAGTCCGCTGCTATTAATGCACTTACCAATACTGAAGAAAAATCATTCATGATGCTTGGAAAGATTAAACGGATTAAGCCTAATGTTTATGTGAATGACTATTGATAGCAACATTAAATCTACAACTCCTCAAACTGAAGTTGCTTTCGAGATTTAAAATAAATAATGGACTGCTTGTATGTTGTGCGAACTAAAACGGATTTCTTCAAAATTGGAAATATTCCAAAAACAAAAATAGAAATAAAAGGCAACTAACTAAAAATTAAAAATGCATAAATTAGAAACTAATAAAAGCTTTGGCTATTCGAGAAGCTCTTGGATAGATTAAAAGTAGGAGAAGACAACAGGTTGTGGTGGAGTCGGATTGCCAGGTTGCAGTGCTTGCAATTCAGAATAAAGACTTATCGTGTAGTTATTTTGGTAATATTATTCAAGATTGTCAATGGTTGTTGTCAACTCTTATTAATGTTCGAGTTGAGTTTGTAAGGAGGTCTGCGAAAATGGTTGCTCACTCCCTAGCCCGAGCATCCAATTCTTTCTCAAATCACCGTATTTGGGGTTTATACCCCCCTGATTGTATTGCTGCAGCTTTAGTAGCTGATGTTTATCAATAAGAGGAAGTTTGTTGATAAAAAAAAAAAAAAAAAAGATATACAAAGAAAACTCCCTAATTGGTACTCCAATAGGTGTTTGGAGCGGACACAACTTCCACTTGATGCTTATGGTGGATCATCAAGGATGATTTCATCATGTGCAACTTTATTATCACTAATCAAATAGTGCTTAAGACTTTGACCGTTCACGATAAATGGTGGGCATTTGGGTCAGTGATTTCCATAGCTCCATGTGCCAAAGTTCTCACCATTTCAAATGGTCCATACCATCTTCACTTGAACTTACCTGGAAACAACTTTAAACGAGAATTATAGAGCAAAACTTTCTATCCAAGGAACAAATTCTCACTTAAAAATGTGTTGGTCATGCCATTTCTTAGTGCGCTCCTTACATAGTTTGACATTCTCATAGGAAAACAACTTAAACTCCTCTAGCTTTTTTAGTTTAAGCTTCCTATGCTCACCAATAGCAGTAGGATCATAGTTCTAAAAACTTCAAAGCCCATAGTGCACTATGTTCTAACTCTACTAGCAAATGACATAGCTTTCTAAAGATAAGCTTGTAAGGTAACATGGCTATGGGTGTTTTATAAGTTGTGCGATATGCCCAAAGTGCATCATTAAGCTTAATAGACCAATCTTTCATGAATCACACACAGTTTTCTCCTAATCGTTTTAATTTCTCCATTTGAGACTTCTACTTAACCACTAGTCTAGGGTTGATATGGAGTTGCAAGTTTGTGAGTGACTCCATATTTTCTCATTAAATGCTCAAATTGCGTATTACAAAAGTGTGTTCCATTTTCATTAATTATGGCTCTAGGGACTCCAAATCTAGTGAATAACTATTTTAAGAAACTTTGTGACTACCCTAGCTTTGTTTGTAGGATAAGCAATGGCTTCGACGCTTTTAGAAGTCTAAGCTACAGCAACTAGGATATATCTACTACTAAAAGATACTAGAAATGGGCCCATACAGTCAATTCTGTTAGTGTATGCCCTAGTCCCAAGTCAATGTATCTCATTTGTATTATACATTATGGTTTATGTATCATACACTAGTGTGTTATTAATAAAGGCATAATTTATTTTATTAATTTCTTGTGCAATTAATAGTGACAAAGTATCCATTAATTGTGTTTGTACTCATGATTGTCAGTAATATTCTTCCGACAGTAAGACCATGAGTAAAGAATCAAACCCAATTATAAATTTATCGATTGTGTAAGCACGGGTTTTCCTGACCTCTATGATGAAAATCCTGTGTTACCTGTTAAGCATACGGACATGAATTAGACTTGGGAATAAGTGGGATGTTGCTTGGAATGTCTCAAACGCTCCAAAAACTAAACAATCCTTAATCTAAAACCCCGAGATAGGTTCTTTGAGTGATTAGAGGGCTTAGAGGTGAGTGTGGGATTTAGGAGAATCTATCACAGCTCTAATTAGAGGCTTACGGCTGTAGTTTCAAAACTACAACCGCGCGGCTGTAATTTTAGAGCCGTGCGGCTGTAATCTTACAACTGCGCGGTTGTAGTTTTAAAACTACAGCTTACAGCCGCGCAGCTCTATCGAGCGGACATAATTTTTCCTAAATAACCAGAATCAATCTTTGACAGGGAATTGATTTCTTAATTAGCAGGGATTTCTCGGGATTATCTAGGGTCTTAATATCAGAAAAGAGAGACAACAGAACAAAAAAAAAACACAGAAAGATCAATGGAGAGAAATCATTCTAAGAGATTAAAACCGAAAAGAGTGAAAGCAAAAGAACAAGACCAGAACTAAAATACAAAAAATAGACTTAGAAACACTTAGGTGAGGGTTTCCAATGACTTTCATTCATTCGTGTCTATTCTCAGGTTGTAATCAGATCGATTCGGGACGCATATTTGGAGATTTTGGGGTGCTCACGGGATTCTAAGTGCATTCCAACCTCTCAATCCACTTCCGGCAGTAAAAAACACTGGAAAATCAAAAAGGTAAACTCTGAAAGGCCTTAAACTCGTACTTGTTTGATTTGTGTTGTTTATTTTCTGTGTTTTGCAAAAATCCGAAAGCTAGTTGTTTGATTACAGCTGGGCAGCTCTAACTAGAGCCGAGCAGCTGTAATCCCTTAGAACAGAGTCGAACGGCTATATTCTTCAGGACAGAAACTCGAAAAGCCCAAAAATCGACCGAAGCAACCAGAATCCATTTTGTTCATTCTGTTATGATCTATTTCGGTCCTAATCACATCTGTTACATTCTAAATTTTGGTTTTCGGTTTTCAAATGACATTGATATGAGTTTTTAGTTTCTTTGATTTTATTTTTTGAAATCCGGGGTTGTTCGATCCACATCTAGTCCACTGTCCAGCATTAGCGGACCCCTAGGCTCCACAAAATTCCCATAAATCATTAAAAATGATTAAAACAGTGTTTACAAAATCAAAGAAAACCAATTTTGGGTTTTAGATGCTACAACCGCATGGCTGTAGTGCTACAGTCACGCGGCTCTAACTGAGCCGCACGGCTGTAGTTTTCAAAGGATGGCAGAATCACGGGATGACCCACACGGACGTCGTCATATGATGCTGTCTTCAGAATTAAACTATTTTTGGCGTGTGTACTGCTTTTGGACCTTAGATGGATGTTTGGAATTAGGAACCCTATAAATGGAACCCCGAGTTCTGGGATACCCGACCCACTAAACCAAAGTAATTTGCATGTAATTGAGCTAAATAGTTTTCCAAAACTGTTTTCAAGCACAAATCCTATAGGGCGTTTCTAAAACTGTTTTCCAGGTCTGATCGAGTAAGTTGCCCGGACTTCTCGGTTATCCCCTAGATGCATGTTCCCATTTTCTTGAAATCCCTATTCTGTCTGATGTAAGTCCTACTTGTGTTTGTAATCTGATTGTGCTAACCAATCTGTTTTGCAGCTTTTATTTTTCTTTACTTTTATTTTGGATGTATTTTATAGACTAATCATGTATTCTAGACGATTGTACTTTTTATATCTTCGTGTATCTAGGCAATTGTATTGGTAAGGATAAGAGCTTTTTCTCTTTTTGGGCTGCAATAAGCAGCCTCTATTTCTTTTTGGTTTGGTTTTAATGTATGGTTTATATTTCTACACTTTAATTTTATGCACTTTATTTATGTCTTCTGAATGAGCATGGGTTAAATAATACAAGATAAAATAGGTAGAGAATTAAGTGAGTAAAATATTGTCATATGCACTTATAAATGAACACAAGCTTAAGGTTGAATAGGTAAGTTGCCAGAAATCCTAAGGCTCTGGATTAGGTACAGTAGTCTACGCTTGGTAAGGAGCTGTACCGGAATTTCCCGGATGAGTTGATTTGGGTGGCGACTCTGTCACTGATCTTGAAATTTAGGTTTCAAGGTCTTTAAGTAACAAAACAGGATTTTCTAAAATACAAAACCAGTTTTCCCAAAAACTCACATTCAAAGAAAAGGTTTTCTACAAAAGGGATTTCCAAACAAATCAATGGTTTTCCTAAGCAAGATACAAACTCGTTTTCCAAAGAAAATAATCCAAACACTCTTTCTTTTTCCCCCGGTTTGCTTCACTGCATTCCGCTTTCATTTGAAAGGTCGTCCGCTCACACGTAGTCTGTTAGAATCGTGGGAACGATAATAACTAAAGACTAGCATTTGGCTTGATTGGATGGTGGTGTCTTACCGACCATTGGACATGGGTACATGTTAGGTTACATGGTATTGTATCGATCCACTATTGAGAACACCACATGGTCCCTATATCATAGGTGGTTCTCAAGTAGCACTTGAATAGGACCCTTAGACCTGATATTCCTATAGTCCTATATGCGAACTCACATACTTTAATGTATGCCTAACGAGCTTGTAACAAGGTGTCAAGTATGGGTACGGTTGGGCATGCCAGTGATCATTGTAGGACTAGTAGGAATGTAAAGGGCTATGCCACTCTGTTAACTCAGAGCAGATATCACCGGCCACTTGATGAGTAGGACTAATAAGAGTGTGGCCATATCCAAGTAAGCAATCATAGGGTGATTCCTTATTTGTGAACTTCAGTCTACTCCGTATCAAGGAATGTCCATGCAGCTTCATGATATTGTCAGCCTCTTGTAGGACACCGATATCACTGGCAGATGAACGATGTATAAATGACTACAGGGTTTATGCCTCGCATAAGAATGATGTCTTCATCTTATTTGGGTAGCTTCAATGGTTTTTGCTAGAACCTACTTGCAACTTGTGGGCCTTAAGGTTTTAAGCCCACTGCCAACATAAGACGATCCCACAAGATCGCATACAAAGATGTTTGAACGAAATTGTCACGGACTTAATATATATTGGTTTTATATAATATGGAGTTTTATGTTAAATTGTATTTATAAACTTTTTGGTAAAGTCAAATTAATATAATTAACTAAGGGAGAAATTTTATTTCAACATATTAATTTAATTACTTGGTGTAATTAAATAAATGGATAAAATAATCTCTTAATATAAATACATTATTTGTATTTATAAATTAAGAGAGAAATTAATTAAATTTAGTCTTAGCTAATTTAATTAATTTTTAATTTATGCGATTGGATTTTATCATGTCGTTATGATTTAATCTAATTAAATTAGATTAAACTAATTAAATTGAATTAACAAATTAAACATAATTTAATTAAAACCTAATATTTTATACATCGGTTTAAATACTTATTTTCTCCCTAGAATCCTAACCTAATTTCGGCCACCACCATTCCTTGAGGGAGAATTCTACCAATAAAGGGATTGTATGTAGAGCTCCGTTACGTCCGACTCTAGAACATAATTTGTTTGGTAGATGTCCATATGCGTGAGATAGGATGAAATTCGAGGAAAAACAAGTTCTTGATTCAATTTCATTGTGCGGACACGGCATAGGTGAGATTTGGATCATTGTTGTTTTTTGGCTATGGGGCTGCCGGCGGCGGAATCCACCCCCGGCTGTTGCCATAGCGGCAAGAACAGCAGCAATAGTAGCATGCAGCTGCTAGGCAGCAACCATTGCACGGCAGCAGCAGGCCGGGCCTTGTTTTGGATTTAGTGGGTTTTTCTGGTCCGGGCCCAATTTTAAATTTTATCGGGCTTTAAAATTTTGTTTGTTTAAATTTCTACAATTTAAATGCGCATGGATTCTTGAATGAAATTTGCTGCTACTAGGGCAACAGTATTACCCTAGCGGTAGCAGGCCACGCCTTGTTTTGGATTTAACAGATTTTTCTGGTCCAGACCCAGTTTTAAATTTTATCGAGCTTTAAATTTTTATGTGTTTAAATTTTTGCAATTTAAATGCGCATGGATTCTTAAATGAAATTTGCTGCTGCTAAGGCAACAGTGTTGCCCTAACGGCAGCGGGCCACACCTTATTTTGGATTTAGCGGGTTTTTCTAGTTCGGACCCAATTTTAAATTTTATCGGGCTTTAAAATTTCATTACACCATAATTTTATGGTGTAATGAAATTGGTCGGATTTTTTTGGCACGATTAACCGGACGATGTAATTTGGAATCATAGTTTTCCAATTCCAATGGAAGCAATATTCTGCCTAGACTGGAGGCCCAAAGCCCGTTAAGAGTTAGAACCATGATGGGCCAAATTGGCGATTTCTCAATAATGGCTTAGGACATAATTAAATGGGATTAATTTTATGCATTTTAACATGTTTATAAATTGATGTATTGGATTATATGTCCATGTGATTAAATGTTTGAATGGATGCTATTGGGCCTTATTTCAAGATGGGTTGTATTTCTTTTGGGTAAATACAACATGCGTGTCGTTTTTCTTTTTTATGTAATTTTATTTTATCTATTTATTATAAAATGTTGTAAAGAAGAAGTCCCTTGGAGAGGCGAGCCTAGAAGGAAGGAAGGAGGCCCACCTGGCGTTTTTCTAGTATAGGTCTACTAGAATTATATTAGATTGTAATATAAGCCCATAGCATTCCATTATTTATTTAATTATGCTTTTATTTATTTACATGCTTCAATGTATGATCCAATCTCATTTTCACCCGCCTATGCATCTAAGCTGTTATTAAAATGAATCTAATAACCAAAAGGAAATTACTAAGTCGCTTAAAAGTGCTTCCCTCATTCAAAACCAACTCAAAGTGGGGATAGGCCAGTTGTAGACCATGCCTTTGCAGGATACATTGGAGTATCGTCATTTTTTATTGGGTTAGAGTATTGGTTACTCTAACTCTTGGATGGAGGTTTGGACTTAGCATAGGTAGTAAGATTCTCTTAGCCCTAAGCATAGATGGGTAAGTGCCAACAAGGCCATCAAATCGAGAGTCCCTAGGTTGGGATTGGACGGCGTTCATACCTAAATAAATAGGGTATAGTTTTTCCAGGCCCTCGTTTGGCTATATCTTGATGAAATATGGATCTCGGCCCATTAGGCCAACAACTTGACTTAATTAATAACATGGATTCACTATTAATTAAATATGGGAAAAACAACTAAGACCTTTATTAACACTACTAAGACCTTTATTAACACTCTTTAATTTTTCTATGTAGTAATCAAATGGCTAACAATAATACTCCTTCACTGCGTTCTATCCTCGAAAAGGACAAACTTTCTGGGCCAAATTCCTGGATTGGTCTAGGAAGTTAAGAATAGTTTTAAGACAAGAATCTATGGAATACGTGCTGGAAAGACCTGTACCGCCTGCACCTACTGGGTGTAATCCACCAGCAGCACGGCTGGAGGAATACGAGGTGCATGTCAAGGATAACAGGGATGTGACATGCCTAATGCTGGCATGCATGGTCCCTGAGCTATAAAAGAAGTTCATGGACCATCAAGCCTTTGCTATGATAACAACTCTAAATGAGATGTTTTAGGAGCAAGCTCGTCAAGAGAGATACTTAACCAACAAGGCATTCCACTCCTGCAAGATGGGAGCTGGGACATATGTTAGTGCACACGTGCTCACGATGAAGGGCTATTTGGATACTTTGGCCCATCTCGGTTCGCCTATCTCGCAGGAGTTAGCGATTGACACGATCCTAGCGTCCTTACCGGAGAGATGGACTTGCGGGTTGGAAATGGAGCAAATAAAGATCGGCAAGTACCATTTGATGATGCTTAGTGGATTAGTTTTAATTCTAGAACATTGTTATTTTGAACCTGCAATGTGTAGGAATATTATCTCTATTTCAATTTTGGATATTTCTGGATTTAATTTTACTATTGGTAATGGTAGAATTAGTTTATCTAGAGAGGGATTATTTTATGGAGCTGCTCTATTAAATAATGGTCTTTATATCCTGGATTTAAATGAAGCTAATCATATCTATAACATAAATAATACAAGGGTTAAGCCTAATGAACTTAATTCTGTCTACCTTTGGCATTATCGTTTAGGCCACATAAACGAGAAATGCATAGCTAGGCTTCACAAAGCTGGAATCCTAGGTTCATTTAACATGGATTCACTTGATATATGCGAGTCTTATTTATGAGGTAAAATGACTAAATCGCCTTTTATCAAGAAAGCTAAAAGGGCTACTGGCTTATTGGACTTAATACATTCAGACGTATGTGGACCTATGAGTGTGGCTACCAGAGGTGGACATCTGTACTTCATCACTTTCACGGATGATTTCAACAGATATAACTATGTCTATCTGATGAAACATAAATCTGAGACCCTTGATAGGTTCAAGGAATTTAAGAACTAAGTACAAAAACAACTAGGTAGAAATATCAAAGCCCTTCACTCAGACCAAGCAGGCGAGTATATAAGCCTATAGTTTGACTCGTACCTAAGAGAGCATGGAATCATTCCATAGCTCACTCCTCCAGGAACACCACAATGGAATGGGGTGTCCGAAAAAAGGAACAAGACCTTGTTAGATATGGTCTTCTCAATGATGAGTCACGCCTCTCTCCCAATAAGTTTCTGGGGATGTGCTCTCGAGACAGCAGCTCTCATTCTGAATAATACTCCGATTAAGGTTGTGGAAAAGACCCCATACAAAATATGGATTGGCAGGGTGCCCAATATATCTTTCCTGCGGATTTGGGACTGTGATGCATATGTCAAGAGATTGACTGGAAGCAAACTAGAACCCAAAATCGATAAATACCTATTTGTGGGCTACCCTAGGGAAACCAAAGGTTATTACTTCTAGAACCTCGTCGAGAACAAGGTGTTCATGGCACGAAAGGAGGTTTTTCTTGAAAAGGATTTCATTTCCAAGAAAGATTGGAGCAATGTTAAACTCAAAGAAGTTCAAAGCTCACAAACTCTTGAAGAGGATAACTCATAGACCAGGGTGGAGCTTCCACAGAGGAAGCACTAGCCCAGGTCACACAAGGACCTAGAAGGTCTGGTAGGGATCAACGGGAACCTGAGAGATATGGGTTTCTCATTATCGATGATCACACTCTTATTGTCTTCAATGAGGAAGAGCCCAAAACCTACCAGGAGACCATTGATAGCCCACAGTCTACCAACTGGCATAAAGCCATGGAGGCGGAGATGCAATCTATGTACGATAATTAGGTTTGGAACTTGGTTGATCCACCTCCGGGTGCTAAGGTCATAGGTTGCAAGTGGTGCTATAAGCTGAAGGCTGACAATACCTTCAAGGGGCGACTGGTTGTGAAAGGTTTCAGAAAAGTCCATGAAATAGACTATGGTGAAACTTTCTCACCAATTGCTATGCTCAAATCCATAAGGATCCTACTAGCCATAGCCACTTGGTACGACTATGAGGCCTGGCAGATGAATATCAAAACCACTTTCCTTAATGGAAAGCTACTTGAGGAAATGAACATGACACAACCTGAGGGTTTCATCGATCCAAAGTATCCTAGAAGGGTATACAAGCTTCAAAGATCCATTTATGGATTGAAGCAAGCATCCTGGAGTTGGAATCTTAGATTCAATCAAGCCATATAGGAATACGGCTTTAAACAGAATCAAGATGAGCCTTATGTGTATAAAAGGATTAGTGGGAGCATCATCACTTTCCTGGTGTTATATGTGGACGACATCCTTCTGATTGGAAGCGACATACCAACACTGCAAGGAGTAAAGCAGTGGTTGTGTAAGTGCTTCGCACTGAAGGACTTAGGCAAAGCTGAATTGATCCTAGGGATCAGGATCTATAGGGATAGACCCAATCGACTTCTGGGCCTAAGTCACACCACGTACATAGACAAGGTTCTGAAAAGATTCAGCATGGATCAGGCCAAGAAAGGTTTCATGCCAATGAGCCATGGGCTGAAACTTAGTAAGAAGAAGACAAGGAAGGACAGGGAGAACATGAAGTTGGTCCTAAATACATTGGCTATAGGATCAATCATGTACTCCATGCTATGTATGAGACCTAATGTCGCCTTTGCAATAAGAATGATGAGCCGATACCAGCAGGATCCCGGCGAGGACCATTGAAAGGCTGTCAAAGCAATCCTAAAGTACCTTAACCGGACTAAGGATAGATTCTTAGTGTATGGGGGTCAGGAAGATCTGTCCGTTACTGGGTACACCAATGCAAGCTTCCCCGACCAGGATGAGTATCAGTTGTAGTCTAGGTATGTATTTTTGCTTAATGGGGGTGCTATCAGCTGGAAAAGCTCCAAGCAACCGACCATCATGGACTCTACTACAAAAGCTGAGTACATTACAGTGTGTGATACAACTAAGGAAGCTGTGTAGATAAAGAAGTTTATCACTAAATTAGGAGTAGTACCAACTATTCAGGATCCGGTTGATATCTTCTATGACAACAATGGGGCTGTTGCATAAGCTAAGGAGCCTTGGTCATACAAGAACACGAAGCACGTTCTCAGGAAGTTTTACCTCATATGAGAAATCGCTGAGAGGGTTGACATTTCATTACACAAAGTAGACACTGAAGATAATGTCACAGATCCCTTGACTAATGCGTTGGCTGAGCCCAAGCATGAGGGTTATACTAGATTTATAGGGATTAAGCCCATGCCTAGTTGGAACTAGTGCAAATGGGAGATTGGTGGGTATGCCCTTGTCCCGAGGCATTGGTCCTTGTTTTGTATGATACATTTTGTATCTTGTTATGAGATTTATGTCTTATACAATTTGTGTTAATAAATAAAGGCATTAATCTATTTATTATATACCTTGTGCAATGTTATAAATAGAGAATCCAATGGACATATCCATATCCATGTTGATGAGTGTCATGCACTTGGCAGTAAAACCATGGATAGGGAGAACGATATGACCATAAAGTCATCTGTAGTCTGTTCCAGTCATAGGAATGAATGGAAGCAAAGACTATCATAAACTTGGTTGTATAGCGGTGTCTTACTGGCTATTGGACATGGATTGTCAACCAGGTTTATAGGTACATGCAAAGGGGCATGGTACTGTTGGATATGCCCTAGTCCCGAGGCATTGGTCCTTGTATTTGTATCATACATTAATTGGATTCATGTATTATACTTATTTGTGTTATTAATAAAGGCATTAATTCATTTATTATATTTATCTTATACAATATATTAAATGAAGTATCCAATGGACATATCCATATCCATGATGACCAGTGTCATGCACTTGGCAGTAAGACCATGGATAGGGTAAACGATATGACCATAAATAGATCCGTAGTCTGTTCCAGTCATGGGAATGAATGGAACAAGAGACTATGATTAACCTAGTTGTATGGCCGTGTCTTACCGGTCATTGGACATGGAATGTCAACCAAGTTAATGGGTACATGCATGAGGGGCATGGTACTGGATAGATCTACTAAACGAGAAATCCACATGGTATAGTATCACAAGTGATTCTCGTGTAGTACTTGTATGGATCCTTTGACCTGACCATATGATGGTGTTACATGTGAGGTCACATGCTTAGGGGTACGCCTAAAGGGCCTGTAATAGGGTGCCAAGTATGGGTACTTTCGGGTATGTCACTTAGCATGGTAATGCTATGGATATGCAGAAGGGATTTGTCACCCAGTAGTCCACTGGGAAGATATCACTGACCTCTTGATGAATGTGACTGATAAGAGTGTGGCCACACCCAAACAAGTGGGAACTTGTTTGTGAGCTTCAGTGCATTCGGGATCAAGTTAATGTCCGACACAAAAGAGGGTGATCAATCCATGCCTCTGTGTTGGACACCGATATCAATGACATGGGATGTACAAGTTTAAACTACAGGGTTATAATAACAGTTAGACTGCGATCTCCATCTTAATTGGGGGCTGCAGTGGCTTGCTAGAGCCCAACTGCAGTCTGTGGGCCAAAGGCCTGCTGCCAACATAAAGATGGGCCTACGGGATCGTACACATTGAGCGACTGAACACCGACTTAAGGAATCACATGTATGCTTGGAGTATACACTCTGGAGAGAGGTATATATATATTAATCATATTATAAAGATCAATTGGATTGATCCTAATAATAAAATTAATATATTTAATTGGCTCTTCATAATTAATTGGATTAATTATGAGAGTATTTCCTAGGTGGAAATATTCATATGTATAGGTTTACGTATGATTTTATTTTGTGAAGATCTAATTTTAATTTGATGGATTAAATTAATTGGTTAAACTAATTTTAATTTAAATGTAAATAATATATTACTTGGTGTAATATATTAAATACATGGGCATATTAAAATTGGGCTTGAAATTAATTTAAACCAGAATAATTAAAATAAGATTGGGCCTGAATTAAAAGAAGGAAGCCCACACAAAATGAAGGAGCTAAGCTGGGCCTCAATTCCCCTAGAGGAATTCGGCCAACCTAGGTTTTTAACCTAGGAAAATTTCGGCCAAGGATTACACAAGACACCATAGCCGAAATTTACAAGTCTCTCCTCTCCATTGTTCGTGTTATCCAACGCTAGCACGGGTCGTGTTCGTTAGGCGTTCGTGTACCAGAACGAGGAGGGACTCTGCGTTGATTCCTGCAGTCTTCATCCATCTCTAAAAGAGATATTCCGGGTAAGAGAATTATCTCTTTCTATTATATTTTTTTTGTTTTACAATTTCCATTTCAATTGCACCTGGGCATGGATTTGAGGAAATCATCACGCTCTTCCGCATTTATCGGGTGATTTCCGGTGAAAAATCCCAACAGGTACTGGATAAGATCCACTAAATGAGAAATCCACATGGTATAGTATCGCAAGTGATTCTTGTGTAGTGCTTGTATGGATCCTTTGACCTAACCATATCATAGTGTTGCATGTGAAGTGACACACTTTGGTGTATGCCTAAAGGGCCCTTAACAGGGTGCCAAGTATGGGAACGTTTCGGTGTGTCAATGAACATGGTAAGGCCATGGATATGCAGAAGGGAATGTCTTGCTAGAGTCCACCTATAATTTGTGGGCCATAGGCCCTGTTGGGAATTAATCACACAAAACAAAACGCAGCGGAAATAAAAGGATTAATCCCCACCAAGGACCCATGTACATTGCATTGAATTGGAAGGAGGGTTAAAGAATTACCTTAATTCTTTGTAGGTTTTGAATCAATTAGGAACCAAAGTAGCTTCCCTCTACGGTTGATCCACACGGAGCAATTCATTCACCGCGTGCTAGCGCCGGGATTGAAGAACGATTCTTCGAACGAGAGAAGGCCAAAGTTTCGAAAACCTTGGGAGATGGAGAAGGGGAGATTTCGGCTGGCCCCTTGGAGGCTGCAGAAAATCTGCATCTTATGTTAAAATGACTAGGGTTAGGGTTTTTTTAGGTTATAAAACTTCCTTTTATATATCCTTTAAACTTAATTATAATTATAACTTAATACCCTTATTAGTTATAATTATAAATTAACCCACACAATTTAATATTAATTCTCAATTAACATTAAATCAATTCCATTTTCCATCATACACATATGTATATTTGATATTATAATTAATTATATCTCTATATAACTGAATTATAATATGTAGCATACTTTATGCAATATTAATCATATTAATATTTATACACATATATAAATATATATATCATTATATATATATTCATTCTCTTTCTCATTCATAGATTATTATCCAATAATAATTTATACCCGAAAAGATGAACTTCATTTTGCTCTTTGTGTGTGACCCCATAGGTTCATATCAATTGGCAATAAGGAAATTACCATAATATCCTTATAAGTCATAAGCGGACTCTAGCAAGCCTTTATGACTACCCAATTAATATGATTGGAATGATCCAATACCTATTTATAGAATGTCATATTCCCTTTTGTCTCTTTGATATCATGATTAATCATAAGACATGGTATACTTGTCAATCTTATATAATTAATCATATGCTTTCTCGATCTCAAAGTAAACTGTTTAGACAAATCAATTGATACTCTATCAATTATTTGAGCACGGCCATGCATTTAACAGTCTTACTTATCGAGGGGCCCAGTGATATCGCTCTCTTGTTAGAGAGGGACAAAATCCCATATCTGTCACTCACATCCCAAGGCATGAGTCATATCGTACCCAATCACAGCCTTTATAACTACTCTGTTACGAGCAGCGTTTGACTGCGTCAAAGCACAACATGAGTTCATCCCGGAATCAATGGTGACCTCAGGTCAAAGGAATCAGCTAATGACACTACTATAATCAAGATCAGTTGTGACACATGACCATGAACTTGATCTCATAGTGGGTCTCCAGTAACATGTTCTCTAACATATTACCCGTGAGTATAATCTGTATCTGTATACACTATATTCATCTTATGAATATCCATTATCACTCACACTAGTCTTAGTTTGTTATTATTCCCATAATAACAATCGACTAGGGATATTTAGAATAACACGATTTATTCATGGATACTTATCATATATGCTAACATACAAACATAAATGATAATATTAATCTACACTAGATTAATCTTAGAAGTCAAATTACATAATCCAATATTGGCCTTAGGGCACAATCTCCAACAATCTCCCACTTGCACTATGGCCAAACATACATGTATCTTATACCCATTGACCTACATGACTTTCATGTATTCACTCGTGCAGGAGTCTTTGTCAATGAATTATTAATTTTCGCTTCCGTTGCTACTTTACACATATTCACTCTCTCTTTAGAGACAGCCTCTCTAAATTAGTGAAAAACGCCTAAGTATATGCTTGTGTCATACAAGGTTCTTACGCATTGAACTATTGTCCCTACAATAGTCTCACAGGATAAGCAATGCTTAGAACAAAACACAAAAATTTTGATGAACTTCTTCATCCAAAATTTCTTTTACATCATATGTAACAATATACTTTGACTACTATTATAGATATTTAGCTATATTGTTTTATTTTGAACCTTTCAAAATCATAACATCTCTTTTTAAGAGAATACTAGATCTCGACTGATATATTGCAACTAATTGCAATCAGTTGTATATGTGCAGTTAACATAAGCAAGCTTCTATTAAGTCTTTTTACATTGAACGCTTTCAATGCTTTGACTTAAGCCAAAACATTCTTTTAGATCTATCTCTATAGATTCCAATTTCAAGAACACAGGCAGTCATGCTTATAACATTAACCGAAATTACTTTCTTAGCCAAGATTTTACTTCTTGCAAGGTAAGAATGTTATTTCCAACAAGCCATATGTCATCCACATATAGCATTAGGAATACCGATATGCTCCCACTGATCCTTTTGAAACACAAGATTCATCATCCTTTTGATAAAATCAAACCATTTGATTTCTTTATCAAAACTATGATTCCAACTATTTGATGCATGTTTCGATCCTTATGAGAATCTTTGAAAACTTGCATACGCTATTTGAATTCTTTGGATGCTCAAAACTTTGGGTTGTGTCACGTACACATCCTCAATCATGTTTTCACGTAGAAAACAGATTTTGATATCCATTTGCCATATTTTATAATCATATTATGCGGATGTGGCAACAAGAACTCAATTTGACTTGATCATGATTAATGACGAAAAAGGATTTTATCATAGTCCTACTATGAATTTGTTCGTATCCTCATAGTCACTACTATGAACTTGTTTATAACCCCTTTTTGTCACTAGTCGTGCTTTATAAGTTTGAAGATCACCATTCATGTCGGTTTTCAATTTGAAAACTCACTTGCAACCATTGCATATGCATCTTCTAAAAGATTTATCAAAGTCTATACTTTGATTGTTAGACATGGACTTATCTTCAACCTTTGTAGCATCAAGTCACTTATTAGATTCAAAATCTAACATTGCTTCTTCATAAAAGAAGACTTACTTCATCTAGTAAAATTACATCATGATTTTGAGAAATCCATATCTCTCCTAATCATGTCGTATTCCACTAGACTTTCATTGGACTTGTGTAATTTCAACAATGATCATGAAACCATTTCCACGTTCCTCTTCAACGTTAAATGTCACTTTTGTGAATTACGAGTTTTGTAGGTGTACCTTACTCCCACTAACTCTACTAGAAATTAACTCCCTCTTCAAGGGGAAACCATTTCTAGCTACAACTACTTTGTATCCCAAAGAAACACAGGAGTAACAACTCCTACTTTCCTTTTGAGTAATCCACAATACGACATTTAAATTTAGGTGCCAACTTATTCGAAATAAGCTTTACAGCCCTAAACTTATTCAATGAAACAACTTGGGTCTCTTACCCAACCATATCTCATATGTTGATTCATGAATTGTTTTAGACGGGACAATATACACAGCTGCTTTAATGGCATATTTTCGAGAAAACGATGATCAACTTGACTTCATCATAGATTGAACTATATCTTTATAGAGTTCGATTACTCCTTTTCCGACACAACATCCTTTGTGGCGTACTTGGAGGAGTCAATTGTGAAACAGTCCCACAATTTCTAAGACGATTGTCAAAATCTTGACTCAAATGTTCACCACTTGGATCATATCTAAGTGACTTTACTATCTTGTCAAGATGCTTCATACTCCTTTTACAAGCTTTTGAACACTTCAAAAGTTCCAAACTCGTGTTTCATTAGATACTCTTATCTAGTGAAAAGTTCCATAAAAGTAATGAAGTATTAAAACCTCCTTTAGCAGTTGATTTATAATTCATATACATCCACATGTATAATGCTTAATAAATCGATTATTCTTTAACTACTTTTAGCAAAGAACCACTTTTGTCATCTTTTACAATAAACAACATTCGCATGATTCAAGATGATTCATAATCTCATGAATCCAAAAGTCCATTCTCATGGAGTTTCGTAATGCGACTTTGCTTATGTCTCCAAGAGGACACTGCCAAAATAGGTTGAATCAACTATTTGATTCGATCCTTACAGTATTTATGTTACAGATGGGCTCCACATATAAAGACAATTATGTAAATCTACATTTCATAATCATGTCTTTATAAAGTTTATAATTCACAATTATAAAATAAACAACATTTGTTTACTCAAGCCAACAAGCTCAATAGGCAACAAGAGTTCGTAACTCACATGTAAAAGTTCATAACCTTTGAGTAACAACCTTTGCTTCTCTTGCATATTCGTATTCTACCTTTCACCTTCATAAGGTTTCTATTCAAATTGCGATTCATCATATTCTACTAATATGAGATTCACAACGGTATCTAATACCTTTTGATATAGAAACAAGAGTAGAATAGTTAATAAATACTTAAGGTAGCAGTCTTACTGCCTTTCATCTTCTTATAGTTCTCCAAACAAAGTTTGCTATTTCTATTCTAATGAACGATTCATTCTAGAAATGGCAACACCCTTCTTTTGGAGATCTCTCTATGCCAACAGCTTTGGTCTTTAAAACATGTTTCACCCGAACCTTTCGGTCTTTATGCTTTTCGACCTTCCTTTTATCCTTTCCTTTTGAACCATAAGCACACAATTCGAGGCGGGCTTATCCTTTATGGATAACTTAACATTCTTTTGCATCCTATGCAACTAATTCACAATTTTCCCCATGTCATTCAAATGATAGTTCATCACCAATGACTATCAAATAATGAATTCAAGATCACATCTTAATGCCTTTTGGAGGCCAATGAGAAATTGTTGCCTCAAACACTTATCTTTTCTTGCTCACTAACTGATGAAACATTTCCATTTGTGATGTATCATATACCTCAAGTAAAACTTCCACGTGCGGAAGAATTGGTGGCAAGTGTAAGATAAAAAATTTTAAACAGAGTCCCTTCGATGCTTCAAGTAAGCATCTTTTATACTCATGTTACAATTGCTAGTGGTTCATTGGGCAAAAGGATTATTGAGAACATATGATTCCTTTTGATTTGAGAACAATTCTCAAAGTTCAATAACAATCGAGATCATGGTAATAGCAATCATAACTATAATAAAGCGTGTAAAGATTTTTATTTAAATGCTCCCACTTAAATTATAAAACCCTTTAAAATATTCAAGTGGGTGAAGATCCAAAATCCATACTTAACCATAGCACTGCTTTGGCATGTCCCTATGGTTAAATATAATTTCGGTAGGCAAAGACTCAAAATCATGCTTTAAACCATTTAAACATATTTTGGATGTGCACTTCTTTGCCAATTGCATCATTATGCAACTCTTCTAATTTATGAGATGCATGATATCATATATCATATTTAATTGTATGTTACTCATCTCATCTTTGCCTCGGGCTCAAACACCGTTTTGATTAACCCTTTGTTAAACCAATTACAACACAATGAGAATCACCATTTCTCATATTATCGCTTCGCTAAGGTCACAACATGCGTACCCGCTTTGGCGTGGCTACCATGATGCGAACATAGTACTTGACTAGTGTTATACGTAATTGGGTGGCAAAAATATAAACTTCATAAGTTTATTTAGGGTTTATTAATTCCTGTGATTAAAATGTATCTCATACAATACATGGCATTAACATTAATCTTTCTAAGTTAATATTAATTCTAGCATGGCATCCAATGTCATACATTCATCTAGCATGCATATATCATACTTAGCATGGCATCACATGGCATCAAAATATAAAACATGCAATAGACTCGAAAGACCGTGTTATGGTATGGTTTTATCTACATTGATTTTCACAGGCCAATATGAAAATCAACAGGTCATTTCCTAGGTGGTTGTAACCATCGCATGGTCGCAGCACAGCCGCATCCCTTGGATCCGTCTTCACGTCTTTGTTCCTTGGCACCATCCCATGGATTTACATATTACACAAAATTGCATCCTATACTATTTTCTAGCAAAATAAAATTTACAAACAATAAATTGCATCCTATACAATTTATCTAGAAAAATAAGGTTACATAAATACTAACGACTCGCAGGCCGTATTTATAAAACCTTACATCCACCAAAACCAAAAGAAAACAAAAAGAAAAACATCCACGGGGTGCAAAACCATACCACAACACCATGCATAAAATTATCACAATAATTTTACATCTACAAGATTTAGGGTTCAAAGGCAAAATACAATCTTATTGCATTGAGGAATTGATTTGAAAAGGCTAAATGTGTAGAAACAATTTCTACACGGCAGCACCAAGGGAACACGGCGTGCAAAACCGGTTTGCACGGCGTGCAGCACCTGCACGCCGCCGTGTTCCTCGCTGTGTCTCAGCACACACGGAAACAATTTCCGGTTGCACGCCGTGCCAAACCATCACACGGCGTGCACTTCATGTTTGCACGGCGTGCAGAGCCTGCACGCCGTCGTGTTCCGAACTGAAAGCCAATACTGGAAACAATTTCCAGTTGCACGCCGTGCAAAGACAGCACACGGCGTGCACAGCATGTTAACACGGCGTGCAGCACCTGCACGCCGACGAGCTCGGAACTGAACTCATATCTGGAAACAATTTCTAGTGCACGAATGAGCAAAACAATTGAAGAAACACATCATTCACAATGATCAATTCCAAATCAATTCAAAATAGTTATTCACAATAACAGAACAAATCATTCATAATGATCAACATTGAAATCAAATTTCAATTTGTTATTCACAACAACAAAAGAACCCTAAATCAAAACACACAAACCCTAACATGCATTTTGATCTAATCAAAATAACAAATCCAATTCAACCAATGCACAAGTGGCTCTGATACCACTGTTGGGAATTAATCACACAAAACAAAACGCAGCGGAAATAAAAGGATTAATCCCCACCAAGGACCCATGTACATTGCATTGAATTGGAAGGAGGGTTAAAGAATTACCTTAATTCTTTGTAGGTTTTGAATCAATTAGGAACCAAAGTAGCTTCCCTCTACGGTTGATCCACACGGAGCAATTCATTCACCGCGTGCTAGCGCCGGGATTGAAGAACGATTCTTCGAACGAGAGAAGGCCAAAGTTTCGAAAACCTTGGGAGATGGAGAAGGGGAGATTTCGGCTGGCCCCTTGGAGGCTGCAGAAAATCTGCATCTTATGTTAAAATGACTAGGGTTAGGGTTTTTTTAGGTTATAAAACTTCCTTTTATATATCCTTTAAACTTAATTATAATTATAACTTAATACCCTTATTAGTTATAATTATAAATTAACCCACACAATTTAATATTAATTCTCAATTAACATTAAATCAATTCCATTTTCCATCATACACATATGTATATTTGATATTATAATTAATTATATCTCTATATAACTGAATTATAATATGTAGCATACTTTATGCAATATTAATCATATTAATATTTATACACATATATAAATATATATATATCATTATATATATATTCATTCTCTTTCTCATTCATAGATTATTATCCAATAATAATTTATACCCGAAAAGATGAACTTCATCTTGCTCTTTGTGTGTGACCCCATAGGTTCATATCAATTGGCAATAAGGAAATTACCATAATATCCTTATAAGTCATAAGCGGACTCTAGCAAGCCTTTATGACTACCCAATTAATATGATTGGAATGATCCAATACCTATTTATAGAATGTCATATTCCCTTTTGTCTCTTTGATATCATGATTAATCATAAGACATGGTATACTTGTCAATCTTATATAATTAATCATATGCTTTCTCGATCTCAAAGTAAACTGTTTAGACAAATCAATTGATACTCTATCAATTATTTGAGCACGGCCATGCATTTAACAGTCTTACTTATCGAGGGGCCCAGTGATATCGCTCTCTTGTTAGAGAGGGACAAAATCCCATATCTGTCACTCACATCCCAAGGCATGAGTCATATCGTACCCAATCACAGCCTTTATAACTACTCTGTTACGAGCAGCGTTTGACTGCGTCAAAGCACAACATGAGTTCATCCCGGAATCAATGGTGACCTCAGGTCAAAGGAATCAGCTAATGACACTACTATAATCAAGATCAGTTGTGACACATGACCATGAACTTGATCTCATAGTGGGTCTCCAGTAACATGTTCTCTAACATATTACCCGTGAGTATAATCTGTATCTGTATACACTATATTCATCTTATGAATATCCATTATCACTCACACTAGTCTTAGTTTGTTATTATTCCCATAATAACAATCGACTAGGGATATTTAGAATAACACGATTTATTCATGGATACTTATCATATATGCTAACATACAAACATAAATGATAATATTAATCTACACTAGATTAATCTTAGAAGTCAAATTACATAATCCAATATTGGCCTTAGGGCACAATCTCCAACACTGTCAACATAAATACGGGCCAACAGGATCGTACACATTAGACATCTGAGCTTAAACTTAACAGATCAACCTTATACTTGGACTCTACCAACCGGAAAGAGACGATTCTATTGATTATATTATATAGATCAATTGGATTGCTCAAAATAATATAATTCATGTTTATATTGGGTTTCTTATAATTAATTCAAATGAATTAATTTAAGATATTATTTCCTAGGTGGAAATATTTCACATGTATAGGTTTACATGTATTTAATTTTATGAAAAGTCTAATTTTAATTTCTAGGTTGAATTAATTGGACAAATTAATTTTAATTTGAAGTGGTATGTAATATATTATATAGTATAATATATTCACATACATGAAAGATCAAAATTGAATTTGCAATTAAAACTAAACCTAAACAATTGATATTAGACTTGGGCTTTAGTGAGGAAAAGCCCGCATAAAATTAAAACCCTAAAACCTAAATTCCCACAAGGAAAATTCATCCTTAGCGATTAAAAGAGCAGCTATAATTTTCAGCCACCAACACACTTCCAAGGCAGAAAATTTGAGCCCCTAATTTCCTCTCTTCCATCGATCCGATGCTAGTACGGGTTCACACTCCGAAGCCGTTCGTCTACGGGATTGTGGAGGAGATCAATTTTTGTTTCTGAAGCTATCTCTAAAAGAGATTCTTAAGGTGAGAATCTAACTTTTTGGTTTACTTTTGTTGTTTTGATTTCCACATCAATTACTCCCGGATAACGGATTTGAAAAAATAATATGTGTTTCCGCTTTTGTCGGTTGTTTTTTATGAAAAATCCCTACATATGCCACTTTATTAACTCAGACCAGATATCACCAGCCACTTGATAAGTATGGTTGATAAGAGTGTGGCCACACCTAAGTAAGCAATCACTGGGTGATTACTTATTTGTGAACTTCAGTTTACTCGGTATCAAGGAATGTCCATGCAGCTTCAGAGGGTGACATTGTCATGCCTCTTGCAGGACACTGATATAACTAGTATAGGATCAATGTATAAGTTACTATAAGGTTTATGCCTCGCATAAGATTGATGTCTTGGTCTTATTTGGGTAGCTTCAATGGTTTTTGCTAGAACCTACTTGTAACTTGTGGGCCTTAAGGTTTTAAGCCCACAGCCAACATGAGACGAATCCACAAGATCGCACACAAAGATGTCTGAATTAAATTGTCATGGACTTAATATATATTGGTTATATATTATATGCAGCTTTATGTTAATTGTATTTATAGACATTTTGGTAAACTCAAATTGATATAATTAACTAAAGGAGAAATTTTATTTCAGCCAATTAATATAATTACTTGGTGTAATTTAATTAATAGATAGCAAATATTGTCTTAAATATGAAATATTTTAATTTTAAGACATTTTCTAATTAAATTGGATTTTATTTAATTTAATTGGTTGGGCTATAATTAATTAATTATGGTTATATTGAAATCAAAATTAATTTAAATTAAACCCAATTAAATAAATTAAAAGGTAAAACCTAAATTAATTTGGACTAGTTTTATACATGGGTATATAAAGAACATTTTTCCTAACTATAATTAATACAAGAGAAATTTTAGCCACCTCTATTCCAAGACCAACACACCAAATTGGGGTTGCTCTGCTTTTCGTCTTACGCTAGCACATGGATTCATTCGATAGACATTCGTGTGCATGAGGGTGGAAGAGCTTCGTGGAAAAGCAAGTTCTTGATTCAACTTGTGCGGGAATGGCATAGGTGAGATTTGAATCTCTTTCTTGCTATTTCTATTATTCTTATTCCATAATCTACGCAATATGTTCTTGGAACGGATTCAAATGCAAAACATAATCACTTCCGCTGTGGTTTGAATTTTTGTTTTTCACTGAGAGAATCCCAATAGAAGCTCTGAATTGTTGGAAATCTTAAAATAGGTTTTTCAAGTCAGCAAGCTACAGTCGTACGACTATAGATCTATGACCATAAGGATATAGCATCATAGTCATATGTTATGTAGCCTATAACTGTATAGATGTCTATTATTCTATCCCAACTCGCAATTAAATCGGATCTAGATCTCTGATTAGTGATGGATATAAAAATAAAGAGATAAGGAAATATAAGGGGATGAAATTTGAAACTATAAACTAGAGATTAGATTGGAGAGAATTTTGGAGAGAAGAGAGAAAGAAAAGAGAAGAGGAAGAAGAAAACTTGAATCTTCGTCTTTATTTTCTTACTCAAATCTTTGTTACTAGGGCTTAACATCAATTAGAAATCATAGGAAACACTTCCTTAAGATTCATAGTAGGTCCAGAGGCTAAAACGAATCATAAATTCGTAAATTTTGGAGATCCTTGATAGTTTTTTGGAGTTTTAGTTTTTTGGAGTTTTGGAGTTTCAAACGAATTTCAACGATCCAGAACTCTTTTGAGGTGATTCTAAACCCATAAAGCTGTGGATTCACATGTTAAAGGTATATATTTCTGAGAAACTGATAACTATGCATCATATTTGTGCAGTTTGAACATCATCTTGCACATTTCTTCAACTTACTCTATTTTTGTCCATTTCTGGTTTCTGTCCAAGGTTTACATCTACATAGTTGTCGTAATAGCCACACGGCTATAATGATAACCGTATGGATGTAGATCTACAGCTTGACCGTTAAAACCCAGAAATCCACAAGAAAAGTGCCAAAATCTTGAATCTCATTGTTGTTTAGAAACAGTGTCTGTACAGTTTGTTGGAACATATCCCAGTCAAAGAACAAAACTAACTATGAAAAAATGCTCTCTAACTAAGGTTCGTGCCCAAATCTCTTAGCTAGATTATGGATCTACAAGAAAATAAAGAGGAGAAAAAGAATTTTCACCTTAGCCATCCTCATAATGGAAAATTGATTTGAATAGTGCTTCACTTGTAGCCCCTCTACCACCACGCACACAGAGTCTCCTTGGCAGAATGTGAGTGCTAGCTTCAGACCAAAATTCCTCCCAAGAGGCCAAAATAATTTTGCTCTCAATTTTCTCTAAACCCCTAGAGAAGGAGAAAGATGAGAAATGGTGGCTCACTTGCTGTCCATTAGGTATTAGGGTTTTATCCTTTCCTTTATATATGAAACATAAAGGGAAAATACTCATAATACCCCTTTTGTAAAATAGCTAGATATTTTAACTAAAATATCTACCATACTTTACAATATAATAACTTAACCAAATTTACCATATGGTAACTGTGATTAGTTATAATAACCAATTTTCACAATGGGATTACTATATTTTAGTTTGGGACTTAACCAATTAATCCCATAAAATAAAATAATCCACTAATAATAATTAATATGTAATCCATACATATTAAATAGTTCGTTACAAAACCACCTAAACTCATTGTGTGATTCCGTAGGTCCATCAGTACATTGGCCATGGGCCCGAAATGACATTCAGCCCACAAGTTGTAAGTGGACTCTAGTAAGACATTGCAACCCCCAATTAGGATGAAGATTTCAAAACCAAACTGACATAAACATGTATTATTCTTAACAATCCCTTGGACACTTGATATCGGTGTCTTACAAAAGGCATGATTTCGTCATCCTGTTATGTGATAGGACTTTACTTGACATCCAAGTAGACTGACAAAATCAAACAAATGACTATCCAATAATAATTCTATTTGGGTACGGTCGTACACTATTCAGTCTCACTCTCAAAGAGGCCGATGATATCATCTCTTCACTGAAGAGATAAGTAATTCCTTCACATTACTCCCAATCCTAACATGATTCTCGATATACCCAACGTACCTATACTTGGCACCTAATTACGGGCTCGTTAGGCGCACATGAAAGCATACAAGGTCACATCCTGAAGTGTAGTAATATCAGGTCTAAGGATCCAATATAAGCAATACCTAAGAAACACTTATGACACTAGATCATATAGTGTTCTCATAAGCGGATTGATCCAGTACACTGTTAACTAACATGTACCTAGATCCTTGAATTTCCAAGTTCTATGGTCTTTAAGACACCACCCATCTCACAAGGAACATACTAGTCTTTAGTTATATTCATTCTCATGATTATAACAGACTAGGGATAGCTTTAAAACTGTGTTTTTTAAACTAATGGTCTTACTCATTCAGTACACGCTACTAATAAACATAAGTAAACACCAATTTATGGATTCTCTTTATTTATCAATAGCATAAGAAATTCAATAAATAAAATTGTTCTCTGTTATTAATATGAAGTAAATGTATTCTTTGTTGGAGATTGTGCCCTAAGGCCAATATTGGATTATGTAATTTGACTTCTAAGATTAATCTAGTGTAGATTAATATTATCATTTATGTTTGTATGTTAGCATTTATGATAAGTATCCATGAATAAATCGTGTTATTCTAAATATCCCTAGTCGATTGTTATTATGGGAATAATAACAAACTAAGACTAGTGTGAGTGATAATGGATATTCATAAGATGAATATAGTGTATACAGATACAGATTATACTCACGGGTAATATGTTAGAGAACATGTTACTGGAGACCCACTATGAGATCAAGTTCATGGTCATGTGTCACAACTGATCTTGATTATAGTAGTGTCATTAGCTGATTCCTTTGACCTGAGGTCACCATTGATTCCGAGATGAACTCATGTTGTGCTTTGACGCAGTCAAACGCTGCTTGTAACAGAGTAGTTATAAAGGCTGTGATTTGGTACAATATGACTCATGCTTTGGGATGTGAGTGACAGATATGGGATTTTGTCCCTCTCTATCAAGAGAGCGATATCACTGGGCCCCTCGATAAGTAAGACTGTTAAATGCATGGCCGTGCTCAAATAATTGATAGAGTATCAATTGATTTGTCTAAACAGTTTACTTTGAGATCGAGAAAACATATGATTAATTATATAAGATTGACAAGTATACCATGTCTTATGATTAATCATGATATCAAAGAGACAAAAGGGAATATGACATTCTATAAATAGGTATTGGATCATTCCAATCATATTAATTGGGTAGTCATAAAGGCTTGCTAGAGTCCGCTTATGACTTATAAGGATATTATGGTAATTTCCTTATTGCCAATTGATATGAACCTATGGGGTCACACACAAAGAGCAAAATGAAGTTCATCTTTTCGGGTATAAATTATTATTGGATAATAATTTATGAATGAGAAAGAGAATGAATATATATATAATGATATATATATATTTATATATGTGTATAAATATTAATATGATTAATATTGCATAAAGTATGCTACATATTATAATTCAATTATATAGAGATATAATTAATTATAATATCAAATATACATATGTGTATGATGGAAAATGGAATTGATTTAACATTAATTGAGAATTAATATTAAATTGTGTGGGTTAATTTATAATTATAACTAATAAGGGTATTAAGTTATAATTATAATTAAGTTTAAAGGATATATAAAAGGAAGTTTTATAACCTAAAAACCCTAACCCTAGTCATTTTAACATAAGATGCAGTTTTTCTGCAGCCTCCAAGGGGCCAGCCGAAATCTCCCCTTCTCCATCTCCCAAGGTTTTCGAAACTTTGGCCTTCTCTCGTTCGAAGAATCGTTCTTCAATCCCGGCGCTAGCACGCGGTGAATGAATTGCTCCGTGTGGATCAACCGTAGAGGGAAGCTACTTTGGTTCCTAATTGATTCAAAACCTACAAAGAATTAAGGTAATTCTTTAACCCTCCTTCCAATTCAATGCAATGTACATGGGTCCTTGGTGGGGATTAATCCTTTTATTTCCGCTGCGTTTTGTTTTGTGTGATTAATTCCCCAACATTCTTATACATCAATAACAGAGTACATCATCTAAGGACTAGGGCATACAGCAATACGATTTTCACTATAGCTGTGCGGCTGTTATTCATAGCCACACAGCTGCTGTTTGGGAGAGAATCTCCAAAAACTGTTTTCTAAGCATTTCATTGCATCTCGAACCTTAGATTCACTTTTCAGAAGCAATATTAGACCAGTACAATGATGGAGATCTAATCTCTTGAAAACTAACCCACTTACCATGTCAAATAATTAAACCGCATATATGTTTTCAAAACTGTTTTCTCAAAATCGACACAAGAATGTTTCAAAATGTTTTCTATGTCTAGTGGATGAAACTTGTCGAGTTTCCCTGATTATCCCCTCTAAATGCATAATCCAAATCCCTTTATTATCCCTTGTTTTGCAGGTTCAGAGGTAAGCTTTTCATTTTGAGTAGATTCTCATGTACAATAGGCGATTGTACCTCAATTCTCCCATTTTATTCAAATCTATCCCAGTAGGATAGACTATTTGATTCGGGTTGTATAATTAATTTATTTACTGCTTTATTGTACAGTTGTGTGTTCGTTGCAATTCTTAAATTAAAACGAACCTTAGCCTCTAAAATGCAATGTAATGGGATGTTGAAGTACTTATTTTGATTAGATAATAAGTGACCCATCCGAAGCTAGATCTCTATAAGGTATAATGATCCTCACTTGGTTCCGGCTATACCTGAATTTTCCGATTGAGCTGAGCCGGGACCAAAGTTTCCACCTCTAATGTATACAATCTAGGCTGCCAAACAATCCTGGAAAACCACGTTTTCACCAATAAACAATAGCCTCGATATGTCATTAGCATTAAGTGATCTAATATATTCCTCTTCAGGAATAACATGACAGAATTGCTTAAAAGATTCAATTGCAGTTGACTTACCTAATTTGATATATTCATCGCATGTCTGCCAGTATACCATAAGCTATCATTCGAAACACAATATTGTTTTTTGTATTGTTGAAAGCCACTAGTAGCATCGGGTCGTTGTTGGAAGTACACATCATGATCTTTCACATTTTTAAATTATGCGGAGGAAAAAATCATGAGACATACGATAACATAGACGAAAATATGCCTCATCATATATTTGGTTTTCATGAAGTAATCTCTATGAATTTCTTGATTAGTTTCCTCACAGTTGCGATAGAGGACTTCATGGCCTGGTATGGATCCTCTGCACCTTGACTGACTGCTCTCAACATCTAAGAAGTAAACTAGCAATATGTTATTATTAAGCATCACTAGACTTGCAGCGTCGATCATTAAATCATTGTGATCATCCATTGCTAAACTACTTGAAGAATCATCACCCTCATAATTGTAAGACATTGTAAGGATATAAAGAGAAATTATTTCAACAAGACTTTGAGAAAGATTATACTTAACAAAGATTGTGCAAAACTTAGCTTAATTATACCATCTATATAGGTGGATGTGAAAGAGAGAGATAGGAATTTAACGTTCTAGATGTAGTCAAAGTGATCCAAGGGTTGGGAATACATGCAAAAAAAGGATGGATGACATTGGCTCTTCTAGAACTGATGGTGATAAGACATGTCGAGATTGGTGGGGATTTAACGGTTTAAACATAGTCAAAGTGATCCAAGGGTTGCGAATGTATGCAAAAAAAGGGTGGATGACATTGGCTCTTCCAAATCTAATGTTGACAATACATATAGAGATGGGTAGAGATTCAACAGCCCAAATGCAGTCAAAGTGATCCAAGGGCTATGGATGCATGCAGAAAAAGGATGACATTGGATCTTTCAGAACTGTGGTGACAATACATGCAGACATAGATAGGGAGTTAACAGTCTAGATGTAGTCAAAATGATCCAAAGGCTAGGAATGAATGCAAAAAAAGGGTGGATGCTATTCAAATGCCTTTATAAATAACATGTATTTTACTCCACTTTACACACGTCCACCTCTTTCTTCTCATCTGCATTTACAAAAACTTCTTTTTGCAAAATTCTTATCAAAATGTTTATTGTACAAGTTGGGTATTCTATGGCAAAAGATAAGATCGTATGTGAGGCTTATATGAAAGTATCGCAGGATCCTATTATTGGTGCAAACCAAACCTTAAATGTATATTGGTCACTCATGTAGACTTATATAAGGAAAGATATACTAGGGGCATGTCTCGTACATTGAGATCACTTCAAGGAAGAATGAGTGCCATTGTGACAAAAGTTAAGAAGCTTAAAGGATGTGTTAGGCAAGTCAAACTTCTCCATCCAAGTGGACATCAAACCAAGATATTATGACTATTTATATTATTTGCATGAAATTTTTTCGTACCATAGTTATCAATTTTAGTAATTGTCTTTTAACTTTATTGTAGTTAAATCACGCAAAAGAATTATTCGCCCATGAAATGGGTGTGAAAAGCTTCAAGTTTGATCATGTGTTGGAGATGTTAAAAGATTTTGAAAAATTTACTAACAATGTCATTGTTCCAAGAAACAAAGGTAAGAAGAAGCAATCCACATCCTATGTTTCATCCGACTCTAAGAATCCAACTCTTGAAATTCCAACACCAGAATCCACTGGTTTATCATCTTTTTCTTTAAATTTAAATGATAATTCTTGTGGTGCAAACTCATCTAGAAGACCTATTGGGATTAAGAGAGTAAAACTTAAAAGGGCAAATAAATCACAAGCCAATGAAATTAGAAAGAGTATGAAAAAAGAAAATGCAAAACTATTTAAAATAATGGAGAGTTCAATGGAAATGCAACGGGAGAGAATGCAAATGTTGAGACACCGCTCAAAACAAGAAGAAGATGCAATATTATTCAGAGACCTGAATTCAAATTCGGATAAAAGAAGAAATTTATACTAAGAGATTCGCAGAACAAAGTAACCAATCACAATACCACTTGCATTGTCTCAAATGAGAAATTTCGATTTTTTCGACAATTTAGGTGGAATTCACGTTATTTTACCACCTTATTAAAAATCATGCTTTCTAAGTCATTATTCAAAGATCAATGAAGTTACCCTTTTTTTTTTTTTTTGTAATTTGGTTTAGTAAGTTGATTTAAATATCTAAATGTATTAACGTTTTTGTTTGTAGGGTTTGTAGTTTTTCTCTTTTTGTAGTTTTTTTTTTTTTTTAATGCAATTTTAAATTGTAGTTAAGTTAATTTATTAGCTATTTTATTTCATAAACATAATATCTAATTTTAAATATTACATATAAACTAAATAAATAATATTATATTTAATATTTAAATGTATAATATCCGAAAACAAAATTATTGTCATAATTTTAATACTAATATAACATCAAAAATATCAATATTAAGATTATACAACCGAAAATATTACAAATACACATAAATAAACACAATATATATATATACAATAACATTTTAAGTTTTCCGCATAAAATGCAGTGCCCATTAAATAGATAAGAAAACATGTTGGTAATGTTTTGTTCCGCATTAAATGTGAATTACTCTTTGGATACCAGTTTTCTGAAACAATAATCGACAGAAAATGAGTTTTTTCATTGCGGAGAAAGATGTCTTTGTACTAAAACAAAATGTAAATTGGATCAATTTAGTAGGAGAAAATTAAGTTTATGGGTCATCTTGTAGGTAGACCCAAAAACAAATACCAGGAAGAGTATATCATTATTTGCAATTGTTAATGCCTAACAATTGGTTTATATTTAAAACAAAAAGAGCAAAATAATAACTGAACCTATTTGAGATTATATCCAAAAAATAAAATGATGAAGTCTATAGCATTCCGAGGACAAAATTTGTCAAGAATCATTGACCTGTGAATCACAAATATTTCCTGCATATACTTGACAGTCCACTGATTGATTCTGCTTATTAACATCTCAGGCTCAGCTGGCAAGCTGAAAAACAATATGTAACAAATATATTACAGCAAAATCTACACAGAATAATTAAACAGTCAAAATGCTCATCATCCTACCTGAAGATTCTGCAAGTCTTTGTGCATGAACCACCATGGACCAGATTTTGACAGCAATCTGTTTATACATATATAATCAAAAGACAAATTGGGTAAAATGATAAAACAACCATAGCAAAAAAGGAGTGAAGACCTTTTTGACCTTTTTGCCCATGTACTATCTACAGAATGCCCTTTCACCCCTAAACTATTAGAACGGAACATTTGCCCCCTTGTAATATCACAATCCGGGCTAATGTCACCATGCTTCATACGAATTTACCTTTTAAGAGAAATTACTGAACTACATAATATATTATAATTTCATAACTTCAACAAAAACTGCATCATACTTAAAATATAGTTATTTATGTATAAAACACGCCGCTTTTTATGAAATAGGGTGAAATTTGCCCAGAATGCGATATTATAGGAGGCAAATGTTCCGCTCCAATAGTTCAAGGGGTGAAAGGGCATTATGTGGATAGTATAGGGGGCAGAAGAGCCTTTAATCCTAGCAAAAGATTGCAAAGCCAAAGTTCAGATTCTTGCTTCATCTTCATAAACAAAACTTTTTCACATAATACTTTGTTTCATTGTACCTGAAAAATCCTGCTGCCGTGCGCAACGCCATGAAGAGAGCCAAGCCTGACCAAACCCCATGAAGGCCAGCGATGGTTGGTGCATACAGCAAAAAGGCACAACAAATTACTCCAACCAGCATCTGTAGATATCACTTAGTCCTATATTAATACGGACACTCACAAAGCTCAAGTAAAAATAAGATGTTGTTGGCTTGCAGCGTACCATAGAACAGGCAGCGTATGGGAAGTCGGAAACTCCATAATGAAGACCATCGAAAATAAAAGCCAGAGCATTCAAAGGTTGACTAGCACTCACAAACTGGAATAAGTACAGATCAAGTCTTAAAAAATTGGGTACCGAAACAAAGTAAAGCAATCTGCAAACTGAAAGAGATGTAAACAAACCAGTATTCCAGTCTGGACAATTCGTAATACTTGAGCATCCTTGGTAAACAAGGTGGCTATGGAACCAAAAGATACACCCAGAATTGCAGCCAAGACAACACCAGTCAGCAGCCCAATCTACATGCCATATCATTTGAAAAGAAATTACAACATATAAGATTCCACGTGTGAGCACAACACAGATTGATCACCTACTGTTAATAAAAAGAAAATAGAAAGACAACGAAAGCTCACCTTCAACACAAATTCTGTAACTTCTTTCACAGTTTTATAATCACCTTTTGATGAGTAACTTGCAATTAGAGCCTAGCAAAGAGATAGCATGTTGAGTGCCAAGAAAACAGAAATGACTGCACACACACTACACGGCATATATGTGATGTGAGTCAAACGGAAAAAATAAAAATTTGGTCTCCGTTTATGGCTCAATGTGTACATTTAATCACCTAAACTTCACTTTAGTTATAGCTAGTCCATGTCTTTTTGATTTGGTCACAAGTGAAGTTGATCACAAATAGACAAAAGACGCAGGTAGTAAGCACACACCTTAAAATTGAATCTTTCCTGCACATCATCTTGTTTTCACCACATCAAAAAAGTTGAATCTGATAGATCAGAAAGTTGTTTTGGCACAGAAATAGAGGAGATCAACCTTCTTATCTGGCAAATTCAACCTTCTAATATGGCAGAAGTTTTTGTAATTTAACGCGTGTCAAAAATTCAATATTAAAGTGCTTGCTTTACACTCGTGTCTCTACAGTCTGTCAGGGACCACAAGCAACCAAATCAAAAAATACTGGGACATAATATAACGAAAATGAAGTTCAAGGATCAAATCCACATGGAAATCAGCATTTTCTCGCAAATGAATGATTCAGAATAACTTCCTTGGAAAGCTTGCGCTGAAAAGGTGAAATTCACAAACATAAGATTAGCTCAGGAAAATTCATTTGCGCAGAAGCAATTTCTGATGTGTGCTACAAACTACGCATATGAATTTTATTCTTAACTTTCATGCTCCTTCCAACACATTGTATTTAGGTGGGTTTATAAAGAAGTTATATCATTGTAGAGGAGGTTAAATGAATAAAAGAAAACAAATGAAGTAACTCAAGTAAGGATCATTCATTGACAGGATGAGAAGACTACCTGACCAGATGCAGCTAAAGCATCTGTAAGAAGAGACACAGCCAACCATACTTGCATGCATATCTGATGGGCAGCCATGGGTACTGGACCTTGGCGAGCAGCCATAGAAGTAGCTAATGTTGTGGTTGTTAAAACAGCAAGTGTTCTTCCAATAAGAAAACCACCTATCAAACAAACCAGTTAAGCGACACAAGTAGTGAAATACACAATCCAAGTTGATGCATTACCACAATGCCATATCAACGAAAAGTATCATAGTAGACTGGGATGCGGGTCTCAGGTTGCCTTTACATGAAGGAAATACTTACCTGATTTCATATAAACACCAAATTGCAGGGCTCCCATCTTTGGAGGCAATAATACAACCCTCTTATTTAGATGCCACATCATCAAGAAGGCAGTTATGTATCTGTAACAAAAGAATAGTATAACGATCAATAAAGAAACCACAAATAAAATGCCTGAAGAAGGAAAGCACAGAGAACATACTGAGATATGACAGTGGAAATTGCAGCTCCAGTTACACCCAACTTAAAATAATACATCAGTATTGGAAATAAAAGTATAGCTGACAAATTACCAAGAGCTGCATAAAGAGGAAGTACATCAATTAGCTGGAACAGGCATAGAGGGATTTTTTTTTTTTTTCCAGATAAGCAAAGGCGAAACAGCATGAAGAAGGGATTTATTCCTAAATTGGGGAAAAGACAGCACCATTTACAAAACCACTAGCAGAGAGAGAGAGGACGATGCGAAGAATGGATAATAAGCAAGAAACAAACAACAAATGTAGCAACAACGTTTTCTTCCCTCAAGTCTTCAAAAACAAAATTTATGAGTGGTTAAACGAACAAAATGGCAACATCAAATCCTTGTCAACGGACAGCATCTGCAGACTGCATATCCTCAGAGACAACCAAAACTCACAGTCATTATGCATGGTGATACATATTAGCTGGAGCTTTACTAGTAAGATTAATGTCAGTGAGAAATAAATCAACATAAATAACTTAGATACATAAACAATATTGATCATAACAAGCTCTCTTTTGCAACAAATTTATATTTTTATCTGAGCAGGAAGCAACAAGTGATCCATTATTCATTCACAATCTCGACAGGGAAAAAACATGGTGTCTACATAAAAATATAAAATTTTTCATTCAAGAAAACCATCAATGACGGAAAAATGCTTGATTTCAGAAACTATCAAAAGCAAAACAAAATTAATATTTGAATGGAACATGATATAACATGGTACATCAATACACAGGAATATTATATTCCAAAAAAAAAGGTCACCAATGAGGTTGAACTTCATTTATTTGGAAATCAAACTAAACACTTACCTAAAGAATAAACAGGAGTTGTGGTATCCTTGAAGCCTCGGAAAACACCTTGAAGAGCCAAAGACACCACAAATGCAGGAGCACCAAGGGCTCTTAGTACAAGAAATTTTTCGGCAGGTATACGCATTGGAGAATCCTGTTAATAAAATAGTCACCACAATAATATTGTGCATTCAATGATTCATCTTATAAGAAAGGACAATTTAGAAAGAACTATGAATTCCAATAAGTTGCATGTAGCCAATTAGTGAATGCACTGCAATCTCCCATCTAGATATAGAATTTGAATTTGAGCTCTATCCATAAGCTCATACATAACTTCCTACATTAGTTTCACGACTACTTTTTAAGTTTTTATTAACTTAGCATGTGCAGGAACTTACCAATGCTACGCCCATCAAATTAAGAAAAGGACCACTTCCTAATGACAGCGCAACTGCCTCAAAGATCCCAATGCCAACAGCTAAAAATAAAGCTGTAGACACAGAAGATAATTGCTTTCTTGCAGGCACCACATCAATAGGCTTGCCATTTGTACAGTTCTCTACAGTATTGTTTTCTGCATAATAAGCAAACCAATGAGATTTTAACTCAAAAATCTAAACAGAATTTGTACTATATAATTATTTATCATCTTCAAATAGTTTCATGAAATCGACCATTCAATAGATCCAAGTCAGCATCTTGAAACAAGTCCAAACCAATGTAGATTTGCATATACCTTTAGTATAATCTTCAACTGCACTCTTGGAGATGTCTTCGGCAACAAAAGACGTAGCAACACTGAGAAGAGGGATATTAAACAGCTTTGATATATTGTTAAATATTGTAATGGATATCCCAGCTGAACCCAGCTCCACAGGACCTAAAGGACCAAGACAAAAGCATATGTGTGAGCATAAATCAACCATCCATTGATTATCTTGACCTAAATTCTGGAGCTCATAAACAAATGAACGATTAAGACAAGCATTAGACCTTCACCAAATTCTTGGTGTATGGCAAATTGCAACTTTAGTCACTTAGTCTTTGATGAGTCACACATACACGTTGATGATCAACTTTATTTTCTTTAATAGCTTCAACTTTTTACTACAAATGTATTACTTTATCACTCTTGTGCAAATCTTATTACTCAAAACTTTAAAAACAACTAATGCATAAACCAAATTAGCAATCAATTAATAAATTATTTTTGAATAAATTGTAACTAATGAATCTTGACAAGAGCATCTGCATCTTTTCAGGGGAATCCTTCAAGTGAAGCTACTGTTAAACTAATCCAATCAACAGAATTCCAGGTAAATTAACTGTTTCGTAGGACATCTAAAATTTAGCCAAAATTGGAACACGTTGAAACTATTGACCAGCCTAAAAATAACCCCTAAAGATGAGTGATTCACAGCACAATTTAGCAATCATATGAATACATGTGGACCAGACAGAAGGACATCTGAGAATAATCTAGAACAGAATTATAAACAACAAATATTATTGAAGAATCTGGTTTGTTGTGAATCTATTCAAACGAAATGGAATTGACAAAGTTGATTATAGATTCTATACATAAAATTCATCAAACTCTATGATACCCTGGAAAGCCCCTCAATGACTAATCCAATCAGATATGATACTTAAGATTCCAATATACCTAATCCTTTAGTTACTACTCCAAACACACCATTCAAATTACTTCCTCTGTTCCTAAATGGATGTCCTTTTAGCAAAATATATGTTTTCCAAAATGCTTGTTCATTTAAGAAATCAAGGGAACATTTATTACTTTTTTTTTTTTTTACAAATATATCCCTACATTTAATGTTGATTGTAATCTAACTAACAAGGTTATCCATTTTCCAAAAATATTTTATAGGGATATTTTAGTAAAACAATGCTATAATTAAGACATTTTAATAACATTTTTAATTCTTGTGCCAAAGGCTAAAGAGACATCCTTTTAGGAATAGAGGGAGTAACAATAATGGAAATCTCATCCATAAATTATTTTCAGAATCTGATCATACAAATCTGCAGAGAATGGAAGTTCGAAATTCCAAGTGAAAGGTGGAAGAATAACGAAAGAACTTAAAAACCGTTGAGAACTAAGACAACAGAAATAAATGAAAAGTTATTCCTTTCTTCTAAATTCAAAACTTATACAACAAAACATTATGGCCACCACCCAAAGATTTCAAGAACTGAATATCAAAGTCCTATGTTTAAAGCATAATAACATACGAATGAAATCGATTAAAAGATGCATATGCTCATGATTATGCATAGGCATAACAAAACCCGAAAAGTAAAAGTTCAAGAACAGTACCTAATCTACCAATATAAGCTGTCTCCATCAGCTGAGTTAAGGGATCAATAGCCTGTCCAGCCATTGCAGGAAGAGAAAGCATTATTAGTTCACGTTTGATATCTACCTGATAGATTGGAACCTTAGTTGACTCCCTGAAAATTTAACTTATAAAAATAATGTGAGGATAATCATAAGGATTCAAATTCTCAAAACAAAAAACCAGGAAAGAGAAGCATTCTCAGGAGGAAGTCAAGTACCTAGGCTTTTCTGAAGAATGTTGTTGATGGATTGGAACCTTCGCCGACTCCCTGAAGCAAAAATTAAGAAAAACAATGTAAGAACTACCACTGAAAAGGAGACATTCAGTAGAAAGAAGCATGAGATGAAAAATATTCCTGGAATCAGGAAGTTTAGTTCCGAATCATTTTTTAATCAGATATGCACTTTGTTTTTAGAATGCATGCATTGTCAGACTAAAGAACCATATAAATATATCAGCAAATATTTTCAAATACACAAAGCACAAGTAACTCGAAGATGGGGCTACGGTCTTACAGCTCTTCGTCTCTTGAACCATTGATGGTTTCCTCATCTTCAAGAGCTGATATGCCCTCTAAATTAGTGGTTTCAACACCATAACCAGAACTTGATTGATTGTAAACTAGCCCAACTGATCGCCGTCTTCGATGAACCACCAGTGGTGAAATAGAGCTTCTGCACTCTGCAGACAAGCAACAACTAGAAGCAACATCTGTAAAACCTAATCCTTTGGGAATCTCACTTGAGCATCCCAAAGAAAATAGCTTTGCTCTTTTTACCCCATTTTGCACTCTGCTACTGATGGGGAATCCCCTATGAAGTCTACTGCCGCTGAATTGCTTGGTAGTCATCTGCAGCAATTCCCACCACAACCTTCAAAATTAAATGTTAAATTCAATTAAAGTAACATAGCAGACGCAACGGAGAAAGAAGTCATCAACAGTAGGAAACTAAAACGAAACTGACATCAATCGTTGCTGAAATTCAAACGAGAACGTTAAAAGGTGACCAAAATTGAAGTTATCGGTAAATAAGTTTGACATGAAATTTTGAAATTGATTTAAAAGATACGAAACGGAGCACAAAAAAGAATTATCACCACAGAAACGAAGCCATACGATATCGAAAAAGAGGCGAAAACATGCGGATATAGCGCGTAAAAGAGAGTAAACGAAGAGGCAAAGTAGAAAGGTTTTAAATTTAATATACCTGGGGAGAAGCGTTGGTGAAGAGGGTCTAGTAGTAGAGAGGAAAAAAAATAAAAGGAAGAAGAAGGGAAAATGAGGCGAAACGAAAGAGGGTTTATGCCCATGAAGAATAGCAAACGTTCTTCGTTTGTTTGGCGTTCGCAGAACAAAGTTTTTGGAGAGTATTACCAAGTTAATAATATATATATACCCCACTGGAGAATCTAAGGGGTGGTGTATTCGATTAAGACTTTTATAGATTTTTTTTAAGTGAATGACTTTAATGACTTTCAGTGACTTTTAAAATCTTGCAGAGAATTTTTAAAAGTATTGATGACTTTCAAAAAGTTTATTTCATAGACTTTTATAGACTTTTAAATACTTTTATAGACTTTTAACAACTTTTATAGACTTATTAAAAAATACTTATAATCTCCATGTGTGCAATGATAATACACCACATAAAATGACCATAACAATCGCCAAACATAAAATATGAAATAGTAACATAAAAATTGAGTAGTAATGTTAATTAAAAAATTGTAATTTCGCTCTAAATTTCTAATATTCATCATCATTCATATGTTCAACATTATTCCACATGTCAGTTGCAATGCTAGCTCTCCATTCATTAGCATCATTTCTTTGTTGCTCTTGTGTTCCAACAAATGGTTCAAAATCTTCTTCTTCATTAATTGACATTGGTGTATATGAATTAGTTTCACTAGTTTGTTCAATTGGAAACTCATCTGATCGACACTCCTTTTTAAGAAAATTATGCAATCCTGCACAAGCCAAGACTAGCTCTGTTTGTGTGTCAAACTGAAATAGGGGAGCTGTTTTAAAGATGGTAAATCTTGATTTGAAAATACCAAATAACCTCTCAACTGTATTTCTCAGAAAAGCATGGCGAAGATTAAATAACTCATTTACATCTTCAGGATGTCGACCTTGCCCATTAAAATCCTGTAGATGATAGCGAACACCTCAAAATGGAGCTAAAAATTATCTTCGATTTGGAAATCCACAATCCACCAAAAAATATTTACCTAATACATGTAATACATTAAATTTAAAAAAAAAGGCGATATAACAATAGATATAAATTATAAATTACCTTGAGGCACTTTAAGTCCATTATTCCTTGATAAAGCATCATTTAATACTTTTGAATCATGTGCAGATCCTTCCCACCCACTAAGAACATAAATGAATTCCAAATCAAAATTGCAAGCTGCCAATACATTCTGTGAGATTGTTCCATGACAATTACGATAACTACTTTTATCTCGACCAATCACCATAGCAGGAATATGTGTACCATTAATTGTCCCAACACAATCCTAAAAATATAAAATATAATTTTTTATTCCAATCAATCAAACAAGCAGGGAAAAATATAATTTTTGGAAAAAAAAATTATAATGTACTTACTTTAAAATAAGGAAAAAATCTTGTACTTTCTCTGATTTTTTGTGGAACTGCAGAACTTGGTTTGACCATAAAATCAACTGCAATTCTGTTTAATGCTCTCAAAACTTTTTTAAAATTTTGACTGACTGTGAAATGTGATCGATCAAATGTGTCGCATACTACACCATATCTAACATTTTGTCCGACAATGAGTAGAAAAGAAGCAAGCATTTCTTCAATTGAAATGAAGCGTGTATCCTCTAAGAGTGTTTTTTCTCTAATAATTTTGCATAGCTTGAGAAACACATTGGGAAACATTCTATAAACTTTCCGAAAGTGTGCTGGATCATCGCTCAAAACTTTTTGAATATAATTATACCCAACAGAAGTTATTGGTCGCCTTGTTAATGGATATTGGACACGCTTTTGTGACATAATATTTGTAAGCTCCTCTAGGGCACATAAAATAGCTTGAAGTTTCACCAATACAAAACGAATAATTTCATACCGTTTTCTCCTTGTGTTTTCTTCTTCTAGCTCTTCTTCTTCTTCTTCTCCACTCATTTCTTCATTATCCAACACATAAGCTCCAGACATGTTTTAATATTTAAAATAAAACCTGAAAAAATAATAAAAATTTGTATATTTAAAATTCATAAATGAACAATATAATTTAGCTCACAATAAACACATGAATTTCCATAAAATCATACCATTATCCATAAAAATAAAATGACAATATCCATAATAGTTATAAGAAACTCAAAACTAAAAAAAAATTGTAAATCACGATCATTATCCACAAAATAGAATGACAACGACAATAACAGTTATAGACCCCCTAACATAAAATATTAAATGACAACACTATAATAATTCATAAGTAATAAATTCCCATCGCTCTTCAGGAGTCATTTTTCTTAACTGGGCCTTCTTTGCTGCAGTACAAAAATACTTAGCTGCCTTGTAACGAGCACGTTTATCCAAGTTCGGTATTTCCTTAATAAGATCCCAACTATCATCTTCCTCACCATCAATTACTTTACTCATAGTTCCTTTTAACTCTTCAACAAAGTGAGACAGTTTATTCAAAATATCAGATTGAGTACTACTGGACTCGGAAGATGTAACTTTTCCTTCAAACTCACATCGATTTCGTTTATTGGATGCTGGAGGAATTCCTTGGCTCATGTTTCTAGAATGCAATGGTGAAGTAGAGGTGTGTGGGCTAGAGAATGACAAAATGAATCTTCCGTAATATTTTCTCTGAATGTTGCAGTATTATGATCATAAACCAATGTATCGAAAGCTGATTCAGTATTCTCTTGTTCCTCATATGTTCTTACATCAGTACTTTCTCCTAAACCAATTACATGTGTTCCAATAGCAGTTCCACTTCCAATTGCAATTCTGAGGTCTTCGTAGTCTCCAAAAGTATCCGTGCGATAGTACTTATGGTTAGGATGAGCCTATTTAAGATAAAAAGTAATTAATTAGTGTGTGTATATATATAACTACAAATATTGAAATCAGTTTGATGAAAAAGTACCTTTAAATAATCATCCCATACTTCATCAGGAGCAGTGAATTTATGAGTCACAGAATCATATCCGAATCCAGAGCTACAACGTAGAAGATTACAATAGTTGTTGTATCTTTGTTTGAACCACTTTAGTCGACTTAGATATTGAGAATATTTTTTATCACATTTTAGTTTTGCATTTAGAACAGGGAGTATCTTTTTTTCAACAGTGCCTTTACTTAATAGACCATTACTGTCACGCCAACCTCGCTTTGCAGCATCAACCATGAGTTTTAGTAACTCGGTGCTCTCTTCAGCAGTCCAAAGTTTATATTCAACTTTTCCTTTACTTTTACCTTTTCCATTACATGCATCTTTCATTTTGTAATACTAATATATAACATAATAACAAAATGTAAGCAACTCCTATATTGCAAGAACAAAAAGTAACAAAAGAGATGTTGATGAACACAATACTAGAAATTGAATGCACTAGATAACAAAAACTGAAAATATCGAGATCATATGGCCTAGATATCATGCAACTCTATTCCAAATCAAATCAACATAATCTCAAAACAAACCTTTCCATGAATATTGAAATATTGAATAACTATGAAATAACTATGAAATATTGAATGTTTTTCCTATGAATCATGCATACTCTAAGTTCTCTTGTGAACTATGACATAAATTGATTAGTTTCATGTCAAAAGAATGCTTGAGGTAATGTATGTGCTAGTGAGTACCTGTAACACACAGACATGGAACGAAGCGGGTATTTGGGGCGGTCAAGTTAATTGAGCGATTAATAGGATGTGAATATTTAATGAATGATGTGAAAACATGGAGTTGTGGAGACAAATTATGTGAAATTCTAGATAGCATATTGAAGAATTTCTATGTTTGGTTCTTGGAACTTAAAAAATAAATGGGTCCTATGTCATAGCTTGAGAGTTGTTGATGATTTAATGTCTTTTATAATCCCTAATAGTATGCATGGCTATAGGAGACGAAAGGAAAGTAGATGTTTTGCTATGGGAGAAGGGAGAGGATGTAAAAATGTTCATTCAATTGCCTAAATAAAATTGCCTAATTATAAACGGTACTTCGTAATCAATTAGGCCTATATGTACTTGTAAAGAATCACTTAACCAAAAAAAAAAAAAAAGGAATAATTACTGGCTGCAACACATGTACCCAGCAAACCTATTTCCATTCCTTTGAATTGCATATTAGTTTATTATTTTGTTAGAATAATTTTGTATCCTTGTCATAATATTAAGATTTTAAAAGGAAGACCATGCATACTTTAGAAAAATAGGAAATATGGTAATGACGTTTGTAATTATACCATAAGAGAGATGGAGTGAAAACAAAAGAAAAAGAGTGCCATAAATCATAATTCATAAGCTATGGGCTGAAGGGCGATCTGGGCCCCTGAATAAAATTAAGGAAGTCAATTAGCCTCCTACTTTGCCAAAATCGCCAATTTAGCACCTCACTTCCCAAATCATCCCCATTTAAGCTCCTCAATCCCCAAATCATCTCCAAAAGAATTGTGACACGCATTGGACGGAATGAGTGAGAGGGGCTAAATTGGAGACGATTTGGGGATTGATGGGGTAATTTGGGGATGATTTGGGGAGTGAGCGACTAAATTTCAATTTTGGAATTTTAGGGGCCTAATTAACCTCCCCAATTTTGTTTAGGGGCCCGAATGGTCCTTAAGCCTATAATATGCTACAGTTAAGTCCATTAGAAGCAAACAACTGAATGAATATTAGGCATATATGATTACTTCAAAAGAGATGGGCCCGAAAAGAAAAAGGAATATTTTTTTGGGCTGGACTAACAAGTTAAGCCCGTATATATGTATTGCTTCAATGTGAATTAAAAATCCATTTTCCGTTGTTACTTGTAATAGGGCAATTTTATTTAGGCATTACAATACGTTCATTCAATTGTGAAACTTGCCAGTTTACCATTCTATCATTTGTTTGACAGCATAAACTAGGCTCCATTTTAGATAGGTTTTCGGTCTTAATCAAGATAGGTTAATCATAGCTAGTTATAAAAACCCCTAAAAGATCGGAAAAGAGCAAACCATTTGTCAGTATTGAACTAAGGACTTCAAGACTTCATAGGAATAAGTGAATAATTGTTCAATCAGAAGTAGTTAGTAACGTAAGAGTGCACTACTTCGACTAAGAAACAGCTTTCTTCTTCAAATATCCTAGATTCATGTATTCACATCTTCCCCACACAGAGAAATCAAATGCCATCTGAATGACTATTATACAACCTCACTGAAATTACTAAAATGCTATAACAATTCAGCAAAATAAACTGAAAACCAAAAAATAAAGTAAAAAGGGAGTTTCACACCAAATTGAGATGTAAAAAATTCATTATTACTGACTTTCTTTTTTCAGTCCCCTTGTAAAAAAAAAAAATTGAATAAAAATGAGACAAAAGGGAGTTGTTGTTGCTGCTTCTTATCTCCCCTAGTTTACCCTCATTCAAGAGCCCAAGAATATCAGTGAGGTTGCAAGGAAAAATGTTCCTTTCTATATGTTTATTGATAAAGAGACAGAGGTATATATGAAGAATTCTAGTGTACTGGATAGCAATATGAAGGTTGGATTATGGAGGATTATTGTTGTCCATAATATTCCTAACGCTGATTCAAGACGTAATGGAAAGGTTTGTTTTGTTTTTTCTTTCTTAGCTTTCCTAGATATAAAATAACTTAAATTTACAGCAACAACAGAATCTCAAATTTACAGCCACAACAACAACTCAAAGGGAAAAGAGACAGAAAAACTCATCGGTGATGTGGATTGGCGGAGAACTGGAGAAATTAGCGATGGTGGGGCAGTAAGCGTTGGTCTTCCTATGTATGCCAGCAATAGGAATGTCGCATGTGATTGTTGAAAATCTGTTCATATATTTATTTAATTAAAGCATGAAATAAACTGCCATAATCCAATAATTGCTGCTGTTTCATAACTGGAACCAATTGTGTTGCTTTGTTAATCTAATTGCTTCATGACTGAATTAAATAATCAATTTGAATGTGTTGGCTGTAAGCAATTTGGTTAAAACATTCAATAAACAAAAAGCATATTAAAAGATGAAATTAATTGGCTAACACAGCTATACAGTAATTAAAATAGAAATAAGAAATTGATCAATTAAAGATCCTTAATTGGAAGCCATTGAGATAGTAATCTGCATGCAGGGAATACATTTCTATCCTTGTCATCAAATGGTCTCTAAGAGGCAAAGCATTTATGATAGGAACATACATTGAAATCTCATTTCAATAATTCCCCGAGAGAATTATAGTGAAGCTCTTATTTGGTTAGACCTCGCATGATTACTGCATTGCCCAAAACCAACACACAGCTTCGTTTCCTTTTCCATGCTGTGCATAAGCAGTTCTCAAGGAATTCCATGAAACTAAAGTGTCTTTGGGTCATTGCATTGAATACCCTGAAAGACCAGCCTACATCCCCACATTTAGCATACACTGAAATAGGAGCATTACCTAGAAAACATCTCAAACGAAACCCTCATGTCATAACATAAGCATGAACCTATTTTCCAAGTCTAAAAGCCGAAATGCTTGCACAAATACTTAGAATAAGATAAAGGGTGCACCCATTTGGCCTCAATTCAGATATCAAAAGATCAGAGACTTGGTCTAAGCCTTGCTTTAGCAGCCTATTCAATAAGAATCCAAAAATAATGGCATTCTGGGAGATCATATTATTAATTATACATTATCATTTTACTTGTCAAAAGATGTACTATAAAATTTCCTGTACTGAAGCCCCTTAAATGCAGAGCACATTTGAAATATATACCAGTTTTCTTTATGTAAAAAAAGAAAAGAAAAAACAAACAAACAAAATTAATTAATTAATTAATAGCAATGTATTTCATTAATATTGAAAGAAAAGTCTTGATAAAATTATGGACCTAATCAAACATCAGCACAGCAGCATAATCTTCCCAACGTCATTTAAATAGGTAAATAGAAGTCTTTTGAAGTAAATTTAATAGAAGTCTTTTGAACGTAAATTTGACTATCCAATTGGCTATAAATATATCAACTACTTGTAATTAAACATGCAATTGATTCATCACACACTCAGAGTTGATTACCAATCTCATTTCAACAATTCCCAGTATTCTTCTTTCTCTCCCTTCATGAAAGTAAACATTTATGAGAGAAGAGGGCTCCACCACCTTTAATCCAAGATATGCTTAAATATAATGGCTGGCTCATCACCTAATTGCTTAATTGTTACAGTAAAATAAAGCAAGTAGTTCGTTTTCCTATTGAATCCAGAACCCAATTTATCTTGAGAAAAATAATTAGGAGGTCAATCTATCATAACATGTCATATAAACAATCATAATCATAACAATAATGAAAGAAAAGGACATGCACAGATTGAGAGAGGATGAGGGAGCAACAGAGATTTCTGCAAATCAATACAGGAATGAACCATAAAAAGAGAATAAACCTCAATGAGGAAATTAATAAAAAGATTACAACCATTGAATTAGGGATTTGGGATTTGGCCCCCCAAATCAGAGAGATGAATACAGGAACGAACCTGCTGGACGCAAGGCGTAAAAATGGGCCTTCCTTTGGCGCTTTGGCTCCTGCTATTGAACGGCGGAGTGGCAGCATCGTAGCTAGCCGTCGGTTTTGGTGAAGAGGACGATGACTCCCTTCTTTTTCTTTTCACGTTAAAACGTCTTCCTTTTCTTTTCACATTAAAAAGTCTTCGATTTCTTTTCCATTAAAAAGTCTTTCGTATGGATGCAAGACTTTTTTCAAGAGATTTTCTATTATACTTTGTTAAAAAAGTCTATAAAAGTAATTCTCATTAATTTTGAATAACTTTTTGAATACATGATGATTTTTAAAGACTCTTAAAAAGTCATAATCGAATACCTGATGACATTTAAAGACTCTTAAAAAGTCATAATTGAATACCTGATGACTTTTAAAGACTCCTAAAAAGTCTTAATTGAATACCTCCGGATTTTAAAAGTCATTAAAAGTCTTGATCCAATACACCCCTACTACAAATTCAACCATAAATTCTACTATACAGCCTGACTAATTACTCTCTTTCAATAATATTGTATCACTAATAGAATGTCTCGATATTAGTCACCATTTATTTTGAGAAAAATAATTTCCATGTTTTTCATGGAAATGAATAATTTCTCTTATTTTATAGCAAGAGTATAATTAAAGAAGTAACTATAGTAGTTGACAAGAAATTGATGTTATTTTTTTGCACTTGAAAAAAATTTTTCCTTTATGAAAAAAATACATTTTCTTGATTTTAAAATATTTTCTTAACAATAGGAAATTAGTTCATTTCAATTTATTTTCTATTGATTTACAGACAAAAAGAAAATAAAGAAAATATTTCTTGTCCAACAAACAAAAGTTCACTATACAAATATTTATTATGGGGTGAACATAAATTTTGTATTATTAATTATGAGTTTTATGAAATATAAAACTAACATTTTTTTATATTAAAAGTTGAGGGGCTAAAGAGTAATTATGCAATCTCAAACTATTAAGGATGCCGCAGGTAGGGGTGAGCAAATTACGGTTTAGTTTAAAAACCGAACCGAAAACTAAACTACAAAAATTATAAAAACCAAAATCAAACCAATCTAGATTCAGTTCGAGTTGAACCAAACCGAATTGGTTTGGTTCGGTTTGGTTTAAAACCAAACTACCAAGAATTCAAGGGACGAAATCTGCATCTTTTAAAATAAAGAAGGATTTTTGCCACCTTCCTTAAAATGGGAATTGTAAAATCTATAACTATAATAGTAATAACTAGTTTATGGCCCGTGCAACAGCACAGATTTTTATAATATTTATTAAATTTTGAAAATGTTAGTTCTAATTAATTATTATTTACTCTAAATTTCTTAATTAGTTGTATATAAATAATAAATGAGAAATAATATAGATAGAGTTGAAATAAAGAGTAATCATTCTATTAAAAAAATATTAAAAAGGAAAAAAATAATAAAAATTCTAAAATAGGATAATTTGTCCCAATCATTTCTAAATATTCATTTTTGATAAAAATAATTAGATATAAATAAATAGGAGAAATTTTAGTGATATGTCAAAGAAAACTTTATTTAACAAATTAAAATTTTTAGAAAATATCAAGAATTGACATGTGTCCCTAATGTCTATTCTTTTGTATTATATTTATATAGTAGATACACATAGGAATAAAATATAGAATAAACTTTTTCTATAATAAAAAAGGAAAAACTAAACTAAAAGGGAAACCATAATAAAAATTTAAAATAGCAAGTTGTCACATTTGTATCTAAGTATTCATTTTTGGTAACAGATAAATAGATTTAAATAGATAGGAAAAATTATAATGATATGTAATAGATTATTTTATATTTTAATAAACTAAAATTTTTAAAAAATCTAAGAAATTGACATGTGTTCCAAATATCAACTTTTTTATATAGAGCTAAAATAGACAATAAATTTTCTATAACAAAAAAGGAAAAAAATAATAAAAATTGGAGAATTGGAGAATTTGTCTTAATCATCTCTAAGCATTTATTTATAGTAAAGATAATTGGAAATAAATAGATAGGGGAAATTTTAGTTATATGTAACAGACTATTTTTTTTATTTTAATAAATAATTTTTTTTTTTAAAATCTAAGGAATTGACACGTGTTGGAAGTGTTTACTCTTTTATATTATATAAGATCAGATGATATAGATAGAGGTAAAATAGAGAGTAAACTTTCTATAACAAAAAAGTAAAAAGTAAACTAAAAACAAAAATAAAAATTCTAAAATGAAAGAATTTGATCCAATTGTCTCTACTATTCATTTTTTGTAAAGATAATTCGGAATAAATAGATAAGAGAAATATCAGTAATATGTAAAATATTATTTTTTATTTTAATAAATTAAAATTGCTAAAAAATCTAAGGAATTGACACGTGGCTTAAATTTCTACACTTTATGTAGATATAGATTCTAAAATTGGAGAATTTGTCTCAATCTTCTATAATTAGGAATAAATAAATAGGAAAAATTTTAGTAATATGTAAAAGATTATTTTTTATTTTAACAAATAAATATTTAGAAAATATAAGGAATTGACATGTGTCCCAAGTGTCTACGACATAGATGACATAGATAGAGCTAAAATACAGAATAAACTTTTTATAACAAAAAAGGAAAAAGTAAGCTAAAGAGGAAAAATAAAGGTAGTAAGTAAAAAAAAAACAAAAAAAAAAAAAAAAAATAATCAAATGACTCTGAATCAGAATCAAGTTTGTCAACTACAAAGAAAAAAGTAATTTCCAAATTATTTCAAGATAGTCAAGACCCATTTGGTGATATTGATTTGTAAAATGTAAAATTGTTCTAAATGTAATAATTAAATTGTAATCAAAATATAAAATAAAATAAGCCCGCTAAGCTGAAAACCCTTTGTGGCAGCTTAGGCAAAACTTAGGGCTATAGTCTACCTGCTGGACTAATTCTGCAATAGTCCAGGCAACAATAAAGGTAGTAAGTAAAAAAAAAAAAAAAAAATTAAGTTTAGAAAAATCAAAGTTTTCAAGCAAAAATACTTCTTCGGGTTCTAAAACTTTAATAAATTGTCTAAGAGGATTTGGAATATACTGACTAACGGTTTTCTTTATGTTTGAGGAAGTAGAAGGAGCCGAAGATTTTGCCAAAACAGAAGAAAAAAAAAGGTAAAGGACTTTGTGGATGAAAATTTGAATAAGGAGCTCTGGGTCGAGTTGGAACAAGAGGAGAAAATCTATTTGGAGAATGAATTTGATTTTGATTATTTTGATTATTTTCCAAAGAGGCTTTTGTCAAAACTTTCTTCATGATCCCTGTAAAAATTCACGGGATAAAAAATCAGGTAAACTATTAGCCTCGCCTTTGATATACTCAATCTCAAAGTCAAAATTACTTAATAGAGCTTGCCATCGTGCAAATGTTTGTTTAGAAACCAAATTTTTAACATCTTTTTCTAACACGTATTTAGCAGATAAACAATCAATTCTTAATAGAAATTTTTTCATATATAAGTCGTCTTCAAATAGAAATTTTTTCATATATAAGTCGTCTTCAAACTTCATAATACATAAAACAATACTTAAAACTTCTTTTTTAATGGTTGAATAATTTTTTTGAGCAGGATTCCAATTTCCAGAATAAAATCTAACTAAATCTTCTCTGTCTTTATTGGGTTCTTTTTGCTTTAAAATTCCCCCAAATCCAATTTCACTTGCATCTGTTTCTACAATTAAAAATGCTTCAGGATGTGGAATGTTTAAACAAGGTAAACTCTTAATTTTTTCTTTAATTAATCTAACTATTCTTGTATGTTCTTCTGTCCAAGGTTTATGATTCTTTTTTAACCTATCATATAATGGTGTACAAAGTTTTCCTAAATCTTTGAAAAAATTATGTACATAATTTAAACATCCTAAAAATCTCTGTAATTGTTTTTTCTCTTTTATTTCATCCGGAAATTTTGAAGTAAATTCTAGACTTCTATTTATAGGCTTAATAGTACCTTTGTCTATGTCATATCCCAAAAAATTTAAAATAATCTTATGGATATGGCGACGCATAATTGATCAAAAGTTTGAATTACCTTTATCAAACAAAGTTTTACAAGGATTTGAAGTTTGAATACATAAGTCTGATTCCTGAGATTTGGAACAAGAAGTTTGAACAAGAGGTAAGGTAGACTCTGGTTGGTTTGAAATACATATACAAGGGTTGAATAATAACTGTAAGTCTAAGGTTCTTTTACAAAGGGCGGTAGAGATGATCAAAGGTTTTTTATTTTCTGAAATGTTGATAATTGTTGTGTGTAGTTTCGCGCGTTCTCTGGCTCTCAAAATAACTTCTTAAATAACCAAAAGAAGAGAAAGAGAGATAAAATATCTCCTGCTGTGACTACTGTTTCAAGATGTTGAGTTGTCCAAGCTGCTGCTGAGTTTATCCAAAATGCTGATGAGTTGTCCAAGCTGCTGCTGAGTTAGCTCAAATGCTGATGAGTTGTCCAAGGAAGAAAGTTGCTTCGTCTGCCAAAATGAATTATTCAAAGGATGAAGCCAAAAGAGTTTGTCTGCCAAGATGCTTTGAAGAATGATTCAGAATAATGCCAAAACGTTTTAATGCCAAGAAACTTTTAACCTGAAGAAACACGTGAGTTTATCCAAATTTACTTTTCTTAAAAGATGCTGTCTGACGTCATTGCTTACGAATTTTAAAATTTGCCAAAACATTTTAATTCTGAACAATGAATTTTGAATGATTTGCCTTAAATTTTGCTTGAGATAAAAGATCTCAACAGGCTTTTTTACCCTATTCATTTTTGGTAACAGATAAATAGATTTAAATAGATAGGAAAAATTATAATGATATGTATTAGATTATTTTATATTTTAATAAACTAAAATTTTTAAAAAATCTAAGGAATTGACATGTGTTCCAAATATCAACTTTTTTATATAGAGCTAAAATAGACAATAAATTTTCTATAACAAAAAAGGAAAAAAATAATAAAAATTGGAGAATTGGAGAATTTGTCTTAATCATCTCTAAGCATTCATTTATGGTAAAGATAATTGGAAATAAATAAATAGGGGAAATTTTAGTTATATGTAACAGACTATTTTTTTTATTTTAATAAATAAATTTTTTTTAAAAAAAATCTAAGGAATTGACACGTGTTCGAAGTGTTTACTCTTTTATATTATATAAGATCAGATGATATAGATAGAGGTAAAATAGAGAGTAAACTTTTTATAACAAAAAAGGAAAAAGTAAACTAAAAACAAAAATAAAAATTCTAAAATGAAAGAATTTGATCCAATTGTCTCTACTATTCATTTTTTCTAAAGATAATTCGGAATAAATAGATAAGAGAAATATCAGTAATATGTAAAATATTATTTTTTATTTTAATAAATTAAAATTTCTAAAAAATCTAAGGAATTGACACGTGGCTTAAATTTCTAAACTTTTATGTAGATATAGATTCTAAAATTGGAGAATTTGTCTCAATCTTCTATAATTAGGAATAAATAAATAGGAAAAATTTTAGTAATATGTAAAAGATTATTTTTTATTTTAACAAATAAATATTTAGAAAATATAAGGAATTGACATGTGTCCCAAGTGCCTACGACATAGATGATATAGATAGAGCTAAAATACAGAATAAACTTTTTATAACAAAAAAGGAAAAAGTAAGTTAAAGAGGAAAAAATGATAAAAATTCTAAAATATGAGAATTTGTTTCAATCATGTTTAAGTATTCATTTTTGGTAAAAATAATTAGATATAAGTAGATAGAAAAAATTTTAGTAATACGTAGTATATTATTTTTTATTATAATAAATTAAAATTTTTAGAAAATCTAAGGAATTGACACATGTCCCAAATGTTTACTCCTTTATATTATATATAGATATGAAATATTAAGAAAGTAAAAACTACTGAACCTGAATAAAAGCAGAAACCGACATTAACTACTGTACACAGTAAAGTATCTAACTTTTTTTAATTAATATATCTATTTTGATTTTGTCTCCGTAATGCTTCATCCATCTATAAATTTGATCGCAATATTATCATGAATTGACATAAACTTATGTAACACTATAAACTTATGTAAACATAATTTGGTACAATAAACTTATGTAACACGATAATTTAGAATCATTAAACCAAATAGAAATATGTTTAGGAAATAACCCACTTCTCATCACTCAATGTAAAATTGACTCTCTTCGTTGATTTTCCATCACTATTTTTCTTTACAATTTCTCCAATATACGTGACCTCTCCAATCACATCTGTAATAACATATCATTAACTAAATATATATCAATGACATAAATAATTTTGAAAAAGAATAGATTAAAAATAATTTTGAAAAAGAATAGATTAAGTTAATTTACTATTTGATGACAAACTTACTAACTAAATAATTGGCATCTACGGAATCAGATATGATATCACTAATAGGAATGAAAACGAAAAAATCTTTTTTAATAGTATCACAAATAGCATCATTAGCTAAAACTGTTTGTGAGAAAAAACCCAACTTATATGCATGAGTTGTCGTCCTATAAGCTTCTACATTTAAATTTACATAACACATATCTTGTTGTCCTTCAATTTACTTTGTAGTTTGGTTTTGAGATTTTCAGGCATAATTGTCTCTATAGTTGTATCCTATATAAACAAAATAAATGAAATATTTGTTAATAAACGTGTGCAAAGTACACCTGCGATATTATTTGTAAAAAAAATCACTTTTTTCATCAACAAAATGAATCAAGTTGGAATTTGAAATGAGAAAAGAATTTGAATTAGTATTAAAAACATTCCATCCCTTCTCATTGAGGAGAATCATGTGTATATTTGTACATCTCTCACGATAGAAATGAGGCTCTTTCCAAGTCCTCATGACCTTCACTCTTATTTTCCAATCATCTTTAGCTTTTCTTATCTCGTTAAGCTCAATACAACATTTCACCATATTTGAATCTACAATTAGAATATGTCAATTAAAGTAGCTATTGGGAACTAATTAATAATTAATCTATTATAAAGGCATACTACGAACAAAAGTAACAAATAGATTACTTACATGTAAGGCTGAGCATCGGTCGGTTCGGCAACCGAACCGAACCGAATTGTCAGTTAACCGAACCGAACTGAACTATATATAATAATTAGAATCGAACCAGACCAAATAAGAATAAAAACCGAAAATAACAAATTTTGGTAATAACCGAACCGAACCGAAAAATTTCGTTTCGGTTCTGTTATTACCAAAATTTGTTATTTTAACCGAAAATAGATAAAGAAAATATTTGAAAATGATTTATAGGGCAATTAATTGAACCATTAATTCATTAATTCATGATTTGATAGGATTTGGGTTAGAAAGAGTTGGGCTTTGGTAATAATGGACTTATACAAAGCACATCCAACATAAATATATATATATATATATATATATAATAATTTGGTTCGGTTTCGGTTAAACCGAATTTTTTTATGGAAAAACCGAACCGAACCAAATACCAAAATATTTATAAAATTGTTACCAAACCAAACCAGAAAATATTCGGTAACCGAACTAAATTTTTTTTTCGGTTTGGTTCGGTATTGGTATTCGGTTTTACCAAATAGTGCTCACCCCTACTTATATGAAAATAAATTAAATGCTTAGAATGTCAATTGAAAATTATGTAGTCATTAGCTAATCACATGGTTAAATATTACTTAGACATATATGATATAAGGTAAGAAAAATATATAGGAAATTTCTAAAATTATAATATTTATTTAAGTATATTTCGGAAATACACTAAATGGGATGCAAAATGTCTAGGAAATAGACTAAACGGGAAGCTTATATTTTGCATTTAGGAATCTATTTCGAAAATGGGAAACTTATAGACTAAATGATTTATTTATAGACTAAATAGACTAAGTAAATATATCTAATTAGCTAATTAGGAGAGATGGAGGTTGATCAGGGGTGGTTAAAAGATCAATAGAGAATCTTAACAAATTAATTACAATTATAAAATGGTTATTTGGCTCGAAAAAAAAATCCAGAGCAATAACAGTAAAAAAAGTTACTTTATTATATTATTTTAAGTTTTTTTGTTTACGTTAATTGATTATTTCCCCTTAACTAATTTGGAAAATTGTTGCATCTTTGATAATGTTTTTTCTTATGTAGTACTCTAATTACATTTAAAATGTATCGGTTTATTTTACCATGCTTTCTTAATTAATTATTAAATTTAAGAATTTATTACTTCATTTTTTCTTCTAAATGGGATGCAAAATGTTTAGAAAATAGACTAAATGGGAAGCTTATATTTTGTAATTAGGAATCTATTTCGAAAATGGGAAGCTTATAGACTAAATAGACTAAGTAAATGTATCTAATTAGCCAATTAGGAGAGATGGAAAGGAGAGATGGAGGTTGATTACGGGTGGTTAAAAGATCATTAAATTTTCATCATATGGTCTTCTTTTACATTTAGCTAATTAGGAATAAGCAATGATTATTGAGCAAATTTGTAGAGCAAGTATCCACGTACTCTTGCTTATTTTTTTTTATAATTAACTAAATTTGTAGTGACATATGCAGATATTATTAATAATTTTTTTTTTATTTTTTTATAATTAAAAATTTGGAAAAAATTAAGAGAACGCCATGTGTTCTAAGCATATTCTCTTTTATATTATATATAGATTAAATATAGTTAAATATATTATTTGCTATTGTTTGTAAAAAAAGTAAATTAAATAAAAATAAATAAATCTCTAACATAAATAAATTATATATATTAAATTAACAAAATATATAAGCAACAATACATTTTTAATACCCAATCGAATGAAAATCTAAAACTATATAAAAATATTCATACTATATATAAATCCAATTACCAAATCTAAAAAGCAAAAATTATCTAATATGTAATCATATCATATGGTCCATAATAGCCTAATAAATAACCATAATGGCTACAATCAAAGTAATTAACAAACAATCCAATAATCAAATTTAAATTATAACCTATAAATCAATCTCCAATAGACCAAGTGGTTAACACCATTTCAAAATGCCAAAATCTAATTATCCATCAAACTTCAAGTTCAACTTGAAAATCCAATTAATCGATCAAAGTTGAACTTGAAAAATTAAGGACAAAAAATTAAATTAGTTAATTAGTCACAAACTCAAAATTTTAAATACAAGTATACAATACTTGTAAGTTTCTAAACACTATTTTACAACAACAATCAAGTCTATAATTAACAAATACAACATATATGAACAAAAGCAAATACAAAACACAACATATAAGTTTCTAAACACTATTTTACAACAACAATCAAGTCTATAATTATACATATAAAAATGTAACAAATGAAAAGGAAATTATTTGTTACCACTCATTGCCGATTCATATGAAGTGCCAATTCTCATGGCTTTAAACTCTGCAAATTTAAAAAGCATTTATAAGGGACATTATCAAAACACAAAAGTAGATTTTAATGTATTCGAAATTGATAAATTAATTTGTAAAAAATTAAATGTACATTTGTCAAGTCTCTCCACATCATCAATGTTTTCTTCAGCAAATAATGGATGATTTGTTTCTCGGATCCAATCTTGTGTACAAATCAAACTTTCCACGACTGTAGGAGATAATGAGCTCCTATAAGGATCAAGAACACGCCCACTAGTGCTAAATATTGATTCTGAAGCCACTGTAGACACCGGTATAGCCAATATATCTCGACCCATAATGCTAAGAATAGGAAACCTAGTAGAGTTTAGCTTCCACCAATTCAGAAAGTCAAATCCTTTAACTGGATCCATTAAAGCCTCGTCCAGATATAAATCTAACTCGGATCTCTTAGGCCTATTCCCATTATCACCCCTTTGTTTCTTGAGCATTTCATAGAATATTTTTTTTGGCGGCTCATAGCTACTAAGTGACATATCCATCTCCATTAAATCCTCAACCTATTTCTGTGACTCATTCAAGCTATCACTCACAGCTTCCTAAGGATCATGCATCTTCTGATACTCTTTAAATAGCAAAATAAATGACTCCTTTACATTATTGAAAATCTCAGTGCCTTTCACATTGCCATAAATCTCAATCAAAGAAATGTTAATCACCTCAAATTTTTCACGAGGATCAAACACAGCGGCAAACCAAATGATTTTGTTCATTTTAGTTGGATCCTCCCAATACTTATCAAATTTTTGCTTCATCTTAAGAGCCATGGATTTCAATTGATCATCCTTGCCATTAATCCAATACATCAAAGCACCTAGTACACCACTAACTTCAGCCCAAAGAGTATTGCTAGTCACATATTTTGAACCCGAAATCCTCATTGTTAGATTATAAAACATTTTCAACATCACAGAAATTTTCCTTACAATTTCCCAGTCATCAAAGGTAGGCACACCATCATCATCATCCACACCACTTAACTCTAATAAATAGTTGCTATCTACTTGTCCATACCTATCAAAAGCCTTCTCAAACTTTTCTGCAGTTGACAACATCATATAGGTAAAATTCCACCTAGTTGGACAATCATAGCATAAAAAGTTCTTACATTGTATTTTTTCTTTTTGCACACAGTCCCTAAATCTTTTAAGTCTAGCAGGTGAAAACCTAATATATTTAACTGCAGCCCTAACTCTCTTCACTGATGGACCAACTTCTTTCAGTCCATCTTGCACAACTAGGTTAATTATGTGAGCCATGCATCTCATATGAATAAATTGACAAGAATAAACAACAACACCCCAATTCATTACTTTCTTTTTCAAATAAGAAACATCAACATCATTAGAAGAAGCATTATCAATAGTAACAGTGAACAACTTCTTAATTTCCCAATCCAACAAGCAATTCTCAATGGACATGACAATTTGACAACCTTTGTGAGACTCTATTTCACAAAAATTAATCACTTTCTTTTGCAAATTCCAATTATCATAAATGAAATGAGCCGTGATGCACATGTAATTAATTCTTTGCACAGATGTCCATGTATCAGTTGTGATTGAAATTCTTTGTCCATGAGTTTTTAAATAAGTTTTCAACTTCATTTTTTCATCTAAGTAGATTTGACCGCAGTCTCTACTAATAGTCCACCTAGATGGAACCTTTAATCTAGGAACACAAATTGCCATCTTCTCTCTATAACCTTCTGTTTCTACAATTCTAAACGGCAACACTTCTTTAATAATCCATCTAGCTATAGCTTCCCTACAAGCTTGCTGATCGAATTTCCAAGTAGATAAATTACCAAAGTGTTCACTATCACCCTCCCCAGAAACTATAGAAGGCTGGAAAGATAATGCAGTCTGCTTTGACTTAGAATCATTATCGGGATTTTTCAAGATTTACAGTAGTGTTTATTCAGATTACTAGTTCCATTTATCGGACCATCACAAAGATACACTTTACCGTAATGAATGCACTTACCCCTTTTCCTGCCATCTTCACCTTCAAACTTTGTGAAGTGATCCCACGCCTTTGATCTTGGCTTTATTGGTGCCTTGGAGGATTTTTGTGAGTCTACTTCATCTTTGGATTTTGATTCACTATGACTAGGATTGTCAAAATGTGTACCTTCTTCTTCCTCCTTACTATTAGTGTCTACGTCTTTAATATAAAGTCCAAGTTTTTGAGTTGATTGATTGGTTTTCTCCATCTCAAAAACCGAAACAATGAAATTACAACTTATTAGAATAAACTCTAGAATAAAAGTATTGGAAAGAAAATTGCAAAATATTTATGTTTTTGCAAAATAAGAAAAATATGAATCATTTTGTAAGAGTTTGTAACCATCTTGTTTAAATGATTAATATAATCTATATCTATATTATTTGTTGATTAATATAATTTATATTTATATTATTTATTATGTCTCTACCAACAAATATGGCTTTATATATTTATTTTAAAAAATAAATTCAAGGATTTTAAAGTTTGACGAAAACAAATAACTTATTGTGAGTGGATTATGTTTTTCGAGAAAACTAATTTGGATACCTTTTTAAAGCATTAACAAATAGTTGAGTGATTGTATGTGTATTTATGCAAGGTTAAAGATCAAAGAATGAAGTGTTGTTTCAACTCCCAAAATGCCATTAATGTATTATATGGTAATTTTTGTGCACTTTGCGTGTCATCCTTGCATTATAAACATGTAGCTCCTCCATCCCTCTGATTTAAACCTGAAGATGAACTGAATTTGGCCAAGTAAATGTATTTATTACCTGATTAGGTGAGATGAGGATAGTTTGTCTAGATGTAATTCTGTTACGTTCTCACTACTCCACCTGTAAGTTATAGATTATCATTACTTTCCTTCATATTGTGCATGAACAGTAAGAATGAGAGAGCCAAATGCTGCCATATCATATTGCGGCTTAAAAAGGTATCATATTGTGGATTATTTTTTTGTGAGTGGATTATTGTCATTCTTATCAACAATACAATGGGGCATGCAATTCTTTTTATATGCTACTGCTATATAATATTCCAATCTCCTACCCACAAAAAAAAAAAAAAATCAAATTCCAGTCACAATTAATGCTTTAATTTTTATCCAATGTCAACACGACACTAATCAATATTTAAAAGAGAATAGTATCCTATAAAACCTTGATTGAAAGAACAAAGAAGTGGATTTTAAAACCATATGCAGCTTCCAAACGTATTGGGATTCATATTGGGGATGATTCAAATGATGTTATATGCAATATTCAGAAAAGCAAAGAAGGTAATGATGGAGAAGAAGCTTCAAGAGAATTTAAAGAGCATTGTAATACTCATGAGCATAATGGTCCAGAGACATAAAATCGAAATCACTTGGATTTATCCTAAAATTCAACATGCAAATTGGTTCTTACATGGATTTAGTTTAAAATACTCTTTAATCCTACTTCCGACACAACAGTTCATCATCAAAATGCCATACTATTTCTGAATCATTGACAGACATCAAATTCAGACTCTGTTTTTCCTTACAAGAACAATCGAAAAAAACCCATTGTAACTTAATATATCGAATTTAAGCAGATTCAACCGATATACATCCATATCAACCACAAAATCTTACTTCAATCACAACAAAAATCTAAAAAAATCACATAATTTTTCTTTAATAGCCAAAAAAGTCATAAGATTATGAGAGGAAAACTCACAGAGAAGTAAAGAAAATACACCTGCTATGTAATAGTTCCGAAAAAATTTTTTACGGACTCGCTAGCTTGCCTAAACACTGAAAGTTTTCTAGATTTGAAGCTATTACGCCGAAAATGGGAAGAGAGGGCATAATAATAAGGATTATATAAAAGGAGAAAGGGTTAGGGTTTGGCAGGTGAATGGAAGAAGAAGAAGAAGAAGAAGAAGAAGAAGAAGAAGAAGAAGAGACTAACAGCAAATGTATTCACTCAAAAAGAAAATTAAGGAAATATATTTTGGAAAGATTATACGTATTATATATTAATGATTAAAAATATTTCTTATAATTATACGATTCAGTTCAATTTTTCTTTTGGTTTTTCAACAAAAACAGAAAACCAAATTAACTGACTTACAAGAACCGAAACCAAACCAAACTTATTTTGGTTTGGTTCGGTTTGGTTTTTAGCTTCTGTTTGGTTTGGTTTTTCGGTTTTGGTTTGGGTTTGCTCACCCCTAGCCGCAGGCTTCTTTGAAATCAATTATTCATAACACTATTCTGTTATTGTCACTGCGAACGGGATACTGCCTTGTAAAAACCTTACCAAGGAAAATCCAGTGGGATAGAACCTCTGGTCAAGAGAAAAAGAGTATAGTGTTTACTCCCTCTATTTGCAACATTACTAAAGATGTTTGAGATTATGCAATCCAATACAGTAAACCAACTTCTTAAAAGTTGCAGAATGTAATTCGTTAGTGAACAAATTTGTCAAAATATCACATGAATGGATTTATTGAATTTTGTAAATCATGAGTAAAGAAAAAATTTGGTGAAATATGCTTTATTATGTCTCATTTAATATAGCATTCCTCCAATTGAGCAATTCAAAATGCATTATCTTCATATATTGCTATTATATTTTCTTTATCTGATAATTTACCACATGCATCTTATATATGTTTGGTTAATGATCTTAGCCAAACATACTCTCGACTAGCTTCATGAATAGATATCAACTATGCATGATTAGAAGAAGTCGCAGTGATAGTTTGCTTCATTGAGCACCAAGATATAGTTGTACCTTCGTATGTGAATAAATAACCTGTTTGAGATCGGGCTTTATATGGATCAGACAAATAACCCGTATCCGCATATCCAACTAATTTGGGTGTAGACTCATATGAATGAAATAAACTCAAAACAATAGTTCCTTAAAGATAGCACAATAAATGTTTTATTTCATTCCAATTTCTCCATGTAGGTGCGGAGTTGTACCTCGATAATAAATTAACAGAAAATGCAATATCAAGCATCATATTATGAGCAAGATACATTAGTGCACCAATTGCACTAAGATAAGGCACTTCAAGACCAATAATTTCTTCACTAGCTTCTTGAGGGCACAAAGGATCTTTATTTATATTAAGTGATTGAACAACCATCGGTTTACTCAATGGATGTGTTTTGTCCATATTAAATCGTTTAAGGATTTTTTCTGTGTAACTGGATTGATGAACACAAATTTCTTTATTTAGGCAATCAATTTGTAAACTAAGAAAAAATTTTGTTCAGCCAAGATCCTTCATCTCAAATTCTTTTTTCAAAGAATCTACTACTTTTGGAATCTCTTCTGGAGTTTTAATGATGTTCAAATCATCCATATAGAAATGATAGTAAATCTGGATCTTGATTTCTTTATAAAAACATATGGACAAATTTGATCATTTTTGTAACCCTCTTTCATTAAATATTCACTTAGGCTATTATACCACATACACCCATATTGTTTTAGTCCATACAAAGACCTTTGTAACTTTATCAAATAAATTTCACATTTTCCATGTTTTTCTGGCAGTTTAAACCTTTCAGGAATTTTCATAAAAATGTCATTATCAAGTGAACCACATATATAAGCTGTAACTACATCCATTAGATGCGAACTCAAATTTTCTTTTATTGCCAAACTGATGAGATATCAAAAAGTTATTGCATTCGCCACAGGAGAATATGTCTCCTCACAATCAATCTTAGGTCTTTGGGAAATCCTTCCACTTATGTCTTTCTTTATATCTTATTATTTCATTTTTCTCGTTTCTCTTTCTCACAAATACCCATTTGTATCCTATGGGTTGTACACCTTATGACGTTTAGACTACTGGTCCAACAACTTCACATTTCTTCGATAGAATTTTATTCAGCTTGGATTGCATTTTTCCATTTTAGCCAATCATCTTTAGTTTGACATTCTTGAATAGATTGTGGTTTATGATCCTATTTTCATTCACAGTATTCATTGTCACATTATATACAAATATATGGTCCATAATTGCTTTATCTTGATTCCATCTTCTTTTAGAACTAATAATTTATTTGAATTTCTTCATTTTCAACAACTTCAGATGTTGGTACTTCTTTAAAAAGTATACTCATATTAGTATCTTCTTCCTCAATAGGATCATCTTTATTATTAATGCCCTTTTTTTCAAGGATTTTTATATTTAGAACCAATAGGTCTCCCACGCTTCAGGTGTGTTTGAGATCTATTATGAATTTGTTATTTAGGAATTTCAATATGAATTGACGCATTTACTGCTAGTATATATGATTTTGTTACTTAAGAGAACAACACGAATAAATAAAATTCAGTACATAGGTATGAGCATTGGGTTTACCCAACCTCAATGATGATAGAGTACCGATTGTTATATGTCCTTTTGGTTCATATCTGGAGTCGATTCGAGAAGTGAAGATTTGAATTTGATTCAACATAAAACTTGAAACCAAGAAAGAATTTGAAGAATTAGGATTGACTGAAGATAACAGTAACATGACTATTGGAGGAGCCGCACGGCTGTTGTGTCAACAACTGTACGGTTGTTACATGAGAACCACATGACTGTTGATGAATTACTAGATTGTTGCATAGAAATGGACAGATGTTGAAAACGAGGCTTGACACCCAAAACTACAGAATCAGGTAATTTATCGAATTTCCAGATTTTCCTCGTTTCATGTCCCGAGCTATCTAGAATCCTCACTCTGAGTTTGTGTGAGTCCTACATGTTTACATATTTATTTGTACTAACTTGGTTTTGCAAATAGATGTATGTTAGGATGGATGAACGTTTAGCTTTCAATTTTTAGGAATTTTGTATATAGATAAAATTGTACCCTAAATCCCTTTTTACACAATTGTATCCCTTAGGGTAGTCATTTGATCAGTTTGTATATTTTAAATTTTTCGAGTATATTTACTGCTTTCAGAATTTATTTATTGCTTACACTATTGCATCTCGTATATGAGCATTGACTCAACAAAACAAAGATAAAATCAACCATAGAAAATATAAAAGGTATTGATATAAAGTGTTAAATATATTTTGAATCGAGAAGAAATAGGTGAGTTGTCTGAACCCGAATCTTTGATTAAAAGATACAGTGAGTTGTAGCTTGTTTTGGCTGTACCGCAATTTCTCAGTTGAGCTTAATAGGGTAGTGAGTCCTGTCACTTTTTTAGTGAGAGCATTCGAGATTGTTTGTTTTCTCACTATAAAAACCTATTTTCACTTATTAAATAATCCCGGCCCAGTCGTGAAGCCCATCTCTTTAATATCGTCTGCTCACAATAGGATAAAATATAATTAAGAGAAATCTATATTTCTTCTTTGTCACTTACTACCAACCACTTAATACTATTATTATTTTTGTACTTTGTTATTTGTCAACATATGGTTTCTCACTACATTGAAAAATAGGCTAAATACATACGTGGCCCCTTCAACTATTTTAGCGATCTATCTAACCCCTCATTTAAAGGTAAAATACATACGTGGCCCCTTCAATTTTTATTTTTGAGCCGTTTGGCCCCCTCAACTATTTTAGCAACCTATCTAACCCCTCATCTATTTTAAAGTCGTATTTTTAAACCTTTGAGTGAGCATAACCAGACACAACAGAGTACCATGCATTACACGCGTCTGACATTAAAAACATGTAGGACACACGCTGGAAACTATCTTCTATCTAATTAATACTACAAACTATTATAAAGTCAAGATTTCCCAGCAATTAATTAAACTCAAGAGGAGGAAGAAATACGACACATCAGTATTCAAATGTCTAAAAATACCACTTTAAAATAGATGAGGGGTTAGATAGATCGCTAAAATAGTTGAGGGGGCCAAGCGGCTCGAAAATAAAAGTTGAAGGGGCTATGTATGTATTTGACATTTAGATAAGGGGTTAGATAGGTCGTTAAAATAGTTGAGGGGGCCAAGCGACTTAAAAATTAAAGTTGAAGGGGCCGTGCATATGTTTGGCCTTGAAAAATATGTATGTTCACATGCATGGCTTATAGTGAATTTTCAACTTCATGATATATGTATAGGTCCATAATCCATACCAATACATGTCCTTTTTTTTAATCAAAATATAATTTTTATTTTGACATTATTCATATATATAAATTTTAAGAACAATTATTAATAACAACTACATGTCCTTTTTTTTAATCAAAATATAATTTTTATTTTGACATTATTCATATATATAAATTTTAAGAACAGTAATTAATAACAACTACACATGAAATTTCAATCTAGATGTCACGTAGTATGGGTCTATTATATTTGGTAGATTTTCTACTTAATTTCTAAGTAATTGATATTTTAATAGGTAATGGCTTATAATATCTTGGAAAGTAGTAGATTTCCTTCCTCGTTTAATTCTCTTTCTTTTCGAACAAATGAAGCTAAATGGATATTTTAACAAGTGTGAGCGAACGACCTAAAAGAGCAAGATGAGGTGAAGCGAACCGAGGAAAAGGAATCTGAGAAAAGGAATTGAATTGCGTTTGGTTTTTTTGGAAAACGGGATTTTGTTTATCTTGATTTAGGAAAACCGTTGGTTTATTTGGAAATCCCTTTATGTAGAAAACCTTTTCCCATTTTATTAACCTAAAGACGTCAAAACTTAAATTCCAAGATCAATGACAGAGTCGCCACCCAGATCAGCTCATCTCGAAAATTCCGGTACAGCTCCCTACCGAGGGTAAACTACTGTACCTAATCTAAAGATTTAGGGTTCGGGCAAGTGACCTACCCAACATCAAGCTTGCTTTCACTTTATAGTTCATATTACCATATTTTATTCGCTTTATTATCTTTCTCTACCCATTTTATGTTTATTTAGCCCATGCTCAATCGAATGACAAGAATAAATTACAGAATAAATAAACCACACATCCAAGCAATCAAAAGAATGAGAACAAAGGCCGCTTATACAACCATATCGAATAAAGAATAAAAACTCTCATCCTCACATTACAAACACCTAGAATACACGAGAATCTAAAAATTACAACCACCTAAAATACACGAATCAATCTATTAATTACATCCAAAATGAAAATAAGGAAAAATTAAAAGCTATAAAACAGACAGTTAGCACAATTATCACATAAGCACAGATAGGACTCATATAAGACAAAATTGAGATGTTAAGGAATGGGGGAATGCATTTAGGGGGTAGCCGGCCGGACTCGACCAGTTGGCCCGACTAGACCTGGAAAACGATTTTAAAACACCTTGTAAATTTTGTGCCGGAAAACTATTTTTCGAAAACAATTGGCTCCGTTACATGCAAGTTTTTCCCATTTTAGCGGGTTTGTTATCCCGGAACTAGGGGTTCCGTTCGTGCGGGTTTCCTAATTCCAACATTCATCTTGTTGGGATTTTTCACCGGAAATCACCCGATAAAAGCGGAAGAACGCGGTGATTTCCTCAAATCCAGTCCCAGGAGCAATTGAGATGGAAATTGAAAAACTTTAAAATTAAATAGAAAGGGATTAATTTTCTTACCAGAAAATCTCTTTCTAGAGATGGATGAAGACTGCAGAAACCAAAGCAGATTTCCTCCTCGTTTTCGTACACGAACGCCTAACGAATGCAACCCGTGCTAGCGTCGGAAAAACGAATCAATGGAGAGGAAAGGGGCTAGGAATTTCGGCTATAGTGTGAGTGGCCTAGGGGGGCCGAAATTTCTAACCCTAGGTATTTATACCTAGGGTGGCCGAATTCCCTTAGGGGAATTCAGGCCCACCTTGACTCCTTTCTCTTCTGTGCGGGCTTCCATGTTTTAATTTAGGCCCAGTCTAATTTTAATTATTCTGGTTTAAATTAATTTCAAGCCCAATTTTAATACACCCATGTATTTAATATATTACTCCAAGTAATATATTATTTACATTTAAATTAAAATTAGTTTGACAATTAATTTAATCCATCAAATTGAAATTAAATCTACACAAAATAAAATCATATGTAAACCTATACATATGAATATTTCCACCTAGGAAATAATCTCATAATTAATCCAATTAATTATGAAGAGCCAATTGAATATATTAATTTTATCATTATGACCAATCCAATTGATCTTTATAATATAATTAATATGTACACACCTCTCTCTCCATTGCGTATACTCCAAGTATACATGTGATTCCTTAAGTCTGCATTCAGTTGTTCTATGTGTACGATCTCGTGGGCCCATCTTTATGTTGGCAGCGGGCTTTTGGCCCGCAGACTGCAGTTGGGCTCTAGCAAGCCACTGCAGCCCCCAATTAGGACGGAGATGGCAATCTAACTGTTATCATAACCCTGTAGTTTAAACTTGTATATCCCATGTCATTGATATCGGTGTCCAACACAGAGGCATGGATTGATCACCCTCTTTTGTGTCCGGACATTAACTTGATCCCGAATGTACTGAAGCTCACAAACAAGTTCCAACTTGTTTGGGTGTGGCCACACTCTTATCAGTCACATTCATCAAGAGGCCGGTGATATCTTCTCAGTGGGTTACTGAGTGACAAATCCCTTCTGCATATCCATAGTATTATCATGCTCAGTGACATACCCGAAAGTACCCATACTTGGCACCCTATTACAGGCCCTTTAGGCGTACCCCTAAGCATGTGACTTCACATGTAACACCATCATATGGTCAGGTCAAAGGATCCATACAAGTACTACACGAGAATCCCTTGTGATACTATACCATGTGGATTACTCGTTTAGTGGATCTATCCAGTACCATGCTCCCAGACATGTACCCATTAACTTGGTTGACATTCCATGTCCAATGACGGGTAAGACACCGCCATACAACCAGGTTAATGATAGTCTCTGGTTCCATTCATTCCCATGACTAGAACAGACTACGGATCTATTTATGGTCATATCGTTTACCCTATCCATGGTCTTACTGCTAAGTGCATGACACTTGTCATCATGGATATAGATATGTCCATTGGATACTTCATTTAATATATTGCACAAGATAGATATAATAAATGAATTGATGCCTTTATTACTAACACAAATGAGTACAACACATAAATCCAATAAATGTATAGTACAAATACAAGGACCAATGCCTCGGGACTAGGGCATTTCCAACACATCTAGGGTCCAAAAGCAGTAAACATGCCAACAACAGTTTCAATCTGAAGAGAGCATCGAGCGACGACGTCCGTATGGGTCGTTCCATGATTCTGTCTTCTTCTGGAGATTACAGCCTTGTGACTCTAGTTAGAGTCATGCGGCTTTAGCAACTACAGCCGTGCAACTGTAACATCCAGAACCCGAAAAATGGTTTTCTCATTTTGAAAATGCCGTTTTGCTCGTTTTCAGTAGTTCCTAGGGATTTCTGTAAAAGTCGGGGGTCCGCAAATGTTGGACTACGGATCCATTTTGGATCGAACAACCCCGAATCTTCAGAAAAACAGAAATCCAGGAAACCAAAAACCACATATCCGCGTAATCAGAAATCCGAAAACCAAAATTTTACAATGCGTAGATACATTTGGACCAAAATAGATCATAATCAGAGTGGAGAAATGGAAAACAGATTGCTTTCGACCGATCGAGGCATTTTCAGGTTTCTGCCCTTGAGGAACACAGCCGTGTGGCTCTAGTACTAGAGTCGTACGGCTCTGTTCATATGGAATACAGCCATGCAGCTATGTTCATAGCAAACACAGTCGTGCGGCTGTATTCGGGTAACCGTTTTGGGAAAACTTTGAAAAATAAAGAAAAATGCAAAGAAAGAGCAATGAACATAAGTTTAAGGCCTCTCAGAGTTTACCTTGCTATTGTTTTGATGTGTTTAATGTCCAGAATGGAATTAAAAAGCCGAAATACTCCTCGAATCCTCAACCGTCCCGAAATTCCAAAAAGGAATCCGAATCAATTGAAAACCAATTTGAAACGGTCCCAATTGAATGTGCAAAGGTCTAGCAATCCTCCCTTAATGCTTTGGTCTTGAATTTGATTCTCTCCTCTCCTCTCTTTCTCTCTGTTTTTAAGTTCACTCCTCCCCCTTTTTCTTTCTTTTCTTTCTCTGCCTAAGAATCAAATTTGCCCCCCTTTTTTTATTGATTTTTTCTTTTAAATCTCACACCTTTGCAATCATTTCAGAAATTAAATGTGTCGTCTGTCTTGGTGGGATTTTGGCCAACTTTTCTCATTTCAACCAAGTTTCTCTGCCTTTGCAGAGCAACTTGGCTGACCCACTAGAGTCGCACGACTCTAGATGCTAGAGTCGTGTGACTCTAGGTAGAGCCGGGGCCGATTCCGTCAAAACCTACGCTCACTTTTAAGCCTTGAAATCACTCGAAGGACCTTTCTCGAGTTTTCGGGTTGAGGATAGCTCAGTTTTAGGAATGTTTGAGATATTCCAGGTGACATTCTACTCGTTCTCTGTTGGGGAATTAATCGCACAAAACAAACATAAAACGCAGCGGATAAAAGATTAATCCCCACCAAGGACCCATGTACATCGCATTGAATCGGAAGGAGGGTTAAAGAATTACCTTAATTCTTTGAAGATTGAATCAAGCAGGAACCAAAATAGCTTCCCTCTACGGTTGATCCACACGGAGCAATACGTCCACCGCGTGCTAGCGCCGGATTTGAAGAACAATTCTTCGAACGAGAGAAGAGAGAGCAGAAAATCAGATTTTCCCTTTTCTTTTTGGAGGAGAGTTTCGGCTGGTTCACTTAGCTTGTGGTGGCTGGCCGAAATCTGCTTCTTAACTTATGGAGCAATTAGGTTTTCAGGTTTTTATTTCCTTAAATATAAACCCTATTTAGTTAATTATAATTATAACCTAATACACCTATTAGTTATAATTATATATTAACCCATACAATTTAATATTAATTCTCAATTAATATTAAATCAATTCAATTCTCCATGATACATATATGTATATATAATATTATAATTAATTATATCTCCATATAATTTAATTATAATATGTAGCATACTTTATGCAATATTAATTACATTAATATTTATATATACATACATAAATATATATCACTATATATATTTATTCTCCTTCTCATTCATAAATTATTATCCAATAATAATTTATACCCGATAAGATGAACTTCATTTTGCTCTTGTGTGTGACCCCATAGGATCATATTAATTGGCAATAAGGAAATTACCATAATGTCCTTATAGGTCACAAGCGGACTCTAGCAAGCCATTACGACTACCCAATTAATATGATTGGAATGATCCAATACCTATTTATAGAATGTCATATTCCCTTTTGTCTCTTTGATATCAAGATTAATTATAAGACATGGTACACTTGTCAATCTTATATAATTAATCATATGCTTTCTCGATCTCAAAGTAAACTGTTCAGACAAATCAATTGATACTCTTATCAATTATTTGAGCACGGCCATGCATTTAACAGTCTTACTTATCGAGGGGCCCAGTGATATCACTCTCTTGTTAGAGAGGGACAAAATCCCATATCTGTCACTCACATCCCTAAGCATGAGTCATATTGTACCCAACCACAGCCTTTATAACTACTCTGTTACAAGCAGCGTTTGACTGCGTCAAAGCACAACATGAATTCATCCCGGAATCCATGGTGACCTCAGGTCAAAGGAATCAGCTGATGACACTACTATAATCAAGATCAGTTGTGACACGTGACCATGAACTTGATCTTATAGTGGGTCTCCAGCAACATGTTCTCTAACACATTGCCCGTGAGTATAATCTGTATCTGTATACACTATATTCATCTTATGAATATCCATTATCACTCACACTAGTCTTAGTTTGTTATAATTCCCATAATAACAATCGACTAGGGAAATTTAGAATTACACAATTAATTCATGGATACATTATCATAAATACTAACATACAAATATATATGATAAAATAAGTCTTTATTAATGACTTAAGAAGATTGTTTACATAATCCAACATTGGCTTAGGGCACAATCTCTAACATTCTCAAGTCCAATTCATGTCCGTCTACTCAATAGGTAATACAGGCTTCTCATCATAGAGGTCGGGAAAACCCAGCGCTTACAGCTGCCCCTCGCGTGATCAAATTCAATACCCGATACCATGTCCAAAATACCTGAAGGGAATTTGAGAACGTGAATTGAAGCGCCGTAAACGAAAGGAAAGAAAGACGTACCTAACTTGTAGAAGTGTCATTGTTACAGTGATGATTTGATTTGAGTTTTGGTTCAGGGACCTGCTTCGATGTCTATACAAAACAGCGGTCTTTCCTAAATTGAGTTGGATTCAAGGATTTGCCCCGACGCCTGTGCGGAACATAATCTTACTTGAGTTGAGATGGATTCAAGGATTCGTCCCTATGTTTGAATTGAGTAAGCTTCAAGGATTCGAAATATTGTTTGAATTGAATAAGGTTCAAGGATTTGAAATCTTGCTTGAATTAAATGAGGTTCAAGGATTCAAAATCTTGCTTGAATTGAATGGGTTTTAAGGATTCGAAATCTTGCTTGAATTCAGTGGGCTTCAAGGATTCGAAATCTTGCTTGAATTAAATAGGTTTCAAGGATTCAAAATCTTGCTTGAGTTGAATGAGGTTCAAGGATTTTAAATCTTCCTTGAATTGAATGGCTTTCAAGGATTTGAAATCTTGCTTGAATTGAATGAGGCTCAAGGATTCAAAATCTTGCTTGAATTGGATGGGTTCAAGGATTCGAAATCTTGCTTGAATTGAATGAGGTTCAAGGATGTGAAATCTTGCTTGAATTGAATGGAGTTCAAGGATTTGAAATCTTGCTTGAATTGAATGGGGTTTAAGGATTTGAAATCTTTCTTGAATTGAATGGGGTTCAAGGATTCGAAATCTAGCTTGAATTGAATAGGGTTCAAGGATTCGAAATCTCCCTTGAATTGAATAGGGTTTGAGGATTCGAAATCTCACTTGAATTGAATGGGGTTCAAGCATTCGAAATCTCGCTTCAATTGAATGGGGTTCAAGGATTCGAAATCTCGCTTGAATTTAATGGGGATCAAGGATTCGAAATCTCACTTGAATTGAATGAGGTTCAAGGATTCGAAATCTCGCTTGAATTGAATGAGATTCAAGGATTTGAAATCTAGCTTGAATTGAATGAGGTTCAAGGATTCGAAATCTTGCTTGAATTGAATGAGGTTCAAGGATTCAAAATCTGGCTTGAATTGAATGAGGTTCAAATTTGAAATCTTGCTTGAATTGAATGAGGTTCAAGGATTCGAAATCTTGCTTGAATTGAATGAGGTTCAAGGATTCGAAATCTTGCTTGAATTGAATGAGGTTCAAGGATTCGAAATCTTGCTTGAATTGAATGAGGTTCAAGGATTCGAAATCTTGCTTGAATTGAATGAGGTTCAAGGATTCGAAATCTGGCTTGAATTGAATGAGGTTCAAGGATTACAAAATCTTGCTTGAATTGAATGAGGTTCAAGGATTCAAAATCTTGCTTGAATTGAATGAATGGGGTTCAAGGATTCGAAATCTTGCTTGAATTGAATGGGGTTCAAGGATTCAAAATCTTACTTGAATTGAATGAGTTTCAAGGATTCGAAATCTTGCTTGAATTGAATGAGGTTCAAGGATTCAAAATCTTCCTTGAATTGAATGAGGTTCAAGGATTTGAAATCTTGCTTGAATTGAATGAGGTTCAAGGATTTGAAATCTCGCTTGAATTGAATGGGGATCAAGGATTCGAAATCTCGCTTGAATTGAATAAGGTTCAAGGATTCAAAATCTCACTTGAATTGAATGAGGTTCAAGGATTTGAAATCTCGCTTGAATTTTATGAGGTTCAAGGATTCGAAATCTCACTTGAATTGAATAAGGTTCAAGGATTCGAAATCTCGCTTGAATTGAATGAGGTTCAAGGATTCGAAATCTCGCTTGAATTGAATGAGGTTCAAGGATTCGAAATCTCGTTTGAATTGAATGAGGTTCAAGGATTTGAAATCTCGCTTGAATTGAATGAGGTTCAAGGATTCGAAATCTCGCTTGAATTTAATGAGGTTAAAGGATTTGAAATCTTGATTGAATTGAATGGGGTTCAAGGATCCAAAATCTTGCTTGAATTGAATGAGGTTGGCTTTAGGAGTGATAATTTTGAATTCGGGTCGAGAATGAGTATTTATTCCTTGATCGACAATGTTGGAAACAAAAATTTTTGCCCCTTCGATCAAGAATAAATATGGCTTGATTGTTTTTCCCCTGGATACCTGCAAAAGGCAAAGAGTACTTTTCTCGGGATTATATTAGTGTGAACAAAATTCTAACAATCGAGAAATTCTTTATACCTAAGATGTTGAGGTTTGGGCCCATGCGGCTCTAATTTTTATCTTAGGGCCCACTGAATGCCCCGGTGTTAAACTATTTCTGCTTTGAAAGCGATCCTGATTCGGGACGGCCCGATGATGGTGGTGGGTATATGTAATTGGATTGTTCGTGATGCATGTATGCATGTGTGTGTGTATGTTTTGAATGTATGTATGTATATGTTTTAATGTGTGCATGTGCGAATGGATTCTAGAAGATGCATTTCTCACTATTTGTCCAATCTTGATATTCCATGTTCTTACTGGGGAAACTGTGTCATGCTGTTGATTGACCATAGCTGGGGGAACATATTCTTTATGCAACGTAATTCTTGCATTTCTACTTGGGATATATGATGACTGTTGAGGAAGTATGATGACTACTGGGGAGAAAGTGGTGAAATTCTTTGTGATGGTTTCACTGGGGGATAATGAAAAGGCTCTATAAATCTACCCCTGGGAAGGGTGAATTCAGAAATGCTCTAACTTTTTGCCCAAACAGCCTATCACAGGTTTTCAGCTTAGCGAGCTTCTCTAATTTTTGCCCAAGGCACCTTGTCGATTTTCACCTCAGCAAGCCTCTTTTGAAAGTGCTCTAACTTTTTCCTAAACTGCCCAATGTAGGTTTTTAATGTGCACAGCCATATATGATGCGTGATGCAAATTCAATTTCAAGCAAACTTGGGACATTTAAATGAACAGAGCAAGGCATTCGTTCCTTCATTCACTAATAATGTTTTAGCATAATGCACATCACAGATGAAATGAAGTTAAGGACGGAATCAGTAATGGTATCCGTCTCGGCCGAATCCACGACTGCCACCAACCAGTCCTTGCAGATTTTTCGGCTGGTGGTGCTTACCTCACCGTCCTAACTTTTGCATGGACAACTTTTTCAGTTTTCGATCCACCGGACTGTCCTAATTTTTGCATGGACCGCCTTTTCGGTTTTTCTATCCATCGGGTGCCTCCAATCTTAGCGGAAGAGGTAGGTCACCTTCTTAAGTAAACCAGGGTTGATCAGTGTACTGGAGGGATTGAGAAGAAGAAAATGTCATGATATACAGGTGCAAACAAATATGGTACTATGAACTAATGAAGTGACTGCAAGTGAGGTTATATTTCGGTAGTTGCCTAAGTTCCTTAAGTTTTTGTGAAAACTTTTTGAGAAACCTTTAGTGCCCAACGAAGTCGCCACTGTGAGCGGATGACCTAAAAGAGTAGGACGCGGCAAAGCGAATCGGGGTAAAGGAATCTGAGAAAAGGAATTGAATTGCATTTTGGTTTTTTTGGAAAATGGGATTTTGATTATCTTGATTTAGGAAAACCGTTGGTTTATTTGGAAATCCCTTTTTGTAGAAAACCCTTTCCCATTTTATTAACTTAAAGACCTTGAAACTTAAATTCCAAGATCAGTGACAGAGTCGCCACTCGGATTAGCTCATCTGGGAAATTCCGGTACAGCTCCTTACCGAGGGTAGACTACTGTACCTAATCCAGAGATTTAGGGTTCGGGCAAGTGACCTACTCAACCTCAAGCTTGCTTTCACTTTATAGTTCATATTACCATATTTTATTCACTTTATTATCTTTCTCTACCCATTTTATGTTTATTTAGCCCATGCTCAAGCGAATGACAAGAATAAATTACAGAATAAATAAACCATACATCCAAGCAATCAAAAGAATGAGAACAAAGGCCGCTTATACAACCATATTGAATAAAGAATAAAAACTCTTGTCCTCAGATTACAAACACCTAGAATACACGAGAATCTAAAAATTACAACCGCCTAAAATACACGAATCAATCTATTAATTACATCCAAAATGAAAATAAGGAAAAATTAAAAGCTACAAAACAGACGGTTAGCACAATTATCACATAAGCACAGATAGGACTCATATAAGACATAATTGAGATTTTTAGGAACGGGGGCATGCATTTAGGGGGTAGCTGGGCTGACTCGACCAGTTGACCTGACTAGACCTAAAAAAGGATTTTGAAATGCCCTATAAATTTTGTGCTGGAAAACAATTTTTGGAAAACAATTGGCTCGGTTACATATAAATTTTTCCCTTTTTAGCGGGTCTGTTATCCAGGAACTCAGGATTCCGTTCGTGCAGGTTTCCTAATTCCACATTCACTTAGGGTCCAAAAGCAGTAAATATGCCAAAAACAGTTTGAATCTGAAGACAGCATCGCGCGAAAATGCCGGTATGAGTCATTCTGTGATTTTGTCTCCTTCTAGAGACTGCAGCCGTATGACTGTAGTTAGAGCCGTTCAACTCTAGTTAAAGTCGTGTGGCTCTAACAACTATAATCGTGCGACTGTAACATCCAGAACCCAAAAAATGGTTTTCTTGTATTGAAAATGTCATTTTGCTCTTTTTCAGTATTTCTTAGGGATTTCTGTAGAAGCTGGGGGTCTACAAATGCTGGACTACAGATCTGTTTGGGATCGAACTGTTGGGATTTTTCACCGGAAATCACCCGATAAAAGCGGAAGAACGCGATGATTTCCTCAAATCCAGTCCCAGGAGCAATTGAAATGGAAATTGTAAAACTTAACATTATAATAGAAAGAGATTAAATTCTTACCCGGAATATCTCTTTCAAGAGATGGATGAAGACTGCAGAAATCAAATTAGATCCCCTCCTCGTTTTCGTACACGAACGCCTAACGAACACCACCCGTGCTAGCGTCGAAAATCACAAAATTTCGGAGAGGGAGGAGGCTAAGGAATTTGGTCAAATGGTGGCTCACACACTTGTGTAGTGAGGCTGAAATTTTTACCCTAAGTTTTTATACCTAGGGTGGCCGAATTCCCTTAGGGGAATTTAGGCCCAGCTTGGCTCCTTTCATTCTGTGCGGGCTTCCATATTTTAATTTAGGCCCAATCTAATTTTAATTATTCTGGTTTAAATTAATTTCAAGCCCAATTTTAATTTCCCTATGTATTTAATAATATTACACCAAGTAATATATTATTTACATTTAAATTAAAATTAGTTTGACCAATTAATTTAATCCATCAAATTAAAATTAAATCTTCACAAAATAAAACCATATGTAAACCTATACATATGAATATTTCCATCTAGGAAATAATCTTATAATTAATCCAATTAATTACCAAGAGCCAATTGAATATATATTAATTTTATTATTATGATCAATCTAATTGATCTTTATAATATGATTAATATATATATACCTCTCTCTCCACAGTGTATACTCCAAGTATACATGTGATTCCTTAAGTCTGTGTTCAGTCGTTCTATGTGTACGATCCCGTAGGCTCATCTTTATGTTGGCAGTGGGCCTTTGGCCCGCAGACTGCAGTTGGGCTCTAGCAAGCCACTGCAGCCCCCAATTAAGATGAAGATGGCAGTCTAACTGTTATCACAACCCTGTAGTTTGAACTTGTACATCCCATGTCATTGATATCGGTGTCTAACACAGAGGCATGGATTGATCACCCTCTTTTGTGTCGGACATTGACTTGATCCCGAATGCACTGAAGCTCACAAACAAGTTCCCACCTGTTTGGGTGTGGCCACACTCTTATCAGTTACATTCATCAAGAGGCCGGTGATATCTTCCCAGTGGACTACTGAGTGACAAATCCCTTCTGCATATCCATAGCATTACCATGCTAAGTGACATACCCGAAAGTACCAATACTTGGCACCTTATTACAGGCCCTTTAGGCGTACCCCTAAGCATGCGACCTCACATGTAACACCATCATATGGTCAGGTCAAAGGATCCATACAAGTACTACACGAGAATCACTTGTGATACTATACCATGTGGATTACTCGTTTAGTGGATCTATCCAGTACCATGCCCCCATGCATGTACCCATTAACTTGGTTGACATTCCATGTCCAATGACCGGTAAGACACCGCCATACAACCAGGTTAATGATAGTCTCTTGTTCCATTCATTCCCATGACTGGAACAAACTATGGATCTATTTATGGTCATATCGTTTACCCTATCCATGGTCTTACTGCCAAGTGCATGACACTTGTCATCATGGATATAGATATGTCCATTGGATACTTCATTTAATATATTACACAAGATAAATATAATAAATGAATTGATGCCTTTATTAATAACACAAATGAGTATAAGACATAAATCCAATAAATGTATAATACAAATAAAAGGACTAATGCCTCGGGACTAGGGCATTTCCAACACGAACAACCCCGAATCTTTAGAAAAACAGAAATCTAGGAAACCAAAAACCAAGTATCCGCGTAATCAGAAATCCGAAAACCAAAATTTTACAATGCATGCATACATTTGGATTGAAATAGATCATAATCAGAGTGGAGAAATAGAAAACGGATTGCGTTTGGCCGATCGGGGCATTTTTGGGTTTTTACCCTTGAGGAACACAGCCGTACGGCTCTCGTACTAGAGCCGCGCGGCTCTGTTCATATGGAATACAGCCGTGCGGCTGTGTTTATAGCAAACACAGCCGTGCGGCTGTATTCCATATGAATAGAGCCACACGGCTCTTCAGGCAACCGTTTCCAGAAAACTTTGAAAAACAAAGAAAAATGCAAAGAAAGAGCAATGAACACAGGTTTAAGGCCTCTCAGAGTTTACCTTTCTATTGTTTTGATGTGTTTAACGTCCAGAATGGAATTAAAAAGCTGAAATACTCCTCAAATCCTCAACCGTCCTGAAATTCCAAAAACAAATCCGAATTAATCCGAAACCAATCCGAAACGGTCCCAATTGAATGTGCAAAGGTCTAGTAATCCTCCCTTAATGCTTTGGTCTTGAATTTGGTTCTCTCCTCTCCTTTATTTCTCTCTATTTTTCGGTTTCACTTCTCCCCCCTTTTCTTTTTTTTTCTTTCTCTGCCTAAGAATCAAATTTGCCCCCCTTTTTATTGATTTTTTTCTTTTATATCTCACACCTTTACAATCATTTCAGAAATTAAATGTGTCATCTGTCTTGGTGGGATTTCGGCTAACTTTTCTCATTTCAGGCAGAGCAACTTGGCTGACCCACTAAAGTCGCACGACTCTAGATCTATAGTCGTACGGCTGTAGTTTTACAACTACAGCCGTGCGACTCTAGATAGAGCCGGGGCCGATTTTGCCAAAACCTACATGCACTTTTAAGCCCTGAAATCACTCGAAGGACCTTTCTCGGGGTTTTGGGTTGAGGATAGCTCGGTTTTCAGAACGTCTGAAAAATTCCAGGTGACATTCCGCTCGTTCTTAAGTCCAATTCGTGTCCGTCTGCTCAATAGGTAATATAGGTTTCTCATCATAGATGTCGGGAAAACCCGGTGCTTACAACAAGTACTATTTAAAATCACGCCTAACAATATATTAATTAATTCATGTCTCTATCAGTTAATCGAATTACACCAGCTGTACACCTATAACAGTTCATCAATCATAGTTCATAAAGCTGTTTATCTCGCAAGCAACTTCTTTTTATAAACTTACCCATTCTGTATTTTTCTTCATTCTTTACATTTCAATCTACTTTTCTTTAGATCTTCTACTTAATTTCTAAATATTTGATATTTTAATAAGTAATGACTTGTAATGTCTTAGAAAGTAGTAGAGTTCCTTCCTCATCTAATTCTCTTTCTTTTACACCAATGAAGCTAAATCAAAATTTAATAGATTACATAGTCATCAAATAGCAATTCCAAGGTATATGGATGATATATCTATCTTTTGCGAGTGACTGATTGATATGGCCACTAGCAACTTATCTTTATCAGGTTTGGCTGTAACTTTTGCTATTTTATCTCTTTCACTTTCACGTAGTCAATGTGTTTCTTACTGTCATTGTATCGCACGAAGCTTTGACTCAGGGCCATTAGTGCTTAGAATGATCTTAATGTTGGGATTTGTCACCGAAAATCACTCGATAAAAGAGGAAGAACGCGATGATTTCCTCAAATCTAGTCCAAGGAGCAATTGAAGTGAAAATTGTAAAACTTAAAATTATAGTAGAAAGAGATTAAATTCTTACCAGGAATATCTCCTTCAAGAGATGGATGAAGACTGCAGAAATCAAATTAGATTCCCTCCTCGTTTTCGTACACGAACGCCTAACGAACACAACCCGTGCTAGCGTTGGAAAAACAAGCAAATGTGTGAGAGGGAGGCTAGGAGAATTCAGCTGTGGTGTGTGTTGGTGTGCCTTGGCCGAATTCACCTAGGTTAAAACCTAGGTTGGCCGAATTCCCTTAGGGGAATTCAGGCCCAGCTTGGCTTCTTGTTCTGTGCGGACTTCCATCTTTTAATTTAGGCCCAATCTAGTTTTTATTATTCTGGTTTAAATTAATTTCAAGCCCAATTTTAATATACCCATGTATTTAATATATTACACCAAGTAATATATTATTTACATTTAAATTAAAATTAGTTTGACCAATTAGTTTAATCCATCAAATTAAAATTAAATCATCACAAAACAAAATCATATGTAAACCTATACATATGAATATTTCCACCTAGGAAATAATCTCATAATTAATCTAATTAATTACGAATAGCCAATTGGATATATTAATTTCATTATTAGGATCAATCCAATTGATCTTTATAATACGATTAATATATATGCACCTCTCTCTACATAGTGTATACTCCAAGTATACATGTGATTCCATAAGTCTGTGTTCAGTCGTTCTATGTGTACGATCCCGTGGGCCCATCTTTATGTTGGCAGCGTGCCTTTGGCCCGCGGACTGCAGTTGGGCTCTAGCAAGCCACTGCAGCCCCCAATTAAGATGGAGATGGCAGTCTAACTGTTATCATAACCCTATAGTTTAAACTTGTACATCCCATGTCATTGATATCGGTGTCTAACACAGAGGCATGGATTGATCACCCTCTTTTGTGTCGGACATTAACTTGATCCTGAATGCACTGAAGCTCACAAACAAGTTCCCACCTGTTTGGGTGTGGCCACACTCTTATCAGTTACATACATCAAGAGGCCGGTGATATCTTCCCAGTGGACTACTGAGTGACAAATCCCTTCTGCATATCCATAGCATTACCATGCTAAGTGACATACCCGAAAGTACCTATACTTGGCACCCTATTACAGGCCCTTTAGGCGTACCCCTAAGCATGCGACCTCACATGTAACACCATCATATGGTCAGGTCGAAGGATCCATACAAGTACTACACGAGAATCACTTGTGATACTATACCATGTGGATTACTCGTTTAGTGGATCTATCCAGTACCATGCCCCCATGCATGTACCCATTAACTTGGTTGACATTCCATGTCCAATGACCAGTAAGACACCGCCATACAACTAGGTTAATGATAGTCTCTTGTTTCATTCATTCCCATGACTGGAACAGACTACGGATCTATTTATGGTCATATCATTTACCCTATCCATGGTCTTACTGCCAAGTGCATGACACTTGTCATCATGGATATAGATATGTCCATTGGATACTTCATTTAATATACTGCACAAGATAAATATAATAAATGAATTGATGCCTTTATTAATAACACAAATAGTACAATACATGAATCCAATAAATGTATAATACAAATACAAGGACCAATGCCTCAGGACTAGGGCATTTCCAGCAATCTCCCACTTGCACTAGTTCCAACTAGGCATGGGCCTAATCCCTATAGACCTAGTATGACCCTCGTGCTTGGGCTGAGCCAGCGCCTTGGTCAACGGATCTGCGACATTATCCTCGGTGTCCACTCTATGCAATGCAATGTCACCTCTTTCCGCGATTTCTCTTATGAGGTGAAACTTTTTGAGCACGTGCTTTGTGTTCTTGTGTGACCGGGCTCCTTAGCTTGTGCAACAGCCCCATTATTGTCACAGAAGATATCGACTGGGTCCTGGATAGTTGGCACTACTCCCAACTCAGTAACTGATAGCACTTCCTGACCATCATACACTAAGAAGCTATCCTTAGTCCGGTTAAGGTACTTCAGGATCGCCTTGACAGCTTTCCAGTGATCCTCCCCTGGATCCTACTGGTATCGGCTCGTCATACTCAGTGCAAAGGCGACATCAGGTCTCGTACATAACATTGAGTACATAATTGATCCAATAGCCGAAGCATATGGAACCAATTTCATGTTCTCCCTGTCCTCCCTTGTTTTAGGATAGTGTTTCTTACTAAGTTTCAGCCCATGGCCCATTGGCAAGAAACCTTTCTTGGCCCGGTCCATGCTGAACCTTTTCAGAACTTTGTCAATATACGAAGCCTGACTTAGGCCCAGAAGCCGATTTGATCTATCCCTGTAGATCCTGATCCCTAGGATCATCTCAGCCTCGCCTAAGTCCTTCATTACGAAGCACTTACTCAGCCACTGCTTTACCCCTTGCAGTGTAGGTATGTCGCTTCCAATGAGCATGATGTCGTCTACATAAAGTACCAGGAATGTGACAATGCTCCCACTAGTCCTCTTATACACACAAGGCTCATCTTGATTCTGTATGAAGCCATATTCCTTTATGGCCTCGTTGAATCTTAGATTCCAACTTCGGGATGCTTGCTTCAGTCCATAAATGGACCTTTGAAGTTTGCACACCCTTCCCGGATACTTTGGATCGACAAAACCCTCAGGTTGTGTCATGTACACATCCTCGAGTAGCTTTCCATTAAGGAAAGCGGTTTTGACATCCATATGCCATACCTCATAGTTATACCATGTGGCTATGGCCAGTAGTATCCTGATGGATTTGAGCATGGCTACTGGTGAAAAAGTTTCATCATAGTCTATTCCATGGACTTGTCTGAAACCTTTTGCAACCAGACACCCCTTGAAGGTATTATCAGCTTTTAGCTTATAGCACCACTTGCAACCTATTACCTTAGCACCCGGAGGTGGATCAACCAAGTTCTAAACTTGGTTATCGTACATAGATTGCATTTCTGCCTCCATGGCTTTACGCCAATTCGCAGACTGTGGGCTAGCCATAGCCTCCTGGTAGGTTTTGGGTTCTTCCTCATCCCAGATGAGAAGAGTTTGATCATCGGTGATGAGGAAACCATACCTCTCCGGTTCCCGACATCCCTACTAGACCTTCTAGGTTCTTGTGTGGCCTGGGTCGGTGCTTCCACTTGTGGAAGCTCCACCTGGGCCTCTGAGTTATCCTCTTCAGGAGCTTGTGGACCTTGAACTTCCTTGAGTTCAACATTGCTCCCACTATCTTTCTTGGAAAGGAACTCCTTTTCTAGAAAGACCCCCTTCCTTGCCATGAACACCTTGTTCTCGGCGGGGTTGTAGAATTAATACCCTTTGGTTTCCCTAGGGTAGCCCACAAACAGGCATTTATCGGTTTTGGGCTCTAGCTTGCCACTAGTCAATTTCTTGACATGTGCTTCGCATCCCCAAATCCTTAGGAAAGACACATTGGGCTCTTTGCCCGTCCATATCTGATATGGGTTCTTTTCCACTGCCTTAGTCGGAGTATTATTTAAGATGAGAGCTGCTGTCTCGAGGACGTGTCCCCAGAAACTAATTGGGAGAGATGCTTGACTCATCATTGAGCAGACCATGTCCAACAAGGTCTTATTCCTCCGTTCGGACATCCCATTCCATTGTGGTGTTCCAGGAGGAGTGAGCTGTGGAACTATTCCATGCTCTCTCAAGTATGAGTCAAACTCTAGGCTCATATACTCATCGCCTCGGTCCGACCGAAGGGTTTTGATATTCCTGCCTAGCTGGTTCTGTACCTCGTTCCTAAATTCCTTGAACCTATCAAGGGTCTCGGACTTGTGTTTCATCAGATAGACATAGCCATATCTTCTGAAATCATCCGTGAACGTGATGAAGTACAGATGCCCACCTCTGGTCGCTGCGCTCATAGGTCCACATACATCTGAATGTATTAGGTCCAATAAGCCAGTGGCCCTTTCAGCCTTCTTGCTAAAAGGCGCCTTTGTCATCTTGCCTCGTAAACATGATTCGCATGTATCAATTGACTCCAAGTCAAATGACCCTAGGACTCCAGCTTTGTGAAGTCTAGCAATGCGCTTCTCGTTTATATGGCCAAGACGACAATGCCATAGGTAGACATGATTAAGTTCGTTAGGCTTAACCCTTTTAGTGTTTATGTTATAGATATGATTGGTTTCATTTAAGTCCAAGATATATAGGCCATTATTTAATAGAGCATCTCCATAAAATAATCCCTCTCTAGATATAGAAATTCTACCATTAGAAATAGTGAAAATAAATCCAGAAATATCCAACATTGATACAGAAATAATATTCCTGCACATAGCAGGTACAAAGTAACAATGTTCCAAAATCAAAACCAATCCACTGGGCATCACAAGGTGGTATTCCCCAATCTCTATGGCAGCAACCCTTGCTCCATTCCCGACCCGCAAGTCCACCTCTCCCGACCCCAGTGACCTTCTGTTCTTAAGTCCCTGCACATTGCAACAAATGTGAGAACCACATCCAGTATCCAATACCCAGGATGTTGAAACAGTAAGGTTAATATCTATAACATAAATACCTGAAGAGGACGTACCTTGGCCCCTTCTTTGCTCTCCCATCAGCCTGGGACACGATCTCTTCCAATGGCCCGCCTGTCTACACCCGAAACAGACATCTTCAGGACCTGCCTTCTGCTGGGCCTTGGGTTGGGCCTTGGCCTTCTTAGCTTTGGCCTTGGCCTTTTCCTTGGCCTTACCCTTGGCAACAGGGGGGTTCCCCTTGTTGACCAGCAGCACCGGCGGAGTCTTTTTGATCGACTGCTCGGTGAGCTTAAGCATCCTATGCAGCTCACTGATAGTACGGTTCATCCCTTGCATATTGTAGTTCAGGATGAACTGATCATAAGAATCTGACAAGGACGCGAGGATTGTGTCCACCGCCAACTCTTGAGAGATAGGCGATCCGAGACGGGCCAAAGTGTCCAAATAGCCCTTCATCTTGAGCACGTGCGCGCTCACAGATGTCCCAGCCCCCATCTTACAAGAGTGGAATGCCTTATTGGTCAGGTACCTTTCCTGACGAGCTTGCTCCTGAAACATCTCATTTAGAGTTGTTATCATAGCATAGGCTTGATGGTCCATAAACTGTTTTTGCAGTTCGGGGACCATGCAGGCCAACATAAGGCATGTCACATCCCTATTGTCCTTGACATGCGCCTCGTATTCCTCCAGCTGGGCAGCCGGTGGATTACGTCCTTGAGGCGTAGCCGGCACAGGCCTTTCCAGTACATACTCTTTTGACTCTTGTCTTAGAACAATCCTTAAGTTCCTAGACCAGTCTAAAAAGTTAGGACCGGAAAGCTTGTCCTTTTCAAGAATAGATCGCAGTGATGAGGTATTATTGTTTGCCATTTCAGAGTTTCTACACAGAAAAACATTTAGAGTGTTAATAAAGGACTTTAAATTATTATTCCCATATGAAATTAATAATGAATCATGTTATTAATTTAAACCGAGTTGTTGGGCTCATGGGCCGAGATCCATATTTCATCAAGATATAGCCAAACGAGGGTTTGGTATAACTATACCTTAATTATTTAGGTAGGAACGCTGTCCAATCCCAACCTAAGGACTCTCGGTTTGATGGGCTTGTTGGCACTTACCCATCTGTGCTTAGGGCCAGGAGAATCCTACTACCCACGCTAAGTCAAAACCTCCATTCAAGTGTTAGAGTATCCCATACTCTAACCTAATACAAAGTGACAATACTCCAGTGTATCCTGCGAGGGCATGGTCTACAACTGGCATATTCCCACCTCGAGTCGGTTTTGAATGAGGGAAGCACTTTTAAGCGACTTAGTAATTCCATTTGGTTATTAGATTCAATTTATAACGGCTTACATACATAAGGCGGGTGAAATTGCTATTGAATCATACATTCATACATGCAAATAAACATAAAGCATAACTAAATAAAAGTAAAATGGATTGCTATGGGCTTATATTACATCCTAATATTATTCTAGTAAAGCTATACTAGAAATGAATATCAGGTGGGCCTCCATCTTTTCCTTCTGGGCTTGCACCTCCACTTGGGCTCACCACTCCATGGGCTTCTTCTTTTACAAATTTTATAATATTTGAATAAAATAAAATTACATTAAAAAAAGAAAAACGACACGCAGGCCGTATTTACCCAAAAAGAAAAATACAACCCATCTTGTACAAGGCCCAATAGCATCCAACCATACAAACATTTAATCATACATATGCATCCAATACATATAATTCATAAGCATGTTATAATGCATTATTTAAGCCCACTTCAATTATGTCCAAGCCATTATTAATAAATCACCAATTTTGGCCCACCATGGTTCTAACCCTTAACGGGCTTTGGGCCTCCAGCCCAGGCAGTCCAACTGCTCCCACTGGAATTGGGAAACCATGGGTCCAATTCAGCCGTCCAAGTAATTGTGCCAACATTACCCGAACCAATTTCAATTAACCATATTAATTTCTAAAATTAATATCACATGAATAAAATAAAATTTCATTCAAGAAACCACACGCAATTAAATTGCATAAATTTAAACACACGAATTTTAAAACCAATTAAAATTTCAAAACTGGGCCCCGGGCCCGAGACCCGCCAAATCCAAAATACTGGGCCCGGCCCGCTGCAGCCGCCTAGCGGCTGCCCTCTGCTGCCGCCAGCAGCAGGCAGCGGCCGCTGCCGCCGCCGACAGCCCCGCACCCCGGGAGCCAGATTTTTTTTTTTAAACAGAATTAAAATTAAAAAAAAATTAACCAAATATTCCATCCATAAATCAAAAAGAAATTCACCAAGAATTCCAAAACATACAATTAAATTAAACTAACATAAACCTATATGCAAATTTAATTTCAATTGTACAAAATAAATAGGAAAAATCTTAAACCCAAACCAAGAACCCCAATAAAAAATCTCCAATTTTAAAACATGTGATTCAACCAATTCAACAATTTCCACGGATCAAAAGCCAGCTCTGATACCACTGTTGGGATTTGTCACTGGAAATCACCCGATAAAAGCGGAAGAACGCGATGATTTCCTCAAATCCAGTCCCAGGAGCAATTGAAGTGAAAATTGTAAAACTTAAAATTATAGTAGAAACTCTTTCAAGAGATTAAATTCTTACCAGAAATATCTCTTTCAACAGATGGATGAAGACTGCATAAATCAAATTAGATTCCCTCCTCGTTTTCGTACACGAACGCCTAACGAACACAACCCGTGCTAGCGTTGGAAAAACAAGCAAATGTGTGAGAGGGAGGCTAGGAGAATTCGGCTATGATGTGTGTTGGTGTGCCTTGGCCAAATTCGCCTAGGTTAAAACCTAGGTTGGCCGAATTCCCTTAGGGGAATTCAGGCCCAGCTTGGCTTCTTGTTTTGTGCGGGCTTCCATCTTTTAATTTAGGCCCAATCTAGTTTTAATTATTCTGGTTTAAATTAATTTCAAGCCCAATTTTAATATACCCATGTATTTAATATATTACACCAAGTAATATATTATTTACATTTAAATTAAAATTCGTTTGACCAATTAATTTAATCCATCAAATTAAAATTAAATCATCACAAAACAAAATCATATGTAAACCTATACATATGAATATTTCCACCTAGGAAATAATATCATAATTAATCTAATTAATTACGAATAGCCAATTGGATATATTAATTTTATTATTAGGATCAATTCAATTGATCTTTATAATACGATTAATATATATGCACCTCTCTCTACATAGTGTATACTCCAAGTATACATGTGATTCCATAAGTCTGTGTTCAGTCGTTCTATATGTACGATCCCGTTATGTTGGCAGCGGGCCTTTGGCCCGCAGACTGCAGTTGGGCTCTAGCAAGCCACTGCAGCCCCCAATTAAGATGGAGATGGCAGTCTAACTGTTATCAGAACCCTGTAGTTTAAACTTGTACATCCCATGTCATTGATATCGGTGTCTAACACAGAGGCATGGATTGATCACCTCTTTTGTGTTGGACATTAACTTGATCCCGAATGCACTGAAGCTCACAAACAAGTTCCCACCTGTTTGGGTGTGGCCACACTCTTATCAGTTACATTCATCAAGAGGCCGGTGATATCTTCCTAGTGGACTACTGAGTGACAAATCCCTTCTGCATATCCATAGCATTACCATGCTAAGTGACATACCCGAAAGTACCCATACTTGGCACCCTATTACAGGCCCTTTAGGCGTACCCCTAAGCATGCAACCTCACATGTAACACCATCATATGGTCAGGTCAAAGGATCCCTACAAGTACTACACGAGAATCACTTGTGATACTATACCATGTGGATTACTCGTTTAGTGGATCTATCCAGTACCATGCCCCCATGCCTGTACCCATTAACTTGGTTGGCATTCCATGTCCAATGACCGGTAAGACACCGCCATACAACCAGGTTAATGATAGTCTCTTGTTCCATTCATTCCCATGGCTGGAACAGACTACGGATCTATTTATGGTCATATCGTTTACCCTATCCATGGTCTTACTACCAAGTGCATGACACTTGTCATCATGGATATAGATATGTCCATTGGATACTTCATTTAATATACTGCACAAGATAAATATAATAAGTGAATTGATGCCTTTATTAATAACACAAATAGTACAATACATGAATCCAATAAATGTATAATACAAATACAAGGACCAATGCCTCGGGACTAGGGCATTTCCAACACTTAATGCATCAGTATAACATTTCCATAAAAGCCGTCTTATAGAGGAAACATCAAAACATAGCTTCTTAACTATCTTAGGGGAGGATGGATTATCAGACCTATATGTCCAATCGAGCTTCCCTTTTGTGAGCTTGCACTTGCCTTAGCAGTCCGTGGGTGGCACATTTCCACTTGCAACACTTGGTGCTAGGCTGTCATCTTGCTGTTTATTATTGTTGGTGTGCCCTAGTTCTTAGGGCATTAGATTCTTGTATCTTGTATTATACACTAAGATTCATTGTATGTATATCATTTGTGTCACATTAATAAAGACATTCAATCTATTCCATTTATATCTTGTGCTATAACATGAATAGAGTATCCATTGATTGATAATCATAAAACATATCCTAAGTCTATTCTAATCATGGGAACGAATAGAATCACAGACTTGTATATTTGATGACTATATGGTAGTTCTTAACTAGCTGTAGTACTTGTAAAGTCAGTCATGAATATAGGTACACATCGTTGACATGGGAATGGATCGATCCACACAAGAAAGCCACATGGTTGTCACATCATAGGTCTTTCTTGAGTAGGTCTCTTTTGTCTTTAGACCAGATTTCATTATAGTATCGATATGGAATCCGGTTCACTTTGACATACACCTAACAGGTCTGTAAAAGAATACTAAATATGGGTATGATTGGGTGGATAGGTGAACATATCGATATTGATGATGAAGTGATGGAATTGCCACTCGAGTAACACGAAGATGATATCATTGGCCACTTGATGAGCGAGACTGATAAGTGTATAGCCATACCCAAATAAGTTGGTTGCTTATTTGATTAATCAGTCAACTCGAGATCAATAAATATAATAAACATTAGAAGAGGATGACAGATATCGTGCCTCTTATTTATTCATATCGATGTCATTTGGCAAAGGACACTGTGAGATTACTACTGGGTAAGTGTTTTCAACAGACTGCTGTATCTCTGTCTTAATTGAGGGCTATAATGGTTTGCTAGAACCCACTTACAGTTTGTGGGTCTTGGGCCTAATGCCAACATAAAGACAGACCTATAGGATCGTACACATAGATCAACTGAGCCGGAACTTATAGAATTTGTACATGTAATGAACAATGGAAGGAATGTGTTAATTAATTAGTTGACATTCGGTATCAAGGTAATTAATTAACATTGGGCGGATTTAATTTAATTAATAAGTTTACATAATATAATTAATTAATTAATTAATTAATTGAATTACATAAAGTAAACAATTGATTAAATTGTTTTCCTAAAAAGGAATATTAAATACATGCATTGTATTTATTTAAATGTGATTTTATTTAGGGATAATTAAATTTAGCCAATTGGAATTAAATTACATAGTATAAACTTTTAACATAAAGTTTATTTATGAAATTAAATCTTATTGGGCTTAATTAAATTAATCTAACCAAAGCCCATTTATAGAGGAAGCTATAAAAGGCACATTTAACCTAAAATCAAGTCCTAACCTTAGTCTAACTTGAGAATTTTGGCCAACCATAGTGAGCAGCCCCTTGGCCGAATTCCTCAATGAAAAACTTCCATTCCTTCAATTCTTTGGCTAGTACCAGTTCCGGCTCGATAGTTGGTCATGCACCGGACTGTGGAGATCGTTCCAAGATTTGATTTTGCAATAGTCTCTAAAAGAGACGAATCTAGTGAGTTAATCTCTCTTGATCCAATTGTTTTTCTATCCAATCAATAGTAATCAAACATGATAGGTGGATTCTAGAAAATTTTAAACGGTGTAATTCCGATGCGCCATGTTATTTTTCCGATGACGAATCCCAATAGTGGTATCAGAGCCTAGGTCTTGCCCATTAGATTGATTGGATTTTGATCCTTGAAAGTGTTCTTGAAGAAAAATAGGTTTCAAGAATGATTTTTTAGGTTTTGATAATTTTTCCCGATTGGTTTTATCATTTTTTTTGTTGCTGTATTTTTTTCTACTGTTGAATTTGTTGCTGCTGTAATTTTTTTGTTTCGAAAAAAAAAATTATAGGGATCAGGTGCACTGCCGGCAGCCGCCTTAGGCGGCTTGTGCGGCAATGCAAGCCACTATACAGCCTACTGGGTGGTGCCGCCCTGGCGGGCGAGCTGTTTTAGACAGCCCACCACGCTTGGGGAGGAGCATCGCCGTGGGTTGTGGCGCATCTGGTTTTTTGGATTTTTTCGAGTTGGGTTTTCGGTTTTAAAATTCACGGGTATTTTATTTTAACTTGGGCCCATAATATGAATTAAATTAAAATTTTTTATTTTAAATTAATTTGTATTTAAATTATCTATTATGTTGGCATGCATATTTAATTTAATTGTCTTGCATATTAAATTGAATATAAGCTTTGTCCCGATAAACTGTGGCACCGGATAAAATTGGGAGGCTAAATTTTGAATTTGTGACAACCCAAATTCCAGTGGGAGCAAAATTGTTAATTTTGCATCAATGGATGTTATCCATTAGGCCTTTATGGGCCTGAGTAACATTTGTCAAAATTGGCGATTTCACCCTAAGTAACTCGGCTTAACATTTATATTTATAATTTGGAATGCCATGATCATGCATCATATTGGTATGTATGTGCACGACAAGTACTTTGTTTGAATTGTTTTGTTGAGTTTTGTGGGTCCTAATTTCAATTCAGTTGTAATTAATTTTGGAAAATATAGTCTGCATGCCATTTCTTTTATTTTGATGTCATTTTAGAATAGATTTTATTTTAAATAAAATTATTGTAATTGCATCAAGTATGGAGGAAGGCCCAGATGGAGCAAGCCCATAGTGCATGTTATTTCTTTTATTTTGATGTAATTTTGGAATAGATTTTATTTTAAATAAAATTATTGTAATTGCATCAAGTATGGAGGAAGGCCCAGATGGAGCAAGCCTATGGTGGGAGCCCAAGGAGAATTGCAGTCCGGCCCGACGGAGAATTAGATAGGTTGTCTAGTTTTTCATTAGGTTGTAATTAAGGCCTATAGGATCTCATTATTTTAAATTAAGTATGTTATTGCATTTGTCATATAATATGGATCTATGGATCACCAAATTATAACCCGCGTTTATCCATGCTAAGCCGTATCACTTAATTTAATCAGGAGAATTAAAATATTGAGTCGTTTAAAAGTGCTTCCCACATTCACACATCTTCCTTCCATTGATATTGCAATGTACATCATGCCCTAGCTAGGTACATTGTAGTATTTAGTGGGCCGTTGAGGGTTAGGATACTTGGTATGGTTAACATGCGAATGGTAGTTTGACTCAACATGGGTAGCATCAGCTCAGAGCGGCCCTAAGCACAGATGGGTAAAGTGTCAATAAGCCAATCAAACCAAGAGTCCTTCGTGGAAGGATTGGATAGGTTGTCCTACCAAACAAATAAATGGTTGGTTAGCTAGTTCGGCTAATCATTGATGAGTTGTAGATCTTGGTCAAGTCAGCCAATTAACATCACCGACGAACAAATTATAATTGGATTATTAATTTGAAATTGGCTTAAAAGTCCTTTATTTCTAACTCAAGCAATGAATTCTTCCATGTAGATTATTCCCATTTCACATAAGCGAACTAAATGGCTACAACAAACAACAACTCATTCTCACTTAGGTCACTCTTAGAGAAGGAGAATCGTTCAGGGAAAAACTTCATGGAGTGGGCTAGGAACTTACAAATAGTTCTTAGACAAGAGTCCAAGGAGTATGTACTAGATGCTCCTTTACCAACTGGCCCTCTCGGAGGTCGAGGCGTCACCACAGCGATGGTAGAGTAGTACGACTGGCATGTGAGGGACGACTGAGATGTCTTATGCCTTATGCTGGGTACCATGGCTTTTGATCTTTAGAAGTAGTTCATAGAGCAGCATGCTTATAAGATGATGGATCAGCTTAAAAAGATGTTCCAAGATCAGGCTCATCAGGAATGATACCTGACAACTAAAGCACTGTGCACGCTTACAATGGCAGCCGAGACTTTTGTTAGCATACTTGTGCTAAATTTGAAGGGGGATATTGATACACTTGCCCACCTCGACTTGCCAGTTCTGCGACATTATTCTCGGGTCACTTCTTGAGTCTTACAACCAATTTATCATGAACTATCACATGCAGGGTCTAGATGAATTGGTTGTTGAGCTGCATGGCATGCTCAAGCTTGCTAAGCAGTCTCTTAAGAAGACTCCTAAAGTTCTACTGGTGAACAAGGGCAATACGCCTATTGCTAAGGGAAAGGTCAAATCTAAGGCCAAGGCTAAGGGTAAGAAGGTGGTGGCCCACCTTAAGGTAAAGGTTACTTCTCCTAACGATGTCTACCATGAGTGTCATGAGAAGGGGCACTGGAAGAGCTCGTGTCCAAAGCTAAGGGAGCAAATGAAGAGCAAGCCTGCTGCTTTAGGTATTTATGTTGTTGAGATTAATCTGGCTATTTCTACATTTTGGGTTTTAGACACTGGATGTGGTTCTCACATTTGTTCAAATGTGTAGGGACTAAAAAATAAGAGATTGCTAGGATCTGGAGAAGTAGATCTTCGAGTTGGCAATGGCGTCGGGTTCAGGCCATAGATATTGGAGATTATTTCTTAGAGATGCCTAGTGGACTAGTTTTGGAATTAAGAAACTGTAATTTTGTACCTGCAAAGCGCATGATGTTTCTTTATTGGATATTTCCGGTTTTATATTTTATATTGGACATCGTAGAATTTCTATGCAATGTGGCAATATTATTTATGGAACAACATTTCTTGAAAATGGCTTATATATCCTTGATCTAAAACGCGAAAGTTCAATCTATAACATAAACACTAAAATGATTAAGCAAAATGAAATTAATCCTACTTACATCTGGCATTGTCGACTCAGCCACATAAACGAGAAGCGCATAGCTAGGCTTCACTCTATTGGAGTGCTAGGGTCATTTAACATTCAGTCTTGTGACACATGTGAATTTTGTTTAAGAGGCAAGATGATAAAGGTGCCTTTTAGCAAGACTTCTGAAAGGGACTCAGAGTTATTAGAGTTGATACATTCCGATGTATGTGGCCCAATCAGCACTAATGCTAGATTAGGTTTTCTGTACTTTGTCACCTTCACGGATGACTTCAGGAGATACGATTACGTGTATCTGATGAAGCTTAAGTCCGAGACTCTTCAGAGATTCAAGGACTTTAAGAATGAAGTAAAAAACCAACTTGGCAAGAAAATAAAAACACTTCGGTCTGACCAAGGGGGTGAATATTTGAGCCAAGAGTTTGACTTATTCTTGAGATGGCGCACCCCAGTCGAATGGAGTGTCAGAAAGGAGGAATAGGACCTTGTAAGACATGGCTCGCTCAATGATAAGCCATGCTACACTCCCTGTCTCCTTTTGGGGATATGCTTTAGAGACAGCTGCTTACCTACTTAATAATAGACCAAGCAAGGCAGTTGAGGGAACACTATATGAACTATGGAAGGGCCGAAAGCCCAATGTTTCTATGAGCGAATGACCTTTAAAAACGGGCCACGGCGAAGCGGACCGGGAAAAAAGATGATTAGTAGATTAGATTATTTGGAAAACGGGTTTTGTTTATCTTAAGTTAGAAAATTGTAGATTTAATTTGGAAATTCTTTTGTAGAAAACATTTTCCCGTTTTTAACTTAAAGACCTTGAAACTTAAATCCCGAAATCAGTGACAGAGTCGCCACTCTGATCAGCTCATACGGGAATTCCGGTACAGCTCCCTACCGAGGACAGATTGCTGTACCTAATCCAGAGATTTAGGGTTCGGGCAAATAACTTACTTAACCTCTTGCTTGCTTTCACTTTACAGTATATATTACCATATTTAATTTGCTTTATTATCTTTCTCTAACTCCAATTTGTTTATTTTAATTATCCGATACTAAAGCAAAATGCAGGAAATTAATTGCGAAAAATTAAATCATCCATTTAAAATATATAAAAAATAATAAAGGCTGATTATACAACCAAATTGAATAAAAAATAAAAACTCTCGTCCTCACTTTACAACCGCCTAAAATACACAATTTATCTAAAAATACAATCGCCTAGGATACACGGATAAATCTATTGAATACATCAAAAATAAAAATAAAAAGCTGCAAAACAAATGGTTAGCATGATATACGGTACGCCACAAGTTGGACTCAAATAGGACAGAATTGGGAAATTAGAATTTGGGGGCAGGCATTTTGGGGGATAACCAGGTTGGCTTGGCTAGCCGGCCCGGTTAGACCTGGAAAACATTTTGAAACGTCCCTGTATTTTGATTTTGTGAGAAAATCGATTTGAAAACATTTTCGCTGGTTTAATTAATTTTAACATGTGAGGTGGGTCGGTTTTCGGGAGAATCAGATCTTCGTCGTGGTATTGTTCTTAATGCAATTTCACTGGAAAATTAAATCTAAGGTAGTGAATGCACACAACAAAATTCATTTTGATGATTTTATGAATTTTTATGGATTTTTAGAAACATTTAGGGATTATTCTGGAAATTTTGATTCTGGACTGGTATTACAGTCGTGCGACTGTAACTACGGTCGTACGACTATAATTATAGTCGTGCGACTATAAATCGTTCCAACTTCAGAATCTCGCCAAAATTTATTCAAAACAAAACTGAAAGAAAACAATTTGGAAACCAAGAATACTCGTACGATTGTTCATCAAACTCAAGAACAGTCCCATGACTATTCTTGATTTCGAAAAACAGAAACGCAAAAAAATTGGATAAAAATGCACAAAATCACACCCAATCACCCAGAAAGCATGAAAAATAGAGGGGATGAAGAGTGTTTACCTCTTAGGCACTTTTCCACCGTAGGATTGACCCTTAGCATCGCTCCAATCCACTCAAATTTGCTCTTTTTCTCCTTGAGTCAAGGCTGGGAAGTTTGGTCTAAAATCTTCAAACTGTCACGGATTTGAGTGAAGTTAGAGTCCGAAATTGATTGAGTTTAAGTGTTAAGTCATTAACCTATGATTTCTATCCGGTTTTAGACATTAACACTCAAGAATTAGAGGAAAAGAAAAGGAAGAGAAGCTTGAGTTTTATGGGTGAGTTTTCTCTCCTCTTTTCTCTCTATTTTTTTTTCTCTCGGATTTTTTTTTTTCTCTCCCTGATCTTCTTAAGCTTCAGAGTCCCCTCTTTTCTTCTTCTTTCCCTTCTCTTATTGCTGGAGCAGTAATTGCCCACCTCTCTCTCCCCCATTTTTCAGCTTTCAGGGTATGGGCTGGTTCACCTGCCACGACCCTACAGTCGTACGACTATTGTCTTTTTTTTTGTTTATGGAAAATTCTGGTGCTTACAGCTGCCCCTTGCGTGATCAAATTCATCACCCGATCTTAGTCTGGGATAGTTGATGTGAATTTGAGAACGCGACTCAAATCACCGCAGTCACAGGGAATAAAATATGCAACTGAGTTGCTGAAGCCTCACTACCGTGGTGACGCATTGAGTTGATTGAATGGAATAAGCCGATACCGGGTCTATGTTACCCGAGGCAGAGTTGATGATGAAATAAGCCGATACCAGGTCTAGGTTACCCGAGGTAAGGAAAATGGAGTGCGGGATTTGAATTGGCTTCAAAGATCTAAGATCTTGCTTGAATCAATCTTCAAGAATCCAAAATCTGACTTGGGCGATTTTCAAGGATTAAGAATCAAGCTTGAAGTGGTTTCAAGGATCTAAAATCACGCTTGAGGAGGTTTGCAAGGATCATGAATCAGGCTTGAAGGAGTTCAAGGATTCAAAATCAAGCTTGAGAGGTTTTCAGGGATTGGGAATCATACTTGAAGAAGTTCAAGGATTCGAAATCTAGCTTGAGTGGTGGGAGTTTGGGAGTGATAATTTTGGAATCAGGTTGAGAATAAGTATTTATTCCTTGATCGATTATTATGGAATCAAAAATTTTTGTCCCTTCGATCAAGAATAAATACGGATGGATTACTTTGCCCCTGGAAACTCGAGGTGTTGAGGCTCGGGCCTGCACGGCTTTGACTTGTCTCTTAAGACCTGGTGAATGCCCAAGTGTTAGACTATTTCTACTTTGAGAGTGTCTTGATCCGAGACGGCTCGACGATGATGGCGAGTACCTGTAATTGGATTGGTTGAGATGTATTTATGCATGTGAATTATGTGTGTTTACTGTAAACATATGCATGTATGTACGGATGCATGTATGGTTTTAAATGTATGCATGCATGCAACATGTGGCTTATGTTGTGCTCTTGGTATCCGTGTGAGCCCGGGGATGGAATTCGTGGCTCACGATTAGCCTCAATGGTAACCCAGATGACTTGCAACACCACGCTGATATGGTTTAATCTCATTGAAATAGCCGGGTGCTTCTTCCTGACTCTAAGCATATTTTTGCATCATACTGACCCATTCCGATTGTTCCGACATTTCTGATCGAATGACTAATACGCTGATCTAGGTATTAGAGGAGTTAGCCCTCTTGAGTGACCTTCTACTTTATCCTTTGCATATTCTGGAGTGTTGTCAGGCTCAGTGGATCAGGGTAATAGGCCGCACCAACTGATGGTCTGTTTGGTTGAGCAAGAAGATAATAGTGAGACCTTGCATTTTCGTAGCACATAACAGGAGTTTCTGTGGCATTATCACGGGCTTGGATGTAATGTCCTACTGATGGATGTTTATATGTAATGGCACGGTGTATGCTAGATGAACACCTGATCAGAAATCCAAACACACACAATATTGTAATGGTGACATCAGAAGGAGTATAATAGGGAATATAACAGTGACTCTGACTTTGTATATCACTCCTCTCCTGTTACCGACACGTCCTTTCAGTTTTCCGTGTCAGAATTTTTTTTTGGGCCAAAGATTTGGTGATGGGCATTTCGTCTGCGTTGATCCCTTTTACAATAGTTTGTCTTAGGCTCGGAAAATGTGCCTCGATATGTTCATCGAGAATTGTGAGAACATCGCTGTTGATTATATCCAATGATTCGGCCTTTTCCTTTGCCCCTGGTATCAAAGATTTGTGTTTGGGGAGTAAAGCACTTCCACAGACAAGGTTTGCTGTGTGATGTAGTTCATATGAAAACATTAACATGTAATGACATGACAAATGCATATTGAACACCAAAATTGAATACAAAACATTCATGACATAATGAATACGGATGCATTAGGAAAATCTAAAATGTGGCTCTAGTTTTAATTGATGCCCCTTCAAATTACCAATATGCCTTTTCGATTTTACACATTGGATAGATTTTTTTTAGCCGAACACTGAATAGAGTTGCCACTGTGGATGGACAACCTGAGATGGATTCAATTAACCACTGATTCTCTCCTGAGGTCTGGTGTTGTATTCATGCTTTCAAATCACCCCAAATTACAGTTTAGGCATAGTTCCCAAAGATGGACACAGCTTCCAGCCCTCAAATGCATGGTCTGATTTGGGATGACTAGAGTTGTTCTTAGTTCTCACATGCCTGCCACTCACAATGACCCTATGGCAAATTACACCGCCTTCCGGAGGTGAAAGGATCACTGGTAAGCATTCACTTCTGTTGCAACTGAAGACTGAATTCTTGAAATGGTTGGCAAATACGACTTTCCCCTTGAATATTAGCACAGCAGACTTTATAAGCTTTCCTATTGATGGTATCGTCCCCTTCATGATTGTTGAAAGCTTTGTAAAACCAAGTTGCTCCAATACTATCGGTGAAGTTCACAAATGCATAACCGACATTGCTTCCTCCTTACTCCAGAACCTCAGAGCTATACGTTTCATTTTCCCCTTTTTCCAGCATTGTTGAGCTCATTTGAAGTAGACTCATATTCAAATCCTCTCTTTGTCATGAACTCAAAACCTCTCCCATAGTTTGGGGATTCAAAATAATTAGTCTAGGAGTTCAGATTGAACAAAAATGGTGCGGGATTAAAAGGGTGTCCTCAATTCGGTACAGGTTAACGATGAACGGCGCCATAACCACCTGCTCCGTTGCCCTTCTGGTGATGAGATGATGCAGAAGAATGGGATATGGAGCAGCATTGGGGTTCAAATTCCTGTTGGAAGTCATTGATGGCAGAAAATAAGGCTTTACAGAATCAGTTTAAGGGAGAAGATGAAAGTGTTGTGCCTTGCCATTTAATGCTATGAGACACTCCAGAGTTAATTATGCCCGCCGTGTATGAGAGAGGTAAAGGCACCAATCTTCTCTGTCACTGCGCGAAGTTAACTTTTCAGAATAGACAAAAACGTATTTATCTCCATTGTCTCAACTCACTGACCCCGGCACTTCATGCAATAGATGGGCCGCCCCCGGATTCATCAAACACTCAACAGAATTTGTTTGGGTTTCATTGTTTGGATAGGAAGAATTGGGAAGTTGTACAAATGAGGAAGGATGAGGATGAGATATAGGAGTGGAGTAACAGGTATAGGGGTTGGAATTTGGTAGTGGGAACAAAGGCAGAAGTGGATTGATGTCAAGGGACAGGTTAATTGATAATTGATCAGGGAGGATTCAGGTGTTGCCGGGTTCAGCCTTGTTTGTGCCACCATTGCGGCAACATGTGAGAGATTGATAAGGTCATATATCTATGAATGAAGAGAGCACAACTATAGACCTGGAGCAGAAATCTCACTGTAAGGGAGATATGAAGTCTTCCATCTGTACTGGGTTTTTTTTTTTTTTTTTGAAGAAGCTAAATCCAAGCTACAGCCACCTATTGATTTTCCTACTGAATTCAAATCCATGTATGTCATGCGTGTTTAATATGTCTTTTTGGATGAACAATGCAAGTGTAATGTCATATGCACATGAATGCCACACAAACAAGACTATATATGCACTAAAACCAATGTCTGCTTTAGAGTTTTACAGCATGGTGGGTGGCGAAGATCATTTGGATTTCTTAGGGCTTGGTGCTTTTCGATGAGTTTGGGTTTTTGACTACAAGGTTATAGTGTGAGATGCTTTCTTGGGCATGAATTAGGCTCAAAGTTTCATCTTGGGGATCGGCTCTGAAATTTAGCAATGGTCTCTGGTTTGGAATGATTTGGTTGTATTGTGGGCTATTCAAGTTGAAACTTTTAGGGTAAGACCAATAATGTTTTGGATCGTGGTTTGTAGGGATCACTGATCTAGGTCGGCAATTGATCTGACGGAAATGGTGCCATCCCATTATTTATTTGGCAGACTTCTCTCTCTCTCTCTCTCTCTCTCTCTCTCTTTTAAGAGAGGGATTTAACCGAAGTTAGGTTCACTTTTAAATTCCCTATAACACTCAGATTGATGTTATGCATTTTAAATATTATGTGTGTTGGATATGTCATTTCAGATGATCAAATGTGTGCTTAATGCCATGTACATGTAATCACCACATAAGTAAGAAAATAACAAGATGCATTGCGTTCAAACAAGTTCAATACACTTTTACAAACAAAATGAGTTCCCTACAAGAAGGAGCCTCTAAGGGTACTGATCTCATAGCACCCGACCATTCCTCATCTAGCCACTGCCTTAGATTCAGTGTCACTGCCCCGCTCTCATCAGACCAGACTTTGGAGCTCTTCATCACTCCCCGGGAGGTTTGAGGAATTTCCTTACTAGTCTCGCTGCTTTCCCCTAGTCGCTCATTAGTAACTGATGGCATCTTTAACCTTCCCTCATCAACTAACTTCTAGATCTCCTTCCTTAAAACATAACAGATGTTGGTTCGGTGACCTGTCACCATATGATAGTTGCAGAAGTTGTTCTTTTGATCCGGTGCCGACTCCACATACGGCTTGACACTCTGCAGTAGCCCCTTCTTTCTACATTTGGCAAATAATTGGCTCAACAAAATAGGCCACGGGGATATGCCCTTTCCGTCACCCTTGGGGAGTGGATGCCTGGTTTGTTGCAGAACAAGGTCAGTATTGGCTTTGAGGGGCACCTTCGATTCTGCTTCACCAGTCAGCCCTCTTATTACTCCCTCAAGCTCAATCACATGTGCCTCCATTCAGAGCACCTTGTCGTCAGCTTTTCTATCTTGTCAAGATCACCTCCTAGCATCTCCTTCAAGATTGCCGCTGCCTCTTTCCTAACCGTCTTTCGAAATCATGATGAAGCAACATAATCATCTACGACATCTGTTATGGTGTTGAAGTTCATTGGGCTAACCATTCTCGAGACTCCTTCCCTTTCTCCCCTGATAAAAACACTTATTAGCATTGACTGGGGCATGCGCACGGAGAATGCCAAGTCAAGGGATGATGTAGGCATGAGTGCGTGATGTGATGCATACATGTACAGACAGTGATGTCATGTGATACCGTGTCATGTTATGCAATTCTAAGCTAGTCAAGTCACACAAAGCCAAGAATAGAAACGTGCAAAATGCAATGAATGTTGTTGATGAAGCTATATGCTGAAGTAGAGCGTGGCGTATAAATATACACCACATGGATAAAATGACACGCAGGGTGTCCACGGATCGAAGCAAGGTGTTACTTGCGAAGCGCTTACACGTATAGGGCGGATCTTATATAGGGGCTAGATCTACGTGTAGAGCGGTACGTGTAGAGCGGATCTTACACATGAAGAAGTTCAATATTTAGAGCGGTACGTGTAGAGCGGATCTTACACGGGAGGAGGTTTAATGTTTAGAGCGGTACGTGCAGAGCGGATCTTACACTCAAGGAGGTTTAATGTTTAAAGCGGTACGTGTAGAGCGGATCTTACACGGGAAGAGGTTTAGAAGAAGAAAATGTCATGATATGCAATGTGCACATAAATATGGTAATATGAACTAGTGAAGTGACTGCAAGCGAGGTTTTATTTCGGTAGTTGCTTAAGTTTCTTAAGTTTTTGTGAACTTTTTTAAGAACTATCTCCCCAGCAGAATCGCCACTGTGAGGGGACGACCTTTAAAAACGGGCCACGACGAAACGGACCGAGGAAAAAGATGATTAGTAGATTAGATTATTTGGAAAACAGGTTTTGTTTATCTTAAGTTAGAAAATTGTAGATTTAATTTTGAAATTCTTTTGTAGAAAACATTTCCCGTTTTTAACTTAAAGATCTCGAAACTTAAATCTCGAGATCAGTGACAGAGTTGCCACCCGGATCAGCTCATCCGGGAATTCCGGTACAGCTCCCTACTGAGGATAGACTGCTGTACCTAATCCAGAGATTTAGGGTTCGGGCAAATAACTTACTTAACCTCTAGCTTGCTTTCACTTTACAGTTTATATTATCATATTTAATTTGCTTTATTATCTTTCTCTAACTCCAATTTGTTTATTTTAATTATCCGATGCTAAAGCAAAATGCAGGAAATTAATTGCGAAAAATTAAATCATCCATTTAAAAAAAAAAATAAAAATAAAGGATGATTATACAACCAAATTGAATAAAAAATAAAAACTCTCGTCCTCACTTTACAACCGCTTAAAATACACGATTTATCTAAAAATACAATCGCCTAGGATACACGGATAAATCTATTAAATACATCAAAAATAAAAATAAAAAGCTGCAAAACAAATGGTTAGCACGATATACGGCACGCCACAAGTTGGACTCAAATAAGACAGAATTGGGAAATTAGAATTTGGGGGTAGGCATTTAGGGGGATAACCGGGTTGGCTCGGCTAGCCAGCCCGGTTAGACCTGGAAAACATTTTGAAACGTTCCTATATTTTGATTTTGTGAGAAAATCGTTTTGAAAACATTTTTGCCGATTTAATTAATTTTACCATGTGAGTGGGTCGGTTTTCGGGAAAATCAGGTCTTCGTCGTGGTATTGTTTTAAATGCAATTTCACTGGAAATTAAATCTAAGGTAGTGAATGCACACAACAAAATTCATTTTGATGATTTTCTGATTTTCTGAATTTTTAGAAATTTTTAGGGATTATTCTGGAAATTCTGATTCTAGACGGGTATTACAGTCGTGCGACTGTAACTACGGTCGTACGACTATAATTACAGTCGTGCGAGTATAAATCGTTCCAACTTCAGAATCTTGCTAAAATTTATTCAAAACAAAACTGAAAGAAAACAATCTGGAAACCAAGAACACTCGTACGACTGTTCATCAAACTCAAGAACAATCGCACGACTGTTCTTGATTTCCAGAAACAGAAACGCAAAAAAATTAGATAAAAATGCACAAAATCACACCCAATCACCCAGAAAGCATGAAAAATAGAGGGGATGAAGAGTGTTTACCTCTTAGGCACTTTTCCACCGTAGGATTGACCCCTGGTGTCGTTCCAATCCACTCAAATTTGCTCTTTTTCTTCTTGAGTCAAGGTTGGGAAGTTTGGTCCAAAATCTTCAAAATGTCACGGATTTGAGTGAAGTTAGAGTCTGAAATTGATTGAGTTTTAAGTGTTAAGTCATTAACCTATGATTTTCTATCTTGTTTTAGACATTAACACTCAAGAATTAGAGGAAAAGAAAAGGAAGAGAAGCTTGAGTTTTGTGGGTGAGTTTTCTCTCCTCTTTTCTCTCTATTTTTTTTTCTCCCTGATTTTTTTTCTCTCCCTGATCTTCTTAAGCTTCAGAGTCCTCTCTTTTCTTCTCCTTTCCCTTCTCTTATTGCTGGAGCATTAATTGCCCACCTCTCTCTCCCCCATTTTTCAGCTTTCAGGGTATGGACTGGTTCACTTGCCATGACCCTACAGTCGTACGACTGTAGGTTGATTATAGTCGTATGACTGTAGTCAAAGTCGTACGACTATTGTCTTTTTTTTAGGATGGAAAATTCTGGCGCTTACAGTATCCTTCTTGAAGATTTAGGGCTATAATGCACATGTCCAGAAATTGACAAGTGGCAAGCTCGAGTCCAAATTTGTCAACTGCCAGTTTATGGGTTACCTAAGGAAACTAAAGGTTATTACTTTTATGATCTAGCAGAAAACAAAGTTTTCATAGCCAAGAATGCAGTCTTCTTGGAGAAGGAATTCCTTTCCAAGAGAGGCAGTGGGAGTAATGTTCAACTTTCAGAAGTTCAAGACTCACAAACTCCTGCAGTTACTACTGAGGATGCTTCGGGAACTGTTCTTGCTACTTAAGAAATTGAGGAAGCAGAACCAGTTACACAAGACCTTATAAGGTCTGGTAAGACACGTCATCAGCCAGAGAGGTATGGCTTTCTCATGACTGATGATGGGGGACCTTATGGTCGTTGACCAAGAGGAGCCTAAGACCTATCAGGAGGCTATTGAAAGCTCACATTTAGATCAATGGTGTAAAGCCATGGAGGCTGAGATGCAATCTATATATGATAACCAAGTATGGAACTTGGTGGATCCACCTTCGGGTGCTAAGGTGATAGTTTGCAAGTGGTGTTTCAAGTTAAAAGCTGACAACATCTTCAAGGGGTGATTGGTGGTAAAAGGGTTCAGGCAAGTTTAAGGTATTGACTATGATGAAACTTTTTCACCAGTTGCCATGCTCAAATCCATTAGGATACTACTAGCCATAGCTACATGGTATGATTATGAGATATGACAGATGGATGTTAAGACCACTTTCCTTAATGGAAAGCTACTCGAGGATGTGTACATGACACAACCTGAGGGTTTTATCGATCCAAAGTATCCTAACAGGGTAAGCAAGCTTCAAAGATCCATTTATGGATTGAAACAGGCATGCAGGTTTGGAATCAGAGATTCAATGAGGCCATTATACAATATGGCTTCACACAGAATTCTGATGAGCCCTGTGTGTATAAGATGGTTAGTGGGAGCATTTCCACCTTCCTAGTGTTGTATGTTGATGACATCCTTATCATTGGAGGTGACATACCAACACTACAAGGGGTCAAGCAGTGGTTGAGTAAGTGCTTCGCAACAAAGGACTTAGGCGAAGCTGAGACGATCTTAGGGATTGGGATCTACAGAGATAGATCCAATCAGCTTCTAGGCCTAAGTCAGGCCATGTAGGTAGATAAGGTTCTAAAAAGATTCAACACGGACAAGGCAAAGAAAGGATTATTGCCTATGCACTATTGGTTGAAGCTGAGTAGGAAGGATGGTCATAAAACAAAGAAGGACTGGGATAGCATGGAAAAGATCCCTTATGCATCTGTTCTAAGATTTATCATGTACTCTATGTTATGTACGAGGTCTAATGTCGCATTTACACTGAGTATGACTAGCTGGTACCAGTCAGATCCCGGGAAGGAACACTAGAAGGCAGTCAAGGCAATCTTAAAGTACCTTAACCAGACTAAGGATGCCTTCTTAGTGTATGAAGGTCAAGATGAGCTGACAGTATAAAGTTACACTGATGTGAGCTTTGAGGCTGAAAACCAGTCATAGTCTGGTTATGTTTTCTCCTGAATGGCAGTGCCATTAATTGGAGGTCCACAAATCAGGCCACCGTTGTTGACTCTATAATGGAAGCTGAGTACATCACTGCATACGAAGTTGCAAAGGAAGCCTTTTGGATCAAGAAGTTCATAACTGAGTTAGGAGCAATACCCACTGTCCTGGATCCAATTGAAGTTTTCTGTTACAACAACGGGGCCATCGCACAGGCTAAGGAGCCCCGGTCACATAAGAGATCCAAACACGTGCTCAGAAAGTTTCACCTCATTCGATAGATCGTGAACAGAGGTGACATATCATTGTAGAGGGTTGACACCAAGAATAATCTTACTAATCCGTTGACCAAGGCGCTACCGCATACACAACACTACGGTCATACCAGATGTGAGCAGATGACCTTTTCAGCGAAAACCGGAATGCGGCGAAGCGAACCAGGGAAAAAGAAAATAACTTTAAATGTTTGTTTGTTTTGAAAACGGGTTTGTATCTTGCTTAGGAAAACCATTGATTTGTTTGGAAATCCTTTTTGTAGAAAACTTTTCCCTTAAATGTGAATTTTGGAAAACTGGTTTTTACATTTTTGAAAATCCTGTTTTATTAATTAAAAACCTCGAAACCTAAATTTCAAGATCAGTGACAGAGTCGCCACCCGGATTAGCTCATCCAGGAAATTCTGGTATAACTCCCTACCGAGCATAGACTACTGTACCTAATCCAAAGATTCAGGGTTCAGGCAACTTACCTATTCAATCTCAAGCTTGCTTTCATTTATAAGTTTATAGTACCATGTCATATTCTCTTAATTCTCTACCCATTTTTATCTTTTATTATTTAGCCCATGCTCATTTAGATGACATAAATAAATTGCATAAAATTAAAGTGCAGAAAAATAAACCATACATCAAAACCAAACCAAAAAAGAAATAAAGGCCACTTATTACAACCCAAAAGAGAAAAAAGCTCTCATTCTCACCAATACAATTGCCTAAATACATGAAAATTTAAAAAATTACAATCGCCTAGAATACACGAAGGTCTATGAAATACATCCAAAAATAAAAGCTATAAAACAGATTGGTTAGCACAATCATATTACAAACATAAGCAGGACTCACACAGGACAAAATGGGGATTTCAGGAAATAGGAGCATGCATTTAGGGGGTAACCAAGAAGTCCGTACGACTTACTCGATCAAACCTAGAAAACGGTTTTTAGAAACGCCCTATAGGTTTTTATGCTTGAAAACATTTTTTGTAAACAATTTGGCTCAATTACATACAAATTTCTCCATTTAGTGGGTCAGTTATCCCGGAACTCGGGGTTTCGTTCGTGGGGGTTCCTAATTCCAAACATCCATCTAAGGTCCAAAAGTAGTAAACATGCCAAAAACAGTTTGATTCCAAAGATAGCATCACGCGACGACATCTGTGGGAGTCATCCTATGATTCTACCTCCTTCCTATATCTACAGCCGTGCGGCTGTATTTTGATGAACTACAACCATGCGATTGTAATATGCAGTCGCATAACTGTATTCTGAGAACATAGTCATGCGACTCTACGACTATAGTGTTATACTCGTATGACTATAGTGAACAGTGCCCAACAGTGGTTTTCTTTGTTTTCTAAAATCACTTGTTTCAATCGATTTTGATGATTTCTAGAGATTTTAGAAAACCGAGGGTCCGTTAACATTGGGCAAAGTATCCAATTATGGATCTAAAAACCGCGAATTCTAAGAATAGAAACCAACAAAACCCTAAATCTCACATTTGTATTATTAGAAATCTGAAAACCATGATTTTAGGGTATATAGATGTGATTTGACCAAATTGAATCATGAAAAATTATTTAAAATGGGAAAATTGGTCGTATTCAGTCATTTTAGGCTTTTCGGGCTTCTGCCCAGAAGAATACAGTCTTGCGATTATAGTATACAATCGCGCAACTGTATTCCAGACAATTACAGTCGTTTGACTGTAACTTGAGTTGTACGACTATAGTTACAGTCGTGCGATTGTAGTTGCACAGACAGTTTTCTGGATAATCTTTTAAACACAAAAATGCAACCACAAATCACTATGAATCGAGTTTTAAGGCCTCTCAGAGTTTACCTCTTTTACGTTCTAGTATGTTTGACAATCGAAATTGGATTTGGATGCCGAAATCCGCTTATAACCTCACGAATGTCTCAAAATACATGAATACGCATCCTGAATTGATGTAAACAACCCAAAAACTATCTGAACTAGTGACAAAGTGAACAGAAACTCACCCTCAATGTGTTTTTTCCAGTGTTTTGATTTCTTTTTCCCTCTTTTGTATTGGTTTTTATTGATTTTCCTTAGTTTTCTCTCACTTTCTCTCTCTAAACCTTGTTTTTCTCTCTCTAGAATGATTTGCCCTCCCCAACTGATTCCTCCTTCTTCTGGTATGTTTCTCCTCTTTTTTCTTTCTTTCTCTCACCCTAATTACTTAATTCACAGCTAAAAATCCGAGTAAAAGATAGAGTTATAATCTATTTAGGAAGTTGAGGGATTAAAGACTACTGCCGCATGACTCTAACTATAGTCGTGTGGTTGTAATTACTACAGTCGTGCGACTGTAGTTGTGAAACTACAACCGCACTACTTTAAATAGAGCCCGCATGCTTAGCTATAGCCTACACTCACACATAAGCTTCCTAATCACTCGACGGACCTTTCTCGGGGTTTCAGATGAAGGACTCTTCTGAATTTTAGGCCGTTTGAGAACATCCGGGCATTATTCTGCTCATTCTCAAATCTGATTTACGTTCATCTGTATAATAGGTAACAAAGGGTTTTCATCATAGAGGTCGGGAAAAACCCGTACTCACAGGCTGGCCCTCGTGGGATCATAGTTGACTCATGGTCGGGCTATTGAGCCCAGATCGAGTTTGGTCTCGCGATAGAGAGCACAGTGAGAAAAGGAAATAAAATGTACCTGACATCTTAGTTTGTCGGAGAAATCAGGTGCAATATCTTGCTGGGGACGCTGGCTCTAGGAGCTTTGGTTCTGAAGTTGGCTCTAGGAGCTTTACCTTTGAAGTTGGCTCACGGCGGAGCGATAATATGAAATTGGCCCACAGCGGAGCGATAATCTGAAGTTGCCCTATGGCAAAGTGATAATCTAAAATTGGCCCACAGCGGAACGATAATCTAAAGTTGGCCCACGGCAGAGCGATAATCTGAAGTTGGCCCACGGCAGAGCGATGACCTGAAGTTGGCCCACAGCGGAGCGATAATCTGAAATTAGCCCACAGCAGAGCGATAATCTGAAGTTGGCCCACAACAGAGCGATAATCTGAAGTTGTCCCACGGCGGAGCGATAATCTGAAGTTGGCCCACAGCGGAACGATAATCTAAAGTTGGCCCACGGTGGAGAGATAATCTGAAGTTGGCCCATGGTGGAGAGATAATCTAAAGTTGGCCCACAGCGGAGTGATAATCTAAAATTGGCCCACAGCGGAGCAATAATCTTAATTTGGCCCACAGTGGAGCGATAATATTAATTTGGCCCACAACGGAGCGATAATCTGAAGTTGGCCCACAGCAGAGCGATAATCTAAAATTGGTCCATAGCGAAGCGATAATCTGAAGTTGGTCCACAACGAAGCGATAATCTAAAATTGGCCCATAGCAGAGCGATAATATAAAGTTGGCCCATAGCGGAGCGATAATCTGAAGTTGGCCCATAGCGGAGCAATAATCTGAAGTTGGCTCACAGCGGAGCGATAATCTGAAGTTGGCCCATGGCGGAGCGATAATCTGAAGTTGGCCCACAGCGGAGCGATAATCTGAAATTGGCCCCCAGCGGAGCGATAATCTAAAATTGGCCCACGACAGAGCGATAATCTGAAGTTGGCCCACAGCGGAGCGATAATCTGAAGTTGTGTCGAGAGCGCGTATTTATTCCTTGATCAATAATTTTGGAAACAAAAATTTTGCCCCTTCGATCAAGAATAAATACGGCTTAGTTGTTTTGCCCCTGGATACCTTTAAAAGGCAAGAAATACCCTTCTCGGGATTATATCGGTAAAAATGGAAATTATAAAAAATTGAGAAAATTTTCTTATATGAGAGTTAGAGCCTTACGGCTCTAATTTGCGATGTATAGCCGAAGGGATGTCCCAGTGTCGGACTATGGCTGCTTTCAGAGAGTTCATGATTCGGGACAGCCCAATGATGATAGTGAGTACCTGTGCTTGGGTTAGTCTTAATGCATGTATGCATGTGTGTGTGTATGTTTGGAATGTATGCATGTATGTGACATGATGTTTCTGTTGTTGGTTTCAATGTAGTCCGCATTCGGCATTCAGTGTCAATAGTTGACCAAGTTATGGACCGAGGTCGTGAACCAGGCTTCCTAGACGCCCATGGATCCACTAGAGGAGCGGCTTATTTATTCTGAAAGCACCGGGGATGAGAACCAGATGGATGGTCAGGGTGATGGGGCACAGTCCTATACCTTTCTCTTTTCCTTCTTTGACAATCTAGCCCGTATGTGGGCTCATTCTGCTACTTTGCTTGTATTGCCCATGCGTGGGCCCATTTTAACACATTTTGTCTTGGTACATTGGCCATGAGCACGAAGCACTGACCTTGAAATGCCTCAAGTTGCAGGGAGTTAAGATTGCCTGAACCTGCTGTTGTATGACTTGTGTTTTGTTTTGTGTCCTAACTTTTGCATAGACCACCCTTTAGGGTTTTCGGCCTATCGGATTATCTTAAATTTTGCATGAACTGCCCTTTTGAGTTTTCGACTTAGCAAACTTTTATTTGTATTCTAACTTTTACATAGACCGCCTTTCGGTTTTCAGTCTATCGGATCTTTTTTTTTACTTGAAGTGGGATACATGCAAACAGAGAATGTGCATAGCCATGTATGTATAATATGAACTCAATTTCAAGCAGACTTGGGACATTTAAATGAACAGAACAAAGCATTCATTCATTCATTCATTAATAATGTTTTAGCACAATACACATCAAAGATGAAATGAAGTTAAGAACAAAATCAGTAATGGTATCCATCTTGACCGAATCCACGACTGCCACCAACCGGTCTTGTAGATTTTCCCACTGATGGTGCTCATCTCACTGTCCTAACTTTTGCATGGACCTCTTTTTCGGTTTTCGATCCATCGAACTGTCCTAATTTTTGCATGAACCGCCTTTTCAGTTTTCGATCCATCAGACTTTTTTTTTTCTTTTATGATGATTATTATTTTTTTTTTCTTTTTTTCACACATAGTATCACCTGAACTTGTCCTGATTGATGGGATTGACAAATTCATTTCCATCCATATCCATGATCCTTGCAGCGCCCTTTGAAAGCACTTTCTTGGCTATATACGGACCTTCCTAGTTAGGCTTGTACTTCCCCCGCATTTCCGTATTGGTTTGCTTCAACTGCTTAAGTACCAAATCCCCAGCTTTGAGTGGGTGTTTCTGATGATGGACTTTACTGTTATAAGCCCTTGCCATTCGCTGCTGGTGTAAGTAGACGACCTTTTAAAAAACAAATGGGACGCGGCGAAGCAGACAGGGGAAAATGATGATTATTATAGATTATTTTGGAAAATGGGTTTTGTTTATCTTAAGTTAGAAAATTATGGATTTAACTTGGATATTCTTTTATATAAAACATTTTCCCCTTTTTAACTTAAAGACCTCGAAACTTAAATCCCGAGATCAGTAATAGAGTTGCCACCCGGATCAGCTCATCCGGGAATTCCGGTACAGCTCCCTACCGAGGACAGACTGCTGTACCTAATCCAGAGATTTAGGGTTGGGGCAAGTAACTTACTTAACCTCTAGCTTGCTTTCACTTTACAGCTTATATTACCATATTTAATTTGCTTTATTATCTTTCTCTAACTCCAATTTGTTTATTTTAATTATCGAATGCTAAAACAAAATGCAGAAAATAAATTGCGGGAAATAAAACCATACATTCAAAATATACAAAAGAAGAATAAAGGTCGATTATACAACCCAATTGAATAAAAATGGAAAACTCTCAACCTCACTTTTACAACCACCTAATATACACGGAGATCTAAAAAATTTACAATCGCCTAAAATACACGATTAATTCTATTAATTACATTAAAAATAAAAATAAAGAGATTAAAGCTACAAAACAAATGGTTAGCACAATATATGGCACGCCATAAATAGGACTCAAGTAAGATAGAATGGGATTTTAAGAATTTGGGAACATACAGTTAGGGGGATAACCGGGTCGGCTCGGCTAGCCGGCCTGATTAGACCTGGAAAACATTTTGAAACGTCCCTGTATTTTGGTTTTGTGAGAAAATCATTTTGAAAACAATTTTGCCTGTTTACATACATTTTTTACATGTGAGGTGGGTCGGTTTTCGGGAGAATCGGGTCTTCGTCGTTGTATTATTCTAAATGCAATTTTACCGAAAATTGAATTTAGGATCGTGAATGCACACAACAAAATTCATTTTGATGATTTTCTGATTATCTGAATTTTTATGGATTTTTAGAAATTTTTATGGATTATTCTGGAGATTCTGATGCTGGAAGAGTACTACAGTCATGCAACTGTAAATACAATCGTACGACTGTAATTACAGTCGTGCGACTGTAAATGATTCAAACTCATAATTTTGCCAAAATTTTATTTGAAATAAAACTGAAAGAAATCAATCTGGAAACTAAGAACACTCGTACGACTGTAAATACAGTCGTACGGCTGTTCATCAAACTCAAGAACAGTCGCACGACTGTTCTTGATTCCCAGAAACAGCAAGCGCAAAAGTTGAACAAAAATGCATAAAAATCACACCAATCACCTAGAAAACATGAAAAACAGAGGGGATAAAGAGTGGTAACCTTTTAGGCGCTTTTCCACTGTAGGATTGCCCCCCGGCGTCACTCCAATCCACTAAAATTTGCTTCTTTCTCCTTGAATTGAAGTTAGAAACTTTGGGTCCAAAAATCTCCAAATGCTTGGGGATCCTAGGGTTTCTAGTCCAAAATTTAGTTTGTTTAACTTAGGGGTTTCTAACAAATTTTTAATCCTATCTTTGAGAATTAAAAGAAAAACAGAAGAGGAAAAGAAGTTGGAAATGGTTTTTCTTTTTCTTCTTTTCCTTGTCTCTTTCTCCCTTCTTCTCTCTAAGATTTCAGAATCCCAAAAGCCAGCCCCTTTCCTTCCTTTTATGTCTGATTTCCTGGCCTTTCTTCACCAAATCTGGGCATTAATTGCCCATCTTTTCTCCTCTCTTTTCTTATGTCGTGGGCATGGTCTTCTGCACCTGCTCTAACGTTACAGTCGTACGACTGTAATTTCATTACAGTCGCACGACTGTATGTTACAGTCGTGTGACACGCATGATTTTTTTTTTAGGACGGAAAATTCCGGCGCTTACAGCTGCCCCTTGCGTGATCAAATTCGACACCCGGATCCAGGTTTAAAATACCTGAGATGATGAATTTGAGAGCACGAATAAAAGTGCCGCAGACACAGGAAAGAACCCACTGTTGAAATAAGCCGATACCGGGTCTAGGTTACCCGAGGCAAAGGAAAATGAAATGTGGATTATGGATTGGCCGATACCGGGTCTGGGTTACCCGAGGTAAAGGAAAATGAAATGTGGATTATGGATTGGCCGATACCGGGTCTAGGTTACCCGAGGCAAAGGAAGGTGAAAGGCAGATTGGCCGATACCGGGTCTAGGTTACCCGAGGCAAAGTTTGTTGGAGATATGGCATGAAGCCGATCTGGACCAATGCTAGGTTAATGTTAGGTGGATCTGTTGGGGATATGATGCTGGAGCCAATCTGGGTCGATACCGGGTTTAGGTTACCCGAGGCGAATCTGCTGGAGAACTTGAGATAAAGCTGATCTGGGCCGATACCGGGTTTTGGTTACCTGAGGTGGATCTGCTGGAGAACTAAAGCTATGGATGATGAGTTCCTGCATTTGAAATGGCAAGTCTTCATTCCTTGATTGAAAGATTTTGAACAAAAATTTTTGCCCCTTCAATCAAGAATGAAGACTAGCCGGGGATGAATGATTCGTGTATGCTATGTATGCATGTATAATGATATATATGCACATGGAAATTAATTGATGCATTTCTTATTGTTTGTGCAAGATTGATATCCCTTCTTTCTGTTAGGGAAGGCATGCTTTGCCCCTGGCTGGTGGAAGGCGCTCTCTGCATAAGGCTTCCCCTTGTTGAAGATATATGTGAGGACTGCTAGGGAAATGAGATAATTGCTAGGAATGCGTGACGATGCTGGGGAAAAAGAATCATACTATTCTTTGTAAACGTTCCATTGGGGTTATGATGTGGAGAACCTTGCTGGGGAGATGATGGGAAGACTTGGCTTCTCACCCCTTTAATTGATGAATTTGGGAGTGCACTAAATTTTGCCTGGGTTGCCCAATGCGGGTTTTCAGCCCAGCGAGCTGTTCTAACTTTTGCCTGAGGCGCCTTTTCGGTTTTCACCCCAGCAAGCTCTTCCTTTTTTTTTGTAAGTAAAGACCAATTGAGAAAGCCAGTTCTTGGACAATCACTGTTGCTCTTCGGAAAGCTGAATTGGATTTGCATTTTCATCGTTAAACAACATGATATGTTCGACCAGTTAAATGCAAAGTGCTTTCTTTAAATAGATGTTTAAGCATGATAACTTTGTTTATGCATTTCGTCATAACCATGCAAATATATTTAAACAAACATTTCACTTTATTGATGACATCAAAATGAGTACATTTGAAAAGATTAATTCCCAGATGGTATACATTCCATACAGAGCCAGAATCCGTCACCAGTCATCCTTTTCAGATTTTCCAACTGATCATTTTCTCTCTTGTCTTAACTTTTGCCTAGACCGCTCTTTTTGAGTTTTCAGCCTAGCAGACTTTTTTTTTACACATGATAAAGCTTCAGCTGGTCTTGGTTGATAGGGTTGGTGAATTCATTTTCGTCCATGTCCATGATGCTGACACCACCTTTCGATAGCACCTTTTTCACCACATAGGGTCCTTCCCAGTTGGGTCTGAACTTTCGCCGAACATCAACATTTGAAGGCCTTAACTGCTTCAGTACTAAATCTCTTGCTTTCAACTGCCGCTTGGAGTACTTCACATTTTGGTTATAAGCCCTGGTCATTCTGTGCTGGTACATCTATAAATGATGCAGTGCCTTCAGTCGCTTTTCATCTAGCGCTGCCAACTGTTCGTACCTAGCTTGAAACCATTCAGTCTCTGGTAACTGAGCTTCCAAGGTAACTCTGAGTGATTTGAGCTCTATTTCCACTGGCAGTACAGCTTCCATGCCATATACCAAGGCATAAGGAGTTTCTCCTGTTAGTGTTCGGACACTGGTTCTGTAACCCCAAAGAGCATACGGTAGCTTATCAGCCCAATCTTTGTAAGTGGTCACCATCTTTGACAAAATCTTCTTTATCACCTTACTAGCCGCTTCAACCGCACCATTAGCTTGCAGTCTGTATGGAGAAGATTATGATGCTCAATGCCATGTTCTGCAAGCAGCTCAGCTGTTGCCCTTTGAAACTGCACTCCATTGTCAGTCACTATGTGTTGAGGAATCCCGTACCGAGTAAAAATGTTCTTCTGAATGAACTTGACCATTTGTTTGGCTATTACATTAGCAAAGGATTCTGCCTCCACCCATTTGGAAAGGTAATCAACTGCCACAACTATGAATCTGTGCCCATTAGATGCAGCTGGATGAATTTCACCAATCATATCGATCCCCCATGCTGAAAACGGCCAAGGGGTTGCCAAATTCTGTAGTTCCAGTGGTGGAAGATGACTGATGTTTGCATAGATCTGACACTTGTGACATCTCTTCACTTTTCTTATGCAATCTGCCTGCATGGTCATTCAGAAGTACCCTTGCCTTATTATCTTCCTAGCCATAGCTAGACCATTCATGTGTGGCCCACAGGATCCTGCATGCACCTGTTGCATCACTTCTTCTGCTTCCTGCTCTATTAGACACCTCAGAAGAACACCATTTGCCGTTCGCTTGTATAGCTTATCTTCAAAGATTCTGAATTGACTGGCTAGCTTCCTCAATGACATCTTATCAGCAGCACTGGCTCCCTCTGGGCATTTTCCTTCCTTCGTATACTGGTAGATATCGAAGAACTATGGATTTTCTTCAGCCGTTAGCGCCATTACTTCATGTACTTCGAAGCAGGGTTTTCTAGAAGTTGCTATAACCAGTGGTTGGACTTGAGTTTCATCTGGATTTTCCCACATAGAGGATAGAGTTGTCAGTGCATCAGCCATCTTGTTTTCATCCCTGGGGACGTGTCTGAATTCACACTGACCGAATAATTCACTTCTGAACTGTAGCAGCTCCAAGTAAGGCCATGAAGCTTCTTCTTTCAGCTCCCATTCACCCTGAGCTTGCCTAATCACTAAAAGTGAATCTCCAACGATCAAGACGTCATTTTCCCCTAGGGTTAACAGAGCTTCCATCCCAAACAGGCATGCCTCATACTCTACCCCGTTATTGGTTATGGGAAAATTCAGCCTCTTTGATAAAGGGATGATTTCACCATCTGGCGTCGCTATTAGCACCCTGATTCCAGCACCCTTTCTGTTCACTGCACCATCGAAGCATATAACCCATCTTTTTACTTCAACCATGGCTAACTGGTCATCCGGGAACTCCAAATTCTCAGTGTAATCTGATTCCAGAGGCTGATTTGGTAAAAATTCTGTCACGGCTCGCCCCTTGATGGTTTTCTTGGTGATGTACTCAATGTCAAACTCAGATAGGAGTAATAGCCACCTAGACAACTTTCCCACCAATACTGGCACTTCATAAAGATACTTCATTAAGATCCACTTTGGCGACGGCTTGTATTTTGTAGGACTGGAAGTAATGGCGTAGCTTCTTGGTCAGCCAAATCATTGCCACACATGTCTTCTCCATCAGTGTGTATTTGGTTTCATACTCCAATAGCTTCTTACTAAGGTAGTAAATGGGATACTCTTTTTTGTCATCTTGCTCTTGTGCCAACATTGCCTCTATGGAAGATTCTTTGACCACCAAGTACAAAATCAGAGGCTTCCCCGGAATTGGTGGACTCAGGACTGGTGGTTTACCAAATAAGCTTTGATCTTCTTGCATGCTAGTTGACATCTGTCATCCCACACAATCGGTTGATCTTTCCTTAGTAACTTGAAAATCGGCTCGCAAATGTAAGTCAACCTCGCTATGAAACTACTGACATATTGTAAGGAACCCAGAAATGATCGGACTTCCTTTTCTTTTTTTGGAGCTGGCATATCACGTATGGCTTTGATTTTATCTAGGTCCATTTCTATTCCCCTCTGGCTGACTATATGGCCCAACAGCTTTCCTGATATGACTCCGAATACACACTTCTTGGGGTTAAGCAGCAAGTTGTATTCTCCAATGCGTGTAAGAAATCTATCCAGGATAACAGAATGTTCCTCCCGAGTTGCTGATTTAACAAGCATATCATCGACATACACTTCGACTTCTTTATGGATCATATCATGTAATAGAGTTGTAATAGCCCTTTGATAAGTGGCTCCAGCATTCTTTAACCCGAAGGGCATTACTCTGTAGTAGAAGGTACCCCACTCTGTGATGAAGGATGTCTTCACCTTGTCATTCACATCCATCAGGATCTGGTTGTACCCCGAAAAGCCATCCATGAAGGAATACATTGCTGCTTTTGCTGCACTATCAACTAGGACGTCAATATAGGGCAGTGGAAAGTTATCTTTTGGGCATGCTTTATTTAGGTCCCTATAGTCGACACATACTCTGACCCTTCCATCCTTCTTGGGCACTGGAACAGTATTGGCTAGCCATTCTGTGTATTCTACCACTTCGAGAAAATTGGCGTCTATCTGCTTAGCCACTTCCTCTTTTATTAGTGTAGCCTATTCTGGCCTCAATCTTCTCAGCTTCTGCTTTACTGGCCTGAACTTAGGATCTGTTGGTATCCTGCACACTGCTATCTCTGTGTCTACACTCAGCATGTCTTCATATGACCAAGCGAAAGCTTTAACATGTTTTTGTAATATTTTTATTAATTCTCTCTCTTCCTCAGGTTTTAGCTCGAGTGAAATGAATACCATTTTAGGGTTTTCATCTGTACTTAAGTTGATTTCATGCAATGTAGTGTCATGTATACAAAATATGCTTGATGGTGATTTAAATGCATACATAGAATTATCAGGATAAACATCACATAAGTAAGAAAACTGAGATTTCATTGCATTAAACTTGTCATAAAGTACATCGTTTACACTGAAAATAGAGGAAATAGATACAACAAAATCATTTTCATCCTCCACAGGTGCAGGGCCTTGCACTTCTTTAGCTTCCACCTTCATCTTTAGAGTACCATCCAAGTCTACATCATTTTCAACTCCTTTTTTAGCCACATGTGCCTTAGCATTTTCCATGATTCTAGCAATCTCGGCAACTACAGAGTCCAGGTTTACCTTGGCCATCAGCTCTTCGCCGAACCCTTCCTTAGTCTTCCCAAATGTCTTGCTTAAGGCAGCAATCAATGCACCTAAAATAACTCCTATAGTTTGATCACAGGCTTTCTTTTCATCTTTCTCTTCGGCCACCTCTACTGCTTCCGCTAACTCCTTGGATGGTTCGCCTTGCAGAACATCAGATTCAACAACTGCCTTTTCTATCACCACTGGGGCCACTGGTTCCTCCTGGCTTTTCTCAAAATCAACAACATCAGCAAAAATCTCAAAGCCAGGATATTCAACATTTCCAACCCTTATTGGTTCAGCCTGGCCTTTGTATAGCCCTTCTCCCGCTTTCAGGAATGGCTTCATCATAACCTTGCCATTCTCGCCCCTTCTCGGGTTTTTCTAGTTCAGATGTCTCCTCTGTATACCCAAGGCCAAACTGCTTTGGTTTCCCTGAATCAATGTTGAACTCAGGTACTCCTTGCAAGTTAATTCCAAGTCCTATGCCCGGGACAAAGTTCTGTTTGTGTAAGTAGCGGGACAGCCATTCCGGCATATAATTTTCATAGATCATCATGAGAGCATCTGTAGCTTCCTCTTCCCCGATCATTGCAACTTGAAACCCGCCAAAAGGGACAACGCCTTCATTCATAGCAGCAATCACCGATTGGGCATCCCCCTCAACAGCCACTATCTCACCATTCATCGAGAACTTAATCTTCTGGTGCAATGTAGAAGGGACACCTCCTAGAGGATGGAACCATGGCCTTTGTAACAGTAAGGAGAAGGTGATCGGGATATCTATCACCATGAAAACAACCACGGATTTGATGGGTCCAACCTCTACTTCAGTTTTAAAAGTCCTTATCACTGTTCTCTTGGAGTCATCGTATGCTCGGATTACTGTTGAGGACTTTTTCAGGAAATCTTCATTCAAGCCCAAACATGGTAGCACCTTCAATGGACAAATATTCAAAGCTGAGCCATCATCCACCATTACACATGGCATCACCTTATCCATCACATGGGCTTGATGTAAAGGGCCTTTTTGTGAGCCTTCCCTTCACCAGGCAGATCTTTCTCAGAAAAAATGATGTCAGGAGCCCCAAAATGGACTTTATTCAACAAACAGCACATAGCATCTGGCGAAGCTATAGGGGAGACTTCAATCTCTGATAGTTTCTTCACTAGGGCCGCCCTATGCTCCTTAGATTTCAGAAGCAAATGCCACAGACTGGCTTGTGTAGGAGTCTTCTTCAACTGGGAAATAACGAAGTCCTCTTTCTCAACCCCCTTAAGTGTTGATGTACTACCTATCCCAGTCATGGGGGCTTTGTCCTTCACTTGATCTGCCGGCTGGTACACCCTGCCACTCCAGGTCAGATTCTGGACCTTCTGAACTTTCGGCTTCTCAATGGCTGGAGTCTTAACCCTCTCCTCTCCGCCAAAATCTTCATACTCGTCTTCGAAATCAAGGTCATTCAAGTTTATCGGCTTGATCTCTTTTTATTCTGCCTTCTTTTCACATTCTATCCCCACTTCATCTTCCACTATTGCTACAGCCTGGATTGCGGGATTTTCTTAAAGGATCTGGGCAAAGATGAAATTAGCCGGCAGTTCTGAATGTACCATGTTGACTCTCTTCTCAAATGCCAGTAGTGGGTTGGTCTTCGTGCTAGGCTTAGGTGGTTCTTACAGTTTCCCTTCATCTATTAGCTTCTAAATAGCGTCCCTCAACTAGTAGCAATTATTAGTTCGGTGGCCAGCAACAACATGATACATGCAGAAATTATCTTTATCTGCCTCAGAAGGTTTTTCAAAGGGCCTCAGAGACTGTAGCAATCCACCATTTCTACACTTAGCAAATATCTTCACCAACGGAAGAGTCCAAGGCGATATGCCTTGACCTCCCGGATTCTTACTCTAATTGCCTTGTTGCTGGGTTGCTGTGGCAACGTCAACTTGTTTCACCTCTGGGTTAATGTGCCCAGCAGTGGCTGCCGCCAGCAGCAGCAGGCAGCGGCCGCCGGGGGCGATTCCGCTGCCGGCAGCCCCTCACCCCGGGAGCCAGATTTTTTTTTTTAAATAGAAATAAAAAAAATTGAACAAACAAAATATGCATCCATCAACAACAAGAAATTCACCAAGAATTCCAAAACCATACAATTAAATTAAACTAACATAAACCTATATGCAAATTTAATTTCAATTGTACAAAAACAAATGGGAAAAAATCTTAAACCCAAACCAAGAACCCCAATAAAAAATCTCCAATTTTAAAACATGGGATTCAACTAATTTTAACAATTTTCACGGATCAAAAGCTTGCTCTGATACCACTGTTGGGATTTTTCACCGGAAATCACCCGATAAAAGCGGAAGAACGCGATGATTTCCTCAAATCCAGTCCCAGGAGCAATTGAAGTGGAAATTGTAAAATATAAAGTTGAAATAGAAAGAGATTAAATTCTTACCCGGAATATCTCTTTCTAGAGATGGATGAAGACTGCAGAAATCAAATTAGATTCCCTCGTCGTTTTCGTACACGAACGCCTAACGAACACAACCTGTGCTAGCGTTGGAAAAACAAAAACAATGGTGAGAGAGGCTATGGAATTTCAGCAAGGTGGCTATGTGTGTACTTTTGGCCGAAATTTCACCCTAGGTTTTTATACCTAGGGTGGCCGAATTCCCCTAGGGGAATTTAGGCCCAGCTTAGCTCCTTTCATTCTGTGCGGGCTTCCATCTTTTAATACAGGCCCAATCCAATTTTAATTATTCTGGTTTAAATTAATTTCAAGCCCAATTTTAATATACCCATGTATTTAATATATTACACCAAGTAATATATTATTTACATTTAAATTAAAATTAGTTTGACCAATTAATTTAATCCATCAAATTAAAATTAAATCTTCACAAAACAAAATCATATGCAAACCTATACATATGAATATTTCCACCTAGAAAATAATCTCATAACTAATCCAATTAATTATGAAGAGCCAATAGAATATATATATTAATTTTATTATTATGATCAATCTAATTGATCTTTATAATATGATTAATATATATATACCTCTCTCTCCACTGTGTATACTCAAAGTATACATGTGATTCCTAAAGTCTGTGTTCAGTCGTTCTATGTGTACGATCCCGTGGGCCCATCTTTATGTTGCAGCAGGCCTTTGGCCGGCAGACTGCAGTTGGGCTCTAGCAAGCCACTGCAGCCCCCAATTAAGATGGAGATGGTAGTCTAACTGTTATCATAACCCTGTAGTTTAAACTTGTACATCCCATGTCATCGATATCGGTGTCTAACACAGAGGCATGGATTGATCACCCTCTTTTGTGTGGGACATTAACTTGATCCCGAATGCACTGAAGCTCACAAACAAGTTCCCACTTGTTTGGGTGTGGCCACACTCTTATCAGTTACATTCATCAAGAGGCCGGTGATATCTTCCCAGTGGATTACTGAGTGACAAATCCCTTCTGCATATCCATAGCATTACCATGCTAAGTGACATACCCGAAAGTACCCATACTTGGCACCCTATTACAGGCCCTTTAGGCGTACCCCTAAGTATGCGACCTCACATGTAACACCATCATATGGTCAGGTTAAAGGATCCATACAAGTACTACACGAGAATCACTTGTGATACTATACCATGTGGATTTCTCGTTTAGTGGATCTATCCAGTACCATGCCCCCTTATGCATGTACCCATTAACTTGGTTGACATTCCATGTCCAATGACCGGTAAGACACCGCCATACAACCAGGTTGATGATAGTCTCTTGTTCCATTCATTCCCATGACTGGAACAGACTACGGATCTATTTATGGTCATATCGTTTACCCTATCCATGGTCTTCCTGCCAAGTGCATGACACTGGTCATCATGGATATGGATATGTCCATCGGATACTTCATTTAATATATTGCACAAGATAAATATAATAAATGAATTAATGCCTTTATTAATAACACAAATAAGTATAATACATGAATCCAATTAATGTATGATACAAATGCAAGGACTAATGCCTCGGGACTAGGGCATATACAACAATGGCTTGGTGCCTTCTCTTCTTCGTCTCGCTCAATCTTCATCGCCATACTGTAAACTTCACTAAGCTCATTGAATGGCTAGAATTTCATATTATTTTTGAAGATGTCCTTATTGCCGTCAATCAATTGTTGTATCAGTTCATCTTCATCTAGGCGGTTTTTCAGAAGGATCATCTTAGTCATCCACCGCTGGTAATACTTATCAAAAGGCTCATTGGGTTTTTGCTTAATCCTTTCCAAGTCATACAGCTTCACCTGAATCTTGGTGTTGAAGCTGTAATACTTGATAAAGGCTACTGACAGAACCTCCCAATCTGATTGCTCTTCTTCTGATAACGAGTTATACCATCCTAAAGCTCCTCCCTCCAAGGTAGTCGGGAAGAGATTAATCACTTATTGCTTAGTAGTGCCCGCCGTCAGCATAACTCGAGCATACAGGTTCATATGGGCCTCTGGCGAGCCTATCCCCTTATAAGAAGGCACCATTGGCATTTGGAATCCGATGGGAAAAGTCTCAATGCCCCTGATGATTATGGCATCAATGTTAACTCCCTTCTTGGACTCTGCACTGACGCTGGTCCCTTTCTTCAACTGAGCCACCGCCTCCTCCAACTCAGAGCATTTTGCTTTCATCTTTCTTTCCATAGCTGCTTCTATTTCTTGCAGCTTCTTGAGATTGGCTGAGGTATCACCACCCTGTTGGGATGATTCAGCCTCCTTCTCTTTCCCGGCTCCAGTGCCACAGGTTTCTCCAGCCTCTATCACTGCTGCCCGCACTTCCTCTTTCAGCATATCATAAAAGTCTGGCGATCTTAGAAAATCCTTCAAATCATCAGCAAGGCTCAAAATTAGATTAGCCATTTCTACTTCTTCCCCATAATCAGAATCACTTTCTGACTCAACTGCTCTTCGTCCCCCAATAGCCCTCAAAGCCTGAGATCTTGTCTAAGGTCGCTCCAGCTTATTCTGCTAGGCATCATACGGAAAGTATTAGGGACATGTATGAATGGCATGGTGGCATGAAGAGTAAGGCATTAAAAGTGCTTGTAATGAATGGATGGTGTGAGGTTATGAATGAAATGATGGTATGAATGATTTTCTTTTATTCTTTTTTTTTTTTTCTTTTTGGGACATTCCAAGAACACCCAATGATGCAAAAATGTCACGTGTGGACCGCCACACGGATAGAGGTTCGGTGCCTTTGGGGCACCTAATGATGTTTGTGATATGGTCGCGTGTGTGCCGACACATGGACAGAGTTTTGACACTTTTAAGGTCTATGAGATGATATAAAATGGTCACATGGACCATCCCTTGGACAGAGTTCTGATGCTTTTGAGCATATGATATGAAATGATGTTGTAAGAAAGCCAAGTGTAACGGAGACACGGACAGAGGCTCGGCATTCGGGGAACACCTTCTATGATTTGGGATGTTATGAAATGCCCCTACATGCGTACTAATCCGGCACTCGGGGAGCGCCTTGAATAATGTAGTAATGTCATGAAGTAACCCAATGTGGATCACAGTGTAATATGATATTTGTGATGAATGGGTATGATGTCATGAAATGCATCGTGTGGATTGTCACACGGAAGTAAACATAGGATCATTATGGTCTCTATTAAATGAGATAATTTGGTGGAATGGCCGAATGCAATCCGGTGCATTGGCAGAACATGGGTAATTTGGGATACCCTATATGTTATGAAATGATATGATTGTGGTGGGCATCCTTGGAATGCCCTTAATTTAGATGAAGTGAAATGAGATGGATGTTTATGTCATACAAGGTGTAAATGGCTGCACAAAAACAGGGTTAGAATGCATGACACGCATAATGATGTCGTGTATGCTTTATAAAAAAATGCTAATCACACAAATATAATATTATGGCTGCAAAAGAAAAGGTTAGTGTGAATGTCACACAAATGATTTAATGTCTTCACACGAAAATAAAAATGCAAATGGCTACATAAAAATGTGGGTTAGTATGGCACACGAAAGCTATGCATGTTTGATGCTTCGTGAAAAGTAAAAAAAAAAATAGAAAACAACACGAAACAAATGTCAGCACATGTAAAATATGCACTCCCTTCCAACCTTATTTCTCCATCCGATTGGTCTCGCATTCTTCCGAGGTGTTGGGTCTCTTTGGCTTCAATGGGGGATACCAAAGGCGCACGCTCAATGTTCATTTTGAATTTAAGTTTTGGTAATCCTAGGGGAAGTTACTAAGCCATTACATGTGGGCCAAAGTCAAAACCAAGGGTCGTACAGGTTCCCATAGCGAGTATACAATTCCCCACCGTAGAACACGATGTAAGGTCATGCGGGGCTAATGAGTGGTTTACCCCATCGGGTGTCTCCAATCCTGGCGGAAGAGGTAGGCCACCTTCTTAGGTAAATCGAGGTTAAACAGTGTATTGGAGGGGTTGAGAAGAAGAATATGTCATGATATGCAATGTGCAAATAAATATGGTAATATGAACTAGTGAGGTGATTGCAAGCGAGGTTTTATTTCAGTAGTTGCCTAAGTTCCTTAAGTTTTTATGAAAACTTTTTAGAAACTATTCCCCAGCAGAGTCGCCACTGTGAGTGGACGACCTTTTAAAAAACAAACGGGACGCGACGAAGTGGACCGGGGAAAATGATGATTATTACAGATTATTTTGGAAAATGGGTTTTGTTTATCTTAAGTTAGAAAATTGTGGATTTAACTTGGAAATTCTTTTATATAAAACATTTTCCCCTTTTTAACTTAAAGACCTCGAAACTTAAATCCCGAGATCAGTAATAGAGTCGCCACCCGGATCAGCTCATCTGGGAATTCAGGTAAAGCTCCCTACCGAGGACATACTGTTGTACCTAATCCAGAGATTTAGGGCTCGGGCAAGTAACTTACTTAACCTCTAGCTTGCTTTCACTTTACAGTTTATATTACCATATTTAATTTGCTTTATTATCTTTCTCTAACTCCAATTTGTTTATTTCAATTATCCGATGCTAAAGCAAAATGCAGGAAATAAATTACGGGAAATAAAATCATACATTCAAAATATACAAAAGAATAATAGAGGTTGATTATACAACCCAATTGAATAAAAATAGAAAACTTTCAACCTCACTTTTACAACCGCCTAATATACACGGAGATCTAAAAAATTTACAATCGCCTAAAATACACGATTAATTCTATTAATTACATTAAAAATAAAAATAAAGAGATTAAAGCTGCAAAACAAATGGTTAGCACAATATATGGCACGCCATAAATAGGACTCAAGTAAGACAGAATGGGATTTTAAGAATTCGGGAACATGCAGTTAGGGGGATAATCGGGTCGGCTCGGCTAGCCGGCCCGATTAGACCTAGAAAATATTTTGAAACGTTCCTGTATTTTGGTTTTGTGAGAAAATCATTTTGAAAACAATTTTGTTGGTTTACATGCATTTTTTACATGTGAGGTGGGTCGGTTTTCGGAAGAATCGGGTCTCCGTCATTATATTGTTCTAAATGCAATTTTACTGAAAATTAAATCTAGGGTCGTAAATGCATAAAACAAAATTCATTTTGATGATTTTCTGATTTTCTGAATTTTTATGGATTTTTAGAAATTTTTATGGATTATTCTAGAGATTCTGATGCTGGAAGAGTACACAGTCGTACGATTGTAACTACAGTCGTACGACTGTAATTACAGTCGTGCGACTGTAAATGATTCAAACTCAGAATTTCGCCAAAATTTTATTTGAAATAAAACTGAAAGAAATCAATATGGAAACCAAGAACACTCGTACGACTGTAAATACAGTCGTACGGCTATTCATCAAACTCAAGAACAGTCGCACGACTGTTCTTGATTTCCAGAAACAGCAAGCGTAAAAGTTGAACAAAAATGCATAAAAATCACACCAATCACCCAGAAAACATGAAAAATAAAGGGGATAAAGAGTGGTAACCTTTTAGGTGCTTTTCCACCGTAGGATTGACCCTTGGCATCGCTCCAATCCACTAAAATTTGCTTCTTTCTCCTTGAATTGAAGTTAGAAACTTTGGTCCAAAAATCTCCAAATGCTTGGGGATCCTAGGGTTTCTAGCTGAAATTTAGTTTGTTTGAAGTGTTAGATTGTTAACTTAGGGGTTTCTAACAAATTTTTAATCCTATCTTTGAGAATTAAAAGAAAAACAGAAGAGGAAAAGAAGTTGGAAATGTTTTTCTTTTTCTTCTTTTCCTTGTCTCTTTCTCCCTTCTTCTCTCTAAGATTTCAGAATCCCAAAAGCCAGCCCCTTTCCTTCTCTCTTTCCTTTCTTTTATGTCTAATTTCCTGGCCTTTCTTCACCAAATCCGGGCATTAATTGCCCATCTTTTCTCCTCTCTTTTCTTATGTCATGGGCATGGTCTTCTGCACCTGCTCTGACGTTACAGTCGTACGACTGTAATTTCATTAAAGTCACATGACTGTAACAATAGTGCACGACTGTATGTTACAGTCGTGTGACAAGTGTGATTTTTTTTAGGACAGAAAATTCCAGCGCTTATAGCTGGTACATCTGTAAATGATCCAGAGCGAAGACGCTTCTCATCGATCAACGCCAACTGTTCATATCTCTACTGAACCCATTCAGATTCTGGCAACTATGCTTCCATAACTATTCTCAATGACCTAACCTCAATTTCCACTACTAAGACAGCTTCTATCTTATAGACCAATGAGTACGGCGTCTCTCTAGTAGGAGTTTTGACACTTGTTCTGTATCCCCATAAGGCAAATGGCAACATGTTGGCCTAATCTCTGTAGGTGACTACCATTTTTGACAGAATCCTCTTGATAGACTTGTTGGCCACTTCTACCGCTCTATTGGCTTATGGGGATATGGAGATGATCTATGATATTCAACTCCTTTTTCTCTAAACAATTATGATGTTGCCCTATGAAATTGTACTCCATTATCAGTCACAACATGATTCAGGATTCCATACCGTGCGAAGGTGAATTTGTGTCATTTTCTTTTTGTTTTTGTTTTTGTTTTTTGTTTTTTTTTTTTTTATAAATTTGGGTTTTGAAGAGATTCGGTATTGAACCCATAATCTTTCATCTCCACATTAAGAGATGTATCGATCGAGCTGCACTCAATTGCTCCCCTTCCTTACACTTCTCTGTTCACTCTAGTCCAAGTCTTCTGAGCTTTTGTTTGACAGGTCTCATCTTCAGATCTATCAGAATTCTGTGTTTTATAGTCTCTCTGTCAACCCCAGGCATATCGTCATAGGAGCGGGCGAAGGCTTCCTTGTGCTTTTGCAGTACTTTTATGATTTCTTTCCTCTCATCAGGTGTGAGGTCTTTCAAGACGGATACCATTTTTGGGATCATCATCTATCCTTAAATTCATTTCATGTAATGATGCATCATGTATGTTAAAGACACTAAATGAATGTTTGTATGCATGCACAGTTCTGTCCGGAAAAACATCACACAAGTAATCGAAATCAAATTGCATTGTATTAAATGCCTTATGGGCTAAATTGTTCACATTATAAAAAGAAGAGACAAAATACATTAAAATAGTTCTCATCCTCCACATGCGGATGGTCTTTTGTTGTTGCAGCATCATAAATCTCAACAGCTTATTTAACCTCCAAAGTTGGGCAAGGGGTTCCTCTACACGCTTCAAACGAGGTTCTCCAATTTTCCCATCAGTAATTAGTCGTTGAATGGCTCTTATCAAACTGGTGCATTTGCCTGTGCGATGACCCACCATCACATGGTAGGTACAGAAGTTGTCTTTCTCTGACTCGGATGGAGGAATATAAGGCTTCAAACTTTGAAGTAAACTAGCTTTCCTATAATTGGCAAAGATGTGAGGCAAAGGCTCTGCCCATGGATTAGTGAGCCTGTGAGGCATTACTGATTGTCTGCCTTAAGCTACGGCAGCTACTCCTACCTCTATCACCCGATCCGATATTACATTCTGAGCTGGTTTTGGACTAGACCCAGACGGCGTGGTTGTGGAGCTACCAACCTTATAACTTTGTGTGTACCCTCGACCGCCTCGATAAGTGCCCGAGTTCTGTTTGTTCATCTGATCTTCCTCTTCGTACCTTTTAATACACTTGGCAAACTCAATGACATCATTAAAGAAATGGAACCTTTTCAACTTCATTTTCTCCATATAAAGGGTCAAGCTACCATCAACTAGCTTCACAACAAGGGATTCCGACTTTGGAGCCCTGTTTACCAGCACTGAAATGTCCATCCATCTCTTATAGTAAGACGAGAAGGATTCATTTGGCTTCTGGCACATTCTTTCCAAATCCTCTAGAGTAGTTTCCACCTGAGTGTTATTAGGCATACTGCTTGACAAATGCCTCAGATAAATCTTCCATGTGGACCGGTATGAATTGGCATTTTCAAATACCACTTAGTAGTAGCATCTCTCAAGGTAGTCGGGACCAGATTCAGCAAGTGATTCTTTCCAATTCCTAGACTGGACATAACCTTCACGTAGCTGTCCAAGTGAGCCTGCAGTGGACCTTCCCAAGTGTACAGGGGCAAATATGGCATTTAAAAGCCTAGTGGTAATGGTTCTCCCCCTTCTGCCATCATAGTAGCTAAGTCAGCACACTTGATGGGATTGTAATGTACCATCTCTTTTAGTTTTGGCAGCAAAGCCCCCAAGTTAGAAAATTTCCCCTTGAGACGCTTTTCTGCAGCCATTTCAATCGAAGCTTCCCTAGCTCTCTCAAAAGCTTCATCCTGCTCAGAGTGACGATCCACTTCTCTGTGAGTAAGAACTCCTCTACTACTTCTTGGAACATTTCTTCACAAGCTAGGGACCACCTGAACAATGTTTCCCTCATTCTCGACTGGAGCCTGGGCTGGTTGAATGGTCTGACCCGTATTGGTGGTCATTATAGCTTGTATTTGCTCTCTTAAAGTAGCTTTGAACTGGTCTGAGTTCAACAAGGCATCTACGAAGGCATTTGTATCGAAAGGCATTCCTCCCCCAGATCCGTCTTGAGCCATATCTGTTCTGTTTACTTCTTCCAACAGGAATTGACTATCAATTGGTAAAGAAGGTAACTGTCCCCCAAATTCTTGCTATGATTCCGACCCTTAACCGTCCCTGATCTCTTCCACGGTAACTGATTCTGGTTGGACTGACTAAGCTAACTGATTAGACTTTGGTTCAATACGTACTAATCGTTTTGATGTTCAGCTCCAAACTACACGTTCAACATAGGGTTAGAATGGTGGATGGATGTCGTGAGTCTAGACGTGACACACTAAGTGACATGTAGGGTATGATCGTGAGATGACTATGGTTGAATGATGTCTCATGAATGAGAATGATAATGAGGATGATCTTTATGTTTTCATTCTCTTTTTTACTTTGGACGTTCTAAGAATACCCAATGCCATGCAAAAGATAATGCAAGAAGGTCGCGTGTGAGCCGTCACACGGACAGAGTTTCGGCGCTTTTCGGGCACCTAGTGGGTGTTATGAAATGGTCGCGTGTGTACCGACACATGGACAGAGTTCTGAATTTTTGTAGGTCAATGAAGTGAGATGAAATGCTCACATGGGAGCCATCCCATAAACAGAGTTTTGATGCTTTTAGGGCATCCAACATGAAGTGATGTTGCAAAAAAATCACGTGTAACTCGAGACACGGACAAAAGTTCAGCGTTCATGGAACACCTTGTATGATTTGGTAATGTCATGAAATGCCCCTATATGTGTAGTAATCCCATACTCGTGGAGTACCTCAAATGATTCAATGATGTCATGAAACGATCCGGTGTGGATCGCGACACACGAGCAAGACTTCAGCATCACTGTGACACCAATGAGGAGTGGGCGTGATGTCATGTAATATTATTATGAGACCTGCCTCACAAATATAGACCTAAGACCATTATGGTCCTCTAATGAATTTTATGGTAAAATGGAATGGCCAAGTGCAATCGGATGCACGGACAGAACACGGGTAGTTTTGGGACACCCGATATGGAATGAAATTAAATGATCGTGATGGGCATTCTCAAAACGTCTTTCATTACATGGAATGAGATGAGATGATATGAATGTTCATGTCACACAAAATGCAAATGGCTGCACAAAGACGTGGTTAGGATGCATGACATACGGGACGATGTCGTGTATGGAAATGTCAACACATGAGATGTAAATGGCACACAATAAAAATGTCATGGCTGCACGAAGATGTGATTAGCATCAATGTCACATATATGTTCATGTCTTGAAAATGGCTGCGTGAAAATGTGGTTAGAATGGCACACGAATGATTATGCGTGCCTGATGTTTCATGTAAAGGTCAAAATAACACCACCGTGGAACAAATGTTAGCACACGCAACAATATGCTCACCCTTCCAACCTTATTCCTCCTTTCGATTAGTCCACATTCTTCCTAGGTATTGGGTCTCTTTAGCATCAACCAGGGATACCAAAGGCATACTCTCAATGTCCAATTTCATGTTTATGTTTTGGTAATCCTAAGGAGAAATTACTAGGTTGACATGTGGGCCAAAGTCAATCCAAGGGTCGTACAGGTCCCCATAGCAAAAATACACTCCTCCACATAGAACATGAGAGGTTCATGCGGTGCTATGAGTTGTTTACCGCTTCGGGTGCCTCCAATCCTAGCGGAAGAAGTAAGTCACCTTCTAAAGTAAATCGGGCTGATAAGTGAGTTTGAGGGGTTGAGAAGAAAAAAATGACATGATATGCAAGTGTGAGTAAAATATGGTATTATGAACTAGTGAATGACTGGAAGCGAGGTTATATTTCAGTAGTTGCCTAAGTTCCTTAAGTTTTTATAAAAACTTTTTAAGAAACAACATCCCTAGTAGAGTCGCCACTGTAAGCGGATGACACTTTCAGCGAAAAGAGGAACACGGCGAAGCGAACCGGGGAAAAAGAAAAGAACTGTGAATGTTTGTTTTTTTGTTTTTTTGTTTTTTTGAAAATGGGTTTATATCTTGCTTAGGAAAACCATTGATTTGTTGGGAAATCCTTTTTGTAGAAAACTTTTCCTTTGAATATGAATTTTGGAAAACTGGTTTTTACATTTTAGAAAATCCTGTTTTATTAATTAAAAACCTCAAAACCTAAATTTCAAGATCAGTGACAGAGTCGCCACCCAGATCAGCTCATCCGGGAAATTCTGGTACAGCTCCTTGTCGAGCATAAACTGCTATACCTAATCCAGAGATTCAGGGTTCGGGCAACTTATCTATTCAACCTCAAGCTTGCTTTCATTTATAAGTTTATAGTACTGTGTTATATTCACTTAATTCTCTACCCATTTTTATCTTTTATTATTTAACCCATGCTCATTCAGATGACATAAACAAATTGCATAAAATTAAAGTGCAGAAAAATAAACCCTACATCAAAACCAAACCAAAAAAGAAATAGAAGCTGCTTATTATGACCCAAAAGAGAAAAAAGCTCTCATCGTCACCAATACAATCACCTAGATACATGAAAATCTAAAAAATTACAATCGCCTAGAATACACGAAGGTCTATGAAATACATCCAAAAATAAAAAATAAAAATAAAAGCTGCAAAATAGATTGGTTAGCATAATCATATTACAAACTTAAGTAGGACTCACACAGGATAGAATGGGGATTTCAGGAAATAGGAGCATGCATTTAGGAGGTAACGGAGAAGTCCGGGCAACTTACTCGTTCAGACCTGGAAAACGGTTTTTAGAAATGCCCTATAGGTTTTTGTGCTTGAAAACAATTTTTGTAAACAATTTAGCTCAATTACATGCAAATTTCTCCATTTAGTGGGTCAGTTATCCCGGAACTCGGGGTTCTGTTCATGAGGGTTCCTAATTCTAAACATCCATATAAGGTTCAAAAGCATTAAACATGCCAAAAACAGTTTGAATCTGAAGACAACATCACGCAACGACATCCATGGGAGTCATCTCGTGATTCTGCCTCCTTCCTGTAACTACAGCCGTGCGGCTGTATTTTAATAAACTACAGCCGTACGACTGTAATATACAGTCGCATGACTGTATTTTGAGAACTATAGTCGTGCGACTCTACGACTATAGTGTTATACTCGCACGACTATAGTGAACAATGCCCGACAGTGGTTTTCTTTGTCTTCTAGAATCACTTATTTCAATCAATTTTGATGATTTCTAGAGATTTTGGAAATCCGAGGGTCTGTTAACACTGGATCGAGGATCGGATTATAGATTTAACAACCACAGATTCCGAGAATAGAAACCAACAAAACCCTAAATCTCACATCTGTATTATTGGAAATCCGAAAACCATGATTTTAGGGTATATAGATGTGATTTGACCGAATTGAATCATGAAAAATGATTTAAAATAGGAAAACTGGCCATATTTAGTCATTTTGGGCTTTTCAGGCTTCTGTCCAGAAGAATACAGTCGTGCGACTGTAGTATATAGTCGCGCGGTTGTATTTCAGACAACTACAGTCGTGCGACTGTAACTAGAGTCGTGCGACTATAGTTACAGTCGTGCGACTGTAGTTGCGCAGACAGTTTTCTGGATAATCTTTTAAACACAAAAACGTAACCACAAATCACTACAAATCGAGTTTTAAGGCCTCTCAGAGTTTACCTCTTTTACGTTCCACTATGTTTGACAACCGAAATTGGATTTGGATGCCGGAATCAGCTTAGAACCTCACGAACATCCCGAAAGACTCGAATACGCATCCCGAATTGATCCGAACAACCCAAAAATGATTTGAACTAGTGATAAAGTGACCAGAAACTCACCCTTAATGTGTTTTTTCCAGTGTTTTGATTCATTTTTCCCTCTTTTGTATTGGTTCTTATTGAATTTCCTTAGTTTTCTCTCACATTTTATCTCTAAACCTTGTTTTTCTCTCTCTAGAATGATCTGCCCTCCCCAACCGATTCCTCCTTCTTCTGGTATGTTTCTCCTCTTTTTTCTTTCTTTCTCTCGCCCTAATTACTTAATTCACGTCTAAAAATCCGAGTCAAAGATGGAATTATAATCTATTTAGGAAGTTGTTGGGTCAAAGACTAGAGCCACACAACTCTAACTATAGTCGTGTGATTGTAGTTATTACAGTCCTACGGCTGTAGTTACTACAGTCGTACGAGTGTAGACTATAGTCGTGCAATTGTAAACTAAAGTCATGATACTGTAGTTGTGAAACTACAGCCGCGTGGCTTTAAATAGAGCCTGCATGCTTTGCTATAGCATACACTCACACCTAAGCTTCCTAGTCACTCGATGGACCTTTACCGAGGTTTCAGATCAAGGACTCTTCTGAATTTTGGACCGTTTGAGAACATTCTGGGTATTATTCTGCTCATTCTCAAATCCGATTCACGTTCATCTGTCTAACAGGTAACAAAGGGTTTTCATGATAGAGGTCAGGAAAAACCCATGCTCACACCAGATCTATAGGAATTAGGGCAATGCCTGCTTGGAACTAATATAAATGAGAGATTGTTGGTGTGCCCTAGTTCTTAGGTCATTAGATTCTTGTATTTTATATTATACACTAAGATTCATTTTATGTATACATCATTTGTATCACATTAATTAAGGCATTCAATCTATTCCATTTATATCTTGTACTATAACATGAATAGAGTATCCATTGATTGATAATCATAAAACATATCTCAAGTCTATTCTAATCATGGGAACAAATAGAATCATGGATTTGTATATTTGGTGATTGTATGATAGTTCTGAACTAGCCGAAGTATTTGTAAAGTCAGTCATAAATATAGGTACATGTCGTTGACATGGAACTGGATCGATCCGTATAAGAAAGCCACATAGTTGTCACATCATAGGTCTTTCTTGAGTAGGTCACTTTTGTCCTTAGACCAGATTTCATTATAGTATCGATATGGAATCCGGTTCACTTTGACATACACCTAACAGCTCTATAAAAGGATGCTGAATTTGGGTATGGTTGGATGGACAGGTGAACAAATCGATATTGATGATGAAGTGATGGAATTTCCACTCGAGTAACACCGAGATGATATCAATGGCCACTTGATGAGTGAGACTAATAAGTGTATGGCCATACCCAAATAAGTTAGTTGCTTATTTGATTAATCAATCAACTCGAGATCAAGAAATATAATAAACAGCTGAAGAGGATTACAGACACCGTGCTTCTTGTTTATTCATATCGATGTCATTTGGCAAAGAACACTGTGAGATTACTACTGGGTAAGTGTCTTCAACAAACTGCTGTATCTTTGTCTTAATTGGGGGCTACAACGGTTTGCTAGAATTCACTTACAGTCTACGGGCCTTGGATCCATTACCAATATAAAGACAGACCCATAAGATCGTGCACATAGATCAACTGAGCCGGAAATTATAGAACTGTACATGTAATGTACATTAGAAGGAATGGGTTAATTAATTAGATGACATTCAGTATCAAAGTAATTAATTAACATTGGGTTGATTTAATTAAATTAATAAGTTTACATAATGTAATTAATTAATTAATCAATTAATTGAATTACATAAAGTAAACAATTAATTAAATTGTTTTCCTAAAAAGGAATATTAAATACATACGTTGTATTTATTTAAATGTGATTTTATTTAGGGGTAATTGATTTAGCCAATTGGATTTAAATTACATAGTATAAACTTTTAACATAAAGTTTATTTATGAAATTAAATCCTATTGGGCTTAATTAAATTAACCTAACTAAAGTACATTTATAGAGGAAGCTATAAAAGGCACATTTAACCTAAAATCAAGCCCTAACCCTAGTCTAACTTGAGAATTTCAGCCAGCCATAGTGAGAAGCTCCCTTGGTCGGATTCCTTATTGAAAAACTTCCATTCTTTCGGTTCTTCGGCTAGCACCGGTTCCGGCTCGATAGTTAGTCGTGCACCGGACTGTGGAAATCATTCTAAGATTTGATTCTGTAGCAGTCTCTAGAAGAGACGAATTTAGTGAGTTAATCTCTCTTGATCCAAATATTTTTCTTTCCAATCAATGGTAATCTGACACCATAGGTGAATTCTAGAAAAATGTAAACGATGTAGTTCCGCTGCACCATGTTATTTTTCCGATGACGAATCCCAACAATTATGATTTTAAGCAGTGTATTTTGCACAAAGAATGGATCAATGTCGCAATCTTTGGTTTGGAACTCCATAGCTGTTGTTGCACGTTCTAGATGTTAACTTGTGCTTCTGCCATCTTCTTCTGGGTGTTGAAATAATGAGCTTGTGATTCTTGTAGCTTCTGCAGGGTCTCAAGCAATGATATTCTCAAGATTATCTTTTGGTTTTCTAGTGTCATGAATAATTTACTTCATGGGTGTAGGGGTGCTATGAGGTACTATGAGCGGACGACGCGTTTTCGACGGGACGCGGGACTCCCTTTCGGAAGGGGCGCCACGATTTCGGGTGGGGCCCTCCCTCGCGTGGGGTTTTGGATTGGAAATTCGTTTTTGGAAAATTGAAATAAAAGAATCGAGACCTAAATCTCGATAAAAAGTATAGGAGTCGCCACCCGGCTCAGCTCAACCGGGAAATTACAGTGTAGCTGAACCAAAGTGAGAACTGCTACACTTTTCAGAGATCTAGGTTCAGACAAGTCCCTTATTTCATGTCTAATCAAAATAAATTGGTCAATGTTCTAATTACGACACTTTAAATTGCTAAAAAATGATTTTTATTGAATGATACATGCAGCGCGCATACATAATAATATAGAATAAGAGTAAAAGAAATAAATATTTAGAAGCTTACAACCCAATTGAATGGAAAATAAAACTCTCGGCCTCACAATACAAGTGCCTAGATACACGAGAATCTAAGAAAAATTACAATCGCCTAATATACACGGATTAATCTATTAAATACATTAAAAATAAAAATAAAGAAATTAAAGCTGCAAAACAGATGGTTAACACAAATATATAGCACACCACACTTAGGACTCAAGTTTGACAGAATTGGGAATTCAAGGATTCGGGGTCATGCACTTGGGGGTAACCGGGTCGGCCCGGTCGGCCGGCCCGGTTAGAACTGGAAAATCATTTTAAAACGTCCCTGTATTTTTGGTTTTGTGAGGAAATCGTTTTTGAAAACATTTTTCCGGTTTATTTTTAGTTTAGCATACGAGGTGGGTCAGTTTTCGGGAGAACCGGGTCTCCGTCGTGTTTTTGTTCTAAATGCAAAAACACCGAAAAATAAATCTAGGGTCATGAATGCACACTCAAAATTCATTTTTGATATTTTTTATTTTTCAAGATTTTTCTAATTTTTCTGAAATTTCTGATTTTATGAAATTTTTGGGATTTTATGAATTTTTTGGATTTTAGGGATTTCTGCTTCTGGCTGGGAACTACAGTCGTGCGACTGTAGTCCTTACTAGAGGCAGAAATCGCCAAAAAACTTAAAACGAAGGACTAAAACTGAGAAAGTTAAAAACAGTGGTACGAATATATATCAAATGGCACGACTGTAATTACAGTCATGCCCATGTTCTTTGTGATAAGAACAGTCGTAAGACTGTTCTTAATTTTCCAGAAGCAGAAGAGCAAAAACTTTGATAAAAATGCACAAAAATCAACCACAGCACCCAGAAAGCTGGAAAAAGAGAAGGGAAAAGAAGTGCCTACTTCTTAGAAGCTAATCCAACATCGAATTGACCCATGGCGTCGCTCCAATCCACTGAAATTCACTCTTTTTCTTTATGTGTTGCGGTTGCAAGAGAGGTCCGAAAATACTCCAAAAAGTCACGGATTCTGAGCTCGTTTTTGTCCAGAGATGATTTAGATTTCGTGTGTCCAGATTAACCTACGATTTCTAATCCGTTTTACACTTTAAAGCACTGGATTTTAGAAGAAAAATGTTGAAGAAGAGTTGGATTTTGTTTGTTCTCTCTCCCTTCTCTCTTCTTTCTCTCTCTAAATTTTTTCAACTTTCTGTCACCCTAAAGCCAAAAGTCCACTCTCTTTCAATTTTTCTGCCTTTCATTTCTTTCTTTTCCGGAAAATCTTGAGCATTAAATGCTCAAGATTTTCCCAATTTTTTAATTCAAGGGGTATGGGTTCTGTAACCTGCCCCGACCCTACAGTCGTACGACTGTACTTATATTACAATCGTATGACTGTAACCAAACCCCACGACTGTAAATACAGTCGTGGTTCAACGGTCAGATTTTTTTTTTTAGACCCAAAAAATTCCGTGTTCACAGGCTGCCCCTCATGTAGCTAAAGTCCGATTCTTTGCATGGATTTAGGTACACGATAAAGAACACGGGATCAAAAGTAGTGTGCACGTGCGTGGCTTGTGGGTTAATTTCAAGAGGTTTTTGGGTAGATAAGCGGTTTCTTATGATCCCTTTTCATATAAGAAAGACGCCAGGGAAAAACATGACTTTTGAGAACAGATAGCCGCGTATGACTTTCCATATAGAGCCATGGTGTTTGTAGTGAGCAACTGGTGAGCGTATTTATTCCTTGATCGATAATTTGGAAACAAAAATTTTTTTGCCCCTTCAATCAAGAATAAATACCGGAAGATGCATTTCTGGTTACCTTTTATAGTCATGTAGGACTGAAATTTGTGAAGTGTGTGGCAGCCGTGTGCGACTTGGCGCACTTAACGGGCTGACACGGAAATTCTGGTTCCGTTTTATAGTCGCGGTGGACTGAGATTGGGTGAAAGATGTGACAGCCGTGTGCGACTTGGCGCACTCAACGAACTAACACGGAAATACTGGTTCCGTTTTATAGTCGCGGGGGGACTGAGATTTGGTGAAGGGTGTGACAGCCGTGTGCGACTTGGCGCACTCAACGGACTGACACGAAAATTCTGGTTCCGTTTTATAGCCGTGGGGGACTGAAATTGGGTGAAGGGCGTGACAGTGGTGTGAGACTTGGCCCACTCAACGAACTGACATGGAAATTCTGGTTCCATTTTATGGTCGCGGGGGACTGAAATTGGGTGATGGGTGTGACAGTCGTGTGAGACTTGGCACACTCAACGAACTGACACGGAAATCCTGGTTCTATTTTATAGTCATTGGGGACTGAAATTGGGTGATGGGTGTGACAGTCTGGTATAACTTGGCATACAGGATGTGTCAAAAATGAAATTCGATGGAATTATACTTACAGTGAATTTTTTACGGTTTCCTCGGGTTTCGTGCCCTTTGGATGAGGCGGACCGTTGCTGGAAAAAATTAGTCGCTGACGGGTTGACCCTGCAAAATTACTGAGATATCTTCCCGTGGGGAATAATTAAGCATTTGGTGATAAAGTAGGGTTTGGCAATAAATAAAGAAAAATTAAAAATTCCCCTTTTCTTTTTCTCTACAGTCGTGCGACTGTATTCAAATTTGAGTACAGTCGTACGACTCTGTACTTCGCGGGCAGAAAACAATAAAGGGGCGGTTTCCGCCCCTTTCCTTTCCCACTCTTCATTTTCCGAAAAAACAAGTTCTCCCTCTCTTTCAAAATCGATTTTTAACCCCAAAATCTTGTGAAAATGTTGAAGAAATTAGGAAAGAAAGTGAGAAAGCTATCAACTAACTTGATTCAGAGGCCCAACCATGCAGATGAGATCCCTTTCGTCAGTGTTCCAAATGGTTATGGCCATCCACGGTACATGGAGCATTTCGGGATTAGACGATCCCGATTTTACTGGAGATGGGTTCTCATCTGTCTACCACACAGGTTGGTACCTGAAGTTGATCTCTGATTTTGCGTTTTTGAATATTTTTCCCTTTGAGTATTTGAATCTGATTTGATTGAGTAGAATGCATGCTAGGAGTCCCCTGTAGTTAATAGGAACAGGAAACTAGGAAAAACAAGTCAGAAATCGCAAAAAATCGCATGAATTTTGAAATCTGTCCGCAGGTGTATGAACAGTCGTACGACTGTGGGTGTACAGTCGTGACACTGTAGTCACGTTCGTGTGAAGCGTGCTACAGTCATACGACTGTAGCCAGAATTCTCTCTTTTTTTTTTTAATGCATGCCCCTCTTTTAATTAATGTTGATTATTTTGATATTATGCAAAAATTGAATACGTATGCATTATACTTCCTAAAAATGTAGGCGAACAGGATTTCCGGCAGTGGAAATCTTTCTTTGCCGCGGGTCTGGTGGGACCGCCTTCCCGAGCCTATGAGGGCCTGGGTTAGGACTCTGGGTCTGGAGGCCATTATATTATCGATGCCGACGAGTATGCCGCATGCCACTCATGCCGTGCTGACGGCTTTGTGCGAGAGGTGGGTCTGCACTACCCATACATTTCACTTGCCTATTGGGGAGTTTACCGTCACTCTCTCGGACTTTGCCGCGATCACTGGATTCGGATTCGGCGGGACTCCGATCATGTTTAACTGCTATCTGACCCGTCAGCAGCTGGTGGACGACTACATTGGGAGATTGATTGGCTGCACCCCTGAGAAGGGGAAGATTCGGTGCTCACGGGCGAAGGCTTATTGGGCTGCTCGCCCAGACTTGTCCAAGGAGGACGTGGAGCGGTACGCTCAGGCTTATGTGTTCGTCTTGCTATCTTGCACCTTATTTCCCACCGGGCAGGGCACTTGCAATATGACGCTGCTGCCGACTTTGGTGGACTTGGCTACCTTTCCTTCTTTGGATTGGGCCCGAGATGCGTTGGGGCAGTTGTACTATGGATTGGATTTATGTGCCTGGGGGCAGCAGTAGGAGATCCTCGGCTTTTGGTTCGGCCTTTGGTATTATCTCTTCCTCTTTTTTTTATATTTTTTTTTACTCTTTTGTTAATTACAGATTTGGGCCTTCGAGCACCGTATCTTAGAGTCGCAGGAGCTGAGGGACGTCCAGGATGACGCCCAGCCGACCGTCCTGCGTTGCTGGATGCAAGGGTGGAAGGGTATTGGCCGTGACTTGCGGGAGGTCAGGCAGGGTTTATTTGATGCTTCCTGGCAGAGGGTAAGTAAACAAAACTTATTAGTAGAAAAATTTAATTAACTTTTACTTACTTATGTTGAATTTCTTTTGTTGTATTTTTGCAGATCCGCCACCATCCGTGGTATGGTCAGGGCGCCGTTTCCCTCTTTGTGCAGACATCTGTGCGGTTTGATGACCGCCGGTTTGTCTTGGAGTGTCCCATGTCCCAGGAGTGGTACCTGGGTGAGCGCCTCCGTCTGTCTGACCATGTGGACGGCCCTGCTGGTCGGCTCGTTCCTCCGCCGCTTCCGCTCGCGTTATTCTGGCCCTATTTCGCCGATCCTGATGTGGATCCCGATATTTTCGGGGATGGGTACCGCGCTGACACTGTGGACCGCGATTATCTGGCATTTATCTGCCAGTGTCTGCTACCCATTGAGGGTGATGCACCTGCGGCTCCTGCTCGCCAGGTATTTACTTCTTCTTCTTTTTTTTTTTCTTTGATGTTCTTCTGTTTGTAGGTCAAGAGACGCAGGGGGTCCAGTTCTGTTCAGCCGAGCGGCCCGGCTGGTGAGGGTGCCGAGACCACCACGATTGGTGGGCATGCCCCGGTGCAGGATAGGAGTCATCCCGTGCGTGCTAGCAGCGCTGCAGCATCCTCCTCTCGGACTGTTGGTGTGGTGGAGGGTCGCCTGATGACCGAGATTAGGACCGGCTTCAGCATGATAGGTCTGGATGGCAGCCATTCCTATAGGTCGTGGCCGGTTCACCATGAGCAGCCACTTACGTTTGCTCCAGCGGACACCACCCATGTACGTTTTTTTTTTTTTTTTTGACTTTCTGGTATGTTCTAGGTTCCTCGGGCTCAGGTGGAGGACATGGCATATCGGCACTTCGGCTTGGAGACCTTCCTCGTAAGGAGAACGCCATCTAGGCGGTAAGCATTCTGCATTTCCTGCATTATCTGATGATTTATGCAATGCATGATTGTGTACGTAAGTATGCATGCATGTTAATTTATGTTATTGATTGCAGACTCGAGTCCAGATGCTCCAGGAGCAGGCCAGACAGGCTGCTATCTTTGAGGCTCGGGCCTTGGCTTCGGCCTAGGAGGCGGACCAGATGAGAGCTGAAGCAGCCAGGCTGCAGGCTGAGCTGACCCGGACGCGGGAGGACTTCGACTCCTATCGGGCTACGCATCAGAGTGAGTCCGAGGAGGAGGAGGAGGGTGAGGGAGAGGATGAGAGCTAGATAGAGTTCTCTGTATTTTTTTTTTCTTTTTGTTTTGGATTGTTGTACATAACATGAACTTCACTTTTATTATTATGAGATTTGGATGCAACAACTTACTGATGGATGTTTATGTGTAATGACATGATGTATGCGATATAACTTCTAAGCAGAATATCAAACATGTATAATATCATTAAGATGACATCATAACGAGTACAATAGGGAAATTAACTGTGACTCCGGCCTTAGACATCACCCTCTTCTTGTTACCAACACGTTGTGAGCGGACGGGTTTTTTCTCGACCTCGGTGATGAAAGCCATTGTTACCTTTTTCACGGATAAACGTGAAGCGGATTCGGACCGACCAGGATGACGTCAGGAATATCTCGGATAGCCGGGAGGTGTGTGACAAGTCCTAGTACGAAACCCTAAAGAATTCGAGCGGATATTTAAGAAAACCGAAAAACAAACCAAATAATAATAAGTGAAATGTAATTTTCTGGGCATTACAGGCGCTCGGCTGTAAGCTACAGCCGCCCGGCTGTAGTCTCCTTATTTCCTTTTTTGGGCAAAATCAGCATTTAATTCGGTTTTTGGCCTTAGAAATCCATTCTGTTCATCTTGGTTGTGATTCGATTGCATGATTTGAGTTTTTCGCTATTGGTTGGTTTTTTTTTGGACTACAGCCGCCCCACCCATGATTACAACCGCCCGGCTGTAACCTACAGCCGCGCGGCTGTGACCTATAGAGGCGCGGCTGTAGTTCTTTTCCATTTTTCTTTCTCTTCTGTGAGAGTTTTCTGATTACAGCCGCCCGTCTGTAATCTACAGCCGCGCGATTGTGACAGATAGGGGTGCGACTGTAATGCTTTGTATTGGATTTTTTTTATTTTTTGAGTTTTCTGTGATTACAGCTGCCCCATGTGATCACAGCCGCCAGGCTGTAACCTACAGCCGCGCGGCTGTGACCTATAGGGGCGTGGCTGTAACCTACAGGGGCCGAAGCTCTATCGGCCCAAATAGATCGATAACGTCCCACTCTTCAATTAAATGTGTTTTTCATATTTGTTATCGATCCAATCACACCCCTGCGTGCTTCGATTCCATGTTCTTCATTTTTTTATGGGCGGATGTGATGAAATTTTTTGATTTTGGACGATTAGGGATTTTCGGATTCGATTTGGTCTATTTCGGGTCTTTTCTGTTGGTTTTAATGTTTTTCCAGAAGTCCCAGATCGCCCAAAATCGTCAAACTTTGCAAAAAGATCTTTAAAAACGCGAAAAGTATGCTGGAATCGATTCTGGAGCATTACAGCCGCCCGGCTGTAAGCTACAGGGGTGTGACTGTAACCTACAGCCGCGCGGCTGTAATATGGGCAGAATTACAGTTTTACCCTTTTGGGCCCCAAACTTGTAATTTTGCATTCTTTTCTTATTCAAAAGTGAATTTTGGCGTGTTTGCATACTTTTGGACCCTAGATGGATGTTTGATTTAGGCCCACACACGAACGGGACCCCCGGGTCTCGGGATATCCGGCCAGCTAAAGTTGGAAAAGTGCATGTAAATGAGCCAAACAGCTTTTAAAACTGATTTTTCATCCATAAAACCTGCAGGGCGTTTAAAAAACCGTTTTCCAGGTCTAACCAGGCCAACCGGTCGGGTCGACTCGGTTACCCCCTTTGCATGATCACGTTTCCTAAAATACCCCTATTCTGTCCTATGTGAGTTCTTGTTGTGATTTATTTATCTGTGCTAATCATATTTGGATGCAGCTTTTATTTTTGTTTTATTTTTATTTTTGAATGTATTTTATAGATTAAATCGTGTATCTAGGCGATTGTAATTTTTTAGATCATCGTGTATAATAGGCGATTGTAAAAGGTGAGGATGAGAGTTTTCTTTTTCTCGGGTTGTATAATTTGGCCTCTGATTTACTTTTCCGCACTTTTATTTTTCCGCACTTTATTTTATTTTTATATTTATGTCATTTGCATGAGCATTGGTTAATGATTAAAGGAAGATAAAATAGGTAGATTTAAGTGAATGAAATATCAAATTATGAAATAATAATTAAAAATAAGTGAGGTTAGTAAATTGTTGCCCGAACCCTGAATCTCTGAATTAGGTATCGCGTCTACACTTGGTAAGGAGCTGTACCGGAATTTCCCGGATAAGCTGATCCGGGTGGCGACTCTGTATCTAATTTCGAAATTTAGGTTTCGAGATCTTTAAGTTCAAATTGGGATTTTCTAAAAACCTATCTTTCCAAAATTCACACTTACAACTAAGTTTTCTACAAAAGGGCTTTTTTCGATAAAATGAAAGGTTTTTCTAAGAAAGATTAAAACCCGTCTTCAAAACCAAAACAACAACACCCAAAAAGAAAATCCCCGGTTCCCGCTTCACCGCCCGTTCCAAAAAAGGTCGTCCGCTCACAGTGGCAACTCTGCTGGGGATTAACGGTTTCTGCAAAAGAGTTTTCACAAAAAACTTAAGGAACTTAGGCAACAATTGAAGTATATCCTCACTTATAGTTGGTTATTAAATCGTAATTCAATATTTCATTCACATTGCATAAAGCATGACATTTTCTCTTCTTAAATCCCTCCAACACTCATTTAAACCCGGTTTATTTCTAAAGGTGACCTACCTCTTCCGCTAGGATTGGAGGCACCCGAGGAGGTAAACCACTCATAGCCTTGTACGAACCCTTTCGTTTGAACCCTTGAGTGGGGAGAAGTGAGGAGTATATTTTCGCTATGGGAACCTGTACGACCCTTGGCTTGACTCATACCTTCATGTAATGGCCTAGCAACTTCCCTTTAGGATTACCAAAACCATATACTTGAAAATGGACATCGAGAGTACGCCTTTGGTATCCCCCGTTGATACCAAAGAGACCTAATACCTAGGAAGAATGCGAGACCAATCGAATGGAGGAATAAGGTTGGAAGGGTGAGCATATTTTATGTGTGTGCAAACGTTTGCTCTGTGGTTGTTTTATTTTCAACCTTTTCATACAACATAAACACACATCATACGTATGCCATATTCTAATCACTTTCTTTATGCAACCATTTTAGAGCATCCTCGTACATGTGTGTTATACTAACCATATTTTCATGCAACCATAATCATTTTCCGTATGCCACATTCATTTTGTGTGCTCATGGATTCATAAAGCATACACGACATCATCTTGCGTGTCATACATTCTAACCTTGTTTTTGTGCAGCCATTTGCATTTTTGTATGACATAGGCATCCATATCATTTCATTTCATTAAAAATGTAAAGATGTTCTAAGTATGCCCTTCACGACCATTTCATATCATAACATATCGGGAGTCCCCAAGGCTACCCGTACTCCGCCTGTGCACTAGTTTGCATTTGGCCGTCCCATTACATTATTAGAAGACCACAACGGTCTTAGGCTCGCATTTGTATGATGGACCACACGAAATCATCACATCTTGATCATTCACATTTGGTGTCATGGAGACGCCTTAGTTTTGCTTGCGTGTCCCAATCCATATCGGATTGTTACATAACATCGACAACCCATCTGAGGCACTCCACGAGTGCCGAGCTAGTTTTCATATTAAGATATTTCATAGCATCCCTAAATCATGTAAGGTGTTCCACGAACACCGAAATGCTGTCCGTATTTTGATTCACACATGACTTGTATGTGACATCACTTCATATTAGATGCTATAAAAGCATCGGATGTCTATCTGCGGGACGGTTCCCTCAAGACCATTTCATGTCATTACATTGACCTACAAAGTGTCAAACTTTTATCCGTGTGTCGGCACACAAGCGACCATTTCACGACATCCCCTAGGTGCCCCAAAGGCACCGAACCACTGTCCGTGTGATGCTCGCATGTGACGTTATTGCATTGTCTTGTGTATAGCATAGGGTATGCTTGGAACATCCAAAGCAAGAGAAAGAAAAGCACTAAAACCATATTTAGCATCATCCGCATCCATGAGACATCATCCAAACATGAGCATAAAAGTACCATTTAGAGTGTCGAGTCTAGGACCACGACATCCATCCGAAACTCTAACCTTATGCTGATTGTACAGTTTGGAGTCGCATCTTGGGAAGGCTAATTCGAGTTGAATCAGAACCAAACACCCCAGTTCAGTTAATTCGATCAGAACCGGTCATGTGGAGGGAATCAGTTTAGGGTCGGATTCAGACAGGGAAGTCGAAGTTTAGTTACCTACTCTACCCGTTGACAGTCAGACGTTGTTAGAGGAAGTTGACAGAGCAGACATGGCTGACGGAAACAGTGGAACCATGCCCTTCGACATGGCTGCCTTTATGAGGAGCTTCTTAAGCTCAGATGAGTTCAGGGCTACCCTTAGGGAGCAGGTGCAGGCGGTGATGACCACCCTCCTGTTCCGGTTGTCCAACCAGCCCAGACCTTGGTTGGGAACAGAGGACGACAGCCTGTTCAAGCCACTAATGGAATCGGGGGGAACACTCCTAGCGGGATTGGCGGAGTTGCCAATCACAGAGAGCTGGATCGTCAGTCCGAAGAGGATGAGGCTTTTAAGAAGGCGAGGGAAGCCTCGATTGAGTCGATACTGAAGAAACGGCTCAACCAGAAATTTTCAGATATAGATGCTATGATGCCCAAACTGAAAGAAATGGTCCACTTCAACCCTATCAAGTGTGCTAATCCTACGACATTAGTGGCTGATGCAGAAGGACCGCTCCTGGCTGGTTTTCATATGCCATACCTCCCTCCCTACACTGGGAAAGGACCACCGGAAGCCTATTTGGAGAGCTATGTGAGATTGATGACCAGTATGGGGATTGGGAAGGGTCATCTTCTGAATTTGTTCCCCACCACTTTGAGAGGCGCTACAGCAAAGTGGTACATGAAGACGCCATTATATACCCGTTCCACTTGGGAAGATTTAGCTGATGCTTTTGTGAAACAATATGCTTACAACACCCAAGTTGAGACAACTCTCGAGGATTTGGAGAGGATCCGCCAGAAGCCGAATGAGTCCTTCCCGGCATATTACAAACGGTGGATGGATGTGCAGGTTTTGGTGGATGGGGCACCAAAGTTGGAATCTTTGATTGTGAAGCTTGTGGATGGCAGCTTGCCCCAATATAAGGACAAAATGAAGCTTAAGAGGTTCCATTCTTTCAATGAGGTGGTGGAGTTTGCCAAGCGTATCGAACGGTATAAAGAAGAAGAGCAGAGAGGCAAGCAAGGTTCAGGCTCCTATAGAAACAACCAGGGGTACTCCCAAGGGTACAAGAGTGGGAGTTCCAAGACCACTACGGTAGGACCTAGTTCAAGGACAACACCAAAGGCAGCCTCTATTGAAACTCAGGAAACAGAAGTAGCTACCGTGAATCAGGGGAGAGCAAATGTTCCAAGAATTACCAGTCTGTGGGCTGAGTCAGTCAGTCAAATCTTCGCCAAGTGTAGAAAGGCAGGGGTGCTACAGAGTTTGAGGCCATTCTCGCCTCCAGCAGAGGCAGATAAAGAGAATTTCTATTCTTACCATGTAATGGCAAGTCAGCGTGCAAACGAGTGTACCCAATTGATTAAAGCCATCAAACAGCTGGTCATAGATGGTAAGATAGTAGAGCCGGCTCTGAAGCCAAATGTGCAGAAAAATCCACTCCTCACCTTTGGTAGTCAGGTGAATATGGTACAGTCAGGCCTACCAGCCAATTATGTGTTCGCCCAGATCATTAAGGCGAATCCTAGTGTGCGAGATGTACTGGTAGAAAAGGAAGAAGAGCCAGAGGTGTTTGAAGAGCAGACTGCGGCGGTATGGGACAAGATGGGTCCTATTGATTTAGATGACTTTGAGGCGAAAGACGAGTATGATGAGTTTGAGGTGCAAGAGTCAAAGCTAGTTTACCCGCTGGAGACAAGAAAAGGGACTGTAATAGAGAAAGATGGGCCGGTGATGCACATCACTAGGAGCGGCAGGGTTTATCAACCCATTAGTGCACCACCTCCAGCACCCCCAAGAAGGAACACAACACCGGTGCTGAATAATCACCCAGTGGTTAAGGAAGAAGACATGGTTGTGGACCAACTGAAGAGGACACTGGCTCGTGCCAGTGTGTGGCACTTACTTATGGAATCCAAGAGGCACCGAGAGGCGGTGGTAAAACAACTGATGGAGATGGATGCTAACCCCACCATGTCCCCCGGTGAGGTGTGTGCAATGATAAGGGGAGCGGAGTTGAAGGTTAACAAGGCCCTGGAGATCAGTTTTGGGGTAGGGGACCTCCCACCTGAAGGTGTGAATCACAATAGGGCCTTGTACTTAAGGGTGGAAGTCATGGATAAAATAATGCCAAGTGTGATGGTGGATGATGGCTCAGCCTTGAACATTTGTCCTTCTCAGGTCCTACCTTTCCTGGGGGTGAGTCCTGAAGCTCTCTGTCGGTCCAACACTATAATTAGAGCTTATGATGATAGTAAAAGAGCTGTCTTGGGGACCTTCGAAACGGAAGTCAAAGTAGGGGAGGTTAAATCGAAGGTGTTGTTTACCGTGATCGATATTCCTATCACCTTCTCTCTACTCTTGGGGAGACCACGGTTCCATGCTTTAGGAGGAGTTCCATGGACTCTACACCAGAAAGTGAAGTTCTTAATCGAAGGGAAAATAGTAACGGTGGAAGCTGATGAGCCTTCTGTGGTAGCCGCATTGAGTGCTACAGAGCAGCTGATGACGGGGTTTCAAGTTGCTGTGATTGCTGACAAGCCTGAGTTTCCAGACTGGATTAATAGGTATTTTGCTAAATAGAATTATGAGCCGAGAAAGGGATTAGGGGCCAAGCAACAAGGAATCCCTGAGTTTAACATTAAGGCTGGGAAGTACCGACAATTCGGGCTGGGGTATCAAAAAGGAAGGGCCAAGCAAGAAAGGAAGAGTGTGAATCTAGTGGATACTTTTGTCCGAGCTGCAGAATCAGCATATGATGGGACTCCTGAGCCGGTAATTGTAGAGGGAGGTCAGCTCCCTGGGTTTGAAATTTTTGCTGACGTGGTTGAGTTCAGCAAGTATGGAGTAGAGCCGGTTGTGAACATGCTGCGTGTCGAAGCTGAAACTGGAAACAAGGGGGTTCAGAATCAGAAAGATGTTGACCAAGTCAGGATTGAATTCGGGAATAAGGGAGAAGCTTTCAAAAAGACGGATCTGGTGAGAAGTGAGATGGAAGTGGCTATGGGGGCCATTACGAGAGCACTGTCCACCTTGATGAAACCAAGCAAGGGTGCAGAAGAGAAGACATCACCTGTGGAAAAAACACATGAAGACCTGGTAGAAGAAGCGGTAAAGGAACTCACTAAGCTGGTTATGAGGGGCAAGGCTCAAATGACATAGGAAGAGCTGACTGACAAACAGAAAGAAGACCTGGAAGGAGACCTGGGATACTTATTCGAAGAGGTCGACTGTGCTGCGGTTGATGAGGACCCTCCGCATGTGGAGGATGGAAACTTTTTGAATGTATATGCTTTTTCTATTTTTGATGTGAACAATTCTGCCTACAAGGCATACAATGCAATAAAATCTGATTTTGCTTACTTGTATGATGTTTTTCCGGATGGAACTGTGCATACATACAAACATTCATTTAATGTCTTTGGCATACATGATGCATCATTGCATGAAATGAACCTAGGGATAGATGATGAACCAAAGATGGTATCCGTCTCGAAAGACCTCACGCCTGATGAGAGAAAAGAACTTGTAAAAATCCTGCAAAAACACGTCAAAGCATTCGCTTGGTCCTACGACGACATGCCTGGGGTTGACAGAGAAATCGCAGAGCATAGAATCCTGACAGATCCGAAGATGAAACCGGTTAAGTAGAAACTCAGACGACTTCGACCAGAATGAGCTGAAAAGGTTAAGGAAGAAGTAGCCAAACAGAAAAAGGCCAAGTTCTTAGAAGTGGTAGAATATCCAGAGTGGTTGGCCAATATCGTACCAGTTGTAAAGAAAGACGATCGAGTAAGGGTTTGTGTGGATTACCACGATCTGAATAAGGCGTCTCCCAAAGATGACTTTCCACTCCCGCATATCGACGTTCTGATTGACAGTGCCGCCAGGGTAGCCATGTATTCCTTCATGGATGGGTTTTCGGGATACAATCATAATTTGATGAATGTGATCGACAAAGTAAAGACAGCCTTCATCACAGAATGGGGAGTTTATTGCTACAGGGTCATGCCTTTTGGTTTGAAGAATGCCGGGGCAACTTATCAGCGGGCAATCACAACACTTCTGCATGATATGATCCACAAAGAGGTCGAGGTTTATATGGACGATATGTTGGTAAAATTGATGACCCGGGAGGAGCACCCAGCCATCCTGGATAGATTTTTAAATAGGATCGAGAAGTACAATCTTCGCCTCAACCCAAAGAAATGTGTATTCGGAGTCACCTCAGGGAAATTGCTTAGTCATGTAGTCAGCCAGAAAGGGATTGAGATGGATCTGGACAAGATTAAGGCCATCAGGGATATGCCGGCACCACAGTCAGAGAAGGAAGTAAGGTCATTTCTCGGTTCACTACAGTATGTCAGTCGGTTTATTGCGAGATTGACGATAGTTTGCGAGCCAATTTTCAGACTGCTGAAGAAGAACCAGCCCATGAAATGGAACAAGCAGTGTCAGATAGCCTTTAATAGAATTAAAACTTATTTAATGAATCCCCCAGTTCTAAAACCTCCAATACCAGACAAGCCTTTGATTCTGTACTTAGCCGTTGAAGAGACTTCTGTGGGAGCCATGCTAGTACAAGAGCAAGAGGATGGGTATGAGCATGCGATCTATTATTTGAGCAAGAAGCTACTAGAGTATGAGACTAGGTATACGATAGTAGAGAAAACTTGTGCTGCTATGGTATGGTTGACAAAGAAGTTAAGACACTACTTCTAGTCATACAAGGTTCAGGTGGTGGCCAAGGTGGATCCCATGAAATACTTATGCCAAGCTCCAGTATTAGCGGGAAAGTTATCCAGGTGGTTGCTTTTGTTGTCAGAGTTTGACATAGAATATGTGACGAGGAAGACAATCAAGGGAAGAGCTATAGCAGAATTCCTAGCTAACCAGCCAATAGATTCAGACTATGTGGAGAACTTAGAATTTCCCAACGAACAGCTGGCGGTGGTGGAAGAGGAGCCGAATAGGTGGGTGATGTATTTCGACGGGGCGGTGAATAAACACGGCGTAGGCTTAGGGGTAATCATTGCTACACCTGAAGGAGAAATCATTCCTCTGGCAAGGTGACTTGACTTTCCAGTGACCAATAATGGGGCCGAATATAAAGCATGTCTCTTTGGTATTGATGCTTTGATCACGCTGGGGGCAAACGAAGTACTAGTTATCGAGGATTCAGCCTTGGTGATTCGGCAGGTAACCGGAGACTGGGAAATAAAGGAAGAATCGCTCCGACCCTATCTCGAGTTGGTTTGGGAAAGGGCAAGGGTATTCAGTCAGTGTGAATTCTGACATGTACCGAGGGAGGAGAATCAGATGGCAGACTCTTTGGCTACATTGTCATCAATGTGGGAAGGCCCCGAAAACAACCAATACAGCCGATCATCCTGGAAATCGCTCAAAACCCATGCTATTTGTCAGTCAATACGGTTGCAACTATTGAGGCACGCCCTTGGTATTATGATATTCTATTGTTCATCCAGAACGGTCAATATCCTGAAGACACCAATGAATCTGATAAGGTTTCCCTCAGGAGCTTAGCAGCACAGTTCCGGATATTTAAGAATCAACTTTTCAAGAGGACAACTAACGGAGTTCTTCTGAAGTGTATCACGGAGGAAGAAGCAGTCATGGTTATGAAACAGATACATTCCGGTGCTTGTGGCCCACACATGAATGGTTTGGCTCTAGAAAAGAAGATACTGAGACAAGGATACTTTTGGCTTACTCTATAAGCTGATTGTATCGAGGAAGTTAAGAAATGCCATGAATGTCAAGTGTATGGAGACCTCAATCATCTTCCCCCGCTTGAACTTCAAGTATCTTCGACTCCATGGCCGTTCGCAGCTTGGGGTATAGATATAATTAGAGAGATAAGGCCACCTACTTCAAATGGGCACCGATTCATTGTTGTGGCTGTAGATTATTTTTCTAAGTGGGTCGAAGCAGAATCATTTGCTAATATCACTGCCAAGAAGATGGCCAAATTTATAGAAAGGAACATCTTTGCAAGATATGGGATCCCTCATCATGTCGTGACCGATAACGGGGTACAATTCCAAGGGGTAACGGCACAGTTACTCCAAGAGAAGGGGATTGAGCACCACTAGTCATCCCCGTATCGCCCACAAGCCAATGGGGCGGTGGAAGCGGCCAATAAGTCCATCAAGAAGATTCTGTCAAAGATGGTGGTAACCTACAGAGATTGGGCCAACATGTTACCATTGGCTTTGTGGGGATACCGGACAAGCATCAGAACCCCTACTGGAGAAACTCCATATTCACTGGTTTACGGGATGGAAGCAGTGTTACCGGTAGAGATGGAAATCAGGTCGTTAAGAGTGGTCATGGAGGCACAGTTTCCGGAGTCTAATTGGCTTCAGTTGAGATATGAACAGTTAGCACTGATTGACGAAAAGCGTCTTCAGGCTTTAGATCGGTTGCAAATGTACCAACAGCGGATGGCTAGGACATACAACAACAAGGTCCGCCATCAGAAGCGTCCATTTAAGGCAGGGGATCTGGTACTCAAGCAGATGAAACAGACCAACACAGATGTGCGGGGGAAATTCAAGCCGAACTGGGAGGGTCCGTATGTAATCAAGAGGGTGCTTTCGAAAGGTGCTACAAAAATTATGGATATGGACGGGAAAGAATTCATCAACCCCATCAATCAGGACAAGCTGAAACACTACTACGTGTAAAAAAAAAAAAAAAAGGGATCCGGTGGATTGAAAACCAAAAAGGCGGTCCACGCAAAAATTAGGACAGTCTGATGGGTCGAAAACTGAAAAGGCGATCCATGCAGAAATTAGGACAGAGAGCTGAGGATCATCAACTGGAAAATCTGCAAAGACTGGTTGGTGACAAGTGTGGCTTCAGTCGAAACTTATACCATCGATAATTCTGTCCATAGTTCATTTCATCATTCGATGTACATTGTGCTAAAACATTATTTATGAATAAATGAATGAATGTTCGGTTTTGTTCGCTTAAATGTCCCAAGTTCATCTGCAATTCAGATTATTCTGCGCATATTTATCTTTATATATCTTCTGCATATCTCACATCCATAGATTGAACATATGCATTCAAAAAAAAAAAGAGTCTGATAGATTGAAAACCCGAAATGGGCGGTCTATGCAAAAGATAGGACATAAAGTAAGGTCTGCTGAATTGAAAACCCAAAAAAGGGCAGTTCAGGCAAAAATAAAGACAGTCCGATAGGCCGAAAACCCAAAAAGGGCGACCTATGCAAAAATTAGGACAAGCAATGAAAATAAAAAAATAAAAAAAATAAAAAAAAATAATAATAATAAAAACTCATACAGCAGTAATCAATCCTAATCATCTAGAGGCCAAGATACCGCAGCGTCAGTGCCTCACGTCCTCGCCGGGTGGGACAGCCGACCAGATCTGCCAACCAAGCCCTGCAGCAAGCATCTGTCTCTATGGAGGCAAGATTATCATGCTTCAGGACCTCAGTACGAGTAGGATGCATCCACTGGTGTTGCACATGCCGAGGCCATGGTGATGTAAACACCCCGCACTCAGTAGTACACAAAGATCGAGGAACCCCTTGCAGTTGCTTATACTGCCTGCACAGCCAAGCAGGAGAGTAAAAAGTCACACGGGTCAACCCAAGCAACTGGACACCTCCGGCCCAGGTCTCAGTAGTCACATCAGTAGTATCCCACCAAGGGCAAACCCATCGGATAAAGGCGTCGGATCGCCTCCTTAGCCAGTCGAACCAATGCTCCATGGACATGAAACTGAAATCTGGAAGCTCGATGTGCCTAGACCAATAATGCTTCGGAGCATATCTCGGACAAGGTGGAGGAGGACTCAAGAGGCATAGCTTCTCCATCAGCCAAATCTGCAGGCGGTTTAGTCAGGATGAAGGGGCAATGAATGTTTGAATTCAGAAAAGAGTAGAACTGAAGCATACCTGAAGCAGGAGGGGAGACCCACAGCTCTCGATAGGAGAATCAGAATGGATGGAGTCTAAATGTATCAAGGTCTCAGCCAGAACAACCCCCATGAAAGATGCACCCTGAGACACCTGAGTCACTACTGAAGCCAGCCTAAGACTACAAGTATCATATTGGGACTTGCACAGATAGCAAGCCGTCAGTAACAGAACCATTAGCGGAGCCCACCCAGGGGCAGTGGGAGATAAAACGAAACACAAGTCGGCAACGACAGAAAGACTAAGTCTGGATGAGGTAGACTACCAGTAAGTGCACGACCTATGCCTACCACAAAAGGATCGAACTGGCTTAGGAATGTGTGGGCATCATCATAATCGGGGTCGGGAACCGGACCCCTCGGGGGCAGGGAACACAGAGAATGGCACTAAACTCCTCTATCAAGGGGCATAACTCTTGACCGGAGAAACAGAACACATGATCCATCGGATCCCAAAAGCTGACAGCTGCATCCAAGAAGACCCGGTTCGGGGTCAAAGCGATTTAACACCTGAGATACTGCAAGCTAAAGGGTGCAAGTAGGGCCCAATTAGAAAAGCGGATCGTACCCCAGTAGTCCCGGAGTCGTCCTCTAAGCTGATCCATGCTAAAAGAGAAGCGAAAGAAGAATAAGGGCTGAAGAATGAGTGGGGCGGCTGTAATGCACAACAGGGGCTTGGCTGTAATACATGGGGCGGCTGTAATATTTATAGAGGCTCGGCTGTGCTAAAGAAAGCTTGAAAATCGATGTGGGATGGACTTTTTGGCATGGGGCGGCTGTAGTTGCTACAGGGGCGTGGCTGTAATGTGTGGGGCACGGCTGTAATGTCTACAGGGGCTTGGTTGTGCTGAAGAAAGCTTGAAAATCGATGTGGGATGGACTTTTTGGCATGGGGCGGCTGTAGTTGCTACAGGGGCGCGGCTGTAATGTATGGGGTGGCTGTAATGTCTACAGGGGCTCGGCTGTGCTGAAGAAAGCTTGAAAATCGATGGGGGATGGAATTTTTGGCATGGGACGGCTGTAACTGCTACAGGGGCGCGGGTGTAATGTATGGGGCGGCTGTAATGTCTACAGGGGCTCGGCTGTGCTGAAGAAAGCTTGAAAATCGATGTGGGATGGACTTTTTGGCATGGGGCGGCTGTAGTTGCTACAGCCGCACGGCTGTAGTATGTGGGGCAGCTGTAATGACTACAGGGGCGCGGCTGTAATATAGATAATTCTTTGTCTATGGCCTTATATGATTTCTGATGATTGTGGTTACATAAATAAGGGTTCTAAAGATCGCCTTTCAAAGAAAACAAAGTATAAAGGCACCAAGATGCGTCCTAGACCGGATCGAATTGAACAAAAGAGCGATAAAATGTAAGAGAAGGTGAGAAAATATATGGATAAGAAGTACAAGTGTTATACAAAAGTTAAATACATCGGACACATCCAATACAAAACTAGATCAGATCTACGCCAGGACCCGATATGTGCGAAGAGATGGCCCATAGACGGGCTAATACATCACAAATAAAGAATGGAAGGATAAGCTTAAGAAGAATCATCGTTATCCTCATCATCTTCTGCCTCGTCATCGTCGTCGTCGTCATCTTCTGCATCTCCCATCTGGACATTCCAGTCACCTGCCTGGTCTCTGAAGGTCTGATTCATGACCTCCAATTCGGCGACTCGACATCGCAATTGATCGTTCTCGGCCCTCAAGCGAGCGGACTCACGGCACTCTATCCCGATCGCCGTCTGCATTAAACAAAGCATGAGGAACATCACATTACATATGCATCTATGCATACATCCAGACACAAGCATATCATTATGTACAGGTACTTACTGTCCTAGCGGAATTGTCTCGGAAAGAGAGCGCCCTCAGCACATTAATGGCCTGACCCATGTACATACCTTGCATCACCGGAATCTGCAAAGATTGGGATTCAGAGTATCAGCTAATGACAGAAAAAGGGGGAAATAGATTAACAAAGATATACTCACATGTGTGGTGTCAGAAGGAAAAGCGGGGGGAAAATTATGGTCTTGCAGATGCAGGTCAGCCCGATAAGATTGCTGGAAGTCATCATACAGCTGAATGGAGTCTTCGATAGGGAATTCAAGCCGACCATGCACATATCCGACCTCAGGGGCCAGAGGAGTCTGGAAATCAGGGATGGGAATATCCTCAGCAACAGCAGCAGAATCCACACCAGTGGCCCTGGGATCAGCGGTACGTGACCTACCTCCTCTTCCCCTAGCTGATGAAGACGCGCGTACCCGTCCACCCCGGAAAGATGGCTGGGGTCAATTAAAAACCACAACGTTAAAAAAAAAATGAAAAAAAATGAAATTTAAGTACCCCAGCGCCAGCACTAGCATCAGCGGATGGTGGGAGCAAGTGGACAGTGATGAAGCGGCTATAATCACCATCTACACTGTCGGCCTCATATCCAACACCATAGAGGTCCGGATGCAACTCAAGGGATAGCAGGTGAGACCAGAATAACCCTACATGTAGGGCATCCGGGATCCTATGTGCCCCAGGACCAGAGCGCCAGTCGTGAGTCCTCTCCCCTAAGAACCACTCCTGGCCGAAGGGGCACTCCATCACAAAGCACCTGCTCGCGAGCGCCTGCGCATCAACAAGCTGCTGGGGCAAATTTTCCCCCTCCCGACTCCAAGGGGCCTTGACAATCTGAGATTGAGGAACTAGTCAGTTAAAAAAATAAATAAATAAATAAATATATATATATATATATAGCCCCTCGAACGTCATATCTCTCAGAGCCTGCCGGCACTCCTCCTGGTTTTTATCAACCTCGCTCCAGACGTATCCGATGTAGCAGCGGAGGCGGGAAACTCAACCAGAACGACCCCTTTAGGAATCTGCACGATCGGGGGAGGGACAAAACAGTACTCATAGACCCAAATCTGCAAGGGAAAATTCAAAGCAAGTGAAAAAAAAAATGAAAGGCCCAAGACACTCACGTGCAGCAGAATCCAAAAAGCCTTCAACTCCTTATGGGAACCCCGGGCACAAAGATCTAGAGCATAATAAAGTTGGGCCAAGGCAGCCCGAGCCCAATTAAGAGTCCTCACGGACTCCAAGTTGATCAGCGAGGGCAGTAAAGCCAGATTCAGATTACTCCGGCCCGTGGGGAAAAGAGTGGTGGAGAGAGCATACAACAGGTAGGCTCTAGCGTACTTCCTCTCATCACCAGCATCAAAGGTAGTTCCCTCCGGGAGCGCACGCTGCCGCCCGAGCCAGTACTCGCGGATACTACTACATTGGATCCGGCTCTCGGGAGAACTAATCCCAATCAGCACGGATATCAGCTCCTGACGATAGCCACCATGCGCGAAGACCTGATTGAAGTGGATCGTTTGACCGGAAAAGGGAAGACCCGTAATAGCGACAATGTCCTCCGGGGTCACAGTGTACTCCCCGGAAGGGAAATGAAATGTGTGGGTGGAGTCCATCCACCTCTCCAAAAGTGAGGCCAAAAGCCCCTGACTCGTGCGAGGAGTGGTAATCGACATGCTGCGAACCAGTCGGTGCAGGACGGTGGAGTTCACTATATCCTTCACCCCTTGAGGGAGACGCCTATACCACTTTAAAGCCTCCGTTATGGATCCGCTACCACAATGGCCGGATCTTGACTGCAAATTAATAATCACGGAGTTTATGAGCTTTTTAGAATGCATACACATCATAAAAATTGAAGAAACATTATTCGAATCGTGAAAAGAAAAAAAAAATGGGTTGCCTTAAAACTGAAGGCTACAGCCGCCCGGCTGTAGGGTTACAGCTGCGCGGCTGTAACCCCCCATGATCACAGCCGCGTGGCTGTGATCATACATGGGGCTGCTGTAGCTGTAAATTTTTGGCCCATTTGAGTTTTTTTCGTTTTTTCGGTTAAATCTCGTCCTAACTCAAGCCAAACCAACAATTAATCATCCTAGGGGCATAATCTACTTAAAACATGCATCAATTTCACATATTTTCCTCAATTTTGCAGAAATTGGAAACTTGGGAAAAATGGGAGAATTTGGGAAAACTAACCGGATTCGTGTAAGCATGGTTCGAAACTTGGAGTAAAATGGGCACCTGGTCGTCGATCTTCACTCCACAGTATGCATCTTCCTCTTTTAACCCATAAATGCACTCAGTGGATTCAAAGGATAGAGTAAAGTTTCCTTCCGGGATGGAAAACCGAGTTTGAAACACGGGCTGAGCAGCAGGGACAGGACGGAGGACTCTATGCATCTTTCACCTCATGGTTTCGGTTTGGGAGCAAGAAAATCACCAAAGGGGAGAATTTTTCGTCCAGGAATTGGTGAATGGGGGCTGCCATATTGTGTGGCTTTTATGCACTCTTCCCCACCTACCACTACAGCCGAACGGCTGTAGTTTTCAAAACTATAGCCGCACGGCTATAGCACAGCCGCCCGGCTGTAGCTTTCTTCCCTTTAAAATTTGTGTCGTTTTTTCTTTTCCGAAACTTGTTTTATGTCCATTTGACCCCGATAAAGGTAATTTTATTGTTTTGCAGGCGTCAAGGAACAAGATTTTAGGCTCATATTCGTTCTTGATCGAAGGGGCAAAAATTTTTGTTTCCAAAATTATCGATCAAGGAACGAATACGCGCCCAAAACGACTTCAAAACTTCAAGTATTGACCAAAATTCTCAAACAGCCAAAGAACCATCTTCCCGACTACATGAGCCCCGTGACGACATAATTATCCTTTCCTTCAAGTGACACATGCTTCACAAGAAGTGAAATGACCAAAATGCCCTTCGGTTGACAACCACACCACCAGGATGGCTAAAACATCTTCCCTTTAGCGACATGAGCTATACGGGAGACCAAGTCACCGAAATATTTCTCCCCTTTATGACACAGGCTCCATCAAGGGTGAAATGACCGAAATTCCTTTTGTCGGCCACCAAGCTGCCAAATGACCGAAATACCCCTTCCCACAAAAAAGGGAACACCAGATCACTAACAACCCATTTCTTTTGTGACATAGGCACCACAAAAGATCAAACGACCAAAGTCTCCTTACTTCAAGGAATGCCAACTTCCCAAGTTGTAAAATTACCAAAATATCCTTCCCTTTCGTAGGCACCGAATGGCAAGGAGAATCCGATCTGGGCAAGTTCTCTGCTTCACAATGGAGTCGAAGCATGTCCCTGGCAAGTCAAACACGATCCGGGCAAGTCCTCTGTTTCACGATAGAGTTGAAGCATGTCCCTGGCGAATCAAACAACATCTGGGCAAAGTCCTCTGCTTTGCAATGAAGTCTAAGCATAACCCTAGATAATGTCGGAACAATTCGGGCAAAGTCCTATACTTCGTATAAGAATCGAAGCAAGACCCTGAAAAAGTCAAATCAATTTAAGCAAGACCACTGTCTCAAAAGCAACCGAGACAAGTCCCTATAGACATCAAAACAAGTTAACATGAGGAGAACCCCTCAAGTACGTTCTCTTTTCCTTCTCACCGTGCTCCCTATCACGAGACCAAACTCGAATCGGACACAAGCACCCGTTCAAGTTGACTTTGGTCGCGCGAGGGGCAGCCTGTGAGCACGAGTTTTTTCCCGACCTCGGTGATGAAAGCTATTGTTACCTTTTTCACGGATAAACGTGAAGCGGATTCAGACCGACCAGGATGACGTCGGGAATGTCCCGGATAGCCCGGAGGTGTGTGACAAGTCCTAGTACGGAACCCTGAAGAATTCGAGCGGATATTTAAGAAAACCGAAAAACAAACCAAATAATAATAAGTGAAATGTAATTTTCTGGGCATTACAGCCGCTCGGCTGTAAGCTACAGCCGCGCGGCTGTAATCTCCTTATTTCCTTTTTTGGGCAAAATCAGCATTTAATTCGGTTTTTAAGCAAAATAGGAATTTTGGCACCTACAGCCGCTCGGCTGTGACCTACAGCCACGCGGTTGTAGACTACAGAGGTGCGGCTGTGACCTACAGCCGCGCGGCTGTAATCTTCAGTTTTCCTTTTTTGACGAAATCAGCAATTAATTCCGATTTAATACCAAAATAGGAGATATTTAAGGATCCTAATTCGGAATTAGGGCACCAGAAAAGGCAGAAAAACAAAAAAAAAAAAAGAAAAAGAAAATAGAGAAATTTGGAGAGAAAGAAAAAAAAACCACCACATAGTCTTTTAGGGTTCTTAACACAACAACAAAAAAAGAAAAGTTAGACAAAAAAGAAAGAAAAGAAAGGTTAGAAAAAGAGAGAACACTCGACAATCAATCCTTGAATCTTGCTCGTGGTTCCGTTCGGGGTTCGGAAAATGCACTTTGGTCGGGTTGTCCGTGACTGTGGGACGTTTCTGGCATCCAAATCTTTTTTTGTGGTCCAAGCGCTGGAACACATACAAGGTAATTTTCTGAGAGGCCTTAGAAATCTATTATGTTCATCTTGGTTGTGATTCGATTGCATGATTTGAGTTTTTCGCGATTGGTTGGTTTTTTTTTTTTACTACAGCCGCCCCACCCATGATTACAGCCGCGCTGCTGTGACCTATAGGGGTGCGGCTGTAGTTCTTTTCCATATTTCTTCCTCTTCTGTGGGAGTTTTTTTATTACAGCAGCCCGGTTGTGACCTATAGGGGCGCGGCTGTAATGCTTTGTATTAGATTTTTTTAATTTTTTTTTTAGTTTTCTGTGATTACAGCCGCCCCATGTGATCACAGCCGCACGGCTGTGAACTCTAGGGGCGCGGCTGTAACCTACAGGGGCCGAAGCTCCATCGGCCCAAATCGATCGATAACGCTCCCACTCTTCAATTAAATGTGTTTTTCATATCTGTTATCGATCCAATCACACCCCTGCGTGCTTCGATTCCATGTTCTTCATTTTTTTTATGGGCGGATGTGATGAAATTTGGTGATTTTGGATGATCAGGGATTTTCGGATTCTATTTGGTCCATTTCGGGTCTTTTCTGTTGGTTTTAATGTTTTTCCAGAAGTCCCAGATCGCCCAAAATCGTCATACTTTGCAAAATCATCTTTGAAAACGCGAAAAGTATGCTGGAATAGATTCTGGAGCATTACAGCTGCCCGGCTGTAAGCTACAGGGGTGTGGCTGTAACCTACAGCCGCACGGCTGTAATATGGGCAGAATTACAGTTTTACCCTTTTGGGCCCCAAACTTGTAATTTTGCATTCTTTTCTTATTCAAAAGTGAATTTTGGCGTGTTTGCATACTTTTGGACCCTAGATGGATGTTTGATTTAGGCCCACACACGAACGGGACCCCCGGGTCCAGGGATATCCGGCCCGCTAAAGTTGGAAAAGTGCATGTAAATGAGCCAAACAGCTTTTAAAACTGATTTTTCATCCATAAAACCTATAGGGCGTTTAAAAAACCGTTTTCCAAGTCTAACCGGGCTGACCGGTCGGGTCGACTCGGTTACCCCCTTTGCATGATCCCGTTTCCTAAAATACCCCTATTCTGTCCTATATGAGTTCTTGTTGTGATTTATTTATCTGTGCTAATCATATTTGGATGCAGCTTTTATTTTTGTTTTATTTTTATTTTTGAATATATTTTATAGATTAAATCGTGTATCTAGGCGATTGTAATTTTTTAGATCATCGTGTATAATAGGCGATTGTAAAAGGTGAGGATGAGAGTTTTCTTTTTCTCGGGTTGTATAATTTAGCCTCTGATTTACTTTTCCGCACTTTTATTTTTCCGCACTTTATTTTATTTTTATATTTATGTCATTTTCATGAGCATTGGTTAATGATTAAAGGAAGATAAAATAGGTAGATTTAAGTGAATGAAATATCAAATTATGAAATAATAATTAAAAATAAGTGAGGTTAGTAAATCTGTTGCCCGAACCCTGAATCTCTGAATTAGGTACCGCGTCTACACTTGGTAGGGAGCTGTACCGGAATTTCCCGGATGAGCTGATCTGAGTGGCGACTCTGTATCTAATTTCGAAATTTAGGTTTCGAAATCTTTAAGTTCAAATTGGGATTTTCTAAAAACCTATCTTTCCAAAATTCACACTTACAACTAAGTTTTCTACAAAAGGGCTTTTTTCGATAAAATGAAAGGTTTTTCTAAGAAAGATTAAAACCCGTCTTCAAAACCAAAACACCAATACCCAAAAAGAAAATCCCCGGTTCCCGCTTCACCGCACGTTCCGAAAAAAGTCGTCCGCTGACACAAGTCCTCTCGGTTTTCCGTGTCAGAAATTTTCTCTTTGTTATTTTTTTTAATAGCCCAAGAGTTCTGCGCAAGCGTTCAACCGAATTGATTCTTTGTATTGATCCGTTTTGAGATTGGAAAGTACACCTTGACAATGCTCATCAGAAGTCGTGAAAACGTTGCTGACGATGACATCCAGTGGTTTGGCTTTTACCTGCCCCTAGTATTAGAGGTTTGCATTTGAGGTATAAAACACTGAATCATACATGGGTCGCTGCGTGCTGTCACACGTATATGGACATTGACATGCAATGACACGACGAATGCATATTGAACATCAAAATTGAATATAAAACATATATGACATAACGAATGTGGATGCATTAGGAAAATCCGAAGTGTGGCTCTGGTTTTGATTGATGCCCCTTCAAATTACCAATATGTCCTTTCGGTTTTCCACATTGGAGCTTTTTTTTTTAACATGTGTTAGAATATACAGCTGAGCACTGAACTGCATCAATTGATTATGTATCCTCCAAGAGTTTAACCCCATATGCACGTTTCCAATCCACCTCAGATTCCAACTCGTGCGGAATTCTAAAAGATGAACACGACTTTTAATTCTTCAAAGTACGGCCACAGAAGATGAAAGAACCACCGGTAAGTAGTCACTTCCGTTGTGGCCGGAGACTGAGCTCTTGGGATGGTTGGTAAATGCAACTTTCCTTTGGATATTGGCGCAATAGGTTTGGCAAGTCCTCCCATTCACGATTTTTGAAGGGTTTATAAAACCTGGTTGCCCCAACACTGTTGGTGAAGTTCATGAGTGCATAACCGATATTTCCTCCAATCCTGGAGTCCATAGGCAAATAGAGGGAATCGTAAGCAGAATGCTCTTTGGGCTTGAATGGAGGGTAACGGGTGTTGAAGGTGTGGATGAAGATTAAGATGGGGAGTGTTTTGGGTTTGAAGATATATGGGAGTCCCAATCTTCCACAAGTTGTTTGAGAATGAGAAAGTTCAAATCTTTCACAGAAAGGGGTGCAAAAGATCCGAGGGCGATGGAGATTGAGATGGTAAGTCATTCTCGTGTCAATTGTAGCTGCCATATAGGAAAGAAATTCTTCCGCCTGCACTGGTCCTTTTTTTTTTAAGGAACTGAATCAAAGCCACAGCCACCTTTTGGTTTTCCTGCTGCATTCAGATTCGTGCATGTCATGTGTGCTTAATATGTCTTTTTGAATGAATAATGCATGCGTAATGTCATGTGCAGAGGAATGTCATGCAAACAAGATTATACATGTACTACAACCAAGGAATGATTCAGAGTTTTACAACAAGGTGGATGGATGGTGAAGGTCACTTGAATTTCTTGGTGGTTGGAGCTTTGGATAAGTTTGAGTTTTTGTTTTCTGGATTTAGGTATAGGGTACCTTCTGGGGTATGAGGCCAAGTTTTTTTTTTTGTGTGATTGCCCCAGGGAGGGCTTTTGATTCGGTTTTGCCTCAAGAAAGGCTCTCTTGGTTCGGGTGCCTCTAGGAGGGCTTTCTGGTTTGATTTTGCCTTAAGAAGGGCTTTCTGGTTTGATTTTGCCTTAAGGAGGGCTTTCTGGTTTGATTTTGCCTTAAGGAGGGCTTTCTGGTTTGATTTTACCTTAAGGAGGGCTTTTCGGTTTAGGATAGTTTAGGTATCGTGTGTGCCTTTTAGGTTGAAGCTCTAGGGCAGGATTAGTAGTGTCTTTCAAGGATTGTTGAATTGATTCAGCAGATGCCTCGGCCGAAGCGGTACCATCGTATCAGTTTATTTATCTCACAAGCTCACCTTTCAAGAGAGAGTTTATTCAGAACCAGGTTCACTTTTAGGTTCCCCACAATACTCAAAACGATGTCATGCATTTTGATATTATGTGTGTTGGATATGTCATGTTAGATGATCAAATGCATGCATAACGCCATGGACAAGTAATCATCACACAAGTAAGACGAAAATAAATTTCATTGCATTCATGATGAATTCAATACATCCATAAACAAAATGAGTCCTTTGTAGAAAGGGAAGCTCCAAGAGGTATTGACCTCACAGAAACCGGTTATTTTCCGATTGGTCACCATTTTAGCTTCGGCATCCTCGACCCATTCTTATCAAAGCAGACTCTGAATTTCTTCATCATACTCCTCTTCTCGGGAGACGTGAGAAGTTCCCGCGGTGGGCTCCCCGATTGCCCCTGGTTGTCTATTAGAGAGGGTCGAGATTTCTAATTTTCCATCGTCGACCAGCTTCTGAATCTCCTTCCTTAGAGCGAAACATTCATTGGTCCGATGGCCCAGCACCACATGATAGCTACAGAAATTGTTCTTTTGTACTTTTGTCGGCTCTACGAATGGCCCTACGCTCTGCAGGAGACCCTCCCCTCTACATCTGAGGAACAGCTTGCCTAATGAGTCAGCCCATGGGGAAATGCCCTTCCCGCTACCCACGGTAAGCGAGTTTTTGGTATGCCGTGGAATGGAGTCGGTGCCAACATTCGTCTTAATAGGCCTTTTCAGTTCTATTTCACCAGTCGGCCTTGGGAAACCCGGATATTGGAGAGAGGGCATTCCAAGGTGTCGAGGGCGAATGTCAGCAAACTGGGCCTTCTGTTTCTCACTGGCATCAGAGTTGGAGTCTGAGAATGCAGCATTTTTCATTTTCCCTTCGAGTTCTACCACTCATGCTTCCAATTCGGCGCACCTTGCCGTCAGCCTCTCTACTCGGTCAAGATCATCTCCCAGCACTTCCTTCAGCATTGCTGCCGCTTCTTTCCTGACTACCTTCCGGAACCGTGATGAGGCGATATGATCCTCCACGATATCCGTTATGGAGCTGAAGTTCATGGGATTTGCCATTCTCGAAATCTTTTCCCTTTTCCCTCTGATAAGAACACTTATTAGTATCGGCGGGCACATACTCGTGAAGAACACCAAATCACAGATTATTTAGTTATGAATGCATGATGGGATATGTATGTGCATGAATGAGTTGCATAAATGATGTCATGAGGGAGATAATGACGAGGATGATTTGAATTTTTTTTTTTCGGACATTCCGAGAACACCCAATGTCATGCAAGAGATAATGCGAAAAGACCTCGTGTGGACCACCACACCAATAGGGGTTCGGTGCTTTTGGAGCACCTAGTGAATATCGTGAAATGATCGCGTGTGTACCAACACACGGATAGAGTTTCGACACCTTGTAGGTCAATGAGGTGAAGTGAAATGGTCACGCAGGAGCCGCCCACGGACAGAGTTCTGATGCTTTTGAGGCATATGATATGAGATGATGTTTACAGACAAGTCTCGTGTAGGCAAGGACACGGACAAAAGTTCGGCATTCATGGAACTCCTTTCATGATCCAGTAATGTTTTGTAATGCCCCTAGATGCGTAATAATCTGGTACTCGTGGAGTACCTCAAATGATACGACAATGTCAATGTCATGTAACAATCCGAAATGGATCGTGACGCCAACAGAACTTCGGCATCCCCATGACGCCAATGATGAATGACGTGAAGCCATGTAATGATATCGTGTGACCTGCTACACGAAAATATTCCTAAAACCATTGTGGTCTCCTATTGAATGAAATGGTCTAGTGAAATGGCCGAGTGTATTTCGGCACACGGACAGAACATGGGTAGTTTTAGGACTCCCGATATGTTATGAGATGAAATGACCGTGAAGGGTATCCTCAGAATGTCATTAATTTAAATGATATGAAATGACGTGAATGTTTGTGTCACACAAAAATGCAAGTGGCTGCACAAAAACGTGGTTAGGATGCATGACATACATGATGATGTCGTGTATGCTAAGCAAAGATAACAATATATAAGATATAAATGTGCATGGCACACAAATAAAACGTCGTGGCTGTATGAAAATGTGGTTAGAATAAATGCCATGCTTATGTTGATGTCTTGAAAATGGCTACACGAAAACGTGGTTAGAATGAAACATAGGCTAAGTTTCGGCGCTCGGGGAGCACCTTGGGTTTTCGTGATGTGAAATAAGATGAACGTGCGCGTGGCACATGGTCGGGATCTCGGCTCTCGTGGAGCACCTAAATGCATGAAATGTAATTTTTCGGCACTCGTGAAGCATCTAAATGATTTAATGCATGTGATGTAATTTTTCGGCGCTCATGGAGCACCTAAATGATTTAATGTGTGAAATGTGATTTTTTCGGTGCTCGTGGAGCACCTAAATGATTTAATGCATGAAATGTGATTTTTTCGGCGCTCGTGGAGCACCTAAATGATTTAGTAGAATGAAGTGAATTTTTCGGCGCTCGTGGAGCACCTAAATGATTTAATAGAATGAAATGAATTTTTCGGCACTCGTGGAGCACCTAAATGATTTAATGGAATGTAATGAATTTTTCGGTGCTCGTGGAACACCTAAATGATTTAATGAAATGAGATGAATTTTGTCGGCACTCGTGGAGCACCTAAATGATTTAATAAAATGAGATGAATTTTGTCGGCACTCATGGAGCACCTAAATGATTTAATAAAATGAGATGAATTTTGTCGGTACTCGTGGAGCACCTAAATGATTTAATAAAATGAGATGAATTTTGTCGGCACTCGTGGAGCACCTAAATGATTTAATAAAATGAGATGAATTTTATCGGCACTCGTGGAGTACCTAAATGATTTAATGAAATGGAATGAATTTTTCGGCGCTCGTGGAGCACCTAAATGATTTAATGGAATGTAATGAATCTTTCGGTGCACGTGGAGCACCTAAATGGTTTCCTACTTGGTAGGCGGTGTAATGTGCGTGACCCTTATGGGGTTGTTCAAGGCCCACATGGATGTTTTACGCATGTATATAAATGCTTATGACACTAGATTGATGTACGTGAATTAATGCTTTTTCACACAATGGAAAGATGCATGGCTGCAAAAAATGTGGTTAGTGTAAATGTCACACGGGTGATTAATGTATTTACACACGAAAAATAATGGATATGGCTGTACAAAAGATGTGAGTTAGTAACACACAAATGCTTTACATGTGGTATGTTATGTTCGTGAAAAATATAGATGATGGTATGTCATAGAGGGACGGGAAACACGTAGCAATTAGAACACGAATCGAATTCCTCCAACCTTATTCCTCCAATTGTGGTCAAGTCGATAAAATTCTAACCGAGTCCTCGGAGGGGTTCTCTTCGATCACCAACCGGGGATGATGAAGGCGCATTTTATTTTATTCACACGATTTATTTTGGTATCCTAAGGGAATCCAACTAGGGTTGCTTAAATGAGTTAGGTCCAAAGTCGGGATAACATCAAGGCTCCCATAGCAAAATATACTCCTCACTTCTCCCAACTCAAGGGTTTCGTACGAGGCTATGAGTGGTGTTTCGTATCCGTGCCCCCAAGACCAAGAGGAACTTAGGTGACACTTCAACAATTCACCAGGCTAAATAATGGATACCTAACCTAATGCAACAAATGTCTAACTATAAAAATGCATAAAGTGCCATATAAGAATCATCCGCTTAATTTAAATTAGACACTTTTCAGGGCTTGTCAAACTCTTTTAAGTTTTTAAAAAACTTTTGAGAACTCCCCAGCTGAGTCGCCACTGTGAGCGGACGATGTGTTTTCGACGGGACGCGGGACTCCCTTTCGGAAGGGGCGCCATGATTTCGGGCGGGGCGCTCCCTCGCGTGGGGTTTTTGGATTGGAGATTCGTTTTTGGAAAATTAAAATAAAAGAATCGAGACCTAAATCTCGATAAAAAGTATAGGAGTCGCCACCCGGCTCAGCTCAACCGGGAAATTACAGTGTAGCTGAACCAAAGTGAGAACTGCTACACTTTTCAGAGATCTAGGTTCGGACGACACTTTAAATTGCTAAAAAATGATTTTTATTGAATGATACATGCGGCGCGCATACATAATAATATAGAATAAGAGTAAAAGAAATAAATATTTAGAAGCTTACAACCCAATTGAATGGAAAATAAAACTCTCAGCCTCACAATACAAGCGCCTAGATACACGAGAATCTAAGAAAAATTACAATCGCCTAATATACACGGATTAATCTATTAAATACATTAAAAATAAAAATAAAGAAATTAAAGCTGCAAAACAGATGGTTAGCACAAATATATAGCACACCACACTTAGGACTCAAGTTTGACAGAATTGGGAATTCAAGGATTCGGGGTCATGCACTTGGGGGTAACCGGGTCGGCCCGGTCGGCCGGCCCGGTTAGAACTGGAAAATCATTTTGAAACGTCCCTGTATTTTTGGTTTTGTGAGGAAATCGTTTTTGAAAACATTTTTCCGGTTTATTTTTAGTTTAGCATACGAGGTGGGTCGGTTTTCGGGAGAATCGGGTCTCCATCGTGGTTTTGTTCTAAATGCAGAAACACCGAAAAATAAATCTAGGGTCGTGAATGCACACTCCAAAATTAATTTTTGATGATTTTTTATTTTTCAAGATTTTTCTGATTTTTCTGAAATTTCTGATTTTTATGAAATTTTTGGGATTTTATGAATTTTTTGGATTTTAGGGATTTCTGCTTCTGGCCGGGAACTACAGTCATGCAACTGTGATTACAGTCGTACGACTGTATACTACAGTCGTTTGACTGTAGTCCTTACCAGAGGCAGAAATCGCCAAAAAACTTAAAACGAAGGACTAAAACTGAGAAAGTTAAAAACAGTGGTACGACTATATATCAAATGCACGACTGTAATTACAGTCATGCCCCTGTTCTTTGTGACAACTGTTCTTAATTTTCCAGAAGCAGAAGAGCAAAAACTTTGATAAAAATGCACAAAAATCAACCACAGCACCCAGAAAGCTGGAAAAAGAGAAGGGAAAAGAAGTGCCTACCTCTTAGAAGCTAATCCAACATCGAATTGACCCATGGCGTCGCTCCAATCCACTGAAATTCACTCTTTTTCTTTGTGTGTTGAGGTTGCAAGAGAGGTCTGAAAATACTCCAAAAAGTCACGGATTCTGAGCTCGTTTTTGTCCAGAGATGATTTAGATTTTGCGTGTCCAAATTAACCCACGATTTCTAATCCGTTTTACACTTTAAAGCACTGGATTTTAGAAGAAAAATGTTGAAGAAGAGTTGGGTTTTGTTTTGTTCTCTCTCCCTTCTCTCTTCTTTCTCTCTCTAAATTTTTTCAACTTTCTGTCCCCCTAAAGCCAAAAGTCCACTCTCTTTCAGTTTTTCTGCCTTTTATTTCTTTCTTTTTCGGAAAATCTTGAGCATTAAATGCTCAAGATTTTCCCAATTTTTTAATTCAAGGGGCTACAGTCGTACGACTGTACTTATGTTGCAGTCGTACGACTGTAACCAAACCCCACGACTGTAAATATAGTCGTGGTTCAACGGTCAGATTTTTTTTTTTTTTTTTTAGAGACCCGGAAAATTCCGTATTCACAGGTACTTTAGAGAGTAAAAAGTCCTTGAAAACTTTAGGGCCTCTAAAAGGGGTATGATTACCTGGATAGCTTTCTTGTCTTTTTTCTTTATGGTTAACCATGGGTATAGTTTCTAGTCTACAAAACTCCAACTTGTGTCATGTTATTATTCAGATCCATGCTCACCACACCAAATAATGAGGTCCATGGGTGAGTGTGTTGATCCATTATTATAGTTGTGTTAGGGTTGATCTTTCATAGTGGTATTATAAGGAGAGAGAGGAAGTTATGGTAATGATAAATCTTACCTTTTGGAGAAAGGGGTATGCATATACCTACCTCATGTGTAGAGGGGAAAGATCCAAGTACCCTTAAGTGAGATTGTTGGGCCTGTCAAAATGTGTCCACACACATCTGTTGGGCTATCTAATAAGTCCTCGTATATATTCATATATACAATCGGAGAGCGGTCATTGTGATGAATACAAAATGCAGTAAAAAGCATAAATTATATAAATAAAATATACGAAAATATTAATGCATTTCATCTACCCTTGCTGATTAAAAACAAAAATTAACTAATAGAACTTATTAGGATATGTAAACTAGAAAGAACCCTTTAAGCAACTGAAATAAAAATTAGATATATGAGATTCACAAGATATCAAAATTTCCGAAATTTATAGGAAAAAAAAAGCAAGACAAATGGCTTTTATTGGTTGAACAACGACTAGTCTACATATATAAAAGCAATTCACAAGATATTGTCTCAAACTATTGAAATTGTTTGACCTAACTATCGTTTTAAATAGGACATAATACACTCAGCATTACAAGGTGAAAGCAAATAAGCAGCAACTTCCAACTCAAACCCATTGTTGATGCATAGTTATCAGGACCTGTTCATCAAAATATACCTAAATTAGCACATTTATCTAAAAAAAAAAATTCCATCACATTGCTTGCTAAAACATGTATCTTTTTTAATTTTACATATTTAATATTTCTCCTTCAAATATTTTCAAAAATATTTGTTCATTGACAAACCCTTCTGCTACAGTGCATCACGAATTGTAAAAAGGTGTGTGATCAAACTATATCTTCCAGTCGTATAACGGCAAGTGTGTTTTAGAACCGTCAAACACTAAACTAGAGATAAATTTTGTCAAGTTTAGAAGCCTAATATGCCAAAATTGAAGTACAGAGGCTAAAAAGAAGGGATTATGGGAAGTATAGGGCTTAACTTTGAGTTCTTTCCTCAATATAAGGTACATAATGGAGAGTGGTAAATATTGAAAAAAGAGATATATACATTACCTGCACAAGTGGAAACAGTGACAAGAGTAGTCATGATATTTTGGTTAGAGAATCCAGAATATGTGCACATCTCAGTATTGCAGGCCGTAGTAGTGGTGTTGCCAAGGGGCAGTGTACTTTGGTCACAAAACATTGAAGGACAAGTTAACCATTTTGAATTCGCTGCTGGCCCAAACCCTGATTCCTCGCATTGTAATCTGAACAATCAAAATCAAAACTCTTAATTACATAGGCCTAAAGGTTCTTCGACAAAGAATTGTTTCATATATATGAGGAGCCATATGAACCATTAATTAAACAATGTAGGATACTTTAACACAGGACAAAGATATTCAAACACACACTTACGTCCAGTTGTTTGCAGAGTCACACTTGCATTTCACACAGCTATTAGCAGTGAACACATATGTCCCATTTGGAACAAGTAAAGGGTAATCCGACGACGTACTGCTCACCAACGAATTACAAGCTGTCCATCAACAACAGAACATTGAATCATTGTTACATATTAGCATTACCATCTAAAGAAAGTGGAAGATAAGGAAAAAAACTCTCCTGCACTTTCTAAACATTAAAGTAATTAATAATTGGCTTAATACATAGTTAGCCCCTTCAACTTGTCCACAAACGCTTAATTGTGTTGCACAAAAACTTTGACTTTAGAAGCATTTCGACGTTTCGGAAACCAAAACTCTTGGAAACTTATATAAATCGTATTAGACCACGTTTCCGTAACTTTTGAAAATTGGAAACTCATTTTTTAGAATTTAGAAAATTAAAAATTCCTTTTTTCCTCTCTTATGTCACTTGAAAAGAAAAAAAAAAGTTTACATTTTTATTATTAACATGTTTCCACGTCCTTAATTTTTTCACAATATCTTTTTTGGTGCAAGTGTCAATTCAGTTTCATTTTTGCTTACGTTTCTGTGCAACATAGATCTCTAGATCCCTAATGACCCCTACAACTTTGAAAACAATCTACACACCCCCTTAACTTGGTCAATGTGAGTGATTGGTCCTTTAAATCGTACGTGAAATAAAGAGTAAACGTTAAACAAGTATTAGGTGCGTAGGAGTTTTAGGGGGCTAATCGATTGTTTTAAGCAAGGTTACCAGATCACTTGGTCATTTTAAATAAGTTTATAGGGTCAATCAGTCGTATTACACGAGTTCATGGGATTTGTTCATTGTTTTTCAAATTGGAGAGTTGTTAGATGTTTATGGATAAGTTAGAGGGGTTGAGTATGTATTAAGCTTTTAGTGATTTAATACTCCAATTGAGAGTTCCAGAGTTCAAATCTATGTGGACCAGAAACAAATTTTCTCCAACTGTGATTCCAATTGAAATTAAAAATTCAAAAACCAATTAATAACCCACAGTTGAAGACTTGAAGTTATCCACTAGATGATTGTGCTCCACCAACAAGGATAATGATTGATGGTGTTGCATTAAAATTAAATACCGAAATCCCATTGGAACAACTTCAAGAGTTTGGTTTGGTTTTGGGTATTCTAATCATTCTATAGAATTCTATTTTACAGGGAGAAATTATATGATAACACCTAACGTACTATGTTATCCCTATGCTAAGCTAATAAAATTGTAATAATTTATACTTTAACTAATAGAAAAATATTACAATATGCAATTAAATAATTATTTATTTAATATTCAATTATAAAAAAAAATCCTAAAATCTAAAATAAAAACCTTAAAACCTAGAATATAAATGTTAAACTCTAATTTAACCATACACCTTAAAAAATTAATAGTAGGCTCTGGTTTATTTTTTCTAACAGTTGAAATATACAAATTCTTTTTCTAAAGTAAAAATTAAGATTGGCATTAATTATTTAAAAAAATTATTAACTAAAAGCAGAGAAATTATATGGTGCGTTTGACATTCATCATTAGCGTGTGAAACAAGCAAGACAATGACAATTCACACCCCATGATGTGATTACTAACCGTCAAATTCAACCGAGTTTCAACCGAGTTTGAGAAAAATGATTTCCTAAAACAAAATTAAATTTCCCATCTAACTGTCAAATTCAATCGAGTTTCAACCAAACTAAAAAGAAAAGCTTGATAAATAACGGCAATAGCAGAAGAGAGAAAAAGGGCCAAAGAAAACCTCGGAGAGGAACATCAAGAACTTGGCCAGCTAACAGATAGCTATCATTTGCGATTCCATTAAGACTCATGAGAGTACTTCTCGTAGTGCCATATTCCTCTGCGATCAACTCCAGCGTACTCCATCTTTCCACTACATGCCCGTAATGGACCACTTTCTCCCCACCAATATCGTCACAGCTGCACGGCAACGGAATCCACAGCTCTTGCCCCACCAGAATTAAGCTCGGATCTGGTATATTATTAACTTTAGCGATTTGTTGATACGTCACCAGCCCTGAGAAGATATCCTGTGCGATATGATAAAGTCCGTCACCGAGTACGACTTTATAGATTGGGCTTTTGTTGGATACGCCGTTGCCGTTGATGCAAATGCAAGAGAAAGGGATCTTGAGAGTCTGTTGTGCGGCGATTGAGAAGTTGGGTGAGGTTGAGAGAGGGAGATTGTTAGCGCCGAGAAGTGTGCGGAGGTTTTTGATGGAGAAGAGGTCTTTGACGGCGGAGATAGTGGTGGATTTGGGTGATACGAAATCGATCAGGGAGCGACAGGTGGAAGAAGTGGTGCATTTGAAGGGCTGTGATGTTGATTTAGAGGCGAGTGTAGATAAGAGTAGTAGGCTGAGAAGTAGAGGAACAGAAGAAGAAGAGAAAAGACCCATTTCTTTTGGCTTTGAATAGCTTCAAGAGTGGAAACTGTATATATAGGGGAGAGTGAAGATAAAAAAGGAGGAAGATGAGGGCTAAAATGGGAATTGGGTAGAGTTACATTATTTTATTTCGAGGCATATTCTATTTAACCATTGAATTGAAGAAAGAGAATGGCTAGGGCGGAGAAGAGAGTTATTTGGTTTTTTCTTTTTTTTAAAAAAAAAAAGGAATTACACGCCAAATCTGTCGATGATATTCTACTTTAAAGGGTTTAAATGAAATAACTGTTTTCAATTATTGGTTTAATATTTAATCATGAAATAATTATTATTCAAAGTAAAAAATAATTATTCTTTAGGAAAGAAAAAAATAATTATTTTATATTTTCATTACATCTTAATATTTTTTATATTAACTTTTATTTTATTTATTTTTTAAAGAATATTAACTTTTATCTTATTTATTTTTTAATTTTTCTTTAGCATTTTATATTCTTTTGTTTGTTTCCATTTTTTTTTCTTACTATTTTTTTATTATTTTACTTTGTTTTTTCTTTTCTTTTTTTTTCATCTCATTTGTTTTATTGTTTTCTTCATTTTTGTTTTTTGATTTCTTTTTTCTTTGTTTAACCCAAATCATCCAATTTTTCATTTTTTCAATTTAATATGACATATTCCATATATTATTCTAAAATTAAACCAAATATTGGAATATGATGGGAAAATGAATAGTTATTTCATTTCTCCCCTATTCCATTTCACGGAATATCTATTTTATTAACACTCTATTCCATTCTATGAACCTGACATAACCAAAAAGAAAGATAAAGTAATCTTTCAAATGTAATAACTAGTTTGGAATTAGTTACATTTGAGAGATATTACTAGATCCGTCGACGGTATTCGACCTTAAAAGAAATAGATTAAGTAATATTTCACAAGTAATTGTCATGGAACCAATTGACCTAAAAGCTTAAGCTGATAGGTAAGGCCCAATCATAGCTTTTATTATTATCTCTGACACTCCCCCGCACGCGAATTCCCCTTGGGCTTGAAGCGTGTACAACACAGGCCCACCTTACCATGTGTTGAATTTTTAATCAACAAATGGAGCTGCCATGATTCGAACCTTTGACCTTTAGGTCTAAGCGGCTCTGATACCATGTCATGGAACCAATTGACCTAAAAGCTTAAGCTGATAGGCAACGGTCAAAAGTGAGCTTGAGAGTTAAACACATGAGCATTTTTTGCAGCAGTCATGGCCACAGATTCAAATTTTGTGCAATCAGCCATCCCACGCTTTGATGGTCACTATGACCATTGGAGCATGCTAATGGAAAATTTTTTACGGTCAAAGGAATATTGGGCAGTCATTGAATCTGGAATACAAGAGCCACCAGCAGGTGCGGTCTTGACGGAAACCCATATTGCAGAATTAGAAACGAGAAAGTTGAAGGACTTGAAGGCGAAAAATTATCTGTTTCAAGCCATTGATCGTTCCATCTTGGAAACCATTCTTTGCAAAGAAACTTCCAAGGATATTTGGGACTCTTTGAAGAAGAAGTACCAAGGCTCTATGAGAGTGAAGCGGGCATAACTTCAAGCGTTGAGAAGGGACTTTGAGATGCTAGCAATGAAGGAAAGAGAATCTGTAACCAGCTATTGCTCCAGAACCATGGAGATAAGCAATAAGATGTGAATCCATGGCGAGAAGATGAACGACGTCACCATTGTGGAGAAAATTTTACGTTCTTTGACTCCAAAATTTAATTATGTTGTCTGCTCCATTGAAGAGTCAAAAGACATTGATGCACTCTCTCTAGATGAGTTGCAAAGCTCCTTACTAATCCATGAACAGGAGATGACAAGGAGTTCATCAGTAGAAGAGCAAGCTTTGAAGGCTACCACCAATACCCATTCCAACAATTTCAAGGGAAGGGGTAGAGGTAGAGGAAGAGGAAGAGGAGACCCTGAAAAAGGAGATGACAGTAGGAATTTCACCACCAATAATGACCAATCTCGCGGCAAAGGCAGAGGATGGGTTTTTGACAAATCCAAGGTAGAGTGCTTTCGATGTCACAACCATGGTCATTATACATCTGAATGTTATACAATGTTGCCTCGTGGTAAAGAAAATGAAGAAAGTTCAAATTTTGCCATAGAGAAGGAAGCAGAAACATTGTTGATTGCTGTTCAAGGTGAACAAAAATCTGAAGCAGATGTCTGGTATATGGATACAGGCTGCAGTAACCATATGAGCGGAAGTAAGTCTTCTTTTTTCTATCTAAATGAAGATTTTCATTTTACGATGCGTTTTGGTGATAATTCTACTGTAAAAGTGATGGGAAAAGGTGATATTAAGATAAAAACCAAGAATGGTTTTGTGGAGACAATTTCTAATGTGTTATATGTTCCTAACTTAAAAAGCAATTTATTGAGTGCTGGTTAGTTACAAGAAAAGGGCTATGTAATCACTATTAAAAATGGTGTTTGTGAAATTTATGATTCTGTTAGAGGTGTTATTGTAGTTTTTCAGATGAGTTCAAACAGATTGTTTCCATTGAAGATTGAAAGCATTCAATCTTGCTTGATGGCTGAAATGAAAGCTCCTTCATGGCTATGGCATTTTCATTATGGCCACTTGAGTTTTGGTCGATTAAAGACCCTCCAACAGAAAAATATGGTGACAGGTCTTCCTCAAATCATCACTCCTTCCCAAATCTGTGAAGAATGTGTTGTTAGCAAACAACATCGTTTTGAATTTCCAAAAGGGAAGTCATGGAGAGCAAAGGAAGTTTTACAGTTAGTTCATTCAGACATTTGTGGTCCGATTAACCCAACTTCTAATGGAGGTAAACGATACTTCATTACCTTCATTGATGATCTTTCCAGAAAAACTTGGGTTTATTTGTTACAGGAAAAATCAGAAGCTTTCTCTACATTTCAAAACTTCAAAGCTCTTGTGGAGAATGAAACAAGAAAGAAAATTCAGACACTACAAACAGATCATGGTGGTGAAAATTGTTCAACAGAATTTGAAGCTTTTTGTGTAGGGCATGGTATTCGAAGAGAACTTATAGATGCATATACACCACAACAGAATGGTGTATCAAAAAGGAAAACTAGAACCATTCTCAACATGGTGAGAGGCTTGCTGGGAATAGGAAGAATTCCAAAGTCCTTTTGGCCAGAAGCAGTAAACTGGAGCATTCATGTTTTGAACAGAAGCCCAACCTTTGCTATTCAAAACATGGCACCGGAAGAGGCTTGGAGTGGTAGAAGACCAAATGTGGATCATTTTAGAATCTTTGGATGTATTGCATATGCTCATGTCCCCGATCAGAAAAGGAAGAAACTTGATGATAAACCTGAAAAATGTGTATTTCTTGGTGTAAGTGATACATCCAAAGCATATAAATTATTTAATCCACTAACAAAGAATATCGTGATCAGCAGGGATGTTATTTTTGATGAGGAGGCTACTTGGGATTGGAATAGGCAGCAGCCTACTCGAGTCCTCAATGACAATGATGGTGACCAAGAACAAATTTCAGTACCTCTGATGTCTGAAAATCCAACCTCTACAGCTGCATCTATTATGCCTGAAAGTTTAACTCCCACAACCATTGCAAATTCACCACCAGTGGCTGAAGTCAGTGAAGAAGAAGCTCAACCTTTTCGTCGGGTTAGAAGAAGACCAGCTTGGATGGAAACTGGAATTGACAATTTAGAAGATCCAATTACACACTTTGCTCTGTTTTCAGATTGTGATCCTACCACGTTTGAAACTGCTGTCAAAGAAGAAAAATGGAGGAAAGCAATGGATGCTGAAATTGATGCCATTGAACGGAATGACACTTGGGAGCTCTCTGATCTTCCAAAGGGGCAGCAAACCATTGGTGTAAAGTGGGTCTTCAAAACAAAGTTGAAAGAAAATGGTGAAATTGACAAGCACAAAGCACGCTTGGTTGCCAAAGGATACAAGCAGCAATATAGGGTTGATTATACAGAAGTCTTTTCTCCAGTAGCAAGACATGACACAATCAGGTTGGTGGTTGCATTAGCAGCACAAAATTCATGGCCTATATTCCAGCTAGATGTCAAATCAGCATTCTTGCATGGGTACTTGGAGGAACAGGTATTTATTGAACAACCCCCTGGTTATATGAAGATTGGAAATGAGCATAAAGTTTATAGATTAAAAAAGGCTCTTTATGGACTAAAACAAGCTCCACGAGCTTCGTATAGTTGTATTGAGTCTTATTTTCTTAAAGTTGGTTTTTCTAAGTGTCCCTATGAGCATACACTTTTTGTTAAGATTGGAGATAAAGGGAAAATGTTCATTGTCTGCTTGTATGTTGATGATCTTATATTTACTGGGAACTATGATGTTATGTTTGAAGAATATAAAAGGTATATGATGAATGAATTTGAAATGTCTGACCTTGGTATGATGCACTACTATCTTGGCATAGAAGTAGATCAATTGGCTGACGGGATTTTTATTTCTCAAAAGAAGTATATTGGAGAAATCTTGAACAGATTTCAGATGAAGGATTGTAATCCTGTGAATACTCCAGTTGAAGTTGGATTGAAGTTACACAAAGATCATGAAGGAAGAAAAGTTGACAGCATCCTCTACAAACAAATTGTGGGTAGTTTGATGTATTTAACCTCAACAAGGCCAGACATAATGTATTATGTGAGTTTAATTAGTAGGTATATGGAGATTCCTACAGAAATGCACTTCTTAGCTGCCAAAAGAATCCTTCGTTACTTGCAAGGAACAAGAGACCTTGGGATATTTTACCGGAAGGGTGTAAAGTCTAATTTGTTAGGTTTTGCTGACAGTGATTATGCAGGAGATCAAAATGATAGAAGGAGCACTTCAAGCTATGCCTTTATGTTTGGGACTGGTGCTATTTCGTAGTCATCCAAGAAGCAACCCGACGAAATTGGGTAGAAATTCGTATATTATGTATGTGCATCGCATGTATTTATTCAATAAAATCAATTTTAGCAATTTAAAGTGTCATTATAGAACATTGGCCATTTTATTTTGATTAGACATGAAATAAGGGACTTGTCCGAACCTAGATCTCTGAAAAGTGTGGCAGTTCTCCATTTGGTTCAGCTGCACTGTAATTTCCCGGTTGAGCTGAGCCGGGTGGCGACTCCTGTACTTTTTATCGAGATTTAGGTCTCGATTCTTTTACGAAATAATTAATCTTCCAAAAACGAATTTCTAATCCAAAAACCCCACGCAAGGGAGGGTCCCGCCCGAAATCGAGGCATCCCCTTCCGAAAGGGAGTCTCGCGTTCCGTCGAAAACGTCGTCCGCGCACAAATATCTATTTTATTAACACTCTATTCCATTCCATGAACCAGACATGACCAAAAAGAAAGATCAAGTAATCTTTCAAATGTAATAACTAGTTCGGAATTAGTTACATTTGAGAGATAGTGCTAGATCCGTCGATTATATTCGACCTTAAAAGAGATAGATTAAGTAATATTTCACAAGTAACAACTATTTCAAGCTTAGTTGCACTTGCGAAATAGTGTTAAAAAAAAAATCTCAAAATAATAAAGAAAACTAGTAAGTTAAATTGGCTTTGTATTTTAAAGATTATCTTTAAGCCTAAAGCATTTTTAAAATTTAAATTTAGTAAATGCACATTATAAAGTCAAATTTAATAAAGATTTTGGACCGATTATAATTTTAATTAGTTTTTCTAGAAAGATTTGAATATTCTAACACCATATTAGACAGTGACTGGAGTGGAGATGAGAACTCAAATTTGATAAACATTTTAGAAAGAGAAACTTTATATAATAAAGAAACAATTATTATTATTATTTTTTTTTTTTTTTTTTTTTTTTTTTTGTAAAAGTACCATTGAAGAATAGGTCAAAATAAGAGAATTGAAAAACTTTAATTAAAGAAGATGATTAAAAACTGACCTGTAAGAGGAACATCAAAAGCAGTTTCTGCAATAAGCTGACTATTATTAGCAATCCCATTTTGTTTGTACAAAACATCAGCTCTAGTACCAAACTGTTGAGCAATCAATTCAACTGTACTCCCTTCTTCAACAATATGAGCATAATGAATTACCCTTTTCCCTTCAATATCGTCACAACTACATGGCAATGGGATCCATAGTTTTTGGGCCACCCATATCAAATCTGCATTCTCTATTCTATTTGCTTCTTGTATTTGCTCATAACGCACCAATCCCATAAATATATTGTTTGCTATAAAAAATAGCCCATCGTCTTTCTGCACCGTGTAAATTGGAATTCTATCCGACACACCACTCCCATTGAAACACATGCGAGTATAGGTGTCAATTTTGACATAATAGCACAATTTATGGAGTTGTCTCCAGACTCTAACGGACATAACATATTTGACACGATTATTTATATTATATGTAATCCAATCGGATAGACATATTTGTGACTATCTGCTTGGATTGTCTACGCTCACCTAATGTGTCTAGGCTTGAAAATTGGCTCAAAACTAAGTTGAACTCAACCTAACTCAAACAAGTGCTCTTTTTTAAATTTTTACACATAAAATTATATGAAAATATAATATAACAATGTATATGTATAATAATAAGAATAATCACTTTATTTTTAAATTTTTATAAATTATAAATTATTAAAACAAATAAACAAGTGGGACCCTGAATGGATTAGGGTATTTAATTTAATTAATAAGTTTACATAATGTAATTAATTAATTAATCAATTAATTGAATTACATAAAGTAAACAATTAATTAAATTGTTTTCCTAAAAAGGAATATTAAATACATACATTGTATTTATTTAAATGTGATTTTATTTAGGGGTAATTGATTTAGCCAATTGGAATTAAATTACATGGTATAAAATTTTTAACATAAAGTTTGTTTATGAAATTAAATCTTATTGGGCTTAATTAAATTAATCTAACTAAAACCCATTTATAGAGAAAGCTATAAAAGGCACATTTAACCTAAAACCAAGCCCTAACCCTAGTCTAACTTGAGAATTTCGGCCAGCCATAGTGAGCAGCTCCCTTGGCCGAATTCCTCAGTGAAAAACTTCTATTCTTTCTGTTCTTCGGCTAGCAACTGTTCATGCTCGATAGTTGGTCGTGCACTGGACTGTGGAGATCATTCCAAGATTCGATTCTGCAGCAATCTCTAGAAGAGACGAATCTGGTGAGTTAATATTGATCCAATTATTTTTCTTTCCAATCAATGGTAATCAGATACGATAGGTGGATTCTAGAAAATTTTAAACAGTGTAATTCCGCTGCGCCACGTTATTTTTCCGATGACGAATCCTAACAATTATGATTTTAAGCAGTGTCTTTTGCACAAAGAATGGATCAACGTCGCGATCTTTGGTTAGGAACTCCATAGCTGTTGTTGCTCATTCTATATGTCAACTTGTGCTTCTGCCATGTTATTATTCAGATCCATGCTCACCACACCAAATAATGAGGTCCATGGGTGAGTGTGTTGATCCGTTATTGTAGTTGTATTGGGGTTGACCTTTCATAGTGGTATTAAAAAGAGAGAGAGGAAGTTATGGCAATGATAAATCTTACCCTTTTGGAGAAAGGGTTACGCATATCATAGTTGTGAAAACCGGACCAGACCGGCCGGTCGGATCCGGAACCGGAGGTCAGACCGATCGGTTTCTATCCGGTTTCACTTTGGTCAACAACCGGTCAATTTTCGGTTGGACCGATCGATCGAACCGGAAAACCGTGAACCGGATCGGTTTTTCGGTTCGACCAGACTATTTAAAAAAAAATTATTTGAATATAAAATTTAAGTTATTATTTTGAGGTGTTTTTAATTAAAATAAAATATAGTTTGTATTTTTAAATTATTTTAAATTAAATTGACATTTAATCGTAACTATAAAAACTATATTTCATAAATTGAGTTTTTTGAATTACTATATTGTGTTTGAAATGCTTAAACTTAAAGAATTATAAAAAAAATGTTCAAATTTTCATAAATTATATATATAAAAATAAAAATATATTAATATTTTAATATATTTATTAAATCCGGTTTGATTCCGATTTATTCCGGTTTAATCCAAAATCCATGATTCCATCCCTTCACCGGTTCAATGACCAGTCCGGGTCTGAAAACCATGATGCATATACCTGCCTCATGTGAAGAGGGGAAAGATCCAAGTACCCTTAAGTGAGATTGTTGGGCCTATCAAAATGCGCCCATGCGCATCTGTTGGGCTATCTGATAAGTCCTCATATATATTCATATATATATATAATCGGAGAGTGGTCTTGTGATGAATACAAAATGCAGTAAAAACATAAATTATATAAATAAAATATACGAAAATATTAATGCATTTCATCTACCCTTGCTTTTTTGTTTAAAAACAAAAATTAACTAACAGAACTCATTTGGATATGTAAACTAAAGGAACCCTTTAAGCAACTGAAATAAAAATTAGATATATGAGATTCACAAGATATCAAAATTTCCGAAATTTATAGGAAAAAAAAAAGCAAGAAAAATGGCAAGGGTACTATCATTTTAAATAGGACATAATACACTCAGCATTACAAGGTGAAAGCAAATGAGCAGCAACTTCCAACTCAAACCCATTGTTGATGCATAGTTATCAGGACCTGTTCATCAAAATATACCTAAATTAGCACATTTATCTCAAAAAAAAAAAAAATTAACTTCCATCACATTGCTTGCTAAAGCATGTATCTTTTTTATTTTTACACATTTAATCTTTCTCCTTCAAATATTTTCAAAAATATTTGTTCATTGACAAACCCTTCTGCTACAGTGCATCACGCATTGTAAAAAGGTGTGTGATCAAACTATATCTTCCAGTCATATAACGGTGAGTGTGTTTTAGAACCGTTAAACACTAAACTAGAGTATCAAGAAGATAAATTCTATCGAGTTTAGAAGCCTAATATTTCAAAATTGAAGTACAGAGGCTAAAAAGAAGGGATTATGGAAAGTATAGGGCTTAACTTTGAGTTCTTTCCTCAATACAAGGTACAAATGGAGAGTGGTAAATATTGAAAAAAGAGATATATACGTTACCTTGACAAGTGGAAACAGTGGCAAGAGTAGTCGTGATAGTTTGGTTAGAGAATCCAGAATAGGCGCACATCTCAGTATTGCAGGCCGTAGTAGTGGTGTCGCCAAGGGACAGTGTACTTTGGTCACGTAACATTGAAGGACAAGTTGACCAGCTGAAATTCGCTGCTGGCCCAAGCCCTGATTTCTCGCATTGTAATCTGAACAATCAAAATCAAAACTCTTAATCAAATAGGCCTAAAGGTACTTTGACAAAGAATTGTTTCACATATGAGAGGATCCATATGGTGAACCATTAATTAAACAATGTAGGATACTTTAACACAGGACAAAGATATTCAAACACACACTTACGTCCAGTTGTTTGCAGAGTCACACTTGCATTTCACACAGCTATTAGCAGTGAACACATATGTCCCATTTGGAACAAGTAAAGGGTAATCTGGCGACGTACTGCTGACCGAGGAATTACAAGCTGTCCATCAACAACAAAACATTGATTCATTGTTACAGATTAACATTACCATCTAAAGAAAATGGAAGATAAGGAAAAAAGGAGTCTCCTGCACTTTCTAAACATTATAGTAATTAATAATTGGCTTAATACATAGTTAGCCCCTTCAACTTGTCTACAAACGCTTAATTATGTTGCACAAAAACATTGACTTTAGAAGCATTTCGACGTTTCGGAAACCAAAACTCTTGGAAACTTATATAAATCGTTTCAGACCACATTTCCGTAACTTTTGAAAATCGGAAACTCATTTTTTAGAATTTAAAAAATTAAAAATTCCTTTTTTCCTCTCTTATGTGACTTGAAAAGAAAAAAGAAAAAAAAAAGTTTACATTTTTATTATTAACACGTTTTCACGTCCTTTATTTTTCACAATATCTTTTTTTGGTGTCCGTTTCCTTTTCAGTTTCATATCTGTTTATGGTTCTGTGCAACATAGATCCCTAATGACACCTACAACTTTGAAAACAATCTACACACCCCCTTAACTTGGTCAATGTGAGCGATTGGCCCTTTAAATCGTACGTGAAAATAAAGAGTAAATGTTAAACAAGTATTAGGTGCGTAGGAGTTTTAGGGGACTAATCGATTGTTTTAAGCAAGGTTACCAGATCATTTGGTCATTTTAAATAAGTTTATAGCGTCAATCAGTCGTATTACAAGAGTTTAGGGGATTTATTCATTGTTTTTCAAATTTGGAGGGTTGTTAGATGTTTATGGATAAGTTAGAGGGTGATGACATCCGGTCCGTTCTTACGGTTCGGTCCAGTGCACCCGGCCCAGTCCGGTGATCCACATCCGCGTCACATCATCCGGCCTAAGAAACCGCCTACCGCATCCGGATCCCATCCAACTCCTGAGCAGATAAGTTCCCTAGATCCGCGGAGAGATCCTAGGGTAAGAAGTGGCGCCCAGTTAGGAATCCACCTCCGTGTTTTACTAGGGCAGGAACACCACCCACGAGGAAGCCTTTTGAATGTCAATCCAACTCTACTATTCCCTCCTATAAAAGGAGGATACCCTGCCTGAGGTAAGGGGGATTTTTATTCTTTTCTGGACTCTCCTAAAAGTACTTTTCAACACTCAGGAGCATACTAACTTAGGCATCGGAGTATACCCCAGAGGTTACCGGTGTCTCATCATTTTGTCTTGTAGGAACCATATCGGATCCGGTCAGAGCAGCAACCCAGACCCGGATCACATAGAGGATTTACTGAATCCATCATTTGGTGCGGTGAGCATGGACGGATAATCATGAATTCCAGTTCCGCTAACATGACTTCAGACATTTTGGGAGATTCTCTCACAACCACAATTCCACAAGCAACGTTGAACTCTTCCATATGTCCCCAGGCAGCGATAGTCGATCGAATAGCCAGCAACTTGAGCCCCGCTGATGCCAGAGATCTGAGACAGGCGTTTCTTCAAATCCAGAATCAGGGCATGGTTGGACCAACCATTAGCAGCAGCACACCCCCTCTCATCGCAGGAATTGACGGCTTTGGAATGGGGATAGCTCGGAACCTTTTTCCGTTACCAGAATACACCAGGGTCCCTTCGACCGAAAACACAACTCCTGTTTTTCCAGGAGACACCAGGCAGATGAATCCGCCTAACACAATTCCAGGGTTTGGGGGTCCCACAGCTCAACATGCGATGGTCGGGGCTCCACTGGCTCTAATGACATCACAGGCCAGGCTTCCTAGTTTTCAAACCCTGGTCCAGACACCTCCGCCAAGTTATCACCCGACCCACGGGTACATGCTGGGCCCACCCCCAACACAAGCGGCAACCCCCACGCCGGAAGGCGCAGACGACCCAAAGATGATGGCGTTGTTCAAACACTACTTTTCCCGATTCTCAGTGCCCATACAAGAGCCACTTCTAGAAAGCGGAGGATCCTGCTTCACCAATCGGATCCTGAGCATGCCATGTGATCCCAAATTCAAACAACTAAACTTCGAAAATTACAATGGGAAAACAGACCCCTATGTTCACTCCAGAAATTACAAGAACAGGATGGAGATAGCTGGGGCCAACGAGGGTCTGATGTGCAGACTATTCTCATCAACGCTGGTGGGTCCGGCTTCCTATTGGTTCGAGACATTAGAGCCAGCATCGATTAACAGTTGGGAACAGCTCCGGGAGCAATTCTGCACGAAGTTCTATGGTTCGGTCCCCACCGGAACGGCTAGTAGAACCTTACACGACGTAAAACAGAGGCAAGGAGAGTCCCTCCGAGAGTTCGTAGACAGATTCAACTTGGCAACAGTGGAGATTCGCAGACTGGATTTCAACACTGCTTTAGAGGCGCTGATCGCCAACACAACCAACGAAAGGCTAAGGGCCGACCTTGTGTTGAGGAAGCCCCAAAACATAACACAGATGATCTCGATGGCAAAAACATTCATAGAACTAGACGAAGTGGGTGCGCCAACCCGACACCATAGAGATGGCGAGAGGGGATCAGAGGACAGGCGACCCAGGAGGGACAGGAGAGAGAGAAGGGACCACAGAAGACCGAGAGAGTTCACACCCCTCAACCGGCCGTTGGGCGAGGTGCTAGTAGCGGTAGAAAAAAGCAGGGACAAGAAGAGCCTCTCCTACCCAGAAGCTAGGAGAGGACAGATCATGGGAGACGACGAGAAGGCATTCTGTAGATATCACCGAGTGAATGGCCACGATACGAATGACTGTAAACGGCTGGCTGAGGACATCGAGGAACTGATCAAGAGAGGCAAACTCCGAAAGTTCATAGAAAGAAAAGGTAAGGAGGAATCAAAAAGACCTGCTGATGAAGATGTCCCTCCAACTAAAAAAACGAAGGGAGTGGTCATGGTAATAGCTGGGGGAGATCCGCCGGTTAAAAAGATCAAAAGGAATGCCGAAGGAGATGCTAAGCCTAATCCTCCCCCCTTGGAGAACAGAATAGCACCGGGTCACGCCGATGCCCTGGTCATGGAAGCAGAAATCGAAGGTTATTTGGTCAAACGTATACTGGTGGATACGGGAAGCTCAACAAACATCATCACAAGACATGCAATAGAAAAGCTGAGAGTTGCGCCTAGTAGAATCCATCCGGTTCATGCCCCACTAGTAGGCCTCAGTGGACACACTGTACCGGTAACAGGTCAGGTAGCGCTGGATATGGAGATAGGAGATGAGAAGCATGTATGGAGGACAAAAGCCGACTTCACCATAATAGACTCTCCTTTGGCATACAACGCCATACTGGGTAGACCGCTTCTCTCGGAATCAGAGGCCGTCATGTCGATCCGGTACCTGACACTGCAAATACCTACCGCCTCCGGATGGGCGATAGCCAGGGGGAGCCAGCAGACCGCTCAAAGAACATACCTCGCTTCCTTAAAGCCAGAAAGAAGCCAGGAGGAAGAAGAAAGGAAGGCAGAGCCGGTGGACAAACTCGAAACGCTAACAGTCGCATCGGACAGAAACGTGCAGATATCCCAAGAGCTGGATAGTAGCATTAAAGAGCAGATTATACAAGCAATAAAAGAGGAGCAGAACACGTTCGCCTGGAAAATTAGTGACATAGAAGGGGTGCCACCAGAAATAATAAAACACTCACTCAATGTAGATTCGAAAGCAACCCCAGTAGTGCAGAAGAGGCGAAAGTATGCGCCAGAAAGGCAGAGGGCAATCGAGGAAGAAATCCAGAGATTACTTGACGCAGGACACATCCGGGAAGTTCAATATCCCAAATGGCTGGCGAACGTAGTGATGGTGAAGAAGGCGAATGGAAAGTGGCGCATGTGCGTTGATTTCACCGACCTCAACAAGGCATGTCCGAAAGACAGTTACCCACTGCCGAACATTGACCAGCTGGTGGATTCGACGGCCGGCTACGCCATATATTCATGCCTGGACGCAGCATCCGGATATCACCAGATACCTATGGACCCGGTGGACCAAGAGAAGACCTCCTTCATTACGCACAGAGGGACATACTGTTACCAAGTCATGCCCTTCGGATTGAAAAACGCCGGAGCTACTTACCAAAGGTTGGTGAATTGTATGTTCAAAGATTTGATTGGGAAAACTATTGAAGTATACGTGGATGACATGATTGTCAAGAGCCGGACAATGAAGGACCACCCGAGGGATCTGAGGGAGGCATTCGGCATCCTCCAGAAGTACAAACTTAAGCTGAATCCGGAAAAGTGCATATTCGGAGTACGAGGCGGCAAATTCCTGGGATTCATGATCTCACAAAGAGGAATTGAAGCAAACCCGGAGAAGATAAAGGCAGTACTAGAAATGGCTCCACCCAAGACCCTCAATGACATCCAAAAGCTAAATGGAAGGGTCACAGCCCTAGGAAGATTCATCTCATTCTCGGCAAAAAGATGCATGCCATTTTACAAAGCACTCAAAAAAGGGCAGACCTTCAAGTGGGACAAGGAATGCCATGAGGCGTTCGACCAATTGAAGAAATTCCTCATATCACCCCCGCTGCTGAGCAGACCAGTACCGGGAGAAAAATTGTATGTATACTTGGCAGCGGTAGAGGAAGCTGTCGGATCGGTTCTCGTAAGAGAAGAGGATGGGCAACAGTACCCGGTGTATTACACCAGCAAGGTACTACGAGGGGCGGAGACAAGATACCCCAGCATTGAGAAAATGGCACTGGCCCTGCTCTCGGCAGCCAATAGATTGAGGCCCTACTTCCAAGCACACACTATCATTGTGAGAACCGGGTTCCCACTCAGAAAGGTGCTGCAACGGCCGGAAACATCCGGGAGATTGGAGGAATGGGCGATACGCCTGGGGGAATTCGATATCAGATTCGAGCCTAGGCAAGCTTTAAAAGCCCAAATCCTAGCGGACTTCGTAACAGAGTTCCAAAATCTTGAGCACAACTCAACACCTCCATTTGAAGAATGGGACGTCTTTGTGGACGGAGCGTCGTCAAAAGAAGGCGCCGGAGCAGGTGTATACATCAAAGGACCGAACAGGATCCAACTCTCCTATGCAGTGAAGTTGGACTTCCCAACAACGAACAATGCGGTAGAATACGAAGCCATGATCAAAGGCCTGGAGCTAATCAAAGAAATAGGGCCAGACAGAGTCCGGATACTCAGCGATTCCAGATTGGTGTCCAACCAGATAAACAAACACTTTGAAGTCCGAGACCCGGCCATGAAGGGATATTTGGACACCGTCCGGGGCTTGCTGAAACAGATTGAGGCGCGGGGTACAGTGTGGAAGATTGAAAACATCCCCCGGGAAGCCAACAGCCTTGCGGATGAACTCGCTAAAGCTGCCTCCAGCAAAGCAGAGTGGCAATATCTACACTGTCCATACGAGGTACAGTCTCACCCCAGCATTGAGAAAAACGAAGTCCTGACGGTAGGTCACCATGAAACCTGCTGGATTACACCCATCATAGACTTCCTGAAGGAAGGGAAACTACCGGATGACGAACCAACAGCTCGCCGGATCTCGAGGAAATCTTCTAGATACGCAATCATAGACGGGCAACTTTACCGCAAGTCCTTTAGTCGCCCTTGGATGAAATGCATCCCGCTAGAAGAAGGCAATTATGTTTTGAGAGAGCTCCACGAGGGGATCTGTGGGTCGCATCAGGCCGCCCTAACCATACTCCGTAAAGCAATGCTCATGGGATATTATTGGGAAACAATGAGAGAAGACGCAGAGGCCTACATCTACGCTTGCCACCAGTGCCAGGTGCACGCAAAGAAAACCAGTCAACCACCGGCGGCGCAACAGCCAATCCTAACGGCTTGGCCCTTTTCAACATGGGGGATCGATCTCGTGGGTCCGTTGCCGGAAGCAAGCAGACAGAGGAAGTGGATCATCGTAGCGGTCGACCACTTCACCAAATGGGTGGAAGCAGAAGCCCTCTCTACCATCACCCCCGAGAGAGTGATTTCCTTTGTCAAGGAATACATCCTGGGAAGGTTCGGCATACCGAACACCATCATCACGGACAATGGGACCCAGTTCACTTCCAGAAAGTTCAAAGAATTCTGCGAAAGCTTCCACATAATACATAGGTGTAGCTCGGTTGCCCACCCACAGAGTAACGGCATGACAGAGGTAACCAACCGCACCATATGCGACGGCATCAAAAAGAGACTGGAGGGGCACAAAGGAGCATGGGCGGATGAACTGAACAGCGTACTATGGGCGTACAGGACCACCCCAAGACGGGCCACTGGGGAAACCCCCTTCGCCCTAACGTACGGTACCGAAGCAGTTATCCCGGTAGAAATTGGCTCCCCAAGTGACAGAGTTACGTACTACAACGAAGCCCAGAATGACATCAACTTGTGCTTTCACTTGGACTCGCTTGAGGAAAGGAGGGATAGGGCCTTCGTCCTCATGGCAGCATACAAAAGCAAAGTCGCTCGGTATCATGACAAGAAAGTGAAGGCAATAGTCTTCCAGCCGGGAGATCTAGTATTGCGAGACGCGGAGGCCTCACAGGCTAGAGAAGGAAGAGGGAAGCTAGCAGTCAAATGGGAGGGACCGTACCGGATCTCGAAGGTCATTGGACCGGCTACATACAAACTATGCCACACGGACGGAAGAGACATCCCACGAACATGGAACTCCAGGGCACTTAGAAGATATTACCAATAGAGCACGTTGCACTCTTTTTCCCTCGGTAGCGGTTTTTTCCCACAGGGTTTTCCCTGCTGAGGTTTTTAATGAGGCAACTATAGCTGTAGTGCTGTAACTTTAACGCTGCAACTTTATACTGAATGGAGATTCGCTTTCGAATACATCATTTTATTGTTCGCTTTCGAATATTTCTTTGCGGTACTTGGCCAATTTAATTCGCTTTCGAATGAGTGCATGAACAACTCGCCCATTCGCATTCGTTAAAATTTAAGTCCTGGGTTAATATTAGATTCCGAATCTAGACTCGGCTTAAAAAGGGCGGCCTTAAACAGATACGCTAAGTTTGCATTCAAACAGAAAAGTTTCTTAAAACCACATTGCAAAATGAAATATATACTTGTTTCATTAATTGCCCCGAATGGGAAAAATGTACATGTACAAAATATCAATTCTGTTGGCCGGACCCCTCAGCTGATCCCTCCTGAGGCGCTGAGGCGGTTGGAGGGACATCCTCTTCCTCATCCGGGAGATCGGCTTCATCAGGGAAATCCACTTCTATGTCCCCGAAAGATACATCCGGGTAGACCTCAGAGCACCTCTGAAGGATACGGTCCCCATATAGTAGGGCAAGACGCCCGTAGGTAAGGGTCCTCTCCTTCAACTTCTCCTCCGCAGCCAGTCGGTCACTTTGGCGGGACTTCCTCTCCTGCTCCAGGGCCGCTTCGGCTAGTTCTAGAGAACGCTTGAGAGCCACATTCTCGATAGTCAAATCCTCAAGCGCCTTCTTTTGTTGTTCTGCCTCGGCCTTCGCTTTCGCCAGGCTCTCATCCAGCTTCTTCCTCTCCAGAGCACCGGCAATGCTCTGATCGAGGATTCGATCAGCTTCTTCGACCCTCTTCAACTCCTCGTAGAGGAAGGGAATGGCCTGCAGAGAAACAGTTAGACACAGCCAGAAGGTAAAGGAAAAAATCTAGGACTTACCGTGTACAGCTTGCTCAGGACCCTAGTCCCTATGCTCCGGTTGGACATAGTCCTCACCCTAGAGGAGTCAGCAGGGAGATACATGCCATTGCTCAGCTCAAGCTGTACCAAAGGATCAGCAAGGCTCGCATCTTGGCCGAACTTGGATATTAGAATATCCCGTATCGAGCTGTCAGTATTCACCGGACCTGAGAAGTCAGGTAGTGCCTCCTGCATAACAAAAAGTAAGCACAATCCGGAGTAACAGTTTTTAAAGAATCAAGTAAAGAAGGTACCACTCGGGCTTTCTTCCCCTTGTCCGATCCGGATACCAGAGCTCCAGCCCTCTTCTTCCCTGCAGGCTCCGCATTCACTACAGGAGCAACAGGACCCGGAACGGCCTCGTTGATTGTAGGAACTGGAGCTGGCGCGGCGGTAGACGCCTTCGATCCGCTCTTTCGAGCACGTAATGCTGCAACAGTATCAGCAAGTGACATCCCTGCCACAGAGGGAAAATACAAAAATAAGTAAATAAATACCTCGGCCCTCTAAGGGATAACAAAAGAACACAGGAAGACCGGTCCGGTCATCAAGCGCTGCCAGAGGCAACCCTTGACGGTAGGCTTTCGTGGCGTACTGCAGCTTCCAGTACTGAGTCGGGACCGCCGTCAACAGCTCAAGGTGGGCTTGTTCCTCGGGCGAGAGCTTATCCTTTCCCCCCCTCATTTCGCTGGCGGACCGGAAAGACCAGGCGGTGGGGAATGTTGGCACATTCTCCTTCAATTTGATGAAGAAAAATAGTCCCTTGAATCCCTTCACCGAAGAGGTGCGGCCAGAAAAAAACCGGAAGAGAGGCCCCTTCGCCATTGTCAGATGATCACTGTTGGTGTTCCGGAGAACCGGGGTAGCGATATGCCGGAAGAGAGAACCGGTCAGTTGGATGCTGAGGTTACTACACAACCAATACATGGCGCACACGTCCTCCATCACATTCGGATGCAGCTGGGCCGGACACACCCCATACCGGTTCAATATAGAGCATATCCCCTCCGGGGAGCGGATAAGTGAATCCGCCCACTATGTGGTGAAGATAGATGGAGAAATAGCCGGACGGCGGTCGATGAACCCTCTGGTCGGAAGCAGGGATAAGGCACTCGCAGGCCCCTAACCAGGGGTAATCGGAGGCCAATTGATTAATATCGCGGAAAGCAACAGAGGAGGCCATCTGTGATATCCTGGGGGTAAGGGTTCTCCCTGAAGTTCTTCTAACCAACCGAGAGGACTCAGGGAGGTTGACAGGTGCGCTGGTCTCTCCGGCGGAGCAAGTTCTTTCAGAGGACTCAGAGGTGGAGAGCCTCGCGGCGTCAGAGTCCACCTCCACAGAGAGGGATACAGGACGAGGAGAAGTGCTAGCGGTCCACAAATAGCTCGAAGAACCCATGATAAACAGTAATACTATAACTAAGAACTGAAGAAACGCAGGAAAGTAGCAGAAATAAAAAAAAACAAAAACAAAGAAAGCACTTACTAGATTTTTTCAGAAATGCAAAAGCCTGTAACTCAGAGTGGCGCACAGGAGCAGAAATCAGCGACTTAAATAGCCTGCTGGCGGGAAATCAAAAGGTTGCAGCATTTAAGTCAAATCTGAAGGTCGCGTCCCTGCGGCTGAACAGTACGTGGCAGACAGTGGGTGGGCGCGCGTTCCTAGGCAGGGTTTTTAGGTGCTAAACCCTAAAGGGTTTACCCCAGACTTCGGGGGGACTTCTGATGACATCTGGTCCGTTCTTACGGTTCGGTCCAGTGCACCCGGCCCAGTCCGGTGATCCACATCCGCGTCACATCATCCGGCCTAAGAAACCGCCTACCGCATCCGGATCCCATCCAACTCCTGAGCAGATAAGTTCCCTAGATCCGCGGAGAGATCCTAGGGTAAGAAGTGGCGCCCAGTTAGGAATCCACCTCCGTGTTTTACTAGGGCAGGAACACCACCCACGAGGAAGCCTTTTGAATGTCAATCCAACTCTACTATTCCCTCCTATAAAAGGAGGATACCCTGCCTGAGGTAAGGGGGATTTTTATTCTTTTCTGGACTCTCCTAAAAGTACTTTTCAACACTCAGGAGCATACTAACTTAGGCATCGGAGTATACCCCAGAGGTTACCGGTGTCTCATCATTTTGTCTTGTAGGAACCATATCGGATCCGGTCAGAGCAGCAACCCAGACCCGGATCACATAGAGGATTTACTGAATCCATCAGAGGGGTTGAGTATGTATTAAGCTTTTAGTGATTTAATACTCCAATTGAGAGTTCCAGAGTTCAAATCTATGTGGACCAGAAACAAATTTTCTCCAACTGTGATTCCAATTGAAACTAAAAATTCAAAAACCAATTAATAACCCACAGTTGAAGACTTGAAGTTATCCACTAGACGATTGTGCTCCACCAACAAGGATAATGGTTGATGGTGTTGCATTAAAATTAAATACTGAAATCCTATTGGAACAACTTCAAGAGTTTGGTTTGGTTTTCGCTATTCTAATCATTCTACAGAGAGAAATTATATAATAATACAATCTCATGCCCACGCCAAGCTAATAATATTAGGATAATTTATAATTTAACTAATAGAAAAATATTACAATATGCAATTAATTAATTATTTAGTTAATATTTAATTATCAAAACCTAAAATATAAATCCTAAACTCTAATTTAACCATACACCTTAAAATATATAAGGTGAAACTTTTTTATTAACTTGACGTGGTGTAACGGGTACCAAATTAAGTAAATTAATGTCCGTATAAAACTATAAATACAACTAGACTTTTTGAAAATAATGTAAAATAAAACCTAAGTATAAAATGAAGTTATAATATTGAAAAAAAAAAAAAAAAAAAAAACCAATAGGAGAGCATAAAACAATTAAATAAGTGAGAAGAGGAAGAAGACAAGAAAATAATGTAAACAATTAGGGCAGAGAGCATATGAAGCTTTTAATAAATCCCACAAAAAAGTAGTGTCACATGTTCCTAATTTCATGTCCTCCAAATACAATTCAAACACTCAATAAAAGTTTACACTATAAAATAAAAACTCCTAAAATATCAATTTTACAGACCTAAAGGTGACATGATTTTATTGTCTCTGTCTGTCTGGGTGGGTGTATTCTATAATTTATTGTAATTTGTAATTTTTTACTACTAATTAATTATTACATGAACTGAATAATTTCAAATTCAACCGAGTTTCAACCGAGTTTGAGACCTAAAACAAAATTAAATTTCCCATCTAACTGTCAAATTCAACCGAGTTTCAACCAAACTAAAAAGAAAAGCTTGATAAATAACGACAATGGCAGAAGAGAGAAAAGGGGCCAAAGAAAACCTCGAAGAGGAACATCAAGAACTTGGCCAGCTAACAGAGAGCTATCATTTGCGATTCCATTAATACTCATAAGAGTACTTCTCGTAGTGCCATATTCCTCTGCGATCAACTCCAGCGTACTCCCACTTTCCACTACATGCCCGTAATGGACCACTTTCTCCCCACCAATATCGTCACAGCTGCACGGCAACGGAATCCACAGCTCCTGCCCCACCAGAATTAAGCTCGGATCTGGTATATTATTAACTTTAGCGATTTGTTGATACGTCGTCAGCCCTGAGAAGACTTCCCGTGCGATATGATCGAGTCCGTCGCCGGGTACGACTTTATAGGTTGGGTTTTTCTTGGAGACGCCGGTGCCGTTGATGCAAATGCAAGAGAAAGGGATCTTGAGAGTCTGTTGTGCGGCGATTGAGAAGTTGGGTGAGGTTGAGAGAGGGAGATTGTTAGCGCCGAGAAGTGTGCGGAGGTTTTTGATGGAGAAGAGGTCTTTGACGGCGGAGATAGTGGTGGAGTTGGGTGATACGAAATCGATCAGGGAGCGACAGGTGGAAGAAGTGGTGCATTTGAAGGGTTGTGATGCTGATTTAGTGGCGAGTGTAGATAAGAGTAGTAGGCTGAGAAGTAGAGGAACAGAAGAAGAAGAGAAAAGACCCATTTCTTCTGGCTTAGAATAGCTTTAAGAGTAGAAACTGTATACAGAGGGGAGAGTGAAGATAAAAAAGGAGGAAGAAGAGGGCTAAAATGGGAATTCGGTAGAGTTACATTATTTTATTTCTGGGCATATTCTATTTATCTAAATTTGACCATTGAATTGAAGAAAGAGAATGGCTGGGGTGGAGAAGAGAGTTTTTTTTTTTTTTTTTTTTTTTGAGAAGGAATTATACGCTAAATTTGTCGGTGATGATATTCTACTTTAAAAGGTATTTTAAATTTTAAATAAAATAACTGTTACAATATTTGATTTAATATTTAATTATAAAATAATTACACCTCAAACTAAAAAATAGTTATTCTGGAAGGAAGCAAGAAATAGTTATCCCATATTTCCATTACATTTTAATATTTTTTATATTAATTTTTATCTTATATATTTTTTAAATTTTCTTTAATATTTTATATTCTTTTGTTTATTTACATTTTTTTTTTCTTTGTTTTTTCTCTTCCTTAATTTTTTTTTTAATCATTTTACTTTTTTTTTATCTCATTTGTTTTATTGTTTTCTTCATTTTTGTTTTTTTATTTTTTTATTTTTAACCCAAATCATCCAATTTTTTCATTTTTTCAATTTAATATGACTTATTCTATATATTATTCCAAATTGAACTAAACATTGGAATATGATGGGAAAAGGAATAGTTATTCCATTCCTCCCATATTCCATTTCACTGAATATCTATTCTATCAACACTCTATTCCATTCTATGAACCAGACATGACAAAAAAAAAAAAAAAACAATAGATCAAGTAATCTTTCACATGTGATAACTAGTTCGGACTTAGTTACATTTGAGAGATAGTGCTAGATCCGTTGACGATATTCGACCTTAAAAGAAATAGATTAAGTAATATTTCACAAGTAATAACTATTTTAAGTTTAGTTGCACTTGTGAAACAGCGTTAAAAAAAAAAAATTCTCACAATAATGAAGGAAACTAGTGAGTCAAATTGGCTTTGTATTTTAAAGATTATCTTTAAGCCTAAAGCATTTTTAAAATTTAAATTTAGTAAATGCACATTATAGAGTAAAAATATTAATAAAGATTTTGGACCAATTTTAATTTTAATTAGTTTTTCAAGACAGATTTGAATATTCTAACACCATATTAGACAGTGATCGGAGTGGAGATGAGAACAGAAGTGTGAAGATGAAGAGGACTTTTGAAATTTCGTTGTTTTCTTGGGTCCCTCTTCCACATTTATTTTCTTTTATTAAATTCACATTATAAGTCAAATTTGATCAACATTTTAGAAAGAGAAACTCTATTACTAATTTTTCTAGGTAAATATATATAAAATAAAATTTCTACATTTTCTTTCTTTCAGAAATGAGCAGTCTTTTTTATACATTTAATATAATAATTTATTAATCAATAGCCAAAATCCAAAAAACCTACCGATTTTATAGTAATCTTTTTTTCAACAAATAAAATTATCACTTTTTTCAAAGAGAAATTTTATAGCACTTCAGGAGTTCATACTCTCTTAACATAAGATGAGATTTGTCTTTTTTTTTTTTTTATTATACCCTAAAATAACATGTATCAATCCTTTTTGCTAATATATTAAAGAGTATTCTAAAATTTTTCCATTTCAAATTACTAGAAGTTTTATTAGACTAATAAAATAAAATATAATAAGTTAATACCTAAAATGATGAAAAAATAAATTCCAGGATAAATCAACTGTTAAGCAAAAATTATTTAAGAAACAATTTATCTATTCTACATAATTGATGTTAGCAAAAAGTAACTTCTAACATATCAACGTAGACTCATATCATTCAAATTTTTTGAGTCAAGAATTTAGAACATGACTTAATCTAAGAAAAAATTTATATAATAAAGAAACAATTAAATTTTTTTTTTTTTTTTTTTTTTGTAAAAGTACCATTGAAGAATAGGTCAAAATAAGAGAATTGAAAAACTTTAATTAAAGAAGATGATTAAAAACTGACCTGTAAGAGGAACATCAAAAGCAGTTTCTGCAATAAGCTGACTATTATTAGCAATCCCATTTTGTTTATACAAAACATCAGCTTTAGTGCCAAACTGTTGAGCAATCAATTCAACTGTACTCCCTGCTTCAACAATATGAGCATAATGAATTACCCTTTTCCCTTCAATATCATCACAGCTACATGGCAATGGGATCCATAGTTTTTGGCCCACCAATATCAAATCTGCATTCTCTATTCTATTTGCTTCTTGTATTTGTTCAGAACGCACCAATCCCATAAATACATTGTTTGCTATATAAAATAGCCCATCGTCTTTCTGCACCTTGTATATTGGAATTCTATCCGACACACCACTCCCATTGAAACACCTGCGAGTATAGGTGTCAATTTTGACATAATAACATAATTTATAGAGATTGTCTCCAGACTCTAACAGACTAACATATTTGACACGATTATTTATATCATACGTAATCGTATCGGATAGACATATTTGTGACTATCTGTTTAGATTGCCTACGCCCACCTAATGTGTCTGGGCTTGAAAATTGGCTCAAAACTAAGTTGAACTCAACCTAACTCAAACAAGTACTCTTTTTTAAATTTTTACACATAAAATTATATGAAAATATAATATAACAATGTATATGTATAATAATAAGAATAATAACTTTATTTTTGAATTTTTATAAATTATAAATTATTAAAACAAATAAACAAGTGGGACCCTGACTGGATTATGGGATTTAATTTAATTAATAAGTTTATCTAATGTAATTAATTAATTAATCAATTAATTGAATTACATAAAGTAAACAATTAATTAAATTGTTTTTCTAAAAAGGAATATTAAATACTTATATTGTATTTATTTAAATGTAATTTTATTTAGAGGTAATTGATTTAGCCAATTAGAATTAAATTACATAGTATAAACTTTTAACATAAAGTTTATTTATGAAATTAAATCTTATTGGGCTTATGTTTAGGGGCCAATACTCCTGTGAATGCACACCTTAAAACTAGGGACACTGACAGACAAGGCGTTGGCAAAGACCCCTATTGGAGGTGTTTTTGGATGGCTGTGGGGCAACAATACAGCCGTGCAGCCAATGCTCCCAAGCCGCCCCCGCCCCTGCAAACTGGTTTAGAACATGATATATAAATAGCATATACAATTATGAGGGAAATGGAATTGAGATACCTGCAAGGGATTGGGATTTTGACAGTTTGGCTAGCTGAAACGGTGTGATTTGAAGGAGTAGAAGAAGGAAGGTTGTTTGCTGCAACGATGGAGTTGGGGTCACGTACATGGAAGAAGTTGCCGAGGTGGAAAATAGTGGTGGTGTTGGGAGTTTTGTAGCCAATCAGAGATTGGCAAGTGGGTGTTTGGGTGCATTTGAATCCCAATTGGCCACTGGATTTGGTGGCTAAAGCAGCAAGAAAGAGTAGTAAGATTATTGATTTGGGGGAAGTCATTTTTGGAAATTGGAATTCAGATTGAGATAAGAGCCACGGGAAGGGAAGGGAAGGGAGTGGAGTTTTGTAGAATTAGTAGCGTGGACTTCTCCCGCTGATGGCGGAAATATGCGTCCCTCAAGTTTTCCAATATGATATGGAATGTTCACACTATTATTTTATCTCATGACTTGTCTTTTCCTAATATAAGTTTATGACCAAAATAACTCTAATCTTAAAGAAGAAGAAAAAAAATATATATATATTTTTTTTTTAATTTTTTGAAACCTGACCAATTGGTTTGGTTCTGTAAGTATTTAATTTATCGAAATCTATCAAAATTAAGGACATTTAGTACTTAAATAAATGGAATATATTTTTGTTCTTAAACAATTATCAATATCACTATAATTTCCACAATAATTACTATTGTAATAAACATATTTTTCTTAGGTTATGCAACAAATATGTATATTTTAGATATGTGAAACTCCAAAAATGTTTTCTTACTTCTAAGAATTTTACTATTCCTCTTTATTACCTAACTCTCTAGGTTTTTTTACTTGTTCCTTTCTTATAAAAATCTTGTATTACAACATTTTTTTTTTCAAATTTGTCCTAATTTAAGCTACAGAAAAGTTCAATATTAATACAAAACCATAATAATTAACAAGAACAAAATTTAGCATAAAAACTAGAATTGTTTTAGAATATATATATATATATATATTAAGAATAAATTAATCATTTTAATAGTTTAATTAAACTTTATTAATCTTTGTAAACAATTTTGATCGAAATATAATATAAAAAAAGATAACAATTAACTAAATTTAACCTTCATTTCTTAGCTAAAAGCTATCCATTTGAAGAAAAAGAAGTTTTTAAATTAATAAAAATAAATGCGAAAGACTTCATTTTGAAACAAAATTCATTCTCCATAAAAAGGCTTAATGAGTTTATCACATAAAGCCACTTCAGACTGTCAACTTTCCAATGGTGAATTACAATTGTGGGTTATAACGTCATTTTACAGGAGTTGCTTGTTGTTTAAAACAGATTTAGATGGCCTAGACATTTGTCAAGTTGAGAGGGCAAAGAGATTTTTCATGACAAGTTGAGAGGCATTAAGCCATAAATAAATAATGAAAAAATATTTTTTTACATAGAAAACATTTTCCTTATTTTCCTAGGGGCATTTAATTTTAATAAAAGAAGGTAACCTACTTCGTCGGACAGAATCCTAGAAATATAAACATTCGTCAAACTAACAAATTCAGCAAAACTTATATAACACGCATCTACATCTAAATAAATAAAATAATAATATGCTCCAAAATCCAATATCATTTTTTTTTCCTGATAAAAAAATCCAATATCAGTTTATTTAACACAACATTTTAAAAAACTTTACATTCATCTACCGAGCTTACACGGATAAATTCATTTTGAAATTTCTGACTTGGGCTTTCTAACTTTATACCCTATTTTAATTTAGGGAATTCTACATAATAGTATTATATCTAATTGACTGTTGGCTTTCTAGCACAGTAACATACCAATTACTGGTTTTGTTAGCCCCTGGGTTGCCGTTCCACATAACAGAAAAGCATTTGTACATGCAGCCTGATTATAAACATTGAACCCAAAAAAATCTTCATCATGAAGAGGTAAACGATAAACATATACAGCCGATTATTTTCAAGCAGCTGTGCCTAAATCTCACAATTCACAATTGTGATGTATTTCATAAATCCAAGCTCAGCAAATTCTCTATCTATGCATATGCTGATCTTCACATTAATTAACACGTTAATCAAGCATAAAACCAAGTATCCTCAGCAGCCAGCACAGGGGAGATCCAGTTTCCATTCCATTGAAAAAAAAAAAAAAAACTCTTACGACTATTTCTCTAGCCTTGACTTCTTGCTTAAGACATCCATCCACAAACCAACACAATTCTACAAAAAAAAAAAAAAAAAAAAAAAAAAAAAAAAATTGAAAATGGACCTACAATAAACCTAAGCTTTTTCAGAGCTTTATTTGTTTGTTTACTTTTTGAAAGCAAACCTAAATTGACAAGCATCACATCAAATTGTGCTTCTTTTTCATGTCCATACCTTAACTGCTGCTAAAGATCTTACTGTGCATTTGAATTAACACCGGGTGACAATACCCTACAAGGAATTCCATACAACTGACACCAAGTATCTCACATGTACAAGTCACTTCTCCTCCAGGCGCCGTAGCACCGACTCAGCAAAGCTTTGTTGCCTGACATACAAAATGGAATATTAATTTCAAGAGTACATCTTTAATTTCCCAATTTCGAAACCATTTTAGTAGGTATTTCACCCAGAACATTTCAATGTATTTTAAAAATGCAGTACTTGGCAACAGCTTTTAGAAAATTGATGAAGGGATTATTTCATATTTTTGTGACTATTAATAGAAAAGGAAAACCACCATGAACATGTTGATAAGAATAATTGAAAAAATTTAAGCAGGGAGGGTGTCAAATGTTGTCACCATATAATACTTTTTATATGAGCACTTTTGTGTTGGGCATATGCCCGTAAGAAGTTTAGAAGTTAAGCGTCAATTCTATTCATAAACCCAATTTACCCACAAAGCTTTACTCATTGATATGATCAATTAGACAAATGGAAAGTTCCCATTGCTGTTAAAGATTCATTCTTCCTTTTCCAACTTCAGATTGTCTTTACTGTTCTTCTACTTCCACTAGCACCTTCCAAGCTCCAACAATATATATCCTCCTTGAAATATGATGTCAAATTACTTATTCTTTCTTAACATGTATTTTGTGCAATGGATATGCAAAATAACCAACACAAAGACTTGGAAGTTCTATATGGTTTATTTCGAGTTTTTTAAATAATTTCACATTGGTTCAAATTGGCAATTGTTGGAGTTCAATCACTCAATTCAATCAGAAAAGCTCATGCTGGCCAAGTCATCTCACACCCATATCTATGACAATGCAGGATTAGGTAAAGCATACTTAGGTAAAGAGAATGAAGAAAGCAGCAATGATATGTTATAATGCTAAAAACAGCAAGATAACCATATAAGCATCAACAGCGACCCATATGTGGAATTGAATTTCGAGGTACACCACTGACAGGCCCAGGTAAAGGAAGAATTGTTATTGACAAGAATAAAGAATGGCCAGAGCACGAACCATATCATATGCTGGAACAAAACATGTTGTCTATGAAATAGTAGATATTAATTGATAACTAAAACCAGGAAACAAAGGAAGACTACTTGTATGGTATTTAAACAAGCTAGAGAAGATGTAAATGTAGCAGCAGGTTTGACTTACTTTCGCTCTTTATGTTTTGGGCTAGGGCGAGAGTACTTCAGATATCCATCCCAAGGAACCTTCTTCAGACCTGCTCGTACAGATATTATGTCCCTGACTCTGCAATAAAACACTCGAAAATAATCACAAGCATAACCTAAGGATTCAACAAAGAAATTTTCTTTTGCATAGAACACTAATTCAACCTCACAAAACTTTCTGATAATTTCAGTAACAAAGCAATTTACCTCTCTGCAAACTCAATGGGTGTTTCACCAGGTTTCAGATTCTGGGGCTCCAAGTACCAGACATCACAAACAACAGCCCAGGATGTCATAAGTTGCAGCAGATGCGTTGTGAAGGACTGTCTGCAAAAGGAATAATAGTATACTAATACATCTTGATATCCAAATCACATATCAAAAAATAAAAACTAAGAAGATCAACAGAACTTTTGGCGTAAAGAAGAAACAAATATATACAACAATTCTCCAAAAACACCAAAATAAACAAAAAAGATGGCTAGGTTTCCTAATATAATCTACAACATTATCAGCACTAATCATTTCTTTCTTTTTTTCTTTATCATTCCTGCTGATTCAGCTGTGCTGTGAATTAGGGCTTTCTGTTTGTGTACCTCTCATTTTCAGCAGAACTATGCAAGTAAACGGAATATCCACAAAAAGATCAGCAATGCAGCATCATAGAGCCACATGGTTTCTAAACTTGATATATAATATATCCTTAGGGTCAAGGACCCAAAAAATGATGCATCTTAGAACAAGCATCCAGGTAACATTTGTTATGGACATCTAGTTCATCTCGACTGGAATGGACGCATTTCCAGTAAACAGCTTTTGTAGCAAAAGAAAAAAAAAAAAGTAAATAAATAAAACATAACGAAACAATATATAAATAATTAAACATAAATAAATAAATAAATTTTCAAAAATTAACAGAACCCAAGTGCAAGACTTGATGATCTTTGTAGCGATTCAGACAAACGAAACATTAGCAATTTAACATACAGATCCTTACTTCCGGCTATTCCAAAAAGCATCAACAAAAATTTTATTGTATTTGATTGCAATTGGGCAAACAGTACAGCCAAGTTCGAATGCACCCTGCAAATCAGCAAGAACAAAAGTTAACAGGAAAAAAGGAAAAATTCCAACAAAACAACAGTGCTATTTCTAATTCCTAATACCTTTTTGAACATAACTGTATAGTGGTTATTTACACAAGTCCCTTCAGGAAATATAAGTAGAGGGTTATTATCAGCCCCCTGAACATGATCCCTTAACCTGAAACATGTATACTATTATAATCATGATGCACATATCAGAGCAACAAGATTTTCCCCAACAGGAATTTCACTTACTTTTTAGCTACAATTTCACGATCCTTTGCCTCCGAACGATTGAACCAGATACATCCTACACTCTCAAGTATGGTGCTTTGCAATAGTCCTACACAGAGCAAAAATTAATTAATCACTGATCCCCGTTTCCATCTCCACTTATAAGCCTTCCAAAAATAAATGTGGAGCTATGCAGAGCTGTTCGACCATCTAAACCTTCCAAAATGAACATAAGATAACTCCAGTGGGTATCATAAGTTGAATGAAATTTTATGGACACTGAATATAATAATCATTGAAAAAATATTGCTTCAATCATTTAAAAGCTATATAAATGATTGTAGAGAAATTAATTTAATACTTACCAACCCAACCAGGATGTTTTTGCATTATGACAGCAAATGCAGTCATCTGTTCTAAGATGATAAAATCAATCATGGAGGTATGATTGGCCACAAAAACCTGTTAAAATCATTATAAAAGAATTCAAATCAGTATGCTAACTAATTCAAATTACTCACACATGCTCAGCTTTCAAAATCACAAAAGAGTCACAAATTTACTTAAACATGCAGTAATCTGATTTAAGCGATACTACTACTTAAAGGAACCTGTTTAGGTCGAATGCTAGGTCGTGGCCCATGGTACTTGACAACTCCTGTCCATGATGCAACAAAGAAGCTGCAAATCAACTCCACCAAACACCTCTGGGAAGAAAAAAAAAAAAAGAAATTAAGTTGAGGGAACATGCAACAAAGCTAGTTATGTATAACTATAGAGGTCGAAGCGCAAATGATGAAGCCATAACAAGTTACTTTCATTTTTATGTACAGGGAAACCAAGAGGATAACAGTTTTAGCTCTAGTAATTGAATCCAACCCTTCGATACAAATCCATCAAATAGACACTACTGATTTAGCACAGTGATGAACAACCACTAGAAAGATACAAGAAAAGCCTATCCAACAAAATATTAATACCAACTAGACAGTACTACATCAGCATTTCACCTTCTTCAAGGTCAGTGCTCAACAAATTGTCCTCTTTTGTTATCATCTTTTATTCAAATGTCATCCAAAAAAGAAGAAAAGAAAAAGAAACATGGTTCATAAGGGTGGAGCAAACTTAGAGGATTTCCATATGACTAAGTCCTTCTCTAAGTCATTACCACAATATGAAAAAAGACAAAGAAAGAACACAAGTCCAACATTGAGTGCTTAATGGTTGTATTCATAGCCTGTCTCAAAGTATGCAGCAGAATTAGTAGCCCCAAAACCCTCAAATGGTGGAGACGGCCATGGATGCTGTCATTTCATTCTAGAATCCATGAGATATCAGGTAGCTCAGGTATCTTCTATCCAAAATGTGACAAATCTGTAAATTTATCTCACAATTGCAGAACAAAACAAAACAATCTGCGAATCAGACTGAACTCCCACAAAATCATACATAATCCAAGCTTTGGACACACTTCAATATGGAGGATAGCAAAAGAAGATGGCACTTAAAAAACTGAAAACTGATGTCTATTTAGCCTAACAAAAGAAATTTTCATCTAGACAAGATGAATACCAGAACATTCAAATACGTATATCCAGAATTTTCAATATGCTTCCACACAGAAGAAGATAAAATTGAAAATTAATAGGTATGGCATTAAGGGCAGAACTTGAGCACAAGAAAAAACTTCGAAGAGATATACTGGTACCTCTAGCTTCTTTCTCAACTTTTCATGGCCTTTCAGTAGAAAGTGGACAGGAATATAACTTGAAAGGAAAATTATCCAACCTATTGTCAGGACAAGTGCCCTGCGTATTTCATCAAGAACATCACAAAGCTCAAATACAGCAGAATTCATTGATGTAACAATTCACTCTTGCAATTTAAAAACAATAATATGATTTATGAGCTATTTTATGTTAAGGCTTGTGAAGTCATAATAAGTCCTTGGATCATTAAAATCCAGCTTGAATCCAATAACTTATAAAAGTATTCAATATCCAACATAAAGTAATCTGTTGCGTTTAAAAAGCAGAATGAGAACCTGAGTGGAAACAAAATCCCATATCGAAACACCACACCGCAACACCACAAGGGAAACAAATATATATTCCAATTCCATGGTTCAGGAGGATTAGACTTGAAACATCTCGTAAATGAGTCCTGAGTCAAAATTACCATAACTAATTAGAAGGAAAAAAAAAAAAAACAGAAATCAAGCAAGTTAGAGTAAAGGATTGAATAAACTTCAGTTATTCCTGAATCAGGTAGGTTCGGATTAGTATAAATAAATTCAATATGAAAGAAAATCCACGAACTCACATCGACAATGGCACCAGCAGCCTCAGTTAGGGTTGGGGAGATGTCAAGCAAGTCACGCCTAAAAATAATTATCAAAAACAGAACAATAAACAAACCAAGAGCCCCAAGAAGGTCTTTCTGTGCGGAAGTTGAGAAATCCCAGTAAAACACTGAAAGATTAAAGACAAAAAAAAAAAAAAAAAAAAAAAAAAAAGAGAAAAGAGTGGAAGAGATAGAGGGGTTTACAGGCGAAGCTTGCCATGAGGTTCTTGAATGGAGATTCCAGAAGGAAGGTAATCTTCAATATTGGGGCGATCCAAGTCCAATTCAGAGCTGGAAGATTTCAGTTCACCTGCGCTGCTCATTCTTAATTTGAGGCTTAATACATCAAAGTGCCCCTCAACTTATCACACACCTTAATTTTCGAAACTGTTATTATTGTAACCTTCGTGCAGCTGTGGATGCTGAGCTGGTGAAAAAAAAGAGCTACACATCAAACCACATCTTGAACTGTAACTTTTGTCTCCATCTTTCTTTTCGTACTCATATCTTTCACAGATTATTTTTAAGGACTTATAAATACATCAGGAGAGCAGTTTTAGGACTTAAAAACAAGAAAAAAAAAATCCAGGGAGATAACTTCACGTGATGTTTAACTTTCATCCACACAGTGGAAGTTAAACTTGAATCCTATGGCATCCAAGAAATTCAGAAGTAGTCAACTGATGGGGATTTTTTGAGACCATCCCTATTAGAACTGCCTAGAAACCCCTTAATACAAAAGGAACAAGCACAGCAATGCAACCAAAAATTTTTTTTTAAAAAAAAGTACAAAAAAGTTAATAAAAAAAAAAAAAAGGCTAGCAGCCGAATAACCGCAGCATTCACTGATTTTCAGAAACTACCTAACTGAATCTGTAACAGATGTAACAAAGACGGCTGACTCATTGCCCAAATGCAAAGCATTGAAACAATATTAGAAGCGAAAAAAGGAGTGAGCCATCAGAAACGGCCTGTATGCCCCACACAATTGGTAAAATGTCACAAACAAACCAAAAATGGCATCCATGAAAAAACCTAGAAATTAGCTTTCTCTAGCAGAGGGAACATGTCGTGAAACTCCACGTAAAAGAGCAAGAAGTAAAGCAGAGCAGGAAGGAACCAATTGCACAAATAAAGAAAAGAACAAACCTGAAATTGAAGTGCTGAGGATTTGAAGAGTTTAATTCGAGATGATATGGAAGAGCAGAGTATGTCGGAACCGCGATTAGAGATTTGAAGTATGAAATGGATTGATCGATTAGAGATACGAAGAAGGCTGAGTTAAATTGGTAGAGAGATTCGTGAACGTGTTATAATGTTTATGTTGTGATTTTATTTTATTTTAGTTTTGGATTTGGATTTGATTTCCGTCGCTACGCATACCAAAGCTAACCACAGAGAAAGATACCTCACACTGACACTAACTCCCATTTTTTTTATTTATTTTTCTTTTTACCATTTTAACTCTCTTATTATAAACCAAGAAAAATTAGTGGTTAGCATAATCCAACCAAACTGAATTGTCGGCTATTTAAACTAAATTTGATTGATTTATTATAATCAATCAAACTAAATAAGTACTCAAACAAATATATTCTAACCAAATTTATTGGTTAAGTTCTAATAATAATCAAAATTTTGTTACAATAAATCAAAAAAATTATATAGATTAAACGAAATATATTAAAAGATAGTTATTTATTAGTATTAAATATTATAAAAATAGAAAGTAAATATTATATAAACACGTAAAAAGAATTTTAGTATATTAACTAAATTTTTTAATTAAAAAATGTAACTAAAATTGAATATTCTCTTAAATTACAACCGAATAGAACTAAAATATTTTGGTAATCGAATCAAATTTCTTATTCAATTTGGTATCAATTCAGTTATCTGGTGATATCAAAGTTTATTCATCTCATTGCCTATTGCATCTTATTAATCAACTACATTTTATTTCATTTTTGATATTTTAATCAAATTTAAAAAAGTTACTAAGCAAATATTTTTTTGAAATGGATTCTTTACTGCTACAACCAACATAATTTGAACAACATAATTTTCTACCCAAGTTGATATAAACTTGAATAGTAACTTGCAAACAAATTTATCGTATTAATTTGTCATCATTTCTTTGTTTAAAGAGTAAATAATAAAATCAAACTTAATTTAAAAAATATCTCAAACTATATAATTTTATTTCATAGCAAAAAATACAGGAAAGAAAAAAACAAATTAGTAATATTATATAAAGTAATGTCCAATTAACGCATGGATGACATCGAAAGTGAGATTAGATTGGATGGAGGTTTGAATTTAGGCATAAGGCTGCTGAGATGAGATGAACTACTCATTTGACTACTTCCGCCTTTGAAATGAAATGTACTTTCATAATATCTTATTCAATGGGACTGTGTCGTTGCTGTTTTTGTTTTACAATAATGTAGTTCATATGAATTTGAGACTGATTGATGCTTGTTGACAACACTTTTTTTTTTTTTTTTTTTTTTGTACGGTCAACATAGCAAAATATAAACACTACAGATCATGGTTTTCAGACCTGGACCGGTCATCGAACCGGTAAAGGGATGGATTCATGGATTTTGGATTAAACTAGAATAAACCGGAATCAAATCGGATTTAATAAATATATTAAAATATTAATATATTTTTGTTTTTATATTTATAATTTATGAAAATTTGAACATTTTTATTATAATTCTTTAAGTTTAAGCATTTCAAACACAATATAGTACTCAAAAAAACTTAATTTATGAAATATAGTTTTTATAGTTACAATTAAATGTCAATTTAATTTAAAATAATTTAAAAATACAAACTATATTTTATTTTAATTAAAAACACCTCAAAATAATAACTTAAATTTTATATTCAAATAATTTTTTTTTTAAAACAGTCTGGTCGAATCAGAAAACCGGTTGGTTCACTGTTTTCCGGTTTGACCATCTGGTCCAACCGAAGATTGATCGGTTGTTGACCAAAGTGAAAACCTGATAGAAGCCGACCGGTCTGACCTCTGGTTCCAGTCCGACTGGTCGGTCCGGTCCGGTTTTCACAACTATGGTACAGACATTAACTGGTATACTGAGTAATTAATATGGTACATAAATTCAATTAATAGCATCCTTTGTTCAAAAATAGTATCCTTTGTAGTTAGAAGTATCGAAATGGGTCACGACAAGCTAACAGTATTTGTATGATACGTAATTTGACGGATTATGGTTGATGCTATGTGGATTAGTGTCGAAAATGGATTGACGTGTTTAACCCGTGCAATAAATAGGTTATATTAGTGTTGACTCGTTATTTGTTTATGACACGATAACATGAATTAAAATAAGTTATGACACGATAGCATGATTCATATAACATGCAAATTTAGCAAATTATGGTTGAGGTTATATGGATTAGTGTCAAAAATGAGTTGATACATTTAACTCGTCTAATAAATAGATAGTGTTAGTGTTGACCTTATACGTACTAATGTCAATTCTTACACGACATGATAACCCATTTTAACACTACACTATCACTATCACTAGACCAGTCACGGTCGGATACTTGTACCCCCCACAAGGCCTATAACTAATGGGTTGGATTTAAGATGTATAAAAATAAGGTACAATTAAATCTCGATGAATGAATATTTAATAAATTAATAACCTGCACTAAATAATAATTTTCTCTAGTCCCGGCTTCAGTCAATGAGACAAAATAATAATTTCACTAGATGCATGAGATAATAATTTTTTAAAAAATATCTTAAGGCCCACTGAAAATATAAAATAATAATTAATTTAATACATACATACATACAAAAATTTTATATATTTTCAAATTTTATTATTACATACAAAAATTTTATATGTAAATTCATAAAATAAAACACTTTCAATAGATTTTCTATATCTATGGTTGCATGTTTCTTCTTTTCATGTTAATTAAATTCAATTTTTCAATTTTTACCAAGGATAGACCACATTAGATACATTATTCTCCTATTGAAACAAGTAATTTTTCAAGGTCTCTCTGATAAAAAAAGCATCTTTTGAATCAATATGTGGTAAAACTAAATCTTAATCGTCATTAACTAACACATTCATTACTTCTTGAATGATTTCTTCATTGTAGGTAATTTTATTAAGCTTCATTTTCACTAGAATAATTCAACATATGTTCAATAGTCATGGCATTTTATATAGTGTAGATTACAAAAAACTAAGTATAATCCATAAAGGCCTTCAACTTCACCAATTTTTTGTCCAAGAGGCATACGTTCCTCATATTGAATTTTGCAATATCAAAAAAAATTGCAATATATATATAATGCAGGCTCTGAGAACGGGATTTTCGCCCTCTGGTTTCAATGATGAATGACTCGATTAGTTGGTCCCCTAGCTGTAGGAATCAAAGTTAACTCAAGATCGAGACTCTAGTTCATTGAACTTCAAGCCTCAAGTCGATTTTCGGACGAAATGGGAACTATTCTTGGATCAACAGTCGCGCAACTGTTACATCAACGGCCGCACAGGTGTCAGCCAATCATCTACATGGCTGTCGATCTAGACCCGCATAGGTCTCGATTTCTAACAAATTTGTGACTTTTTCTCTTGGAAATGATTTTTTAGAATCTTTGGGGTAGATTCTATAAGAAAAAGCCTCTTTTTTGCCTATATTAAACCCACCAAAGGAGAGAAGGGGGATTGGGTTCACTTAGTAAGAAAGAGAGAAGAAGAAAATGGAAGAAAAAGGTTACTAACACAAGCTTTTTCTTGATTTTTCCCCTTTGAATCTTTGTTGATAAGGCTAAAACTTGTTAGAAGTCATAGGTTGACATGGTAATGAGTTCATAAATTGGTATAGAGACTAACTTGAACACAAAATCCGTAACATTGGAGCTCTATTGGAGCCTTGGAGGTAGAATCGTAAACCGGACAATTTCAATGAATTGGAGTCAAGCTTAAGATGATTTTCAACCACTAGAACTATGGATTCACGCATCAAGGGTAAATATCTAAGAAACCAAAAGTACTTAACTTGTTTGTGTTGTATTTTAAGTATCATTTGCATATTTCCAACATACTCATTTCTGATTTTCATGTCTGTATTCAAGAGCCGCACAACGATCTTGACACCCGCACAGGTCTAAGTATTATAGACTACACCCCTTAAACCCAAAAAAGCATCAAAACCGCCAAAATTCAAAATTTAGCCCCTAGTCCAGAAGTGACACCTGCACAAGTGTAATATAAAGCTGCACGGCTTTTGTGTACACATCCGCACAGCTGTCAGCTTGGGACAGAATCACTAAAAACTAATTTTCAAGCACTTCATGATATTTTAACCTTAGATTTACTTTTCAGAAGCATGCATTAGAACAAAACAATAAAGGGGAACCAAATCCTCTGATAACCGACTCACTTTGTATGATAAAAGATTAAACCGATAAAACCATTTCCAAAACCGTTTTCTCAAAATCAATACTGGGACATTTCAAAATATTGTTTAGGTCTAGCCGGTGAAACTTGCTGAATTTCCCTGCCTTAAATTCATAATCCTGATCCTTTTTTCCCCTTCTGTCATATTGGAGTCCTATATGTGATTATTCGTGAACTAACATTTTTTTTGCAGGAGTTAGATGTATATTTAGCTTTATTTTTAAATAAAGTCATGTATTCTAGGCAGGTGTAAAATTAAATTATCATATATTTTAGGCTACTGTATCCTAATCCCCATTTTATTCAAATGTATCACTAAGATAACTTATTTGATTCAGTATGTAATAATTAATTTATTTACTACTTTACATACCTTTGCTTGCACGCTGAATGCCTTAAATAAAATCAATATTAGCTTATAAAATGCAATGTAAAAGAATGTTGAAGCATTTATTTTAATTAGATAATGTGTAAGTGACTCGTTCAAACCTAGATCTCTGGAAGGTATAGCGGCCCTCACCTGGTTTTGGCTGTACCTGAATTTTCTGGTAAAACAGAACCGAGTGACGATTCCTTTACGTTTTTGAGATTTCAGTCTCAAATCGTTTATGAATATTATTTTATAAAATGAATTTCCAAATTCATTCTTATCAAAACCCTGGTCTATTTCGCTGTATTCATATAAAGATGTCATCCGCTCACACATACACAAAAACTACAAATGAACATTAAAGAAGATTTGAACAAAGAAAGTGGGTTGTCATCAACAATGTACCATAAACACATATACATTATTTATACTATGTTGATACATTTTTTTAAAAAAAATAAGGATAAAAAAAAATTTATATATATATATATATATATATATATATATCATTTCAAAAAAAAAAACAATGAAAAAATTTCCTAAAATCGAACGACGAAAAAAAACAAGTTTATAGATTAATGATGAAATTAATTTTTAATTATAGAAAATGAGAGAGCAAAGTTGAGAGAAAGGCGAAAAATGGGAAGGTGAAAAGAAGAAATACACTCAAGAGCGTATTTAAGAAAAGAAGATACGGTTGTGGTGTTAAAAAAAAGTGTAGTTGAAAAAGAGCATATTTGGAAAAATAGGAAAAGGTATGGGTGAAAAAAAAAAGTTAAAAAGAACATTTCTTGCAATTTCCCTAATTTAAATAAGAGAAGAAAAAAAAAATAAAATGGATTCATGGATATATAATTTCCCCACCTTAGATATGCTCTTCAAACCCCCACCTCAAATTGTTTAATTTCTCTCTCCTCTTTATAATTTTAACTTAATTTTGTATTTATCTCTCAATCCGTTTATTTTTTCCTTATGTGACTTTACAAAGTATTTGTTTTCTTTTTTCTCTTCGAAATGAGATCCATATGTATATATTTTTTCCTCTATTTTTTTTTCTCTTCGGTTTTTGTATAAAGAAAGTATCAAAATAGTATAAAAAGGTATACCAACAAAAAAAAAAAAAAAAAAAAAAAAAACACATATATAACAACATATAAGGAGGTATATGAAAGTATTTTTTGTTTTTACACCATAATGAAGGATTATACTCCTATTTGGTCCTTTATGATACCTTATACCGTTGTTATACCTTTATAATACCATTATGATACCATCGTTATACCTTTATGATACCTTATACCACAGTTATACCTTCATGATACCTCTGTTATCCTATTGTTATACCTTCATGATACTTTTATGATACTGACGGTCCCAAATAGGCTAGTTATAGTACTAGAAGGAGAGTGAATAGTACTGTATATCGAATAAAAATTTTCACAACTCTTTTGAACATGCTTTTTAATGAAAAATAATTTTCACCAAAACACAAGTTTCACAGGATGCGGAATAATAAAACTTGTAAATATAAATATCCTTGACTAAAAATAAAAATGTCTTCAAATAAAAAAGCTATTAATTTAAATTGTAAGAATTTAAATAGCAGTGAATATAAAAAGAGTAAGGGTAGAGAAATAAAGACACCAAATTTTATCCTGGTTCGACTCACCCGATCTATGTCTAGTCCCCATGCCAACCGCTTGAGATCTTCACTAACGTTTCCTTTACGAGCAGGAAACAAGCCTATGTTACTTTTTATGAGTTCTAGTAACAAACTCAATACTTTTACAGGCTCAGTATCAAACCTTTACCGTTACTTTTCTGATCTCAAGTAACAAACTCTTTCAATGCTTTTTAAAGCTCAAACACTAAACTTATCCTGGTATTTTTCAAAGCTTAAATACTAAACTTATTGTGAGCAGATGACCTTTTTAAAGAAAAGCGAAACACGATGAAGCGAACAGGGGAAAAAAAAGAAGAACTTAGTGTTTGTTTGAATTGAAAATGGGTTTGTATCTTGCTTAAGAAAACCATTGATTTGTTTGGAAATCCTTTTGCAGAAAACCTTTCATTTGAATGCGAGTTTTTGGGAAAGCTGGTTTTACATTTTAGAAAATCCCGTTTTATTAACTTAAAGACCTCGAAACCTAAATTTCAAGATCAGTGACAGAGTCGCCACCCGGATCAGCTCATCTGGAAAATTCCGGTATAGCTCCCTACCGAGCTTAGACTGTCGTACCTAATCCAGAGACTTAGGGTTCCGGCAACTTACCTATTCAAGCTCAAGCTTGTATTCATTTATCAGTTCATGTGACAATATTTTACTCACTTATTCTCTATCCATTTTTATCTTTTAATGTTATTAGCCCATGCTCATTCAGATGACATAAAATAAATAGCAGAAAATTAAAGTGCAGAAAAATAAACCATACATCCAAAACAAACCAAAAGGAAATAGAGGCCGCTTTTACAACCCAAAAAGAGAAAAACTCTCATCCTCAGCGATACAACGCCTAGAATACACGAATATCTAAAAAAGATACAATCGTCTAGGATACATGAGAATCTATCAAATACATCCAAAATAAGATAAAAAGAAATAAAAAGCTACAAAACAGATGGGTTAGTACAACTATGTCACAAACATAAGTCAGACTCATAACAGGACAGAATGGGGAATCTTAGGAAATGGGAGTATGCATTTAGGGGGTAACCGAAAAGTTCAGGCGACTTACTCGATTAGACTTGGAAAACCATTTTAGAAATACCCTGTAGGTTTTTATGCTTGAAAACAATTTTGAAAACAGTTTGACTCAATTACATGCAAATTGCTTCATTTTAGTGAGTCAGATATCCAAGAACTCAGGGTACCGTTCGTGGGGTTCCTAATTCCAAACATCTATCTAAGGCCCAAAACAGTAAACACGCCAAGAACAGTGTGATTCCGCCTCCTTCTGGGAACTATAGCCGCGCAGCTATAACCACTACAGCCGTGCGACTGTAGTATCCAGAACCGGAAATTGGTTTTCTTCGCTTTGTAAATCATTATTTTAATCATTTTTTATGATTTCTAAGGATTTTGAGGAGCCTGGGGGTCCACAAAAGCTGGACAGTGGATCCGATTTGGATCAAATAACCCCAGATTTTAAAAAATCGAACAGAAACCGAAAATCTCACATCAACATTCTAGGAACTGAAAACTATAAATCAGAATGTAACAGATGTGATTGGACCGAAATAGTTCATAATAGAACAAAAAAAATGGAAAACTGATTACTTTCAGTCGATTTAGGGAATTTTGGGTTTCTACCTGAAGAACATAGCCGTGCGGCTATAGTGGTATAGCCGCTCAGCTATGTTCTAAGGGATTACAGTTGCTCGGATCTAGTTAGAGTCGCACAGCTGTAATCAAACTGACAGTTTCTAGAAATTTAACAAAACACAGCACAAAATAACTAATTACAATTTTAAGGCCTCTCAGAGTTTACCTTGTTGATGTTCTAGTGTGTTTGAAGACCGAAAGTGGATTGGAGAGTGGGAATCCGCTTAGAACCTCACAAATGTCCTGAAATCCTCAAACATGAGCCTCGAATCAATTCGAATAAAACCTGAGAATGATCCCGAATGAATGTGACACGTCTAGACACTCACTCTCAATGTGTTTCTAGTGTGTTTTCTTTTTGTTTCTCACTTTTTCGTTTTGGTTTTCTCTCTTTCTCTCTTTTTCTCCCTCTTTTTCTCTTTTGAATTCTCTCTGTTATCTTTTGTCCTCTATTCTGTGTTCCCTTTTCTAATTCTCCGTGTTTTCCATCTCCTAAACCTAGGAAATCTCGGGCAATTTCCTTTAATTAAGGAATCACACTCCCTGTCAAATTCTGATGCTGGCTATTTAGGAAGTAATCTAACCGCTCGATAGAGCCACGCGGCTATAAGGTTACAGCTGTGCGACTCTAGAATTACAGCCACGCGGCTATGGTTGTGAAACTACAACTGTGCGACTCCAATAAGAGCCGTGACGGATTGTCCTAAATCCCACACTCACCTCTAAGCCCTCTAATCACTTAAAGGACCTTTCTCGGGGTTTCGGATCGAGGACTGTTCGGTTTTTGGAGTGTTTGAGACATTTCAGGCAACAGCCCATTCATTCTCAATTCCGACTCACGTTCATCTGTCTAACAGATAACAAAGGATTTTCATCATAGAGGTCAGGAAAACCAGTGCTCACACTTATCCTGGTATTTTTTAAAGCTTAAATACCAAACTTCTACCAATGCTTTTTCAAAGCTCAAGCACCAAACTTATTCTGGTATTTTTAAAGCTCAAATACCAATCTTATATAATCTTTATTAATCACATTATCAACAAAGTAAACCCCCTCACACAAATCCCTTATGTGAAATATAAAACCCAAATTGTAGAATATTTGAATGAACAACAATGAAGCTTTTCTCTCTTTGATTGCTAAAAGGATTTTGTTAGGAAGACTTAAACAATTTTCTCTTTAAGTGTGAAATATTACTTAGTCTTCCTTGCTTTAACAATTTCAATTCTTCCTCTTTATATAAGCTTTGAAGAAACTCATCAGAAGGTGAAAATAGCCATTGGACAAAGCTCTTGAAGGTAATGTGGCAGTTGCTTTGAGGTCTTGAAGGTAGTATGACCGTTGTATTCCAGCTCTTGAAGGAGTACTAGCCGTTGCACCTCCTGAAGGAAATTAATGGTTATTGCTTTCTATCTCATAAGTGAATTATTTGCAGTTATATTGAGCTCTTGAACAAGATACAATTGTTGCTTTGCAGCTCTTAAAGGTACACCAGTCGTTGGAGCTTCTAAAGAAGATTTATAGTTGTTGCTTTGAGATCATAAGGAGAGCTATCCATTGCTTATAACCTCTGAAGGAATAATGGCAGTTGTACTTTAGCTCTTGAAGCATTCTCTTTACCTTCTAATGATAATGTAGATGTTGAAGTCTTGAAGGTCATAACTCAAAGCTTTCTATAGCTCATAAAGTAATGATTATTTTTTGATCAATAATAAGTTATATCATAAGCTTCCATCTTCTTGTTGCCTTTGGTTAAGCTTTGTAAACTTAAGTTTCATCTTAATTAAAATCATAATTTAGTTGATGATTAATTACAAACTAATTGTAATAATATTAAGATAAATATGATTTTACTTTTTGACTTATATGTCAACTTTCCATATTGTTGTTATCATCGAAACACGATTCAACAGATACCTTATACCATTGTTATTAAACTTGTTCATGGGCCGGGTTGGGTTGGGTTCGAGCCGGACCTTACGGGCTTTTACCTAAAAATGTTCGACCCAAGCCCAGCCCAGCCCATATAAAATTTTTTCGGGTTCGGGCTGGACTAGGCTCGAGCTGAATTCGTGCTGGGCTCGGGCTTACACAAATTGGAACGAATTTAATTACAGACTATAATTTATAGTTAAATGGTAAGTGCTCGAAATCTAATAATCACTACTAGATAATGAGCACGAAAAAATAATTATAAAATTAAGAAGGTGAAAATAAAATAAACATCATAAACTGCATTTTTCTATTTGAATTGATCTAACAAATGTTAAAATCTACATCAAATAATCGATATCTTACCTTGGGCTGAGATTAAGCCCAAATGGTTTATTCTGGGCTTTTTCTACTGGATTTTTCCTACAGAGAAATATACTTATCACATGCATTATTTTTTTTTCAAATAAAATAATTACTCTTCATTTCTTAAAATTGATTAAATAATTACTCCTCACTTCTTAGAATGTAAAATTGGTGAAATCGAAACTAAAAAATATGTAGAACCCGTAAATAATTTTTATACTTCTTGTAATAATTTTATTCCAAGATTATATAAAATGAAAGAATGAATTATTGCAGATGAAAAACATAAATTAATTATCAAATCATTTTGCTATAAAAAAAGAAAAAGATCAGATCGTTGTGATTTATTTAGATTTTCATTAATAAAAGCTTGGCTGTCCAAAATCAAATATTCATAACCTTGAACTTTTTAAAATTAAAAAATTCAAGAATGAAAGAAAGATGATTAGAATTTCATTAATGCCTACCTAATTTATTGTTTGTTATTCAAAACCTGAATGAAAGAAATTTAAAGATTTGGTATGTTAATGACAGAATTTTGAAGGAAAAAGAAACAAGTCAATTGTAAAATAAAATTAAAAAATGGAAGATCCCAATTACATATTTTATTAATTATATATATATATATATAATTATATTTTTTATTTTTTTTATTAATACACGGGCCGGGCTCGGACAGGCCCACCTGTAAGCTCTGGAATTTTCTGTCCTAAAAAAGAAAAAATCTAGTGTGTCACACGACTGTAATATATAGTCGTGTGACTGTCGTTACGATCGTGAGACTATAATTAAATTACAGTCGTATGACTGTACAATCGGAGCAGATGCAGAAGCCCATACCTCTGCAGGAAGAAAAGAAGGAGCAATTAATGCTCCGGGATGGGCAGCAAGGCAACCAGAATAAGAAGGAGAAAGAGAGGAGATTGAGGGGCTTTTGGCTGAAAATCAGAGAGAGAGAGAGTTTAGTGAGAGAATTAGAGAACAAGGGAAGAAAAAGAGAAAAATACCATAAGTTCAAGTTTCTTTTTCTCTTCTTTTTCTTTTCAATTCTTGAGTGTTTTGGATTAAAAATCTATTAGACATCAATAGGTTAATAATCTGACTCTCCAAATTAAATCAATTTCAGACTAAAATCATCAGAATCCCTAACATTTGGAGATTTTTCGGACCAAACTTCACAACCTCAACTAAAGGAGAAAAAGAGCAAATTTAAGTGGATTGGTGCGACGCTAGGGGTCATTCCTACGGTGGATTAGCGCTCAAGAAGTAAGCACACCTCATAGTCTCTTTTTCTCATGTTTTCTAGGTGATTGGATGTGATTTGGTGCATTTTATTTCAATTTTTGTGTTTTCTGTTTTTGGAAATCAAGAACAGTCGTGCGACTGTTCTTAAGTTGATGAACAGTCGTACGACTGTAAATACAGTCGTACGAATGTTCTTGATTTCCATTAATTTCTTAGTTTGATTTTGAATAATTTTGGCGAAATCCTGAAATTGGAGGATTTACAGTCACATGACTGTAATTACAGTCGTACGACTGTAATGCGCGTCCAAAATCAGAATTTCCAGAATAATCCTAAAAATTTCTAAAAATCCATAAAAATTCAGAAAATCAAAAAATCATCAAAATGAATTTTGTTGTGTGCATTCACGACCCTAGATTTAATTTCCAGTATTATTGCATTTAAAACAATACAACGACGGAGACCCGATTCTCCTGAAAACCGACCCACCTCACATACTAAATTAATGTAAACCGGAAAATAAATTGTTTTCAAAATGATTTTCTCACAAAACCAAAAATACAGGGACGTTTAAAAATGTTTTCCAGGTCTAATCGGGCCGGCTAGCCGAGTCAACCTGGTTATCCCCCTAATTGCATGTTCCCGAATTCTTAAAATCCCATTCTGTCTCACTTGAGTCCTATTTGTGGTGTGACTTATATTGTGCTAACCCTCTATTTTGCAGCTTTTTATTTTTATTTTTGATGTATTTAATAGATTTATCCATGTATATTAGGCGTTTGTATTTTTTAGATAAATCGTGTATATTAGGCGGTTGTAAAAGTGAGGTTGAGAGTTTTTATTTTGTTCGATTGGGTTGTAAGCCACTTAAATATTTACTGCTTTACTTTTATTTTTGCTTTCTGTATATGTGTGTTGTATGATTTAATTTTTAATAAAATAGACTTTTAGAATTTGAAATACCATTTATGAACATTGGCCGTTTTTATTTTAATTAGACACGAAATAAGGGACTTGTCCGGACCTAGATCTCTGGATAGTGTGGCGGCCGTTCGTTTGGTTTAGCTACACCGAAATTTCTCGGTTGAGCTGAGCCGGGTGGCGACTCCTACAATATTTTTCGAGGCTTAGGTGTCAATTCTTTTATGAAATAATCTAGTTTTCTAAAAAACGAATTTTATTATAAAACCCCCACGCGAGGGAGGGGTTCACCCAAAATCGAGGCGCCCCTTCCGAGAGGGAGTCCACGTTCCATCGAAGCGTCGTCCGCTCATAGTGGCGACTCCGCTGGGGATTTCTTATAAAAAAGTTTTCTTAAAAAACTTAAAAGAATTTGACAAGCCCTGAAAAGTGTCTAATTAAAATAAGGTGGATGATTCTTGATTGGTATTTTATTTTTGCATTTTTGTTAGACATGCTCGCATTAGGTTAAGTATCCTGCTTTAGCCTAGTGAATTGTTGAAGTGTCGCCTAAGTTCCTCTTGGTCTTGGGGGCACGGATACAAAACACCACCCGTAGCCTCGTACAAACCCCTTCATTCTGACCCTTGAGTGGGGAGAAGTGAGGAGTATATTTTGCTACGGGAGCCTTGATGTTATCCCGACATGGACCGAACTCATATAGGCAGCCTTAGTTGGATTCCCTTTAGGACACCAAAATAAATTGTGTGAAATAATATAAATCGCGCATTCATCATCCCCGGTTGGTGATCGAAGAGAACCCCACCTAGGACTCGGTTAGAATTTTTGAGACCAACCACGTTTGGAGGAATAAAGTTGGGGGAATACATTTTGTGTGCTACGTGTTTCTCGCCATCCCGTGACGCATCACCATCGCTATCTACTCGTGCATGACATACCATAATCAACATTTTCCATCCATACGACATACCATACATTAAACATTTGTGTGATAATTAACCCACATTTTTATGCAGCCACTTGCATTTTATTTTCGCGTGTAAAAACATTATTCATCCGCTTGCCATTCATACTAACCATTTCTTTTTTCAGCCATGACATTATATTTATGTGATTAGCATTTTTTCCACATAGCATACACAACATCATTATGTATGTCATGCATCCTAACCCAAGTTTTGGTGTAGCCATTTGCATTTTGTGTGTCATAAGCATTCATGGCATATCACCTAAATTAAATTAAGGACATTCCAAAGGACGCCCACCACGATCATCTCATTTCATAACATATCGGGTATCCCAAATTACCCGTGTTCTACCAATGCACCGGATTGCATTCGACCATTCCACCAAATTATCTCATTTAATAGAGACCATAATGGTCCTAGGTTTACTTCCATGTGATGATTTACACGAGACATTTTATGACGCCATGCTCACTTATCATAAACATCATATAGCATCGTGGTCCACACTGGATCATTTCATGACATTAATATAGCATTAAGGTACTCCCCGAGTGCCTAATTAGTGTATATATAAGCTCATAACATTGCCCAAATCATGAAAGGCATTCCCCGAATGCCGAATCTCTGTCCATGTCCCTATTACACGTGACTCCCTCATAATATCATTTCACATCATACGCTCAAAAGCATCGGAACTCTGTCCAAGGGGCAGTCCCATGTGACCATTTCATATCATCTCATTAGACCTACAAAGCGTCGAAACTCTGTCCGTGTGTCGACACACAGGCGACCATTCCATGAATTCACTTGGTGCCTCAAAGGCGCCGAACCTCTATTCGTGTAGTGGTCCACACGTGACATTTTTGCATAGCATTGGGTGTTCTTGAGATGTCCCAAAAAGAAGAAAAAGAATAAAAAAGAGACCATTCATGCCATCATTTCACCCATAACTTCACTCCATTCATTCATTATAAGCACTTTTAATACCTCATTCTTTATTTCACCATGCCATTCATTCATGTCCCTAATACTTCCCGTATGATCCCAAGCAGAATAAGCTGGAGCGCCCTAGAACAAGATCTCAGGTCTCGAGGGTTGTTAGGGAATAAAGAGCAGTTGAAAGAGAAAGTGATTCTGATTCTAGGGAAGAAGTGGCGATGGCTAATCCAATATTGAGCCTTGCTGATGCTATGAAGGATTTTCTAAGATCATAAGACTTTCGTGATATGCTGAAGGAGGAAGTGCGGGCAGTAGTGAGAGAGGTTGGAGAAACTGGTGGTAGTGGAGCCGGAAAAGAGAAAGAGGCCGAATCATCCCAGCAGGGTGGTGATACCTCAGCTAGTCTGGAGAAGCTACAGGAAATAGAGGCAGCCATGGAAAGAAAGATGAAGGCGAAATACTCAGAATTGGAGGAGGCGGTGGCTCAGTTGAAGAAAGGGGCCAGTGTCAGTGCAGAGTCATCAAAACTTTTCCCATCGGCTTCCAAATGCCAAGAGTGCCTTCTTACAAGGGAATGGGTTCACCAAAGGCCCATGTAAATCTCTACGCTCGAGTCATGCTGAAGGCGGGCGCTACTAAGCAATAGGTGATTAATCTCTTCCCTACTACCTTGGAGGGAGGAGCATTGGGGTGGTATAACTCGTTATCAGAGGAGGAACAGTCAGATTGGGAGGTTCTGTCAGTGACATTTATTAAGTATTACAGCTTCAATACTAAGATTCAAGTGAAGCTGTATGATTTGGAGCGGATCAAGCAGAAGCCCAATGAGCCTTTTGATGAGTATTACCAGCGGTGGATGACTAAGATGTCTGAAGAACCGCCCAGATAAAGATGAACTGATACAGAAGTTGATTGATGGAAGCAAGGACATGTTCAAAAATAATATGAAATTTCATCCATTCAATAAGCTTAGTCTACAGTATGGCGACGAAGATTGAGCGAGACGAAGAAGAGAAGGTACTAAACCATAAGGGTGGAAGAAGCTCATGTTACAGTTCTAGGTATAGATCAACAACTGCAACCGAATCTAGTGGTAGTTCAAGTTCAAGTTCTGGTGGCAAAGAGGGGCAGACTTCAGAGGTGAAACAAGTAGAGGTTGCCACAGTAACCCAGCAACAAGGCAGTCAGAACAGGAATCCAAGGGGGCAGGGCATATTACCTTATACTCTTCCTTTGGTCAAGATTTTCGCTAAGTGCAGAAACGGTGGGTTGCTACAGTCCTTAAGGCCATTTGAAAAACCCGCTGAGGCAGATAAAGATAATTTATGCACGTATCATATTGTTGTTGGCCACCGGACTAACATTTGCTACAAGCTGAGAGATGCCATTCAAAAGCTTATAGATGAAGGGAAACTATAAGAACCAGCTAAGCCCAGCACGAAGACCAACCCGCTACCAGCATTTAAGAAGCGGGTCAATATGATGCATTCGGGATTGCCGGCCAATTTCATATTTGCTCAAATTCTTCAAGCAAATCCCACAATCCAGGCTGTAGCAATAGAGGAAGCTGAAGTAGGGTCAGAATGTGAAATGAAGGTGGAACAGAAAGAGATCAAGCCAATAAGCTTGAATGACCTTGATTCTAAAGATGAATATGAAGAGTTTGGCGGAGACGAGTCAGTTAAGCCTCCAGCCGTTGAAAAGATGAAAAATTCAAGAGCTACAGAATGTGACCCGAAGTGGTAGGATGTACCAACCAGTAGATCAAGTGAAGGACAAAACCCCGATGACTTGGTCGGGTAGTACATCAGCACTAGAAGGGGTTGAAAAAGAGGACTTGGTCATTTCCTAGTTAAAGAAGACTCCTGCACAAGCTAGCCTGTGGCATCTGCTTTTGACCTCTAAAGAACATAGAGCAGTTTTAGTGAAGAAACTGTCAGAGATTGAAGTCTCTCCTATATCTTCGCCAGAGGCCATGTGCTGTTTGTTGGATAAGGTCCATTCTGGGACTTCCGGCATTGATTTCTCTGAGAAAGACTTGCCTCGTGAAGGAAAGACTCACAACAAGGCCCTTTACATCAGGGCCCATGTGATGGATAAGGTGATGCCGTGTGTGATGGTGGATGATGGCTCAGCTCTGAATATATGTCCACTGAAGATGATGCCATGTTTAGGCCTAAATGAAGATTTTCTGAAAAAGTCCTCAACGGTAATCCGAGCATACGATGACTCCAAGAGAACAGTGATAGGAACTTTTGAAACTGAAGTAGAGGTTGGACCAGTCAAGTCCATGGTCGTTTTCACAGTGATAGATATCCCGATCACCTTCTCCCTACTGTTAGGAAGGCCATGGTTCCATCCTCTAGGAGGTGTCCCTTCTACATTGCACCAGAAGATTAAGTTCTCGATAAATGGTGAGTTAGTGAGTGTTGAGGCGGATGCCCAATCGGTGATTGCTGCTGTGAATGAAGGTATTGTCCCTTTTGGTGGGTTTCAAGTTGCAATGATCGGGGAGGAGGAAGCTACAGATGCTCCTATGGTGATCTATGAAAATTATATGCTGGAGTGGCTATCTCGATATTTGCATAAACAGAAATTTGTCCCAGGTATGGGACTTGGAATCAACTTGCAAGGAGTACCTGAATTAAACATCGATTCGGGGAAACCAAAGCAGTTCGGGCTGGGGTATACAGAGGGTACATCTGAGTAGAAAAACCTGAGAAGGGGCAAGAATGGCAAGGTTACAATGAAACCATTCCTGAAGGCAAGTGAAGAGCTTTACAAGGGCCAAGTCGAACCAATAAGGGTTAGGAATGTTGAATACCCTGGCTTTGAAATCTTTGCTGATGTTGTTGACTTCAAGAAGAGCCAGGAGGAACTAGTGGCCCCCATAGTGGTAAAAGAAACAGCTGCTAAGTTTGATGTTCTGCAATGTGAGTCATCTGAAGTAATAACAGAAGCAGTGGAGGTGGCCGAAGAGAAAAATGAAGAAAAAGCCTGTGATCAAACTATAGAAGTTATTTCAGGTGCGTTGACTGCTACCTTAAGCAAGGCATTTAGGAAGACCCAGGAAGGGTTTGGCGAAGAGCTAATGGCCAAGGTGAACTTGGACTCTATGGCTGCCGAGATTGCCAAGATCATAGAAAGGGCTAAGGCACAGGTGGCTAAAAAAGAAGCTGAAGCTGCTGCATTCCTAGATAGTTCTCTGAAGATGAAGATGGAAGCTGAAGAAGTACAAGGCCCTCCGCCTGTGGAGGATGAAAATGATTTTGTTGTGTCTGTTTCTTCCATTTTCAATATGAATGATGTACTTTATGACAAGTTTAATGCAATGAAATCTCAGTTTGCTTACTTGTGTGATGTTTATCCTGATGATTCTGTGCATGCATTTGAATCACCATAAAGCATATTTAGCATACATGACACTACATTACATGAAATCAACATAAGTACAGATGAAAATCCCAAAATGGTATTCATTTCACACGAGCTAAAACCCGAGGAAGAGAGAGAATTAATAAGAATACTACAAAAACATGTTAAAGCTTTCGCTTGGTCATACAAGGACATGCCGGGTGTAGACATAGAGATAGCAGTGCACAAGATCCCAACAGATCCTAAGTTCAGGCCAGTAAAGCAGAAGCTGAGAAGACTGAGACCAGAATGGGCTACACTGGTAAAAGAGAAAGTGGCTAAACAGATAGACGCCAAGTTTCTTGAAGTGGTAGAATACACAGAATGGCTAGCTAATATTGTTCCAGTGCCCAAGAAGGATGGAAAGGTCAGAGTATGCGTTGACTACCGGGATTTAAATAAGGCATGCCCAAAGGACAACTTCCCACTGCCTCATATTGATGTCCTGGTTGATAGTGCAGCAAAAGCAGTAATGTATTCCTTTATGGATGGCTTTTCGGGGTATAACCAGATCTTGATGGATGTGATTGACAAGGTGAAGACATCCTTCATTACAGAGTGGGGTACCTTCTGCTACAAAGTAATGCCCTTCGGATTAAAGAATGCTGAAGCCACTTATCAAAGGGCTGTTACGACTCTATTGCATGATATGATCCACAAAGAAGTTGAACTGTATGTATGAGCGGACAACATTTTCGACATAATGCGGACTCCCTTTCGGATGGAGCGTCTTGATTTCGGGCGGACCCTTCCCTCGCGTGGGTTTTTTTATAATGGAAATTCGCATTTTGGAAAAAATGGAATTATTTCTTAAAAGAACCGAGACCTAAGTCTCGATGAATATTGTAGGAGTCGCCACCCGGCTCAGCTCAACTGGGAAATTTATAATATAGCTGAACCAGATGAACGGCCACTACATTATCCAGAGATCTAGGTCGGGACAAGTCCCTTATTTCGTGTCTAATTACCATAAATATTGGCCAATGTTCATAGATGGTATTTCATAATTCTAAAGTCAATTTTATTGCATTAAATTAAACATACAGCGCGCATACAGGTAAAGTAAAATAGTAAATGAGTAAATTATTACACCCCGATAGAATAAAAGATAAAAACTCTCAGCCTCACTTTTACAACCGCCTAAGATATACGATTTAGCTAAAAATTACAATCGTCTAGGATACACGGATAAATCTATTAAATACATATAAAATAAAAATAAAAAGCTGTAAAACAGGGGGTTAGCACAATATACGGCACACCACAAATAGGACTCAAATAAACAGAATGGGAAATTTAGAAATCGGGGCATGCATTTAGGGGGATAATTGGGTTGGCTCAGCTAGCCGGCCCGATTAGACCTGGAAAAAGTTTTGAAACATCCCTGTATTTTTGGTTTTGTGAGAAAATCGTTTTGAAAACATTTTTTGCTGGTTTACATGCATTTTTTACATGTGAGGTGGGTCAGTTTTCGGGAGAATCGGGTCTCCTTCGTGGCATTGTTCTAAATGCAATTTTACTGAAAGTTGAATCTAGGGTCGTGAATGCACACAACAAAATTAATTTTTTGATGATTTTCTGATTTTCTGAATTTTTAGGGATTTTTAGGAATTTTTGGAAATTATTATGGAAATTCTGATTCTGGAAGAGTGTTATAGTCACGCGATTAGAAGCAATCCACACTCAAGATTTTGCCAAAGTTTTATTTGAAATAAACTGAAAGAAAATCATCTAGAAACCAAGAACACTCGTACGACTGTAAATACAGTCATACGACTGTTCATCAAACTAAAAAATAGTCACACGACTGTTCTAGATTTCCAGAAATAGAAACGTTAAAAGTTGAATAAAAATGCATAAAAACACAACCAATCACCCAGAAAGCATGAAAAATAGAGGGGAAAAGGAGTGTTTACCTCTTAGGCGCTTTTCCACCGTAGGATTGACCCCCGGTGTCGCTCCAATCCATAAAAATTTGCTCTTTTGCTCCTTGAGTCAAGGTTGGGAAGTTTGGTCCAAAAATCTCTAAATGTTAGGGATTCTGACGATTTTAAGGTCTGAGATTGAGTTTGTTTATGGAGTTAGATTGTTAACCTATGGATTTCGATCAGATTTTAAACTTAATTTTGAGAATTAAAAGAAATAGAAGAGGAAAAGGAACTTGAGGTTTTGTGCCTCTTTTCCTTGTCTCTTTCTCTCTTTTTCTCTCTCAATTTCTGAGATCCTAAAAGCCAACCCCTTTTCTTCTCTCTTTTTCCTCTTTTTTTTATCTTTCTGATCCCTCCTTTTTCCTCACCAGAATTCAGGCAATTAATGCCCAATCTTCCCCCTCTTCTTTCTTATGTCATGGGTATGGTGTTCTGCACCTGCTCTGATCGTACAGTCGTACGACTGTAAATCACAGTCGTGTGACACTTGCGTTTTTTTTTTGAAGTACGGAGTAAAATTCCAGCGCTTACAGCTGCCCCTCGCGTGATCAAATTCAACACCCGATTTTGGTCTGGAATAGTTGATGTGAATTTGAGAACGTGACTCAAAACGCCACAGACACAGGAAAGAACCCGCTATTAAAATAAGCCGATACAGGGTCTAGGTTACTCGAGGCAATGAAGGTGGAAGGTGGATAAGCTGATACCAGGTCTAGGTTACCCGAGGCAAAGGAAGGTGGAAGGCGGATAAGCTGATACCGGGTCTATGTTACCTAAGGCAAGGAAGGTGGAATTTAGGCTGGGCATCTGGAGTGAAATGGATCTACTGAGGATTTGAAGTTGTATAGGCGACACGTATTTATTCCTTGATCGATGATTTTGGAAACAAAAATTTTTACCCCTTCGATCAAGAATAAATACGGTTTGATTACATAGCTTTAAGATGTTGAAGCTTGGGTCCGCAAGACTTTGATTTGTCTCTTGAGACCTATTTTTTGTTTTGAGAGGGGCCCTAGCTCAGAGCGGTCCGGTGATGTTGGTGGGTACCTGCACTTGGATTAGTTATGATGAATATGCATATGAATTATTTGTGTTTACTTTAAAAATATGCACGTATGTACAGATGCATGTATAGTTCTAAATGTATGTATGCATGCAACATGTGGCTTATGCTTTGTTCTTGGTATCCGTTCGAGCCCGGAGGCGGAATTCACGGCTTGTGATTAGCCACAATGGTATCCTAGGTGACCTGCGGCACCATGTATATGCGGTCTAGTCTCATTGGAACAAGTAGATGCCTCCTCTTGGCTCCAAGCATGCTTTTGTATCATACTGACCCAGTCCGATTGTTCCAACGTTTTTTTGACCAACTGACTATTACGCTGATCTGGGTGTTAGAGGAGTTGGCCCTCTTGAGTGACCTTCCACTTTACCCTCTGCATATTCTATAGCGTTTTTAGGCTCAGGGGATTAGGTTAATAGGCTGTGTTGACGGATGGTCTGTTTGGTTAAGCAAGAAGAGTGAGACCTTGCATTTCCGTACCGTATAATATGAGTTCTTGTGGCATTATCACGGGTTCAGATGCAATGTCCTACTAATGGATGTTTATATATAATGTCATGGTGTATGCAAGATGAACATCTGATTAGAAATCCAAACATACACAATATTGCAATAGTGACATCAGCATGAGTATAATAGGGAATATGATAATGACTCTGACTTTGTATAGCACTCCTCTCCTGTTGCCGACATGTCCTTTCGGTTTTCCTTGTCAGAATTTTTTTTGGCGATGTGCATTTCGTCTGCATTGATCCCTTTCGCAACGGTTTGTCTTAGGATGGGGAAAATATAACTTGATATGTTCATTGCGACTCGTGAAGATACTGCTGTTGATGATACCCAGTGGTTCGGTTTTTTACTTGCCCCTAGTATTAGAGGTTTGTGTTTAGGGTGTAAAACACTTTTACAGATATGGTTTGCCGCGTGACATAGCCCGTAAGTGAACATTGACATGCAATGACACAACAAATGCATATTGAACACCAAAATTGAATACAAAGCATTCATAACATAATGAATACAGATACATTAGGAAAATCTAAAATGTGGCTCTGGTTTTAATTGATGCCCTTTCAAATTACTAATATGCCCTTTCGATTTTCCGCATTGGAGCTTTTTTTTTAAGGAATGAATGACCAACCACTGAATAGAGTTGCCATTGTGGACGGACAACCTAAGATGAATTCAAGTAACCACTATATTCTCCTGCGGTTTGATGTCCTATTCATATTTCCAATTCACCCTAGATTGCAGCATTGTTGAGCTCATTTGAAGTAGGCTCATATTCAAATCCTCTCTCTGCTAGGAACTCAAAACCTCTCTCATAGTTTGAGGATTCAAAATAATTAGTCTAGGAGTTCAGAATGAATAGAAATGGTGCGGGATAAAAAGGGTATCCCCAATTCAGTACAGATCGATGGTAGACGAGGACTGATTGGAAAGGCGCCATAACCACCTGCTCCGTCGCCCTTCTGGTGATGAGATGATGCAAAAAAATGTGATATGGAGCAGCACTGGGATTCAATTTCTTATTGGAAGCCATTGATGGCAGAAAATAAGGCTTCACAGAATTGGTTCAAGGGAGAAGATGAAAGTATTGCGCCTTGCCATTTAATGCCGTGAGACACTCCAGACTTAATTATGGCCACCGTGTATGAGAGAGATAAAGACATCAATCTTCTCTGTCACCGCGTGAAGTTAACTTTTCAGAATAAGCAAAAACACACTTATGTCCATTGTCTCAACTCACTGACCCTGGCACTTCATGCAACAGATGGGCCACCCCCAGATTCATCAAACACTCAACAGAGTTTGCTTGGGTTTCATTGTTTGGATTGGAAGAATTGGGAAGCTGTACAAATGAGGAAGAATGAGGATGAGATATAGGAGTGGAGTAACAGGTATAGGGGTTGGAATTTGATAGTGGGGACAAAGGCAGAAGTGGATTGATGCCAGGGTGACAGGTTGACTGGTAATTGATCAGGGAAGATTCAGGTGTTTCCGGGTTTAGCCTTGTTTCTGCCACTATTGTGATAACATGTGAGAGATTAACAAGGTCATATATCTATGAAGGAAGAGAGCATGACTGTAGGCCTGGGGCGGACATCTCACTGTAAGGGAGAGAGGAAGTCTTCCATCTGTACTGGGTTTTTTTTTTTTGAAGAAGCTAAATCCAAGCCACAGCCACCTGTTGATTTTCCTACTGCATTCGAATCCATGTATGTCATACGTGTTTGGTATGTCTTTTTGGATGAACAATGCATGTGTAATGTCATATGCACATGAATGCCACATAAATAAGACTATATATGCGCTAAAACCAATGTCTGCTTTAGAGTTTTACAACATGATGGATGTCGAAGATCATTTGGATTTCTTAGGGCTTGGTGCTTTTCGATGAGTTTGGGTTTTTGACTACAAGGTTATAGTGTGAGGTGCTTTCTCGGGCATGAATTAGGCTCAAAGCTTCATCTTAGGGATCGGCTCTGAAATTCAGCAACGGTCTCTGGTTTGGAATGATTTGGGTGTATTGTAGGCTGTTCAAGTTGAAATTTTTATGGTAAGACCAACAGTGTTTTGGATCGTGGTTTATAGGGATCACTGATCTAGGTTGGCAATTGATTCGACGGAAATGGTGCCATCCCATTACTTGTTTGACAGACTTTTTTTTTAAGAAAAGGGTTTAACCGAAGTTAGGTTCACTTTTAAATTCCCTATAAGACTCAGATTGATGTCATGCATCTTAATATTATGCGTGATGGACATGTCGTTTCAGATGACCAAATGCATGCTTAATGCCATGTACATGTAATCACCATATAAGTAAGAAAATAACAAGACACATTACACATTGCATTCAAAATGAGTTCAATACACTTTACAAACAAAATGAGTTCCCTGCGGGAAGGAGCCTCTAAAGGTATTGATCTTACAGCGTCCGACTATTCCTTATCCGGTCACTGCCCCAGCTTCGATGTCACTGCCCCACTTTCATCAAATTAGACTTAGGAGTTCTTCATCATATTCCTCTCCCTGGGAGGTTTGAGGAATTTCCTTGCCAGTCTCCCTGCTTGTCACTAGTCACTGGTTGGAGGTGGACGGGATCTTCAATTTTCCTTCGGCAACTAATTTCAGGATCTCCTTTCCTAAATCAAAGTACATGTTGGTTTGGTGACCTGTCACCACATGATAGCTGCAGAAATTATTCTTCTGATTCGACGCCGGCTCGACATATGGCTTGATGCTTTGGAGCAGTCCCTCCTTTCTACACTTGGCGAATAATCTGCACAATGAAATAGGCCATAGGGATATGCCTTTCCCTTTACCCTTAGGAAGTGGATTCACGGTGTGTCACAGAACAATGTTAGTATTGGCCTTGGGGGGGCCTTCGATTCTACTTCGCCAGTCAGCCCTCTTATTACTCCCCCAAGCTCAATCACATGAGCCTCCAATTCAAAGCACCTTGTCGTCACCTTTTCTATCTTGTCACGATCATCTCCAAGCATCTCTCTGAACATTGTCGCTGCCTCTTCCCTAACCGCCTTTCGAAATCGTGACGAAGAAACATAATCATCCATAACATCTGTTATGGTGTTGAAGTTCAATGGGCCAGCCATTCTCAAGATTCTTTCCCTTTCTCCCCTGATAAAAACACTTGTTAGCATTAACTGGGGTATGCGCACGGAGAATACCAAGTTAAGGGATGATGTGGGCATGAGTGTGTGATGTGATGCATTGGTGTAGGAACAATGATGTCATGTGAGGCCATGTCATGTTATGCAATCCTAAGCTAGTCAAGTGCACACAAAGTCAAGAATGGAGATATGCAAAATGCAATGGATGTTATTGATGAAGCTATATGCTGAAGTAGAGCGTGGCGTATAAATATACACCACATGGATAAAATGACACACAGGGTCTCCACGGATGGAAGCAAGGTGATACTTGCAAAGCGCTTATACGTATAGGGTAGATCTTATACAGGGGTTAGATCTACATGTAAAACGGTACGTGTAGAGCGGATCTTACACGGGAAGAAGTTCAATATTTAAAGCAGTACGCGTAGAGTGGATCTTACACGGGAAGAGAGTTAATATTTAGAGCGGTACGTGTAGAGCGGATCTTACACGGGAGAAGGTTTAATGTTTAGAGCGGATCTTACACGGGAGGAGGTTTAATGTTTAGAGCGGTACGTGTAGAGCGGATCTTACACGGGAGGAGGTTTAATGTTTAGAGCGGTACGTGTAGAGCGGATCTTACACGTGAAGAGGATTTAATGTTTAGAACAGTACGTGTAGAGCGGATCTTACACGGGAAGAGGGTTTAATGTTTAGAGCGGTACGCATAGAGCGGATCTTACACGGGAGGAGGTTTAATATTTAGAGCGGCACTTGTAGAGCGGATCTTACAGGGGAGGAGGTTTAATATTTAGAGTGGTACATGTAAAGCGGATCTTACACGAGAGGAGGTTTAATGTGTAGAGCGGTACGTGTAGAGCGGATCTTACACGGGAAGAAGGTTTAATGTTTAGAGTGGTACGTGTAGAGCCGATCTTACACGGGAAGAAGGTTTAATGTTTAGAGTGGTACATGTAGAGCAGATCTTACACGGGAAGAGGGTTTAATGTTTAGAGCAGTATATGTAGAGCAGATCTTACACGGGAGGAGGTTTAATATTTAGAGAGGTACGTGTAGAGCGGATCTTACACGGGGGGAGGTTTAATATTTAGAGCGGTACGTGTAGAGCGGATCTTACACGGGGGGAGGTTTAATATTTAGAGCGGTACATGTAGAGCAGATCTTACACGGGAGGAGGTTTAATATTTAGAGCGGTACGTGTAGAGCATATCTTACACGGGAAGAGGGTTTAATGTTTAGAGCGGTACGTGTAGAGCGGATCTTACACGGAAGGAGGTTTAATGTTTAGAGCGGTATGTGTACAGCGGATCTTACACGGGAAGAGGGTTTAATGTTTAGAGCAGTACGTGTAGAGCGAATCTTACACGGGAAGAGGGTTTAATGTTTAGAACGGTATGTGTAGAGTGGATCTTACACGGGAAGAGGGTTTAATGTTTAGAGCTGTACGTGTAGAGCGGATCTTACACGGGGGGAGGTTTAATATTTAGAGAGGTACGTGTAGAGCGGATCTTACATGGGAGGAGGTTTAATATTAAGAGCGGTACGTGTAGAGCGGATCTTACACGGGAAGAGGGTTTAATGTTTAGAGCGGTACGTGTAGAGTGGATCTTACACGGGAGGAGGTTTAATGTTTAGAGCGGTATGTGTAGAGCGGATCTTACAGGAGAAGAGGGTTTAATGTTTAGAGCGATACGTGCAGAGCGGATCTTACACTGGAGGAGGTTTAATATTTAGAGCGGCACTTATAGAGCGGATCTTACAGGGGAGGAGGTTTAATATTTAGAGCGGTACGTGTAGAGCGGATCTTACACGGGAGGAGGTTTAATGTTTAGAGCGGTACGTGTAGAGCGGATCTTACACGGGAAGAAGGTTTAATGTTTAGAGCGGTACGTGTAGAGTAGATCTTACACGGGAAGAGGGTTTAATGTTTAGAGCGGTACATGTAGAGCAGATCTTACACGGGAGGAGGTTTAATATTTAGAGCGGTACGTGTAGAGCGGATCTTACACGGGGGGAGGTTTAATATTTAGAGCGGTACGTGTAGAGCGGATCTTACACCGGAGGAAGTTTAATATTTAGAGCGGTATGTGTAGAGCAGATCTTACATGGGAGGAGGTTTAATATTTAGAGCGGTACGTGTAGAGCGGATCTTACATGGGAAAAGGGTTTAATGTTTAGAGCAGTACGTGTAGAGCGGATCTTATACGGGAAGAGGGTTTAATCTTTAAAGCGGTACGTGTAGAGTGGATCTTACACGGGAAGAGGGTTTAATGTTTAGAGTTGTACATGTAGAGCGGATCTTACACGAGGGGAGGTTTAATATTTAGAGAGGTACGTATAGAGCGGATCTTACATGGGAGGAGGTTTAATATTTAGAGCGGTACGTGTAGAGCGGATCTTATACGGGAAGAGGGTTTAATGTTTAGAGCGGTACGTGTAGAGCGGATCTTACACGGGAGGAGGTTTAATGTTTAGAGCGGGACACAAGGATAGGGTTTCTAATGATTATGGAAGACCTAAGGGGTTTGATGAAATTTCTAGCGTTTTTGGAATACCTAAATGACCCAGTGCATGTGGTAAAGTCCTTGGTGCTTATGGAGTGCTTGAACGTTTGACGGATGAGTGAGATGTACATCATGAGATAATGAGGATGACTCCCTTGTTTTTATTCTTTTGATTTTGAACATTCCAAGAACACCCAATGCTATGCAAAAATGTCACGTGTGGACCGCCACACGGATAAAAGTTCAGAGCCTTTGGGGCGCCTAATGAATTTTGTGAAATGGTCGCGTGTGCACCGACACACGGACGGAGCTCGACGCTTTTAAGGTCTATGAGATGACATGAAATGGTCACATGGGACCGTCCCTTGGACAGAGTTCTGATGCTTTTGAGCATATGAAATGAAATGATGTTGTAAGAAAGTCATGTGCCATAGGAGACACAAACAGAAGTTCGGTGTTTGAGGAACACCTTTCATGATTTGGGATGTCATGAAATGCCCTTACATGCGTACTAATCCGGCACTCGGGGAGCACCTTGAATAATGTAGTAATGTCATGAAGTAACCCGATATGGATCACAGTGTCATATGATATTTATGATGAATGGATATGATGTCATGAAATGCATCATGTGGATTGTCACACGGAAATATACCTATGACCATTGTGGTCTCTATTAAATAAAATGATTTGGTGGAATGGCCAAATGCAATCCGGTGCATTGGCAAAACACGGGTATTTTGGGATACTCGATATATGATGGAACGAGATGATCGTGGTGGGCGTCCTTGGAATGCCCCTAATTTAATTTAGGTGATATGTCATGAATGCTTATGAAACACAAAATGCAAATGGCTGCACAAAAACGTGGTTAGGATGCATGACACACATAATGATTTTATGTATGCTATGTGAAAAATGCTAATCATACAAATTTAATGTCATGGCTGAAAAAGAAATGGTTAGTATGAATGGCAAACGGATGATTTAATGTCTTCACACAAAAATAAAATGCAAATGGCTGTATAAAAATGTGGGTTAGTATCACACAAAAATGTTTTGTGAATGGTATGTCATGTGTATGGAAAATGGTAACTATGGTATGTTATGCACGCGCAGATAGCGATGGTGATGCGTCACAGGATGGCGAGAAACACATAACACATAAAACGAATTCTTCCAACCTTATTTCTCCAAGCGTGGTCGGTCTCAAAAAATTCTAACCGAATCCTAGGTGGGGTTCTCTTCGATCATCAACCGGGGATGATGAAGGCGCAATTTTATTTTATTCACACAATTATTTTGGTATCCTAAGGGAATCCAACTAAGGCTGCCTATATGAGTTCGGTCCAAGTCGAGTTAAAATCAAGGTTCCCATAGCAAAATATACTCCTCACTTCTCCCCATCAAGGGTCCGAACGAAGGGGTTCGTATGAGGCTATAGGTGGTGTTTCGTATCCGTGCCCCTAAGACCAGGAGGAACAAAGGTGACACTTTAACAATTCACTAGGCTAAAGAGGGATACTTAACCTAATGCAAGCATGTCTAACAAAAAAATGCAAAATGAAATACCAATCAATAATCATCCACCTTATTTTAATTAGACACTTTTCAGGCTTGTCAAATTCTTTTAATTTTTTAAGAAAACTTTTTTAAGAAATCCCCAGCAGAGTCGCCACTATGAGCGGACAACATTTTCGACTGAACACGGACTCCCTTTCGGAAGGGGCGTCTCAATTTCGGGTGGACCCCTCCGTCGCATGGGGTTTTTTATAATGGAAATTCGCATTTTGGAAAAAATGGAATTATTTCTTAAAAGAACCGAGACCTAAGTCTCGATGAATATTGTAGGAATCGACACCCGGCTCAGCTCAACCGGGAATTTATAATGTAGCTGAACCGGATGAATGGCCGCTACACTACCTAGAGATCGAGGTCCGGACAAGTCCCTTATTTCGTGTCTAATTAGAATAAATATTGGCCAATGTTCATAGACGGTATTTCATAATTCTAAAGTCAATTTTATTGAATTTAAATTAAACATACAGCACGCATATAGATAAAGTAAAATAGTAAATGAGTAAATTATTACACTCCGATCGAATAAAAGATAAAAACTCTCAGCTTCACTTTTACAACCGCCTAAGATACACGATTTAGCTAAAAATTACAATTGCCTAGGATACACGGATAAATCTATTAAATACATATAAAATAAAAATAAAAAACTGCAAAACAAGGGGTTAGCACAATATACGGCACGCCACAAATAGGACTCAAATAGACAGAATGGGAAATTTAGAATTTAGGGCATGCATTTAGGGGGATAATCGGGCTGGCTCGGCTAGCCGGCCTGATTAGACCTGGAAAAAGTTTTCAAATGTCCATGTATTTTTGGTTTTGTGAGAAAATCATTTTGAAAACATTTTTTGCCTGTTTACATGCATTTTTTACATGTGAGGTAGGTCGGTTTTCGTAAGAATCGGTTATCCGTCGTGGCATTGTTCTAAATGTAATTTTACTGAAAGTTGAATCTAGGATCGTAAATACACACAACAAAATTCATTTTTTGATGATTTTCTGAATTTTTCTGGATTTTTAGGAATTTTTGGAAATTATTCTAGAAATTCTGATTCTGGAAGAGTGTTATAGTCGTGCGACTGTAAGCAATCCAAACTCAAGATTTCGCCAAAATTTTATTTGAAATAAACTGAAAGAAAATCATCTGGAAACCAAGAACACTCGTACGACTGTTCATCAAACTAATGAACAGTCGCATGACTATTCTTGATTTCCAGAAACAGAAATGCGAAAAGTTGAATAAAAATGCATAAAAAACATGACCAATCACCCAGAAAGCATGAAAAATAAAGGGGAAAAGGAGTGTTTACCTCTTAGGCACTTTTCCACCGTAGGATTGACCCCTGGCGTCGCTCCGATCCACAAAAATTTGCTCTTTTGCTCCTTGAGTCAAGGTTGGGAAGTTTGGTCCAAAAACCTCCAAATGTTAGGGATTCTGACGATTTTAAGGTCTGAGATTGAGTTTGTTTATGGAGTTAGATTGTTAACCTATGTATTTCTATCGGATTTTAAACTTAATTTTGAGAATTAAAAGAAATAGAAGAGGAAAAGGAACTTGAGGTTTTGTGTCTCTTTTCCTTATCTCTTTCTCTCTTTTCTCTCTCAATTTCTGAGATCCCAAAAGCCAACCCCCTTTCTTCTCTCTTTTTCCTTGTTTTTTTTATCTTTCTGATCCTTCCTTTTTCCTCACCAGAATCTGGGCAATTAATGCCCAATCTTCCCCCTCTTCTTTCTTATGTCATGGGTATGGTGTTCTGCACCTGCTCTGATCGTACAGTAGTATGACTGTAATTTTTCAATTACAGTCGCACGACTGTAAATTACAGTCGTGTGACACCTGCGTTTTTTTTTGAATTACAGTCGTGTGACACCTATGTTTTTTTTTAAGGACGGAGTAAAGTTCTAGCGCTTACAGTATGTCGATGATATGCTGGTCAAATCAATGACCCGGGAGGAACATTCTGTTTTCCTGGATAGATTTCTTACTCGCATCGGAGAGTATAACTTGCGACTTAATCCTAAGAAGTGCATATTTGGAGTCACATCAGGGAAGTTGTTAGGTCATGTAGTCAGCCAAAGGGGAATAGAAATGGACCCAGACAAAATCAAAGCCATCCAAGATATGCCAGCTCCAAAAACAGAAAAGGAAGTTCGATCATTTCTGGGTTCCTTGCAATATGTCAGTCGTTTCATAGCACGGTTGACTTCCACTTGCGAACCAATTTTCAAGCTATTAAAGAAGAATCACCCGATTATATGGGATGACAGATCTCAGCTGGCATTTGAGAAGATCAAGGCTTATTTGGTAAATCCACCAGTCCTGAGTCCACCAATTCAGGGCAAGCCTTTGATTTTGTACTTGGCGGCTAAAGATTCCTCTACAGAGGCAATGTTGGCACAAGAACAAGATGACAGAAAGGAGTACCCTATTTACTACCTCAGTAAGAAGCTGCTGGAGTATGAAACTAAATACACACTGGTGGAGAAGACATGTGTGGCAATGATCTGGTTGACCAAGAAGCTGCGCCACTACTTCCAATCATACAAAATACAAGCTGTCGCCAAAGTGGATCCAATGAAGTATCTTTATGAAGTACTAGTATTGGTGGGAAAGTTGTCTAGGTGGCTGTTACTCCTATCCTAATTCGATATCAAGTACATCACTAAGAAAACCATCAAAGGACGAGCCGTGGTAGAATTTCTAGCAAATCAACCTTTGGAATCAGATTACACTAAGAATTTGGAGTTTCCAGATGAATAGTTAGCCATGGTTGAAGTAAAAATATGGGTTATATGCTTCGATGGGGCAGGGAACAGAAAAGGTGCTGGAGTCGGGGTGCTAATAGCAATGCCAGACGGTTAGATCATTCCTTTATCTAAGAGGCTAAATTTTCCCATAACCAACATTGGGGTAGAGTATGAAGCATACCTGTTTGGGATGGAGGCTCTGTTAACTTTAGGGGAAAATGACGTCTTAGTCATCAGAGATTCACTCTTAGTGATCAGGCAAGCTCAGGGCGAATGGGAGCTGAAAGAAGAAGCCTTTCAGGCCTACTTGGAGCTGCTACAGTTCAGAAAAGAGTTATTTGGCCAGTGTGAATTCAAACACGTCCCCAGGGATGAGAACAAGATGGCTGATGTGCTAGCAACACTGTCTTCCATGTGGGAGAATACAGAAGAAACCTAAGTCCAGCCACTGGTTATAGTAACTTCAAACAACCCTGCTTTGAAGTGCACGAAGTAATGGAGTTGACAGCTGAAGAAAAGCCATGGTTCTTTGACATCTACCAGTATATGAAGGAAGGAAAATATCCAAAAGGAGCCAGTGTTGCTGATAAGGTGTCATTAAGAAAGCTAGCTAATCAGTTCAGAATCTTTAAAGATAAGCTATACAAAAGAACAGAACATGGGGTTCTTTTAAGGTACCTAACAGAACAAGAAGCAGAAGAAGTGATGTAGCAGGTACATGCAGGCTCCTGCGGGCCACATATGAATGGACTAGCTATGGCCAGGAAGATAATGAGACAGGGGTACTTCTGGATGACTATGCAGACAGATTGTATAAGAAAAGTGAAGAGGTGTCTCAAGTGTCAGATATATGTAGACATCAATCATCTTCCACCACTTGAATTACTGAACCTGGCGACCCCTTGGCCATTTTCAGCATGGGGAATAGATATGATTGGTGAAATTCATCCCACAGAGTCTAATGGACACAAATTCATAGTGGTTGCAGTTGATTACTTCTCAAAGTGGGTCGAGGCAGAATCCTTCGCTAATGTAACAGCCAAGCAGATGGTCAAGTTCATCCGGAAGAATATCTTTGCCAGATACAGGATTCCTCACTACATAGTGACTGACAACGGAGTGCAGTTTTAAGGGGTAACAGTTAAGCTGTTTGCAGGACATGGCATTGAGCATCACAAGTCTTCTCCATATAAGCCCCAAGCTAACAGTGCAGTAGAAGCAGTTAATAAGGCGATAAAGAAGATCTTATAAAAAATGGTAACCACTTATAGAGATTGGGCAGACAAATTGCCATATACTCTTTGGGGTTACAGAACCAGTGTCAGAGCACCGATGGGGGAAACTCCCTATGCCTTAGTATATGGGATGGAAGCAGTGTTACCAGTAGAAATAGAGCTCAAGTCACTCAAAGTCGCCTTGGAAGCTCAATTGCCAGAGACTGAATGGATTCAAGCTAGATACGAGCAGTTGGCGGCACTAGATGAAAAACGGCTGAAAGCACTGGATCATTTACAGATGTAACAGTGTAGAATGGCTAGGGCCTATAACCAAAATGTGAAGTACTCCAAGCGGCAGTTGAAAGCAGGGGACTTGGTTCTAAAACAATTAAGGCCCTCAAATATCTATGTTAGGGGGAAATTCAGACCTAATTGGGAAGGGCCCTATGTGGTGAAGAAGGTGCTATCAAAAGGTGGTGTCAGCATAATGGACATGGATGGAAATGAATTCACCAATCCTATCAACCAAGACCGGCTGAAGCTTTATCATGTATAAAAAAAAAGTTCGCTAGGTTGAAGACTCGAAAGAGTGGCCTAGGCAAAAGTAAGGACAAGAGAGAAAATGATCAGTTGAAAAATCTGAAAAGGACTACTGGTCAAGAATGTTGGCTTTGTCTGGAATGCATACCGTCTGGGGAATTAATCTCTTCAAATGTACTCATTTTGGTTTCATCAATAAAGTGAAATGTTTGTTTAAATATGTGTGCGTGGTTATGACAAATGCATAAACAAAGTTATCTTGCTCAAACATCTATTCAAAGAAAGCGCTTTGCATTTAACTGGTCGAACATATCATGCTATTTAACAATGGAAATGTGATAAATACATACAATTTGAAATCTTTTTTCATCCTCCGAATCTAATTCAGCTTTCCAAAGAGCAATAGCGATTGTCCGAGAATTTGCTGTTTCAATCGATCGGTTTCAAAAAAAAAAAAAAGAAAGAGCTCGCTGGGGTGAAAACCGAAAGGGCGCCTAAGCCAAAAATTAGAGGAGCTCACTGGGGTGAAAACTGAAAAGGCGCCTCAGGAAAAAAATAGAGCAGCTCGCTGGGTTGAAAACCCGCATTGGGCAACCCAGGTAAAATTTAAAGCACTTCCAAATTCATAAGTTATAGGAGTGAGAAGCCAAGTTTTCCCATCATCTCCCCAGCAGGTTTCCCTACATCATAACCCCAGCAGAACGTTTACAAAAGGATACTATGATCTTTTTCCCCAGCATCGTCATGCATTCCCAGCAATTATCTCATTTCCCCAGCAGTCCTCACATATATCTTCAACAAAAGGAAGCCTTATACGAGGAACGCCTTTCACCAGCCAGGGGCAAAACATATCTCTCCCCAGCAAGAAGAGGAAACACCAAATAGTGTGAAGTACATCCTTGTGCATATACATCATTATACATGCAGACATAGCATACACTAATCATTCATCCCCAACTAGTCTTCATTCTTGATCGAAGGGGTAAAAATATTTGTTCAAAATCCCTCGATCAAGGAATGAGGACTTGTCATTTCAAATGCAGGAACTCATAATCCACAGCTTCACATCTCCAGCAGATCCGCCTTGGGTAATATAAACCTGGTATCGGCCTAAATCAGTTTCATCTCAATTTCTCCAGCAGATCCACCTCGGGTAATATAAACCCGGTATCGGCGCAGATCGGCTTCATCTCAACATCTCCAGCAGATCCATCTCGGGTAATGTAAACCCGGTATTGACCCAGATCGGCTTCATCTTCGAGTCTCCAGAGAATCCACCTCGGGTAATGTAAACCCCGGTATCTGTCCAGATCGGCTTCATTCTAGATCCCCAGCAATCCTTGCCTCGGGTAACCTAGACCCGGTATCAGCCAAGCCACATTCCATCTTTCCTTGCCTTGGGTAACCTAGACCCGGTATCGGCTTATCCGCCTTACAGCTTCCCTTGCCTCGGGTAACCTAGACCCGATATCGGCTTATCCGCCTTTCACATTCCTTGCCTCAGGTAACCTAGACCCGGTATCGGCTTAACCACATTATATCATCCTTTGCCTCGGGTAACCTAAACCCAGTATCGGCCAATCCACCTTTGGTAACCTAGACATGGTATTGGCTTATTTCATCCCCAGCTTCGCCTTGAGTAACCTAGACCCTGTATCGGCTTATTTCAACAATGGGTTTTTTCCTGTGTTTGCGGCTCTTTGATTCACGCTCTCAAATTCGTCATCTCGGGTATTTTGAACCTGGATCCGGGTGTCGAATTTGATCACGCGAGGGGCAGCTGTAAGTACCAAAATTTTCTATCCTAAAAAAATATCTCGTGTGACTGTCGTTATGGTCGTGCGACTGTAATTAAATTACAGTCGCATGATTGTGCGATCGAAGAAGGTGCAAAAGCCCATACCTCTGCAGCAGAAAAAAGAGAAGAAAAGAAGGAGCAATTAATGCTCGGGGATGGGCAGCAAAGCAACCAGAATAAGAAGGAGAAAGAGAGGAGATTGAGGGGCTTTTGGCTGAAAATCAGAGAGAGAGAGAGTTTAGTGAGGGAATTAGAGAAAAAGGAAGAAAAAGAGAAAAACCCCACAATTTCAAGTTTCTTTTTCTCTTCTTTTTCTTTTCAATTCTTGAGCGTTTTGGATTAAAAATCTATTAGACATCAATAGGTTAATAATCTGACTCTCTAAATTAAATCAATTTCGGACTAAAATCATCAGAATCTGTAACATTTGGAGATTTTTCGGACCAAACTTCACAACCTCAACTAAAGAAGAAAAAGAGCAAATTTAAGTGGATTGGTGCGATGCCAGGGGTCATTCCTACGATGGCTTAGCGCCCAAGAAGTAAGCACATCTCATACTCTCTTTTTCTCATGTTTTATGGGTGATTGGATGTGATTTGGTGCATTTTATTTCAATTTTTGCATTTTCTATTTCTCGATATCAAGAACAGTCGTGCGACTGTTCTTGAGTTGATGAGCAGTCGTACGACTGTATTTAAAGTCGTACGAGTGTTCTTGATTTCCATTAATTTCTCAGTTTTATTTTGAATAATGTTGGCGAAATCCTGAAATTGGAGGATTTACAGTCGCATGACTGTAATTTTGTAGTTACAGTCGCACGACTGTAATGCGCGTCCAAAATCAAAATTTCTAGAATAATCCTAAAAATTTCTAAAAATCTATAAAAATTCAGAAAATCAGAAAATCATCAAAATGAATTTTGTTGTGTGCATTCACGACCCTAGATTTAATTTCCAGTATTATTGCATTTAAAACAATACAACGACAGAGACTTGATTCTCCTGAAAACCGACCCATCTCACATGCTAAATTAATGTAAACCGGAAAATAAGTTGTTTTCAAAATGATTTTCTCACAAAACCAAAAATACAGTGACGTTTCAAAATGTTTTCCAGGTCTAATCAGGCCGGCTAGCCGACCCGACCCGTTATCCCCCTAATTGCATGTTCCTGAATTCTTAAAATCCCATTCTGTCTCATTTGAGTCCTATTTGTGGTGTGCCGTATATTGTGCTAACCCTCTGTTTTGCAGCTTTTTATTTTTATTTTTGATGTATTTAATAGATTTATCCGTGTATCTTAGGCGTTTGTATTTTTTAGATAAATCGTGTATATTAGGCGGTTGTAAAAGTGAGGTTGAGAGTTTTTATTTTGTTCGATTGGGTTGTAAGCCACTTAAATATTTACTGCTTTACTTTTATTTTTGTTTTCTGTGTATGCGCGTTGTATGTTTAATTTTTAATAAAATGGACTTTTAGAATTTGAAATACCATTTATGAACATTGGCCGTTTTTATTTTAATTAGACACGAAATAAGGGACTTGCTCGGACCCAGATCTTTGGATAGTGTGACGGCCGTTCTTCCGGTTTAGCTACACCAAAATTTCCCGGTTGAGCTGAGCCGGGTGGCGACTCCTACAATATTCATCGAGACTTAGGTCTCGGTTCTTTTATGAAATAATCAAGTTTTCTAAAAAACGAATTTTATTATAAAAACCCCACACGAAGGAGGGGTTCACCCGAGATCGAGGCGCCCCTTCTAAAAGGGAGTCCGCGTTCCGTCAAAAACGTCGTCTGCTCACACCACCACATTAATAAGCTGCCCAAACCCAGCCCTATTTTCTACGGGCTTTAACGGGCTCGGGCTTGGGCGGGCCTATATCATATTTTGGCTGCCCAAACCCGGCCCTTTAAGCCTGGGCTTGGGCTAGCTGGGTGGGCCCCCGGCCCATGAACAGGTCTAATTGTTATACCTTCATGATACTTTTTTGATACCATTGTTATGTCATTGTTATACCTTCATGGTATCTTGTATCATTCATATACCTTTATGATACCATTGTTATACCTATGATTATGGTGATATATCTATGGTTTAAACCTGTTGGCCCCAAAATAGGCTAGAAACACATCAAAAGGGAGTGAATAGTGTGTAAAATAGAATTTAAAATTATTTTACAGTAAAAACGATTTTGCCCAATAATATAAGTTTTACTAAAAATGTGGAATTAAAAGATTTGTAAAAATTGTGAATATAATCACTCTGATTGGTTTAATTAATATCTCTAAATAAATACTAATACTATTGATTTAAATACTCGAAATACAAATAGCAGTGAATAATAAAGAGAGTAGAGATGGAGATATTAAAGACACGATGATTTCTACAGGTTCGGCCCAACCAGCCTACTCTTATCCCCAAGCCCATCGATTGAGATTTTCTACTATCAATTCTTTTACGGGTAGGAACCCAGCCTTAGTGTTCTTTATTTGTTTTCTGGAGTTGGAGATATTCTATTTGCTTAAGGACAAGCAAAGTTTAAGTGTGGAAAAGTGATAAGCATCTTTTATATGCTTATTTTGCCTTGGTTTATGAGCTTTAATCTAGTTGTTTTTATTCTATTTAAGGGGTATTTTACTTCCTTTGTGCTATTTTCTTTATTAGGACCTTAAAGAGAAAAATAAAAATAAAAGTGCATGAAAAAATAGTGAAATTGGCTTGAAACAATCAAGGAACAGTCTTAAGGCATGACCATGCCTTAGAGGTGCTACTTTTGGAGACTTAGAGCTGAATTAGTGATTTGGGCTAGCATTTTTTTATGGGCCTAAAAGGAGCAATGAGTTTGACTTAAAGAAGGAGTCAAAACCTTTTCTTTGGGATATTTTCCTTTTTTTTATTTACTCCTATTCCTAGTGGGAGTGTTTTTAAGTAGTTTTCCCTAGAGAGGATTGGGATATATTATTATTATTTTATTCTTTCCTTTTTAGTTTAGGTTGAAAAGGGAGAAAGTTAGCAGTTATTAAATGATTAGTTTTAGAATTAGTTTTTTTTAGTCTTTCTATTTTTCTCTCTCGTTGGTGAACGTTCTTGGGGAACGTGATTGGAGAACCATGATTTAAAGACTAAGGTTTGGGGAGCACTTCATTCTATCCACCTCAGCGATTTGTACAATTCTCCATGGACCATCTCGACTCTTTAGTTTCTTTAAACTTTCTCTTTATTATGTTTTCTTTAACTTTCTTGGTTGTAATTAGTTTAGTCATGAACTGATTCCACCATAGCTAAGGCTATGGTGGATCTTAGTAGAAACTTCATGTAATTGCTTTATAGTTTAATGCAATTCAATTAGTATTAATTTCCAATGATTTTGTTGTGTTTGCTTAATGCCTTGAATGCGTGACCATCAATTTCAATGTTCATAGTTAATTTACAAATGATGAAAAGACTAAATTAACGAAATCACCCAATACAATGTTTGCATGATCATTGCTCTTGTGACTCACTAGTTAGTGATGGGATTTCTTGGACTTAATGCTTTCTGGCTTGATCGCTTAGAACTGAGAGGTTTAAGTGCTTAGGTTAAGAATTAGAGTTGATATCCCTAACCAGTGTTAATTACTATTGGATATTGCCATCTTAGAATCTAGTCGAGTTAGTTGCATAACTTAAAGTATTACTATGATTAGTGTTAGGTGAAACCGGACGCCTTAGTTAGCCTTCTCATCGAATTTCTTACCTCAAACTTTATTTCATTCTTAGTTCAGTTATTTTAGTTAAATTGTTATTAGCAGTAGATTTATTTTATAACCAAAAATCAAAGATATATTAATCTCTGTGTAGATTAATAGAAGCGCGATTGTGTTTAGGGTTACATGCTTAGTCCTTAAGGGATTGACACTTTATTTACTTTGTATTACTTGGTCAACGAAGTGCACTCACTTCTATAGTGTGTGTTTTAGATGTGAGTGGTAACATTAAGAAGACATAAGGGGAAGCTTACGAGCTAGTGAATGAGCTAGCTAAGAAGAGTGCTCAATGGCACGCTGAGAAGCTGAGTGGGAGGAGGCAAAATGCTTTTGCCATTGAAAAGAGGTCAAGTGATCCAGTGGTAGCTGAGCTAAGTCGCAAGATGGACTTGATGATGACCCATTTAAGCTTAAAGCAACCTACACAGGTCTTGGTGTGTGGGAATTATGGAGGAGATCATCAAAGTCATGATTACTAGCTAGGTAATCCTTTTGAAGAAGGCACTTCTACTGTGAGTTACATGGGGACTAATCAAAGAAGATTTCAGAATAACCCCTATAGTAACACCTAATTCGGGATAGAGGAATCATCCTAACTTTTCTTATGCAAATTAGCAGAACGTGTTGAGACCTCCTCTTGGATTCAATGGGAATGAGCAGAGAACTCAGCATCAACAACAACCATAACCTGTTGATCCAGTTTTGTCCATTATGAAGGACATTTAGACTCATCTTGCAACTAATGAGGCGTATTGCAGAGACTTGGGTACTCAAGTGGCTCAGCTGAATAGAAGTAGAGTAGAAAGACCTCTTAGTGCTCTTCCTAGTAACACTGAAGCGAACCCAAGGGAGCAAGCTCAAGCTATTATTCTTAGGAATGGAAAGGAAGTGGAAACTCAACCTCTTAAGCAACCATCTCCATTTCTGCAAATAGGTAAGGAACCTGAAGAGGTATGTGATTCTAACGATAAACCTGCTAACTCTGTACCTCCTAAACTGTTTGTTGATCCTGTTATTAAACCATATGTGCCTAAATTACCTTTTCCTCATAGGTTAAAAAAAGAAAATCAAGATCAACAGTACTCTAAATTCCTAGAGATTTTCAAGAAATTACATATTAACATACCTTTTACAGAAGTTTTAGAACAGATTTCTATTTATGCTAAATTCTTAAAAGATATTTTGTTTAAGAAAAGGAACATAGAGGACAATGGAACAGTTGCCATGACTGAAGAATGTTCAGCCATTATCCTTAATAAGCTACCCCCTAAGCTTAAGGATTCAGGGAGTTTCTTTATCCCTTGTACTATTGGAAAATGTACTTTTAAAAGGGCATTATGTCATTTAGGTGTCAATATTAGTTTAGTGCCTTTGTTTGTGTTTAGGAAATTGGGATTAGGAGATCTAAAGCCGACTAAAATGAATCTTCAATCAACTGATTGATCATTTTTTTGGCCAATGGTACAGTGGAGGACGTCCTAGTTAAGGTGGACAAGTTCATCCTTCCAACTGATTGTGCAGTCCATCGATATGGTGGAAGATGACACAGTCCCTATTTTGTTGGCTAGGCCCTTCTTAGCAAAAGGTAGAACATGGATTGATGTTCAACAAGGAAAGATAATTCTTCGGTTGCAAGATGAGGAAGTGGTTTTTAATGTTTATAATTCACTTGGATACCCTTGTGATGATCATGAGAGTGTCAATTTTCTTGATTCTACTGATGATTGTGTTGAAGGTGTTTTTCAGGCAATGTAATTTTTTGACCCACTGAAAAAGGCTATGATAAGCCTCTGTTGTACGAGGTCAGATAATGAAGAGGAACTGGTTGACCAGGAAGCGTAAGCAATTCTTGATTCTTTCAGCAATGACATGAAAGATTGCTTATAGGTAAAAGACCATTACAAGGGTCTAGATCGTGAGGATAAACTAAAAGCAAAACCCTCACTTGAAGAAGCTCCTATCTTAGAACTAAAACCCTTACGTTCCCATCTTAAATAGATGTTTCTTAATCCTCCATCTTCTCTACCTGTAATAATTTCTTCTTCTTTGATAGGTGGCATGGAGAACAGATTGTTGAAAGTGCTAAGAAATCATAAAGAAGCATTTGAACGGTCAATCACGGATATTAAAGGAATCAGTCCTTCCTTATACACACATTGGATCTTCATGGAGGATCAGGTGAAGCCCACAGTGCAACCTAAAAGGCGGTTAAACCCAAACATGAAAAAGGTGGTAAAAGCTGAGGTAATAAAGCTGCTGGATGTAGGTATTATCTATCCCATCTCTGATAGTCCGTAGGTGAGCTCGGTGCAAGTGGTACCTAAAAAGGGTGGAACCACTGTGATGGATAATGACAAGCATAAGCTTATTCTTGTAAGGAAAATCACTGGTTGGCGTATGTGTATAGACTATAGGAAGTTAAATGAGGCCACTAGAAAAACCATTTTCCATTGCCATGTATTGACCAAATGTTAGAACTAATGGCAGGGCATGAATTTTATTGTTGTTTAGATTGTTTGTTTGGCTATATGCAAATACCTGTGGTGAGGGAATGCTTAGTCCTTGGACATAAGGTGTCTAAGAGGGGTATCAAGGTCGATTCGGCCAAGGTGGAGGTGATTGATAAATTGCCACCACCTACCACTATCAAATTGGTGCATAGCTTCTTGGGTCATGCAGGTTTTTATAGGCGTTTTATAAAAGATTTTTTTAAGATTGCTAAGCCTTTGTCCCAATTGCTATTGAAAGATGCTACTTTTAATTTCTCCGATGAATGTTTGCATGCTTTTAATGATTTGAAAGAGAGATTGATGAAAGCACCAATTATGATAAGTCCAAATTGGACATTACCCTTTGAATTAATGTGTGATAGAGCATGCTGAGGTTAAAGATTAACAAAATTTTTTAGCCTATTTATTATGTTAATACGACTTTGAATGAACCACAACAAAATTATACTATGACTGAAAAGAAATTACTTGCTGTTGTGTTTGCATTTGATAAATTTTTTTCCTATTTTGTGTTATCCAAGGTTGTTGTTTACACTGACGATGCTGCTATTAAGTATTTGCTAGTAAAATAGGATACGAAGCTAAGGTTAATCCGATGGATTCTCCTTCTTCAAGAGTTTGACATTGAAATACAGGACAAGAAGGGGAGAGAAAATGTCGTAGTCGACCATCTTTCTCGGTTAGACTTTAAGGCTAGAGAGACCTTGCCTAGTGATGAAATCAAGGAAGTCTTTCCTGATGAAAGGCAAAATGACGGTTTCCTCATCTCCATGGTATGTTGATTTTGCTAACTTTCTACAGGTAACATCATTCCTGGTCATTCTTATCCGCAAAGGCATAAGTTTTTCTCGGATGTGAGACATTCCTTGTGGGAAGATCCATATCTGTTTAAAATCTGTGGAAATAATGTGATTCATCATTGTATACCTGACAAAGAGGTAACCCCTATCTTAACTCTCTGTCACACAAAAAAGCTTGGTGGTCATCTAGATCCTATAAGGACCGTGGCTAAAGTAATGCATTGTGGCTTTTATTGGTAAACTTTGTTTAAGGATGCTTTGAATTTTGTTAAGTCTTATGATGCATGTCAATGAACTGGTAGTATTTCTCATAGACATGAGATGCCTCAAAATGGAATTTTAATTTGTAAACTTTTTGATGTTTGGGGTATTGACTTCATGGGACTGTTCCCTAAGTCCTATAACAATGAATATATACTTGTAGCAGTAGACTACGTATCTAAGTGGGTAGAAGTTGTAGCCTTGCCTACAAAAGATGCTAAGGTGGTGATTAAATTCCTTAAGGAGAATATTTTCACTCGCTTTGGAACACCTAAGGAAATTATTAATGATGGAGGAACCCATTTTTGCAACAAAAAATTTGACCAATTATTGAGCAAATATGGTGTCACCCGTAAAGTAGCGGACAAGTAGAAATTTCAGATAGGAAACTTAGAAGCATTTTAGAAAAAATGGCAAGCTCATCTAGGAAAGATTAGCCGTTTAAATTAGACGATGCATTATGGGCATATCGAACTACATTTGACACCAATTGGTACGTCCTCTTACCATTTAGTTTTTGGAAAGCATGTCATTTGCCCGTTGAGTTGGAGCACAAAGCATATTGGGCGCTAAAATTTTTGAATTTTAATATACAGGTTGCGGGTGAGAAGTGCCTTTTACAACTCAATGAATTAGAAAAATTTCATCTTAGTTCACATAAGAACACAAAATTTTATAAGGAAAAGACCAAAAAGTGGCATGATAAAAGATTGCTTAGGCTTGTGTTTAATGTGGATAACAAACAAGGTGTTGTTATTTAATTCTCGCCTTCAACTTTTCCCCAGAAAATTGAGGAGTAGGTGGTTGGGCCCCTTTGAAATTACGATGTTTTTCCATCCGGGGCGGTGGAAATTAAGCGAAGTGACGAACCTCTATTTAAAGTAAATGGCCAAAGACTAAAGCTCTATGATGGTGGTGACTATAAAGCCCAAGCGGTCACCATTTTCCTTTCAGATCCAAATTAAGCCGGGAGCAGTCAAGCTAATTTACTATGAATTAGCGCTTTTGAGAGGCAACCCAATTTTTATTTTTATTTTTTATTCTTTTGTTGGTTAATTAGTTGTTTTTAGTTTTAATTTGTAGGATTTAGTTGTGCTAATTTCTGTTTTATTTTGCAGGTCTTAGCTTAGGGTGTGAGCGTGCCTTAAAAGGGGGTTCCCATTCCATTATGGCATTTAAAATTGTCCTAAGGCATGACCCATGCCTTAGGGACAGCTATTTACTGTTTTTAAAAAGGATTCGAGAAATACTCCTAAGGTACGACCGTGCCTTAGGAAAATTTTGAATTAAAATTAGGATTTCTCTTTAAGTATGACCGTGCCTTAATTCCTGCTCTTTACTGCTTCTTAATTTCTTTTCAAAAAAAATTTGCATCACATCTTCAACCTAAGGCATGAGTCATGCCTTAGGCGAAGCCCTTTGCTGATTCTCAATTAGTTTTCCTTTACTTTTTTTATTAAAAAAAAAAAGAATAGAAAAAAATCCCTAATATCATGGTCTCCTTTTGCCCTCTTTTTACAGCCCCAACCACCAAGATCCCACCGCCCAGTCCAAACCTGAATCCTCTGCTGCCTTTCCAACTGCCCTCCATTTGTAACCTCTGTTCTACCGTCCTCCTTGTTGCCGTCGTCGTCGGGCCATGGGCCGCAAGTGAACTCAGATACAATGGAAACCCCCATCACATGCTGCAGTTTTGCCCGCCTCTTTGCCTATGTCTCCACCGCGATCCGCTGTTCCTTCCGCTGCAACAATGTTTCCCACGGTTCCATCAACGGCATTACCGACCTTGTTTACACTAAATGACAATGGATATCCTTTGTGGGCGGCGTTCTTCTAGCGAGGCACCTCCGTCCGATTCTCTAGCTGCCACCTACGAGGGCGCCTGACTAGAATCCAACCGTGCTGACCTATGTTCCGGCACTGGAAAGTCCAGCCTCAACACAATAGATTTCCAGTGACCGAAATTTGAAAAGAAAAGCCAAATCTCCTCCTCAATTCGTATCACAATCCAAGAAAAAGAAAGGGAATGAAATTGCCAAACAATCCGAGCCCGAGGAGCTCTCTTTTGAGGAAGCAAAATTGAATAGTCTGCCTCCTCTACAGGCTCAACCGGCATCTCAAGTAATTTGAGCTCGTTCTCGATTACCTAAAGGTATGAAATCATTAATCCTGGACAAACATTTACATTGCAATTTCTAGGGCAAAAACATTAGTGTATAAGGATATTAAAGATAGAGAAATTGTTGCATGTAAATGTATTGATGACAATGTGATGATTGAGTTTGATTTTATGGATGAATTCAATTGCTTGGTTGATAACATTAGGAGGAAGTCATTCTTTGAATTGAATTATCCCGGTTATGTTGAGTTAGTTAGAGAATTTTATTCTACTTTCAAATTCAATAAGGTTGACAATTTTACTATTGATACACCCAAATTGTTTAAGTATAGGCTTGGGTGCAAAGAGTTTAAGCAATCCATTATCAAATTTAATTTGTCATATGGTTTTATTGATTGGGTTATTGCTAAAACTGACGAGTATAGATTATGTACCTTAGATTATTTGGAAAAATGGGATTATATTGATGCTTGGAGGGATTTTTCTATTGATTATGCTATTTATGATCCTCATCGATCCAAATCTAGGGAGTTGAAAAATATTCCAATATATTCAATGGTTTTTAGCTTTTGCTTTCTCTGGAAGGAATGAGGAGTCTAGTACATGTAACAAGTCCGAATTGTTTTTCCTATGGTGCATGGTTAATAAGGTTGAAGTGAATTTGGGATTTTGGATTGTTGGTCAATTCAGCAGGTTCTTTCTTTTAGTAGACCTTTGATTTTAGGGTCCCTTGTTACTCCTATCGCTACAAATGAAAAGACAATTGATTTGTCCAATAATAACTTGCATGTGGCTTATTTGGTTGCACCCTTCAATATTTCCTGTCTTAAGAGTATGCATATTGTGGAATTAAGACTTGCAAATTTTTTTGTTTGGTCGATGGGGAATAAAGCTCGCTCCATTAGAGGCCGAACTCTACAGAGTGATACAATTACATCCACCAGCTTAGAGCCACCTATTGTACCCTCTGTTTCTAACTCTGTTGATTTGCAAGCTGTGTTTAGTCTTTTGTAACAGGTTGTGCGCCAAAATGTAAGGATTAAGGAAAATGTAACTGAGCTTTTTCGTTTTCAAGGACGTGATCCTCCATTTTCACCTTCTGCGCAATAGCACTTGGACTTCGGCCTTTGATAACTAGGGGAGTTCTTTTGTTCTATTCTTTTTCGTTGCTGGTTATTGTTGGTTAGTATACATTGGGGACAATGTATGTTTTAAGTGTGAGGAAGAGGAATTGTAAATATTGATTTGTAAATTGATTTATTATAAATTGATTTTTGATGATGTCGTTCCTTTTGAGATGCTTGAGTTTGTTTTCTATGGTCATTTGTTTATCACTTGCAAACTAATAGTATCCAATTCCTCAAAGCAATGATTTTGTTTCAAATTTTTTGAAAAAAAAAACACAAAAACTCTCTTTTTGCATCTTTTTAGGTTAAATATGCTTGTTAATAGGGATGTTTACATTAAATGCAACATGAGACCCCATTTAATTGGCATCTTTGTAATGCTTTAGACCCTGGAGTTGAGATGTATCACTTTTAGACATAAGCTTCTTTTTTATTGAGCATAAGTAAAGAGATGAAATAGGCAAATTGTATGTTTTATCCTGAATTAATCTTGGGGTAAAATAAATAAACTGTTTGTGCTAAAAGGAAATTGACGAAAAGTCAAAAATCTAAATTGGAAATTTATTCCGTTGGCTTTACTTTCAAGGTGAAGTTATGAATAGTGCTAGTAGCCCCTTGATGATTGTGCTTAGTCGTGTAAGTCGGGTGCATTGTGTTTGCTCCATTTTTCTTATTCGTTTGGAAAGACTAAGTAACATCTCGAGTAAGGTCGAAAGTTATGGAGCTAATTAAATGAAACCGATCAATGTATCGCAGTGCACCCCAAGAAAATTGTGTGAAAATTAAAGTCGCATTGATCTTTATTATATGATTGATTAAGGAGCAAATGAGAGGTTTACTATTTTAGTGATGCAAATCATATTCTAGCGGTTAATTGAGTTACTTCGAATGTATAAGATTATGGTTAAATGCCAAATTATTGTGACATCCTTATTGATGGAGTATGCTTGATTTGGTGATGAAATTGAAGTTGTGGTTTGTGAGTATTGAATCTATAAAATTGGAATTAGTTGTTTGATCATTAGTGTTCTTTATTTGTTTTCTGTTGGAGATATTTTGTTTGCTTGAGGACAAGAAAAATTTAAGTGTGGGGAAGTTGATAAGTGTATTTTATATGCTTATTTTACCTTGGTTTATGAGCTTTAATCGAATTATTTTTATTCTATTTAAGGCATATTTTACTTCCTTTGTGCTATTTTCTTTGTTAGGACCTTAAAGAGAAAAATGGAACTAAAGTTCATGAAAAAGGAGCAAAATTGGCTTGGAACAGTCTTAAGATACTACCATGCCTTAGGGAGTGCTGATTTTAGAAACTTGGAGCTGAATTAGTGATTTGGGCCAGCATTTTTGGTAGGCCTAAAAGGAGCTGCGGGTTTGACTTGAAAGAAGGAATCAAAACCTTTTGTTTGAGATATTTTCCTTATTTTTATTTACTTCTATTCCTAGTGGGAGTGTTTTTAAGTAGTTTTCCTTAGAGAGGATTGGGATATATTATTATTGTTGGATATGCCCTAGTCCCGAGGCATTGGTCCTTGTATTTGTATTATACATTTATTGGATTTATGTATTATACTCATTTGTGTTATCAATGAAGGCATCAATTCATTTATTATATCTATCTTGTGCAATATATTAAATGAAGTATCCAATGGACATATCTATATCCATGATGACAAGTGTCATGCACTTGGCAGTAAGACCATGGATAGGGTAAACGATATGACCATAAATAGATCCGTAGTCTGTTCCAGTCATGGGAATGAATGGAACAAGAGACTGTCATTAACCTGGTCGTATGGCAGTGTCTTACCGGTCATTGGACATGGAATGTCAACCAAGTTAATGGGTACATGCCTGGGAGCATGGTACTGGATAGATCCACTAAACGAGTAATCCACATGGTATAGTATCACAAGTGATTCTCGTGTAGTACTTGTATGGATCCTTTGACCTAACCATATGATGGTGTTACTTGTAAAGTCACATGCTTAGGGGTACGCCTAAAAGGCCTGTAATAGGGTGCCAAGTATGGGTACTTTCGGTTATGTCACTGAGCATGGTGATACTATGGATATGCAGAAGGGATTTGTCACTCAGTAGCCCACTGAGAAGATATCACCAGCCTTTTGATGAATGTGACTGATAAGAGTGTGGCCACACCCAAACAAGTTGGAACTTGTTTGTGAGCTTCAATACATTCGGGATCAAGTTAATGTCCAGACACAAAAGAGGGTGATCAATCCATGCCTCTGTGTTAGACACCGATATCAATGACATGGGATGTACAAGTTTAAACTACAGGGTCATGATAACAGTTAGACTGCCATCTCCATCTTAATTGGGGGCTGCAGTGGCTTGCTAGAGCCCAACTACAGTCTGCGGGCCAAAGGCCCGCTGCCAACATAAAGATGGGCCCACGGGATCGTACACATAGAACGACTGAATGCAGACTTAAGGAATCACATGTGTACTTGGAGTATACACTATGGAAAGAGAGGTGTATATATATTAATTATATTATAAAGATCAATTGGATTGATCCTAATAATAAAATTAATATATGTTCGATTGGCTCTTCATAATTAATTGGATTAATTATGAAATTATTTCCTAGGTGGAAATATTCATATGTATAGGTTTACATATGATTTTATTTTGTGAAGATTTAATTTTAATTCGATGGATTAAATTAATTGGTCAAACTAATTTTAATTTAAATGTAAATAATATATTACTTGGAGTAATATATTAAATACATGGGTATATTAAAATTGGGCTTGAAATTAATTTAAACAAGAATAATTAAAATTAGACTGGGCCCAAATTAAAACAAGGAAGCCCGCACAGAATGAAATGGAGCCAAGCTGGGCCTGAATTCCCCTAGGGGAATTCGGCCACCCTAGGTATAAAACCTAGGGTGATTATTTCGGCCCCTAACCCTAACACACAAGCTAGCCGAAATTCCTAGCCTCCTCTCTTCCATTGTTTCGTTTTTCCAACGCTAGCACGGGTTGCATTCGTTAGGCATTCGTGTACGAAAACGAGGAGGAAATCTGCTTTGGTTTCTGCAGTCTTCATCCATCGCTTGAAAGAGATTTTCTGGTAAGAAAATTAATCTCTTTCTATTTATTTTAAAGTTTTTCAATTTCCATTTCAATTGCTCCTGGGACCGGATTTGAGGAAATCACCGCGTTCTTCCGCTTTTATCGGGTGATTTCCGGTGAAAAATCCCAACAGTTATTATTTTATTATTTCCTTTCTAATTTAGGTTAAAAAGGGAGAAAGTTAGCAGTAATTAAATTATTAGTTTTAGAATTAGTTTTTTTTAGTCTTTCTACTTTTCTCTCTCGTTGGTGAACATTCTTGGAGAACATGATTGGAGAACCGTGATTTGGAGACTAAGGTTTAGGGAGCACTTCTTTCTATTCTCATGAGCGATTAGTACAATGCTCCATCGACCATCTCGACTATCTAGTTTCTTCTAAACTTTCTCTTTATTATGTTTGCTTTGACTTTCTTGGTTGTAATTAGTTTAGTCATGAACTGATTCCACCATAGCTAAGGCTATGGTGGATCTTAGCATAAACTTCATGTAATTGCTTTATGGTTTAATACAATTCAATTCGTATTATTTTCCAATGATTGTGTTGTGTATGCTTAATGCCTTGAATGTGTGACCATCAATTTCAATGTTCATAGTTAATTTACAATTGACCAAAGAACTAAATTAATGGAATCACCCAATACAATATTTGCATGACCATTGCTCTTGTGGCTCACTAGTTAGTGCTAGGATTTCTTGGACTTAATGTTTTCTTGCTTGATCGCTTAAAACTGAGAGGTTTAAGTGCTTAGGTTAAGAATTATAGTTGATATCCCTAATCGGTGTTAATTACTATTGGAAATTGCCATCTTGGAATCTAGTCGAGTTAGATGCATAACTTGAAGTATTACTAGGATTAGTGTTAGGTGAAACTGGGCGCCTTAGTTAGCCTTCTCATCGAATTTCTCACATCAAACTTTAGGGTTGTGTTTAGGGTTGCATACTTAGTCCTCGAGGGATCGACACTTTATTTACTCTATATTACTTGGTTCACGAAGTGCACTTACTTCTATTATGTGTGTTTTATATGCATGACCAAGTCCACCATCCATGCATGTTGGAAACTGATAATAGCCAGCCTTTTGGGAAAATTTCTATCCAAACTGGAAATGTGAACGAGCATCCCACTAAGGCATGATAATCATTCTCCGGCATTTCATGACAAATAGGATAGGTATCATCGACTTGCACTTGCTTACTACGTAGATGGACCAGCGTAGGGAGAGATTTAGCTCCTAACTTCCACATAAACTGAAGGCATGAGAAAGGAAGTGCAGTGACCAAAGTCTATCCCAATCTATACCAATGAAATTCAAAGGAAGAGAACTAATATGGGCCTGCTATATTAGTGCATAATAACATGACTTTAAAAATGCCATTATTTTCCAAGCTCCAGTATGCAAGATCATTAGAAGAATTCATTGAATACTTCTAATTAGTTTCCTCTTTGTATTAGAAAACAACAATTCCAACAATTGTTCATTCCAACTTTTACCATCATCACCAATTAATAAATTAACTGTAGCCTCTTCATACCCTAGAAAAATTGGGGATTGTATGCTTGGATTTTCTACTGAGGGTAACCAATTATCAATCCAAATTGAGATCTTCAAGCCATTCCTAACATGCCAACTCGAACCATATCTCAGAATACTCTAAGTAGCTACCATTATGTGCCAAACACAACTAGCATTTGAAGGTACTTTAGCATCTAAAAAGGAGCAATCTGAGTAATATCGACTTCTGAAAATTTGGCTGACAAGGGCCACCGGTTTGGGCATAAGCCGCTAAGCTTTTTTAGAGAGCATTACAATTTAAAATCCTTCAAGCATAAAAAATTTAAAGCCCCCCATCTCCTTTGATTGATATAAACACTCCCATCGCATCCAATGGATAGAAGAACCCTAGCAAAATTTATTGAATAATTTTTCCAGGTTAGCTATCACAAATGCAAGGAGGAGAAAGATATTCATGGCATACATTGGAAGAGCCTATATGATGGACCGAAGTAGCACTTCCTTTCCACCTTGTGACAAAGAAAATCTATTCCAACCCGCTATCTTCTTGCTTGCCTTTTCTAAAATAAAATCAAACATCACATTGGTAGAGTGACTAATAATAGATGGAAGGCCTAGATAAAAACCATGTTCGAGGACCTCATGCACACCAAGGCAATTCATAGTGAGAGTGTGCACATTTAGACTAAATACCACAGTAGATTTGTGATAATTAATCTTTTAAATGGAGGTTAATTCATAGAAATGAAAACAATTCTTCAGCACCCCTGCTTCCTCCAAATTAGCTCTAAAGAAAAATAGGCTATCATCCGTGAACAACAAATGTGAAACAATAGGAGCTGTCTCAGATAATTGGCAGCCGTGCAGTATACCTTTGGCCACCTGATCTTAAATAAGCACTGTCAACCCCTCTGCACATATAAGGAACAAAGAAGGGGACAATAGATCCCTTTGCCTTATTCCTCGTTAGGGATAAAATTGCTCAAATTGTCCTAAAGAGTGCGTAATTTGATAAGAAACAGTGGATATATACATCATTATAAGGTTCACTAATGAACTAGGAAAACCCAATTTTATGAGCATAGCCTGTAGAAAGTCCCACTTTACTCTATGATATGCTTTAGCCATATCAACTTTCAGATTCCTGATTCCCCCTAGGCGATGACGTCTTCACTTTATAAAATGACCAATTTCAAAGCCAATCAAAATGTTATCAGTGATGTACCTCCCAGGAATAAATGCACTTTGGGCTGCCGAAATAATAGAATCTAAAACATTTTTTATTTTTTTAGCAAGCATCTTTGACATGACTTTGAAAATTACATTACAAAGAGAAATAGGGCATAAGTCTGTAACTTTGGATGGAGCTTTCACCTTTGGTCTTAATACAATATAATTTGCATTTATTCCTACTGGGAATGACTACTCATGTAAACACTTCAAAAAAAACTGAGTTACCTTGTCACCCATAAAATCCTAGAATTTCTGAAAGAATCCCGGATTGAACCCATCGGGTCTAGGAGCTTTATCAGTATGCATTGGAAATACAACTAACTTCACATCGTCAGGTTCAAATGGTCAACTCAAATCAATTTTTATATGTTATGGAATTCGATCCTCAATCAAAATAGTAACTTCATTAAAATTTGCACCTTAAGAAGAAAATAACTCCATATAAAACTGTTGAACCAACCCTTCTAATTTGTTTCCCCACTCCAACCATTCTCCCTGTTCATTAAGAAGTCATTGAAAATTATTCTTTTGCCGCCAGAAAGTTGCTGATTTATGAAAATAATTGAAGTTTTGGTCCCCATGCTTCAACCAAATAGCCTTAGAATTTTGTTGCTAGTATAATTCTTGTTACCTCAAAAGGTCAACAAGTTCCTCCTTTTTTGAGACAAAAGCATCATTATCTTCCCAACCATTTCGCTGATGAAGCTACTCTAAATCAAGTCGACATTGCCACAATTTGCGCTTATAATTACCATGATGTAATCATCCCCACTCTTCAAGCTTCTTAGCACATAACCTTAATTTGTCGAGTATCTTGCTATGCGGACCAAAAGACCCATCATTCCAACAAGATGCAATAATTTCCTTTCAACTTGAAAGAGTACACCATGAGTTCTCATCAGTTTTGCAAAAGTCTGGATGCTAATACACTGCAGAAGTAAAGTGGAATTATCAGATTTTATTGTTGAAATATTCCGAACCTATGCATCGGAAAATAACTCAGTCCATTCGAGTGATACCACTGCTCTAGCTAAACGTTTTGTAATCCAATTGTCAGTGCCTTGACTCCTTTCCCATGTGAAAGCATGACCCACCATCCCCAAATCCAGTAATCCACACATCAATAAAGTGTCACAAAAGCCATTAAAAAGATTAACTGGTGAAGTTGTCCCCTTTGCTTTTCCTTAGCGAAAAGTATATCATTAAAATCCCTAATCACACACCACAACAACGAACTTACATTTCAAAGCTTGAGCAGACATTTCCAAGAATCTTTCCTCCGAGACCGCTCCAAAATTCCATAGTATCCAGTTAATCTCCATTAAAATCCAAATCGCTAAACCGCCACATCTATGAAATTAATGGAATATTTAATCAATTGCACCATATCCCTTTTTTTCCACAAGGCAAGTCCTCCTTTATGATGGACATAGGGGATATAGAATAAACCATTAAAATGAATATGCTTCCTCACATTCTCAACTACTCGTCTATCCACCTTAACTTCCATCAAGAAAACCACACTAGATACGTTAGAAGACACAAGGTCTTCTAATTCGTGAACCATAGGTTGCATGCCGAACAGTTCCAGCTTAAGACCTTCATTGGTACTGGCAAGCCCAGACACTGGGGCTTGCCTTATCAAGTTCATCACCTCCATAAGAATCAACAATCATAGAAGAAATGCATTGCATTCCCCTCTTCCTCTTAGGGTCTGAAATTGTGGTTCCTTATGTTCTCATCACCTCATTGGTAACAAGATGTTATATTTGCTGCCCCGCACCTACTACCAGTTGAGTAGTTTTTTCCAAACTGAGAGCATTAGAGCTCGCTCCTGTCATGACAAGACTACTCCTATTTTCCTCCCTTAGCCACCTATCCTCTTTTGTTACCATATTATCTATGATGATAGCTCGAATAGAGTGATCATACATTCTAGCTAAAGGTGTTCCTTGGTGTAAGTATGTTAAAGGGCACAATAAGTCTATATGTGTCATCAAGCCACATATTAAGCAAAATGATGGCAGCCTCTCATATTGGAAATTCACTGTGAAACTAGTGATATCGTTCACACAAAATCGCATCTTCCTCTTTACTGGCTTAAACGAGTCAACCATAGTTCTAACCCGTCGATATTTTGGTCGAGTTATCTTGAAATTATTCTCATCAACCTTAATAAACTCTCCAATGTACTTCCCTAGCACCTAGCAAAGTTTAATGGCGATAAACTCTATTGGAACCCCAAAAACTTAAACCCAATACGGCACCTTACAGAGCTCAACCTGTTTAGGATCATCCTCAAGCTGTAATTCCTTAAGCACTAGCAATTTCATATTGAAAGCCCAAGGGGAGCCTTTTCATACTCGCTAAAAGTCACGAGGGTGAAAAAATTTGAGGACAAAACGATTTTGCCCTACCTTATTGATGTGTACCCCAAACTTCGGTTGCCATAAATTAGACAAAGTTTTCTTAAAAGAAACTACATTCAAATCACGATCAGTTAGGATCTGGCCTATATATGTCAACACAGGGCCTGGCAAGTCTACTGTCGATAATGAAATCGGAATCTCCACCTCCCCATCCAACGAAAACTCCTCATACTGTTGGCGAAGCAAATTCTCTGTACCAGGATCCATAAAAGCAATTGGAACACAAGATTTACGATGAAAAAAAAATGGACTTGTAATACACAAACAGTCACATAAACTTATGGCAACCGTAAGACTCAAGCCCTAGAGCAACACAATAATGATGTTTATGGTCTATATTACATATATATTATTAAAATCTCATAAATATAAATTATATAATAATATAAATATATATTATATCAGATAAAATATATTTTATACATACATATAAATAATTTTTAAAAATTTATAATTAGTGCGGTTTGGTTCCCTTTTTTTATCAAAAACCAAAACCAAGCTAAAAACCAAACTATCACATTTTTAAAAATCGAAACGAAACCAAACTAATTTTAGTTTGGTTCGGTTCGGTTCGATTTTTTTTGCTCAGTTTGGTTCAATTTTCAAGTTGCGGTTTGTTTTTACTAACCCCTATTCGAGCCTATCTTAATTAATACTAGGCTGAATTAGAATAGGATTGGATAGAATATATTTAAGCGTAAGTCTGTCGTGCTCGTTCTAGCTTGGCCAATAACCAAATCAAATTACTACAAACATAAATTTGCATATAATAGACAAAATCATAATTAACACGGTTCAACTTCATTTCTTTCTTAATTCAGCTATGGTGCAGTTGGAAGCTTGGCAAAATGTTCATAACAAGACTTCTAAGTCTTCAAATGTCTCTCGGGCATGATTGGTGTGGCAACCCCCTCCACTTTACTTTGTAAAGTGCAATTTTAACGCATCTGTCTCCCACTATGGTATTATTGGCTTTGGTTATGTGATTAGAAAAAAAAAGGTCGCTTCTTGGCTTGTTGCTATGGTAATCTTCGATGTTTCCCGGATCCTTTACTTAGTGAAATGCTTAGTTGTAGAGAAGCTCTTTCTTAGATTTTGAGCCTACATTCTTCTCAAGTAATTGTTGAAGGTGACTCTAAAGTTTTAATTGATAAACTCCAATAAAAGCCATTAAATTTCTCTCCAGTAGTTAATTTCAATGCTGAGGATTGTTTACACTTTACCAATTTGTTTTGTTGTATTAGATTTAGTTTTGTCAAAAAGGAGCTAAATAAAGTTGCTCATATCCTTACCAGAATGACATTGCATTGTAATAGCACTTTTATAAGTTGTTATTCTCCTCCCTTTTAAATTAGAGATGTACTCGATTCTGATTTAATACAATGATCCAATTTTCAGTAAAAAAAACTTCATTTCCTCTTTAACTAATTAATTGTCTATTATTTTGCTACTATCTAGTTTCTAATGCCAACAAGTACTACTAATGTTAAAAAAATTTAGAAAACTTAGAATGTAATCTATAGATTTTGATTTTTTTTCATATACTTAATACCTTTGCATCTAGGTGATTAGGAGTGAAATTGTAGGGGCAACAAGGTCAAAAGGCAGAGGACCCTCCCCCATTAGGTCCTGTTAGAAGTTAAAAGATTGCACCATAGCAGCACATTAGGTAGCAAAAAAAAAAAAAAAAAAAAAAAAGGAACTGAAAAGAAAGAAACGAAGGGATGATTCCTTACAAGAATATTTATTTCATGAACAATTCTCCAACTCAAACCCGGTTAATGGAAATTCCAATTATATTTTTCATTTTTAACTATGAAAGAGACACAGAAAAGTGGAGAAAAAAATCTATGTTATTATTGGTTAAGAAGTCAGAGATATAATCTGGTGCTTCTTAGTACTTCTCAGTTGTTGCTTCTTACATTAACAAATTTTAAAATCAGATTATATTTCTAGTTTCCACCCCAAGCCATGCATTGAAAATGAATATGAAGTGTCTTTTCCACCTACGAAGGCATAAACATGTTGCAAATAAATAGAAAATATATATATATATATATGTCGCTTTGTTTTTCTATCATACATAGTATATCCCAAATCATTCCATTTTCTATACCTTTATTTTCCTAAATTTGTCATATTTTATATTGTCAATATTTTTAAGACTTCAATGTTAAACCATTTCTTACTCATGACTTTAATGCTAAATAATAACGTTATATAAAAATCTTTGTCATTACATTCTCCCCAATATTTTAATAATTAGTTATTTGATTTTTTTTTTTATTATCTTCTTCCTAATATTTTGTCTCCATTTTGGATTTGTTTGTAAACATGAAACAATTTAAAGAAGCAATACATAATCTAGAAAATCGAAGAAGGTAACATATTACTGATGGATTAAAAAGGCAAATCTAGGTTTGTCCTTTGATTCGAACAATAAGTTTTGTCCTTTGATTCGCATATCTATGAAATAAGAATGGATGAGATACCGGGTAACTAGCAAGTATACTTTGATATCTACGTCAATGACTAAATTTAGTGCTTAGTAAGAAAACTCAAGTAAAAGAGTTAGATTATCAAACCTATGCGGACCCCTATTTATAGTGTTGTAATGTGCTTTTAGAGTTTGACTCCATTGAGGATTTACCAACTCTTATCATGGATTGTGTAGGAGATAGGCTCCTAGCATTAAATGAATTCCTAATGGACATCTGTTTCTTATCCCTAAGGAGGTAAATTCCTATCCATATTCTCGTAGGATCCAACTGGCCATCTTTAATTCAGCATATAGAGAAACCTAACATGACACTTGGATCGAGCCATACGCTTCACGTGGGTCTATCAAATGGATCCGTTATTAATTGAATACTAAGATGCTATCAAAAGCCCCCACATAGTTTTGGTAAGCCCTTTAAATGGCGTCTTTATGACGATGCATTTTTTCCTTGAAAGGAATGCTACCAAACATACGTTCCTATTTGGAATATAAGTCCTAAATAAGTAATATGCTGCTAGTGTCCACAGATTTAGTACATATAAAAGGCTTAGTTCCTACAGATTTAGTATATAATTCTTACATTATTGCACTCTTGTTAAGTATATTACTCTTCCGAGGTATCGGAGAGTATCCTCTCTAATCTATTGGTGGAACATTTACAAATGGATCTAGAATAATTAATTTTTTGGAACAATATCATTTCTTACAAGATCATATAAAGCCAATATGCAAATGTGAAGCGAAATGTATCAATTTGGAGGAAGAAATAAAATCATTGCATCGTTATTTGATTTGGTTTCCTGATTAAACAATGAAATGTTGATTTTAGTAAAGGAGTGATATCGAAGTACGGTAAGTTTGAGTTGCCATGATATGTAAATTGACGTCTAGTGTCAACATGATTAATTTATCCTACATGATATTATGTCATAAGTGAAGGGAATCAGTTGAATTATCGAATTTAATAGTTCATGCCTTGTACCTACTTCAACCAAGTATATAAATAAACGCTACAGTCATTGAATTAATAAAAACTTTGCATTATTCTAGTTAGTTGTTAGCACGTCGAATTTTTATTTTTAATTCTAATGAAGTACGCAACTTAAATATAGATTAAATATTTACAATTTTGTATATTTATTTGTATGAATACAATTTCAACTAATTTTTTGATACTCTCCACAATATGGTTAAGTTTAAATGTATGATTAAAATTAACATGTAATTTAAATATCTTCTTCTGCTCCTTAATTCTTTTCCTTCTTCTTTTTGCACAGCGATGTACACAAAAGTATACAAACTTGCGTCATGTGACAAGTTTCCCTTTCAATTACTAACTTTTGTTTTCAAATTTAACTATCTTATATTTATTTTAGAGATAAATATAAAAATATACTTTGTAATTTAATTCAATTATTTGCAAACTGGTATATGTATTTAAAATGTCATAAATCGATATCTGTAGTTTCGTAATGTTAAAAAAAATAGTCTATTTTTCAATACATTCCTCCAAAAAATCTTTACCCTTCGAATTTTCACTTAAAATTTTTTATGTTTATTTATAAAATACAATGGACCTTAAAAAAAATCACAAAAAAATCACAAAAAAATACAAAATGACCCTAAAAATTTCAACTTTGTGAACATTATCTTAAAATTAATTTTTTCTATCAATTGTTTGAACAATTTTATTAAAGAAATATACTACTGAAAAGCATGTATGAAATGTTTAATATTATTGAAGCTATATATAATTTTTATTATATTTCTTTGATTTTTCGTTACTACTACTCATTTATATTTTTATTGTATTGTATTACTACTTACCCAAAGTATAATATTTATTTTTTAAAATAGTACACTATAATAAATCTATGCAACAAATTGGTGAAGTACGAGAAAATAAGTTTTTTTAGATGTCTACCACTGTAATAAAGCCGATAAATAAAAGAAACTAACTTGAAACCATTAAAAGAAAAAACAAAGAATTTATTACCAGAAATTACTATAAAGGGAAGAATTAATTATGTTTCTCATTTCATGCCATATTTATTTATACCCAAACAAACATTTTCTAAATAAAACTAATTAAAAAAAAATTAGTTTAGCCCTTTGAATTTATTTGAATAAAAAAACCTTCGAATTTCCGAATTTCCTTTTAAATTTGCTAATTATTTATGGTTTAAATTGAAAGATGCTAAATCTGCTACAAGACGGAAATACTGCATCTGACAGCCTAAAAGAATCCACGCGCCTTGCAGGAGCTTGTTTTTTCGTACACAAATTCAACTGGGTTAAAGTCAGCACGCGCTTCAGTTAGAAAAGGAATATTTGTTGGTTGGCAAGTTGCAAAATGTGACTAATTAAAAATTAAGATAAATAATTATAATCCGATCGAGGTTTGATTAAATACACTAGTATTTTTCTATGTTTTATCTATATAGTTTATATTTCTTTGTATTTTACGTCTATCACAGTATAGTTTCTTTTTATTTATTATTGTTTGGTTTTCTATCAAAATTTCTAACGTGATATATATTTACGGACTAATATCATCTCTTAAAATATTTTATATTCAAGTTTTTATTAATTAGACCCTTTTAATGTATTTTTTCTAATGTAATCACAACTTAAAGGATGGAAAAAGTCTCATAATAAGTGGGAAAAAAATAATATTGTGACAAATGATTTTATAAAATCAACACTAGATCTTAATCACAAATCTTAATAGTATCAATAATTTTGAAAGAAAATGCATAATAATGAATTGAGAGAGGTAATAATATGATAAAGATAAATTTCAGGGAGTATAAATTAGATATATAAAATACAGTAAGGTACTAATATATTTAACGAAACCCCAAAAAAATCATAATTATTTACCTTAAAATTATGTGAACACGTGCGGGGGCACGTGAACACAGAGAGTGATTACAAAGATCTTGCCGGGGAGGTAATAAATTGCTAAAAGCCCTTTGTGTAGGGGGAAATCACATTACATTATTGCTCAGAAAACCAACATCTATGGTGTTTATAAAAGTACAGAAATGATTGTTTTAATATACTTAAATTATGAACATTTTAACCATTTAAATAAATTTTTAATTTCGAAATTAAACTTATGAGTTCTTTCAAAGTGCAGTATTAATATATGAAAAAATTATTTAATATTCATTAAAAACATACTCCTTAACGAATAAAATTTCAAATTCAAAGCACATATCGTATAATTTTATTCATTAAAGATATATTTTAATAAAACTTTACTTTTACATATTAATTTTTTTTTTTTTTTGTTATTGCATATTCTTTTTAATATTTAACAACTGCATAAATTAATTTAAAATAAAATATATGATTAGTTCTTTCAGAGTAAATATTCTCTCTTTTTTTTTAATATAAAATATGAAATTCAATTTCTTAAATAAAAAAATTACAAATCCCTACAAAGACGGTGGTTTCAAATAATAAGCAGTTCTATGTGTAAACTCTCTTATGGATAAATAATTAGCGGAATGAAAAATGAGATCATCCGTAAAATATTAGTCACAAACTTTAATAAAATTGAATTTAAGCGTAAGACTTAATTCAACTTAATACTTCACAAAACTTAATATCTTGATAATTATGATACTATACCCACAAGTCAACTCTCTATACATGATCTACAGTTGAAATGAGATACTCGCAATCTTTTTCCTACAACCAGAAATCCATTATATTTAGCTTAACATGTTCCGATTTTATAGCGGTCGTTTCAATCTTTTATAGTATTATACCGTCCATGAAAGTTAATCTAGTTTTGTAGCCGTCATTCTAATCTGCCATAAGACTATGATTTCATTCTTAAAAGTTGATCGTTGTAGATTGTGCATAGCTTCCATTGCCACTACTAGTAAAAACATATAAAGAAAATTCGATAAAAAAAAAAACCAAAAATATGTTTAACAAAACCAGTAATTCAAACCTATGAAGAATAAATAAGATTTGTCGAAGAAAAATCAATAAATTCTATGAAAAATAGCGAAATTCAGAGACAAACTCTAATAAAATCCAAAGAAAAAAACTCTAAACTTGTCGCTTTAAAGATTTATTTTTTTATTTAAATTATGTATTTATTTTCTAGATTAAACACTCTTTAGATTGTATTATTTCTCATCCAAATACGTTATCAACTTGCAATCAAAACTTAGACTAGATGTGCAAAGCCCCTCACAACTTAAACCACTTATTATTTTTTTTTTCTCTCTCTCTTTTTTTTTTTTTTAACTGAAACGACTTAATTGTATTTGTTTATGTTCAGATTTTATTAATTATCCTAAGAATTATTTTGAAATTAATAATTTACAAGTCAAAACTTAAAAAAAAAAAAATCAAAACCTTACATCATCCTAAAATTAAAAAAGAGATAATTTTGATTAAAGAATGTTGAGAGACCATATTACAATTAATTAATTGAGTTAGTTAACCGGATCACATTAACTTTGGTTAATGTTGAAAGGGGTTAATTAACTATAGTTAATTAGTTGTTAATTGGTTAAAAGTTTGTTAGATAGTTAGTTAGTTTGTTATAGTTAGCTTTGTTATAATTAGTTTCATTTTGTAGCCCATTATAAAAGAGCCCATTATTAGCTCTTATGAACTAAGTAATTTTTGGTTTTTAATGAAATAAAAGATATATTTTCTTTCTTCTACATGGTATCAGAGCTGCGTCTTCACCAGCTCCAGGCTTCCGCAACTTAGGGATTTTCTTTTCAAACTGATTTCGTAATGGTGAGAAAGAAGGGCGTTCGTCCAGGATTCCAAGTTCTTCAAGAAGAAAATACGAATCCAGAACAAGCACTCAATGAAGATGATTTGGAGGATGAAATTGATGAAGACAGTGCGATAATGGAGTTACGAAACTCAGATAATCCGGGAATGACACTGGTAAGTACGCCTCTCACTACAACTAATTACCTTTCCTGGGTTAGGGCTGTGAAAATTGGCCTTTCAGCAAAGGATAAGATTGATTTTGTTTTGAGAGATGATTTAGAACCATCAGCTGATTCTAAGAATTACAAACGATGGAAGAAATGTGATAATATGGTTCTTTCTTGGTTAATTGGGTCAATTTCGAAAGATTTGGCTGAATCTTTCCTTTATGCACAAACTGCAAGAGAACTGTGGAAAGAATTAGAACAGAGATTTGGTGAATCAAATGGACCATTGATTTATCAAATTAAAAGAGAATTAACAGGAGTTGTTCAAGGAGATTTGTCTGTTAGTCTTTATTTTACGAAGTTAAAGAGATTGTGGGCTGATCTTGCAGATCTTTCTCCTATTCCTGTATGTAATTGTGGAGATATGACACGAAAGATAGTGCAAATGGTTGAACATGATCACTTGATGCAGTTTTTGATGGGTTTAAATGATTGTTATGATTCTGTTAGAGATCAAATTTTAATGTTGGATCCTTTGCCCTCTCTTAACAAAGCTTATTCCATGATCCAAAAGATGGAAAAACAGAAGTTTAATGTTGAAGAAAAACAGAAGATCATTAATGGTATACCTGGTTTTCAAATTCCTAATGCCACAGCAGCAGCAGCCCAATACTACTCCCCAAATCATCAATCAGAAGGCAGGAAACACAATGAAAATGCAACAGACAAAGACAACTTGTTCTGTACCCTGTGTAATCGACCGAGGCATACAAGAGAAACTTGCTTCAAAATAATAGGCTATCCTGACTGGTATAAAACCTCTAATAAAGCTGCATCCAGGGGTGGAGGAAGAAAGCAGGCACATAATGCACATCTGGCTCAAGGGACACAGTTTCCAGTACAAGAGGAGGAACCAGATTATATGAAGCAACTTATTCAAAATGAGGTTCAAAAATACTTGAAGAATCAAACCTGCTCCAATCCTTCCACTGTTACAGCAAATCTTGCACAATTCTCTGGATTTGCAGGTAATGTTTTCCTAAATTCAGATTCTGTTACAAATAATGAGTCCTGGATTATAGACTCCGGAGCATCTTCACACATGTGTGCCTATGCAAATTCCTTTGTTCAGTTAGAATCTCTATTGCATCCACAAATGGTTCACTTACCTGATGGGAGTCAACAGACAATTACACATAAGGGCACTGTTTGCTTTACATCACATTTTAGTTTATACAATGTGCTTTATGTTCCTACTTTCCAATTCAATTTATTATCAGTGGGGCAGCTATTAAGGGATGTGAACATAACAGTTGTGTTCTATCCTGATAAATGTGTCCTACAGGACCTGAAGACTAACCAGATTTTGGCAGTGGGTTTCCTACAGGAGGGGTTGTATAAGTTGACAAAGCAGTCTTTTCAGCCACAAATTCATAATTCTTGTAATTCTGTTTTACCACATGATGTTGTTTGTAATAATGTTGTTTCTAAAGACTTGTTATGGCATTTTAAACTTGGTCATACTTCTTGGAAGAAATTACAGCACATTCCTTCTATTCAATGTACAGAAGTTAATGTCCCTTGTGTCATTTGCCCTTTGGCTAAGCAACACAGGTTAGCTTTTCCCAAAAGCTCTACTCTTTCTGCTGCTATTTTTGATTTAATACATATAGATTTATGGGGACCATATCACATACAGACTACTTCAGGGGCTAAGTACATTCTTACCATTGTAGATGATTTTTCTCGAGCATTATGGACAATACTATTAACTGCTAAAACTGAAGTTGCTCATGCTTTGCAGCAATTTTTTCTCTTGATTGCTACTCAGTTCAATGTTTCTATCAAAGTGGTACGTAGTGATAATGGGACTGAGTTTTTAAATCATAGCTGTCAAACCTTGTTTCACTCTCTAGGCATTATACATCAGAAAACTTGTCCTTATACTCCTCAACAGAATGGGATTGCAGAACGTAAGCATAGGCATTTGCTTGATATGGCCCGAGCTTTACTGTTTCAGTCTGGGTTGTCTACTATGTTTTGGGGAGAAGCTATTTTACAAGCTGCACATATTATTAATTTGTTACCAGTTGAGAGTATGAATTGGTCCACACCTTTTTCTAGATTATACAACAAGGAACCTGATTATACTCATCTCAAACCTTTTGGTTGTCTTTGTTATGTTACCAATGTCAAACCAAACAAAGATAAGTTTGATGTCCGGGCTCATAAAGCAGTCTTCTTGGGATATAAACCAGGTCACAAAGGGTTCTTGGTTTTAAATTGTGACTCACACCTGTTGACAGTTTCTCGTGATGTTGTTTTTCATGAAACTATATTCCCTTTTAAGCAGGATGGGAAGCTGTGCTCTGATAATTTGCCTTCTTCTAACATAAATTCTGATGATGAGTCCCAGGTTTCCACTGATGCTGTTTTACCAATTTATCAACCTGTTTCCTTGACTCGCACTGGTCGAACGATAAAGCAACCAAGTTGGTTAAACGATTTTGTCTCTGCTGTCCAAGTACAACCACCTGCTGCCATTCCAGGTTTGTTACCTAATTTTTCACCTCTTCATCAGGCTTTCCTCAGTAATATTACTGCTGTGCATGAACCTAAAAATTATCAAGAAGCCAGTCAACAATCTGCTTGGGTGGATGCCATGAATCTGGAGTTGCATGCTCTTGAACAAAATAACACTTGGATTTTGTGTGATTTGCCTCCTCACAAGCGACCAATTGCATCCAAATGGGTGTTTCGTATCAAATATAACCAAGATGGTACTGTTGACAGATTTAAAGCTAGATTGGTTGCTAAAGGTTTTAATCAGATGCAGGGTCTAGATTACACAGATTCGTTTTCTCCTGTGGCGAAAGTGGTGACAGTCAGACTTTTCCTGGCTATTGCGGCTGCTAAAAATTGGCCTATTCACCAAATTGACATCAATAATGCATATCTACATGGCTTTATTGAGGAGGACCTCTACATGGTGCCACCTGAGGGGTATACAAAGGCTAAACCAGGGCAGGTATGCAAATTAATAAAGTCTTTATATGGCTTAAAGCAGGCAGGCCGTCAGTGGAATAAGGAGATGTCTTCGAAATTGCAGGGTTATGGTTTTATCCGGTCTGCTCATGATCACTGTTTATATACAAAAACAGTTGGTGCTGATTTTTTGGCTATAATATTGTATGTTGATGACTTGCTTATCACAGGTACTTCAGAGGCATTGATTATTGCCACTAAGGAGTATTTACATGCTCAATTCACAATCAAAGACCTCGGGGCAGTCAAATATTTCTTGGGTATTGAGGTTGCTCGCTCTCCTGCAGGTATTTTGTTATCACAAACAAAGTACATAACAGATTTGTTAACAGCTACAGATATGACTATGGCAAATGTAGTTTCTTCACCTCTGCCTAATGGTTTTCAGCCTCATATACAAAGTAAGAAATTGACCAATCCCAATACTTATCGTAGATTAATTGGCCGGTTGTTATATTTGGGTTTTACTCGGCCTGACATTGCTTTTCCAACCCAACAACTTAGCCAATTCATGTCTGAACCAATGGAGCATCACATGGATGCTGCTTTGCATATTGTCAGATATTTGAAAGGAACCAAGCAGTTTGGTTTATTTTATCCAGTTCAAAACAACCTTACTTTGTGTGGATACAGTGATGCGGATTGGGCAGTATGCAAGCAAACCAGGAAGTCTATTACAGGTTATTGTCTTACCTTGGGTGGTGCTTTAATTTCTTGGAAATCCAAGAAGCAGGCTACGGTTTCCAGATCTTCAGCAGAGGCTGAATATCGCAGCCTTGCCACTACAGCCTGTGAACTTAAATGGGTGACTTTTTTGTTGGCAGAATTTCACATTCCTATCTCATTGCCATTATCTTTGTATTGTGATAATACTTCAGCTATCTCTATTGCAGCAAATCCCGTTGCTCATGAGAAGACTAAACATTTTGATATTGACGTGCATTTTATTCGCAGCTACATCGAAGATGGTTTTCTTGTCACCCCACATTTATCTACTTTAGTGCAGCCAGCGGACATATTCACAAAACAACTTGCACGATCTCAATTGGAACCTACATTGTCCAAGCTTGGTGTGGTTCAACTTCAAGCTTGAGGGGGGCATGTTGAGAGACCATATTACAATTAATTAATTGAGTTAGTTAACCGGATCACATTAACTTTGGTTAATGTTGAAAGGGGTTAATTAACTATAGTTAATTAGTTGTTAATTGGTTAAAAGTTTGTTAGATAGTTAGTTAGTTTGTTATAGTTAGCTTTGTTATAATTAGTTTCATTTTGTAGCCCATTATAAAAGAGCCCATTATTAGCTCTTATGAACTAAGTAATTTTGTTTTTAATGAAATAAAAGATATATTGAATTATCAAATTCACGATATCCTATTATGTTCACGTCACTTCATAGGTTTTTCTGATTTATTAATTTAATATTTATTTTTAGTCAATTTTCTTTAAATAAATTAAAGTTAATCTTTCTTCTTATTTGGAGCTTTTCTCTCTACACTATCTTTCTTCTTATTTCATCCATTCATTAATTTATTGTTTTTTCACATATTAGAATACACACTATTGCTTCAAATTCAAATTTCCGGTCAAAATTTTATTTTATAATCCGTAAAGCTTATATCGAGTATGATATTACAGAAAAGTACAAATATATAGCATTCATGATCAAGGCACTCCAACTATTAAGGTAAACTTCACTTAATCAACCATGCATTCAAAGAAAGGCTTGCATTTTTAACTTTCAATAAATTACAATATGTTTTTAATTTTAATGATCATCCTAAGGCATAATTTCACATTATATGCCCATTTTGTTACTAATCTACTATTTTTTTTTTTTTTTTTTGGTAATCTCAATTTCGGTTGAAATTCATAGTAAAAAATGCTTGATTATTTTATTTTTGTTCCTTTAAATGCAAGATTGGAATAAATTAGTTAGATACTGTGTTTTATTGCTAAAAATTTTATCAGTTCATGCTTTTAGTTTTACGTGGGTCTTCTTTTGTGATTATTATATATTCAAGTTATATTTAATCTATATTAAATAACCAATTCAACCAATAGGCTTAACACACCCAAAAGTTATGTGGAAATTATATTCAAGTTATATTTAATCTATATTCAAACTATACTCAATTTATATCTAAGTTATATTGGATATATATTTAAGTCATCTATGCAAATTATATCGAGGATTAATATATAAAATACAACAACTTTAATTCGTACATGAAATTGATTATTCAATGATATTAATCTAATGCTAATTATTTATGTATATTTGGATTGAATTAAGTATATTCAAGCTATATTTAAGTTACATTTAATACGTAAAGCACATCCAACTATTTAACATATGACTTTAACAAATTCAATAAATTATATTTAATATATATTCAAACCATATTTAATACACAATTCTCCAATCTCCAAAAACAATTTATGTAAGAAGCAAACATACAATAGTTAAACATGTATTAACTAAACCTTTTATTGGATAATTATTAGTTAAAATAATATATGTATAAGGAGTTTCTATACATTTTGGACGTGTATTAAGAGATTAATATTGATAAATGCCAATACATGTTATTTTGAAAATTTATATATATATATATATATATATATATATATATATATATATATATATATTATAGTTGCTGCTCAGGCTCAGACTGCCTCAGACTGATTTGTCTTTCTTTATTTTTTTATTTTTTCTTTTTGTTGTGGGACATACTTACCAAAAACCAGAAAATTACGTTAGTAGTATTAGATTCCAGCTGACACCATCTCAGCTTTCTACCTCTCTCTCTCTTCCTCTTCTTCTCCAATGAAATGCTCTGCTCCATTCTCTCTCTACAGAAAACAGTAGAAAAAAAGCTTCACCGCCATTTCCTCTTCCTCCTTTCTTTACAATGAAGAAAAGGAGAAGAGATCACTCTACTCGCTCTGTCGGCTTCGCTTTCAGTCTTCATCGGATTTTCCTCCTGCGACGCCGCCATCACTTGTTTCATCTTCTCTACGCTTTCTCTTCATCCCTTCTTCTCCTCTTCATTGCTTGCTCTCTCCTCTCCAATCATCCTCCCCCTCTCATTATCCACCACCGTCGTTACTCCTCTACGGTATTATTCTCCTCTTCTCTGTCACAGCCGGCCTAGCCTTTATCATGTGGCTTTTGTTTCTCTTATTTGAATTCATTCTCACAATTTCCTTACCCTCTGTTTTGTTTTGTGAAATTAGCCTGTAAATGGAGACTCATTCAACGCGACGACTGTCTTTCATGATCCGGTACTGATACTGTGCTTCTTAAGATTCCTCATTTTTGAGTTTTAAAGTTTCACAAGACTTTGATAATTCGATTTTGGTGTATACGTTCTTATTTGGACGATTGTTGCAATGTTGATCATTGATTTGCGCTTTCGTTATGGCGTGTAGCTTCTTATTTTGTTTTGTTTCTGTTTGATCAGGCGATTGAACAAAGCCTAGAGCGCGAATTATGGAGCTCGAGATTATCGAAGTTCTACTATGGCTGCAGTGACGCCGGCGATAACTTTCCATGTACAGTATCTAAATCTTACCGTTTGGATTTTTGCTAATTTGATAGACAATACTTTTGATGTTATTCTATAGTTTTTTCTCGATCAAAATAATCTTTGAAAAAAAAAAGGCAAAGATAACTATTTTCTCGCGAGTCATTCTTGGTGATAATTGTTTTTTTCCGAGTTGACTCTAAATCATTTGTATTCTTCTATTGACGATTTTAAATTTCACATTTGACAATAGATTTTTGTCATTTTTTTCCTTGCCCTCATCTGAAAAAGGAATAACCGAGCTCCTGTTACTATAGTCCGCGTGATTGCTCCGTTTGATCTAATGGAGCTGTGTTCTGTTTGTTGTAGCTGCTGATGTCAAAACTCATTGCAATCGGTACTTGTTGATTGCTACTAGTGGAGGCTTAAATCAGCAAAGAACAGGGGTGAGTCTTTTAAACTTTCTTTTTCTTGAGAAAAGTTACTTAAAACTTCGATGGGCATTGCAATGTCAAGTAAAGTCAGTGTTTATCATGGCTTAATTCCACATTTTTTTTATTTAAATCAACAAAGATATTATGAAACTCAAGGTTAATCTTGGACATTTTTTCTTGTCACTTATTAATTATTATTACTTCTGGAAAATGAATCAGCAAGAGTGATATCTTTTGGTTCTCAGTTTGCAATTTCTTTTCTCTTGTCACTTATTAATCTATTGAGGACATTTGAGAATAGAAAGAATTGGGCAAGATCCCAATTCAGATAGTGTAAATGTGGAAATATATTCGAGAATCATATCTAGCATAACTTTTTCATTCTCATTTTGATTTTGCTACGATAAATCTTGTGCATATGTTATCATTTAATGAATAAATTCTGCTAAATCAGCTTTGAGTAATGTGAGTTTTTCGTTGCTGCAGATAACGGATGCTGTTGTAGCAGCTTATATTTTGAATGCTACCCTTGTTGTTCCAAAGCTGGATCACAAATCATTCTGGAAAGATGCTAGGTAATTAAGCGTGTTCAGTTTTGAGTTACCATTTTAAATTCTATTGAAGTATGTTTATATGTGATCTGGTGTATGTTGCAGTGACTTTGCTGAAATCTTTGATGTTAATTGGTTCATTTCGTCCCTTTCAAAAGATGTTAATATCATCAAACAGCTCCCATTGAAAGGAGGAAAAGCGATGTCTCCGTATTACATGCGGGTCCCAAGGAAGTGCAGTCCAAAATGCTATCAGAATCGTGTTTTACCTGTTTTTAAGAAGAAACATGTAAGTGCCCAATTGTGGACAAACCAAATGCCTATTAACCCAAAGCAAAACATCTTTGTTTATTGTGCTTTGCTGAATTCAAGGTGTCAAAATTTCTTTCTAGTTTTACTTTGAAATTGTGCTGTTAATTGTATCCAAAATCCATGAAATGAACTTCATTTGATGCTCTCCATTTGTAGTTTGTTGTGCACAAGTTCATGCAAGGATTTGTTTTTGGATTAAGGTCTACTATATTGTCTCTAGATGAGGAAGATAAACTACATTAATTTCAAGAAATATAGAGAAGTTAATTTGTAATTCTCGAGTCATGATAAACCTAGAATCAAGCAAACTTGAACTTCAATTTTAACATAGAATGTGACATAAGATTATCGGAGCAGAAAAGTATGAATGAGGCAGGATATGTTTAGTGAAAACCATATATCAAGGAAGTACCAATGTGTGAAGGTGGCTGTGAGGTGCTAGACTTCTGGTGTCCTCATTAACTATGTTGTCGAATATACTTATTCTGATTCCACTAGTGTTTGAGTTAATTATCAAGGTGGTGGACAAGCTCATAACCATAAAGTTTAAATTTCTAAGATTTTATGCTATTTGGGCTAAACGCCTAAACCTAATCTTTATCAAATAACTGAAAAGTGTCAACAATTCATTTGTTTTGCAGGCTATTCAGCTTGGTAAATTTGATTACAGGCTTTCAAATAAGCTGGACATGGATTTACAAAAGCTAAGATGCAGAGTAAACTACCATGCTTTGAAATTTACTGATCCAATTCTTCAAATGGGTAAAATGCTGGTTGGAAGAATGAAAATGAAAAGCAAGCATTTCATTGCCCTGCACTTGAGGTGAGTCCTTCATAATTTGTATATACCATTTTCTTCTTCTATGGTAATTTAATTGTCCATGTGAGTTGCCAGATCATCATGTCCTTGTCATATTGGTATGGAAGTAGTATGGTTTTCAGTGTTTTTTCAATAGGATTGTAAATTAGCTCTTGATAGCATATAGTACACAAACAAATTAGGTATTTGATTGCACTAAATTCGTTTATAGACATGAGGTTAGGATGTTAATAACAGAAGAGAGGCTAATTTGAAATCTTTAATATATCATGTTTTAGGTTTGAATCTGATATGCTTGCATTCTCTGGATGTTATTATGGTGGAGGGGAAAAAGAACGGACAGAACTTGGTGCAATTAGGAAGAGGTGGAAAACGTTGCATGTAAGGCCTACGCATATTCCTATAATAATATTGGGCATGCTTACAGTTTAGGACACATGGCGAAGATGCTTATTTATTTATTTATTTATTTGGTTGAGTACAGGTAAAGAACCCTGACAAAGAACGAAGGCAGGGTCGATGCCCGCTAACACCCGAGGAAGTTGGTCTTATGCTGAGAGCATTGGGATTTGGAAGTGATATTCACATGTATGTGGCATCAGGTGAAGTATATGGAGGTGAAGAGACACTAGCACCTCTCAAGACTCTGTTTCCAAATCTGCATTCAAAGGAGACTTTAGCGAGCAAGGAAGAGTTGGCACCCTTTTCGAAATTTTCTTCTCGGATGGCTGCATTGGACTTCATTGTTTGCGATGAAAGTGATGTTTTTGTCACCAACAACAACGGTAACATGGCTAGAATGTTAGCTGGACGGAGGTATGCTACTCAATCATTTCTAGCAAGCTTTTTGTTACTCTTAAGAACATATTTCCATATGGAAATTATTATCTCTTTTTCTGTTAATTTGTCACCACCAAGTAAGCATCGAAATATTTCATACTGTACACATAATAACGGGCCTTTTAGTGTAAGCAACCTACTTGGTCTGCATAATTCACTTGCTAATTCCTGTCCTGAGGCTGCTGAAAGTCTATGGAAGTCTCAAGAAACGAGTCATCCTCACACTTGTTCTATCAGTTACTTTGACTTGCTCCATGCCATTGGCATTGGCAACTCAGTTGTCCATGAAATATAATAATTATGTCAATTGCAGGAAATATTTTGGGCACAAGCCAACCATTAGGCCAAACGCTAAAAAGCTTTACAAATTGTTCTTGAACCGATATAACATGAGTTGGGAAGAATTTGCGTCAAGGGTTCATTCTCATCAAATTGGTTTCATGGGTGAGCCAAATGAGGTAAAGCCTGGCAGGGGTGAGTTTCATGAAAATCCATCATCCTGTATATGTGAGAAACCTGAAGCAAAGTCTGGAAGAGTTGCAGCTCCCAAGACTAAAATGCAAGAGGGCCAAATAGAGAATAATAAGAGGGATGAAACTGGTTACGTAACTGATGAGAACTTAACTGAGGATGAGAATGAACAGGATTGGTTTGATACAGATTACGTAGAGAATGAAATCGGCGGTCAAGGGAAGGGGGATGTGTATAGAAGTACTTTAACTAAGACAGATCAACCAGAGTTGGAGCTACTTCTCTCTGACTAAGAAAGATACTCTCTAAACTTTTTGACATCATTTTGTATTCTTATCCTGACCAATTTTTCGGGATATTTTCGGGGTAGCATTTGGCTTCTGTGCATTTGCTTTGATATCGATGGTCAGTAGAAGTGATAAAGCAGCAAATTTGTATATACAGGTATTGTAAAAGAAAAAAAAAAAGCTTTTCTTTTCAGCATTTGTAAATTATAGCGTAAGACAATATAAGAAATAGATATATGGAGTGAGTTAGAGTTGTTTATAAGCTATTAAAAGAAGTTTCTTTTTGGAAAATGATTCTTGGCGTTAAGGCAAGCCTGAATAGGAAAAGGAGGATGAAGAATTAAAGAAAGCAAAAGCCCTGTGTTAGAGTTTGTTTTAGTTTGCTTTTTTTAGTAGAAACAAATGTATGGAACCTTGTATACTGAAATATATAGCATTTCATATATATATATATATATAAAAGTATATTTTATTTGTTGCTACAGGTTGTACTGATTTCTGATGACATTGAGAATAATTCATGCACGTAGGAGCCCTGGTCATGCTGATCGGAATAACGGCAAAACAGAAAGGATCAGGTTGCTGTGGGTTCGCTCACGTCTATACTCAGATTGAATCAGTATCATATCTTATAATAAAAACGATATTCCATGATGTTTAGAGAGGGATACCTACCTTTAAATACTGAGGACATTTTGGATAAGGAGTCTGATAGAAGCCGGTTTATTCAGATTTCGTACGGCTTTCTCGTTATCCAGTGCTACATTCGTACCACTGAGGTGTGAGAGTCCATTATGCTCCTTACCCTTTCTTTTGACATCCCAAATTGGGGGTTTTTACTGTAAACTATGTTATTATTCCTAAGTTAAGTTTAATCTTTTCTATAATTTTTATTCCCAGTTGGCCGAATACATTCATTACCCCTGAACTTGACTCCAAACACTAAATGACAATGACATCTTGAACTTGGAAAATGTCTAATTTACTTCCTGAACGTAGCTAAAACGATCCAATTTACCCATTTCAATCCTACGTGGCAACGAAATGCAATTCAAAAAATGGAGCGTGAACCTTTTTAAAATGAAGGAGTGTGAACCTTCTTAAAACGAAGGAACGTGAACCCTTTCATATCTTTACTCTTCAAGCTCTCTCTCTCTCTCTCTCTCTCTCATCTCATTCCCTCTCTGTTTCCGATGATGGCGATCTAAGCCAGATTAAAGAAAATTTTATGTCATTATGCTAAAGTAATTCCCATTATATGGTGGATCCGGAAGTATTTCAATTTTTGTAGTGTTTTTTGTTCAGTCCGCATATAGAGTTAGCGGACTCTTTGATTTTTGGACAAATTGAGGTCCAACTTTTAAAAAAGCGGACTCAGGAGTCCAAGTTTCTAAAATGTGGACTGAGTGAGTGTGTCAGAAACTTCAGCCTGGCTCTTTATCCGCAATTTGTAAACTTGGACCCATTTAGTCCATTTTTGAAAAGTTGGACTTCTGTATGTCCCACATTTAGACTAGCGGACTCATCCAGTCTAGACATTTGACCACAAATCAAAGAGTCCACTAACTTTCCATGCGGACTGAACAAAAAACACCACAAAAATTGAAATAGTTTTGAATCCATCATATTATGGGAATTACTTTAGCATAATGTCATAAAATTTTCTTTAATCCATCTAAGCCAGCACCAACCTCAACCGACACCGCCTCTCCGTTCATCTCTCTTCGCCTCTGTCTCCGGCAGAAGCTGAGAACGACTGCAAATCAGTCGTGACACATATGGCAAGCTGTGATTTGAAATCGACCATCTTTAAAAACGGAGCAAGCTACAAAATTGATGATGCCTATCGGATATAGAGGAAGAATGAAACTAGTAATACCATATGGGTATTTTGGAAATGCAATTGTTGGTGGGTTATTGTTGGATTCTATTTTATGGGTTATTGTTGGATTTAATTTGCATGATTTGCGTTCTTATTGGATTTTTTTTTTCTTTCATGATATGGGTTTGTTGAATTAATTTCTAGGTTTTTGTTGAATCTGGGTTTGATTTTTGTGATATATATTGCAGATTTTTCCCCTCCCTTTGTTTCGATCTTAAATATTCTTTAGCTGAGATCAAATCAAATTTTAAATATTCTTCAGAAAAGTGAGAACTCCACGGTGGGGTTTTGGGATTCTTATTAATTTGAGAACTAGAAAGAGAGACAAAGAGAGATGAGGAAAATACTGTATTTGAAAAAAGAAAAATTAAGGAGGGAATTTAAGAAAATTGTGTTGGAAAAATTGGCATATGACAAAGTGAATATTTGTCTACTTTAGGTTTAATTATAGTATGGTTAGTTTGCGATCCGAATAACGTGAATTATGTCATCGTATTTTACGTAAAAAATTTTTTCCAACATTATATAATACGTCTAAAATGGATTAAGGATGAATGGGAAATTGATACTCAAAGTGAGCTTGAAAGAAAAGATTTTGTAGAGGAAAAAGTTGGGCAATTCTCAAATCCTACATCTCTTGTTTATAGGAAATGTGAGTGGTGTATAAGGAATTACACTTAGGTTTATAAGAATTTCTAGCCAAAAGACTTTCGCTTGCGCGCAGGCGTGTGGGGTGCAAATCCAAGCCTGGAACTACAAAGACCCAATACGTACCCGCACGATATGGATGATGCGAATGCTAGACTGAAAACACAATTAAATTTGGTTTTAATTCTTTTTACGGGGAATTATTCTCCTTAATTGCCTTTTATTTTTTATCTAGTGATATTTCTGACACACGGTTGAGTTTGATTTTGCTGCTATTGTATTCTGGGAGGCGGAAGTTCAACGCGAATTAATTTTTTTTTAAGGAGATTGATTTCATTCAGGTCTCAGCAAATCATTTTTACTTTTCTCTGATTAAGATTTAATCATAAAATTTTGAACATTTTGTTTCTATTCTGTTTGTTCTAATATATTTAAATTTTTACATATACTCCTTCTAACAAGTTGTGTAAGTGAGTTTTATGAAATTTTTGCAAAAACCGCCACGTGTCAAAGTTCTGATTGCGTTAGCTTTTCAAATTTGACACGTGGCAGCGCGTGAACCAAACTCTTCCTCAGTTGTCTGGTTTAGTCAGATCCATGGGATAAATTGGGTTGGTTTAGCCAAGTCAAGGGGATAAATACAATGTTTTCAAAGTTCAGCATGCCATTTGGCGTTTGGAGTCAAGCTCAGGTGGTAACGGATGTATTAGGGCTTCGCAAATTTAAGCCTTAAATTACATATGCAAATGTTATAATTGTAATTTTTATATAACTTTACATTATTAAACTATGAATTTACCTTATCATGTATCTAAATACAATATGATATTTTATAAACTATTACTATATCACACATTATTTACTATATCTTATCATACTTTACAAATTGAGCTATACTTTTACGGAGCTTAGTGAGTAATGTTTCATCCTTCCACATGAAAAGTAGAGATGGATTGCTCAAATAAGGGCTGCATTGAAGCCTTTAGCTTGTTTGGTATCAAAACATAAGCTCTCTGAGGGTAAAAAGGGTGCTCAGCCTTTGGACATAATGATTAAACTAATCCCTTGTATGGTGGATCATGGAATAGCTTGTTTATTCCATTATTAGATTTCCCCCCAAAGTTCATTTTTTGAAGGGTTCGATCCTTTAAGGTTGTCATACCATCCTTCGGACCGTAAACAATTTAAGATGTGAGTTTTTCTGTCGGGCAAATTGATATTTTTATCTGAACGGTTGCTCCAATCATAAAACATTTTGGAGCTTGTTCAAGCTCATTTCTTCGGTGCTACCAAAGCGAATATTAATAAGTCGATCTTTTAATACATTGCTTGGACGAGGAGATATTGTTCAAACGAGTTTTATATTTTCAAAATTGAAAATTTCATTTCACCTTTTCGATGTATCTTTTTGTATTATTTAGCTAGAGATTTACTTTTCTTTCGAGAAAAAAAAAAAAAAATTTTTTTGGGCCTGATATATCCATAATCTACCTATTTAGTACTAGACCTAATGATATTTCGAAATCAAGAATATTTAGTACTTGACTTATTAAAATCTAGAATATTTTAGTCCTTAGATAATTATTAATACTATTATAATAATTTGTATAATCATTGGTATTATAATAGACATATTATTTTTCTGTTTCATTGTTACTTTTTAAATCACTAATATTATCAATTTTATTAAATTTTTATTGTTTAGGTAATAAATGTTATCGGTCATAATTGTTCATTAAATGTTGTCAGTGTGGTATACAATTGCCTCTACTGGTGTTGCAACGGTAAAAACTAGATGGATGGAAAACTATAAGAAAGGTTCAGTTTCTCAATGTTGTTTACATTCTCGAATAGATTTTTTGAGTTCATCTACAACAGTGGAGAGTTTTCATCATTCATTCTTGCGAGAAAGTGGCCTTTTCCTCTTTCTTTTCCTAAAAAGAAGATGTCTGATTCAGAGACAGAGATGTATTTAATTAGTTGGTAGATATTCTAAAAAAATTGTCCACTGTTTTTTAATTGGTCCCGAGAATCTACATGAGATTCACTAGTCTTCGTATTGTATCCTCAATTTCTTCATTATATTAAATTATATATAACACAATATTTGATACAATTGAAAAATAACTTTCCATTCTTGAGAGCGAAAATTGTCGAAGTTGCTTTTTCCTATTTTAAAGCTTTTTTTTTTTTAACATTTTTTTCTTGGGCTTATTTCTTTCATTGAGGTCAAAACATTGGACAATTTATGTTTTTATTTTTCTTGTTAATTACGTATTTTATTTTTCAATATGATACATTAAGCTTTCAATCAATTGTAATCGCATATTAAACCTATTATTAATAGACTAGTTATTTGTGAATATCAAGGGCTCTTTGCCCATTAAAACGTGAGTTGGTTTAAAACGTCGTGAGACAGTTTTTAAAAGTGCATTAATCATTTTATATGTATTAAAATTATATTTTTCACCCATTTAACAACATTTTGTTAAATCCAATATATGAAAAGTGTACAAACCTCACTTTTCAATTATAAAAAAATGAAATTTAAGATGTAAGTAATGAAATGAGTCTTACCACTTTTGACTGAGTTTAATGTTTAAACTTAATTGGCATATTTTCTATGTGTATGATAATAAACAAAACAATGAACCAATATATCAAACTAAAATATCATAGATATAAGGAATAAAAATTAAAATTATCATACTTTAGGTGAGAGTAAGCTTACCCATTTCTAAGACTAAGATAAACAAACCACAGATCTTGATGAGGATTTATAATGAAATTTACAGATGGTCTATCAATAAAGATTAAATTTTAACGGAGTGAGAAATTGAACTCCGAATCCGCCAAGCACGTGTTTCAACTCTTTACTACTCGTGCCAATCCTTGTTAGGATTTTTTCGAATATTTTTTCAAAAATATGTTTTATAAGACAATTCTGGCTTAAGCCTAAACAAATCAAAATATTATTAAAATCACACAAGTTAGACAAATTATATAGTACTTCTGAAAATTTGTAATTATTAATTAATTATTTAATAATTGATTATATAAAATAAAATTCTATATGTTAAAATGAAAGTCCTTCGCCCAAAACTATAAAATCTAAAAGGTAATTATAAATCCTAAGCCTTATTATGTGGTATGATTTTATTAATTTAAAGCACAAATGATACAATGTGTCTATAATTTCGTCTGAAATTATGGTTTATAAGACACTTTTTTCCTTATAGAACCTCCTCCACTTTCTAACGCGTCACATTCGCTATTATCTTTTCAATATATATATATATATATATATATATATATTTGCCATTTCTTATTTTTACTTTTTCTGTTCAACAATGATTCACCGAATGAAGCTCATTGCAAAGTTGTAACATGTTTTAATTGTTTGCCTTTTCAAAGAAGAATCATTTTGTGTCCTTATTTTAACATTATACAAATTGAATTTATTATAGTCCATTTCTTTTGTTCTTTTTGGAAAAAGTTTAGGGGTAGGAGAAATTTCTTCAAAACAAAGCCAGGAGAAGCCTCATGACTATGAAGGAACTTACAAAATGATTTACATATCGCTCTACAATGAAAACTTTAATAGAGATTGTGAGATCCGAAACTAAGTGAGAGTGCTACAAGAATTACTTTCTTATCAAAGTCCGCCTTTATTGGCTTATAGTATCCTTTCCAATATAAACAAAATAAACCAATATTAAATAACAAATATTAAAAAAATAATATAGTTAATCTATTTTTAAAAATGTCTCAAAAAATTTTATTTTCGAACACTTTAATTAAAAAAAAAAAAAGTATTGAGTACTTTATTAATTTTCAACCCAAAACAAAATTTGTTTTTTAAACAATAGGTGCTATTTCATTTTCTTAAAAAAGTACTTTTAATTAAAAAAAAAAAGTTCCTTAAAGTTAATAGGAGCTATTTCATTTTCTTAAAAAAGTACTTTTAATTAAAAAAAGTTCCTTAAAGTTAATATTTTTAGTGAACAAATAGTGCCTTAATTAATAAGAAAAAAAGATTGAATACAAACACAATTTCAGACATCATAATATGATGTACAAAAATAAATTTTGTTTTCATAATTAATATAATAATTAATTTTATTGCATTTATATAGTATATAATCATAAAATATATATAAATAACATGATATGATTGTGACACAACAATTTAAATTGTCATTTCATGCGTGAATCATATTTATTAAGTATTTTTACATTATCATAATCTTTTGAAATTATTGAATGGTGAACTCAATCCTGCATTTCTTACAAACGTATTGATATTAGTACATACATACTTAGCTTAACAACAATATTAATTGATGACAACCAATGTTATCATAACCGTACCGGACATCAAACCGGTGAAGCTACTGGTACGTGGTACAACCGGTTCAACCGGATAATACCGGTGGTTATACCGGATTATTATTATTTTTTTTTAAATATTATTTTAAAAATAAATAAACTTATAAATTCATCAAACACAAGTTTCAAATATTTAATACTCAAAATAATTTCATGAAATATCCTAAAACTTCATCAATTTTAAATTTTAATGATAATTGATTTAAATTTTAAAATTTGAAAAATTTTGGTTTGAAATCAAACCGAACCAGAACCAAACAAAACTAATTTAGTTTGGTTCAAGTCAAACCGAATGTATATTGGTTTGATTTTGGTTTTTATAATTTTATATGTTTATTTTTTGGTTCGGTTTAAAACTTCATCAATTTTAAATTTTAATGATAATTGATTTAAATATTAAAATTTGAAAAATTTTGGTTTGAAACCAAACCGAACCAGAACCAAACAAAACTAGTTCAGTTTGGTTCAAGTCAAACCGAATGTATATTGGTTTGATTTTGGTTTTTATAATTTTATATGTTTATTTTTTGATTCGGTTCGGTTCGGTTCGAGCGAAACCGAACTGTCGAACCGAACCGAATCAAAACCAAAGATAGAAAATGGTCAAAACCGGTTTTTGACCGGTTCGCCGGTTTACTGGTTTTTAACTGGTGGAACCGGTCATCTCCGGTTTTTTATCAAACCGCCCATTTTAATCAAACCGACTGGATCTATGGCCGGTTCGCGGTAAAACCGGTCGAACCGGCCGGTCCGATCCGGTTTTCACAACCTTGATGACAACTGAATCTTCACATGGAAAATTCAAATCAAAATCATCAAGATGAAACAATAATATTGTGGAAAGTAAAATGGCGGCTAAAACGATAAACACGCCAAATAAATCCACACATTTTCAGCTTACCGCTACCACTATCACCATCATAACCACTATCTCCCCTTTATTTATCTTATTTTATTTCACTTCTTACTAATAATAAATAAACCTGTTATGCGAAAAAAAAAAAAAAAAGATAACCATGGAGTAGTGAGATGACCTCTTTTCCTCCAATATTATGTATATAAACAATTTCTTCCTACCCTAAAATGTGTATATTTCATTATTCAGAAATTCTAACTAAGACTAATTTTATATAAAATGAATTAAATAATAAAGCTTATAAATAATAAAAAAATTATAATAATAAAAGAACCGAGATAGAGAAAAAATATAGGAATATAAATTTTCTATTTCTAATTCTGATTTGTATAAAATAAGTAAAACTAATATTTATTTACAGGAAGAGTTGAGGGACTAAAGAGCAATTACGCGACCTCAATAATTTGAGGCTGTCGCAGCTCTTATGGACGTCAATTATTCATAACACTCCCCCTTTGATGTCTATCACTGCGAATGAGACATTGCTTCATTAAAAACCTTATAAAGGAAAACCTAGTGGGACAAAACCTTTGGTTAAGAAAAAAAGACCAGTGAGACACTCCCCCTTAGATATTGTTTTATAGCTCAACAACAACTATTTTAGTGTTTTTTACAAGTTCAAACACCAAAGTTTTACAACTGTTATTTTCAAGCTTAACAACCAGACTATCATCATACTTTTCAAGTTCAAGTGTGAAACTTTATAATACTTTGTTGAAATAACCTATACAAAGCTCTCCCTCACACAAAACCATTTGTGTGAATTACAATTCCCTTTCTGATATAGAAATTTTTGGTTTGAGAAATATTGATGAAGACTATTAATTCTTTGAATTGCTCCTTGAAGATTGGTTGGAATGACTCTTAATTGTATGCTTGTATATGTGATTTTACTAAATGTCTTCTCCACTTGTATAGGTGTGAGCAAGGGTTTTTAATCCCCGGATTTCTGTGATGAATATATATATATATATATATATATATATATATATATATATATATATATATATATATATTGTTTCTACGAATTCAGAAGTCTAGGTCAACTCAAGATCAAAGCTCCATGTCATTGAACTCCGTAACTCTGGAAGCTTTATGACTGTTTTTGGACAAAAGTCATATGATCGTAGTCTATATCCATACGGATGCCAATAATATCCGTATGGATTTCACTAATAACTATACGAATGTCGATCAAATTAGCCAAATTTCATAAACATAATCTTCAAAGCTTTAACGTCTTTATGTTTTGGGGCTGTTGTTCGGGTAGACTTGGTAAAAATAACCATAAATAAGGATAAGAGTCTTTAATCAGAGAGGGGGGTGGAAATAATCTGATTCTAGAGAGATAAAAATTGAGAAAGCGAGAGAAGAGAGAGAAGAGAGAGAAAAAAAACTAGAGTTCTTAGCATTTTTCCTCTGTAATCTTTAATTTCTAAGGTTAAAATCTATTAGAAATCTTAGGGAAACACTTCACTAAGATTAATAATTGGTTTAGAGATGAATTGAATCACTAAATCCCTGATTACAGAGTAAAATTCTGAGTGTTTGGAGTTTGAAGTTTAAAGCCGGATTTCAAAGAATTGGAGCTCCCTTGAGTTGATTTTCAACACCTAAGACCGCGGATTCATACTACAAAGGTAACTTCTGAGAAAACAAGTATATTTTCTCTTATTTGACTTGATTTGGAGCATCTTCACATCATTTTCACCTTATTTCATTCTTGAGCATTTATGGGTTCTATCCGCAAACAAAAACCATATGGCTGTCGTAACAATCGTACGGTAACAATCGTACGGTTCTCACCATATGTATTCAGATATCATGACCTAGAAATTTCCAGAAACTAAGCCAAAAGATGAAGTAGGCTTTTTAACTAGAAGCAAAATCTATTCGGATCTCATGATAGCTGTACGGTTATCAATGACACTAGCACGGATTTTATCGCGGGACAGATTCTTTGAAATCCGTTTTACTAGCATATCATGTCATTCAATCTTAGATTCAATTTCTAGAAGCTATAGTTCAACTAGATCAACGATAGAGACTCGATCTCCTGAAAACCAACTCACTTTATTATGTCAATTAATTAACCAAAAAAAATGTTTTCTCAAAGATCTTCACAAGAATGTTTCAAAATGTTTTCCAGGTTTAGTCAAGTAAATCTACTAGATTTCCCCGAGTATCCTCTCTAAAGGCATGATCCTGACCCTGTTATCATCCTATTTTGTCATTTTTAAGTCCAAAATGCAATTATTGGGACACTAACCTTGTTAGCAGGTTTGGATGAATGTTTAGATTTCTATTTTCTACTCACGTATTTTAGGCAATTGTACCCCCAATTCCCTTTTTATTCAAATACATCCTCTAGGATAGTATTTGTTTGATTCGGGTTGTAATAATTTATTTATTCACTTAATATATATTCGCTGTATGTGTGCTGTGTGAATAAAATTAACCTTAGCTTATAAAGCAATGGATCAAATGTTGAAATTTTGTTTCAATTAGATAATGAGTAAATGACTCGTCCGAACTTAGATCTCTAGAAGATATAACGGTCTTCACTTGGTTTTGGTTGTACTTGAATTTTCCGGTTGAGTTGATCCCGGTGACGACTCTTATACTTTTTCGAGATTTAGGTTTCAAATCTTTAATGAATATTATTTCTTAAAAAAAATTTCCTAATACAATTGTCTAAAACCAAAAGCACATGGAAAACCCCATGACACTCTTTGTCACATCGTAAAACATCGTCCACTCACAATAGGTGAAAGAGCAAATATAGCTGTTACTCACAAGCAAGGTTGGAGCTCTTTCTTTAAAGTTGTCTAGGACTTTATAGGTTTCTGAAGCTGTCAAGTTGTATTGCTATAGCTTTTTGTAGGAACCAATTATCTAATGTATAGCCTCCTATAGCTGTAGTTTGATTTTTCTTCAGCCTTCTATTGTTATTGTGAACACGAGATTTTCAGATACTTTATTTCTACGAACTAACTGGGTTCAGAAATAGAAAATTGAGAAAATTAACTACTATATTCATACGACTGTGGATAAATTTCGTTCTACTGTAATCACAGTCGTAAAACTTAAATGTTGTTTCCACGCCTGTAGTTAAAATTCTCGGTCAAAGTCAAAGAAATGAAAGTCAATGAACTAATTTTACAGTTGCACGACTATTATTACAGTCGTACTACTGTAGATCCATTTTCTGCTCATTCCAAACAAGCCCACTTGGGAGAGAAATAGGCAGTCTTTTGGGATTTTTTTTTTTATCTTTTTGTCCCATATTTAAGCCAAATAATTGCAGGAGAGTAGGGGATTAACCAGAATTCACAAAATTTGGATTGAAAGAGCTCAAGAGGCATTGAGAGAAGGGAATAGAAGAGTAGAAAATACACATTCACTTATTTTCCCCTACTCTATTCTTTTTGAAACTTTGTATTGTGAGGTTGAAATTGATAGAAATCATATATTAATAATATGTCGCTTAAAGATAACTAATTCCAGAACTTGAACTCCAATAAATTTGTAACTTGTGGAGATTTTTTGACTTTATTTTTCTAAGGAGGAGAAGCAATCCAGAGCCAATTTAAGGCGTTTTCTTCGGTCAAATCAATGGTGGATCCCTGCTACAAGGGTAAGTACATCCTAAACTAGTATTTTGCTTCATTTTCTGGGTGTTTTGGTTCATTTTCATGTATAAAATCACCTAACATCCAAAATACATATTTTCTATTTCTGGGCAGGATGAACAGTCGTACTCTTGTAATTAGAGTCGTACACCTCTAATTACAGTCGTATAACAGTACTTGGTCTACCACGACCATACTTCCTACCCTTTTAGTCTCATCTTAGCAATTTTCTGACCAAGATTTATTTACATTCGTACGACTGTAATAATAGTCAGATGACTGTAATCTTAGTCCCACGACTGTAAATTCCGGTTAGGAATAGAAAATCACAAAAAATCGGGAAAAATCCAGAAAAATACAAACAGAAAAAAAATCATGGAAAATGCATAAAATCAGAAAATCATCAAAATCATCGAAAATAAATTTATTCCATGCATTCAAGACCTTAGATCTAATTTTTGAAGTTGTTGAGATTAAAACAATGCAACAACGGAGATCCACATCTCCTAAAAACCGACCCACATTTACATGCTGAATGGAAATAAACCGGTAAAAGCAAAAATTTTTTCAAAAATGTATTTTCTCATGAAACAAAAATGCATGAACGTTTCAAAACCGTTTTATAGGTCTAGTCGGGCGAACTAGTCGAGTTTACCCGACTACCCCCTAAATGTATGTGCCCAAATCACTAATCTCCCCGTTCTATCTACTTAAATCCTACTTGTTACATATATTTATGCTAACCTTTGTTTTCCAGGAACTTAATTTATTTTTACTTATTTATTCTAATTTTAACGCATTAGATACTCGTGTAAAATAGGCGATTGTACCCCGATCCCCAAATTATACAAATGTATCCCCTAGGATAGTTTTGTTGTGATTCGAATGGGTTGTAAATAACTAATTCATTTATTGCTTTTATCCGTATGTACGCTGCATGATTAAATCAATGGAAAATCAACCTTAAAAATATAAAATGCTATCAATGAACATTGGCTATTTATTTTGATTAGACATGAAATAAGGGACTTGTCTAGACCTAGATCTCTAGAAAGTGTAGCAGCTCTTGTCCGGTTCAGCTATGCTCTAATTTCCTAGTTGAGCTAAACCGGGTGGCGACTCTTACATTTTCTTTCGAGATTTAGATCTCGATTCTTTTATGAAATAAATGAAGATTTTTCCAAAACCGAAAGCCGAATTTCTATTAAAACTAAAACTCCGAAAAGCGGCCCTCCTCGTGGCTCTCATCTCACATCTCATTTTTTTATCACATGAAAAACATCGTCCGCTCACAGTGGCGATTCCGTTGGGGATTTCTCACAAAAAGTTTTCTTAAAACTTAAAAGAATTTGACAAGCCTTGAAAAATGTCTAATCAAAATAAGGTGGATGATTCGTTCGTAGCATTTTATCTTTCATTTTAGTTAGACATACTTGCATTAGGTTGAGTATCCAATTTTCAGCCTAGTGAATTGTTGAAGTGTCGCCTATGTTCCTCATGGTCTTAGGGGCACGAATAGGAAACATCACCCATAGCCTCGCACGTACCCCTTTGTTTGGACCCTTGAGTGGGAGAAATGAAGAGTATATTTTGCTTTGGGGACCTTGATTTTATCCCGACTTGGACCAAACTCATATAGGCAACCTTAGTTAGATTCCCTTAGGATACCAAAACAAATGGCATGAATGTTACAATTACAGCTTCATCATCCCCGGTTGGTGATCGAAGTGGACCCCTCCTAGGACTCGGTTAGAATTTTCTCAAAAATTGACCACGATTGGAGGAATAAGGTTGGAGGAATACGTTTCGCATGCTATGTGCTATGTGTTTTTTGTTTCTTCGCATCATACCATCATCAACATTTCCCCGAACATAACATGCAACACGTGAATCATTTGTGTGATACTAACTTACATCTTTTGTATAGCCACTTGCATTTTTCGTGTGTAAATAGATTAATCACCCATGTGACATTCATACTAACCATTTCTTTTACAGCCACGCATCCCCTCATTATGTGAAAAGCATTAATTCATGCACATCACTTGAATGTCATAAGCACTAACCAATTTTTTTTGTAGCCATATGGAATGCATGTCATGCATAAAACATCCATGTGGGCCTTGAACAATCCCATAAGGAGGAAACCGTTTGGGTGCTCCACAAGCACTAAAGACTTCACTTCATACATCAATCCATTTAGGCACTCCATGAGCATCGAAAAATTCATTTTGCACATCAACCCATTTAGGTGCTCCACGAGCGCTGGAAAATTTCATTTATTACATTAAGCCATTTAGGCGCTCCACGAATGCTGAAAATTCCACTTCATGCATAGGTGTTCCACGAACGTCGAAAAATCCCATACATTGTGTCCCCAAGGTAAGCACTGAAATTCCACCCACATGCCAAGCACGCATTCATTTCATCTCATATCACGATATAAAAGCCCAAGGTGCTCCCCGAGCACTGAAATTCCACCTGTGTGCCAGGTATGCATTCATTTCATCCCCTATCACCACCTAAAAAGCCCAAGGTGCTCCCCAAGCACTGAAACTTCATCCGTGTGCCAAGCACACACCCATCTCATTTCATATCAAAGCATGAAACCTTTAGGTGCTTCACGAGCACCGAAGTTCTGTCTGTGTGCCAAGCACACGAATGTCAATGCATGACTTGCTCAAGTAAGAACTCATTTAGGTGCTCCACAGGTACCGAAACCCCAAGTCATCACATTTTCTTTTAGGTATTCCATAAGTGCCGAAAACACCACCTCATCACGCATTCACCCATTTAGGTACTCCATAAGTATCGAAGGCTTAATTCCATCATTTCTCATATAGGTGCTCCATGAGTACTGAGGACCGCATTTCAGTTCATGTACTTAAACACTCCAAGAGTGCAAGAGTACTGTCCACATCTTTATGCACACTTCACCACCCGGTTGGTCAATTGTTCAAGGTTCACATTATGAGGCCATCTCATACGACATTCACACGCCATTAATTCGACACACCATGCATACATGCATATCACCTAGAGTTCATAACCCTTTGGGTGAACATCTTTCACTAACTATGGTTTGATATGTTTTGTCGTTTGGAACAGATCGGAAGACAGACTTGAAAGAGTAGAACACGGGGATTCAAAATCTAGTGAGTCTGAAGAGTTGGTCTAGTCAGAAGAGGTTGAGATAGCATCCAAGACAAACTCAGAATCTGAACTTTTGCCAAAACTTGAACAACTCCAATAAGAATTCCAAGAAATGGAAATCCCACCTGACACCGCTGCTGCTATGTTGGCCATTACTGCTATTTGTGAATTTATGAACCCGGATGAGTTCAAAAACCTTATTAAAAGTTAAGTCCAAGCTGTCATAGATGAGTCATCTTCTCATCAGGCTGAAAGAGTTACCCAAGAACCGGGCAACGGAGGGAGGTTGAATGACAAACTGTCTGACATGGGGGAAGCTCAAAGGAACAGTGATGAAATGCCAAATGAGTCCGCCATGGAAAAGAAGTGGAATGTAATGAGATCGAATAGTTCATGGCTGAAATGCGTGGAAGCGTCAAAGCTCACACTTCCAAGTGCATTGATCCGACTACACTTATGGCTAGAGGTATCGAGATGCTGCCAGTGGGCTTCCAAATGCCCAAAATTTCTCCTTATGTCGGGAAAAGTCCTCCTTCTACACACCTGAACCAGTATATGGGGATTATGAAAATTGCTAGGCTCATAATGAACCAGATGGTGGGGTTATTCCCCACTACTCTAGAAGGCATGGCAATTAACTAGTACAATAAGCAACAGAAAGTGTGCAAGGAGATTTGAATGCACTATCCGATGCATTCGTGAAATACTACAGCTTTAACACTCAGTTAAAGGTTAAGCTGTAAGATTTGGAAGCCATGAGACAGAGGCCTAATGAAACCTTCTCTGAATACTACCAAAGGTGGATGGACAAGATGATCCTCCTTCACCAAAAGCCATTGGAGTGTGAGTTGATTGTGAAGTTGAACAATGGCAGGGATACCGGAACGTGATGAAGTACTATAAGCTCCATTCTTTGGTAGAGGTGTATGAGATGGACCAGAAAGTGGAGAAGTATGAGGTTGATTCTGTCCCAAACTGTTTGGTAGGAGGGTATTGAGGCCGAACGTATTCATCGTGATATAAACGCAACAACAATCTCGCAGCATCTTCCTCGACAGATGCTAAGCCAAGTCATTCTTCTGCTACGGTTAGACAAGTGGATGTAGCAGCTGTAGTGTAAGGGACGAACCAATAAGCAATTGGTAGAGGGATCTTTCTGTGGGAGGATTCTTTAGGATGGATTTTCCTGAAGTGAAGAAATTTGGGTTTCCTCCACAGCCTGAAACCGTACACGCCTCTAGTTGAGGCGAATAAAAACAACTTTTGCTCTTACCATATGTCAAAGGGGCATCGTACCAATGACTGCCACAGTTTGAAGAAGGCTATCCAGTAGTTAATTAATGAAAAGAAGATAGAAGAGCCCCATTCGAAGCCCAATGTTCAAAACAATCCTTTGCCTCAGTTTGAAGGGAGAGTCAATATGGTGCAAACGGGATTGTCGGCTAATTTTGTGCTTGCCCAAATTACAAAGGCAAACTCGGTAATACAAGTAGTGATAGGTAAGGAAACCAAGCCAATTGCAAAGGAAAGTAAACCTGCTAATCTAGACGACATAGAACTAGATGATGATATGGATGAATTTGAGATAATGAGCCGGCCCAAGCCCGTGAGCCAAGCAAAGTCTATATGTCCTATTTGCACCAAAAGCTGGATGTACTTGAAAAGGGAGAATGCTCCTGTGAATCACATCACAAGGAGTGGGAGAGTGTACCAACCCGAGCCACAACGGTAAGAGGAGCCTAGCCGGAGAGCCGAAGCCCCAACCCAAGACTATATGCCTGTCAAAACTGATGAAAAGGGAGATTTGTGTTGCTCGCTTTATATTCAGTACAAATCTCTTACTTAGCTTTTGTTAATAATTTTAAGAGTAATTTTGATAATAATTTTATTCAGAGATTAGTGCTCGCAAGTATACGAATCACAACATAGTAATAAAAGATATCGATCCTACGAGGAATAAGTATGTACACTTTGGTTTGTTTTTCTTCGTGTTTATAGAGTATCGAATTATAAAGTAAAATAGAGAAATGGGTAAATGGCAAGTTAAGTCAATTAAAGCACTACTATTAAGTTGAGTTTTTGTTTAATATCTTAGTTACATAAATATATAAGCATTATATCTTTGATTTTCATTGCACATGCTTTAATTATTTATTCAATCCTTATGATAAGAGTATGTTGGATTAGTTCTATTTCAACGGGCATGTCTAGAAATAGATTTTATTCAATAACTCATAGACAAATTATCGAATACCTTTGCCAAAATAAATAAAAGGTCTTAATACACAATGGCCAAGCTATATCAAGATGATCTCCAATTAATTTAACAAAGTGAAGCAAAACAATCATACATCATAATTTATTCTATCTTATTAATTAAACAAGACAAAGTAAAATGCGAACTTCTCTATATCTTATTAAGAATCACAATACATACTTGGCATTAGTCATGCAATGTAAAACAAGAAATCAAAGCATACTTGGCGTTAGTCATGCAATGAAGAGTAAGATATAAGAAAACTTATCGATATTGATTTCGTAAATATTCAATACATATACAAGTGTGACGCTTTCATAAAGGAAAAGCATAAGAATAGACTTAAGAAAGCAATTGGGCATAAAACACTCCCTTACGCCTATAGGTATATTGCAACCTCGGGGTATCTTTTCTCTATACAACGATAGTACTTGATTCAAGGACCTTGGCGTTAGGCTCCCCTTTACGTACACTAAATATTACAAACAACACTCGAACTCTCTAGACACTTTATTTCTATAACTTCTGCCAATTCTATCTCTCTCTCTCTCACGCATAGAATTCCTCCTCTATTTATAGGAATTGAAGCATTATGTCTCTTTGTGAAAGGTTGTGTTGGTTTATTGAATAGTTGTGTCCTTTGATGAAGAGTTGTGTTGGTTCATTGAATAGTTGTGTCTCTTGAATACCATTGGTTCTCTTGGAAAGTTGTGTCCTTTCATGAAGAGTTGTGTCTTTTCATGAAGGGTTGTGTCTTTTCATGAAGGGTTATGTCTTTCCATAGTGGTGGTTGAAGTTCCAAAAAGATAGGATCAAATAACTACTGCTGAGTGCATGTCATGATCGTGACAGAGTGTCGCGGTTGTGATTCGCATGGGTTTCTTTACAAAACACTGAAGTCAAAGTCTGCCCATAGGCTAGGTTGCGATCATGATATCCATCGCGCTCGTGACTTGTCTCTTTCCTTTAATTTCTTTTCGTTTTGCTTCGTTTTATAACTAAATTCCACATATTTGCATACTTAGTCTTTAAAACTGTAAATCATAAAAAATAAGCAATACTAACTTGAAATCTAATATATAATAAGTAGAAACAATGCAAATTCCTTATAAATTGTATCATATATAAGTGTCTTTTTAGCACTTATCAATTTGGTAGTTGAACAGTTGATGAGAATGCCTGCACGAGCATCTGTGTGGCATTTACTTATAGAATCCCAAAGACAACGGGCATCAGTGGTTAAAAAGCTTATGGAAATGCATGCAACTTTGTTGACATCCCCCAAGGAGATATGTATGATGATTGGAAATACCGGGGATCAACGAGGCAACAGCCCCAAAGTAATCACTTTCAGTGATGATGACCTACCGCCTAAGGGTATCAACTATAATCGAGCATTGTATTTGAAGGTTGAGATGATGGACAGGATGCTGCCCTATTTATTGGTTAATGATCGTTTGACATTGAAAATTTACCCTCTGAAAGTGCTCCCGTGCCTCAACATGAGTGAAGAAGCCCTCCTGAAATCCAACACAGTGATCCGTGCTTATGACAACTCAAAGTGCAAGGTGATTGGCACATTCAAAGTGGAGGTGGTAATCGGAGAGATAAGATCCAAGGTACTATTCACTGTCATTGATATCCGGTGATATTTTCTTTGCTCTTGGGACGTTCATGGTTCCATGTGTTGGGTGCCCTCGACCCTACATCAAAAGGTGAAGATCCGAGGGGGGGGGGGAGAAGAAGAGTGACCCTCGAGGCCGACGAATCATCAATGGAGGCAGCATTGGATACCTCCGAGCAACCCATAACAGGTTTTCATGTGGCAGTCATCTCAAAGCAAGAGGGGAAAGAGCCTGTGTTTTCTCCTTGGATCCATAAGTACTTTCGGAAGCAAAAGTTCATTCTGGGCAAAAGGCTCAGAGCTCGTCAATAAGGGGTCACAAAATTTGACATCGAAGTGGGCCAGTCACATCATAGGGATCTTGGTTACAAAGGAGCCGCTAAGAAGGAGGGGCCTGAACTGAAAAGAGTCCACCTTGTGGAAACATTTATCTGTGCAAATAATAGGCCATATGATGGAAAGCCTGGACCAGTGATAGTTGAGGGGGAAATAGTTCCCGGGTTTGAATATTTTCTAATGTAGTCGACTTCTCAACGTATGGGGCTGGCTCTATTAAAGAAACGCTCAAGCCTGAAATGAAGGCCAAGTTCATCTCTCTAGTGATCCAAGAGAAGACTCCAACCAAGCAAGCTAAAGTGGTTGCTCCTATCCTTTTAGATGAGAAGCCAAAGGAAGAGGAGGCGGATGCACTGGTGGATGCCATCACCAAGGCATTTTTGGCTCTATTGAAGAAAAGCCTGAATAAGTGTCCTACAAAGAAAGAAACTGCCTTGGATCAAGCTAAACTGGTGGAGAATGCCGTAGCAAAACTAACTCTGATGTTGGTTAAGGGAAAAGCAAAGAACGAAGAAGCTGCTCTATTAGAGGCACAGAAAGAAAGTCTAGAGGTGAACTTGAATGACCTATTTGAAGAGCAACCTACCGATCCTGAGTATGCTATTGCTGAAGACCCTCAGCATGTGAAGGAAGAAAACGATTTTCATGTAAACATTTCCTTTATTTTCGATGTGAACAATTCCATCCATAAGGTGATGAATACAATAAAGTCCAACTTTGCTTACTTGTGTGATGTTTTTCTGATGGCTTTGTGCATACATGCAAACATTCATTCAATGTGTTCAACATTCATGACACTGCATTACATGAAATCAATTTGGGTACTGTTGAAAATCCTAAAATGGTGTCCATCTCCAATGAACTCACCCCTGTGGATAAGAGAGAATTAATAAAAGTACTTAAAAAGCATGTGGGAGCATTTGCCTGGTCTTCCGATGACATGCCAGGGTTTGATAAAGGAATAGTAGAACACAGAATCCCAATGAATCCTAAGTTTAGTGCAGTAAAGCAGAAGCTCAGACGTTTACATCGAGAATGGGCCAAGAAAGTCAAAGAAGTAGTAAAGCAAATTAAGGTCAACTTTTTAGAAGTGGTAGAATACCCAGAATGGCTAGCCAATGTAGTACCAGTTGCCAAGAATATAGAAGGGTTAGGGTTTGTGTGGATTACTGGGATTTGAATAAAGCCTCTTCAAAAGATGATTTTCCACTTCCTCACATTGACGTCCTAATTAATAGTGTAACAAGGGCAATCATGTACTCATTTATGGATGGGTTCTCCGGATAGAATCAGATTTTGATGGATATCATTGACAAAGTCAAAATGGCTTTCATTACTGTGTGTGTACTGCTATTGAAGAATGTTGGGGCAAGCTAACAAAGGGCTGTCGCAATGCTACTACATGACATGATCCACAAGGAGGTCGAGGTATATGTTGATGATATGTTGGTCAAATCCATGACCTAGGAAGAGCACCTTACTGTCTTGGATAGATTCATAACCAGGATTGAAAAGTATAACTTGCGCCTCAACCTTAAGAAATGTGTATTCGGAGTTACATCAGGCAAATTGTGAGAAATGTGTATTCAGAGTTACATCAGGCAAACTGTTTGGGCACATTGTCAGTGAGGCTATTCGGGATATGCCAATGCTAGAAATAGAAAAGGAAGTCAAATCATTCCTAGGGTCACTTCAATATGTTAGCAGATTCATTGCCAGATTGACTACTATCTGTGAACCCATTTTTAAGCTACTTCGGAAAGAACAGCTAGTCAAGTGGAAAGACCAATGTCAAGCTGCATTCGACAAGATTAAAGACTACTTGACCCATCCTCCGATATTAAGACCTCCGACTCCAGGCAAACCTTTGATATTGTATCTAGCCATTGAAGAAACCTTAATAGGGGCAATGTTGGTCCAAGAATAAGATGATAAGAAGGTGCACACTATATACTACCTTAGTAAGAAGCTGCCGGATTATGAAACTCGGTACACTATAGTGGAAAAGACTTGTATTGTCATGGTCTAGTTGACAAAGAAATTAAGACATTATTTCCAATCATACAAGATACAAGCAGTGGCAAAGATTGATCCAATGAAATACCTCTGTTCTGCTCCATCTCTAGCAGGAAAATTGTCCCAATGGCTACTTTTGCTATCAGAATTTGACATCAAATAAGTGACAAAGAAGGTGATTAAAGAAAGAGCAGTGGCAGAGTTCCTAGTGAATTTGCCGCTTGAATCTGACTATATGGAGAATCTAGAATTTCGAGATGAGCACTTAGCCAGGAAATGGGTTATGCACTTTGATGGGGCTATGAATAAAAGGGGCGCAGGTCTTGAAGTAATCATTGTAACTCCAGAGGGGAAAGTAATTCCTTTGTCAAAACGGGTGGAATTCCTAGTAACCAATAACGGTGCTGAATACGAAGCCTGTTTATTTAGCATTGATGCTCTTTTCTCACTAGGAGTAGATGATGTGACCATTATTGGAGATTCATTATTGGTGATCCGCCAAGCCACAGAAGAATAGGAAATCAAAGAAGAATCACTTCGCCCATATGTGGAAACTTTATTAGAGTTGGTGAAGATATTTGGGCATATTGAATTCAAACATGTAGCCAGAGATGATAATTAGATGGCTGATTCATTGGCAACCTTATCATCCATGTGGGATGGACCTCAGAAGGCACCAATGAAGCCTTTGATCCTCGAAACTGCTATAACAGCATTCCATCGCTCTAGCAATGTCCTGACTCTGACAATGGATGATAAGCCCTAGTACCAAGACACAGACAATTTCCTACAGAATGGTCAGTATCCCGAAGAAGTAGCTTCAGCGGATAAGACCACACTCAGGAAACTAGCAGTTCAATTCAGATGGTTTGATAGACAACTCTTCAGAAGGACTACCGACGAATTGTCATTGAGGTGTCTGACAGAGACAGAAGCCAAGAGGGTTATGTAAGAGATGTATTCTGGAATCTGCGGCCTACACATGACCGGTCTAGCTTTTGCAAAAAAGATTATGAGACAAGGATACTTCTGGCTCACCATGCAGATAGATTGTAACGAAGAAGTGAAGAAGTGTGACGAGTGCCAAATCTATGGGGATATCAGCCACTTCCGCCCATGGAATTACAGAATCTCATGACCCATTGACCATTCTTAGCATGGGGTATGGACATAATTGGTGAGATTCAACCTCTAGCATCAAACGGTCATGAGTTCATTGTAGTGACGGTAGATTACTTTTCCAAGTGGGTTGAAGCTGAGTCTTATGCCTAAGTCATGGCTAATGGCCAAATTCATAAGGAGGCACATCTTCGTAAGGTATGGTATACCACACCATATGGTGACTGATAACGGAGTACATTTTCAAGGAGCAACAGTCGAGCTACTTGAAGAACATAATGTAGAACATCGCAAGTCTTCACCTTATAGGCCACAAGCCAACGGAGCAGTGGAAGTGGTGAACAAGTCTATTAAGAAGATCTTGTCAAAGACCATCTCGACCTACAGAGACTAGGTGGATAGAATGCCATATACCTTATGGGTTTACAAAACCAGTGTTAGAACACCGACAGGGGAAACGACGTATTCGCTGGTTTATGGGATGGAGGTAGTCCTTCCCATTAAAATGGAACTAAATTCCTTAAGCATCATCTTAGAAGCTCAATTGTCCGAGACAGAATGGGTAAAGGTAAGATTCTAACAGCTGACTATGGTCGATGAAAAGCATCTCAAAGCATAGATCATTTGCAAATGTACCATCAAAGGATGGCTAAAGCCTACAATCAACGAGTTCGTTCTTATAAACTTCCTTTAAAGACGAGGGATCTGGTGTTGAAGCAGATGAGACCATCCAACACGAATGTGAGGGGCAAATTCAAACCTAATTAGGAAGGGCCACATGTGGTTAAGAAGGTACTCTTCAAAGGTACAATAAAGATTATGGATATGGACGGCAATGAGTTCAATAATTCAATCAACCAGGATCATCTCAAACTCTACCATATGTAAAAAAAGGTTTATTAAGTTGAAAAATTAAGGCAATGAGAGGTAGTTTATCAGCCAGAAAACCTGTACGGGATGGCTGATAATAGGAATGAGTTCTTTCGAGATATGTACCAATTTTGGCATTTTTAATTGTTACAATAATTGAATTTCATTAATGAAGTGCATATTGCTCAACATATTGCATAAATGTTTAGAGTATGTTGCATGATTCATTTGTTGAAACATCCAGAAAAACAAAGTCATTCATATGCCTAGGTATACAAACTACGAACATTATAAAAAAATTTAAAAATTAAAAAAATGGTAATAGTGTTGGATATGCCCTAGTCCCGAGGCATTGGACCTTGTATTTGTATTATACATTTATTGGATTTATGTATTATACCAATTTTGTGTTATTAATAAAGGCATTAATTCATTAATTAGATATATCTTGTGCAATATCTTAAATGAAGTATTCAGTGGACATATCCATATCCATGATCACAAGTGTCATGCACTTGGCAGTAAGACCGTGGATAGGGTAAATGATATGACCATAAAGAGATCCGTAGTCTGTTCCAGTCATGGGAATGAATGGGACTAGAGACTATCATTAACCTGGTTGTATGGTGGTATCTTACCGGTCATTGGACATGGGATGTCAACCAAGTTAATGGGTACATGTAAAAAGGGCATGGTACTGGATAGATCCACTAAACAAGAAATCCACATGGTATAGTATCACAAGTGATTCTCGTGTAGTACTTGTATGGATCCTTTGACCTGACCATATGATGGTATCGCATGCGAGGTCGCATACTTAGGGGTACGCCTAAAGGGCCTGTAATAGGGTGCCAAGTATGGGTGCTTTCGGGTATGTCACTTAGCATGGCAATGCTATGGATATGCAGAAGGGATTTGTCACTCAGTAGTCCACTGAGAAGATATCACCGGCCACTTGATGAATGTGACTGATAAGAGTGTGGCCACACCCAAACAAGTTGGAACTTGTTTGTGAGCTTCAGTACATTCGGGATCAAGTAAATGTCCAGACACAAAAGAGGGTGATCAATCTATGCCTCTGTGTTAGACACCGATATCAATGATATGGGATATACAAGTTCAAACTACAGGGTTATGATTACAGTTGGACTGCCATCTCCATCTTAATTGGAGGCTGCAGTGGCTTGCTAGAGCCCAACTGCAGTCTGTGGGCCAAAGGCCCACTGCCAACATAAAGATGGGCCCATAGGATCGTACACATTAAGCGACTGAACACTGACTTAAGGAATCACATGTATACTTGGAGTATACATTCTGGAGAGAGAGGATTATATTAATTATATTATATAGATCAATTGGATTGATCATGATAATAAAATTAATATTTGATTGGCTTTCTCATAATTAATTGGATTAATTATGAGATTATTTCCTGGTGGAAATATTCATATGTATAGGTTTACATATGAATTTATTTTGTGAAGATCTAATTTTAATTTCATAGATTAAATTAAATAGTCAAACCAATTTTAATTAAATGTAAATAATATGTTACATGGTGTAATATATTATATACATGGGTAAATTAAAGTTGGGCTTGAAATTAATTTAAACCAGGCCAATTAAAATAGATTTAGGCCTAAAATGAAAGAAGGTAAGCCCACACAAAGAGGAGCCAATTGGGCCAAAATTCTCCTTGAGAATTTCGGCCACCTAAGGTTAAAATAACCCTAGGTATTTTGGCTAAGGGAACCCAAGCCACGATAGCCGAATTCTCCCCCTCCTCTTTCTCCATTGTTCGTGTTTTTCCGACGCTAGCACGAGTGGTGTTCTTTAGGTGTTCGTGTACGTGAACGAGGAGGGATTCTATCTTGATTCCTACAGTCTGCATCCATCTCTTGTAGAGATAATCCGGGTAAGAGATTTATCTCTTGTTATTAAATTTTTGTTTTTACAATTTCCATCTCAATTGCTCCTGGGCACGGATTTGAGGAAATTATCATATTCTTCCGCTTTAATCGGGTGATTTCCGAAGAGAAATCCCAACAAATAGGAATCATGTTTCTTTCATATTTTTCTTTTCTTAACAAGAAGCAGTTTTGCAGCCTCGAAAGAACCCAACCAATGGCTAGTCATACGTTCACGTGCCTCATAGGTCAGCAGGTCCTTAATCTCAACCAACCAAGGTTTATACCATTCATCCATCTTTGTAGAAGCAAGGGAAGCATAGTACAATGTCACATGGCGAGTATTGTTAGTCCAACAAAACCCTATATGATCTGGAGAAGAAGCAGTATATTCCACACACATGGTAATACATGAAAGCTGAGGAATGTTTTGTGATTGGCCGTACTGCCAACGAAGGCGACTTGGAAAATAAAAGGTCACTTTGGTCAATCTTAACAATTGGACACCATGAGCCCACATCTCCACAACCACATGGGTAATCTTCCACCAGGGCCCCATTCATTGGTGGACATGTCAACGTAAGAGTCTACAGAGAAGCCTCTTTCCTTGAAGTTAGTCGGGTGATATTTCTTAAAATTTCCTCTCGGAATTTAAGAATTGACAACTTCTCCAACAACTAGATCTGTAACATAGTTTAGAGTAGAGGTCAGAAACTCATTTAGACACTAGAATGTACACAAGCCAATGAAAGGAAATACCTGGAGCAGCATAAGATGGGGCCAACTAGGAGGGAACCTTTCATCTTGGAAGCATACAGATTAATTAGGGTCTCGGTGAGTGCAAACATAGCCGGAGATGCTTTGTCATCCATTTGCAGAATAAGGGAAGCAGTCCTGAAGGAGGCAACCCCGTTGCCAGCATCACAGAAGTATCAGCTCACCAGCAGTAGGCTAAACATGCTAGCCCAGCCAACATGGTCCCTGGGGGCATTGATACACCATTCTAGTACGGATTCCAAGTCAAGACCAGGAGAAAAAGATTCAGCAGAGAGTTGAGCTTCCACTTCAAGATTGGGGAGCCAAACAAACTCACCAACGAAGGCATATTACTGAAGGTGAACTCAGGATTTGTGATGTTGATCCCTTTGTGGCATAAGATGTTTAGGATGGCGCCGAGCTCTTCATACAAGGGGCAGAGTTCTTGGTGCAAGAGGTGGTAAACATTGTCAATTAGGTCTCAGGAGCAACAGTAAGCATTCATCAATTCATTGTTTAATGGATTTCTGTAATATGCCTTAATGTTCCACAACCTGAAAGCCTTTAATTTGAACCAATTGGAGTCTTGTAGCGATTCTAAGAAATTGTAAAAGCCTAAATGAAAAGAAGCAAAGTTGAGAAAGAAGTGAATCATTAAAATGAGCAAAATGGAAGGCCACGATAATGAAAATGAAGTTCATGTTATGTGTAAAAATTCAGTACATAATACAAAGAGCCCTAATCTAACTTTTATCTCTCTCTTCCTCGGAAGACTCCGACTCACTCGGATGCGCCACTCTATCGACATCATAGTCGGCCTACACCCAACTCAACTGAGCCTGATAATTAGCTTACAGCCTAGTCAACTTGTGCATCGCAGCCAGGGCTTGAGCCTCAAAAGTCATCATCTATCTAGCCTGCTCCTGCAGCATCTGCACCTAAGACTGCAAAATGACAATTCAAATTAACATGCATACATACATACATACACATTCACTCATATATTGCATAAATCATGTGAAAATATAGGGATTACCTCCTAAGTCATGAAGGACTCCATGCCTATGTACTGTCGGGCCATGTCCTGCACCTGAGCCCGAGGAATCTAAAAAAAAAATCAGAAGACATCCAACAGTTAAAAGTAGTACAAGAAAAGTGAAGGAAGTAAAGAAATGACAAAATAGGAAGAAGACTTATATGAGTAGTGTGCATCGGGGTGAATATGATCTAATGGTCCTGATAAGGGGACAGCTCCTTAGTAGCATATCTACCATCCAGCCCCATCAAACTAAAGCTCATCCTCAGCTGCATCATCAGCCGACCCTCCATGACCCTGGTAACCTAGGAAGTGGAAGTTGCAGCACTGGCGGAATGCACAGGGAGTCTCCTGTCCTGTGTAGGAGCAGACCCTCCCATAGTCGTGGCCTCGGAGTCCTAATCTTCTAGGCTAGATTACCGAGCAGAGCTCGACCCCCTCCGTCTTGTGACCTACAGTTGAAGGAATATTAGACATTAAAAATCAAATTTAAACAACAAAGGAATAATGGATAGAAAATACCTGACGGGAAGGAGCCATCGGCACACTAATTCGGACTGGCAGTAGGGACTCTCGGATGAATGACAGATAGTCGCCTTTGATGGAGTCGACAGTGTATCCATTCCCGTAGATATCTAGGTGCTTAGCAGGCTCAGATAGGTGGGGCCAAAATAGGGTGCGCAGGATCAGTAGAGGAACTGCCCTACCAGCAGATTCATCCACATAGTCTGAAAGGTGGAGGCACTCTCCCAGGTACCACTCCTGGGACATGGGATACTCCATGACAAATTAGCGGTTGTTAAACCATAAGGATGCCTACACAACAGGAGGTTGAACTCCTTGATTAAGGTATGGGGAGTGATCAAGCTACAAAAACACAATAAAAAAGCAAACATTCAATCAAAAGTAAATACTATATTAAAAGTTTATTAACTAATGAAATTAGTTTGCTTACCCTCTCCCAGGAGATGCCTCGAAGACCTTGCCGAATCTCTGCCAAATTATGGTAAATGCCCTGCCATCCCTGCGTCTAAGTATGTATGACAGTAGGGCGCTCCTTGCCTTACACATCCCTCAGAGATGGCAGCTCCAGAATACCCCACTCAAACACCCAACTCTGTAATTAATAAAACAGAGTTTAAAAAAAATTAAAAGGAAAAGGAAAAGGAGAAGGGTAATACCAAAAGTCCAAGCCAAAAGCCTAGGATCTCCTGCTGCCTCCTCCTGGCACACAGGTCTAACGCATAATACAGCTAGCCTAGCCCAGCTCGAGCCTAGTCCAAAGTCATAAAGATGGTCAAATGGACCAAGGACAGTAACAGAGTCAGGTTGCACGTACTCTGCCCTGTAAGGAAGAACGTACAAGACAGCAGGACGAGCATGTGGGCCCGAGTGTATAGCTCCACGTCCTCCTCGAACAGGTTTGGGTGGGCAGCCCAGTATGTCTCCACCCAAGAATAGAGGACCTTCCCCTTCTCGAGGGTATAGTCGATCAGCCAGCTGATGTAGTCGTCCACTAACTGCTGTCAGGATAAAAAGCAGTTGAACCGGATCAGGGTCCCACCAAAGCAGAATCTGGTGATCCTAGCGAAGTCCGAAGGCTTGTGAACTCATCAATGGGTAGATAGAAGGTGTGGGTGGTGTAGTCCCACCTTTCACACAGGGCTGTCATCACGGCGTGAGTCGTATGCAGCGTGCTCTTCGGTAAGGAAAAAATGGAAGCCTCAAGACCGAGACCTCTGAAATGGGCCTTCATGGCCTCGGGGAGATGTCCCCACCAACCTCGGGGCACGGAAAGATTCCCGCAGCCCGAAATTTCCCTATCCTGCACATTCAGTGAAGTAAAGTCAACATTTATTTAATTTTTGCATAAATTAGAAATTAAAAATACAAGGTTGAAAAATAAATAAATAATATACATGTATATAAAATTAAAAAAAATTTTGCTACACTCGTACAACTATAATTACACTCGAGTGTAATAATACACTTGTATGAGTGTTCATGTCTGGGTCGACAGTTTTGTTTCGGGTTCGGTTTTCCATGTTTTCTAACTCGTGTTTCCTAGATTCTTGTTCCTATGAACTACAGGGGAACCCTAGCATGCATTCTACTCAACAAAATGATCCGAAAAGCAATAAAATCATGCAAATTAAACCAGAAATTCAAACGGAAAAGAATAAAAAAAATTTCAAAATCAAAGCTTGAATTCGGGATCTAACCTAGAGAGAGGCGAGATGTGAGTCCATCTCGAGCAAAATGCGGATGTCTGAACCAAAACGGACCCTAAAATGGTCCGTATACATGATGCCCGTACCCATCCGAAATACTCACGAATGAGATACCCTGTTCACTACCCGAACCACGAATCTGAGCGGGAGTGAGTTTCCTCAGTTTCTTACCCAATTTCTTCAACATTTTCACTAGTTTGGAGGTTTGGAATCAAAATTTTTGAGAGAAAATAAAAGAGAAATTATGAATGGGAGTGAGGGAGAAGCAGTAAATCGCCCCTTTTTAATTTTTCTCCCCGCGTATTATAGGCGTAAGACTGTATTTTTTATTCAGTCGCATGATTGTAATTTCATTCGCACGACTGTAGTGCTAAAATCCCCATTATTTTTATTTTTTTCATTTATTTTCTAATTCTATTTTATCACTAAATATTTAATTTCTCCAACGGGAAAGTATTTCAATAATTTTGCAAGACCAACGTGTCGACCCAAATTTTTCAACGTCTGTCCGCCTCATCCAGGGGTACGATGCCCGAGAAAATTGTAAAAATTCACTGTAAGCACAATTTTATGCATTATTTCACTCCACACGATGTATCTCGAGTGCCAAGTCATACGAGATCATTTCGCTACTCACAAATCACAGTCCACCACGACTTTAAGAGGGAATCCAAAATTCATTTCCGACGTATCCCATATGCCAAGTCATACGAGATTGTTTCACTTTTCCCAAATCACGGTCTCCCGTGATCTTAAATCGAGGAATTTAGATTGCACTTTCGACATGTCTTGTATGCCAAGTCATACGCAATCATCACACACTTCACAAATTTAATCCCATATGACTATAAAAGGTAACCCAAACACATTTACCGCATTTATTCTTGATCGAAGGGGTAAAATTTTGTGTTTCAAAATTATCGATCAAGGAACAAATGCGTTTACCGACTACACACTACAAACACTATGGCTCTGTATGATAGGTCATACATGACCATTTGAATCCAAAAGTCTCATGACTCCTTATCCTTGGCACCCTCCTTATGCGATAGGCATATGTGACCGTCTGACTCCAAAAGTCTCTTTATTCATAATCCCTGGTGTCCTCCTTATGCAATAGGCATATGCAACTACCTGAACCCAAAAGTCATTTTATCCCTTATCCCCAGCGTCCTCCTTATGCGAAAGGCATATGGACCGTTTGACTCTAAAAGTCTCACTAAACGATGGGTATGACACGAGTACCCCCTTTTGCATCCTCCTTATGTGATAGGCATATGCGACCGCTTGACTACTAAAAGTCACCAAACCTTGCAATGGTGAATTTTTATGACCATTTTACCCTTATCACAAAAGGTGATCAAACTCGCACTCATATTTATCTTTGATCAAAGGGGTAAAAATTTTGTTTCAAAATTATCGATCAAAGAATAAATACGTAAGCCACACACCACCATTGACTCCGTGTTCTTTATCGTGTACCTAAATCCGTACATAGAATCATACTTTAGTTACACGAGGGGAAGCCTGTGAACACGTGATTTTAAAATACTTTATTTCTATAAACTAATGGGGTTCAAAAATAGAAAATTCAGAAAATTAACTACTACATTCGTACGACAGTAATTACAGTCATACGACTTTAATATGGTTTTAAAATTCTTAGTCAAAGTCAAAGAAATAAAATTCAATGAACTAATTTTACAGTCGTGACTGTAATTGCAGTCGTACAACTGTAGATCCATTTTCTGCTCATTCCAACCAAGCCCACTTGGGACAGAAATGGGCGGTCTTTTGGGACGTTTTCTTTCTTTTTGTCCCATATTTAAGCCAAATAATTGCAGGAGAATGGGGGGATTAACCAGAATTCATAAAATTTGGATTGAAGAGAGATCAAGGGGCACTGAAAGAAGGGAATAGAAGAGTAGAAAATACACATTCACTTATTTTCCCCTACTCTATTCTTTTTGAAACTTTGTATTGTGAGGTTGAAATTGATAGAAATCATAGATTAATAATCTGTCACTTAAAGATATCTAATTCCAGAATTTGAACTCAATTAAATCTATAACTTGTGGAGATTTTTGGACTTTATTTTTCTAAGGAGGAGAACAAATCCGGAGCCAATTTAAGGCGTTTTCTTCAATCAAATCGACGGTAGATCTACACTACAAGGGTAAGTACACCCTAAACTAGTATTTTGCTTCATTTTCTGGGTATTTTAGTTCATTTTCATGCATAAAATCACCTAAAATCCAAAATACACTTTTGCTATTTTTGGGCAGGATGAACAGTCATACTCCTGTAATTAGAGTCGTACACCTCCAATTACAGTCGTACGACTGTACTTGGTCTTCCACGACCATACTTCCTATCCTTTTAGTCTCATCTTAGCAATTTTTTGACCAAGATTTATTTACATTCATACGACTGTAATCTCAGTCCCACGACTGTAAATTCCGGTCATGAACATAAAATACAAAAAATCAGAAAAATCCAGAATAATACAATAAAAATCAGAAAAATCATGGAAAATGCATGAAAATTAGAAAATCATCAAAATCATCCAACATAATTTTATTCCATGCATTCAAGACCTTAGATTTAATTGTTGAAGTTGTTGAGATTAAAAAAATGCAACAACGGAGATCCAAATCTCCCAAAAACGACCCACATTTCCATGCTGAATGGAAATAAATCGGTAAAAGAAAATATTTTCAAAAATGTATTTTCTTATGAAAAATAAATATGGGAACGTTTCAAAACTGTTTTCCAGGTCTAGTCGGGCAAACTAGCTTAGTTTACCTGACTACCCTCTAAATGCATGTCCCTAAATCACTAATGTCCCCGTTCTGTCTACTTGAATCCTACTTGTTGCATATATTTGTGCTAACATTTGTTTTGCAGGAATTTAATTTAATTTAATTTATTTATTCTAATTTTAACGCATTAGATACTCGTATAAAATAAGCGATTGTAACCCTATCCCTAAAATATACAAATGTATCCCCTAGGATAGTTTTGTTGTGATTTGATTGGGTTGTAAATAACTAATTCATTTATCGCTTTTATCCGCATGTAAGCTGCATGATTAAATCAATGGAAAATCAACCGTAGAAATATAAAATGCTATCAATGAATATCGGCTATTTATTTTGATTAGACATGAAATAAGGGACTTGTCTGGACCTAGATCTCTGGAAAGTGTAGCAGCCCTCGTCCGGTTCAGCTATGCTCTAATTTCTCAGTTAACCTAAACCTGGTGATGGTGCTTACATTTTCTTTCGAGATTTAGGTCTCGATTCTTTTATGAAATAAATGATGAATTTTCCAAAACCGAAAGCCGAATTTCTATTAAAACCAAAACCCCAAAAAGTGGCCTGCCTGGTGGGGCTCCTATCTCATCTCATTTTTTCATCACATGAAAAACGTCATCCGCTCATAGTTATACAGTACATAGCCTCATATAGATAGTTGTTATATAATGCACAACCTCCTATAATGACCGTTATATAGTGCATAGCCTCTAACAGATAACCGTTAGTGCACAATCTCTTGTACGTGTATGACTACAAGAATCCCTTTTGTAACTCCACAAAATATCCTCTTGTGGATCATAATCCTTTATCTTCAATATTTGTATGTCTTCACTTCATCTCAATATTTGTATGTCTTCATCTCAATAATATCATACTCTTTGTGATTTTATTAAGATCATTATTTTAATCTTAACTATATTACTTGATTATATATTATGCTTTCCTTGTTTCTTCTTTTGTTTTTTAATTATTTAAAAGTCCTAACAATAATATATCTATGTAATCTTAATTAAGATATTTATTTATTTAATCTTTATTTAAGTACTTGAGATTATATTATTATTTTATCTTCCTTCTTTTTAATATTGTTATTATCAAAACTTGATTCCACATTTTGTTCTTTGCTTTTCTTCTTCTATCATCTGTACATGGATCTTGGCAAGGAATCTAACAGAAAATAGAGCCTTCCACTGCCAAAAACTTTGTTTTCTGCTGGGATGATTCCCTTTAAGAATCCAATGCACTCATCATCTTTAACTTTTTGGAATGCTTTTGGTTCTAGTTTTGAGGCAAATTCCACTTTTCCAAGGAATCTTCTTGATCGAATGTGAGCGGACGATTCTTTTTACGCGACGGGCTGGAAGAAGGTTTTTAATTATGATGGGAAGCAATTTTGATTTTTGAAAAGCAAAAGAAACATGTACAAAATAGAATTTCCTTGCTAAAAGATTTTAAAAGTCGTCACCCGGTTTAACTCTACCGGGAAATTACAGCATAACCAAACTATGTATGAATTGCTATACCTTTTAGTCAGAGATTTTGGTCTAGACAAATTAATTATTTGTGTCTCGTTTCAAATAATTATTAACCAATTAATCTTTACATATTTTATATTTCTTTCCTATTCTATTTTCAGCCCTAATTGTTTTCTACATGCTCGTATGGAAAACAATAAATAAATACTAAAAATAAATAAATTTAAAAAATTAAATCAATATAGCCAGATTGAATAATCTAACCTGAAGGATACATTAAGAGAAATGGGATATGGGAAACAATCTCCTAGAATACACGAGTAGTCTAAAAATAGAAAGTTAGATCTAACATAACATACATCTATCTACAAAACAAAGGTTAGTAGCACAATAAATATATAAATGCATATATGACTCAAATAAGATAGCATGAGATAATAGGTTACACGGGATGTGAAAGGGGAAAGTGGGGAAAAGCCAGCTGATTCAATTTACTTGACCTATAAAATGATTTTGAAACATATTTCTAAGAAAATAATTTCTACAAAATTTTACCGGTTAATGTATCAAAATGCACTTCGGTCCTAGTTACTTCACAGAAATTAAATCTAGGTCAGAAAGTCGTAAACACATTGCAAATGATTTTCACAAAAACATGCTAAAATATAAATGTTCATAGTCAAAATAATCTTTATAGAAAACATATTTTTCTCTTATTCCTTTTATTACAATAAATAAAGATTTATCGAAAAATAAAGTTCCAAAATATTTCTTCTTCATGTGAGTTTGGCTGTTTAGCCTGCATCGGATAGAACGAAGAATAGAGTCGTACAGCTCAAAATAGAACCGTACAGCTTTATTCAATAAGAAATAAGTTGTACGACTTAACATTTGGGAACACAGTCTAGCCAAAAAAAATATTTCTATGGTACTGTATTTGAAGATTAGAGCCATGTAGCTCAAGCTAAAGCCGTACGGCTCTTATTAGGGCCGTACGGCTCTTCTTTTGTGAAGAACAGAGGTGTACAGCTCTATGACCTAGAAAATAAAAATTTCATTTTTTGCTAAAATCTTCACAACACACAACAAAAACAACCCAAAAAGCAATAAAAGAATTTAAGATCTCTCAGAAGTTACCTTTGATGTGTTTATCCGATGTTTTGAAGTTTCTGAAACCGATTCTTATGATGCAAGCCGATTTCGAATGAGTCCATCCGAATCATCTCCGAGAATATGAGAAAAAGGCATTAAGTTGAAGATTTATTGTTTATGGTTAGGTGAGTATGTGTTTCAGGTTGGAGATAGAAGCTTAGGTGGTTATAGAGGATGTCTCTCTTTCTCTTTAACTCTCTGTGTCTCCTTTTCTTTCTAGCTTACTCTGCTTTCTTTTCCTTAGTTCTCTCTCTCATAAGTTTCTCTTATTTCTTTTCAAAATAGGTTCCTCCCCCCTCTTCTTCCTGCCTTTCGTTTCTTATCCCTTAAGATCCAAAACTTTTGTCATTTCCTCACTACCTATCCTTGTAAATTATTTTTTGTCTGGCATAGGAGATGAGCCATATGACTCTTGTAGTCGTACGACTTTCAATTTGAGCCATACGACTTAAGTTTTTGGCTAGGAATTTTTGAGTTTTGAATTTAGTTCACGGCTTAACCCTTTTTCAGTTAGATTTGTACGGCTCTAATTAGAACCATGGCACCCAAATAAGAGCCATACATCTCTTACTAATTATGGTTTAGGCCGTTGATCTCTCGAACGATTCTTGGATTTGTTCTGAAGCTCATTCGATTTTCTTCTTTCATCCTTCAAACCGATTCCCGTAGAAAACTCAGTGCAAAAGATAACTAATTCGGTTTTCATCATTGAGGTCGAAAAAATCCGCACTCACATCGAGCTCTAGTCATCATTTGGTTCTCAAAGCTATCAATTTTGTCAAATTAAGGATGGCATATATGGTATCTAAATTCTTTTGGAAAATAACATTTTTATTGTCTTCTTCATCTTTACTTAATTAGGTCTTAATCTTATTATTCTTATTTAGTTGCGTAACAACGTTATTGTCATGGAAATTTGTATCATTTTATTTACATATAATAATATTGATGTATGGGTGCGAGCACGGGTTTTCCCGACCTCTGTGATGAGAATCCTATGTTACTTGTTAGATAGACAAACGTGAGTCGGATTTGTGAATGAACGGAATGATGCCCAGAATATTCTTAAATGCTCCAAAAAACAGAATAGTCCATAATTTGAAACCCCGAGAAAGGTCCTTCGAGTAATTAGAGAGCTTAGACATGAGTGTAGGATTTAGGAAAATCCTTTTTAGCTCTGGTTAGAGCCGCGCGACTATAGTTTCACAACTATAGCCATGCGGCTGTAACATTAGAGTGGCGTGGCTATAACATTAAAGGCATACGGCTCTAAAGATCTTTGACCAACGTGTTTAATGCCTTAATTGAAGGATTTGGAGTGGGATATGCTAGGGTTAAGCAGACAACAAACAGGGGAACAAAGAAAAAATCAGTCTTGAGAAAAAAAAAGAGATTTTAGAGAGAGAAAGGGGAAAAAGAGTGACAAAGAACAAAAGAAAAGTATAAGTAATAGAGAGAAAACACTCGGGAAACACTGAGAACAAGAGTTTCTAGGCATGTCACATTCGTTCGGATTGATCTCGGGTTTGTACAGATCAGTTCGAGGTTCGTGTTTGAAGTTTTGGGATGTTCGTAGGATTCTAAGTGCATTCCAATGTTCAAATCCACTTTCGGTCCTCAAATACATTGGAACACAAAAAAGGTAAACTCTAAGAGGCCTTAAACTCGCACTTGATTGCTCTATGGTGTGCATTTTTTGAGTTTTGTGAAAATTCAGAAACTGTCTGTATGATTATAGCCGTGCAACTCTAACTAGAGCCGAGCAGCTATAATCCCTTAGAACAGAGTCATGTGACTTTACCTCTATAGCTGCACGGCTGTGTTCTTCTGGGTAGAAACCCGAAGTGCCCTAAAACGACCGAATATAGTCAGTTTCCCTTTTTAATGGTTTTATTATGAATGATTTCGGTCAAATCACATTTGTTATATTCAAAATTGTGGTTTTCGGATTTTCGAAAACATTGATGTGAGATTTAGGTTTCGTTGATTTCAATTTTTGGAATCCGGGGTTGTTCGATCCAAATCGGATCCTTGATTCAGCTTTAGTGGACCTTCAGATTCCCTAAAATCCATAGAAATCACTTAAATGATTCAAAACAGAGATTTACAAAAGCAAAGAAAACCAATTTGGGTTCTGGACACTATAACCGCATGGCTGTAGTGGCTATAGCCGCGCGGCTCTGACTAGAGCCACACAGCTATAGTTGTCGAGGCAGAATCTCGGGACAATTCTTAGAGATTTTGTCACATGATGCTGTCTCCAGATTCAAATCAAAAACTATTTTTGACATGTTTATAGCTTTATGCCTCAGATGAATGTTGGAATTAGGAACCCACATGAACAGAACCCCGAGTTCTAGGATAACCGACTCACAAAAAGGGAGTAATTTGCATGTAATTAAGCCAAACTATTTTCCAAAATTGTTTTCAAGCACAGAAACCTATAGGGTGTTTCTAAAATGGTTTTCTGGGTCTAATCGAGTAAGTCGCTCGGATTTCTCGATTACCCCCTAAATGTATGCTCCTATTTCCTAAAATTCCCCATTCTATCCTGTTATGAGTCCTACATGTGTTTATGATATAATTGTGCTAACTGTCTGTTTCGTAACTTTTATTTTTCTTTTTATTATTTTGGATGTATTTAATAGATCAAATCATGTATTCTAGGTGATTGTACTTTTTATGGATCTTTGTGTATCCAGGCAGTGGTAAGGTGAGGATGAGAGTTTTTATCTTTTTTCAATTTGGTTGTAATAAGCGGCCTCTATTCTTTTGTTTGGTTTGGAGGTATGGTTTACTTTTCCACACTTTAATTTTATGCTATTTATTTATGTCATCTGAATGAGCATCGGCTAATATTAAAAGATAAAATGGGTAGAGAATAAGTGAGTATAACATGGTGATATGAACTATTAAATAAAAGTAAGCTTGAGGTTGAATAAGTAAGTTGCCCGAACCTTGAATCTCTGGATTAGGTATGGCAGTCTACACTTGGTAGGGAGCTGTACTGGAATTTCCTAGATGAGCTGATCCGGGTGGCAACTCCATCACTCATCTCAAAATTTGGGTTTCAAGGTCTTTAAGTTAATAAAACAGGATTTTCTAATGTAAAACCAGTTTTCTCAAAACTCACATTCTAAATGATGTTTCCTACAAAAGCGATTTTCAATCATATCAATTGGTTTTCTTAATAAAAATCATCAAACCCGTTTTCCATTAAAACAAATTCAACACTCATAAAAAACCTCCCTGATTCGCTTCGCTGCGTCCATTGAAACATCGTCCGCTCACAGTGGCGATTCCGCTGGGGATGAAAGGTTTCTTAAAATGTTTTTTTTTAAACTTAGGGAACTTAGGCAACTACTGAAATATAACCTCGCTTGCAGTCATTCATTAGTTCATAGTACCAAGTTTTACTCACAACCACATAGCATGACATTTTCTTCTTCTCAACCCCTCGAACTCACTTATCAGCCAGGTTTACTTTGGACGGTTACCTACCCCTTCTGCTAGGATTGGATGCACTCAATGGGGTAAACCACTAATATCACCGCATGAACCTCACATGTTCTATGATGAGGAGTGTATATTCGCTATAGGGACCTGTACGACCCTTGGTATGACTTTGGACCACATGTAATGACCTAGTAATTTCCCTCAGGATTACTAAAACATAAATATGAAATTGGACATTGAGAGTACACCTTTGGTATCCCCGATTGGTACCAAAGAGACCCAATACCTAGGAATAATGCATGCCAATCGAAAGGAGGAATAAGGATGGAAGGTGAGCATATTGTTGTGTGTGCTAACGTTTGTTCTATGATGGTTTTATTTGACCTTTACACAAAACATCAAGCACGTATAATCACTTATTTACCATTCTAACCATATTTTTGTGCAACCATTTTCAAGACATAAACATATGTATGACATTGATGTTAAGCACATCTTCGTGCAGCCATAAAATTTTATTTGTGTGCCATATACATTTACACCTCATGTGTTGACATTTCCACGAAGCATACATGACATCATCCTTTATGTCATGCACCCTAACACATTTTCATATAACCATTTGCATCTCATGTGACATGAACATTCATATCATCTCATCCCATTTAAGATAAAACATTCTGAGAATGCCAAGAATGCCCATCACGATAATTTCATTTCATATCAAGTGTCCCAAAACTACCTGTGTTCTACCTGTGCATCGGATTGCACTTGGCCATCTTATAGATCATTTCATTCACTAGAGGACCATGGTGGTCTTAGGTCTATATTTGTGTGGCAGGTCACACGGTAACGTTACATGACATCATACCCATTCATCATTGGTGTCATGGTGATGTCAGAGTCTTGTTTGTGTGTTGTGATCTACATCAGATTGTTCCATGACATCATTGAATCATTTGAGGTACTCCATGAGTACCGGATTACTACACGTATAGGGACATTTCACAACATTACTAAATCATACAAGGTGTTCTACCAATGCCGAACCTCTGTCTGTGTCTCGACTCACACATGACTTGTTTATACATTATTTCATCTCGAATGCCCTAAAAGCGTTGAAACTCTATCCGTGGGACGGCCCCTACGTGATCATTTCACATCACTTCATTGACCTAAAAAGCATTGAAACTCTATCCATATGTCCGTATGCATGTGACCATTCCATGACATTCACGAGGTGCCCCAAAAGCACCGAAACTCTGTCCATGTGATGACTCACACATGACCATCTTGCATTGTCTTTTATATGGCATTTGGTATTCTTAGAGCGTCCAAAATAAAGGAAATGAAAACATAAGAGAAAATCATCCTCATTGTTATTTTCACCCATTTGACATCATTCAACTATGATCATTTCACAACCATACCATACACGTCACTTAGTGCGTTGTGTCTAGAGTCATGCCATTCATCCACGGTGCTAACCCTATGCTGAATGTGCAGTTTGAAATTGACCTTCGAAATGGTTAGTGTGCATTGAATCTAAGTCCAATCAGTCAATTCAGCCAGTTTAGTCAGTTCAACCAGCATCAGTCACTGTGGAAGAGATCAGGGACTGTTTAGGGTCGGAATCAGAGTAGGAATTTAGGAATTGGTTACCTTAGTTACCTATTGACAGTCAATTTGTGTTGGAGGAGGAATTGGTTACCTTCGTTACCTGTTGACAGTCAATTTGTGTTGGAGGAAGTGAACGGAATAGACATGGCTCAAGACAGACCTGTGGAAATGCCCGCTTTTGATATGAATGCCTCTGTGGATGCCCTGTTGAACTCGGATAAGTTTAAGGCTACTTTGAGAGAATAGATGCAAGCTGTAATGGCCACCAACGTAGGTCAGACTATTCAACCGACCCAAGCTTCGGTCGAGAATAGGGGAATTATTGTTCAAGTGATTCCTAACTCGAGAGGAAGTGTTCTAAGAAGTAGTAAAGGATTCATTCCTCACAGAGAAATCGATCGTCATTCTTAACAGGATTAGGCTTTTGGGAGGGCTAAGGAAGCTTCGATCGAGACAGCTGCAGAAAAGCGTCTCACGGAGAAATTCTTTGACTTGGAGGCTTTACTGCCAAAACTGAAGGAGATGGTGCATTACAATCCTATCAAATGTGCAGACCCAGCTAGTTTGATGGCAGAATGAGGGGAACCACTCCCGGTTGGTTTTCATATGCCATATATCACCCTATACACCAGGGAAGGTCTATCGGAGGCTCACCTGGATAGTTATGTGCGTCTCATGTCCAGTATGGGGATTAGCAAAGTCCATCTCTTGAATCTATTTCCAACAACTCTAAGGGGTGGTATTGTAAAGTGGTATTTGAAAATGCCGATTCACACCCGTTCCACATGGGAAGATTTGTCCGAAGCATTTGTGAATCAATATGCTTATAACACTCAAGTGGAGACTACTCTGGAGGATTTAGATAGGATTTGCCAGAAACCTAATGAGTCTTTTTCGGCTTATTACAAGAGATGGATGGATGTCTAAGTGTTGGTGGATAGAGCTCCGAAGTTAGAGTCTCTTATAGTAAAGTTGGTTGATGGGAGCTTGGCTCAATACAAAGACAAAATGAAGCCGAAAAGATTCTATGTTTTTACAGATATTGTCGAGTATGCTAAGCATATCAAAAGATACAAAGAGGAAGACCAAAGGACCAAGCAAAATTTGGGTTCTTATCAAGGCAGTCGAGGGTATTCGCAGGTTACTGTTGCTCGCTTTATATTCAGTACAAATCTCTTACTTAGCTTTTGATAATAGTTTTAATTGTAATTTTAATAATGATTTCATTCAGAGATTAGTGGTCGTAAGTATACGAATTGCAACGTAGTAATAAAAGATATCGATCCCATGAGAAATAAGTATGTACACTTTGGTTTGTTTTTCTTCGCATTTATAGAGTATCGAATCATAAAGTGATATGGAGAAATGGATAAATGGCAAGTTAAATCAATTAATGCACTAGTACTGAGTTGAGTTGTTGCTTAATATCTTAGTTACATAAATATCAAGCATTTTATCTTAGATATTCGTTGTATATGCATTAATTATGTATTCAATCTTTACGATAAGAGTATGTCGGATTCGTTCTATTTTAATGGACATGTCTAGAAATAGATTTTATTCAATAACTCATAGACAAATTATCGAATACCTTTGCCAAAATAACTAAAGGTCGTAATACACAATGGCCAAGCTATATCAAGATGTTCTCCAATTAATTTAACAAAGTGAAGAAAAACAATCATACATCATAATTTATTCTATCTTATTAATTAAACAAGACAAAATAAAATGAGAACTTCTCTATATCTTATTAAGAATCACAATACATACTTGGCGTTAGTCATGCAATGTAAAACAAGAAATCAAAGCATACTTGGCGTTAGTCATGCAATGAAGAGTAAGATATAAGAAAACTTATCGATATTGATTTCGTAAATATTTAATACAAATACAAGTGTGATGCTTTCATAAAGGAAAAGCATAAGAATAGACTTAAGAAAGCAATTGGGAATAAAACACTCCCTTACGCCTATAGGTGTATTGCAACCTGGGGGTATCTTTTCTCTATACAATAACAATACTTGATTCAAGGACCTTGGCGTTAGGCTCCCCTTTACGTACACTAAATATTACAACAATACTCGAACTCTCTAGACACTTTATTTCTCTAACTTTTGCCGATTCTTCCTTGCTCTCTCCTGTGCTTGAATTCTGGAATTTCTTTCTCTATTTATAAGAATTGAAGCATTGTGTCTCTTTGTGAAAGGTTGTAATGGTTCATTAAATAGTTGTGTCCTTTGATGAAGAGTTGTGTTGGTTCATTGAATAGTTGTGTCTCTTGAATACTATTGGTTCTTTTGGAAAGTTGTGTCCTTTCATGAAGAGTTATGCCTTTTCATAAAGGGTTGTGTCTATCCATAGTGGTGGGTGAAGTTCCAAGTGGATAAGATCAAAAAACTGATCATGAGTGCATGTCACGATCGTGACAGAGTGTCACGGTCGTGATTCACATAGGTTTCCTTGCAAAACGTTGAAGTCAAAGTCTATCCATCGGCTAGGTCGCGACCGTGATTGGTGTCGTGCTCGTGACCTGTCTCTTTTCTTTAATTTCTCTTTGTTTTTGCTTCCTTTTATAACTAAATTCCACATATTTGCATACTTAGTCTTATTGTAAATCGTCAAAAACAAGCAACACCAACGTGAAATCTAATATATAATAAGTAAAAAAAAAAGCAAATTTCTTATAAATTATATCATATATAAGTGCCTTTTTAGCACTTATCAAGCCCCTACACTTATCCTTTTGTTTGTCCTCAAGAAAAATATGAATCTTTTAATCATCTTACTTGTGATAATCCAACATACTTCGTCTTTGAAACACAAAATAAAGAGTCTCAACTTTCAACTCTTAAGGCAACTATGAAGCTCTTTGAATCTTAACAACATATATGTATATCCTTCTTTATACTTTTATTAAGTATGGGTATTGCCAAAAGATTGTTTCACTAAGCTTAACTTAGAACTATCAACCATAAGTAGAGTTTGTATACACCTTTAACCATGTTCATGCCTTAATCAACACAATTTCCTCTTACTTAACCAAAGCATATCGGTGAAAGCTTTTCGGGACAAATTTTAGCACACGTTTAGCCATTGTTCTCAAAGTGTTTTTAGGTAACCTAGATTTTTTTTCTAAGCACTCATGTGTGGTTACGTTTCGCTCCATACCACACCTCCCCTTTTATCTCTTTTATTACCACTCATATTGCAATTCTTTCTTTTCTTGTATTATATAAAAGTAGATATTTTTCTTTTATTCTTTATCTCGCTTAATACCACTTTCCCCTTTTACATAACACTTTGGTTATTCACTCAACACTCAATTTGCAATACCTTCATCTTTTATTGAACAATGCTAATCCGTATTATGGCTTTAGTTTCCCTAGTTCAATCACTTCAATCTTTGTCTTATAAGGCAGAAAATCATGCATCTTATTGCATTTAAACAAAAATTGCCAATGGATACCCATACACTTACAGGATTTGTTCTTTCGCCTTGCTTTTCAAATTACTTCAACAATAAACATACTCAATTTTTCAACATTTTACCAATTGAATATACACGCGTTTAAAGAATCAAAGCCTTTTATTCCTAAGGTGAGATTATCTTCATTTGCATTATCTAAAGATTGTGTTATCATGATCATACACTTCAACTCAAGATAGAAAAAGATATCATAAGCTTTTTCACAATTACAAAATAAGATAAACATGAAAGAATACTTGATATTATAATGATATAAAATTTAAAATTTTCCTAATTTTTCCCCCCTACACTTGAATCGCACATTGCCCTCAATGTATAGGAAATTAAAAGAACTTCAATCACAACTAAAAACTAGAAAGCACTAGAAATAGAAAAATAAAATAAAGTAAAGAAGAAAGGATAAAAAAACCAAATCAAGCCTCTGGTGATCCTGGTGGACTTGGAGTAAACTCGATGTTTTGGCATCGAAAAAACTTTAGAAGTTTCCATTTCAATGATGCATTCTCCTTCAGCATCGCCTTTACTTCTTGATGAACTTGGTGGACATTTTGCTCTACCTCTTCAACCTTGGCTAGCACTTGTTGCCAACCTTGAGTTTATGCTTCTTGTCCTTTATTAGTAGCTTCCTCCTCTTCCTCATCTTCATCACTACTTTCATCCCTTTGCACTTGTTTCCCTTTACTCCGAGATCGTGTGGTTGAAGGTCCGGCTTCTCCTTCTTCTTCTAAGGTAATGAGAACCTTCTTTGTCCTCTCTTCATAGGAAGTGAATTTGAATGCTCCATTGATTTCCTTGGCCAATCGAGCATTTTTCATCAATTACCCATCAAGGAATCGCAATTTTTTGCCTTGTTGCAAAGTGTAGGGCAATTCTCCTCTAGTGGCCAAAATTAAGGTTGTCATTACATGATCGCCTCCAACATTCTTCTTGTTGGAATCAACTGCTCGAGAAATCCCTTCCCAAATATGATTTGTGTAATCTACTTTTCTTCCCTTCATGGCTTGGTTTAAGACATATAAGTCTTTGGTTTGCACCTTATTACACTCCACCCTGCAGAAAATGGAATGGCACAAATACTTGTGCAAAACCAAAAGTGCATTATTCTTAATCAACCGGTTTGGCAAATTTTTCGCTCAATATTTCTCTAACCCTGTTATACTCTTCCAAAAAGGATGTGGGTTATATTCAGAGAATGGAAAATGCCACCCCTCACTTTTTATAGGAAAATCATATCCAATTGGTCATTTCCTCATATCTAACCGTATACTCATGACCTTCATTATGGAAGATAATGGCCATTCGGTTTTTATCCACATAGCAAAAGGTTGTTAACAACTCCATAATCCAATTATGGTTTAGTGGAAAGAACATAGAAGCAAATGTTGAAAGTCCAAGAATAGTAAAAAACTTCCTTACCTCGTCATGGATTCCATTGTTTATCATGAAAACTTCGTTAAGGAAAAACATACCAATGATTTCAATGTTCTTTAATCTTGTGAATTGCCTCCCTTCCTTTTCATTATGGATTGGAAAGTTGGAGCCATAAGTCTCTCATAAATCCACCGGTTGAGGAGTTCGTGAAGAACTTTGGCCCTTCTTAGTAGCAATTCTCTTTTGTCTAGGCATTCTCAAATGATTTTTGCTAGGGTTTTGAAAAGATGGACTTTAAAGAGAAGAGAAGAGATGGAAAGGATTTTGATAGTTTGCTTTGCAGAAGAAGTATAATAGTAGAAGAATTGTGTTTGTGAAGAATAACAGAGAAAGTGAGTCCTATTTATAGTGAATTTCACCAAAAGACACATCCTTTCTCTACTTAAATTCATTGAATACAATAAAAATATTAATAAATTATAGTTATTAACAAATAGAAGCATATTTTAACTGGCCCAACGGTTATAAAATGGGCAGATTTTGAAAATTGGAGCCAATTGAACCGTTAAAATTGAAAATATGACCGTTTATGTTTGTTTAGGTCGCGATCGTGACACTCAGGTCACGATCGAGAATTTGGAAACAAAAAGATTTACCTGTTTTGAGTACTTGGGTCGCGATCGTGATGCCTGATCACGATCGTGAGGCATGCTTCTTCTTTATTTTCCTTTTCTTATATTGCTGAATCATGATCGCACTGGTTTGTCACGATCGTGATACCCTTTATTCATGCAATTTTAGCTTTTCCATCATATTATTTTCAATGAAAACAACAAAAACTTAAAATATAACACAAAAACTTGTAAATAAATCACATACTAAAATAACATTATTTATGCAATAATAAGCATAATAACAATGGACATTTCATTTATTTATTAGATCACCAAACAACAAACTTAACAAACTTAATTGAACAAACAAAATTAAAAAACCAATCACTGTGAAGTAGAGTTATGTAGAAAATAGCACACTACATTGTATATATAGATAGATGGACATGAATAGATTGAAGGAGAATCATTCCTCGGATGACAATGAGGAACATGGAGTGAATGTGAAGTTGGCATTGTTAGCCTCATATATGATTTCATTTTTCAAGGACTTATGGGCTTGACAAATCTGAAAGACTGTCCTACGCATATTGTTGATTTCATATTGCAACTCTCCAATCTGATCCATGCAATGTAATGTACTTGTAGGTTCGGGACCATCCTCCCAAGTTATCGAGGAGTCATCAATTGGGTCATCTCCTTTGTTGTCAATAGTTAATGATTCATACGGATCAACTAGACTTAGGGTAGATTTAAGGTGTTCCATATAAGGCAAGAACATGTGGCGCCGTAGATTATGCGCCTTAGAGAGTTCTTCTTGAATCATTACCATTCCATTAAGCAAATTGACACAAGCGCCCGAATCAACACAACATGGAAGTTCTCCTCTTACACCCATTACTATTGCAGTCATGATGTTTGCACCACCAATCGGCCCATATCTTTGCTTCCATGAATTGTTAATTGCACTGAAGAGAATGTCGCATGAATCAATGGGAATACCTTAAATGCGCATTCTAAAACAAAAAGATTAGGGTTCAAACAATGGAACTATCCACTCGGCAAAATAATGAATGTGCAAGGAACTTGTGCAAGTACAACATTGCCTCATCTTGAACGAGTTTATTGGATGCATGGCTCGACACATAACAATGCAAACCCGTTAAGGAACTCCAAATGCTGTCTGGTTTGAAACTAGAAGGCAAAATTATGAGCATGGGTTTTTTCCCGACCTCTATGATGAGAATTCTGGTTTTACCTTTTGAGCAGACGAACACGAATCAAACTTGAGAATGACCAGAATGTTGCCTGGAGTATCTCAAACGTCCTAAAAACCAAGCTATTCACGATCCGAATCCTCGAGAAGGTCCTTCGGATGATTTTTAGGGTTTAGGGTGGTTGTTGACTTTTTCCGCGAATTTCGACCCCGGCTCTACCTAGAGCCACACGGCTGTAGGTCTAAAGCCGCATGGATCTAATGCAAACTAGAGCCGAGCGGCTCTAGTGGGTTGAGTCAAATTGTTCTGCAAAGTAGAACAACTTGGCTGAGCAGGGTTTGGGTGACCGAATCCAGAGAAAGAGTGGACAGTCATTTAATTTCTCGAGATGATTATGAGTCAGGGTGTAAAAACAAAAGAAAAGGAGAGAAGAGGGGACTTTTGGAAGAGGCAGACATTTTGGGTTCTCAGAAAGAAAAAACCAAAGAGAAAGGGAGGAAGAAAAGAGAGAAAGAGGGAAGGAGAAACCGTGGCAAAACCAACAACTCAACACCCAAATTAATCCCTAAACATCAATAGGAAGTTTCTTAACCCTTGCACATTGATTTGGGATCGTTTCAGTTTGATTTCAGATTGTTTTGGTTTTTAGCCGGTTGATGACTCAAGGCGAATTTCAGGTCTTCAATCCATTTCTGGATGTTAAACACATCAAAGCAGCACCAAGGTAAACTCTGAGAGGCCTAAAACCTGTATGCATTGCACTTTCTTTGCGTTTTTCTTCATTTCTCAGACTTTTCCGGAAACAGACTACCCGGATACAGCCGCACGGCTGTGTCCCTCATGAATAGAGCCGGGCGGCTCTGGTAACCAAAGTCGCACGGCTGTGTTCTGTAGGGGTAGATTCCCAAAACTGCCCCCATCAGGCGAAAATAGTCCGTTTTCCATTTTATGTATTCTGTCGCGATATATTTTGGCCCAAACATATTCGTATGTTACTTAGCTTCGGTTTTCGGATTTCTATACCTACGGGTATTAGGTTTTCGGTCTTTCCCGGGTATTATTCTATGAATTCCGGGGTTGTTCGATCTAAATCCGGATCCGTAGTCCAGCATTAGCGGACCCCCGAACCTTATAAAAATCCTTGGAAAACATCAAAAACGAGCAAAACGTCATTTTCAAAAAAGAGAACCAATTTTTCGGGTTTCTGAACCATAGCCGCACGGCTGTAGTTTCCAGAACAAGATAGAATCGGGAAACGACCCGTACAAACATCGTCGCGCAATGCTATTTTCGAATTCAAATTATTTTTGGTGTGTTTACCGCTTTCAGACCCTAGATGGATGTTGAAGATTAGGAAAACCCGCACGAATAGAACCCCGAGTTCCGGGATAACAGACCCGCTAAAATGTGGAAATCTACATGAAACTGAGCCAAATGGTTTTCAAAAATTATTTTCCAGCACGAAAAATCTACAGGGCGTTTCGAAACCGTTTTCCAGGTCTAACCAGTATGACTAGTCGAGTCGACCCGGTTACCTTCTAAATGCATGCCCCCGTTCCTAAAAATCCCAATTCTGTCCTGCTATGAGTCCTACTTGTGCTTGTGATATGAACTGCGCTAACCGCCTGTATTGCATCATTTATTTTCATTTTTATCATTTTTCATGTAATTAATAGATTGATTCGTGTATTTAGGTGTTTGTATTTTTTAGATCCTGTTTGTATTTTTTAGATCCTCGTGTATCCCAGGTGCTTGTAATGTGAGGATGAGAGCCTTTTATTTTTATTCGATCTGGTTGTATAAGCGGCCTCTATTATTTCTGTATATTTTGGATGTATGATCTACTTTTCTACAATTTATTTCTGTCATTTGCTTGAGCATGGGCTGATAAACAAAAGAAATTAGGTAGAGAAAGATAATAAATTGAATAAATATGACAATATAAATTATAAACTGAATACAAGCTCGATGTTAAGTAGGTAAGTTGCCCGAACCCTAAATCTCTGGATTAGGTACGGCAGTCTACGCTCGGTAGGGAGTTGTACCGAAATTTCCCGGATGAGCTGATCCGGGTGGCGACTCTGTCACTGATCTTGAAATTTAGGTTTCGAGGTCTTTAAGTAATAAAAAGGGAAAATATTTTCTACAAAAACAATTTTTTTAAATGAACAAATGGTTTTCCCCTAAAACGAGATAAACAAAACCCGTTTTCCAAAATATCAGGAATTCACTTGTTTTCCCCGGTTCGCTTCGCCGCGTAACGGCCCTTCGTTTATAAAAAGGTCATTCGCTCGCAGTGGTGACTTCGCTAGGGATCTGCTGTTTCTTTTAAAAAGTTTTTATAAAAACTTAAGGAACTTAGGCAACTATTGAAATATAAACTCGCTTGTATTCATTTATTGATTTATAAATACCATATTTATTCATACCTTGCATATCATGCATTTTCTTCTTCTCAACCCCTCAAATACACTAATCAGCCCCGTTCACCCCAGGATTGGAGGCACCCAACAGGGTAAACAACTCATAGCCATGCATGACCTTACATCATGTTCTACGATGAGGAGTGTATTTTTGCTATGGGAGCCTGTACGACCCTTGGTTTGACTTTGGCTCACATGTAATGGCTTAGTAACTTCCCCTAGGATTACCAAAACATAAATATAAATTGAACAATTGAGTGTGCGCCTTTGGTATCCCCTGTTGATGCCAAAGAGACCCAACACCTAGGAAGAATGCGAGACCTGTCAAAAGGAGAAATAAGGTTGGAAAGGAGTGCATATTTTACGTGTGCTAATGTTTGTTCCGTGGTGTTTTTCTTTTTATCTTTTTCATGTAACATCAGAGACGCATAATCATCTGTGTGCCACTTTAATCACGTTTTTGTGTAGCCATTTTTAACACATATACATATGTATGGCATTTATGCTAACCACATTTTCGTGAAGCCACGACATTGTATTTACATGACATGTATACATCTTATGTGCCAACATTTCCATAAAGCATACACGACATCATCCTGTATGTCACGTGTCCTAACCATATTTTTTAACAGCCAGTTTCATTTTGTGTGACATATATATTCATGCCATTCCATCAAATAGGGACGTTCTGAGGATGCCTATCATGATCATTTCATCTCATATCGGGTACCCCAAAATTACCCATGGTCCGCCTGTGCACCAGTTTGCCCTTGGCCATTCCATTATACCATGTCATTCACTAGAAGATCGCAATGATCATAGGTCTGTGTTGCGTGGCAAGTCACACGACAATATAACATTACATCATCTCCGTTTCATGTCCATCCGTTGTTGGCATTACGGTGATGTTGAAACTTTGCTTGTGTGTCACAATTTACGTCGAATTTGTTTCATGACATTAATAACTCATTCGAGGTACTCCACGAGTGCCAAATTTTACACACATAGGAACATCTCATAACATCACCAATACACGCAAGGTGTTCCACGAACACTGAACCTCTGTCCGTGTCCCTACCCATACATGACTTGTTTGCAACATCATTCCATATTAGATGCCCCAAAAGCATCAGAACTCTGTCCATGGAACGGCTTCCATGTGACCATGTCACGCCATTTCATTTCAACCTATAAAGCATCGAACCTCTGTCCGTGTGTCAGTACACATGTGACCATTTCATAGCACCCATTAGGTGCCCTAAAAGCGCTGAACCTCTATTCGTGTGATGGTCCGCACGTGAATATTCCCGCATTGTCTTTTACATAGCATTGGGCATTCTTGGAACGCCTGGAATAAAGAATTCACACCCATTATCATTTTCATTCATGAAGCATCAAATACACGCGATCATCTATATGCCATTCTAATCGCACCTTTATACAATTACTTTCATGACATCGACATCTGTATGACATTAACACTAACCATATCTTCACGCAGCCATGATCTTTTATTCGTGTGCCATACACACCTTATGTGTTGATATTTCCGAAGCATGAAAGACATCACCCTGTGTGTCATATGTGCTAACCACGTCTTTGTGTAGCCACGATATTTTATTTGTGTGACATATGCATTCGTACCTTGCATGCACGACATTGCCTTGTATGTCATTCTAACCACATGTTCGTGCAGCCATTTACATCTTGTATGACATGAACATTCATTCAAACCATTTCATTAAAGGATGTTCCAAGGACGCCCATCATGGTCATTTCATTTCATAACGGGTGTCCCAAAACCATTCGTGTTTTACCTGTGCCCCGGTTTGCACTAGGCCATTCCGATACACCATAACCTTCACTAGGAAACCACAACAGTCCTAAATCTATTTTCATGTGGGGAGTCATATGGCAAACATTGCACAACATCTCATCCATCCATCATTGGTGTCAAAGGGATACCGAGATTTTGTTTGTGTGTCGTGATCCACATCGGATTGCTTATAACATTATCGAATCATCCAAGGTACTCTATGAGTGCCCAATTACTACACATATAGGGCCATTTTATAACATTACCAAATCATGCAAGGTGTTCCACGAACACCGAATCTTTGTCCGTGCCTCAAGTTACATGTGACTTATCTATAACATCATTTCATATCAGATGCCACAAAAGCATCAGAACTTTGTCAGTGTGTCGACACACACACGACCATTCCATAACATCCATTAGGTGCCTCAAAGCATTAGAACTCTGTCCGTGTGTTGACACGCGCGCGACCATTCCATAACATCCATTAGGCACCCCAAAAACGTCGAAACCTTGTCCGTGTGTCGGCCACATGCGACCATTTCATGACATCCACAAGGCGCCCCAAAGGCACCGAACCCCTGCCCGCGTGCCAGATCACACGCGGCCTGTTGGCATTACGTTTTGCATAGCATTGGGGCATCCGCAGAATGTCCTAAATAAATAATATACCAATAATAATAATAATAATAAAACAAACAAAGTCCTTTTCATTCTAGGTTCCATCCATCTGACATCATTCAACCACGACTAAGTCACATCTCATCCATACATCAAGCCGTTTAAGTGCTCCCCGAGCACCAAAATGCTATCTATGTGCCAAGCACACCATCTCATCATCGCATTGAAGCATAAGGCGCTCCCCGAGCACCGAAACTCGGCTCGCGTGCCAAGCACGCTATCTCATGTCATTTCCTCACATTAACCCGTTTAGGTGCTCTCCGAGCACCAAAACGCTATTTGTGTGCCAAGCACACCATCCCATCTCATTTCATTGCATAAAAACCCAAGGTGTTCCCCGAGCGCTGAAGTTCACCTCGCGTGCCCAGCGCACCATCCCATTTCATATCAACTCATTACGGCCTAAGATGCTCCCCGAGCATTGAAATGCTATCGGTGTGCCAAGCACACCTTCTCATCCTATTCCATCCATGAATACCAAAGGCACTCCCTGAGCGCCAAAAACCTGCCCATGAGCCAAGTGCAAGCTCGTCTCACTTCACGCATGAAAATCCAAGTTTCTTCACAAGTACCACTTGCTTTGATCTGTGGACACACCGTGTGTCATTTATCCCCTGGGTGCATAGTTATGCACCCTATTTCAAATCCTCTTCGCAAGTACCACTTGCTTCGATCCGTGGACACCCTGTGTGTCATTTTATCCCCCAGGTGCATAGTTATGCACCCTATTTCAGTTCCTTCACAAGTACCACTTGCATCAATCCGTGGACACCCCGTGTGTCATTTTATCCCCCGGGTGCATAGTTATGCACCCTATTTCAGTTCCTTCGCAAGTACCACTTGCATCAATCCGTGGACACCCCGTGTGTCATTTCATCCCTCTGGGTGTATAGTTATACACCCTATTTCAAATCCTCTTCATAAGTACCACTTGCTTCGACCCGTGGACACTCTACATGTCATTTTATCCATGTGGCGTATATTTACATACCATACTTGATTTTAGCAAGCAGCCCCTTCAACAACATCCATTGCATCTATATGTTTCTGTTCGTGACTTTGCATACTCTTCGTTGTTTTAGAATAGTATAGCATGACATGGCATTACATGACATCACATGTGTAACTAACCATTCATACACATACACGTCACACCACACGCTCATGCATATATCATTCCCTAATTGATATAACAAGTTTTCTTATCAAGGGAAAAGAATCTTAAGAATGGCCAACCTAATGAACTTCAATGCTATTACAGATGTTATGGAGGATTATGTCTCTTCATTGTGGTTCTGAAAGGCAGTCAGGGAGGAAGCGGCAGTGATGTTGAGGGAAATGCTAAGGGATGATCTGGATAAAGTAGAGAGGCTGATGCAAGGTGCACTGAGTTAGAAGTCTGGGTGGTGGAGCTTGAAAGAAAAATAAGAGATATGGCAAGCACAGACTCCAATGTCGATACTGACAAAAAGCAGAATGCCCAGGCTGTTGACACTTACCTTCGATACCCCGAGCAGCCCTCTCACCAGGACTTGGGCTTACCGGGGCTGACCGATGAAGGAGAACTGAAAGGGCCTCTTGACGCCAGTGCCAACGCTGACTCTATTCCGTGACATATCCGGAACTCACCTCCTAAAGATGAAGGACGAATCATATCCTCTGGGCCTCGCTTGTTGAACAAGTTATTTGCCATATGCAGAAAGGTGGGTCTGCTACAGAGTGTTAGACCATATGTGGGGCCAACACCAGAACAAAAGGTTAATTTCCTTGGCTATCATGTGATAGCGGGCCACCGGACCAATGAATGTGTCGCTCTGTGAAATAAAGTCCAGAAGCTAATCGATGAAGGAAAATTGAGAGTGCCATCTACCTCTGATACGCGACTAAGAGCAATCAGGGAGACTGACAAGGAAATTCCTTAAACTTCTCAGGGAGAGGAATGTGATGAAGAACTACAAGGTTTGGTTTAATGAGAGCGGGGCAATGACACTGAAGCCGAGACAGTGACCGAACGGGGAATGATCAGATGCTATGAAATCAATACCCTTAGAGGCTTCCCTTTTGTAGGGGATCCATTTTTGTTTGTAAGGTGTATGGAACTCATTTTGCATGCAATACGGTTCAATATCTTCTTACTTCTGTGGTGATTGCATATACATGGCACTATGCATGCATTTTATCATCTAAAATGACATATCCAATATGCATAATATCAAAATGCATGACATCAATCTAAATACCGTAGGAAACCTAAAAGTGAATATGGTCCTAATCGAACTCTCTCTTGAAAGGTGAGCTTGTGAGACAAATAAATGATATGGTGGCACCACCTCTGCTAAGTCATTTGCCGATCCAAATCAGCAGTCCTTATGAATCACAATCTAATATGCTATTGGCCCTGCCCCAAAGTTTCAATTTGAATAGCACACATGATACCTAAACTACTCCAAGCTAAAAGCTATTATTGAAACTCGGAATCAAACCCCAAAACGAAGCCTCAAGCCTAATTCCTTACCCAAGAAAGTACCCCAAGCCAAAACCCTAAACCCAAAATTACCAAACTCACCAAAATCTCCAGCCTGTGGGAAATTCACATGACCTTTATCACCTTCATCACCCATCATGAGGTAAAACGCTGAAGCAGTCTTGGTCGTAGTGCATATACTATCATGTTCATATGGCATTCATGTGTACATTACATTACATATGCATTGTTCATCCAAAAGCATATTAAACACACATGACATGCATGAATTTGAAGGCAGCAGGAAAACCAACAGGTGGCTATGGCTTGGATTTAGTTCTTTCCAAAGAAAAAAAAAACAAACAAACAGGGAATCAGTGCAAGTGGAAGAATCTTTCTCTCTCATGCATGGCCACTATAGCTAACACTGGAGTGCCACCACTTCCTAATTTTCCATCACTATCAGATTTTTGTACCCTTTCTGAGAAAGATTTGGACTTTCCTGTTTTCAAACCCAAAACACCTCCCTTTTCCACCTTCATCCATATCTTCAACACCCTTTCCCTTCCGTTCACCTGTAAAGCACAAACACTTGCTTGATGAATCACCCCTTTTCATCTTCACCCTTGAGCTGATTCTGTGAAACCTCATTTTCTACCATCAATGGCTCTTAACAAGAAATTGAACCCTAATGTTGTTCCATATCGCATCATCTCATCACTAGAAAGGCGACGGAGCAGATTGTGGGAAGGGTCTTGATTTCATGACAGAGAAAGGATTTGAATATAAGTCTACTTCAACTGAGCTGAAGATTGCTGTTACACCAGCAGACTATTGATGGAACTCCTAGATAAGCACTGCATGAAAGAGAATGAGAGTAATAATGAGAAATCAGTGTCAACCTTTGATTTCTTGCACCTTCCTCTTGATTTCAAAAACAAAGTGAATAAAGCGTATGCATTTGTAAATTTCACAAACCCAAAAGCCGCATGCCAACTTCGACAAGATGTTCACAATAAGAGATGACCACTTCTCTTATCCAGTAAAGTCTGCACTATAGCCTATGCTAGGCTTCAGGGAAAAGATGAGCTGGTGAGGCACCTTGAGAGGTCAATATTGAAGTGTGAAAGGGATGATTATCCACCAGTAACATTCAACCCAGCAAGGGGTGGTACAAGGGGTTTAGCCGAGCAAAATGTGATAGGGAAAAGGTGGTAGTGCATCCATCAACTTCACCAACAGTGTTGGAGCAGCCAAGTTTTACAAAGCTTTCAACAATCATGAATGGGATGATACCATTAAGAGCAAGACGTGCAAAACCTGCTGTGCCAATATTCAGGGGAAAGTTGCATTTACCAATCATTCCAAGAACTCAGTTTTCAGCTGCAACAAGAGCGACTACTTACGAGTGGTCTTTTCACCTCCTAAAAATGGTATGACTTGCTACAGGGCTATTGTGGTTGACAGACGCAGGGAAACCATAATTAACTCAAGTCATTCTGAATTAGGCCACACTTTGCAGAACTGAAAGCTGTGTCCATCTTTGGGGGATTGTGCATAAATTGGAATCTGGGATGAATTGAAAACATGAATGCAATTTTAGGCCCTTGGAGGATCTAGTGGTTAATTGACCCCATCTCAGGTCGTCCGCTCATAGAGGCGACTCCATCCAATGATCAGCTGTATACCTCGGCGACTTGCCTTTAACATTAAAAAAAAAAATCCCAATATGGAAAATCGAAAGGATATATTGGTAGCATGAAGGGGCATTGACCAAAACCAGAGCCACAGCTTGGAATTTCCTAATGCATTCACATTCATCATGTCATAGATGTTTCATATTCTGTTTTGATGTCCAATATGCATGCGTCATGCCAATGCATATAAATGTCCATATATAGATAGCCGCACACAGCAAACCAGATCTGATGAAGTATTTTACACCCAAACACAAACCTCTAACACTAGGGGCAGGTAAAAGCTAAGCCACTGGGCGTCATCAAGAGCAATGCTTTCACAACCCTCGGTGAACATGTTAAGGTGCACTTTTCAATCCTAAAATGAGCCAGTGCAGAAAATCTACTCGACTGGAGTACTCGCACAGAATTTTCAGAGTTCAAAAAAAAAAAAGAAGTAATCACCAAGAGAAAATTTCTGACATGGAAAACCAAAAGGATGTGTTGGTAACAAGAAGAGAGTGGTGTTTAGAGTCAAAGTCACTCTTGATTTCCCTATTGCATTCATTCTCCTGTCGTCATAATGATATTAAGCATGTTTGATTTTCCACTTAGATGTTCATATTGCATACATCGTACCATTACATATAAACACCCATCAGTAGGCCATTGCATCCAAGCCCGCGACAGGGCAAATGGAATTCCTGCTACGAATGGAAACTCCTGGTCCGGATGCATTATCCCCAGCAGAATGCAATATAGAATACAAGGTCTAATTCTCATTCCCCCCGCTCAGACAAATGGGCCATCCCTTGGAAAAACAGGCGGCAAGTCTGTGATATCGATGTACTAAATCCGCTAGTACAATTGATAAGAGAGGTATGGAGAATACTAGAGTGAGCAAGCCAAAAGCAGGTATTCGTCAGTCTCAATAGGGGCGGATAGAATGAATGGAACCTAGATGAGTCAGGGTCCCCAGTAGATCCCCAGTAGGGTCCCCAGCTAAGATGATCCCCACTGAGTCAAGGTCCCCAGCTAAGACAGTCCCCACAAGAGATCATCGGAAGTCATAAGTCTCATCCCTAGCCTCGTGCCGATACCAAGCACAATAGCATAAATATCATGTCGCATACATGCATACACTCGAATCATGCATGCATCCACGCATACATGCATCAAAACAACTCGGCCATATTTATTTTTGATCGAAGGGGCAAAAATTTTTATTCCCAAAATTATCGATCAAAGAATAAATACGTGCTCTCGCATCAAATTCTGTTAAGCCACTCATCATCATCATTGGGTCGTTCTGGATCGGGATCCCTCCTAAAGCAGAAATGATTTAATCCAGGGGCACCCCCAGAGTCACAGCATGCAAATCGGACCTATACGACTCCAAATCATAGGTATGAAAGATTCTCCAATTACCAGAATTTTTGTTCACTACAGTGCATCTCATTCGACCTCTTTGCCACATGGGAGAAGAAGAAAAAATTATAGTTCGTGCTACCTTTTCACCACATAGGAAAGGATAGTACAGTTCATTCAACCTTTTCATCACATAGGAAAGGAAGAACATTTCATCCAGCCTGTTCACCACATAAGAGAGGAAGGAAAAGTTGCAGTTATTTCAACCTCTTAGCCACATGGTGTGAGCGGACGACACGTTTTTAACAGGACGTGAGACTCCCTTTCGGAAGGGGCGCCACGATCTAGGGCGGGCCCCTCCCTCGCGTGGGGTTTTTATAAATGGAAAATCGATTTTGGAAAATAAATGGAATTAATTCATAAAAGAACCGAGACCTAAGTCTCGATGAATATTGTAGAGTCGCCACCCGGCTCAGCTCAACCAGGAAATTTATAATGCAGCTGAACCGGATGAACGGCCGCTACACTATCCAGAGATTTGGGTCCGGACAAGTCCCTTATTTCATGTCTAATTAAATTAAATATTGCCAATGTTCTCGAAATGGTATTTTAAATTCTAAAGTCAATTTTATTGAATATAAAAGGCATACAGTGCGTATACAAATACACAATACAAAAATAAAGAAAAGAAATAAATATTAATTGGCCTACAACCAAATCGAATGGAAAAATAAAAACCCTCGCCTTACTTATACAATCGCCTAGAATACACGAGAATCTAAAAATAATTACAACCGCCTAAATGTATGATTAATTCTATTAAAATACAAATGAAATAAAAATAAATATAAATGAAAGCTGCAAAACAAAGGTTAGCACAATTTATACAGCACGCCACAATTAGGACTCAAATAGACAGAATTGGAAAATCAAGAATTGGGGGCATGCATTTAGGGGATAACCGGGTTGGCTCGGCTAGCCGGCCCAGTTAGACCTGGAAAACATTTTGAAACGTCCCTGTATTTTGGTTTTGTGAGAAATTCATTTTTGAAAACAATTTTACCAGTTTACATGTATTTTTATATTTAAGGTGGGTCAGTTTTCGGGAGAACTGGGTCTCCGTCGTTGAATTGTTCTAAATGTAATTTTATAGGAAATTGAATCTATGGTCGTGAATGCACACAACAAAACATTTTGATGATTTTTAGGGTTTTCTGAATTTTTATGGATTTTTATAAATTTTTGGGGATAAAAACTGAAATTCTGATTCTGGAACGAGAGTTACAGTTGTGCGACTGTAACTACAGTCGTACGACTGTACCTTACAGTTATGCGACTGTAAACGGCCCAGAATCAAGATTTCGCCAAAATTTTATTTTGAATCAAAATTGAAGAAAAACAACCTGGAAATTAAGAACACTTGTACGACTGTATATACAGTCGTACAACTGTTCATCAAATCCAAGAACAGTCGTGCGACTGTTCTTAATTTCCAGAAACAGAAGCGCGAAAACACAGCAAAAATGCACAAAAATCACTTCAAACACCCAGAAAGCAAGAAAAGTGAAAGGAAAAGGAGTGTCTACCTTTTTAGAAGCTTATCCAAGTCGATTTGACCCCTGGCGTCTCTCCAATCCACACGAATTCGCACTTTTCCTTTGAAATTGAGAGAGGAAGCTTTATGTCCGAAGATCTGAAATGCTTGGGATTCTGATGATTTAAGTCCGAAATTTTGATTTGATTGTGAACTTAAGTGATTAACCTAAGGATTTCTATCAAATTTTAACCCTAATTCTGAGAATTAAAAGAAAATAGAAGAGGAAAAGAAGAACTTGTGGGTTTTTGTTTCCTTTCTTTTCCTTCTCTATTTTCTCCTTTCTCTCTCTAAGTTTTTCCACCAGAATTCAAGATTGGCTTTTTCTCCTTCTCTCTTTTTCCTATTCTACTCTGATTTCTCTGCTTGCTTCCTGTCCATCCCGGAGCAATTAATGCTCCTCCCTCTCTCCTCCATTTTTCTGTTGTAAAGGTATGGGCTCCTGCAACTGCTCCGATATTACAGTCGTACGACTGTAAGGACAGTCATACGACTCTTCTCTTTTTTTTTAAGTATAGAAAATTTCGACACTTACAACTGCCCCTCGTTTGATCAAATTCGACACCTAGATCCAGGTTTACAACACCTGAGATGATGAATTTGAGAGCGCGAATCAAAGTGCCGTGAACACTGGAATGAACCCTCTGATGAGATAAGCCGATAAACGGGTCTAGGTTACCCGAGTGGATGCTGGGGAAGAAATAAGCCGATACTGGGTCTAGGTTACCCGAGGGGATGCTGGGGAGGAAATAAGCCGATACCGGATCTAGGTTACCCGAGGCGAAGAAAGATGGATTGCGGATTGGTCGATACCGGGTCTAGGTTACCCGAGGCAAAGAAAGATGGATTATGGTTTAGCCAATACCGGGTCTAGGTTACCTGAGGCAAAGGAAGATGGATTGTGGATTGGCCGATACCGGGTCTAGGTTACCCAAGGCGAAGAAGGATGGATTGTAGATTGGCTGATACCGGGTCTAGGTTACCCGAGGGAAAGAGAGATGGATTACGGTTTAGCCGATACCAGGTCTAGGTTACCCGAGGCAAAGGAAGATGGATTGTGGATTGGCTAATACCAGGTCTAGGTTACCCGAGGCGAAGAAGGATAGATTATGGATTGGCTGATACTGGGTTTAGGTTACCCGAGGCAAATGAAGGGTGAGATTAGCCGATACCGGGTCTTGGTTACCCGAGGTAAAGAAAGAGTGAAATAAGCCGATACCGGGTCTAGGTTACCCGAGGCGAAGTTGATGAAGAAATTGGCCGATACCGGGTCTAGGTTACCCGAGGCGAGCTTTGCTGGGGAAATAGATAAAGCTGATCTGGGCTGATACCAAGTTTACATTACTCGAGGCGGATCTACTGGGGAAATGGATGATGAAGCCGATCTGGGCCAATACCGAGTTCATATTACTCGAGGCGAATCTACTGAGGAATTGAAGCTGGGGATGAAGAATTCATGCACTTAAGATAGCAAATCTTCATTCCTTGATCGAGAGATTTTTAAACAAAAATTTTTGCCCCTTCGATCAAGAATGAAGACTAGTTGGGGATAAGAGATCGATGTATGTAATGTATGAGTGCATGATGATGCATATGTACATGTATGCTTTTTCCGTCATTTGACGTTTCTGCCTTCCGCTTGAGAGAGATATGTTGTGCCCCTAGTTGATTTTGCTTTCTTTGGGGGCTTTGCTTGGTGATTTTCGAAGGAGTGAGGTAACCGTTGGGGGTGTATGATACTGCTGGGGAGATAATCGTAGTGCTCCTTACAGAGATTCCACTGGCGAAAAGTGTGGCAACTCGATTGGGGAAATAATTATGGTGTTCTTTATGTAGATTCTCCTGGAGAATTGCATGATGACTCTATGGGGAGTCGATGTGATGACCTCTGTAGGGAATGTTGGGGACATTCTGCTTTTCCTATCCCGTGGGGGAAATTATGAGTTTGTAAGTGCTCTAATTTTTGCCTGGGTTGCCCAATGCGGGTTTTCAGCCCAGCAAGCCACTCTAACTTTTGCCTGAGGTGCCTTTTCGGTTTTCACCTCAACGAGCTTTTCATATGCCCTAACTTTTGCATGAGGCACCTTCTCGGTTTTCACCTCGGCAAGCTCTCTTTTTTTTTCTCTTCTTTTTTTTTAAGATGATTGAGATGTCTCCATGACCATTTTATTGCTCTTTTGGGAAGATGAACTGAGTTTTAAAGGTTGACAAAAGATTTCAAATTGCATGTATTTAGTGCATTTTCACTTGTTAAATAATGCGATGATTTCAATCAGTTGAATGCAAAGTGCTTTCTTTAAATGTATGTTTATGCAAGACAACTTTGCTTGTGCATTTGTCATAACCATGCAAATATATTTAAACAAACACTTCACTTTATTGATGAAGTCAAAATGAGTACATTTGAAACAGGTTGGTTCCTAAATAGTACATATTCCACACTAAGCCAGAATCCGTCACCAGTCGTCCTTTTCAGGTTTTCCGACTGATTATTTTCTCTCGTGTCCTAACTTTTGCCTAGACCGCTCTTTTCGAGTTTTCAGCCTAGCAGATTTTTTTATACATGATAAAGCTTTATCCTGTCCTGGTTGATAGGATTAGTGAACTCATTTCTGTCTATGTCTATGATGCTGACAGCGCCTTTTGATAGCACTTTCTTCACCATATAGGGACCTTCCCAGTTGGGTCTGAGCTTGCCCCTAACATCGACATTTGAAGGCCTTAGCTGCTTTAGAACCAAATCACCTTCAACTACCATTTGGAATACTTCACATTCCGATTATAGGCTCTGGCCATTTTGCGCTGGTACATCTGAAGATGATCCAGTGCCCTCAGTCGCCTTTCGTCTAGTGCTGCCAATTATTCATATCTGGCTTGAACCCATTCAGTTTCTGGCAGCTGAGCCTCCAAGGCGACTCTTAATGACTTAAGTTCTATTTCCACTAGCAATACCACTTCCATTCCATATACTAAGGCATAAGGAGTTTCTCCTATAGGCGTTCTGACACTGGTTCTGTAACCCCAAAGAGCATAAGGCAGTTTATCAGCCCAATCTCTGTAAGTAGTTACCATCTTTGATAAGATCTTCTTTATTGCCTTGTTAGCTGCTTCCACCGCATCATTAGCCTGTGGTCTGTATGGAGAGGACTTATAATGTTCAATACCATGCTCTGCAAGTAGCCCAACTATTGCCCCTTGAAACTGTACTCCATTGTCAGTTACTATATGGTGAGGAATCCCATACCGAGTGAAGATGTTCTTCTGGATGAACTTGACCATTTGCTTGGCTGTCACATTAGCGAAGGATTCTGCTTCGACCCATTTGAAGAAGTAATCAACTACCACAACTATGAATCTATGTCCATTAGATGCAGCTGGATGAATTTCACCAATCATATCTATTCCCTATGCTGAAAACGGCCAAGGAGATGCTAAATTCTGTAGCTCAAGTGGAGGAAGATGATTGATATCTGTATATATCTGACATTCGTGACATCTCTTCACTTTTCTTATACAATCCGCTTGCATCGTCATCCAGAAATACCCTTGTCTTATTATCTTCCTAGCCATGGCAAGTCCATTCATATGCGGCCTACAGGATCCTGCATGTACCTGCTGCATCACTTCTTCTGATTCTTGCTCTGTCAGGCACCTTAAAAGGACTCCATGCGCTGTTCTTTTGTATAACTTGTCCTCGAAGATTCTGAATTGACTAGCCAGCTTTCTTAATGTCAACTTATCAGCAGCACTGGCCTCTTCGGAATACCAACCTTCCATAACATACTGGTAGATGTCAAAGAACCATGGTTTTTCTTCAGCTGTCAACTCCATCACCTCGTGCACTTTGAAGCAAGGATATCTGGAAGTGGCTATAACCAGTGGTTACACTTGCGTTTCTTCTAGATTTTCCCACATAGAGGATAATGTTGCTAGAGCATCAGCCATCTTATTCTCATCCCTGGGGACATGTCTGAATTCACACTAGCCAAATAAATCTTTTCTGAAGCGTAGCAGCTCCAAGTAAGGCCGTAAAGCTTCTTTCAGCTCCCACTCACCCTGAGCTTGCCTGATCACTAGAAGTGAATCACCGACAATTAAGACATCATTTGCCCCCAAAGTTAACAGAGCTTCCATTCCAAATAAGCATGCTTCATATACTGCCCCATTATTGGTTACGGGAAAGATCAGCCTCTTGGATAAAGGAATAATCTCACCATCCGGTGTTGCTATAAGTACCCCGATTCTAGCGCCTTTTCTATTCACTACCCCATCGAAGCACATAACCCATCTTTTCACTTCTACCATGGCTAGTTGCTCATCAGGGAATTCCAGATTCTCCGTATAATCTGATTCTAGAGGTTGGTTTGCCAGAAACTCCGCCACGGCTCGCCCTTTAATGGTTTTCTTTGTGATGTACTCGATGTCGAACTCAGACAAGAGTAACAGCCACCTGGATAGCTTCCCAACCAATACCGGTGCTTCATAGAGATACTTCATTGGATCCACCTTAGCCACGGCTTGTATCTTGTAGGATTGGAAATAGTGGCGCAGCTTCTTGGTCAACCATATCATAGCCACACATGTCTTCTCCACCAGTGTGTACTTGGCTTTATACTCTAGCAATTTCTTGCTAAGGTAGTAGATAGGATATTCCTTCCTGCCATCTTGTTCTTGTGCAAGCATTACCCCTGTAGAGGATTCTTCAACTGGCAAATACAAAATCAGAGGTTTCTCTGGAACTGGTGGACTTAATACTGGTGGCTTTACCAGATAAGCCTTGATCTTCTCAAATGCCAGCTGACACTTGTCATCCCACACAATCGGCTGATCTTTCTTTAATAGCTTGAAGATTGGTTCACACGTGGAAGTCAACCGTGCGATGAAACGACTGACATATTGCAAGGAACCCAGAAATGACCTGACTTCCTTTTGCAAGCATCGTTTCGTAAAAGAAACGAGACCTAAATCTCGATAAAAAGTATAACGGTTGCCACCCGGCTCAGTTCGAATGGGAAATTACAGTGTAGCTGAACCAAAGTGGGAACTGCCACACTTTTCAGAGATTTAGGTTCGGACAAGTCCCTTATTTCATATCTAATCAAAATAAAATGGCCAATGTTCTATAATGATATTTTAAATTGCTAAAAATGATTTTATTGAATAAATACATGCGGCGCGCATACATAATAATACAAAATAAAAGTAAAGAAGTAAATATTTAAAAGATTTACAACCAGATCGAATGAAAAATAAAACTCTCGGCCTCATGATACAAACGCCTAAAATACACAAGAATCTAGGAACAGTTACAATCGCCTAGAATACACAAGTTAATCTATTAAATACATTAAAAATAAAAAAATAAAGAAATTAAAGCTGCAAAACAAATGGTTAGCACAAATATATAGCACACCACACGTAGGACTCAAGTTGGACAGAATTGGGAATTTTAGAGTTCGGGATCATGCATTTGGGGGTAACCGGCTCTGCCAACCCGATTAGACCTGGAAAACAGTTTTGAAACGTCCCTGTATTTTTGGTTTTGTGAGAAAATCTTTTTGAAAACATTTTTTCGGTTTATTTTAATTTAGCATACGAAGTGGGTCGGTTTTCGGGAGAACCGGGTCTCCGTCGTGGATATGTTCTAAATGCAAAAAACACCGAAAAATAAATCTAGGGTCGTGAATGCACACTCCAAAATTCATTTTTGATGATTTTTTATTTTTCAAGACTTTTCTAATTTTTCTGAATTTTCTGATTTTTATGAAATTTTTGGGATTTTATGAATTTTTTTGGATTTTTAGGGATTTTCTGCTTCTGTCCGAGAACTACAGTCATGCGACTGTGATAACAGTCATACGACTATAATTATAGTCGTGTGACTGTAGTCCTACCTTAAGCAGAAATCGCCAAAAAGCTTAAAATGAAGGACTAAAACTGGGAAAAATAACAACAGTGGTACGACTATAGTTCAAATGGCACGACTGTAATTACAGTCGTGCCTCTGTTCTTTGTGACAAGAACAGTCGTATGACTGTTGTTAATTTTCCAGAAACAGAAATGAACAAATTTGAATAAAAATACACAAAATCAACCAAAACACCCAGAAAGCAGGAAAAAGAGAAAGGAAAAGAAGTGCCTACCTCTTAGAAGCTAATCCAACGTCGAATTGACCCCTGGCGTCGCTCCAATCCACTGAAACTTGCTTCTTTTCCTTGAGATTGAGGTTTGAGGAACTTGTCCAAAATAACCCCAAATGTCACGGATTCTGATGGTTTAAATCCCAGACTTTGATGTGTTTGTGAAGTCAAGTTATTAACCTAGGATTTCTAACTCGTTTTAAGTATTAACTCTCTGAATCTTAGAAGAAAAGAGTTGAAGAATGTGAGTTTTTGTTTTTCGTTTTTTCTCTTCTTTCTTCTTTCTCTCTTTAAATTTTCTTCCCCCAATTCTCTCTCCCAAAAGTCCTTCTCACCTCTGATTCCTGGCTCTTTTATTTCCCCCTTTTCCAGAAAATCTTGAGCATTAAATGCTCAAGATTTTCCCCCAATTTTTAATTCAAGGGGTATGGGTTCTGCAACCTGCCCCTGAATTAACAGTCGTACGACTGTAATATGGTTACAGTCGTACGACTGTAACAAAAACCCTACGACTGTAATTACAGTCGTGGTAATCAAGGCTGCTCTGTTTTTTTTTTTTTTTTTAGACCCGGAAAATTCCGTGTTCATAAGAGACTCAAGGGTCTAAAAAAAATGGGAAAGAATTGTTAGGAAGGCTTTTTGAACTTAAGAAACAGAGATGGGTAAACAAATGCCTTAATCATTTTGTGCATGCGAAAAACCTTATGGTTTTGACAAAGACAATCCACTAAGCTCTATCTTAAAACTCAATATGCATGCCCACTCCACAAGGAATCCAAGAAAGAATTTAAGAAAATAGGCTCAAAAACCTCGCAGAGAAATATAGGGTTATTGCAATTGGCCTATTTCAAGCTATCAAGGTGAAACAAACTTTAAGGTCTTGAAGTCCTAAGCTGCTTAATCAACTAAAACCAGAATTTCTAAAAGTCTTTTCTAATCAACAGGCAACCAATTTTTAAGTGCTTTACACAAACTTCCTGCATCCTTAGGATCAGAAAATCTCACTAGCTGCTAACTCAAGAAAACACAGAGAAATCGAAAAAAATTTTAGACAAATTTTTACAAGAATACCAAGAAAATTAATCACAAAAGTTCATAAAATCACACATAAAACTTTACAAGTTCACACAAAAAATAGAAAACTAAAGACTACTTAAAACAGCAAATGTTCAGGCAGGGATTCCCAATCAGTAGACCAGCAATTACCAAACAATCAACCAGCAATTATGCATTACCAAATATCATCAGCAATTTCAATTTAAAATCTATTAGGTAGCTCTTCTCCCCCACACTTAAGACATTCTTTGTCCTCAAAGCATCAAATTCATGCAATAAAAAAAACCAAACAGGGCAAGAGAAACCACCTACATCATGGCACAGAAAATTATTAAGAGAGGGCATTGAAAAGAAGCATACCAGAGTTGATTGAGGAGGAGAAGGAGAACATATCACTCAGCAGGCTTAGAGGAGACTTGCTCCTCTTCTTCTTCTTCTTCTGATGCATCCCGGATTTCTTCATCCGCTGATTCTTCATCTTCCTCCTCTTCAGGGATTTCCAACAGCAGCTTCTGGACCTCCTTGGGCTGGGCAGCCTTCTTATGCTCTTTCTACACTTCCTCGATTATGTCAAAATTCTCATCCTGCTTCTCCAACTTTTCTTCTAGGCAAGCGATCTTGTTTTCCAGGAGAGCAATTTTGGCCCTATCTTTAATCTGCCTGGCCCACAGGTGGTCAATCAGGTTCACTAATTCAGTCATGGTCATCTTTGAAATTCTTTCAAACTGCTTCAGCTTCTCTTGATCATTCAAAGTCAGGTCTTCCATGATTTGCGGCTAGTGGGAAGTGGAGGAACGGGTGACAGGCCTTCTTTGCTTTGCTGGGGGCTCAGAAGGCTGCTTGGAGGCTGACTTGGCTTCTCTCTTCAGTTCAAGTTCCTTTTCCAATTGGAAAGCATCATCCCAAAGCATCCATTTTCCTGCCACCTTCTTACATACCCCCATCTGATTCAAATTAACAAACTCAAACGGCACTGGATGGCATTCCAGGGCTAGATCTTCTTCAGAGAACTCAGCCAGGCAAGCTTTTGCAATTCTGGTCACATACGACCCACAGAGAATTTTTCCTTGTGGCTTGATGCTGTCAATGTAGTGAGCAAACCGGGCCCCAACATTCATCCTTATTCCTTCAATCATGCACCAAAGAGCAAAAAGATCCTGATTTGGAACATATGATTGATGGTTCCTTCCGAAAACTGAACTGGCAATAAACTTCTGAAGAATTTTATGGATGTACTTTTTGATGTAAGAGGCGGAGGAAGTTGTTGATGAATACTCATTCCGGTCAGTGAGTTCCTTCCAAAAGTCTGTAGGGTTAAACTCTGGCACAAAGTCAATGTAGGCTTGTGCAAATTCTTCAGATTCAAGAAAAGCGGTGTCCGCTACTCCCAAATATTGGTTGAGTTCAATCAAAGAACAAGTTTTCCTCTTTCCCATCACTCTAAAGCTAAACTTGCACTGATTATCCATTTCAGAGATATCCGGATTGAGAGTGAAAGTGCTGAGGAACTCCAATATCAGTTCTCTGAAGGTCGGTTCCTTAATCTGTGCATAGAATTCGAAACCCCCATTTGCTAATAACTGCCAGATTTCATTATCAAGGTCCAGGGTTGACAACACGTTCCAATCAAATGTCCTTGAGGGTGCAAAAGTTAAGCCCTTGAATTGTTCGTACCTCTCGTTCTCCTCTGAGGTGAAAGTTTGCATCTTAGCGAGCATCTTTTCAACGGTGCTGGTTTCAGAACCAGAAGGCTGAACGCTGACAGATGAGGAGGAGGGCTTTGTACGGGAAGCACTTGGGGCACGCTTAGCAGCTTTTTTTCCCTGGCCATTCTCACGATCGCAAATCAAAGAAAGAAGGAAAGAAAGTATGAAGACAGAATAAGAAAATATAGAGAATTAGAGAGAGAGAAACAGAAGTAATGAAATAGGGGAGAGGAGGGGTTTTAAAACGAAACAAGAGAAGGGGGAACAGTTACCCAATTTAAAATTCAAAGTAAAACTAACACAAGGGCAGGGAGGAGGGAAATATGGGCGTCAAAGCGGGAGAGAAAGGGGGTAAAAATTATGGCTGATGGGATTGGACATATTTTCCAAAAATTCACCTTTTTCATTCTCATAATTACTCCCTTTTTCGAAAAAAAAAATTTAGCCATAAAAAAATAATTCTTGCGGTTGAAAAATAAGAAATAAAGGCAAGTATGGACTTTAACAAAAAGAGAAGACAAATTTCAATTTGATTTTACTTCCCATACTTGCTCTGGTTATAGCCCTACAAAAAGAAAACAAAATTTCATAATTAAACACTGCATGTCAAAAAGTAAATGAAATAAAAGAGGGGTTAGAGAGTTTTTAAACAAAATTGCTTCAATCTGTGTTTGAAGCGGACACTGAGCAATCCTGGGTTGCTTAAGGTGGTTTAAGGTATTGGAGACTTCCAACACCACTTGATGATTCCTGCGCAAGATAGGGCTTTAATCTTTGGCCATTAATTTTAAAGATTTCACCACTCTGATTCATTATTTCAACTGCCCCATGTGAAAAGACTTGGTTCACAATAAATGGTCCAGTCCACCTTGATTTAAGCTTTCTTGGAAACAATCTCAGCTTTGAATTATACAACAAGACTTTCTGACCCTTGTAGAAAGTTTTCTCCTGAATTTTCTTGTCATGCCATTTTTTTTATTTTCTCTTTGTAATTGATGGCATTTTCATAACTGAATAGCCTGAACTCTTCCAATTCGTTTAGCTGCAATTTCCTTTTTTCACCCACTAAGTTCCTGTCAAAATTCAAATATGTTAGAGCCCATAAAGCCTTAAATTCTAATTCAACAGGTAAGTGACATGTTTTTCCATACAACAATCTAAAAAGTGACATCCCAATAGGTGTCTTGTAAGCTGTACGATATGCCCAAAGAGCATTATCAAGCTTTCTTAACCAGTCCTTCCTAGAATTGTTAACAGTTTTCTTAAGAATTCTCTTGATCTCTCTATTAGAAATCTCAACCTGCCCACTGGTTTGTGGGTGGTAAGGTGTAGCAATTCTATGAGTGACCCCATATTTAGTAAGAAGCCTTTCAAATTGGTTATTACAGAAATAAGTACCTTGATCACTGATTATAGCTCTAGGAACTCCAAATCTTGTAAATAATTTCTTCAAAAACCTTACCACAACCCAAGCATCATTTGCAGGACTTGCAATGGCTTCTACCCACTTACTCACATAATCCACAGCAACTAATATATATTTATTTCCATGTGAGCTTGGAAAAGGTCCCATAAAATCAATACCCCAAACATCAAAAACTTCACAAACAATGATATTATGTAGAGGCATAGCATTTTTGGCAGAGATATTACCTGTTCTTTAACATTCATTACACTCCAAAGCAAACCTATAGGAATCCTTAAAGATTGTAGACCAAAAGAATCCACACTCCAGAACTTTTGAGGCTGTTTAGTTTGCACCAAAGTGACCTCCTGCTTCTTGAGTATGACACATTGACAAGATTGCTGGGACTTCTTCTTGTGAAGCACATCTTCTAATAATCAGATCTGCACATAACTTAAAAAGAAAGGGTTCCTCCCACAAATAATACCTTAAATCCGAAATGAATTTCTTTCTTTGGTGAGAAGACAAAGATTGAGGCATAATTCCACAGGCTAAATAATTTTCAATATCAGTAAACCAAGGTATAAAATGTACCACATAAAGTTGTTCATCAGGAAAAGAATCAACAATCTCAGGTTGCTTATCGAGGTTGCTTTGTGGAATTATAGAAATATGGTCTGCAGCCACGTTCTCTAAACCCTTCTTATCTTTGATCTCAATATCAAATTCTTGAAGAAGCAGGAGCCATCGTATAAGGCGAGGTTTTGCATCCTTCTTTGCCAACAAGTATTTCAATGCTGCATGATCAGTAAAAACAGTGATTTTAGATAAAACCAAGTAAGATCTAAATTTATCAAAAGCATAAACAACAGCAAGTAATTCTTTTTCTGTAGTGGTGTAATTCTATTGTGTTTCTATCAATATTTTACTCACTTAGTAGATGGGATGGAAATGCTTATCTCTCCTCTGTCCTAGCACAGCTCCAATGTAAGTGTCACTAGCATTGCACATAAGCTCGAATGGAAGACTCCAGTCAGGACCCATGAGAATTGGAGCATTCACCAATTTCGCCTTAAGAGTTTGAAAAGCTTTTTCACAAGCTTCATCAAAACAGAATTGAATGTCCTTGTGCAAAAGTGCTGTTAGTGGCTGGGCAATTTTAGAGAAATCATTTATGAATCTTCTGTAAAACCCAGCGTGACCAAGAAAACTTCGAATTTCTTTAACAGAAGTAGGAGCAGCTAGTTTTTCTATGACTTTGACCTTTGCTTTATCAACCTCCATTCCTCTTGAAGAGATTTTGTGGCCGAGAACAATGCCTTCATCCACCATGAAGTGACATTTTTCCCAATTCAATACAAGATTGGTCTCCTTGTACCTGGTTAGGACTGCTTCAAGATTGTTGAGACAGGATTGGAAAGTCTCGCCATATACTGAGAAATCATCCATGAAGATTTCCACTGTCTTTTTAGCCATGTCATGGAAAATTGCCATCATGCATCTTTGGAAGGTTGCTGGAGCATTACACAATCCGAATGGCATCCTTTTATAAGCATAGTGCCATATAGACAGGTAAATGTTTTTTTCTCTTGATCTTGGGGATGAATAGGAATCTGATTGTACCCTAAATATCCATCAAGAAAACAATAAAATGTATAACCCGAAAGTCTTTCCAGCATCTGGTTAATGAATGGCAGTGGAAAATGATCTTTCTGTGTAGCATTATTGAGCTTCCGGTAGTCAATGCAAACTCTCCATGCAGTAACTGTTCTAGTGGGAATGAGCTCATTTTGCTCGTTCTGAATAACAGTGATCCCACCTTTTTTAGGGACTACCTGAACAGGGCTAGTCCACACTGAATCGGAAATGGGGTAGATAATTCCTGCATCAAGTAGCTTAATTACCTCCTTTTTCACAACTTCCTTCATATTGGGATTCAGTCTCCTCTGAGGTTGTATGACAGGCTTATGATCTTCCTCCATTAGAATACGATGGACACAAATAGAAGGAATAATGCTTTTTATATCTGAGATTGTCCAGGCCATTGCTTCCTTGTTCTTTCTCAAGACACAAAGTAATTGAGTTTTCTGCTCATGGGTAAGTTTTGAAGAGATAATTACAGGTAAGTTGCTTGGTGGATCAAGGAAGGCATATTCTAAATGAGAGGGTAATGGTTTCAATTCTAAAGTTGGAGGCTCTTCAATGGAAGGTTTAGAATACAGTATGGGTGTATAGTCTAAAGGTTCAATGAATTACCTGCTTCCTAAGATTGCTGGACATCCAATTTCAGCTTCAATTTGCTTTTCCATATCTTCTTCTTCATTCTCAAAACCTGTTTCCTCAAATTCCTGCATGAAAAATGGGTTTAAATTGACATCAGTAGCATCAATAAAATAACAGTGATCATCACAAGCAGGAGGATATTTCATGGCTTCATTCATCTTAAAGACTACTTCCTCATTATGAATTTTCAAAATTAACTTACCATTATGAACATCAATTAATGCACGACCTGTTGCTAAAAAGGGTCTTCCTAGAATAATAGGAACATGCAAGTCTTCATCCATATGCATCACAATGAAATAAACAGGAAGTATAAATTTTCCTATCTTAACCAAAACATCTTCAATTATTCCCCTAGGATATCTTACGGTTCTATCAGCAAGTTGTATGGAAACCTTAGTAGGTTGAGGTTCTCCTAACCCTAATTGTTTGTAGATGTAATATGGCATGAGATTGATGCTTACTCCTAGATCACACAATGCATGTTCAATGTTGAGGTTACCAATAGAGCAAGGTATAGAAAAACTGCCTGGATCTTTGATCTTGGATGGTAAAGGTTGCTTGCTCTGAAGGATTGATGAGTAATCTTTGTTGAGCTATACCATTGCTACATTCTCCAACTTCTTTTTATTAGCAAGAAGTTCTTTTAAGAATCTCACATATAGGGGCATTTGTGCAAGTGCTTCTACAAAGGGTATGTTTATGTGAAGCTTCTGAAAGACCTCCAAAAACTTGTCAAACTGCTTGGCCATGTCATGTTGCTTAGCCCTTTGTGGATAAGGTATCCTTGGTTGATAAGTAGGTACAGGTTGCCCATCTCGAACAGAGGTGTTGTGAATAGAGTCTAAGGTTGCTTGATTCTGCTCTGGTTGAGCATTCTCTGGCTCTACTTGAGATTGCTTAACTGTATCAGAAAGTTGCTCATTGATGTGTGCAATCTTACTTGCTCATTCTTTTCAACGATCTTTTCTTCTAAGTCTTTATTCTTGTCCACAATGTTCATCTTGTGAGGTTGCTCAACATTCTTACCACTTCTCAGAGTAATAGGTTTGCATTCCTCTCTCGGATTGGGTTCAGTATTGCTTGGAATTACCCCTTTGTTCTTTGGAGTGACAAAATTTGTAAGTTGCTGGAGCTGAGTCTCCATGTTCTTCATATAAGCTTGAGTCTACTTCATGAACTGAGACATCATTTCCTTCATCTCCTCAACCTCTGATTTCTTAGATGCATATGATGGTCCAGCTTGTTGAACATGATTGGGCTATTGATGAGGTTGGAAATTGCTATGAGGCTGCTGAAAAGGTACATGAGGTTGTTTGCCAGGTTGTTGGTTCCAAGAGAAATTAGGATGATTGCGGCATCCTGGATTGTAAGTGTTGGAAAATAGATTGTTCTGCCTTGGATTATTTCCAATATAATCACATTGCTCCTGATTGAGTGAGATATCGTAATCAATGCTTCTATGATCACTTCCACAGAACTCACATGATATCTTTGAACTTGAAATGGCTAAGATATTCTGCTTGGCTAGCTGTTTAAGGATTAGATCTACTTTGTCAGAAAGTTTAGCAACAGCTTCTGATTCGGTAGTCTTTTCTCGATCCTCGCATGCTGAATGCCACTTATAACTGGTGTTGACCAACCTTTCAACCAATTCATAAAGCTCTTCCGGTGCCAGTTCTTCTGGGTCTCCATTTGCAGCTGATTCAATTTGAATCTTATATGCATTTGTTAAACCATTGTAGAAATTCTGAATCTGCATCCACATAGGAAATCCATGGTTTGGTACTTTTCTCAGGAGCTCCTTATATCTTTCCCAGGCTTCTGACAGAGATTCATCATGTTATTGAAGAAAATGGGTAACCTCATTTCTTAACTTGATTGCTTGTCTGGGCGGAAAATACTTAGTCAGAAAGACTTGAGCCATTTCATCCCAGGTTGTAACTGAACCTGGTTGAAGATTCTTCAGCCAACTTTTAGCCTTATCCCTTAGTGAAAAAGGAAAAACTTTAATCTTATCACATCATCTGAGACTCCTCGGTTAGTACGAAAAGTATTGCACATAGTCACAAAATCTTCGATGTGAGCATTTGGATCTTCTCCGGGCAATCCTCCAAACTGAACAGCAGCTTGAAGCATTTGAATCATATAGGCTTTGATCTCAAAGACATTGTCCCCTTCATTGGGTATCATAATGCAGAAAAGAGTGTCCTTCAGTGATAGGTCTCGAATATTCCTTAAGTCTTTGCCTTGGAGGAGGAAGATGAACTTCTCCCTCATCTTCTGGTGGTGGAGGTGGTAAATTTTGTTCAGCCATTCTCTGTCTCCTTCTTGCTCTTTTGATAGCACCACTCCTTCTCCTATAAGTCCTTTCTATCTCTGGATCTATAGGAATTAGAGGGATTCCTGCTCTTCGCATACACCAGGAGATTGCTTAAACAGAGAATTTCTGCACAAAACACCAAACACCAAATCAAACAAACAAATTTACAAGAAATCTTTAAAAATTTTCAACAGTTATTCCCCGGCAACGACGCCAAAAACTTGTTGCCTTAAAATTATGCACTAGCAAGTGTACTAGGTCAATAGTAGTAGTGGCAAGACAAGTGTCGATCCCATAGGGAATAAGGGAAAACTGTAAGATTTCCTAATAAATCGTCAGGTGAGATTTTCCAAGTAATCAGCAATATAAATTTAAATAAACTGAAATCAATGTAAAGCATACAAAATAACGTAGGAAGGTTGCTTAAAACAGAAGATGACAAACAATAATAAAAGCACAGACCTCTACCAGTTAGACAAGCAATCTCAAGATATCTTTCTCTAGTGTTTATTATGAATATAATAAGGAACGTAGATCTAAGGTTTCTTGCCCTCTACCCACCAAGCTTATCTCTCGATCTCACTTGGATTCTATGACTACCCAACTAAGCTTATCTCTCGACCTCACTTAGCATAGGCATTCATGCATTAAGTCAAGCAAGCATTCTATCATAAATAGAAACCCTTAGCACACCCCCAATCTCCTCTCGGTCTCATGGTAAGTATGTGTGTGTGTGTGATTTTCCATATCCCCAAATCTCCTCTCGGTCTCATTGGGAATACTAAGCATACAACGGGGCCCTATCGTAATTTTGATAAACACTTCACCACACAATCATCTGAGCATAATATTCATAATAAACACGAGAAAGACTTCCCAAAATCACCAGCCTAAGCTGGCTTCAGCCTGCTAGGAAACTACTCAAGACACATAATTAACATAAAAACGAGATTGCTTAACCAGAAGACTTCAAAGAAGAACAATTCAGAAAATTAAAATTAAAGCAAAGAAAAATAATGGTAGTTAAAGAACATTCAATGCTCCACCCCCTTTGAACAGCAGAGTATATATAGCCCCCAAAAAGAAAAGAAAAATAATCCACCTAGAGCCTTGTTCCAAGATTAAACTAATAACAAAAATTAACAACCACAAATACAATGGCTTCCTCAAGAAGCCAAGGATAGTTCTGGCATTTCCATAATAAAAAATATCTTCTCCTCACTCTGGGTCATGCTTTTCCCTTCAACTCCGGCCCGTTCACGCCGCTGCCCAATCCAACTCCTTTTTTCTCTTTTCTGCTTCTTGTGATTTCCCAATTCCAACAGTCTTCCTGAACCGCGCTTTAGACCTGGAAAAACTTAATATTAGCTATGAATCCTCTCTTCTCAAAGGAATTTTACCAATTTAGTTGCTGAATTCTTGTATAATTAACTGGAAATATTTTCACTCATAATTTACATATGAAAAAATTCTTGTTACGAATTAATTGTTTATCAGCTAAAATTGTTTTGGGAAAGAATGTTAAAAATTTGGTTTCAAAACAAATATTTGCAAGATGGCAAGATTTATTAAGCAATTTGGATTTTGAAATTGAGTATATTAAAGGTGAAGCTAATTGCTTACCTGATTTTCTATCCCCGTGAATTTTTACAGGGATTATGAAGAAAGTTTTAACTAAAGCCTCTTTGGAAAAGGGTCAAAGTAGTCAATCTAATCAAAATAATCAAAATCCCATTTTTACTCCAAATAGATTCTCTCCACTTTCTCCATTCTAGAGTCCCTTATTCAAATTTTCGTCCACAAAGTCCTTTACCTTCTTTTTCTTCTTTTTGACGAAACCTTCCTCTCTTTCCTGTTCCTCTAGTATTAAAAAGACAGTAAGTTAATATATTCCAAACCCTCTTAGACAGTTTATTAAAGTTTTAGAACATGAAGAAATATTTTTGGTTAAAAACTTCGATTTTTCTAAACTCGTTTCTGAAATTTTCCCTCAGAACTTCCATTATATTAGGTCAGACCCGTCTAGGAATAAAGAAATTATGAATCAATTCTTGTATTAACAGGTTCTGTTGAGATTGAACATATTCAAAATAATGTTAAAATAACTTACAGTAAGGTTAAAATTATCAAAGTTCTTTCTTTGCATGATTGGGAAAAAAGGGTGTTTACTTCACAACTTTTATCTGCAAACCCTTACAAAACCTACAATTATTATGACTATCAAGAAGATTGGTTCAAAGCATTTTTATTAAGATTTCTTAACCATTCTTGGTTATTTTATTTTCACAAAGATTTCAATGGTATTTTTCCAAATTGGTTTATAAGATGGGTCAAATACTACGGTCCTATTCCAGAAATCTTCCCTACTCTAGTTACTAAGAGTTATAATAAATTTTAGAATTTTATAATGATGCTAAGCCGTACAAGCTAATAAGATTTTTTAGTATATTCTCTGTCCCATGGATTCTTTCCTGGACTTACTATTATGAAAAAAGAAACTCCATTGTCTTTTTTGTATAGAGAATTCAGAGTGAAATTTTGGGACAATTATGATCCTAGTAAGATGACTCCAAAAATTGTTGAAAACTTTTGTCTAAAGAAACTTAATCCAGAAGAATCTCCTATTCAAAAGACCAAATTACAAAAAGACAGAGAACAATCGATCAAACTTATTTCAGAAGTAGAGACAGAAGAAGAAGTTGCAGACATCTTGGCAAAAGCTAGTTCTACTTCAAGTGAATCTGATTCAGAGTCAAGTTTATCTGTTACGAAGAAAAAGACTATTTCAAAATTATTTCAAGACAGTCAAGATCCATTCGGAGACATTGATTTGTAATAATTATTCAAAATGTAATATTTTGTTAAAATGTAAAAATTTGGTAAACAAGATTATAAGTCCGCTAAGCTGAAAACCCTTTGTGGCAGCTTAGGCAAAAATTAGGGCCATAGTTAACCTGCTGAACTAATTTTGTAATAGTTCAAGCAACAATAAAGGTTTAAAAAAAAAAAGAGAAAGCTTGTTGAGTTCTTCTAACTCAAACAAAAATTAGGGCATATATTCAAAATTCTATCAACTATACTATGTATGTATTCAAGGAATGTCAACACTTACGTCAGAGATATGATAACGTAAGCAATGATGACCTTTACCCGACAGCATCTTTTCAGCATCTTATGTGGGACCTCTTTTCGACAGAAGGTGATAGATCATCATGCTTCTTCTCCATTTGGCGAACACACAGCATCTACTTTTAAAGAAAGGAAAAGAAAAGCACAGTTGACAGATTCTTGAGATTTTTTGGTAATCATTTTCCATTCACTCCTTCAGCTATTTAAAGATCATCAGTTGCAGAATTAAGCAGACTCACATTCCCTATTATAAATCAAGATTAGAGAAAAAATAAAACCTTTGGTAATATCAACCTGCCTTTGTAATAAATCTATAGACATACAATTATTATTCAATCTTTGCACATGTATATCCAAACACCCAGAGTCTTCTTTGTTTATTAAAAAACTCCTTACTCAAATATCTTGTATTCAAGAGTCTTGTTCCAGTATTCAAGAGTTCTATCCTTGGATTCAAAACTCAACTTCTTGTAAGACTTTATTCAATAAAGGTAAATCAAGTATTTAATCAATTATCCCTCGCTATATAGAAAAATTATTTTTAATATTGATTTCACGGACTTTTATAATAGTCAAGAATTAATACTTTTAAAAAATGGATTATTAGAATGTGAAGAAAAATTATTTCGTGAACATAATGATTTTCATATTAATGGATTTTGTAATTGTTTAAATTTTCAGAGAAAACGTCATTTGATCATGGTTTCACTTGAATTTATTAATAATTATTTAAATTAGATATGTTTCCTACGGAGCTTCAAAATAATCAAGTATCAGATAATTTTATTAATGCGATTAAGCAATTAGATTTAAATAACATGCAAGAATTAAGTTTATTATTGGGTAAATTAACTTTGTTAATTCAATTTTATAAAACTAAGTTAATAATAAGAAAGAGAAATTTTGATGAAAATGAGTTTTTAAGAATGATACCAAAATTAAGCTTAATTAAAACATTGGCTAAATTTATAGTTAGAATTTTTGAATCATATACCACGCCATTTGATATATTATTAGACTGCTAATCAAACATAAAATCTAAAGAATTATGAACTCCTTCAATTTTATACGGTTCTGCTGTTTTTAGTACACATAATTAAGAGTATTCATAATAATGATATGAGTTATAACTAGCTTGGACTATCAAAGTAAATCTTCCCATAACTCTTACCTCGCCGACCATTCTGGAAGTGCTGCCCATTTTTTACTAATTCAATGATAATTGCTTTTAGTATTACTGGCGCTAGTAACACGAACTAATATTACTTTCGAGGAGACAAATTCATCAATTTTTGTTCATTGTCAGTCCTTTGAGTTTTTTTTCCTCATAATGAATATGTTTCAAACATTTATTAATGTCTTTTGTCAAATTCAAAATCTTTTAGTCACTAATACAATGGTAATAAATTCAACTGGATTCAAATTAACAAGTAATTTAATTACAATTTTTCAACAACAATGAAGTTAAATGAAATATAATTGAATTTAATAGTTATTTGGGAGAAATAAGCAATTTGAAAAAATGTTTTTATTTTAGGAAGATTAGGAAATATATTTTAGAAAATTTTTCCAAGAATATCATGTAATGTATTGAGAAATTCATTAAAATATGTTAATTATAGTGTTAATTTACTAAAATATCAGTGTAACTATTTTTTGGAATATGACAATTTTATTAATTTTATTGTAATAAATATTTAATATGAGTGTGCACGTAGAAAAAATTATTGAATGTTGTCTATTTTTAGAATGACTACTATTTTTAATTAAAATAATTTTTGTTATATGACCTCTTTGAAATCAGAGCGAATATTATTCATAGTCTTTTTTATGAATTAAATTCTAATAGTGTTAATATTATGGGAAATTGTCATAATTAACCTGTTTTAAAGATTTTTTCTTGGTGTACGCTGTTTTCTTTTCATAATTACGTCTTTTTGTTTTTTTTTCCTCCCATTTTTACATCTTCCTTCTTCATTCTCCCATCTTTACATATCTCTTCTTCTTTCTCTCTTCATTATTTTTTTCTTCTTCAAACCTTCGTCTTCTCTTTATGTGTCTAGAATTTCCTTTCCCAAGTCTCTTACCAATCGGACCCTTTTTAGGTATCCCTCCCTTCCCTTCCCCCTCTTCGATTTTTCATTATCTTCTCTTCTTTTCTTTTTTTTGTTGGGGTTTTCAATTTTGATTGATTTCCTTTCACCACGTTTGATTCGGATTCGGATTTCGGGGGTTGGGTTATTTCTCTAAATTTTTGAATTTTAGGTTTTCAAATCATCAAGTTTGTATCACAATTTCTAGTTTCCGGTGGTGCTGACATTATGGGTTCGCAAGGGTTGGGTGAAAGACATCTTGGACAATGATAAGGATTAGTAGTGAAGGAAAGGACATTCAGCTGATGCAGGTGTGCTCTCGATGACACATTTCTTTTGTATATATACATATAATGTTAATTGTATTTTCCATATGTTCTCATATTATTTTCAAGAGCTTAACCAGAAACTGCCCCAAAGTAGTTTATTCTTAACTAAATTGAAGCCAATCATATCAGAAATTGTTTTGGTGATATTTATGTAGTTTTACTTTTATTCCTCGAGCTAGTAATTTTCTGGCATGGTGAAATCTTTAGAACACAGTGGAGTACACATTTATGCCAATAATTATTCTCTGTTCCTAATAGGAATGTTTTTGTATTGTAATTCTATTCTTGAATGTATAGATCAATGGTGAAATCTTCAGATTTCGGCTGACAGTGAATGTGTTAAAAAAAACTGTTGTTTTCTTTTACGAACTTTGTACTTTTGTTGGCAATATTTGGAATATATATGTTATGATTTCTTCTTGTGTAAAACTCCAATGGTTCCAAGAAGCATTACAAATGTTGGGGTTTTACTCAGGCGAGGAAGATATGGAGTTTTCCAGCTTCTCAAGTGGAACTGAGCATGCAGTGAAGACTTGGCAAGTAAAAGTTAAATTGCATTGTGTTACTCGAGGTTGACATAGCATTGACTAGAACTTTTAGGGGAATTTTTTCATGTCATGTGCATCCTCGTTGATAGGTTATCAACCCGTCAAAGTTTTATTTAATATCTCCGGTTCCTTATACTGGATAGTATAGCAAGAACGGGGTCGAACTACAGGGATTAATGCAGGTGTATTTATTTGCAAAAAGGGAAAATAAATTAGAGTGATAATGTTTTATAATAAAAGTAAATAAAGTGATTTGTGAATTTGCAGAAAGTAAATTAAAATATAATAAATCAATAGAATGAAAAACTAGCCGAGATACTTTTCAGTTTAATTCCATAATTCAATCATAGACACTAAAGATCAAATTCAATTTTCCAAATAGAGAGAGTTATAATCAAAGGTGAAATGCACTAAATGACCAATCTTTTCTTAATTTATTGATAGTTTCAGGAAACGCCTGAATAAACTAATTCCCTAACCAATAGATAATCTCCAAGAAACCTCTAACAAGAATTAACCTATGGCAGCATTAATCACAAAAAGACCTCTATCTTAGTCAATGAAATCGGAAACACCACAAATCATACAGACTAAATTATTCAATTCTGTTAACTTTACGCAAATCTAACTTGCCACTACGATAGAACAACAATCACGGATTTATTATTCTATTCAGCAATATGCAGTACAATTAATCAATTAAGTGGCCAAATAAATTTGATTAAATCAACAGTAATAAAACAATCTACAATACAGGAATTGCATAAATATTCATATAACAGAACACAAATCAAAACATAAGTCTCATGAATCAAATGGAATTAAACATCCAAGTATCTCAACTAGAAGAAAGTTTAGCTACTCATAACTGAACATAAGCCACAGAAAATAATTAAGAAAATCATGCAGCCTTCTATCCTTGATAACCACAAAAAACGTCCAACCCCCTTTCTTTTTAGCTGTTGCCGTTTTCTCAGAAAAATCTACGTCCTTTAAAAGAATAAAGACTTCTAAATAATAGAAACTAGGTCTCCTCACCCAATAAGGACTCTTTTCTCCAAAACCCCTAATTTCTCTAAAACTGAAATTCCTTTCCTAAAAGAGTCCCCCTAGAAAAAGACTTTCCAAAGAAAATACACCATATTCCCTTTCTTAATTAGGAAGCCCAAATTAGGAGAGAAAGTCAACGAATAAAGGTTGACCCGCAGGACTCGAGCATATTGCAGGAAATCTCAGCTAACTTCTTCGATACAGCTCCGATTGGCATGATTCAAGATGCTATGGAAAGCTAACGGACAGGCGCGCAACCTTGTAGAATAAATCTGGAGCTAAAACAACCTCCAACTCTTCTGAAAATCCAGCTGAAGTTCAGTCCCCAACAACTCCTCTTCTAGCAACATTCCTAATTAGCCAAAATCTGCCACAAAACACCTAAAAGAGATGAATAACACTAATAAGAATAAATAAAATAAAACAAACTAACTAGTCAAGTAAATAATAAAACTAATACTAAAAATGCAAAAAATAACTAAGAATACAAGTTAAAATGGACCTAAATATGCCTATATGAGTTATCACTCGTACATTTAAATGCTATCCTGTTATTGTCTTACACTAGATATTTTGTCGTCCTATCCCAATTTGAATTCAAATTAATCTACATGGACTTGCTTGTAGGCATCCTTAGGTGCCGCAGAAGATGGGATAATGACCATAGAACTGCTTGAAAGATTATATATGGAATCTCAAATAAAGAGTGAAGGATAAAAAATTAGTATGGATCATATGGATTTATTGTATCACTCTGCAAATCTTGTCTTCTTTTTACTGTATTGTTGAATTGGCTTTGATTTGAGTTCTTTCAGCCATTGCACTTCTTTTTTCTTCTGTTCATCCAACTTGATATATTAGCTTAAACAAATATGGAGTTTGATAATTGTACAATAGCAATGTTCTACTATATGCTTCAATTTGTCATTCTTGTTTTACCGTTTCCCCAATTTTACACTTGTTAAGCTGAATTTGAGATTTATGAATTGAAAGAAACTAAGATTTTATGAGTTGGGGTTCAATTGGTAGAAAAATATAATTAAGTTATACCTTAATTATACCTCACTTATACCTTAAGATACATTGATTATACCTTAGTTATATCTTAATTATACCTTAAGATACACCATTACATTGATTATACCTTAATTATACCTTACTTATACCTTAAGATACTCTATTACATTGACTATACCTTACTTATACCTTAATTATACCTTAGTTATACCTTAAGATACACTATTACATTGATTATACCTTACTTATACCTTAAGATACAGTATAACATTGATTATATCTTAGTTATACCTTAATTATACCTTACTTATACCTTAAGATACGTTATTATATTGATTATATTTAATTAGGACTATATTTCAATTTTAGGACTGCATCTGAACTTTAGGACTGCAATTTTGGGATTGTATTTGCACTTTATGACTGCATTTCAACTTTGGGACTGCATCTGCACTTTAAGACTGCATTTTAGGACTGTAATTTTGGGACTGCATCTGCAATTTAGGGACTGCATTTGCACTTTATGACTGCATTTAAATTTTGGGACTGCGTATGCACTTTAAGATTGCATTTTAGGATTGTAAATTTGGGACTGCATCTGCACTTTAGGATTGCATTTCAATTTTGGGACTGCATCTACACTTTAAGACTGCATTTCAATTTTGGGACTATATCTGCACTTTAGGACTGTATTTTAGGACTGCAATTTTGGGACTACATCTGCACTTTAGGCTTGCAATTTTGGGACTGCATCTGCACTTTAGGAGTCCATTTTATGACTGCACTTTATTATTGGGACTGCATCTTTTTGAACTGCACTTTGGGACTGCATTTTGTTGAATTTAATCAGGAATTGGCACCTTTAAACCATGAACAGCTTGCAGAGCCATTTTTTCTTATTTTTTAAAATTTCATTATACATTGTTTATACACTTATAAATATGAACAATGTTTATACACTTATTATATATTGTTTTACAGTTCTTATACATTGTTTGTACATTGTTTATACACTTCTTATTCACTGCTTATACACTGTTATACATTTGTTATACACTGCTTATACATTGTTATACACTGTTTATACATTTTTTATACATTTTTATACATTATTATACACTTCTTATATATTGTTATATACTATTTATACATTATTTATACACTATTTATACTCTTCTTATACACTGTTATACACTGTTAAGATACAATATTACATTAATTATACCTTAGTTATACCTTAAGTATACCTTACCTATACCTTAAGATACACTATTACATTGATTATATATTAATTAGGACTGCATTTCAATTTTGGGACTGCATTTGCACTATAGGACTGCAATTTTTGGACTACATTTGCACTTTATGACTGCATTTAAATTTTGGGACTGCATTTGCACTTTAGGACTGCATTTCAATTTTGGATTGCATCTGCACTTTAAGAATGCATTTCAATTTTGGATTGCATCTGCACTTTAGGACTGCATTTCAATTTTGGGACTGCATATGCACTTTAGGACTGCATTTCAATTTTGGACTGCATCTGCACTTTAGGACTGCATTTCAATTTTGGGACTGCATCTGCACTTTAGGACTGCAATATTGGGGCTGCATCTGCACTTTAGGACTACAATTTTGGGGCTGCATCTGCATTTTAGGACTGCATTTCAATTTTGGGACTGCATCTGCAATTTATGACTGCATTTTAGGACTACAATTTTGGGACTACATTTGCACTTTATGACTGCATTTTAGGACTACAATTTTGGGACTGCATCTGCACTTTAGGACTGTAATTTTGGGACTGCATTTGCACTTTATGACTACATTTTAGGACTACAATTTTGGGACTACATCTGCACTTTAGGACTGCAATTTTGGAACTACATCTGCACTTTAGGACTGCAATTTTGGAACTACATCTGCACTTTAGGAGTGCATTTTATAACTGCACTATTTATACACTGTTTATATATTGTTTATGCATTGTTTATACACTGTTATACATTATTATATACTTCTTATATATTATTATATACTTCTTATATATTGTTATACATTGTTTATACACTGTTTATAGATTGTTTATACACTTCTTATACATTGTTATACACTTCTTATATATTATTATACATTGTTTATACACTGTTTATACACTTGTTATACACTGTTTATACATTGTTTATACACTTCTTATACACTATTTATACACTTCTTATACACTATTTATACACTTCTTATACATTGTTATACATTGTCATACACTTCTTATGTATTGTTATACACTGTTTATACATTGTTTATACACTTCTTAGACATTGTTATACATTGTTTATACACTCCTTATACACTGTTATACATTGTTATACACTTATTATATAATGTTATATATTTATACACTTATTATACATTGTTATACAATCTTCAAATCTTAATTAATATTTGTTATCAAATTGCTAAATTTTAAAAAGAGATTTCCATGTTCATAGATTTAAAGATTTGTTACTGAGAAAGTTAAAATACACCTTTAAAATGTGAAAATACCTTCTTGTATGTTGTTATATATGCATTTTTTTGTTGCAGGAATCGAATAGAATCTCATCTTTGGTGGTACAATTGAAAACCAAGAAGAATTTTTCTTTTTACTAAAGAAGAAGATTGAAGGAACTGAATAGAATCTCAACATTGAGTAGTTTGAGTTTGTCATCTTTTTATATTTGTACCCAACACCTTTGTTGCAAGACATATTAATATTATCTTGTAATTTAGTTTAGGTCCTTTTGTTCCTAATGTATTTATACACTTCTTATACACTGTTATACATTGTTATACACTTCTAATACAATGTTGTATGTTTATACACTTATTATACATTGTTATACACTGCTTATACATTATTATACGCTGTTTATACACTTCTTATACACTGCTTATACACTTCTTATACATTGTTATACAGTTCTTATACACTGCTTATACACCATTTATACAGTTCTTATGCACTGTTATACACTTTTTATACATTGCTTATACATTGTTTATACACTACTTATACACTGTTTATACATTGTTTATACACTTCTTATACACTGTTATATGTTGTTATACACTATTTATACACTTCTTATGCATTGTTATACATTGTTTATACACTTCTTATATATTATTATACATTGTTTATACATCATTTATACACTGTTTATACACTTTTTATGCACTGTTATACGCTATTTATACATTGTTATACACTTCTTATACATTGTTATACATTTATATATTGTTATGCATTGTTTATACACTGTTTTTACACTTCTTATACACTGTTATACACTGTATATACATTGTTTACACATTGTTCATACACTTTTTACACACTGTTATGCATTGTTATACACTCTTTATACACTGCTTATACATTATTATACAATGTATATACATTTTTATACACTTCTTATACACTGTTATTATACATTTATATATTGTTATGCATTGCTTATACACTGTTTATACATTGTTTATACACTGTTTTTACACTTCTTATACACTGTTATACACTGTTTATATATTTCTTATATATTGTTATACATTGTTATATACTGTTTATACACTTCTTATATATTGTTATACACTTCTTATATATATTATTATACATTGTTTATACACTATTTATACACTATTTATACATTATTTATATACTGTTTATACATTGTTATACACTGTTTATACACTTCTTATACATTGTTATACACTTCTTATATATTATTAAACATTGTTTATACACTGTTATACATTATTATACACTGTTTATACACTTGTTATACATTGTTATACATTCTTTATACACTACTTATATATTATTATACACTGTTTATACATTAAGATACACTATTACATTGATTATACCTTAATTATACCTTAAGATACACTATTCTAGTGATTGTACCTTAGTTATTCCTTATTTATACCTTAAGTTACATTATTATATTGATTATACCTTACTTATACATTAATTATACCTTAAAATACACTATTACAGTGATTATACATTTGTTATACCTTAATTATACCTTAAGATACACTATTACATTGATTATACATTAGTTATACCTTAATTATACATTAAGATACACTATTACAGTGTTTATACCTTACTTATATCTTAATTATACCTTAGTTATACCTTAAGATATACTATTACAGTGATTATACCTTAGTTATACCTTAGTTATACCTTAAGATACAAATGCATAATTAGTTACATCTTAGTGAAAAAAATATGTCGGAAAAAGTATATACATATAGACTTTGTTTCGAAGATAAAAAAAAAAACTTTATAAAGTCACATAACAAAAAAATAAACAGATTGAGAGATAAATGCGAAATTAGATTAAAAATTATAAAAAGAATAGAGAAAAACGTGGACAAAGTAGAGAAGGTATTTTGGAGATTTTGATTTTTGTTTTGTTGTTTATTTTGTGAATGAATTACGTAAAACTGGAAATTTTTGTTTTAGGTATTTGTGAAATTTTGAAAAGTTTTTAATGTATTTATATAAACTTTTCTTTTTAAGGTAAAAATATTATATGGTGCCAAAAAGTATGTATTGATGTAAAATAGCCTAATATTATTCATAAGTCTTTTTTAGGAATTAAATTCTAATACTGTTTTTTTTTTAATTGAAGCAAGCCATTAGAGTAGGGTTGTCAACAGGGACTCGGGGTCCGTCCCAGCTGGGGCGGGGACGGGGACAATTTTGTCCTCGTTTATTAAATGGGGACGGGGATGGGATTTACCACCCCCGCCCCGCGGACTCGTCCCTATCCCTGTTTAGTCCCCGACGGGGATTTTCGTTAAATCCCCGTTTATTTATTTATTTTATTATATATATATATATATATATATATATACATAAATAATTAAATTTTAAAATAATAAAACTAAAACTAGGGATTGCTTTACATCCCTCTTTCACTTTTAAAGTTTGTGATTAATTGTTGCTGCTGATATTGAATATATGCAATTGTGTACTTATTTACGGAACTTTTGCTAAGGTGCAAAACTTAAAATTTAGCCTTTGCACTTAATAGAATCTATCAATTTAAAAACCTCTAATTTAATTTATGTATATTAGACTTCTGTACTATATTTTGAAATAATAATATTAGTAGTTGTAATATTTTAATTAAATATCACTTTTTTATAAGAAAAATTAAGTGATTTATTTAATGGTTTCCAAACTGTAATATGTTTTTTTAACTTATTTTTGTAATAAATTGAATTTTATTTAAAATTTCAAAAAAAATTTTTTAACTGAAACAGGGATCCTCGCGGGGAACCCCTTCCCCGACGGAGCCGGAGATAGGGATGAAGATTGTCCCTATTTATTAAACGAGGACGAGAATAAAAATCCCCATATAACAAAAAATAGGAATGAGATTACCAATCTCTGTCCCGTCCCGTTTACACCCAACATTGGAGGGGATGTGCAGAGGAGGAAACGAGTGGCCAAAATCATAATCCATATGAGAGAAGGACGTGGCAATATTCTCATCCACTACTCTCTTCTGCTTCTGCCTTTTACTTGTCTTTTCCCTCTCTTTCCCTCCAAACACCAACAACAATGGCGCTGAGGCTACCTACTCAACTAGCCACTACCGCAAAACTCCTTCACAATTCTACTGATTACGACCACCATTTCTCCCCTTCCCTGTCTTGGCGCCATAATTTAGCCCCTCACCCTCTCATTTCCCTCTCCAATACTTTCCCTTCTAGAGGTACTCCAGTTCTTGTTTCTCTATTTTCTTTATTAACTCAAGTGTTTTGATTTTTGGTTCTTTCATTTTGAAAGGGAAATGTACGGTGCGGCCGACGGTGATATGCAGTGCTAGCGCCGCGGAGGCTACAGTGCCAGCCGGTGCACTCAACATGGCACCGGGAACTCCTATTAGGCCGACGAGTATTTTGGTGGTAGGAGCCACCGGCACTCTTGGTAGACAAATTGTTCGGAGAGCTCTTGACGAAGGCTATGAAGTGCGATGCCTTGTTAGGCCACGTCCCGCTCCGGCTGATTTCCTTCGCGATTGGGGTGCCACCGTTGTCAATGTCCGTCTCCTCTCTTTTCCTTTTCGTCTCTCATCGATTCATTAACTGTAACCTTTGTTTCATTTTTCAGGCCGATCTTAGTAAACCGGAGACAATTCCGGCAACATTGGTTGGAATTCATACGATTATTGACTGTGCCACTGGGCGTCCTGAAGAGCCTATTAAAAAGGTATGTTGATTGGCGGAAGAGATTTATGAATCCAAAAAATATGCTTCTATTTGTATGTTGTTTGTGTAATATGTGTATTCTGTTTAGGTAGATTGGGAAGGAAAAGTTGCTCTAATACAATGTGCAAAAGCTATGGGAATCCAGAAATATGTTTTCTATTCAATCCACAACTGTGACAAGCATCCTGAAGTTCCTTTAATGGAGATAAAATACTGTACGGAGAAGTTTCTTCAGGACTCTGGCCTTACTCACATCATTATACGAATATGCGGTTTCATGCAAGTAAGTGTCTCTCAATCTGAATTATATTTCTTTTATTACTATTATTATCACTGATTTTGTATTCATAATTTTCACTGAAGCTGATAATTGTTTGAAATAATAGTTGAAGTCTTCGGAAATGTATGATAGATGATTATTGGAAGGATTTTATGTGTCAAAATTCATATTTTTCTAGGTTAGAAAACCTGCATATTAACGTTCAAACAAGATTTAATGTTTGATGATGATTCTACCAGAAATAGGTTTCATAACTTGTAAGTTCTGTGGTTTAAATGATTTTTTCCATTTCCTTAGACTTTCATTCTATTTCCTTAGACTTGCATTTGCTCTAATGTCACCTCTTTTGAAGTTATTTATCCGATTGTTGAGTTCCAATGCTTGTTGCTAATTTATCAGGGCCTTATTGGGCAATATGCAGTTCCAATTCTAGAAGAGAAATCTGTTTGGGGAACAGATGCCCCCACAAGAATTGCTTACATGGATACTCAGGTTATATTTTGTGATTAGCTCTTCTAGAGGCAGCTACATTTCTTTTAATTATTTCCTTGTAGTTGCTTTCTAATTAAGTGTAATTTTCGCATTTCTTATTTAGGATATAGCTCGATTAACAATGATAGCAATGCGGAATGAGAACATTAACGGGAAGCTTCTCACTTTTGCTGGTCCTCGAGCTTGGACAACCCAAGAGGTAAGCTAGTAAACAAATTTATTTCTTTAATGTTCTTTTGTTAAATTATAAACTGATATGTGTTCTGCAACTGCATTATCAATTTTCATCCTGCCACTAGACTAGAACTGAGAATATGGCTTAATTGGGTTTCTCTAAATAATAATCTTTTGAATTATTTTTGCCCACATACCAGTAATATGCTAGCCATTAAAATATTGTTATTGGGTGACTGTTCGGACTTGACGTTTTATTTCTTTTGCTCGCGTCGAAAAGGATTTGATTCATTATGATTCTTCTGTTGAATATCCTCCTCGTGGTTTTAGGTCATCACATTGTGTGAAAGGCTAGCCGGGCAGGATGCAAATGTTACTACAGTTCCAGTTTCAATCTTGAGATTCACCCGTCAGTTGACACGTTTTTTTGAGTGGACAAACGATGTTGCTGATAGACTGGCATTTTCAGAGGTTACAATTTCTTATGATTTTTTATGTGCTTTCTAGCCATATTCATTAGCTATTTATCTGTGGTTCCATTTTTCTCTATATCATACTTAGATCATTCAAATAATAAAACGTGTTCTCTATCTAGGCTTTTAAATGACAATTGAATTATACCAAAAAAAAAAAAAAAAAAAAAAAATATTACAGTTGAATGATCTGCCTCTCTTCTTCTTGGACACTTTTCATGTACCTGAACAATTAGGTACTCTAGGTAAGACTCTGTTACAAAGAAACTTGTACAAAAACTAATTGTTAAACAGTCGATGACAGAATTAGTTAGAGAGAGGTAGATAGTAGCCTTCATTTGAAGTGAATTATGGCCTGTCCCTGAATCTCGTCTGCATCAATAAAAATACAAGAACTGCTCTCACTTAATGCCGTGACAGTTGCAGTAAGAAATATGCTGACTGGAAAATGGCATTACATACTGGTTGGAGGTCTGAATTTCTAATGACTAGAAATCCTTGTCTAAGATTTATAGTTTTAGTTTGTGAGATTTATAACTTTAGTTCTGTATTCTCAAACTTATCTCCAAATGCAATTTTTATTGAACAACTCCATAGATTCTCAAACTTGTATTAACAGATAAATAATGCAAAATCTGCTGACGTCAGTTGTTAAATATGTATGCTTCTAGGGAAACTGCATAAATTGAAAGAGTTTTAGAATTAAAAGAACTAAAGCTACAGAACATACAAGAAGGAAAAAGGTAAGAAATTCAAGGCGAGAAATGTCACGTAGTGGGGGTGGGATTATATTTGATATATTTTCTTTTTCGACAGCTTAAAAAATGTTGCACATATAATGAGCATAAAACACTGCAAATGGCTGTTAAGTAACTAGTACTTTTCATGGTTGCACCTACACTCCAAAATTCCATGTAGGAATTAAGTAGATATTGTGATTTTATTCTTGGACAATGCCAATGTTACCCCGACATATTTTAGGCTTAATACATAGGTGGCCCCTAAAGTTGATTTCAAAACATACTATTAACCTATCATACTTGCTTAATGTGATATTACTAGCTTCTTAAATCAGCCATGTCAGAGCAATTGTATTTTCACGTAGATCAAGCACGTGAAAGTTTGAAAAACAAGAATTAGATAGCAAAAATATCATTTAAAATAAAAATTTAAGAAACAAATAATAGAAAATCATCTGATACTAAAAATTAGAAAAACAAATTGAATAATGGAAAAGAACATCTCTGTTGAGCTTCTTTCGCCACCATCATCAAAATCTTGGAAATAATTAATCAGAATAACTCATTTGATTATAGCAAAATCTTGGATCCAAAGATTCTCCAAAATTCATATTCCTGCCATTGTAAATAAAGTCACTTCATTGCTTTGAAACCTGATAAAAAATCAATAACTGAGATCCAAGAGATGAAACAACTGTAAACATGTTGCCCATTCGCCAAAAGTTGCTTAGCCAGAAGATTCATCGGCGAAGGAGGACAGTCCAATTTTGGGTTTATTATTTCAGATCTGGGTTTTTTTTGTGTTCTTTCTTCATTACTAAAAAGATGAAACTGAGTTTTCTAGGTTTATTTTTTTCTGGGTTTATTTCATTATTTGTTCGTTCTTTATTCAATTCATCAAGAATAAAATTGGGTTTTTGGATTTTTTTTTTCTTTATTTGGTTCATAAAGACAAGAAAAGAGAACGATTAGTGTTGATGGGAATGCCATCATTGTCTTCTGTTGTTGGGCAATATCGGTGCTTTCCTTTTCTTGTTCTTATGGTGAAATTGGTGGAATATAAAATTGAAGGAGAAAGTGGAAAGAAAAGGGAAGAAAGGTGAAGATAAAATTATTTTGTTTTTTGAGTAGGGATCAATTCATTGATTAATAGTTTGGTTCTTTTGCTCTTAATTTTTTTTTTTTTTTCTGAAAATCCCAGTTGTATATTTGATTCTCTTTTAAATTAGCATAGTTAACATTACTTATCCAGGTGTAAGATTTTTTTGATTGGACGCGTTAGAGATTTTATACATACGTCTGCATGTGTTGCACATCACAACACTCATCTTGGAATTGCAGATTGTGGTGGTTACAAATATCAGCTTACGCAAGTTTGGGGAGTATTTATACATTTTAAGCAAGTTCAAGGCGTTGATAGGATGTTCTGAAAGCTCCGAGGGGCAATAGGCTTTTGATGCCAACTTGAAGGGGCCATCTACGCATATTAGACCTTATTTTTATATACAATCATCAAAACTATTTTTACTTTTTCTCTGCTTTGAAACCTGCATGGCTTATTTCATAGGTTCCTTAAGTAGGTGGCATAAATTTCTTGATGATTTGACTAGTTAACTCGCTTGTTAGAATCCTTCAAGAATGGTTTTAAAAAAAAAAAAAAAAAGCTTTCAGAGAAACCAATAAATTTATCAACATTTTGACTTATTTCCACTGCTTCAAGCTTCAATAATAAGAACTGCAGAAGTTAAAGAAAAAGGCATCATAATAAGTGTCAACAAGGCTAGCTTATGACCATTCTCATGCCTTGAGCAATTTGGTCATGAAATATCATATAGAAGATGAGGATTAGGGACTGGAAGAATATGCCGCTAAAGTGATTGGTTCCCTTCCCTGTTGTGTTTTCTTTTCCATTTTGTTATATGTATAGGAGGCGTTTTGCTTGTCTCCCATGCGGGATTCCACAATGTTAGTAAAACATATCATTGTTGTTTATTGTGGCATAGCTAGAGAAAAGTTATTGATGCAATATTAATTACTTTTTCTGCATGGCATTTGCAGGTTCTAACAAGTGACACAATTTTCTCTGCTCCAATGGCGGAAACATATAATCTTCTTGGCGTTGAACAAAAAGATATAGTGACATTGGAGAAATATTTGCAGGATTACTTCACAAACATATTGAAGAAATTGAAAGACCTCAAAGCACAATCAAAGCAAACAGATATTTTCATCTGAAAGAAACCCGCGTGCCTTGTAATTGTAAATGATGCTATCTCTAGTTTCACGGGTAAATTACTCTGACGACGCTCCCTAAAACTCTTTTTTTTCTTTGTTGTAAGTTTTGAAAATGGCATATAAAAGTTCATTTTGTATCATAAAACAATTCTTCCAACTTTGATTTCAATTTATTTGAACCAGAATTCACAATCAACGTACTCGTCTGTTACACGAGTTTCCATACAAGTACGTTGATGCTAATGTGAATGACATGTCATTATCAAAAAGTGAAGCAGATTTAGAAATGTGTGGGATTTACTATTGTCATTTATGGTAATTTGATACTTGCATTTCTGGTAAAATGACTTCTCCAAAAACGAAATCAGAGACAGGGGAGTTGTGTTAAGTATAGACTATAAACGTAGCATTTTTGCCTTTAATTACTAAATTCTTTGTAATTTTTGTCTGATTAAATTGGTCATCAATTATTAGACAGTTAGAAACAGCATCTCATACTCGAATAAATAATCCCAAAAATGGGCACAATGTAGTCTGCCTCTTTAAGCTTTAATCTTCGGCCCGACATGATAGATATTCTTGTTTGAATCCTTTCAACTAATTAGAAGATCACCTATGGTGAAAGGATGATCCATTCAAACCTTTAAAAGCTGCCAACCTTCAATCACTAAATGTGGAATAAAGGTGTAAGAAGGGTTGATATATGTTCTTTTAGATTATAATAAAAATACAATTCTCATTATATAATTAAGGGAGTATATACTCTTAGAATATTGTGAAATTTCTCATAATTAAGTAGGGGGATGAGCAAAACACAGTTCGGTTCAGTTTGAACCGAACTGAACCAAATCAAATCCAAATTGTAAGGATATTAAAAACCAAAGCAAAACAAATATATATCCGGTTTGTGTTGAATTGAACCGAATCGAATCGGTTCGGTTTTGGTTCGGTTCAGTTAAAAACCAAATGATAAAAAATTTCAAATTTAATTATTATTATTATTATTATCATTATATTATTATTATTATTATTATTAATATATAAATTATTACTACAAAGGTTCTATATTATATATATTTTACTAAATTTTCATAAATATAAATTATATAATAATATAAAATTATAATATATTAATTATATATATATATATATAATTTTTTTAATATTTTTTTCTCTACTTTGGTTTGGTTTTGGTTTCTAGAAATATACTAGTTTGGTTTTTGGTTCAGTTTTCAATTTTTGTTTAGAAAACCGAAATAAAACCGATATATATAATTTTTTAAATATTTTTTTTTCTTAGACTCGATTCGGTTTGGTTTTGGATTCTGATTTGATTTTGCTCACCCCTGTAATAAAGTGATACAAGAATGTACATTATTAAACACATAGAAATTAGATAAGTGTTGAAAATACCAAGTGAATTTTTTAATCAAATGGTAAAAATTAGATAAGTGTTGAAAATATTAAGTGAATTTTTTAATCAAATGGGGGTTAACTAATTGAAGTTATTTGATTGTTATTGTAAATATTTAATATTATAGGCACCATTATGAGAAGATTTCTAAATGAACGTGTAGAACTTGAATATGTGCTTAGATGGGGACCCACACCACGTGTCATATGAAAAATTTTGATGACCTGCATATGTCATCGCTCCCCTGTGCGACTTGTGTATTCTTGTATATTATAGAAGTTCTGACATTTATAACTTTCTCATATTCCAAGAAGAGAACTATGATTTAAATTCTTTTAAGATCTGATCTGGCAAAAGTCCTCCGTACTTTTAGATTTTATAAGATTGGTAGTACAGAATGGATTTATAATTTATATTTTCTCATTATGGACATCACAGGACCCTTTGTTTGACATAGATTGTATATTTTTAATTACAAGATATCACCATCTACTTAATCAAACATTGATTAAAACTATCATCACTCAGTGATTAACGTAATTCATCAATGCTTGAGTTTTCACTTAATTTTTTACTACTCTAATTCATAACAGATATATCATTAAAGAATAAAGAAATGTAAGATATTTTATTTTATATTATGGTCTAGCCATTGCACTTTTAACAATTATTTTTCGGCCTAATCATTGTCTCCTAAAGTTGACCTCAATTACCTATTGTCACCCTGAACTTAGCTAACGTTCATTTTACCCCCTCATGTTCGCTTAAACGACCCAAATAAGCCTCTCAATACCACGTGTTAAGCAAGTTTAATTCAAGAAGCGTGAACCTTATCGGACTAAACTAAATCAGTTTGGCCAAGATTAAGGGGCAAAATGGATCGGTTTAACTAAGATTATGGGTAAAATGGGTTGGTTAGCCAAGATGAGATGGCAAACTAAACGTTCCCTAAGTTGGGGATGACAGTAGGCGATTGGTGCCAATTTAAGAGGGTAATGGATGTATTAGGTCTTATTTTTTAAATTTATTTTTTCATTTAAACTAAGAGAGAAAATTAGCAATTAGTGTAAATAATTCTGCAATTAAGTCATATTATTATAGAGAAAGAGAAATATGCCGCGAAAAAAAGAAGTTTAGGAGAGAAGCATTTAGGATAATTGGTTGTTTTGATAGTTTAATTAATGTTTTGGTGAACAATATTTTTTTAATTATAAATCAGAGGGAGTATTCAATTAATGGTGATCGTGTTTTTATCATGTAGTTTGTGGTACTCCCACCTATAAACATTTTTTGTGATGAAAATTCTCATACATAATCAAACATGTGTGTTAATGGGTCCTTATCCTGACATCTTGTTATGCATTTATAGGCACTATCACTTCATCCACCTCAACGATTGTTTTAGCGCTTTAATCATCTGTAGTACATTCTCTAGCTTCCGGAGAATCAAGTCATTTGAGTGATTCATTGGTTGTGTTAGCAACACATGGCCTCCAACGATGTATTGTAATCCAACTTTCAAATCTCAAGGCTTGCTACATTGAACTTGTGGAAAAAGTCGCTTAAAGATTCTCCTAGCTTCTGGATGACTGAGTACAATGTTCTACTAGTCGTTGGAGGAGGTATGGATGTGATGAACTTGGTACAAAAGGCTTGGCACAACTATTTCCAGCTTTAGATCAATCCGAGTGCTAAGGCATTGAACCAGGAAGAAGTCGGCACTTGAAGAGTTGAAGAAAACAACATGTAGATTAGTGTAAGTGTATGCCCTAGTCCCTAGATGATGTAATCAAATATTTTGTAAATCAAAAAAAGGCATAATCTATTTTATTATATTCCTTATGCAATTAATAAATATAGAGAATCCATAAACTGCTGTTTGCTCTTGTATGTCGGAAGCGTGTTTTGCGCAATAGGACCTTGAGCATCAAGAAACACAGTTTTAAAGTTATCTCTAATCTGTTAGAATTATGGGAATAATAATAACTAAAGATCAATATGTTCCTTGTGAGATGAGTGGTTTTGTTAGTGTATGCCTTAGTCCTAAGGCATTGTATCTCATTTGTATTGTTGATTGTGGATTATATTGTTGATTGTGGATTATGTATCATACATTAGTCTTATTAATAAAGGGATAATTTGTTTTATTAATTTCTTGCGCAGTTAATAGTAACAAAGTATCCATTAATTGTGTTTGTACTCATGATTATCGGTAACATTCTACGGATAGTAAGACTGTGAGTAAGGAATCAAACGTAGTTATAAATCTATCCACAGTCTGTTAAAATAATAGGAACGACAATAACTAAAGACTATCATGTGGCTTGATTGTATGGTGGTGTCTTACTGACCATTGGACATGGATTGTCAATCAAGGACATTGGTATTTGTTAGGTTATATGGTACTGGATCATTGAGAACACTACATGGTCCCTATGTCATAGGTGGTTCTCAAGTAGTACTTATATTGGATCCTTAAACCTGATATTCCTATAGCATTAGATGTGAACTCACATGCTTTGATGTACGCCTAACGAGCCTATAACAAGGTGCCAAGTATGGGAACTGTTGGGTATGCTAGTGATCATTGTAGGACTAGGAGGAATGTGAAAGGATATGCCACTCTGTTAACTCAGAGCAGATATCACCGGCCTTGATGAGTATGAATGATAAGAGTGAGGCCAGACCCAAGTAAGGAATCACTGGGTGATTACTTGTTTGTGAACTTTAGTCTACTCAGTATCAAGGAATGTCCATGCAGTTATACAGAGTGACATTGCCATGCCTCTTGTAGGACACCGATATCATTGGGAGAAGATGTATAAGTAACTACTAGGTTCATGCCTTGTATAAGATTGATGTCTTCATCTTATTTGGGTAGCTGTAACGGTTTGCTAGAACCTACTTACAGCCTGTTGGCCTTAAGGCATTGTGATCACTGCAAATATAGGATGAACCCACAGGATCGCACACTAAGATGTCTGAACGTGATTGTAACAAATTATATATATATATATATATATATATATATATATATATATATATATATATATTACTTGGAGCTTTAGTTAATTTTATTATAGACTTTCGGTAAAAGTCAAATTAATTAAATTAACTATTGGAGAGTTTATTTACATCCTCTATTGAATAATTGCTTGGAGTAATAAATTAATAGATGAAATGTGTGCAAATATAAATATGAGGTATTTATATTTAAGATATGGTTTAATTTAGTTGGGCATTGATTAATTTATTTAATTGGACCTTTATGTTAATTAGATTTTATCATAAGGTTATAATAAAATTAAATTAATTTGTAAAGCCCAATACAAATAAATTTAATAAAAGCTCAATCTAAATTAAAACTAGGTTTATTCCTTTTAGTATAAAGGGAAAATTAAAATTCCCTAAAACCTTAACACAAAATCGGCCACCACCAATTGAGAAAGGCATTCGGCCAAAGCAATGAAAAACGGTTGTTCCGTTCATCGTCTGACACTAGCATGTAGATTTGTTAGGTAGACGTCTGTGTCTGTGAGGGTGGAGGAGCTTTATGGAAAAGCAAGTTCTAGGATTCAATTTCTTTATGGGGACAGCATATGTGAGATTTGAATCTCTTTTCTTGTTGTTTCTATTTTGTATTCCATAATCAATGCAATTTGTTCATAGAAGGGATTCGAGTGCAAAGCATAATCACTTCCACTGCGATTTGATTTTTATTCTGCACCGGGAGAATCCCAACATGTGAGTAGTCATCTAATGCTAAATCACTTTACTTGGTAGCTTTGAGAGAAGGCACAGCGACTTCCATCAACAACACGACATCATGTCTATAAGTAAGTGAAAATCGACTGATGTCAGTTGCACTTCTCTTAGAATTCCTGTAAGCCTAGAGTGTTTATGATAGCAAGAGGTGCTATTCTCGTGGATTATTTGTAAGCGCCGGAATTTTCGATACTTAAAAAAAAAAAAATTATGGTCGTACGACTATCCTTACAGTCGTGCAACTGTAATTTAAAAATTACATTCGTACGACTGTAATGTCGAAAAAATTACCGGAGCCCATACCTCTACAGCAGAAAATGGAGGAGAGAGAAGGAGCATTAATTGCTCCGGTGTTGCAGCAAGTAAGCCGAAAAAAGCAGAGATAAAAGAGAGGAAAGGGAGGAGAGAAGGAGCAAATTGGATTTCTGGTGGAAAAACTTAGAGAGAAAGGAGAAAAGAGAGAAGGAAAAGAAAGAGGACAAAAACCCACAAAACTCATCTTTTCCTCTTCTATTTTCTTTTAATTCTCAGAATTAGGATTAAAACTTGTTAGAAACCCCTAGGTTAATCAATTAACTTCACAACCAAATCAAAAATCCGGACTTAAATCATCAGAATCCTTTGCAATTTGGATTTTTGGACATAAAGCCCCCAACTTCAATTTCAAAGGAAAAGGGCGAATTTGTTAGGATTGGAGCGACGCTAGGGGTCAAATCGACTTGGATTAGCTTCTAAAAAGGTAGACACTCCTTTTCCTTTCACTTTTTCTCGCTTTTTGGGTACTTGAATTGAATTTTTGTGCATTTTCTGCTGTGTTTTCGTGCTCCTGCTTCTGGAAATTAAGAACAGTCGCACGACTGTTCTTAGTTTTGTTGATCAGTCGTACGACTGTATACAGTCGTACGACTGTATACAGTCGTACGAGTGTTCTTAATTTCCAGATTGTTTTTCTTCCATTTTGATTCAGAATAAATTTTGGCGAAATCTTGATCCTGAACCGTTTACAGTCGCACGACTGTAAACTACAGTCGTACGACTGTAACCCTTGTTCCAGAATCAGAATTTCAGCTTTTACCCATAAAAATTTCCAAAAATCCCATAAAAATTAGAAAAATCCGAAAATCATCAAAATGAATTTTGGTATGTGCATTCACTACCTTAGGTTTAATTTCCAGTAAAATTACATTTAGAACAATTCAACGACGGAGACCCGGTTCTCCCGAAAACCGACCCACTTAATATATGAAAAATACATGTAAACCGGTAAAATTGTTTTCAAAAATGATTTTCCCACAAAACCAAAAATACAGGGACGTTTCAAAATGTTTTCCAGGTCTAACCGGGCCGGCTAGCCGAGCCAACCCGGTTATCCCCTAAATACATGCCCCCAGCTCTTGATTTCCCGTTCTGTCATGCTTGAGTCTAACTTGTGGCGTGCCGTATAAATTGTGCTAACCTTTGTTTTACAGCCTTTATTTATATTTATTTTTATTTTTACTTGTATTTTAATATAATTAATCGTGTATTTAGGTGGTTGTAATTATTTTTAGATTCTCGTGTATTCTAGGCGATTGTATCAGTTAGGCGAGAGTTTTTATTTTTCTATTCGATTTGGTTGTAAGCCAATTAATATTTATTTTTCTTTTTGTATTATATATTTGTATGCGCGTTGTATGCCTTTATATTCAATAAAATTGACTTTAGATTTTTGAAATACCATTTGAGAACATTGGCAATATTTATCTTAATTAGACACGAAATAAGGGACTTGTCCGGACCTGAATCTCTGGATAGTGTAGCGACCGTTCGTCCGGTTCAGCTACCTTAAGAATTTCCCGGTTGAGCTGAGCCGGGTGGCGACTCTACAATATCCATCGAGACTTAGGTCTCAGTTCTTTTATGTATTAATTCCATTTATTTTCCAAAACCCGTTTTCGGTTTATAAAAACCCCATGCGAGGGAGGGGCCCGCCCGAGATCGAGGCGCCCCTTCCGAAAGGGAGTCCCGCGTCCCGTCGAAAACGCATCGTTCGCTCACATTATCTTCAATCATCTTTTCCAGAATGCCAATAAGAAATTTATTTGAAGCTTCTGCCTTTGTATTTCTTATGCACAATGAGGAATTGCGTGTAAAAGCTTTATACCATAATCTTCAAAGAAGTTCTTCATATCTTCTCTAGTGAACATTGTTCCTTGGTTAGTTGTAATGGATTAAGGGATACCAAATTTATGAACAATGTGTTCTTTGATAAATTGGATGGTGTACTTCTGCTCGACCTTTTTCATAGGAATGGAATAAACCCATTTTCTAAAATAATCAGTTGTAATACTGATAGAACTATGCCCTTTTAATGACACGGGATAAATTTTCCCTATGAGATCTATGATCCATCCACTAAATGGCTATGGCTTCACGATAGCATACAACTCATCCACTGGGACCTTCTAAATCCTCTTGTACCTTTGTCATTGAGGGCATCCTTTAGCATAAGAAATTTAGTCTTTCACTATAGAAGGCCAATAATAACCATGCCTTCTTATAAACTACTTCTTCTTAATGCCGACTTGGTGAGCACCACACACACCTTGATGGACATGCTTCAAAACCTCCATGTATTTAGGAAAATAAACCAAGACATCTCATCAGAAGGTCGTCGACTCTTTTTCGATAGAGGTATTCTTCTAATAGCACAAAGTTTTAAGATTTGACCTTCAAGGAAGTACGATGTCTACCATTAGGATTGACAAAGTATCTTTTGATAGGTTTCCTCTAATCACTCGCAATATTTGCATCATTGTTAAAAAAAACACAATTTGAATTCCTTTCTCCATGATTGAAAGATGTTTGCATTTCTCTATTAGGATTATTAGCATTCTTAAATCAGAAGCTATCTGGGCCAACTCATTTGCCTCCTAATTTTCTTCCCTTTGGAATAAGCAAGAGGGTTATCTCCTTGAAATCCTACAATAGTTGAATTGTGATAGTATAACAAGGTGCGAAGCTAAAACTATTACTTTTATACTCCCTTGATAAGTGGCAAAGGAATAATTGAGAATCTCTTTCAATGATAACTTCTTCTGCTCTTAACTCTTTTAGGATCTCCAAGCCAATCACCAATGCTTCATATTCAGCCTGATTGTTTGTGCACTTGAAGTACATGGCCATCTTTGCTGATGAAGGTGAGAATGAAATAATGCCTGCACTTGTTGAAGTTTCAGTGCTAAAGCCATTAAATTTGAGTCTCTAAGCGACCTTTTATAGGTTGCAAACTAGAAGGTCAAGCTCTTCTTTTGTTTTTACATTAAGGCATGGATGATCTGCCATGAAGTCTACCAAGGCTTGTCCTTTCACGACCTTCTGAGGAAAATAAATCAAAGTAAACTCTACCAAAGCTAAAGACTACTTTCCAATTCTTCCAATTGTAAAAGGTCTACTTATCATATTTTTAACTAAATTGGTCTACAACATATACTCTAGACCTGATTGAGTAATGATGAAGTTTAATACATGCAAAATACAAAGCTAAACAATGCTTCTCAATTCGTGACTACTTAGTTTCATCAGCATTTAAAGTTCTACTCAGATAATAAATACCCTATTTATGGCCTAAAGAACTATCTTGTGCTAATAGGGGACTGATTGATTCATGAGCTGCAGAAAAATAAAGTTTAAGAGGAACACCTTCTTTAGGAGGCACTAGATCTTGAGGCTTACTCAAGTACTCCTTGATAAGTTGGACGGCCTGTTAATGATGACTCTCCCATTTGAAGTCTTATTAATTTTTATAACTTTAACAAATCCAAAAAGGCTCTTGACTTACCTGCTAGATTGGATATGAACCTTCTGAGATAGTTGACTTGACCTAGAAATCTCTAGAGTTCCTGCTTTTACTTAGGTGCTTCTGCCTCCTTGATTACTCTAGCTTTGTTCTTGCAATCTCTATGCCCCTCTAGTAAACTAGAAAACCAATGAAATTGCCAGATTTCACCTTAAAAGCACACTTCAAGGGATTTAGTTTCAAATTTCGTTTCCTCATTCTTTGGAAACTCTTCTTCAAATGATCAAGATGCTCTACAATCATCTTAGACTTAACGACTTTATCATCAATATAGACTAGCAAGAATTGGCCAATCATATTATGGAAAATGGCATTCATGGCCCTATGAAAAGTCGTTCTAGTAGGCTTGAGACTAAAATACATAACTAGCCATTCAAAATTTCCTATATATTTTGGACATTTGAATATGGTTATGAGCATGGGATTTTCATCCCTTAGTTTCAATAGCTGCAGGAGTCAAAGTCAATACAAGATTGAGGCTCTGGTCAACTGAACTTCAAGTCTCAGATTGTGTCTCGGACAAAAGAAAGCTAATCCAGGATCATCATAGCTGTACGGTTGTAACCGTAGCCGCACTGCTGTTGCTTCAACACCCACACGGCTATTGAGCAGACAACCGTACAAGTGTTGAACTGTTTGGATGTTTTTTGGTGGAATTAACAAAAAAAAAAAGGCTTGTCTGCCTTTATAAAAGGGATGGAAGAAAAGAGAAGGGGGTTAGCAACTTTGAGTAAGGAAAATTAGAGAGAAAAGAGGAAGGAAAGGGAAGAAAGGGAGAAAATAAAGCTTTTTCTTTAATTTTCATCTTCAAATCTCTGTTATTAAGCTTAAAATCGGTTAGAAATCTTAGGAAAATACTTTGCTAAGGTTTTAATAGGATCTAGAGACTAATTTGACCACAAAACCATAGCACTTAGAGCTTTGGAGCATATTCAGAGCTTGGAGTTCAGGTGTTCGTTCGGGGCCTCTCTTAAATCGATTCTCAACTCCCAAAGCTGTGGATCCACGCTTCAAGGGAAAATTGTTTAAGAAACCAAAAGCATTAAATTTTTGTTTGTGATTTTGGTTTCCAAAAGCTTGTATTAGACCAAAACAATGATAGAAACCTAATTTCTTGAAAATCGACTCACTTGCCATGTTAAATATTTAACCGCTAAAACCATTTTCTCAAAAATCAATAGTAGGATGTTTCAAAATGTTTTCTAGGTCTAGTTGGTGAAATTTATCGAGTTTCCCAGCTATCCCCTCCGAATGCATGATCTAGGCTTATTATCCTGTTTTGTCATGTATGAGTCCTAAATATGATTGTTCATACACTAACGTTTGTATTACTAGTTTAGATGTATGTTTAGCTTTATTCTTAGATGAATTCACGTATTTTAGGTGGGTGTAAAATTAGATTATCGTGCACTCTAGGCGATTGTACCTCGATCCCCCATTTTATTCAAATGTATCCCCTAAGATATCTTATTTGATTCGGTATATAATAACTAATTTATTTATTGCTTTTTGTACCTTGCATGAATGCTGTGTAAACTAAATAAAATCAATTTAGTTTTATAAAATGTCATAATTGAATGTTGAAGCGTTTATTTTAATTGGATAATAAGTAAGTGACTCGTTCGAACCTAGATCTCTAGAAGGTATAGCGGCCCTCACTCGATTCTGGCTGTACCCGAATTCCCGATTGAGCTAAGCCGTGTGGTGAATCTTATACCTTTTTTGAGATTTTGGACTTGAATCTTTTACAAATATTAAAATGAATTTCTATAATATTATCTAACTACGAAAAGCCCCTTGTTGTGGTCCGCTGCATAGCATGCCTATTTTCATTCATAAAAAAATGTCGTTCGCTCATAATGGTGACTCCATTGGGAATTCTCTTAAAAAAGTTTTTAAAACTTAAAAGATTTTGACAAGCATTGAAAGTATCTAATTAAAATAGCTTCAACAAACTTTCCATTGCATTTTATAGATTGCATTTTAGTTAGATTTGAACATTAGGTTAAGGTACCATTTTTAGCCCGTTAGACTATTGAAAATGTCGCCTATGTTTCTCTATGTCATAGGGGCACGGATGCAGGATACCACCTATAGCCCCATACGAACCCCTTTGTTTGCACCTTTGAGTGGGGAAAAAGTGAGGAGTATATCTTCTTGCTATAGGGATCTTGATGTTAACCCGGAGTTTGATTGAACTCATGTAAATAACTATAGTTACTTCCACTACAATACCAAAATGATACGTGTGATGTATGTTTAGTTTCACCTTTATCATCCCTTTTGGATGATTAAAGAGAACCACACCTAGGACTCGGTTAGAATATCAACTTTTGACCATGTGGAGAAATAAGGTCGGGAATTTATACTCGTATGCTATGTGCTACATGATTTATTTTTCACACCATACCATTATAATCATTCTTTCATACACATATTATACAACTCCACATATCATTCATGTGATACTAACCCACTATTTTGGTGCAGCCATATTCATTGTTCTTTGCATATAAATACACCATTCATATACCTCATTTTATGTGACATATACACTAACGATTTTCAATGCTACCATAATTTCCTATCACTCATGCATAAGTCGACCTATCTTAGATCATCTTTAGGCAACCCTAGATATGACTTTAGGCTCATATGATTTCTCTTCCTTAAGCACACAGTTATTGCAAGAAATCCACACACTCACTCGTCTTCAAAAGAGACAAACCTTTAGGTACTCAAAAGAGTACCAAATTGTTGTTCGTATGAAAAATCATAAGTGTCACAACCTTGACTAGAGGAATCCAGTCACAAACCTTTAGGTACTCAAAAGGGTGTCGAATTATTATCTATCAAACCTCAATTGGCAGAATCTAGTCATAAACCTTTAGGTACTCAAAAGAGTGTCGAACTGATGTTCATATGAAAAATCATACACGTATAAACCTCAACTATCAGAATCTAGTAAACCCTTCGGTAGTCCACGAGTGCCGAAACTTTGTCTGTATGATGAACTATACGTGTTGATCCGTAACTAGCAGAATTTGGTTAACATTTGGTGTTCCATAATTCCGAGCTTTTGTTAGTTTACTCCTTGAGCATCAGACACTCACTTATCTTTTGCATTTGATCATCCCATCCCATAACATGCATCAACCATACCATATTATTCATACATGTGCACGTATCATTGTATCTTAAGGTTTTCCAACATGCATCCATTCATAATGCTGATGTGTGGCTGTGACTCTTTGTAGTTTGGCATGGTCCATCAAAGAAGTTAGTGGGAGTTGGACTAGACAGTTGATGAATAGTTCAAGTAGTTAATTCAGGGACAATCAATGTGACATCTAGGTCAGTGACATTGAGTCGGCTTTAGATTCAAAAACTGAGAAAGAATTGAGACTTTGAACCAAGACAGCCAATTTGTGCTGGAGGAGAATACAAGAAAAATGAGGACTAGTCAAATACAAACCAACAGAATACTGCAATCATCATTGCTTCTGTGGTAGCCACGCTTAGGGACCTCTTGGGTCAGAAGAGTTTGGGGCGAGCATTCACGATCAAGTCCAAGATGCTGTGGGCAATGTCATTGTTAGTGGACAACATGAACAAAATGCAAACCAAGGGAATAATAGTAGGCAAGTTGAACAAAATGCAGATCGCAGGAATGCTAGTAGGCAAATTTTGGTAGGAGAAAGGGACCATATGTCAGAGCAAGAAGATGCTTTTGGTAGCGCTAGAGAGGCACCGATTGAGTCTGTGGCGGAGAGAAAGCTAAGGAAAAAATATTCTGAACTAGAATGAGCTTTTGCATAAGCTTCACCAGATTACACAAATTCCTACTAGAAAGTGTATTGACCCAAATGCTTTGAGGGCCGATAGGATCGATCTATTGCCATCAGGTTTCTTAGATGCCAAAGTTTACTCCATATAAAGGGACAGGACCACCGAAATGGGTAGATTAGGTTAAGGATGAAGTGGCAAAGCAGCTTAAAGCCAATTTTCTGGAAGTTATGGAGTACCCTGAATAACTCACCAATATTGTTCCTATAGCAAAGAAAGACGAAAGAGTCAGAGTTTATGTTGACTATAGGGATCTAAACAAGCATCCTCGAAAGATGATTTTCCTCTGCTACACATAGAAATATTGATTGATAGTGCAGCCAGAGCAACAATGTGTACATTTATGGATGGATTTTCTAGATACAATCAAATCCTGATGGACATCATCGACAAGGTCAATAAGACTTTCATCACTGAATGGGACACCTATTGTAGGGATTTTTCATAAAAAATTAACCGTTGGCAGTTGAAGCCGATTAAAATTTTCTCAAACGCGGTTCCAAGTGCTTATGCAATAGAAATAAAAAACACAAAATAAGAACAAAGCAGGAAACTGATTCTCACCTGATATGTCTCTTCTAAAGACGGCTGCAGAATTCAAGATAGATCCCCTCCACATTCCCATACACGAAGGCCTAACGAGTAGGAACCCATACTAGCGGAGGATTAGAGGAACAAGAGATAGAGAGAGAGAGAGAGAGAGAGAGAGAGAGAGAGTTGGACGAATTCTTCCTCTGAGGAAGGAGTGTTTGGCCGAAATTCTTCCTCTTGGTGGGAGAGTTTTGGCCGAATTCTACAACTCATGGTGGCTTGGGATTCCTCCTTCCACTTAAGTGGGTTTATATAGACATTTAAAACCTGTTGGTTTTTGGTCCGCCCATGACATTTTGGAATGGCAGGGACTAAACTGTAATTATATGTAAATTACAGGGACTAAATGTGTAATTTGGTCCGACCCTATATATAGATGGAAGTTGGGATTTCCACTATAAATAGAGAAGAAGTTTCTCTATTTCCGATGGATTGATGGAATCGTAGAGATTCCCTTCCTATTCCGGGGGAAAACGTCCCTACCGATAAAACACGGTTTACTTCTTCGTTCGTCGGAAGAATTCACGGATATAGCCCGTACTCAGTGTATTCATACACTCGTAGGAAAGGCAACCAGAACGATCCGGTTTCTCGCGTAGATCAGATCCATTCCATAAACGAGTTTCTGCTGCATATAAACCGTAAGTCTGTTTATCTATCTGTTTATGGTTATCTATGGAATTCTGACTTCATTGGTATCAGAGCCGAAAGGTTTATAGATTGATGTGTTCGAATCTAGTTTTCTGGTATTCCATGAAAAATTGATGTGTTCATATCTTGGTTTATGGAAATCCGTGAATAAGAATACGTTTCTTTATTCGTTTGAATATGTATTGATTCGTTTAAATACATATTCATTCGTTTTGATACGGATTTATATTGAAATCCACATCAAAATGATTCCGTAGACATTGAAATCTAAAATTCCATGACAAGAATATGTTTCTGTTAATTTTGAATTCGTTTTTGTTCGTTTTGATACGGATTTGCATTGTTATCCGAGTCAAAACGATACCGTATTAGATCCAACAGTACATAGTGTCAAAATTTTTTGTCGGAATTTTGAAAATCTGACCACACCACTGAAATCAACACGAAAAATCGAGTCGGAATGTCAAATTTCACGGCCAACAGAGGCCCGGAAGGCGGCGCATGTACCTCACGCGCCACCACTGCGACTGGGATTGGCAGGGCGACGGTTGGGGAAGGTTTTGGTCTGCTGTACACGTGGTGCTATGGGACTGGCTGCTTTTTGTAACGGTTGAAAAGTCCCACCAATCAGGTACAGACACGTGTCCAAGTCAACCGCCTCTGCAACGGTCAACGACACGTGTCAGAAACGTGTCCCAATAGCATAACGACACGTGTCACAAAAAGTTGTGATTTTGCCACGTCATCGTGACGTGTCACCTGCCCACATCATCACTTCGGACCAATAGGATGATGACACGTGTCAAGGTGGCGCCACATCATCGTGACACGTCATCACCCACGTCATCCGTTGACCCAATCAGGTGATGACACGTGGCATTTAGGACATGTCAGCACGAATCATAAGCGGCCACGTGTCACATGCGTCAGCAGCCCTATGTAGCGCGTGGTGGCGCATTTCCGCGCGTGGTGGCGCGTGGAACAGAATCCGGAGGCGCGTGTGGGCGCGTGAGGTGTTTTCCGGCCCCCAAATTTCGTCAAATTTTTTTCAGAATTAAATTTTACATGTTTCTTGAATTTTTGATATATTTTGATGAATTTTTGGAATTCATTTGATATTTTTAAACTAAATTTACTTGTATTTATTGTGTATAAATGCTTAATTTATGTTTAATAAATTCAAGAAAATTCAGTATATTTATTTTGTATTTATATACAAATTTTTGGTTGATCATTAACAAGTTTTGGTTATTTCTATATATGTTATAGAAATGAAAACGTTCGTAAAAAAAAAGGTGAAAATAATCCAGTCTCACGAGGAGACGAGGACTATCCAAAACTTGAAGATAAGCTTTTCTTAAATGGTATTCCCCGTTGGAGGAAGGGAATATTGTTAGAGTTTTGGAGCGGTTTAATGCGTTAAAACCGGGAAATCATAGAGCTTGTCTGGAAAGGAGGATTTTCCTCTGGAATTGATCAATTAAAAATGTTAAAATTGTGAAAAATGCTTTTCGTGAAAAACACTTTAAAAAATTCTATTTTGGAGAAAATTCTGATTTCGACGAAAGTGGACTCCATTGATGGATTAGTTCCTGAATAGGATTATGGATCCCAATGCAAAGTGTTTGTGTTGACCTTGGCCAAAGAAAGAGCTAAGTTATCTTATAATCCTAGAACCATGTTACTTAGAAGTAACAAGTTGGTTCATCGCCCATGTCTGGATGCTGTTATTAAGGGTGTTGTGAACATGCTTTTGGATCTCTACTATAAGTTCGTAGCGATGATCCCAGTCGCCATAAAAGAAATTGAGACAGTTCCACTCGATGTAAATGAAGATTGAGCTCTTCATTTTTCACTCTTTCTCTTGCTGATTTCGTTTTTCAATTTTGTATTGAAGGGCTTTGTGCTAAAGTTTTTTATTGTGGTGGTAATTTTGACTAAATGTTGGATATTTTTATGGTATTATAAAATGTTTATTTGTTAAACATTGCTATTTTAGTTATTTGTTTTAGTAATTTTTTAATTTATTTAGTTTGAGATTATAACTAAGTGTTATATTACTCATTAGTTTTATACTTAAGAGAAGTATAAATGTTAAATAAATTAAAATATAATCTAAAACAAAACTATATATATATTTATTATTGGAAAATTAAACCTAATATGGTGTTTGTATTAGCCTATGTAAATGGTGACTCGATGCATTGCCCATGGATGTTTGATTTTACGTGAACCAAACACTATTTTTAGTTTTAAATGATCTTATAATAAATATGGTGTATCGCTTACTTATTAGTGCTACTTTTGTCTTTAACGTTTTTTTAATAACTGCTTCAAAAGCAATAGTTGCTTAACTAAATAAGGACCTTCGTTTGAACGGTGACAATTATAAAGTTTGGGCTATGAAAGTCCAATACATAATTGAAGAACAAGAGGTTCTTGACACTCTGGAGAGAATAATGGTTCCTCCTGCAGAGGGTAACACCGCCCAAACAAAGAGGGACCTTTAGGCTTATCAAGCCTGGAATAGGAAGATCATCTGCCCGCATCACCATGCTTAGTGCGATGAATGATGATATCGTGAAAAAGTTTCACGTATATAACACATGCTTAGTGCAATTTATGCTCTCGAGGAGCAGAAAGTTCAAGCTGTGATACGTTCTTTGCCGAATGAGTGGGAGTATATGAAGTTGCACCTAACTCATGTCAACGACATTAAGGCCTTTGATGATATCGTTCGTCATCTTGAACTGGAAGAGGACCGTCTGGCCTCTCTTAGTGTGAAATCTGAGGTTCACATGGCTAGTTCAAGTCCTGGTCTGAAGTCCAAGGAGAGGAACACGAGGTTCTTCAAGAAGAAGGCAAAGAGATCGGTAGGCAGTACTCCGGTTCAAAAGAAGGGCATGAAAGATTTTAACATTTCTAGGGTGAATTGTTACAATCGCAAACAGAAGGGCATTTTGCAAAAGATTGCAAAGCTCCTGAGGTAAATGTTACCGAAGTGTATAAGTGTTATACATTTGTTTCAAGTTGTTTTCCTAACTGAATCTCGTCCTTTATGGATCATAGACTCAGGAGCAACAGACCACGTAACAAAGGATAGAAATTCTTTTGTTGAGTTCCGCAGTGTTCCACCGGGAACTAAGTGGATATACGTGGGAAACAACTCTAAAGAGGAAGTCTTAGGGATTGGTTGTTATCCGCTGGTCTTGAATGGTGGTCAACCACTATTTCTTGAAGATGTCCTCTATGCTCCTAGGAATTCAAAGGAACTTGATATCTGTTTCTACCCTCATGAATTTGGAATTCATGTTACCTTTTGAATTGAACAATTTTAGTCTCTTTATAAACAATATCTGCTTTGGTGGTGGATATTTGTTGGATGGTTTTATTGTTTTGGATTTGGATCCAAATTATGTGTGTCATAATAGTTTTTCCTTTACTGTTAACTCATCTGTGGATAATGTTAGCATTTCAAAAATGTGGCATGCGAGACTTGGTCACATTGGTCAACATCGTTCAGTACGATTGGCTAACGCAGGTTTGTTGGCTGATTTATCAAAAATAGATCTCCCAACTTGTGATAGCTGCTTAAAAGGAAAGATGACAAGAAAACCATTTGGTAAAGCTACGCGAGCTGACCAACCATTGCAACTAATCCATTCTGACATCTATAACAAATGAATGTTCGGGCAAGGCATGGTGTGTACTATTTCATTACATTTATAGACGACTATACAAGGTATGGTCATGTCTATTTGATTACACATAAATCTAAATCATTAGCATGTTATAAAAGATTTATGGCTCTAGTTGCAAATCAATTAGAGTAGAGAATCAAAGCTTTAAGGACCGAACGGGGAAGAGAGTACCTCTCCGAGGAATTTAAAGTTTTATGTGATGAAATAGGTATTGAACATCAGTTGACAATACCTAGGACTCCACAACAAAACGGAGTAGCGGAAAGAAGAAACCGAACCCTCTTAGAGATGGTAAGGTCTATGATGGCTGAAGCCAATTTGCCTATCTCCTTTTGGGGAGACGCACTATTGACTGCCACCTATGTACTCAATAGAGTACCTTCTAAGTCCGTTGAAACCACGCCTTGTGAATTGTGGACGAGCCGCAAGCCCAAATTTGAACCATTTACGACCATAGGGATGTGCTACCTATGTTCGTGATACATCTAGCAAGCATGGCAAGCTAGGCCCAAGAGGCAAGAAAGGTATCTTTATAAGATATCTTGATCTCTCCAAAGGATATGTTCAAGTGGGAGAGAATGAGAATGGTCAAATAACAGAATTTGAGTCACGAGATGTCACATTCTTAGAGAATGAATTTCCTAAGCTGGGAGAAGTGGATAAGAAATTCACCTTCTTTAACACTCAAGAGTCTGAAACTTCAGGATCGCTCAATCCGAGTGGGAGGAATGAAGTTGAAGAGACGTAAGGGAAAGGGAAGAGAATGTTTTTTTTCAACCTTCACAAGCGGATTTTAGTAATCCTGACCCTAACTTGAGTGGTCTTGGTTTGAGTGGGAGTCTTGTTCCAAATTCAAGTGTGAATATGGATATAGATCCCAGTGGGAGTGGTCCCAGTGGGAGTTCTGCCCAACACCTTGATGAATATATGAGATTTGTTTATCAAGAAGCAGAACCTCTAAGATGATCATAGAGGGGAAATATCCCGCGACGCCGTCATTTAGTTGATAGCGAAGCTCTTTCGATCGTAACTCAAATTAAAGATATTCCAAATAACATGAGAGAGTTATTGGAATCCCCAGCGAAAGAAGAATGGATTAAAGCAATGGAAAATGAAATGGAGTCAATAAGGGTCAACAAAGTTTGGAAACTAGTTGATCTGCCCAAAGGGCGTAGAGCCATTGGGAATAAATGGGTACATACGATAAAGCGATCAGCGGATAGGAAACCTATCCAGACTAAGAGTCGGCTGGTTGCGAAGGGGTTTACACAACAGGAAGGAATCAGGAGATTTTTTTTCACCTGTTGTTCGTTTCACGTCTATAAGAATAGTACTTGCTTTTGTAGCATGTATGGACCTTGAATTACATCAAATGGATGTAAAGACTGTGTTCTTAAATGGTGAACTGAACGAAGAAATCTATATGGTTCAACCTGAAGGTTTCATTGTCCAGGGACCAGAACATAAGGTTTGTAAGTTGAAAAGATCAACTTATAGCCTTAAGCAGTCTTCAAGACAATGGTATTTTCGTTTCCATGAAGTGATTATATCAATGCAATTTAAGGTGATTAATGCAGACTTGTGTGTCTACATTAAGCGTGAAAACGGAGGCAAGTTTGTCATTCTAATGTTATACGTTGACGATATTTTTAATAGCAGCAAATGACACTTCCTTACTCAAGAAAGTAAAGACTTAGTTGTCTTCTAACTTTGAGATGAAGGATCTAGTAGAAGCTAGTTACATTCTTGAGGTTAAGATCTCAAGAGATCGATCTAAGAGATTATTGGCTTTTTCACAAAGAGACATATATCAATAAGATCTTAGAACGGTTTGGTATGGCTCACTGTGATCCCGATCCAACCCCTATTGCATAAGGTACGGAACTGAATGCAAGTATGTGTCCCACGACTCCAGAAGAGACTAAAAGGATGGAGAGAATTCCTTTTAGGTGTGCAATTGGTAGCTTGATGTATGCTATGATTTGTACACTACCTGATATAAGTTTTGCGGTGGGTCTCGCAAGCCGTTATCAGGCTAATCCAGGTTTGAAGCATTAGGCAGCAGTGAAAAGAATATTGAGATATTTGAAGGGAACTTCAAATTATTCCCTTTATTACCAAGGAAAGGATCTGCAGTTAAAGGGATACACAGATGCTGATCACGGAACTGATAAAGACGGGAGGTAGTCCACGTCTGGGTATATTTTCATTCAAGGAAATGGTGCAATTTCCTAGTGTAGCAAGAAACAAACTTGTGTGGCATTATCGACTATGGAGTCGGTATATGTAGCTGCAGTAGCTGCAGTACTAGAAGCGTTTTGGTTCGCTTCATAGATCTTTTGGATCTATTGCCTAAAAGGAAATATACGACTATCTATTCCGACAGCACTGCATCGATAGCTTATTCCAAGAATATTTGTTATCATGGAAAAAGCAAGCATATCGATATAAAATATCATTTTGTTAAAGACAAAATAGCATAGAGAGAAATAAGTTTAGTGCATGTTCCAACTAGTAATATGATTGCAGATTCGTTACCAAAGCCAATAGGTCCAAATGTTTTTAGTAAACACATTTTGGAATTTGGTCTTCGTAGGTTATAGGAACATGTTGTTGTTTTTTGAACTGTTATAATAACTTTGGCAAATTCTATTGGAATAGAATGTGAGTTATTTGTTGTGTTCAAATTCATTCACTAATTAAAGCGATACACATAGAGCTATTGAGTATAGTTCAGTATGTTGGCGAAATGTCATCTACTCACATAGATGAATCTTTTACTATGAATTATGTGTTCATAGGTAAAAGTGGGAGTGTGAGTTACTCCATATGTGATATTTTGCGTAATATCATCATTTCGTTGATACCGGAAGCTGTCCTGTGAAAGGCTTAAAAGTGGACTAGAGGTGCTGATGCATTAGTTGCATTTAGAGACTGAATGCTTTCGCATAGTGTTTATAAAACATACGTCCTAAGTGGATTAACACTATGGCATATTTTAGTAATATGTGTAAAAGCCGACCAAGGGATGGAAAGAAGAAAATTGATCTCAACTTTCCTAATGTGAGACCCAAATGAAACTATGAGTTTCAAGTTCACCCTTAAGGACTCTTGTAAATAACAAGAAGGGTATGTCTGATGATTAACTTGATTGGAACCCTAAACTAGGCTTCGTTAGCTATGAACGGGCATATAAGGACCAGTCAGATAAGCATTAGACATATGGTGGAAGGTTATTTATAGAGAGGAAGTACATTTTCAGTAACATGTCACTTAGTAAACATATAACACTCGAGCTCAATACTTTTTCATGGAAAAGGTATGTAGTGTATATGAATGTTTTCGTGAGATCAAAAGTGAGTTGAAAACTAGTGATCATGGAAAATGGACTAGGGGGAAGTCACGTTAAGCTAAAGGTGGAACGATGAAGGAGAGCTTCAAGGTTTAACCGTTACGTTGACTGGTCGCGTGAATTCGCCGAACAAGAACTGAAAGAAGTATGTGTGTTCAATCGCAATGAAAGTGTGTCTTGTCATGTGCGAGTGGGAGATGTTGGTTTTTGGTCCGCCCATGACATTTTGGAATGGCAGGGACTAAACTGTAATTATGTGTAAATTACAGGGACTAAATGTGTAATTTGGTCCGACCCTATATATAGATGGAAGTTGGGATTTTCACTATAAATAGAGAAGAAGTTTCTCTATTTCCGATGGATTGATGGAATCGTAGAGATTCCCTTCCTATTCCAGGGGAAAACGTCCCTACCGATAAAACACGGTTTACTTCTTCGTTCGTCGGAAGAATTCACGGATATAGCCCGTACTCAGTGTATTCATACACTCGTAGGAAAGGCAACCAGAACGATCCGGTTTCTCGCGTAGATCAGATCCATTCCATAAACGAGTTTCCGCTGCATATAAACCGTAAGTCTGTTTATCTATCTGTTTATGGTTATCTATGGAATTCTGACTTCAAAACCCTAGGTCAAAATTAATTACTATGGTTAAATTTAATTTCAATTTTATATTTATATAATTATATTAAACCATATAATATAACACATAGCATTTAAATTAAAATTAATTTGCCTAATTAAATTACCCCGATAAATTAATTTAGACCCTACTTAAATGAAATACATATAAGCCTATATATGTAAATTATTTCCACTAGGAAATAAATTCATGAATTAATTTATTCAAATTAATTCATTGAAACCTAATAAATTGATTATATTATTTTGATCAATCCAATTGATCTATAATTTAATCAATTAAATTCCTTTCCAGTCAGTATACTCCAAGTATATAGTTGACCTATTTAGTTCAAGCTCAGACGTTCAATGTGTATAATCTTGTGGGCCCATCTTTATATTGGCAGTAGGTGCAAGGCCCACAGTCTGTAGGTGGACTTCAGTAAGCCATTACAGCCCCCAATTAAGATGGAGACAGTAGTCTAACAGAAGTCATAGCCTAATAGTTTAACTTATATATCCTATGTTGATGATATTGGTGTCCAACATAGAGGCATGGTGTCATCACCCTCTTTTGTGTTCGGACATAAACTTGATCTCGAATGAACTGATGCTCATAAACAAGTTCCCACTTCTTTGGGTGTGGCCACACTCTTATCAGTTACACTCATTGAGTGGCCGGTGATATCTTCTCAGTGGACTACTGAGTGACATTCCCTTCTACATATTCATAACCTTGCCATGTTCACTGACTCACTCGAACGTACCCATACTTGGCACCCTTTTACATGCCCTTTAGGCATACACCAAAGTGTGCGAGATCACATACAAGACCATAATATGGTAAGGTCTAAGGATCCAAAATAAGTACTACACGAGAATCACTTTTGATACTATACTATGTGGATTTCTCGTTTAGTGGATCTATCCAGTACCATACCTCATTGTATGTACCTATAAGCGTGATCGACAATCCATGTTCTATAGCTGGTAAGACATTGCCATACAATCAAGTTTATGATAGTCTTTGGTTCCATTCATTCCCATGACTAGAACAGACTGTGGATGGCTTTATGGTTATATGTTGCCCTATCCATGGTCTCACTGCCAAGTGCATGACACTTGTCAACATGGATATAGATACGACCATCAGATACTCTATTTATAATATTGCACAAGATATATGATAAGTAGATTAATGCCTTTAATACATAAAACAAATGTACAATACAACAATCTCTTAAAAGATCCAAAAGTATAGTACAATACAAGGACTAATGCCTTGGGACTAGGGCATTCCCAACACGTATTGCTGTAGAGTAATGCCTTTTGAATTGAAGAATGTTGAGGCCATATACGAAAGAGCTGTCACTGCACTCCTTCATGACATGATTTATAAAGAGGTCGAGGTGTACGTCGATGATATGCTAGTCAAATCCATGACCTCGAAAGAGCACCTTGCTATCCTGGATAGATTTTTTACTAGGATTTAGAAATACAATCTTCACCTCAACCCAAAGAAATGTGTATTTGGAGTTATTTTAGGCAAGCTATTAGGTCACATAGTCAGCTAGAGGGAGATTGAAACGGACCTAGATAAAATCAAAGCCATTCGAGACACACTGGTGCCAAAAATCGAGAAGGAAGTCAGATCATTCTTGGGATCACTCCAGTATGTTAGAAGGTTTATTGCTAGTTTGACAATAGTTTGTGAGACTATCTTTAAACTCCTTAAGAAGCAACAACCACTTGTGTGGAATGACCAGTATCAAATCATTGAATCCACCCGTGTTAAAGCCCCTAACATCAAGTGGAACTTTTAATCCTGTATTTGGCCCTCAAAGAGACCTTAATAGGGGCATAAGAGAGAGCAGGACGATAAGAGAGAGCATGCTATTTACTACCTCAGTAAAAAACTGCTTCACTATGAAACCAAATACACTATAGTTGAAAAGACTTGTAAAACTATAGTTTGGCTAATGAAGAAACTGAGGCATTACTTCTAGTCTTACAGAATACGAGCATTTGCAAAGGTGGATTTGATGAAGTATCTATATGAAGCACCAAAACTAGCTAGAAAGTTATCTCGGTGGTCATTGTTATTTTCTGATTTCAACATTGAATATGTAACCAAGAAAGTGATAAAAGCTAGGGCAGTGGCAGAGTTCTTGGCCAACCAACCACTAGATTCAGAGTATATGAAAAACCTAAAGTTCCCGGATGAGTAGCTTGCAATGATCGAAGCACAATCCAAAAGGTGGACTATGTTTTTTAATGGTGCTAGCTGAAAATCAAAATTTATCTAAAGCTTGGTCTAAAATTCCTGAAAAATTAACTTTTTATGATTACATCGGCAATAATCCTGCAAAAGGTGGCTTGTTCAGAGCAGGTTCGATGGACAACGGGGATGGAATAGCTGTTGGATGGTTAGGACATCCTATCTTTAGAGATAAAGAAGGGCGTGAACTTTTTGTACGTCGTATACCTACTTTTTTTGAAACATTTCCAGTTGTTTTGGTAGATGGAGATGGAATAACAAATGAGGCTATAGCTTGGGAGTAATCATTGTAACCTTAGAAGAAGAGATCATCCCACTGTCTAAACAATTAGAATTCTATCTGACCAATAATGGTGTGAAATACAAGGCATGATTGTTCTGTATTAGTGCCCTAATCACTCTAAGGCAAATGATGTGTTGATCATTAGAGATTCCCAGTTGGTTATCCGTTAAGCCGCCTAAGAATGAGAAATTAAGGAAGATTCATTACGTCTATATCTAGAGTCTGTATGGCGACTAATAGAGACGTTTGGTCATTGTGAATTCAAGCACATAGTTAGGGATGATAACCAGATGGCAGACTCTCTAGCAACTCTTTCATCTATGAGGGACGAACTGCAGAAACATCCTATACAACCTTTAATCCTAGAAACTTCTAAGAAGCCTTACTATGAATCTAGTGATGTTTTAACCCTGATAGTGGATGGCAAACCTTGTTATTTTGACATCGTTAGATTTGTATAAGATGGACAGTATCCGGATGGAGTGGACATGACTGACAGGGCTACAATCATATTGTTGGCAGTTCAGTTCAGAATATTCTAGAATAAGCTCTTCAAGAGAACAACATATGAACTACACCTGAGGTGTCTGGCCGAATTAGAAGCACCACGGGTGATGAAATAGATACATTCGGGGTCATGCGGTCCATATATGAATGGTTTAGCTCTGGCAAAGAAGATCATTCGATAAGGCTATTTTTGTCTTACCATGCAATCAGATTGCGTTGAAGAGGTGAAAAGGTGCCACGAATGTCAAATCTATGGAGATATCAATCACCTTTCACTCTTGGAACTACAAAATCTTTCTACTCTGTCGCCATTCTCTGTATAGGGAGTAGACATAATGCACAAGATCCGACCTCTAGCATCTAACAATGACAAATTTATTGTAGTAGTAGTGGATTACTTTTCGAAGTGGGTAGAGGCCCAATGTTACACCAATATCATAACCAAGAAAATGGCTAAGTTCGTAGAAAAGCACATTTTCGCACGATACGACATCCCACACAATGTAGCAATTGATAATGGAATACAGTTCCAAGGTGTGACAACAGAATTATTTGCAAAGCATGATATAGAACACCACATATCTTCTCCCTACATGCCACAAGCTAATAGGGTAGTAGAAGTGACCAACAAATCCATCAAGAAGATACTGTCTAAGATGGTTGCTACTTATAAAGATTGGGTAGAAAAATTTCCCTTTACTCTTGGAATTACAGCACTAGTATGAGAACTCCTACTGGTGAGATTCCATATTCATTGGTGTACAAAAAGGAAGCAGTTTTTCTAGTAGAGACATAATTGAAGTCTTTGATAATTTCCTTCGAAGCTCAGTTTCCCGAAGCTGAATGAGCCAGGGCTAGATTTGAATAGTTGGCTATGATTGATTAAGCGTTTGAAGGCCTTAGACCATCTGCAGATGTATCAACCTAGGATGGCCGGAGCACACAACTGCTGGGTTCGTCACCAGAAATGTCTTTTGAAAGCAGGAGACTTAGTGCTAAAACAGCTAAAACCTTCCAACACAGACATTAAGGGTAAGTTCAAACCAAATTGGGAAGGCCCATATGTAGTGAAGAAGATCCTCTTGAAAGGCGTAATCATGATAATGGGCATGGATGGCAACGAGTTCACTAACCCGGTAAACCAGGATCACCTCAAAAGCTAGCATGCTTTGAAGGAAGTGAACAACCTATCAGATGGAAAACCCAAAAAGGTTAGTCTGGCAAGAAAATAAATGACACAAAGAAAGTTAAAATAACATGCTAAGCTAAAAATTGAAGAGGCGATTTAGGCAAAAGTTAAGACAGTAAGGTGAGACGTACGATCTTGGAAACCTGAAAAGGCTAGTTGGTCGCACGAGTAGATCATTTGATATATGTACTATTTCCCAACTGTTCTTACTTTGAATTTCATCAATGAAATGTTATTTTGCTTAAATAGTTTATAAACATATGAATGTATGTTCGAATCCATTTGCTAAAACATCTAAGTATGCTAAGCATTCAAATATATATATGCATGAACTGTCACATCGCATTAAAACTTAAAATCAAAGAAGTCTCTCTTAATAGCAAAAAGAGAAAAAGATAATAATAATAATAATAATAAAATAATAATAATAATAATAGGTTGTTGAATTGAAAACCCAAAAAGCGTGATTCAAACAAAAGTTAAGGCGATCCGATAGCTTGAAAACTTGAAATAGGCAATCTATACAAACCTTAGAATCATATGACACTCATAATAATAATAATAATAATGGAAAGACAATAGTAAAGGAAACAAGCAGCAACTGCATCCTCCTACTCTTAACAACTATAGGCACCTCAATACCAATAAGCCCGAGCCACCTAAGAGTCACGCTCTGATGCTTCTCCTGAGTATGTAAGGCCCTAATCTCAGCCAACCACAATTTGCATGGCTCATCCATCTCCACAGGGGTAAAAGAATCATACTTTAGTGTTCCATAATGGATGCTACCCGGCCATCGATTCTGGATGTGATCTGGCCATTGTAAAGTGTATGTGCTTACCCGTATTACCTGCAGAGTTGAGATAGAGAGTAGAAACTCACCTTGGTTAAGCCTAATAGCTGAACGCAACCAGCCCACATTTCAACAACAATGTGGGTGATCTTCCACCAAGGACAAACCCATTTAATCTGATCATCAGTTCTCTGTGCCAACCAAGAATCCCTGTCTTCCTCAGTCATCCGACCATACCCTGCCTTGGTAAAGCCTTATTCTCAGAAGTTGGCAGGATAATACATCTTGAAGTTTTCATGAGGCACTTGAAGGAGAGCTAACTTCTCCATCGTCCATACCTACAATAAGACAAAAGTTCAAAAGTGGTAATCTGATGAAACTTGTTGGCTATACAGGGGCAGTAATAAGGCATTACCTGAAGTAGCAAAAATTGGTCTCTAATTTAAGGTGATTGGTCAGTCCAAACAAAATCTAGGTGAATCATAGGCTCAGCTAGAATCAGTGCCACTGATGAAGCTCTAGTAGCCATCTGAGGGACGATAGAACAAGTCTGAATAGGCACACTATAGAACTCACTCCAGATAGATACTAACTCATTAGCAACAAACTAACCATGCTAGCCCATCCAGGATGTTCCTTGGAGGTATCCATGCACCAGCTTAGCACTGAATCTAGGTGAAAGCCGGAGGATGAAATTGTAGTAGATAATAGTGCTCTCATTTACGATGGAGAAATGCCGAACAGATTGACCAAGAAAGAGGCATCTCCGAAGATAAACCTAGTAACGACAATCCTATTACCTTTGGGATAGGGCACATTCAGGATGGCACTGAACTCCTTGAATAAGGGGTATAACTCCTAATGTGAGAAGCGGAACACATGATCAATTGGGTCCTAACAACTTATGGCAGCATGCAATAAAGCTAAATTCCTTAAGCCATTATAGTATGCCTTAATGTTCTAAAGCCAAAAGGCTTTAACTTCAGCTAATCTGAATCCCTTAGAGATCTGAGGAATAGGCAAAGGCAATAATCAAAGGAATCTATAGCAGAAACGAAGTTTGAGAATTGAAACCTCAAAACCTAGAATTAATAGTCGTGCGATTATGGGATGCCTATGCGGCTATATTGATAGTTGCACGACTGTTCTATCGACCCCCATTTAGCTGTATTTACATAACCATATGGCTATATCTATAGGCAGAATGTTCCTTTCAGATCTATATGGGTCTTAATGGATCAAGGGTGTTTTCTATTGTATCTAGTTGTTTTAGTGATCATTTATATGTATTCAGATATGGAAATGGTGAGATTTGATAAAATTGACAAAAACTTCTATGGAAAATAAGGTAGAATTTGAAATGGAAAGTGAAATGAGAGTTGCAAAAAGTACAAATTGTACAAACTTGATGTTTTGAAATTTGTACAATGAAAGAATAAAAGAAAATTGCCCTAATAACTACTTCCCAGCACCTGGAGTCTCACCTTCCTCGTCATTGGCAAAGGAGTCCATAGCCTTTACCTTGACATTAAGATATCGGCTCTATACCAGTCTCAGTCAGTTTGCAGTCTCTGGTTCTCCTACTTGAATTGCCTCAAACAGTCAGAGCCCCTTGGTGAACCCAAAGCAACTGTGTCTGAGTCTGTAAATCAAAACCAAGATTATTTGTGTTAGCCTATTCATGCATTCATACATTACATGCATACATTGCATAACATTATCATAATAAGATCTATAGGAAACTCACCACTATCACTGCATTCTCCTGAAGGAGAAAATGGTGTAAGGATAGATACATCGGTACAGGCCTTTCCACAGTAGCATGAGCGACCTGCGAATTTAGAGTTCAATATAAGGACCAAGTACTGAAACAATCATAACACAACCTAGGATGCAAAGAAAGGAATACTCACATGAGTGGTACTAGTAGGGATGAAATCTACCGGGTATAGATCATAAGAAGGCAGCTCTTTGTCCTCTTACCAGCCATCCAGGCCCATCAATCTGAATCCACTCACCCAAGGAGTCAAGATATCTCCATATACTGTATCAGTGCTAACGAGTTTTGGTTTGTGTTTTGTCATACCATGTCCTCGGTTATAGTCTTGAGCTCATGCCGGATACGCCTGATGCCTCTCTCGACATCACTCCAGCTCTACGTCCACCTCATCACTGTGAATGACCACTCAACCCCCTTTATCTCATCTAAGGTGGGCTAAGCTAAAAATTATACTCATAAGCCCATATATGCAAAAGATACACAATTAAAAAATGTAACAAACACAAAGCAATAAAAAAGTAGTAATAAAGGAAAAGAGTTAGGTATCTCACCAGGACTACGAGCTAGAAGCTCTTGAGCTCCTTATGTACGGCCCAAGCCTAAAGGTCAAGGTCATAGTGAGGCTGCCCGAGGCTAATCAAACTCTTTAGCCCTCTCCAAGTCAGCCAGGCTAGGAAGAACTGTCAGGTTCACATAACTCCCCCCCAGTTGGTAAGAGAAGTGAAGATCCTTATGAAAGGATGAATGCGCGTGCATATTGGTCAATCCTTTATGCACTAGGTAGCTTGTAACCCCAACTCTCACGAACCCAGTACTTCTTCAGCTTCGAGCATAGCACCTTCCCCTGGGTGATGCCCAAACCAATCATCTCTATTATGTATAGCTCTTGGTAGGCCTCCGGAGACAGATAACAATTGAACTCTAGAGGAGTTCTGTTGAGTCTTGTTTTGATGAAAACAACTTTATATATGAAGAAGATAAATTAAATAAATACTTTGGGAAATAATTAAAAATAAATATGATTTTATTTTTAATTAGTTAACAAAGTATAAGATGAAGACTTATAATAAAGACATTGGAATGATATTACAAAAAGAGGCTAGAAAGTTTGAAGTAATAAGATAAACATTGCTTCAGGAGGCTGAAGACATAAGAAATTCTATTACAAATCTTTAGAGGCCTAAACACTGTATAACGACCACATTCAGAGACCTGAAGAAGTTCAACTCAAATATTCAGAGGTCTAAACACTATATAATGATCACATTCAGAGACCTGAAGAAGTTCATGACAAATCTTCAAAGCGCTAAACACTATGTAATAGCTAGTTTCAGAGACGTGAAGAAATCAGAATTAAAGCTTCAAAGGGCTTAATGCTATGTAACGGCTAGTTTCAGAGACCTAAAAAAAATCAGAATTAAAGCTCCCGAGGGTTGAATACTATGTAACAACTAGTTTCAGGGACCTGAACAGAATTTGAATATCTTCTCCAAACCACCTCTCCAATGCCTATAAATAGAAGAAAATTGCAACCATTTCAACTTGGGAAGACAAATTACAAAGCATACAATACAAGCATTCTTGAGTAGTCTTTCCAACATTTTTCAAAGAGAGAATTTCTAAGAAATAAAGTCTTCATCAAAGTAATTCACACACTTTCAAATCAAATATTTTGAGGGAATTGTGAAATCACACAATGATGTCTTTGTGTGAAGGGCAGCTTTGTTGTTAGGTGTTATCAACAAAGTTTGCACAAGTTTGGTTATTGATCTTTGAAAAACAACATTTGTGAAGTTTGGTTTAAAAGCTATAAAAACACCTATTAGAGTTTGGTGCTAAAGCTATAAAAAGCATTGACCAAATTTTGGTGTTAAAGCTACAAAAACACCGGTTAGAGTTTTATGCTAAAGCTATAAAAAAACACTAGCCAAAGTTTGGTGTTAAAGCTATAAAACATCGGTTGGCTTGATTTCTACCGTTAAATAAATCGTAGTGGAAAATCTTAAGTGGTGTGCTTAGGGACAAGAGTAGGCCGGTTGAGTTGAACCTGTATAAATCACCGTGTCTTCAATATCTTTATCTATACTCTCTTTATATATTGTTAAGTAGTTAAATTAATAGCATTACTGGTATTTAGAGATATTATTTAAACTAATCGAAGTGATTATATTCACAAGTTTTACTAACTATTTCATTCCGTATTTTATGTAAAATTTTTTTATTGGGCAAAATCTTTTTCTACTACAAAAGTTTTATAAAAGATTTTTTATTCAGTAATACATATTATTCACCCCCCTCTAGTGTACCTTTAGCCTATTTTGGGGCTAACAAGTTCCATTGAAAGGAAGCCTAATGATAGCAGTGAAGTTAGAAGGGGTGATAGTACATTCCCCTATCAGGAAATGGCAAGTATGGGTGGTTTCCACCCATCTCTCAATCAGGGTTGCCAACACCCTATGACTCTGTGTGGAGGGGGAAGGCTGATAGACGTAGCCAAATCTATAAAGCCAAGCACCCTAACACTCCTCCTGACCACCTGAGGCATGTCATCCCTTTAAACGTGGGCCTCAGCCAGGGATCCAGCTCCTTAAAACTCACGCTCCTACGAAGACAAGCAGAAAATAAACACTAAATTAGGGAGTTTTACTAATCCATAAATCTATATATTCATGCATCTAGAAATATTTTGTTTGCATAACATCCCGAGAAAAATGAACCAAGTTCAATTCATTTCAATTTAATTAAAAAAATTATGTTCTGCCTGGGTGCAACACTCGCGTGGGTGTTGCGACACCCTTGCAGGTGATGGATCAAGAACCGCTTGGGTGTTGATGACAACTGTGCTGCTCTTAGCGAGGCCCAAACGGCTGTGGAGCCTAGATAATGGAAAATTCAAAAATTTCACCTTTTTTGTTCCGTTTTTCTCCTAGTTCTTGGTTCCTATAGTTTTTATGGGACTCCTAACATGCATTCTACTCATTAATTTCATAAATTATATGCATTAAATTGAAAAACCCCAATCCAAAACCTAACTAAGAAATTTCAAATTTCAAACTTAAATTATAGGCATTTGGTGTTAGGAGGCATGATTCCTTATCTCTAAGAAAGAAATGTCCTAGCCGAACGAAACACCCAAGTGAGGGGTGTCCCGAGTTAACCCAAACCCATCTAAAATGGTGACTACGGGTAGCACTTGAGGCCCTTCTCTAGCTTGAATCAACCTCCTGGGCACTCTACGAAGTCTCTTGCCTTATTTCTTCAACATTTTCATGACTTTTGGGAGAAAATTGAAGTTTTGGAACAAAAAAGTTTAAAGATGATGGGAGGATTTGTGAAAAATACCACTACCTTTTGCAATCTGCCTATGTATATGCTCAACAGCCGCACGGCTGTTCGCGACAGCCGTACATATTTGGACACAACGTCTTCACGGCTGTCGACTGGATAGCTGTGCCGAGTGTGTTTTCCTCCTTTTCCATTTTTTTCTTTTTTTCTTTTTTTCTTTTAATTCTCTTCTTTTATTTTTACTTTCTATTTCATTTATTCATTCATTTATTTACTTATTTTATTAAATTTCATTTATCTATTTGATCACTTCTGATCTTTTACGGATAAAATTGACTTGCTTTCTTCTGAGAAAGTTTATTTTCGTGATTACACAGGCACAGGTAGCATTATGCTAACCTCGTGAATCCTCAACTTGTATTTATTCTTCATCGTAGGGGAAAAAATTTTTATTTACAAAATTATTGATCAAAGAAGAAATACATTTCTCATAACTAAAAATGAAACATGATTAGCTCATTCTTTCCAGTGTTTTAGATTTCTCGGCACACCAAAACACCCTTTTATCTTTCCAGGTGTTCCATAATATGTTAAGACTTCCTTCACCATACTCGACATCTCATAGCCATAAATTTGGCATCTCATAGCCATCAATTCGACATCTTACAACCACAAATCCAACATCTCATAACTATAAACTCGGCATCTCATAGCTATCTCTTCATCGACATCTCATAGCCACCAATTTTGGCATCTCATAGCCACCAACTTGGAATCTTACAGCCATAAACTCGGCATCTTATCGCCACCTCTTTATCAGCATCTCATAGCCATCGAACTCGGCATCTCATAAGTACAAACTCGGCATCTCAAAGCCACATTTTTATCTATATCTCATAGCCACCAAACTCGGCATCTCATAGAAAACACTTAAGCACCTCATAACCAGTCCTCAACTAACGTCAGGCACATGTATGTTCCTTTTCTCTACTCACCACTCTCTCTATCATGCATCCAAACTGTAGGGATTTTTTCATCACAAAATGTCCGATTAAAGCGGAACTACGAAATGTTTTCTCAAATCCGTGACCTAGGAGCAATTGAAATGGAAATCAAAACAACAAAACCAAATGAGAAAAATATAGATTCTCACCAGGAATATCTCCTCTAGAGATGGCTAAAGAAACCGAAACCGATTCCTTCCACTCTCATGTACAAGAACGCCTATTGAGTGGAACCCGTGCTAGCGGCGGATCAATGAAATAGAGAGCAAAATTAGGCTGAATATTTCTGTGTAGAAGTTGAAAATTTTCAGTAGAAAAATTCACTCTCATGGTGGAAATTCATGTGCCAAAAAGCCCTACTTAATGGCCAAAAATCATGCAATTAATTGCACCAAAAAAATCAGCAGCACCCCATTCATTTTGGCCGTGATTGTATTTGCAATTAATTTTCATTTTGGTCAAAATTGAGCCTTAATTTTTGGCTTGGATTTAATTTGATTTGAGTTAGAATTTAATGCGATTAATCCTTAAATCCAAATTAATCACCATGGATAAAATTAAATGCAATCCTATTTTAATTTTTATGCATGTATTTATATAAAATCATATTATATAATGTACATGTCATTAAATTAAAATTGATTTGCCAAATTAATTTACCCAATAAATTAATTGAGATTCAACTTAAATCAAAATGCATATAAACCTATATATGCATTTTATTTCCACCTGGAACTAAATTCCCAATCAATATATATCAATTAAATTATATTGATCAATCCAATTGATCTATAATTTAATTAATTAATATTTATCTCTCCAGTCTGTATACTCCAAGTATACAGGCGGTCCGACAAGTTCAAACTCAGACATTCTATGTGTACGATCCTATGGGCCCGTCTTTATGTTGGTAGTGGGCTTGTGGCTCACAGACTGTAGCGGGCTCTAGCAAGCCGCTACAGCCCCTAATTAGGATGGAGATAGCAGTCCAATAGCAGTCCAACTGAAATCGAAACCCTGTATTTTAAACTCGTATATCCCATGTCATTGATATCGATGTCTAACACAGAGGCATGGATTGATCACCCTCTTTTGTGTCCGGCCATTTACCTAAACCCCGAATGAACTAATGCTCACAAATAAGTTCCAACTTGTTTGGGTGTGGCCACACTCTTATCAATTGCATTCATTAAGTGGCCGATGATATCTTCTCAGTGGACTACTAAGTGACATTCTATTTTGCATATCCATAGTCCTGCCATGTTTATTGACATACCTGAATGTACCTATCCTTGGCATCCTGTTACAAGCTCTTTAGGTGTACATCAAAGTATTTCACTTCACATGCAGCACCATGATATGGTCAGGTCAAAGGATCTATACAAGTACTACATGAGAATCACTTGTGATACTATACCATGTGGATATCTCGTTTAGTGGATCTATCCAGTACCATACCCCTTTGCATGTACCCATTAACTTGGTGGAAATTCCATGCCTAATGGCTTGTAAGACACTGCCATACAACCAAGCTTATGATAGTCTTTCATTCCATTAATTCCCATGACTGGAACAGACTATGGATGACTTTATGGTCATATTCGTTTTCCCTATCCATGGTCTCACTGCCAAGTGCATCACACTTGTCAACATAGATATCGATATGTTCGTTGGATACTCTATTTATAACATTGCACAAGGTATATGATAAATAGATTAATGCCTTTATTTATTGACACAAATTGTATAATACATAAGTTTCATGATAAAGTTCATATGTATGATACAAAAACAAGGACCAATGCCTCGGGACTAGGGATATCCAACACAAACTCACCATGGGACTAGGTAAACCCATAAACTGTGAATTTAGATGCACGAGGGGCAGTCTATGAGCATGAGATTTTTATCCCACAGTTTCAATGATGAATAGACCGTTATCTGCTTCATAGCTTTCTATAGCTACAAGGGTCAAAGTCAATTCAAGATTGAGGCTCCGGTTAACTGAACTTCAAGTCTTGAATCATGTCTCAGGCGAAAGAAAGCTAATCCAGGATCATCATAGCCATACGATTCTCATCGTAGCCGCATGGCTATTGAGTAGACACCCGTATGGGTGTTGATTCCTGCCTTATCTATGACTTTTTCTCTTAGAACTTTTTTTTATGTTTATAGGTAGAATTAACATGAAAAGAAGGCTTGTTTGCCTTTAAAAGGGATGGAAAAAGAGAGAAGGGGGTTAGCAACTTTCAGTAAGGAAAATTAGAGAAAAAAGAGGAAGAAAAGGGAAGAAAAGGAGAAAATAAGGCTTTTTCTTTAATTTTCATCTTTGAATCTCTGTTATTAAGCTTAAAGTAGGTTAGCAATCTTAGGAAAACACTTCACTAAGCTTAATAGGATCTAGAGACTAATTTGATAACAAAACCATGACATTTGGAGCTTTAAAGCATATGTGGAGCTTGGAATTCGGGTGTTTGTTCGAGGCCTCTCTTAAATCGATTCTCACCTCCTAAAACTGTGGATCAATGCTTCAATGGTAAATATCTGAGAAACCAAAAGCATAAACTCTTTGTTTGTGATTTTATGCATCATTTCATCTAAAATTTTGATTTTGAAGTTTTCTGGTACATCATAGCCATACTAGTGTCATGACATTTTAATTTTACAGAATGATTTAAAACTATGTATTTCAAAATCTGAGAAAGTTCTAGAAGCAACACACTAGTACGGATTTAACTATAGCCACATGGCTGTATCGAAAGCCGCATAGCTATCGACTCCACATCCATATGGGTATTGTGTTTGGGACAGAAACTGTTTTGACCATTTTTCATGCATCCCAATTTTAGCTTTATTTCTAGAAACCTGTATTAGACCAGAACAATGATAGAAACCCAATTTCTTGAAAATCGACTCATTTGCCATGTTAAATACTTAACTAGTAAAATCGTTTTCAAAACCGTTTTCTCAAAAATCAATACATGAACATTTCAAAATGTTTTCCAGATCTACTTGGTAAAATTTATTGAGTTTCCCAAGTTATCCCCTCCAAATGCATGATCCCGACTCTCTTCTTATCTCATTCTGTCATGTTTGAGTCCTAAATGCGATTATTCGTACACTAACATTTCTATTCCAGGTTTAGATACATGTTTAGCTTTATTCTTAGTTGAATTCCTATATTATAGGTGGATGTAAAATTAGATCATCGTGTATTCTAGGTGACTATATCCTGATCCCCTATTTTATTTAATGTGTGCACTAAATAAAATCAATTTAGTTTTATAAATTGCTATGATTGAATGTTGAAGCGTCTATTTTAATTGGATAACAAGTGACTCCTCCGAACTTAGATCTCTAGAAGGTATAGTGGCCCTCATTTGGGTTTGGCTTTACCCGAATTTCCCCGTTAAGCTGAGCCGGGTTACGACTCCTATACCTTTTTTCAGATTTCAGTCTCAAATCTTTTATGAATATTATGTTCCAAAATGAATTTCTATAATATTATCTAACTACAAAAAGCCCCTTATTATGGTCCACTTCACAGCATGCCTATCTTCATTCATCGAAAAACATCATCTACTCACAGAGGTTTTTGAAGTATCCTGATCAGCTATGAAGATTTGCTTATAGCCAGCATAACAGTCCATGAAAGACAATAAATTATTTTGGGCCACTGCGTAGACGAGCATGTCAGCTATTAGCATCGCATAGACATACTTTGGGGTAGCAACATTCAAGTCCATAAAGCCCACATAAATAAGCAACTTTCCATTCTTTTTAACTATATGTACTACATTAAAAAGCTATTGTGCATAGCTGGTAGGTCTTATAAAGCAAGCCTTTAGCAACATCTTAATCTCTTCTTTCAATTTCAACTCAACCTCCTTTAACATTCTACTGGATGGTTGTTTGAATGATAGGAAGTCAGGCTTGATAGGAAGATGGTGCTCTATCTACTTTTTATTGAGGCTAAGCATTTTATCATAATGCCATGCAAAGCAATTTGTATTCTTTAAGAATTTCAATCAACATTTTCTTTGTTGGAAAGTCTAACAAACAACTAACATATATGAGTCATTATCTAATGATAACTTACTACAAAGTTTTACATTATGTAGCTAGCAAAAATATATATATCCAAAAAATATGGATAAACAAATACATAGTTGAAGTACAAACTATGTATACAAAAACAAAAGTCATTGTAATAAATACAATTTCATGCTTATTTAAGGATTCTGCCATGTAAAGCCCTAACGCTTTAGGATTTGAATCTCTTAATTCATTATACTCAACAAATGGAGATAATCGAACCCCAACTTTATTTGCTCCTACCTTGTTTACTATAGCTTTAACTACTTCCATAGCAAAACGACATCTATTCTTGAGAGATCTGCCATATTGATCTGCCCGATCATTCACTGAATCCTTCATAAACTGATATATTATTTAACCATGAGCCCCGTGGATCTCCATTTCATCAAAACCTACACTACAGGAAATGAAATTAATGTTAATAAATCATAATGATTATCAACATCAAGTGTTGAAAGATTGTGTTTTTTTATCCCCAAGCTTGAAAAGCAATGAGAATAAAAGTGAGCTTCAATTATATATTCATTAAACGTGAGTTGATAGGACCAAGAAATGATAATAATTACAATAACAACAATCCATTAATCAATTCAATAACAGCAAAAATGAAGGGAATGCAGTTCCCAAATTTTGCTTGCCTCTTAGTTTTGCAAATATTAATAAGAAAAATGACTACAAGAAACAATACACTACATCAAACTTTATTAAGTCATTTAAATAGGGAACTACCAAATATCAAATTCCAATTATGGCTTCCATTTTCTTTGATTCTAAGATAAAAGAAATTACAAATGCCAAAAAAAATTTCTTTTTCTTTTTCGTGGTTTTTAAGGGAGGTGGTGGATACCTCTCAGCTCCTCTGAAAGTGATATTAGTTTGCTTATTCTTGTCTAAAATTTTTGGGAATTGAAAATCATATCTCACACATAATACGTTGATTATGTCAGTTAGTCAATCCAAAAAAAAGGAAGAAAGTGTACCAACTTCCATGGCATTTCTCGCAGCAATTTTGAAATCATTAGAATTTTAGGAAGTTCATATGTTCTTATCCGTCTTGGAGGTGTGAACTCTACAACATCCATCTTGTCACTTCTAATTTAAGGGGTTAAAGATTTATTTGTGCAAGAGTTAGGAGCCTGCCTATTTGGCTGAAAACCTATAAAAATAAAGCATCTAAGGCCATATTAGCTTTTAGAATAGAAGAATCCTTCATACGATAAAAAGAATGTATTACAAGAATTTGAAAATAAGCTTATGATGTAGATCTTATTGCTTACCATTTCACCCTGACAACCTGTACTTTTTCAACCTATCCATTTGATGAATTGTTTACAGCATGGAAAAGCATCTCATTATGCATCTCAATAAAGCTAGCCATGTTCTTTTCTACCGTAAACTTTACCTGAATCAAGAAGCCTATTAAAGCTATGCAATGACATCAATAGAAACAGAAATAAACACAAAGTCACTCAATATCCAAGCCCAAAGTCAAAAACTAGTACCACTACTATCCTTTACTTTCCCTATAACCATTTATGTTGTAGCATAATGCAATACATAAGTAAGATCAAGAATATGAATTCAAACAAGATTTACAGTCCTCAAATGACTAGATGAGGATAAGCATTTCCGTGGAGAAGCAAGGTAGACACAAGTATAAGAAGCAAGTAGCTTACAATATGCCAATAATAAGTGAACCAGCTTTAAATGTTTCTTTTTACCAAAGTGATCTTTAAGAATGTAGGTTCCTACTTTTTATTCTTTGCTCAACATAAAGAACAATGAAACATAACATGTATTTTGTGTCAAGTGAAAATAAATAAATAATACATACTGGACACACCTATCAAACCAGCAAAACATGTAATCTGCTTGACCAAATTGAAGGAACAACTAAATTGGAAACTATCATTTATATTGATTGATATTTTATAGTTGAAAGTTAAAACCAAAACTTATCTTCACTCAAACTCAGTGGTAAAACTTAAAGATAGTCCCGATATTACATTTAACGTTGGAAAAAAGTTCACCCTTGGCAAAATAAAAGGATAGAAACATGTTTACACTACGTATAAACCTGAAGTTATTTCTCTAAAAGCAAAGTAAACTCCATACAAACACTAATTACATGTTCATATTACTTCATTGATACTATAAAATGGCAACAAAATAATAAAATAGGAGAATGGAAGAAGAAGAAGAAGACGAAGAGATACCATGTAATTATAACCTTTGGCTTCCCTAATTTTCCTCAGTTCATCATCATTCGCATGGCCATTTGAATTCAAATGCCAATATAGGACTCCCAAAATTTGTGTAGTTGTAAAAGTGTTCAATAACCAATGAACATGACATGTTTAAAGCAAAAGAAGTATGGAAAAACCAAGAGCAGAGATTAGACTAACCAAATTATCCAACTAAACTATCTCATCTAGGTTGTGATGGTATGGGAGCCTTTGATCTTTGTTGCTTTTGTCCATGAATCGTGCCTGCAACAAGAATAATCTCCACTTAGTAAAACTTAGGGGAAGAAATTTAAAACCAAGGTGGAAAGAAGAACTTACCTCAAAAGCCATGAGTGAGAAGAACAACTGTTAGGTACTAATTAGATTCAAGTTTAATTGCTTCACAGGAGGAAAGCATCATCCCTTAATAATAATGATTCTTGATTTCTCTGCCACTTCTTAGTTATTTCAGTTGCCTTCGGCCATATGTAGGATTTGCTTTCCTCTTTTGTTTACTCTTTTCTTTTATTGTATCTTTTATATTGCAACCACTACAGAAAAATAGATGATTGAATTTAAAATCTTATTGATAGAAGGGAAGCTTCCTAGTAAAGAACAAGAGGATTTAGGAAATAACATATAACTTTAGCATTTAAATGTAGTAACTTAACTTTGATTCAATAGCATACAACTACCAGTCATGCTAGGATTCACATGAGCAACATAATGCATATAGACTAACAGGATGATAGGTTTAATTTACATTATACGATAGAATAACTACTCGTAGCTACATATCTAAACCAAGCTATCCTATGTTACACATAGAAACAAGAAATTCCTTTAACCATGACTCTTGTACAAAATTGATCAATTACAGGTACAAGAAGTAATTCTCTCCTAGGGATCTCTAGAAATAGGGGAATCCTAGGGGGAGGGGGTATAAAATATAAGAAAGAAGACACTAATAAAGCCTTCATTATCAAGGAAGAACTTGATAACTTTTTCTCTCTCTCTCTCTCTCTCTAATACTAAAGTTTAATGCTTTTTCAGTAACAAGTTAAGATGGCTACTCTTAACGATAGAATTTATCCTCCTAATCTAAAGGTTTCTAATTAAATCATTATTAGTTGCTTCAATGAGAAAATTCTATGGTGACCTATATCTTGAAAAAGAGAAAAAGAAAGGAAACCCAGTACAGTGAGATACAGAGATGTTAATGACAAGAAAAAATTAAACACATATGGTATATAATTCCAATAAAAGAAGTTTGAAACCACAAAAATCACTTCAGTACATGAAAAATAGATTATCGCACAAATTTAAATCTGAATAATGCTACAAATTGTTACATGTTTTTACCCCTTAAACTGACAAAATTGAGACAGAGATAAGGAAACCATAACCAAACTAAAATAAAGAAAAAGGCTATGAACTTAAATAGAAATCATGGAAAAGATGAAGATCTAAACAAAAAAAATCAAAAACCAAAATAAACTCATTGTGAGCGCCGGATTTTTTCAACCTCTATGATGAAAGCCGAATCACTTTACCTTTGTGTTAGAATCACTATTGAAACCGGTTCGAGAAGTAAGGATCCGAATTCAAACAAACTTGAAACTTGAAACCATAAAGAATTTGAATAATTAGGGTTGGAAGAGAAGAAAGATTTCATGCAACCATGACTACAACTGCATGGCTATAGGCATTATAGCCGCACGGTTGTTGACACGATAGCCGCACAACTGTCGATGTGTCACCAGAATGCATGAAATGGGATAGATGTTTGGATTATAGGGAGACATCTTAAAATCCACTAATTTTGTATTACGGGGTTTCTTTGGATTAAGGGGAGATCAATTTGGAGAGGAACAAGGATTTGATAAGAAAGAAAAGGATTAAGAAGGAGAGGATAAAAAAACATGAAAAAAGTTGTAGAGGATTTGAAATCAAAAATTAAAACCACAAATTACAATTTCATTTTTAAACTCAATTCTCAAACCAAACCTTAAACCATCAAAGGCTTAATTTGTAATTGAAATTATTAGATTCAAGGGAATCAAGTTCAATTTCTAAAATTCATGCTTTTGGAATCAAAGTTACAAGTTCATTTTGAATCTGATTTTCAAGCTTCAAGAATTAGTTTTCTTTGAATTAAACATTGAAAAAGCACTCCAAAGGTAATTATAAGATGCCTTAAATATTTGTATCGCTTTTTGGGTTGATTTGGTGTATCATTTCATTCATTTTATATTGCTCTATTTTTCTAGAATTCTGATTATCCAGAGTATGGCTATTGCAACGCCCGTACGACTGTCACCTTAGAGCCGTATGGTTGTGGATTAAAATTTCAGAATTTAGCAATTTATTTTTTTAGCGATTTTTCATTTTTTTCCAAACCAGAGCCGCACTGGTGTAATTATAGCCGCACTATTGTTGTGTTCATACCCGTATGGCTATGGTTTTGACTTCAGAATTATGTTTTATGTATTTTATGCATTTGCTTATTATTTTGGCCTAGATTTAATTCTTAAAGCATATTATAAACCAGTTCAACGAAAATAGAAACAATCGTTTCTTAAAAATCGACTCATTTTTGAATGTGTAATATATAAAACCAGATAAATTGTTTTCTAAAACTGTTTTTGGAATCAGATTTAGCATTTTAAAACATTTTCTAGGTCAAATCGGAGGAATCTAACGGATTCTTTGGATTTCCCCATTCACGCCCCGAGCTATTTGTATTCCCCATTCTGTGATTGTTTGAGTCCTATGTGAAAATATTTGTTTACACACTAACCTTTGTTTTGCAGGTAGCTTGGATTACATGTATATTAGTTTTTATTTTAGATTTTGTATAAATTAGGTGGATGTAAATATTAGATTTTCGTGTATATAGGCGTTTGAACCATGAGTTCCCTTTTACAAAAACGTATCCCCTAGGTTACTCTATTTAATTGGGTTGTAATAAGTTACTTTTTCTAAAGTTATTTACGTTTTAGAATTTATTTATAGCTTTTCTATTTGAGCATTTGGATAATTTAAAATAAATCATAGAATTACGAAAGGCATTAAGATGAAACTATTAAAATGATATATTTAATTAGAAATAAATATGTAATTTGTCTGGACCCAAATCTTTGATTAAAAGGTATAGTGCTTCCTGCTTGACTGGACTATATCATAATTTCCCAGTTGAGCTAAACCAAGTGGTGACTGCTGTCACTTTTAGTCAGAGTGATCGACTTTTTTTGTTTTCTTACTAAGTTTTCTAAAACTCAAAATCTTTATTTCGTTTAAACCCTGGCCTGGCCTCGCGGTCTAAAGGATCGTTCCCTCACACTCACCATATAAAAACGAGATGATGAATCCATAAGATTACACTACTAACAAGATTGAGGAAGAAGAAACATGCAAGAAAATAGGGATTCTAACAAGATTGAAGAAGAAATTGATTTTAGTTGTTGTAATTTGTGCAGAGTACGCGAACGAAAGACAAAGAAGACTATGTAAAGAGAGGAGTTTTTGTTATATTTAATTTTTTTCATATTATTTTTTTCGCTGGAATATTTCAAGCGCGATTTTTTCTCCATATATACTGTGGCGATTTATTGTTTCTGCGACTATCAAATGGTACTTATTGTGGTGATTTAGAATTTCACCATTAAAAAAGCTCTTTTTATAGATTTAGTGGAAAACTTGTTTTTCCCAATAAAATTTCACCACAAAAGAGCCAATTTGTGTAGTGAGTCTTTATAGCCTGCTCCTTATAACCGCTCTTAATAACCACTTGCAACTGCTCCATGAAAAGATGCCCTCCTCATGACTAGCTTAACAACCCCCGCTTAAAAACTACCCGATTCTAATTACAATAAACATCATAATTTAGTGAAATAATTATTAATGTGCTGATATTTTAATTAATTGATCTATCTATTAATGATAACAATTTAATTAAATTTTACATTAAGTACAAAATATCCCAAAAAAAAAAGTGAGTATCTTGATTTGTCAGCCATAGCTTTGCCCCTCTAGGAATCAAAATCATACTCGGACTCAAGGATTATATTTAAGGCCAATAGTCCAGCTAAATGGGAGATTCGGTCCACGCTTTGATCCGGTTATGTCTCTTTTCGCGGACACACCTCCTTGTTATAGTATTTGTTTATAACTCGATGCCATCATTATCCAATCAAGTTTCATTATAATTTTTGAGTTTCTATTTTATTTTCTTTAATTGGGAGTCTAAATAATAGACTTCGACTACTTTTAGTGCTTGTGAACATAGAATTTTGGGAAAAAATAAATAAAAAAACCCTGTGGTTTGAAGGTTTTGCAGAAAACTCTTTATAAGTTAACAAGATTTTGTATTTGTTAACTTTTAAACCACAGCTCTCGATCTACAAAACTTTCAAACTGTAGGGTTTTTTTTTAATGTAATTTTCCCTATATTCTTTAGGATGATGTCTTACACATATCACTTCGTTACTTATTGCTATAAGAGTGCGCTTGTCATTCATTTCTATATACATTTCAAGTCATCATTTGGATTCTATATTTCAAAAAGACTTGTTGCTGCAATTTCAGTCATTCCAACTCAACTTTTGCTCTCTTCCCTTCCAGTTCAACAGATGACCACATAATTTTTCAATTTGTAATTGATTTTATATATATATATATATATATTCAGATTTTAGCTTTTCCTCATAGGTGCAAAAGTATCTAGTTCAAAAATATATTTTGATGTTGTTGAGGAAATTATGTCTGGATTGTCGTCTACTTTGTTGTTAGTAGCATGATTCATATAGAGAAAATAATAACTACAAGAGTTCAGAGAAAACGTGAATCATACCTGGTATTCAACCCCTTTATATAAGTATATTAGACTCATAATCTTATTAGAACAAGGGCATCGTATTTGTTTGTGTAGGAGTTAGATTCCTATTTAGGGTGCAATTTTCCTTTATAGTCACGCGTAAGGGAATAAGTCTTCTTATTAGACTAGAATTCCTAATTGGATAGGTGTTCCATCCTTCTATACAGGCGATAATCTCGCTATCCAACCTGTCAAGAATTAATTGTCAAAAGACCAAACCAACGTCAAGAGTAGTCTACGGACCAAATCCTCCACACTGCTTGATGCTCATAAACTTCCCAATGGTTCGGTCTTATGAAAAGTTGGACTCATTTTTCACTCGCTTTCTTTTTCTTTTCAATATACATGGTAATGAAGTAGTAAAATATTTAAATTAATTCTCCATGTGAAACTTTATTTTGTGATGGTTTTATTGTAAATTAGGTTGATCAGTAGGAAAAGGTAACGTGAGGGGAAATAAATGTTGATTTAGAAAGGGCAGAAAGAAAAAGAGTTGAAAGGGACAGGCTATAATGGCATTAAATCCATGGTTGGTTTTGTAGTTTTATTATTTGCAATCATATACCCGTCTTTATTCTTATACAGAAAGCGGAGTTGGTCTACGGGGCCAAACCAAACTCTATTTAATATGCCATTCATTTAATTCGTTTACATTGACCAAGAAAAAAGTATATGAGACTGACTCATCAGATAACTAAATGTATATACACTTAATTAATAACCAATCACTCATCCCTTTCATCCTTTAGATAGTATTCTATAGCAGTCCAAATTAAGAAATTACAAATCCTTCTAAATTAGGTGCCCTCCAACAATGACTATCTCTACGTATGAAATTCCTTATTTACGGACTAAGTCACAAAATTGAACATAACATTAAATAATTCTAACAATTACCTATTATTGAACAATTAACTAATTAAATAGTAAAATTATCCATAAAATATTAGAAACAAACTCTAATAAAATTGAATTTTAAGCCTTAAAGATTTAATCCAACTCAACGCTTTACGGAAACTAATAACTTTGATTTTTAGATCATCGTACTCATAAGTCAACACCATATATATATATATTCAATTAATGGATGCATAGCAATTCAAATTAATTAATAATTAATCGAAATTTAGCTAATACCCAAAATTCAATATTATCTATAATTAAGTTGATTAATTTTTTATTTATTTTATCATTACTCAGACATGGTTAAAAAAAAACTTTATCATATTGTGATCTCAATTTATCTAAAAAAATTAAGCTAATAGAAAAACGTAAAATTTTAAAATAGTTTTTTTTTTCATATTATTTCTACATATCTCTTAAAAATAACAATTTATTTTATTTTTTTTAGCTTATAGAGAAGACTTAACTTATCGTTCCAATTATGAAAACATTAACAGCAGTAATAAAAATTAAATGCTTGTGGAGGTACCACAAAGATAATAGAAAATCTTGAAAAAACGGTGCAGAATCATAAAAATATAACTTCACTAAATAGCAATATTGAGATACGGCAATTGCCTTCTGCTTTTTTTTTTTTTTTTTCATGTCCTTGTGCTAATGAAATACCAGATGGAAAAACAAAAGAAAAATTGTATTTCCAAATGCCATATATTTATTTGCAAAACATCAATTTATGGTTCTTTAATGTATTAAATACCAGATTCACTTTCTTCACTTTTTTTTTCTCTCTTTTACAACAATGGATATCATTTTTTTTTATTTTCTTTTCTCCCATTTTCTCCCTTTTTATAAGTTTTGTTATATATAGAGAGAATTTAAATATTCATAGTATTCAAAATTTCAAATAAATTGGCTAATTAATTAATTTAATTCTCAAATTTCAATTTTTACAAATTTCATTTTCATTGAAACTTGGAAGTATACATATATATATATATATATATATATATATATATATATATATATATATATATATATTACCGAACAATCAAATTTAATTTGGTTATCAAATACCTCCCAAAATAAGAAGATGATAGGGATCAAAGCACCATTTTTTGTTTCAAAAGTTTTGTGTGCAAGAAAAGAAAGTTTCTAATAGAAGTTAAAAAGAAATTTGAAAAGGAAAAAGATGTTCCTAATTCAAGAGTTGTTCAACATATATAAAGACAACAATAATTCCACTAAGAGAACATAGTCATTTTTATGGGTAGTTTATCAACTATTACCATTCTAATTACTTCCTTCTTTAACCATCTCAATTACTATATATATTTCCAAAGACTTTTACCTAATTAATTTTGAATAGTTTGCCAATTTACATCCACTTGAATAGCTAGTACAATATTATTGAACATAATTGACAACTTCTAGGGATAATTACAAAAAAAAAAAAACCCTTGTCATTATATATATTCGTAAATTAATATTAAAGTTTTGAGTTTTTGTAACAAAAATTTCTTGTGGTTTCTGCCCGTTAACAAAAAGCAAATTTTCTCTGAACACCATAAAAAATACTAACGTGGCAAGGGGTATATTTGTCCAATTATTATTTTATTACTTTCAAGTAATTTTTTATTATTTTTTTATTATAAATTTCACATTTCTTCTCTCTCAAACAATTAAGAAATTACCTTTTTCTTAAAGGAAAAATGTATCTTTTTTGGTTCTTGGATTACATTATCAAAGGGGTTGGTTAGTATAGTTAACTTTAGTTGGATCAATTATGAAAGGGGTTGGTTAGTATAGTTAGTTGGATTGGTTTTCTGTTATAAGAGCTATAACAGCTCATTACTTGTATTCATTCGACTATACTGGATTGATGGAGAATTTCTCATTCTCAGTTTAATCCATGGTTTTCAGACCCGGACCGGTCATCGAACCGATGAAGGGATGGATTCATGGATTTTGGATTAAACCGGAATAAACCGGAATCGAACCGGATTTAATAAATATATTAAAATATTAAAATATTTTTATTTTTATATTTATAATTTATGAAAATTTGAATATTTTTATTATAATTCTTTAAGTTTAAGCATTTCAAACACAATATACAAATTAAAAAAACTCAATTTATGAAATATAGTTTTTATAGTTACAATTAAATGTCAATTTAATTTAAAATAATTTAAAAATACAAACTATATTTTATTTTAATTAAAAACACCTCAAAATAATAACTTAAATTTTATATTTAAATAAATTTTTTTTTTAAAAAAAGTCTGGTCGAACCGGAAAACTGGTCCGGTTCACGATTTTCCGGTTTGATGGACCGGTTTTCCGGTTTGATCGGTCAGTCATATCGGAAGTTGACCGGTTGTTGACCAAAGTGAAAACCGGACAGAAACCGACCGGTCTTACCTCCGGTTTCGGTCGAACCCGGTATGACCGGCCGGTCCGGTCCGGTTTTCACAACTATGGTTTAATCAATAATTAAGATTTACTTTCTTGAATTTGTTCATGGTATCACAACTGAGTTCTCATCTCATTGTTCTTCGGCAAAGCAATTCTTTCATGCCTACTCGGATGGAGTGATCCTTCAGGTTCCTCTGCTTAATTCTTATAGAAAGTAAAATCTAGATTAATATGTTCAAGGCTTGAAAAGTCATTCTCTAAAAATATGACATGTCATTATTCGAACTCTGTCACAATGCCATTTTCTTGATTGTCCACTAAAGATGTATCCTTTTGATAGTTCAAAATATCTTATAAAGATACTTTTTTTTTACCTCTTGGTCCTAATTTACCAAATTTGCTTGAGGTTAGAGGACATGAGCAGCACAATATAAGGTTGTAAATAGCTTAAGTTGAATTGTTGACTACTCCATAACTCATAAGGTGTCGGCGTGAAAGATTTAGAAGGCACACAATTTAGAACATATGTGGTAGTTTGCAAAGCATCTCCCCAATAGGAGATGGACAAATTTGCTTCTACTACTATTGATCTAATCATGATAAGGAGAATTCTATTTCTCATCTCCACAACATCATTTTCTTGTAGAGTTCTAGGAATGAACCACTAATGTCAATCCCTCTTTTTATCACATAAAGAATTGAATTCCTAAAAGATATCTCTAACCACAATCGGTTCTCAAAGCCTTGATTTTTCTGTCTAATTGATTCTCAATAAGAAGCAACTCAATTCCTTTTACTTGTGAAATACTTAAAGATATAACCATACCTTTTATAGTCATTTATAAATGTGATGAAATAGTAGGCCTCAGGCCTTGCCCTCCTATCATTGAATCACATATATGTCAGAATGAACTAATCACAATTAAGAACTTCAGCTTTAATTCCTTTTCAAACGGTTTCTTAACTAGTTTTCCTCTTTTAGGCATGACTCACGTATGGGCAACTCAACCTTATTCAAATTACCTAATAAACCAAAATTTGGCTAATAGACTTATTTGATCTTGCCTTATATGATTTAGTATTCCAAAATTTCACATCATCCTCATGATTATGTGAAGTAAAAGAAATTAAAGAAAAACTATCTTTATGCCAAGAATAAGCATCAATATCCAATATAATGAAATTATTTGAAAATATAACTAGAATGTTAATATGCATTACCCAAACATAAAGGCACACAATTATCCTTTAAAAAACAAAATTTAAAACTTTGTTTCATAAGGATTGGAACTGAAACTAAATCCATACAAATCTTGGAGCATAAAGTACATCAAGTAGGAGTGAGGTGCTCACACAAGACTAATCTAGATGTGCCCGATCCCTAACTACCACTTTGGCATTGTATCCTACTTAGATCCATTTAACTCTATTTGCAATTTTCCGAAATTTAACAAAGGTACCTTGATCCTTTATGATGTGGTCCACTAGACCTGAATTTCTCACCCACAAAAAGGGAAAACTAGGTTAGAAAAGTAGAATCTTCTTATACACTCAATTCACTCACATATGAGTTTTAAGGGTGAATCTTTTTAGGTGCAGTGCAAACTTTTGCATAGTGCCTGTTCTACTGGAAATTAAAGCATTTATCTCAAGAAATGTTTACCTTTTCCTTCCCATTCAACCATTTGGTGTTCTAGTCCATCTTTTCCTTTTCTAGCTCACGAACCTATTGTTTCCCTCGTTTAAGAAGCTCTTAGTTTTTTGTTAGAATTCTTTCCACCAGAATTGAAATGTTCCTTATTTACTTGGGCATTGACCTTAATCTTGCCAAACTATCCTCTTTAAGCTTCAGATGACGTGTGACATCCCTAAATGTCACATCTATGTGAGTTGGTTGCAATTTTTTACATGCTTTTAACTCAAGGGTAAAGAATGGATAATCGCTTGGACCTTTTGCCCTTCGGTCAACCTATGACCAACATTACCAAACTCACTGATCATATTTTCCATTTCACATAAATGTCTCTTTGTACTATGATCAAGTTTTTTTTGGATATGTATCAAATTTGATGACTAATGATTAAAGCTTAGTCAACGCCATCCAAAGATCCATTGCATTTTGATACTTGCAAAAATTCTAGGTGATTTTGTCATTCATTGCACTTAGTAAGACGACTCAGGCAAAGGAATTTCTCTTTTTCCATACCAAATAAGCATCATAGTCTTGCTAATTTTTGGCCCTTAAGCTCAACCATTACTGAACTCAAAAACTCTAGAACCTTTTACTCCTTAAGCATGTTCTCGATATTCATACTTCAAAACACATAATTTTTCCCATTGAACTTAATTTCGTTGTTCAACTTGACAACAATTGATTTGAAAGGAGTACTATATAAGAATTGCATATAATATTAAATAGAGATGACAATGCTTGTTATTTTATGATGCATTCAAGAAAAAATAAACAAGCAAAATCTTGTCAGGTTCAAATTCAAGCAAAATACTTTATAGCATTAAATTATCCTCCAAAGCCTAATATTTAGCCGTACTAGTTCTACTGGTGTTTAGCTTAAGCATAAATTACAAAAAAAAAAAAAAAACATTATACATCTTGATTACCATATAGTAAGCCACAAAATAAATGTCACAAACTTATAACAAACCAATAGAAATTTTTACTCCAATAATCTAAATTTAATTAAATTTAATTAAGTTTAAATACTATAGGAAACATATTCATGTCTAATAAAATGCTAACCTAAAAAAAAGATGGACACTAATTGTCAAACTATAGTTGGAAGATAGGAAGTTATTACAAATACTTTCTATTGACTGGAAATATACCATGGAGATTTGTTTAATTCTTTTAGGAACTCAAATCCCCAAATTTCCATCCAAAGACAACTAATTGTGTAACCACTCCTCTATGTCAATATTGAATTAGTGGTGTTGCTTCTCAAGATTCCACTTTTCATCTAGAAAAATTAAAATAGAATTCTTATAATTACTATTAAATTTTTCCTTACTTTTTGCAATTATTTCATTGAGCTAAGGATGATTCCGGAATGAATCATGCATTACTATATGCAACACCACTTGACAAAGAACTAATCATAGACCACCAATTCATATACACTCTTGCATTTATTCATGCATCTCGGTCATATGACACTATTTCATCAATATTATCTTGCTGCATATGAGGAGTCAACTTCATATTTCTCACATGCTGCACTCTTGCATTTGTGTGAGCTCTTTGCTCGTCATATTGACGAACAACTAGAGTCCTTATCATTATTTTTTCTGTAACATATTTCACAAAAATAAACAAATAATAATTTTGGTCAATATATACACATGTATAATAACATTAGGGATAAGTACAAAACCAAACCCTATGGTTTCAGCCATTTGCAAAATAGTTTCTGTGGTTTAAAATTTTACAAAATGAGACATATCGTTTTACAATGCTAACAAAAGTAGTCTATCGTCAAATACACTACCTAAAAACTCTTTTACCCTTGAAATTTTCACTTGCAATTTTGCATGTTGGTCGATTAAAACATAATGAACCTTAGTGACAAAGTTCATAAATTTTTGGGAAGTGCATGTATTTTTCTTTAATTAATAATGAGTAAAGGAGAAAAAAATTGCAAAAAATAGAAAAAAGCCAAAAAATTTTAAAACTTTGTAACATATTGTTCAATAAATAGTAAAAAACATTAAGTTTCGCGTAAAAATCGAGTTAATGGTGTGAACATTAGAAGGAGGCACAATCCAACTTTTAAGGGTTAAGCCGTGGAAAAGAGTTGCTTAAAGTGGGTACAATTGTGATTTGAAGATAAGCCGTACGGCTCAAAAGATAGGCCGTACGGCCTAAATTGGAAGGCAGATGGGCTGTATGACCCATCTCTTAAAGAATCAGTTGGCCAAATCGCCCACTTGCACATAATAGAAAATGATTTCTTAAGAAGCTGACGTCACTTACGGAGGTAAGGAAATATATTACAGAAGTTTAAGGCAGGGATAAAAAAACTTAACAATCACACTTAACAAAAAACAAGCCTTCATCACCATGGCTTAATTTCCTCTCCTGCTTCAACATCTTCTTTTTCTTTAATACTTTTCATTTTTACACCTCCATCAAACCATATTCTTTAAAACTTCCCAAGCTTAAATCTTAGCCACATCCCACCAAATCCAACACTAAACCACATTTCCACACGTAAAACACCTCGGTTTGAAGCTAAAGGTAATCACTGAGAGGGCATAAATCCCTATCTCTCTATTCTTGAATTGTTTGATTTGTGTGTGTTGTGCTAAAACAAAAAACGTTTGCTGTAATTTTACGAATAGGGCCGTGCGACTTATCTTTTGGGCCGCAAGGCCCATCTTTGAGGAAAATTAAGCCGCACGGCTCATCTTGGCCCATGAGCCATGAGCTCAAATATTTCGTCTTTTTCTTTGAATTTTAATTTTACGTATCCGGGGCAAAAATCTTCGATTTCCAATCTAATTAATTGATAGATCCCAAATGGATCGTGAAATTCAAAGAGGATAAAGCCCTAAAATAAATTTCTACGTTTTAAAATCATTAAAATAAAATCAATTATATCTTTAGATCTGGATCTTGAGATCCAGATCTAACCTATTTTCGGGCCCCTGCGATTCTAGAAATTTATTTCACACCATAATATTCATTTATGTTATTATTCATCGTGCATACATTTTTTTAAAAATTGATTTTGGGTGTTTACGTGCTTTATTAACCTAGATTTAATTTCAGAACTTCTTTTTGGGACCCACACGAAAGAGGTTTTTGATAAACCTCTGGATAACCGACTCACATTTACCATGCAGAATAATAAATATAAATTGGCAAAATTATTTTTCAAAGCTGTTTTCTTTAGATCCAAAAATATAGGGCATTTCTAAAATTATTTTCCAGGTCTAATCGGGTAAACCTGTCGGGTTTTCCCGATTATCCCCTAAATTCATGTTCCTGAACTATCTGGATATCCCATTCGATCATATATAAGTCCAATGTGCTTATGTTTATCTGTATCACTAACCTCAGTTTTGTAGGTAGATTTATGCTAGATTAGATGCATGCTAGCTTTCTATTTTTTTAGAATATTTCATGTAAACCAGGCGATTCTACCCTCATCCCATTTTTATCAAATGTATCCCTTAGAATAGTTTATTCGATTTAGTTGTAATAATTTTATTTTCCGAATTTATTTATCGCTTTCTGAATTTATTTACAGCTTTCTGTGTGAGCATGTAGCGAATATCTAGGGTTGAATACTGAATAGGGAATAAAATATCGAAAAGTGCAAATTAGGTATAGTTAAAATGCTATTTCATAATAAAGCATAAATAAGTGATTTTTCCATACCAGAATCTGTCTTAAAAGGTGTAGGAATCCCTATCGGGCTTGGCTATGCCACAATTTCCCGGTAAGAGCTGAGCTGCTTGGCGACTCCTATCAACCTTTAAGGAACGAAGAATTGGTTTCGTACATTCATTTATTTTGCCTTAATATTTTCCAAAACCTGAAAACCGTATTTTCTATTCTAAATATTAAAAACCTCAGCCTAGTCTTGCAACTTGCTTTAATGTACCTTCAGAAAGGATCATCCGCTCACACAAGGGTTCATGTAAATTAATAGAGCGAAACAAAAATGGAAAGAAAATATAACTTTCTCACCTTATACGTCTCCTCTAGAGACTGCTGTAGAAACCCAATTGAGTTTCCTCCACACTCTGATACACGAACGGCTATAGAATGCGACTCGTGCTAGCGAACGGATTGAATAGAAGCTAATGGAGATTCATCCAAAAGGGAGGGACGACTTCTCTTAGTGTGTTGGCTGATTTCTATTGTGCTAGGGTTTGGAGAAATTAGTCTTAAGGCTTCCTTATATACTCCTTAGTATGTTAGATATTTAATTAAAACTATAGGTTAATTTTATTTGATTGAATTGATTTAATTTGTACCATTAGAAGTAAATAAAACCATATTATAAAATTCTAATCGATACAATCAAATATAATTTTATCAAATTAACATAACCCAAAGTTAAATTAAGATCAACCTTAATAAATACAACCTTTGTATTTAATTTCCACCAAGGTAATTTTATTTAATTATTTATTTACTACATTTAATTAATTAATCAAATAAATTCAATTTCTCCCTCAAGATAATTGAATTAATTTTGGCATAACCTAATGCCATTAACTCAATTAACTTGGTTTCTGTTCTAATATCGATTTGTCAACGTTCAGTCGTTTTATATGTATGATCCTGTAGATCCGTCTTTATGTTGGCAGTGGGCCCAAGGCCCACAGACTGTAAGTGGATTCTAGCAAACCGTTACAGCCCCCAATTAAGACAGAGACTTGCAGTCTAATGTGAAACATAACTAGGTAGTGATCTTGTATATCCCTTGCCAACTGATATCGATATATAAGCAAGAGGCATGGCCTCGTCATCCTCTTATATGCTCATTTATTTCTTGATACCGACTGGACTAAGCATCACAAATAAGTATCCCAACTTATTTGGGTATGGCCATACACTTGTCAGCCCCTTCATCAAATGGCTAGTGATATCATCTCAAAAGACGCTAAGTGGAAATTCTGTCAACTTCACTATCAACATTAACATGTTCACTGGCCCACCCAACATACCTATACTTGGCAACCTGTTATGGACCCTTTAGGCGTATATCAAAATGTGTGAGATCCCATGTTATGTTACAGTGAATATCGGGTCTAAGGACAATTACAAGACCTACCTGAGAAACACTTATGACGATTGGACCATGTGGCGTTCTCACGGCGGATCGATCCAGCACCAGGTTGTTGGGATTTTTCACCGAAAATCAACCGATAAAAGCAAAAGAACATGTTGATTTCCTCAAATCCGTGCCCAAGAGCTAATGATGTGGAAATTGAAAATCAACCAAAAAGAGGAAAGTTAGATTCTCACCAGTATATCTCTTAAGAGATGGCTACAGAAATCAAACAAGACTTCCTCCACCGTCACGTACACGAACGGCTTTAGAAATAAAACATGTGCTAGTTATTAGGAAACTGAAGAAGAGAAGAGAGGATAAACTTAAATGTCAAAAAGAATGGTTTTTCTGTTTTTATCCTTATCCTTATATAGGCCAAAATATCCAAGTTAATTAAAGTTGGTGGGCAAGGTTCCTATTTGAAACATTTGGCCCAACCCAAATTTAATTCTATGTGGGCTTTTCCTTTTCAAGCCCAAGTCCATTTTAATTCCTTTGTTTTATTTAATTTCAAATGAAACTTTAATTCAATATATATGCTTATATATTATATCATATAATATATTACATACATTTAAATTAAAATTAATTTGACCTATTTATTTAACCAAGGAATTACATTAGACTTTCATAAAATTAAATACCTGTATACCTAAACATGTAAAATATTTCCACCTAGGAAATAATCTCATAAATTAATTCATTGAATTAATTATAAGAACGCCTATACAAAAATTAATTATATTATTTTGATCAATCCAATCGATATATATAATATAATTAACGGATTCCTCTTTCTCTAGTGTGTATATTCCAAGTACACACTTAATCCTTTTAGTTAAAGTTTAGACGTTCAATATGTACAATCCTGTTGGCCCGTCTTTATGTTGGCAGTGGGCCTATAGCCCACAGATGGCAGGCGGGCTCTAGCAAATCATTACAGTCCTCAATTAAGATGGAGATAGCAGTCCAACTGGAACCGTAACCCTGAAGTTTAAACTTGTATATCCCATGTCATTGATATCGGTGTCCAACACAGAGGTATGGATTGATCACCTTCTTTTGTGTCCAGACATTTACTTGATCCCGAATGAACTGATGCTCACAAATAAGTTCCAACTTGTTTGGGTGTGGCCACACTCTTATCAGTTACATTCATCAAGAGGCTAGTGATATCTTCTTAATGGACTACTGAGTGACATTCCCTTCTACATATCCATTACATTGCCATGTTCACTAACATACCCGAATGTACCCATACTTGGCACCTTTTTACAGGCCCTTTAGGTGTACACCAAAGTACTACTCGAGAATCACTTGTGCTACTATACTATATGGATTTCTCGTTTAATGGATCTATCCAGTACCATGCCCCTTTGCATGTACGCATTAACCTGGTTGACATCCCATATTCAATGGCCAGTAAGACATCGCCATTCAACCAGGCTAATGATAGTCTTTAGTTCCATTCATTCCCATGATTGGAACAGACTATGGATGACTTTATGGTCATATCATTTTCCCTATCCGTGGTCTTACTGCCAAGTGCATGACACTTGTCAACATGGATATGAATATGCCTATTGGATACTCTATTTAAAACATAGCACAAGATATATAATAAATAGATTAATGCCTTTATTTAATGACACAAATTGTATAATACATATATCACATATCAAAGTACAAATGTATGATACAAATACAAGGACCAATGCCTTAGGACTAAGGCATATCCAACACAAGTAACCTAACATGTACCCATATTCGTGACTGACATCTCATGTCTAAAGGACGGTGAGACACCGCCATCCAGTCAAGGATATGCTAGTCTTTAGTTCCATTCATTCCCATGATTAGAACAGACCAAGAATATCATTATGATTATAACTTTAACATTACTAAAAGGTCTCATAATCCAATGAACTACATTGGTTTACTTTAGTATGGTTATAATCATTGGATACTCTAGCACAAGATATAAATAAATAGATTCATGCCTTTATTTCAATAGAAAATGTATAATATAAAATACCCAAATATATAAAGTAAGATACAATACAGGAACCAATGCCATTTGCACTAGGGCACACCAGCAATCTCCCACTGGTACTAGTTCCAATTAGGCATTATCCTAATCCCTATAAATCTAGTATGACCTTCGTGTTGTGTCTATGCCAGCGCCTTGGTCAACAGATCAGCGACATTGTTCCCGGTGTCAACTTTATACAATGAAATGTCTCCTTTGTCCATGATCTCTCGTATGAGGTGAAACTTCCTGAGTACGTGTTTTGACTTCCTATGTGACCGAGGCTCCTTAGCTTGTGCGATGGCCCCGTTGTTGTCACAGAAGATATTCACTAGGTCTAGGATAGATGAAACTATTCCTATGCAGTAATGTATTCAGCTTCTGTGGTAGAATCGGTGATGGTTGGCGGTTTTAAGCTCCTCCAACTGATAGGACCACCATTTAGTAGGAAGACATAACCAGAATGTGATTGCTTTTCATCCTGATCGGTCTCAAAGCTTGCATCAGTGTACCCTAACAATGACAGCTCTTTTTAACCTCAATACACCAAGAAGCTATCCTTAGTCTTATTAAAGTATTTAAGGATTGTTTTGACTACCATCTAGTGATCCTTCCTGGGATCTGAATGGTATCGGCTAGTCATACTCAATGCAAAAGTGACATCGGGTCTCATACATAACATGGAGTACATGATAGATCCTATAGCCGAAGCATATGGGATCTTCTGCATTTTCTCCCGGTCCTCCTTTGTCTTAGGACCGTTTTTCCTACTTAGTTTGAGTCCATGGCGCATAGGCAAGAAACCTTTATTTGCCTTATCTATGCCAAACCTTTTCAAAACTTTGTCTATGTATGAGGCCTGACTTAAGCCCAGAAGCCAATTAGATCTATCCCTGTAGATCCTGATCCCTAAGATCATTTTAGGTTCTCCCAAGTCCTTCATTATGAAGCACTTACTCAACCACTGCTTAACCCCTTGTAGTGTTGGTATGTTACTTCTAATAAAAAGGATGTCATCTATATATAGGACTAGGAATGTAGATACACTCCCACTAACTATCTTGTACACACAGGGCTCATCTGGTTTCTGTATGAAGCCATATTCTTTAATAGCTTCATTGAATCTCAAGTTCCAACTCTGAGAAGCTTGCTTCAATCCATAAATGGACCTTTAAAGCTTGCTTCAATACTTTAGATCGATAAAACCCTCAGGTTGTGTCATGTACACATCCTCAAGTAGCTTTCCATTTAGAAAAGTGGTCTTAACATCCATCTTCCATATCTTATAGTTGTACCATGCATCTTTGGCTAGTAGTATCCTAACGGATTTGAGCATTGCAACTGGAGAGAAGGTTTCATCATATTCAATTCCCTAGACTTGTCTAAAACCCTTCACCACCAATCGCCCCTTGAAGGTGTTGTTGGCCTTTAACTTGAAACACCACTTGCAACCAATAACCTTAGCACCTTGAGGTGGATCAACTAAATTGCAAACTTAGTTGTCGTATATTGATTGCATTTCAACTTCCATGGCTTCGCGCTAGTTAACTGACTGTGGGCTTTCAATAGCTTTCTGGTACGTCGTGGGTTCTTCTTGGTCAAAGGCTAGAAGATTCCCATCATCGATCATGAGAAATCCATATCTCTCGGGTTGATGACAGACCCTGCCAGACCTTCAAAAGTCCTATGTGATCGGTTCAAATTCCTCAATTGCTTGAGGTTCTAGTTCGATCTCCGAGCTATCCTGTATAGGTGCTTGTGGATCTTAAACTTCCCTGAGTTTAATATTGCTCCCATTGTCTCTTTTGGAGATGAACTCCTTTTCAAGAAAGACACAATTCTGTGCTATGAACACCTTGTTCTCAACAGGGTTGTAGAAGTAATATCCGTTGTTTCCTTGGGGTAACCTACAAACAAGACTTTTTAGTTTTAGAGTCTAGTTCCCACTTTTCAATTTCTTGACATGGGCCTCACAACCCTAAATCCGCATGAAAGAGATGTTCTTGCCCATCCATAGTTCATATGGCTCCTTTTCAATTGCCTTGCTCGGTGTACGGTTAAGTGTGAATACAGCTTTCTTTAATGCATATCCCTAAAAGGATGTCAGAAGAGTTGTTTGAGTCAGCATTGAGTGAACCATGTCCAACAAGGTTTTATTCCTCCTTTCTGACACTCCATTCCATTGGGTGTTCCAAGAGGAGTGAGCTGTGAGATGATCCCACACTCTCTCAAGAAGGATTCAAACTCTAGGCTCATATATTCACCGCCTCGATCAGACAGAAGTGCCTTTATAGTCTTGCCAAGTTGGTTTTCTACTTCGTTCTTATACTCCTTGAACCTATCAAGGGTTTCAGACTTTTGCTTCATCAGATAGACATAGCCATATATGCTGAAGTCATCCATGAAAGTAACAAAGTAGTGAAAACCGTTTCTAGCACTGGTGCTTATGGGCCCAAACACGTCCGAGCGTATTAGGCCCAATAAGCCTGTGGCCGTTTCAGATTTCTTGTTGAAAGGAGCCTTTGTCATTCTGTGTAACACCCGGGATCTGATCGTCTGTCCTCACAAACCAACACGTGTCTTTCCAGCATGCTTTGTCCTCACTCACATCCTCCCTGGCAATTTCTTCCCAGGAGGTCACCCATCCTGAAATTTCCCCAAGTCAAGCACGCTTAACTTTGAAGTTACTTCGGAATGGGCTACCGAAAAGAAGATGCATCTTGTTGGTATAGGTAGTACCTATCAAATCTCTTATGTCATTCTCAACTGTACTATCCCATACCAGTACTGTCTCAAAATCTAGCCTTTCTCAACTATACCGTCCCATACCAGCATAGTCTCGAAACCCTCTCTTTTCGGTATAGATTCGGTTCATTTCTGCCCCCATCGACATCCTTCAGGGCTGCTCCTTGCTCAAGTTTCTCTGCCCTGGTGCCACCCCTCACTAGGCCACTCCTTGCTCAGGCCATCCACCCCGGCGCCACCCCTCTTAGGACCGGGTCGTTACAGGCCCACCAGCTTCCGCCTGGTTTGTCCCTGAACCACACCGTACTGAGAGAGGGCTGGCTCTGATACCAACTTGTAACACCCGGGATCTGATCGTCTGTCCCCATAAATGTACCGTCCCATACCAGTACAGTCTCGAAATCTAGCCTTTCTTAACTATACCATCCCATACCAGCATAGTCTTGAAACCCTCTCTTTTCGGTATAGATTCGGTTCATTCCTGCCCCCATCGACATCCTTCAGGGCCGCTCCTTGCTCAGGTTTCTCTGCCCCGGCGCCACCCCTCACTGGATCGCTCCTTGCTCAGGCCATCCACCCCGGCGCCACCCCTCTTAGGACCTGGTCGTTACATTTTGCCTCTTAAACAAGACTCGCATGTGTCATAAGACTCAAGTCAAATGACCCTAGCACTCCACTTTTGTGAAGTCTAGCTATGCGCTTCTCATTTATGTGGCCTAAACGACAATGCCATAACTAAGCAAGATTAAGTTTGTTAGGCTTAACCCTTTTCATGTTCATGTTATAGATTGGATTGTTTTCATGCAAGTCTAGGATATATAAACCATTATTTAGAAAAGCACTTCCATAAATAATATTGTCTTTCAACATATCAATCTTTCCAAACCAATATTAAAAAAAAAAAAACACAAAATATCCAAGACAAAAACTGAAATAATATTCCTACACATAGCAGGGACAAAATAACAATCTTTCAAAACCAAAAATAATCTAGTGGGCATCTCTAAGTAGAAGTCTCCAATCTTGATGGCAGCAACCTTAGCGTCATTCTTGACTCGAAGATCTACTTCTTTAGATCCTAATAACCTCTTATTTCTTAGTCCCTGCACATTGCAACAAATGTGAGAACCACATCCAGTGTCTAGCACCCAAGATGTAGAAATAGTGAGGTTAATAGTGCTAAAAAGGCACTTATATATGATATAATCTATAAGGAATTTGCGATGTTTTTCCTTATTATATATTAGATTTCACGTTGGTATTGCTTGTTTTTGATGATTTACAGTTTTAAAGACTGAGTATGTGGAATTTAGCTATAAAAGGAAGCAAAAACAAAGAGAAACTAAAGAAAAGAGAAAGATCACAAGCGCGATGGATACACGATCGTGACATAGCATATAGGCAGACTATGACTTCAGCATTTTGCAAAGAAACCCGTGTGAATCACAACCGCGACACTATGTCATGATTGTGACATGCACCTAACAGCAGTTATTTGATCTTATTCGTTCAAAACTTCAACCGCCACTATGAAAAGACACAACCCTTCATGAAAAGACACAACTTTCCAAGAAGAACCAATAGTATTCAAAAGACATAATCTTTCACAAAGAGACACAACCATTCAATGAATCAACATAATCTTTCACAAAGAGACACAACCATTCAATGAATCAACATAATCTTTCACAAATAGACACAACCATTCAATGAATCAACATAATCTTTCATAAAGAGACATAATGCATTAATGCTTTAATGCTTATAAATAGAGAAGGAATTCCAGATTGTAGGGTGTGCCCCCAATGGGACGCCAAAGGGAGAAAATCGGCAAATTGTAGTACTTATAGTACATAAGTTAGAAAAATGGAGTGTCTAGAGAGTTCAAGTGTTGTTTTTAATATTTAGTATACGTACAAGGGAGCCTAACGCCAAGGTCCTTGAATCAAGTATTGTCACTGTATAGAGAAAAGATACCCCTGAGGTTGCAATATACCTGTAGGCATGAGGGAGTGTTTCCCGTGTGACAGATGTGAATACTATCGCTTTCTTAAGTCCATTCTTATGCTTTTCCTTTATGAGAATGTCACACTTGTATTTGTATTGAATATTTACGAGATCAATATCGATATGTTTTCTTATATCTTACTCTTCATTGCATGACTAACTCCAAGTATGTTTTGATTTCTTGTTTTACATTGCATGACTAACGCCAAGTATGTATTGTGATTCATAATAAGATATAGAGAAGTTCACATTTTACTTTGTCTTGGTTGGTTACTAAGATAGAATAAATTATGATGTATGATTGTTTTACTTCACTTTGTTAAATTAATTGGAGATCATCTTAATATAGCTTGGCCATTGTGTATTAAGACCTTTCGTTATTTTGGCAAAGGTATTCGATAATTTGTCTATGAGTTATTGAATAAAATATATTTCTAGGCATGCCCATTAAAATAAAACTTATCTGACACATTCTTATCATAGGGATTGAATAGAAAATTAATGCATGTGCAACGAATATCTAAAATAAAATGCTTGTATATTTATGTAACTAGATATTGAACAATGACTCAACTCATAACTAGTACTTTAATTGATTTAACTTGCCATTACCCAATTCCCCATATGACTTTATAATTCGATACTCTATAGACATAAAGAAAAACAAACTAAACTATACATACATATTCCTCATGGGATCGATATCTTTTATTACAGCGTTGCGATTCGTATACTTTCAAGCATTAATCTCTGAATGGAATTATTGTTAGAAAAATTATTGTCAAAAGCTAAGTAAGAGATTTGTATAAGAAGCAACAAGGTTTTTGGCACCGTTGCCAAGGAATAATTGTTATGTCATTTGGTGTTTGTTAAGTATTTTTGGATTATAGAATTTTATTTTATTTTTTTATTGTGTTTATTTTCATTGTTGATTTTTGTTATTTTATTAAATTTTCTTTTAAAAATTTAATTATACAGTATAATTATACAACTATGGAAAAAGAGATGTTGGCTGTTGTGTTTGCATGTGATAAGTTTAGATCTTACTTGTTAGGTTCTAAAGTTATAATTTATACTAATCATGCTGCTTTGCGATGCTTGTTTGCTAAGAAAGATGCTAAGCCATGCCTTATTTGTTGGGTGTTACTTTTGTAAGATATTGATTTAGAAATAAGAGATAAGAAAGGTTCAGAAAATTTGGTTGCCGATCATAGTGATTCTACTTTTATCTACATATATATATATATATATATATATATATATATATATATATATATATATATATATATCTAGTGTGGTGTGTTTATCTTTATGTAATTCTTCTTAGTGTGGTTTTCTTTTCTTATTCTTTATACAAGGAGGACCTTGTGTTCTTCAAGTGTAAGGGAGGGATATGAAGAAGAATATAATGTTTGTTGTTGTTATATTTGTTGTTGCATAATAATATGTTTGTTGTTGTTATGATCGTTGTTGCATAAATAAATCTAATTTGGGGTGATTTGTAAGTTTTTGTTGTTTCCATTGAAAAATAAGCTTAAAAGGTTAAAATTTCATGAACCATTTGAATCACTATCGTGATGCATTACTGCGATTGTGATTGAGAAATTCAAAGAAAAAGGAAATAAAGAAGAAGCACGAGTCACGATCGTGACCATCCATCACAATCGCGACTTAAGTGCACAAAAAGGTAAAAACTATATGTTTCCAAATCGCAATCACGACATAGATGTCACGATCGCAACTCAGTCCTTTTTATAAGAAATTTTTTTGTGTTTCTTGTGGATCACGATCGCAACCTGGATGTCACTATCACGACCTGAACGAAAGTTAACGATCTATTTTTACTTTCAAACGGTAAAATTGGCTCCAATTTTCAAAATTTGACCGTTTTATGCCATTGGAGCAATCAAAATGTGTCCCTATTGGTTAATGACTCTAATTGATTAATATTTTATTATATTCAATGAATTAAAGTGGTGAAAGGATGTGTCTTTTGGTAAAATTCACCATAAATAGGACTCCCTTTCTTTGTTGTTATTCACAAACCAAATTCTTCTAATATTATACTTCCTTAACCAAAAGATTACTCAAAATCCTTTCCATCTCTTTCAAGTCAATATTTTCAAATCCTTAGCCAAATTATTTACTATGCCAAGGCAAAAGAGAATTGCTACCAAGAAGGACTAAAGTTCTTCGCAAACTCCTCAACCGGTGGATTTGCGTGAGACCTATGGTACAAACTTCCCTATTCGTAATGAAAACGAAGGGAGGCAATTCACAAGATTCAGAAACATCGAAATCATCGGTATGTTTTTCCTTGATGAGGTTTTCATGATAAATGATGGAATTCATGATGAGGTAAAGATGTTTTTGAATGTTCTTGGGCTTTCAACATTTTCTTCAATGTTTTTTCCACTAAACCGTGATTCGATTGTGGGATTGTTGACAACTTGTAGGGAATCATCACGGGAAAAATTAAATGCGAGGCGGAATACCGATTAAAATCTGCCCTTGATTCCAAAGCCCAAGATACATGTAGATTAATAGAATGAAATAAAGAACGGAGAAAAATAAATTTTATCACCTTAACTGCCTCTTCTAGAGACTGCTGCAGAAACCCAAACGCGTTTCCTCCACAATCCGGTACAAGAACGACTCTCAAACGGGACTCGTGTTAGCGAACTGATTGAACAAAAATGAAGAGAAAGTCCAAGAGGGGACTACTGTAATTTTCTTATTGTGGCCAAAAATTCTCTATTAGGGTTAGGGAGAATTAGGTTAAGGCTTCCTATATATACTCCTTAGCCTACTAGGATTTTAATTAAAACTATAGATTATTTAATTTGATTTAATTGATTTACCTTACATCATTATGATTAAATAAAATCATATTATAAAATCATAATTGATACAATTAAATACAATTTCATCAAATTAAAATAACTCAAAGTTAAATTAAAGTCATCCTTAATAAATGCAACCTTTGTATTTTTATTTCCACCAAGGAAATATTATTTTATTTAATTAATTATTTACTACATGTAATTAATTAATGAAATAAAATAAATTTCTCCCTTTATAGTTGAATTAATTATGACATAACCTAATGTCAATAACTCAATTAATTTGGCTTCCGTTCCAATTCCGACTTGTCAACGTTCAGTCGTTCTATGTGTACGATCCTATGGGTCCATCTTTATATTGGCAGTGGGCCCAAGACCCACAGCCTATAAGTGGGTTCGAGCAAACTGTTACAGCACCCAATTAAGACGGAGAATTGCAGTCTAATGTGAAACATAACCCGGTAGTGATCTTGTATATCCCTTGCCAACAGACATTGATATATAAGCAAGAGGCATGGCCCTGTCATCCTCTTATATGCTTATTTATCTCTTGATACCAAGTGAACTGAACCTGACAAATAAGTATCCCAACTTATTCGGGTATGGCCATACACTTGTCAGTCCCACTCATCAAGTGGCCAGTGATGTCATCTCAGGGGACGCTGAGTGGCAATTTCGTCAGCTTCACTATCAACATCAACATGTTTACTGGCCCACCCAACATACCCGTACTTGGCACCCTGTTACGGGCCCGTCAGGCATATATCAAAGTGTATGAGATCCCATGTTATGTTATAGCGAACATTGGGTCTAAGGATAATAGCAAGACCTACCTGAGAAACACCTATGACGATCGAGCCATGTGGTGTTCCCGTGGCAGATCGATCCAGTACCATGCAACCCAACAAACTTTTCGATATGTGGATAAAAACTGAATGGCTATTATCTTCCGTAATGAAGGTAACGAGTACACGGTTGGCTATGAAGAGATGACTAATTGGTTTGATTTTCCTACAGAAAGTGAAGGATGGCGTTATCCATTTTCTGAATATTACCCACATCCTTTTTAGAAAAGTATAACCGGGTTAGAAAAATACTCAGCAAAGAATTCGCCAAACCGGTTGATTACGAATAATGCACTTTTGTATTTGCACAAATATTTGTGCCATTCTATTTTCTGCAGGGTGGAAAGCAATAAGTGCAAACAAAAGAATTATATGTCTTAAATCAAGCCATGAAAGGAAGAAAAGTGGATTGCACGGATCATATTTAGGAAGGAATTTCTCGAGCAGCTGATTCCAACAAGAAGAAAGTTGGAGGCGGTCATGTAATGACAGCCCTAATTTTGGCCGCTAGAGGAGAATTGCCTTACACATTGCAACATAGAGAAAAAGTGAGATTTCTTAATGGACAATTGATGACAAATGCTGGATTAGCAAAGGAGATCAATAGAGCTTTCAAATTCACTTCCTATGAAGAGAGAACAAAGAAGATTCTCATCACTTTGGAAGAGGAAGGAGGAGCCAGACCTTCGGATGCACGATCTAGGAACAAGGGGAAGCAAGTGCAAAGGGAAGAAAGTGGTGATGAAGATGATGAAGAGGAGGAGAATGCTAATGAAGAGCAAGAAGCGGAAAATCAAGGTTGGCAACAAGTGCTAACCAGGTTGAAGCGATAGAGCAAAATGTCCACCAAGTTCAGCAAGAAGTAAAAGCGATGCGGAAGGAGAATGCATCACTAAAAAGAAAGCTTCTCAAGTTCTTCCAATGTCAAAACATCGAGTTTACTCCAAGTCCACCAGGAGTGCCGGAGGCTTGATTTGGTTTTTTGCTATCTTTTTCTTCCTTACTTTATTTTATTTTCTGTTTCCAGTGTTTTCTAGTTTTCAGTTTGTGATTGAAGTTAGTTTATTTTCCTACACATTGAGGGCAATGTGCAATTCAAGTGTAGGGGGGTAAAATTAGGATAATTTTAAATTTTTGTTCTTATATCATTATAATATCAAGTATTCTTGCATTCTTATCTTATTTTGTAATTGTCAAAAAGCTTATGACATCTTTTTCTATCTTCAGTCAAAGTGTATGATTATGGTATTACAATCTTTGGATAATGCAAATGAAGATAATCTCACCTTAAGTTAAGGAATAAGAAGCTTTGATTCTGTAAAAGTATGTACATTCAAGTGGTAAAATGTTGAAAATAGAGTATGTTTATTGTTGAAGTAATTTGAAAAGCAAGACGAAGTTATAAATCCTATAAGTGTTTGGGTATCCATTGGCAATTTTTGTTTAAAAGCTATGATTTTTTGCCCTATAAGACCAAGTTTGAAGTGATTGAACTAGGGAATTAAAGCCATAATATGGATTAGCATTGTTTAATAAAAGATGAGGGTATTGCAAAAGGAGTGTTGAGTGAATAACCAAGGTGTTATGTAAAAAGGGAGAGTGGTATGGAGCGTAAAATGCAACCACTAAAAGCAAGATAAAGAATAAAAGAAAAATATTTACTTTTATATAATAAAAGAAAAGAAAAATTACAGTATGAATGGTAACAAACAAGATAAAAGGGGAGGTGTGTTGTGGAGCGAAACGTAACCACACATGAGTTCTTAGAAAAATCTAAGTTACCTAAAAATGCTTTGAGAACAATGGCTAAACGTGTACTAAAATTTGTCCTGAAAAGCTTTCACCGATATGCTTTGGTTGAGTAAGCAGAATTTGTGTTGATTAAGGCATAAACATGGTTAAAGGTGTATACAAACTCTACTTATGGTCGATAGTTCTAAGTTAAGCTTAGTGAAACAATCTTTTGGCAATACGCATACTTAATAAAAGTATAAAGAATGATATACATATGTGTTGTTAAGATTCAACAAGCCTCATAGTTGCCTTAAAAGTCAAAGGTTGAGACTCTTTATTTTGTGTTTTAAAGACTAAGTATGTTGGATCATCACAAGTAAGAGGATTAAGAGATTCATATTTTGCTTGAGGATAAGCAAAAGGATAAGTGTAGGGGCTTGATAAGTGCTAAAAAGGCACTTATATATGATATAATCTATAAGGAACTTGCGATGTTTTTACTTATTATATATTAGATTTCACGTTGGTATTGCTTGTTTTTTATGATTTACAGTTTTAAAGACTGAGTATGCAAATATGTGAAATTTAGCTATAAAAGGAAGCAAAAACAAAGAGAAATTAAAGAAAAGAGACAGACCACGAGCGTGATGGATATCACGGTCATGACCTAGCACATAAGTAGACTTTGACTTCAGCATTTTGTAAAGAAACCCATGTGAATCACGACCATGACACTATGTTACGATCGTCACATGCACCCAGTAGTAGTTATTTAATCTTATTCGTTCGAAACTTCAACTGCCACTATGAAAAGACACAACCCTTCATGAAAAGACATAACCCTTCATAAAAATACACAACTTTCCAAGAAGAGCCAATAGTATTCAAGAGATATAATCTTTCACAAAGAGACACAATCATTCAATGAATCAACATAATCTTTCACAAAGAGACACAAACCATCAATGAATCAACATAATCTTTCATAAAGAGACACAATGCTTCAATGCTTATAAATAGAGAAGGAATTCTAGATTGTAGGGTGTGCCCCCAATGGGACGCCAAAGGGAGAAAATAGGCAAATTGTAGTACATAAGTTAGAAAAATAGAGTGTCTAGAGAGTTCAAGTGTTGTTTGTAATATTCAGTATACGTAAAGGGGAGCCTAACGCCAAGGTCCTTGAATCAAGTATTGTCACTGTATAGAGAAAAGATACCCCCGAGGTTGCAATATACCCATAGGCATGAGGGAGTGTTTCCCGTGTGACAGATGGGAATACTATCGCTTTCTTAAGTCTATTCTTATGCTTTTCCTTTATGAGAGCGTCACACTTGTATTTGTATTGAATATTTACGAGATCAATATCGATAAGTTTTCTTATATCTTACTCTTCATTGCATGACTAATTCCAAGTATGTTTTGATTTCTTGTTTTACATTGCACGACTAATGCCAAGTATGTATTGTGATTCATAATAAGATATAAAGAAGTTCGTATTTTACTTTGTCTTGGTTAGTTACTAAGATAGAATAAATTATGATGTATGATTGTTTTGCTTCACTTTGTTAAATTAATTGGAGATCATCTTAATATAGCTTGGCTATTGTGTATTAAGACCTTTCGTTTTTTTGGCAAAGGTATTTGATAATTTGTCTATGAGTTATTGAATAAAATCTATTTCTAGACATGCCCGTTGAAATAAAACTTATCTGACACACTCTTATCATAGGGATTAAATAGATAATTAATGCATGTGCAACGAATATCTAAGATAAAATGCTTCTATATTTATGTAACTAGATATTGAACAACAACTTAACTCATAACTAGTACTTTATTTGATTTAACTTGCTATTTACCAAATTCCCCATATCACTTTATAATTTGATACTCTATAGACGCAAAGAAAAACAAACTAAAGTGTACATACATATTCCTTGTGGGATCGATAGCTTTTATTACTACGTTGCGATTCGTATACTTGCTAGCACTAATCTCTGACTGGAATTATTGTTAGAAAAATTATTATCAAAAGCTAAGTAAGAGATTTGTACAAGAAGAAACATATATCTAAAGAATTACTTTGATTCTTCACTTGCTCTCCCACGAGCATCGGACACGTCTTCTTCCAGTATCCCTTTTGCTTGCATTCGAAGCAGATATCCTCAGGATGGCCTTAGGCTTGGGCCCTTGCTTAGCCTTTTTAGCCTTGGCTTTGACTTTAACCTTGTCATTGCCCTTCACAGCAGGGGTTTTCCCCTTGTTTACTGGCAGCACTAGTGGAGTCTTTTTGACAGACTATTCAGTAAGCTTGAGCATTCCATGCAGCTTAGTCACAGTCTTGTCCATGCCCTACATATGATAGTTCATGATGAACTAATCATAAGACTTGAGGAGGGATCCTAAGATGACATATATCGCTAACTCCTATGGGACTAATGTGTTGAGATGGGCCAATGCATTAATATAGCCCTTCATCTTGAGCATGTGGGTGCTCATAGATGTCCCAGCTACCATCCTGCAGGTGTTGAGTGCCATAGTTATCAAGAACCTCTCTTGACAAGCCTGATCTTGGTACATCCACTTGAGATTGTCCATGATTGCAAAGGCCTGCTAGTCCATGAACTGTTTTTCCATCTCAGGAACCATCATGCCCAACATAAGGCAAGACACATCCCTATCATCCATTTTTATGCAGGTCGTGCTCCTCAACTTGAGCATGAGTAACCTCTCGACCTGAATGTGGTGCAGCTGGTAAGGCCCTATCCACTTTGGACTCTTGTCTCAGCACTATTCTTAGCTGCCGAGCCCAGTCTAGAAAGTTAGGCCCAGATAGTTTCTCCTTTTCAAGGAGTGATCGTAGTGAAAATGAATTACAAGCCATTTTATGATTATCTGCACAGAAAAATTGCAAAGTGATTAATAGAGGGCTTTATAATCTTAACCATTTTAATTAACAATCCATTTTAATTAATTTGCTGGTAATAAATGGTGAAAGACCAAGATCCATATTTCATTAAGAATCGGCCAAGCGGAGACTTGTCAACCGACCCTTAACTATTTAGGTAGGAACTCCCTCCAATCCCAACCTAGGGACTTTTGGTTTAATGGGCTTATTGGCACTTACCTATCTGTGATTAGGACCAGGAGCATATCCTACTACCCATGTTGAGTCCGACCACCATTCGAATGCTAAGCGTAACTAGTACCTTAACCCTATACAGTAAATGAATAATACAATGCACCCGGTGGAGGCACGGCCCACATTGCACCATTAAAAGACCAAGAAGGTACGAATGTGGAAAGCACTTTCAATCGACTCAATGTTTTATTGTATTCATTAATAACGGCTTAGCATGCATAATCACGGGTGAATGGAATGGCTTTAACATACATTTATATTAACATGCATGCATTCGACATAAGCATAATATATATATATATATATAACCACAACTTTGAGTAGTTGCCAACATCTCTTACACCATAAATTCTAATTATCCTTCTAAAAAATTTTTCTTGCATTCTACTAACCCCACATAACTTGTTTCACGTCATACATGTACCACTTCAATTCACTTGCATATTTTTTTTATTTTATTAAAATTAAGTTTAACGCTCTCCTTAAATTTGATTTTTGGTAACTCCCAATAGAGTTCATAATTGATTAAAGATGTCATGCTTTTATTACTTCGTGAACATATCCATAACTTGATCTTGAGTCTTTACATCAATTTCACATCCTTGTGTTAGTGCATTCCCTGATGAAATGATACTTCATATCAATGTGTTTGCTTCGATCATGAAACACTGGATTCTTCACTAACAACAATGTCTATTTATTATCAACAAAAATTTATGTTGGCTTATGTTGTTCCATTTGCAATTCCTTCAATAGTCTTCTTAGCCATATTGCATGACACACACATGTGGTAATAGCAACATATTCCGCTTCACAAGTTGACAAGGTCACAATAGGTTGTTTCTTTGAAATCCAAGTGAACGTCGTATCACCCAGAAAAAATACAAAACCTGTCATGCTTTTTCGATCGTCCTTATCACTGGTCCAGTCACTATCCTTATACCCTACTAATTTGAAATGTTTAGATTTTGAGTAAAGTAAACCAAAATTAGTTGTACCTTTCAAATAATAGAGTGTTCTCTTTCCTAAATTCCAGTGTGACTCCATTGGTTCTTTCATGTATATGTTTACTAATCTAATAGCATATCGAATGTCTGGCCTCATACACATCAGATACATAAGACTTTCAATCAAGCTTCAAAATATCATAGGATTGACTTTCTCTCCAACATCATCCTTAGTCAGTATTAAACGACATTCAACAGGAGTGTTGATAGGATTGCAATTCTCCATCTTGAACTTCTTCAAGATCTCCTTTGTAAAGCCACGTTAAAAAATAAAAATGCCTACTTCACTCTGCTTCACTCCAATGACAAGATAATATGAAATGAGGCCAATTTCAATCATTTCAAATTCATGAGCCATCATTTTCTTGAATTCCTTAAACATTTCCATATTACTTTAAATCATCCACATATAGGCAAACAAATAATATGTCTCCATTTTCACTTTCACGTACATGGCATATTTGTGTGGGCATTTAACAAAACCATTATCTTGAAAGTATTTGTTAAAGAAACTATCCCAAGCTCTTGGAGCTTGCTTTGGCCTATATAGTGCCTTCTTCAAGTTCAACACTTTACCTTTATAGCCTTTGACAACATAACCAGGTGGTTGCTAAACATAAATTTCTCTTCCATGTGTCCATTCAGGAAAGATGACTTGATGTCCAGCTGGTGAATCCTTTAGTCATTTTGTGCAACAATCAAGATTACCATTTTGATGGTTTCTAATGTAAAAATTACATCAAAAACTTCATTATAGTTGAAGCCGAGTTTTTGGCTGAAGCCTTTAGCAATCAGTCTTGCTTTGAGTCTCACAACTTCACCTAATGCATCTTTCTTGTCCTTGAACACCCATTTGACACCAATGGGTTCTTGGCCAACTGGAAGAGATGTCAACTCCCACGTTTCATTCTTCTCAATTGCTTGAATCTCCTCCTTAATGGGATTTCTCCATCTCTCATCTTTCATGGCTTCTTCAGCACCAATTGGCTCACTATCAACAAAATGACAGTAAAGAGTTGAGATCTCTTGTCACCTCATATAGTTCTTTAACTCGTCTTAGCTTTCATGGCCTCTGTCTACACTTTGGCCTTATTCTTCACTCAAAAATGCACTTGAAAGAGGAGTATTTGTCATATTTGTCGTCGGTGTTGTGGTTGCTTCCTCCATATCACAAGGATTGTTTTCATCCGTGATGAAAGGATAAAAACTATAACTTTTCTGCTTATCATTGCTCCAATCCCAAAGTGCTTCTTCATCAATAGTCATGTCCCTTCTAATGATTATCTTTCCTGAATCGAGATCAAACATCTTCTATCCCTTTGATTGTTCTAAGTATCCCATGAACAAGTACTTCTTACTTTTATAATCAAGCTTCCTTATTTCTTCATATGGTACATGGACATGTCCAACACTTCCAAAAACACACAAATGAGAGATACTTGGTGTTAAGTGTGCATTTTCATATATTTTTAGCATTAATTTTAAGTTAATATCATGCATTTTATGTTAGCTTGAGTGTGTTTATTTTGTTTTAGTTTTTATTTAGAGTTCTTGTACTTTTAACTGCTTTATCTCATTTTTAGTCTTATTTTGAGTGATTTGAAGCATTTAAACTGGTTCTGGAACTCTAGGATTGCATTACGGGTGTTGGAATCGAAGAACGTAATCAAGATGGGCTGAATTCGACATCCACTCGCAAAGTCTATCATTTACTCACCAAGTGGAATCACAAAACAAAGGCAGATTGTTTTCTGCTTCAATAGCTTTTTGTAATCTGGGAATACTTTTGCATACAAAACTAGATTAAGGTGATTCAAGTTGCTATGGAAATGTAAGAGATAATCTAAAATCTTGTCTCTCTTAAGATTTTTTGTCATTTAGCTTTCTTCCTAGTCGAAATTGAGTTCAAAGTTGCTACTACTACAAGGAATTTCTATTTATGTGAATTTGACTTGTTTCAACCCGGATCGACTTCTAATCACGTAAGAATTTGGGTCACATGTTTTATATGATTAATTAAGTGTTTTGTAAGTGTAGATACCAGATTTTGTCCAAATTAATTTTATATATATTTACGGTTTTTTTTTAACAAATGTATTGTTCTTTTCTTCTTATTCTTTTTTTTTTAGAAAAAACATAGGGGTTTTCACGAATAATATAATTCAAATAACAGGTGACATGTAATTTAATAAATAGTAGTGAATTTTTATTAAGATTTTGTGTACAAATAGGGTCAAATGGGCTTAAGCCCTATACAATTCAATTACAAGTTTACAAATACAAATTGGGAAAGTGCGGATGGGCCTAGGCCCATAAAAGAAGCCCCATTTCAAATATAGATTACAAATTACAAGTTCAGAATGGAAGAGGCAGATGGGCCTAAACCCATGAGATGGCCTAAATAATCAAATTATAGAAAGGGAAGCAGCGGATAGGCCCAAGCCCATAGAAGAGGCCCAAATGACAGTTTACAAGTTCAGAGCTACAGATGGGTTAAGGCCCGTAAAAGTTATAATTACAGAATTTGCAGCATTTTTTTACAAATGAAAAATATACAGAATGGCTGATTTGACAAGGCATGGGCGAGCATGACTTAATCCCAAATTTGCAGCAGAAAACGTGGGATTAGGAGAGCCCACTTGCCTATAAAAGGCAGTGATCTGAAGAAGGAAGGGGGCTCTTTTTCCTGCAGAAAAAACACAGTTTTCTTCTTCTCTTATTTTCTCTTCTTTCCTGAAGCTCAAACCTGCAAACAGAAAGGTTTTTCTTCCAAGTAACTCAGAGTAAGTAAGGCACCAAGTCTTTTAAATTTATTTTTCAAGTAACCCTCTTTTTCTTCCTCATTTTGCATACTGGTTATGTTGTGTTAGGGTAGCTAATGGAGCTTGGGGCCATGTAATGGCCACAGCTCCCATTAGCTACCATCATAGGGCTCAGAAGTTTATTTTTAACCAAAGACTCATTTTTTTTCTGTTCTTTATGTCTCAAAAACACTAAAAATGCACCACATTCTACTTTCCAAATCATAATGCTAAACTACACATTTCAACTCAAAAAAATGATTTCAAGACAGAAAATGCAGTTTAACAAAGGATTGGTGGCTGGAAGCAGCACTCCTTTCCAGTGTTCAAAAACAACATAGAACAGGAAAAACACTGAGTTAAAAGGTGTCTTTTTTAGGCCTCTTCATCACAGCCCTCTAATATTTCAAAAAAAAACAGTTTTTTTTACAAAACCAGCACACCATACACAACATAGAAGCCTTAATCCACGAAAATCCAGGCTCAAAACCAGCAACACAATCAAAAATCACATTTTTTTTATCCCAAAGATCAGCGCATACCATTGCATTTGAGGCCAAGCATCAAAAATCAGATTTAACACTAACACAACATAATCATGAAAGGTACACAGAGGCCTTGTAAAGCAAACACAGTTTCCATACACACCATCAACACCAACCAAAAATAAAAATACCAAACAGAGCCAACCAGCACAAATACCAGATTTCATCACCAAAAAGAAAAAACCCAGCAACTTAGCTTTTTAGGATCCACCGAAGCAGGGCTCGGTTTTGAGGCCTTTTAATCCTGTGAAACACAAACATGTATTAGAAGCAAAAAAAATAAAAAAAACAACAAGGAAAGCCAGAGAGATGTCTTGGCTTACCTAAAATCAGGCTGAAAAAAAAACGAGAGCTTGCAAACCGAGAAGGAGAGAGTGAGCTCCAGTGAACCGAAAAAGAGAGAACAAATAGTGAGCCGAGAGAGAGAGAGAGAGAGATAGGCAAAAAACCTCAAAATACCTCAAAGAAATCGAAAGAAACAGACCTGCAGAGGGCTGAAAACCCAAAGTCTTGGGGGTTTAGGGTTTCTGGAACCCTAACCCAACCTCTTTAAATTCCTGCTTGAAGGAAACCGAGAAGAGAGGCCGCGAAAACCAAGTCCAAACACAGGATTCCTTAGATCAGAGAGATCAAAATCGCGAGAGAAAGATCAGAGAAATCGAAATCGCAAGAGAGAGAAGCCCCGAGAGAAACTAAGGAAGCATCTGGTGATAAATAGAACCGAGATCGGTGGTCAGAGACCATGCGAGAGAGAAGAAAAAAGAGGAACGGCGGCCGGTGAGGAGAAGGGTGAGGCCGAGAGAAGTCTCTGGAGAGGAGAGAAAATAGTGTCGGCTGAAATGAAGTGAGATGAGTGAAGTGAGGGAGAGATGAGAGTATTAGGTTTAGAAAGGAGGGTTGGGCCGGTAAGAATAAAAAGGAAAAGAGAGAGAGCTGGGCCGGTTTCTGGGCCTGAGCTTCAGGCTTAGAAACCAGCCCAGCAATATTTTTTTTTTGTGTGTTTTAATTATTTTTTCTCTTTTCTTTCCTTTTACGTGTGAGTATAAAATGCAAAAAAGGTAAAATTTTATTTCGCAGCTATGTTATAGCTGTGAAATAGAACCCGAATTAATTAAACACTGTATTATATGCGCGAATCCTTTTTTTTTAAAAAATAAAATTAAAATAATAATATACACGATTGTGTTTTACGTCCATGGTATGGAAGTAAAATACAATTTTTTGTCATGCAATAAAAATATTTAATGTCTTTTATATCCATGTTATGGATATAAATAGATCAAAATCAATTAATCCTTTAAAAATGACATACAAAAATACATCCCAAGTATATATTTACAACTTTAGTACCAATTATGGGCGGGGTAGGGTGATTTTTATCTTCCCTACACGTAATTAGCAAACGAACCCCGGTTAATCTCTGGTTATTTAAGGTGTCCAATCGGACCAAAAATCGATTGGTGGCGACTCTAAATTATTACACGAATAACCCTAAAAATTTGAATAACGATAAATCAAAGGGAAAACACAAAAACCCAAAAGAATCTTTCTCCCAACCCGTCGGCCCGGTTCCGACAGTTGGCGACTCTGCTGGGGACTTTCCCTGCTAGGCTAATTTTATGTTGTATTTTGTCTTGTGGATGTATTAATTTAAATGGTGAATATTATTATTTTGATATTATATAGTTATCATGCATGCACCCAACACTATCACACGTGGACTAGAAGGTCATGTTATGATCTTACCCTATTTTAGGATCATAGGTGAAAACAAAGTACGGATGCCGCCATGAGAAATCTGGTTAAGCTCCCGAAACGTTCTCAACTTAGGTTGCTGTCTTATTAGCCATGCTATGGCCTCAATAAAATAGCAACCAAAGGACCTTAAAGCATATCCTCGTATCCACCCTGTAGTATTAGCCTAAAAAACCTTCCAATAGTTACCACCTCTTGAAGCAAAAGGAATAAACCCTAGGGTTCATAATTTGCATATGTCGATCCCGTTTAATTTAAAGTAAAAATGGGTGAAATATTTTTATGTTGTTTTCATCATCATTATCCCCTCATTAAAATTATAAGGTATAATAATTAAATTTTTCAGGAATGGAAAATCAACCTGAAAACCTTCCCATGAATGTCCAACTTCCTCATGACATTATTCGTGACATTTTAAAAAGGACTTTGGACCTACGAGCTATAAAAATGGTAGTCAATCTGCAAACTGTTCTCCTTCGCCAACATGGGATGCAAGAGACCCCACTGAGATTCTTGGATTGGCACCCCGCCTACCCGCATCTCAACTGCCTTTATCTTGGCGCAGATCATGTGACTAAATTTACGAAAGAAGCGCTCACGATGCTGTTGTATCTCGCCCGTACTGGGAGAGTGGGACTCATTCTTGACAAAGCATGGTTGACTCAATGCATCCACCAATGGATGGAAAATCTGGAAACAAATAGCTATTTCACTACATGGTTGATCCATTTCGCGGACTTAGATGAGTGGCTACAAATTTTTCAAGAATCGCCCGATCTGCCATATGGTTTATACATTTTTACAATCATGGAAACTCTGATCATGGAAGAAGATGGGGTAAATAATACGTATCAATACTTCGTCACGTTGGAAAATAGTTTCAAGGAAAATCCCATGATTGATCCAATCAAGAACAAGACCGAATGGTTAGCTGTCAAAGATGGCCTGATCCGAGCAAATAATATGAATAGAGCTAACATCCCCCCAGGACTTTTAGAACCTGCAAATTATCGCCTTGATGGAAGGATCAAGATTAGTCTTGGCATACTCCCGAGACCAACCGTTCTCATGTATGCCAAAGTGGAGGCGAATTTTTATCGTCTTCCTGAGTTCATGGAAGTTGAAATACAAGAATTTCAAGCTGCTATGGAAATAGAAGATCGGAGAGAAATTTTTCCTATTCTAAATCCGGTTAACCTTGAAGATGAAGAAGTAATGGTAATTGAAGAATGGGAGGTCGATGATGAGAGTGAAGACTCTGAGGTCGAATTTGATTGGAGAATGATGGACATTGAAGGAGAAAATGATGGCTTAGATAATGAATGGGATGAATATCTGAATTGGGAACCAATGGAAATCGAAGAAGAAGATAGTGACATAGAAGAAGAATTGGATAGGCGTTTGCACCAAGAACAAGTAGTAGTTGAAAATGGGGAAGCTGACTCTGAAGGACTTACAGAGGTTGCTGAAGAAGACAACAATGAAATGTTGCAAGAAGGGCTAGACATAGAGATAAAGGAGTCCGTCGGCGAAATTAAGCAATGCCAAGTTCTGCAAGTCAAAGAAAGTTTAGACAGTCCATGGGTAGATATGGAAGAGCGGGAAAATAAAGAAGTGGGGACCTCAAGAAATGATCAGAGCAGTAAAGAATTGGACGAAGAATCTCCAAGCAAGTCCTTATCCAAGTGAAAATTTATTTACCAGGGGATGTAGGTCTTAGAAATTTCTTTTTCTTTTAGAAGAAAAGTAGGAAATGGTTAGTTGTAAAGATAATCTTTTGTTACATGGGAAATGTGATCTTTTCAATGTTTCATGGTAGATCTGTACGAAACAGCTTGTAGTAGTCTCTTTTTGTAAGATAAAATATGTAAGGGATTGTCATTTAAATATTCTAAAGATAATCCTTTAACTATTTTGTCAATATAGGACTTTGTAAAGGCATCGAGCCCTGTTTTGTAATCCCTTGGATAATGTAATATTTTGGAAGATTAATGGACAAATCCGTTTTGAGAATTTAATTATTGTATCTATAATTTTATATTGAGGGGACTCAAATCATGCATCAATGAATTTCATATCCTAAATGTACATGTGTTATGGAACATGTTTATTTGCTTGAAAATAATACTTACATGTTTGCCTTTTTGTTGTGAATGCATAACACAGAGAATTTAATAAAATCTCAATGGCTTCCCCGGAGTATGAAATCCATGACGAAGCTCAGGTGCGGGATTGGTCTTGGGAAGGCCAAATCAAGTATGGAGACAGCGTCATGACCGGACCAGCTGCTGCAATACCCATTTTGTCAGGGGTAGAAATCACGCAAAATAATTTGGAAGAAATAAAGAAGGTCTTTGAAATGTTGCCAAATAATAGAAGGATAGCCTTCTCTAGGGAATATGGGAAGATTGCATACCTAATGTATTTGCCAACGCATCATACATTGTTAAAGGCATTGATCCACTTCTGGGATCCAAGTTATAAACGCTTCAATTTCGGAAGAATCGACATGACTCCTACCTTGGAGGAGTATCATCAGCTGTTGGATATCCCGTTCAGCAAAAAGAACAGACTTTTCAGTTATGATAAGCAAGAAAAAGCTAAGAAGCAGCTAGCGTATGTTTGTGGGTTACAAGCAAAGGATGTCGCAGAATGGGAAGAGAACCAGTACTTCAGCCTAGCCCCAATCATAAACTTTGCCGTCGGTAATATTGACAATGATAAAGGCATGAAAATGCTAGCAATGATGATATATGGCACAGTGCTATTTCCGAGGCAGGTTGGAAAAATTGACCCTAAAGTCATTATTTACTTTGCCAAGGTCGTGCAGAACGAAAAAAAGGGAGTTAATCCAGTTATAGGGATCTTGGCAGAAACTTTCCGATCTCTGGACCGTTGCAGAAGACAAGGAAGCGGGCAATTTGAGGGATGTGCACCACTCTTATGCATATGGGCACTGAATCATTTCCAACTCCCAGAAAATTTCTCTTTTCCAAGGATTACTTATGGAAAAAGATACAATGCTGGCAGAAATTATATTGTTGACTTCGGGAGTGCCAGCTGGCCGAAGAAATATCCTTCAAAAAGAAAATGGATTAGATTTCTCCAGAATCTAGATGAGCAGAGTATTAAATGGGTAGCAGACTGGTTTGATGGAAGTATAGCAGTTTATAAATGTGGTACATTCATTTGGGTACCCTTGCTTGGTCCATGGGGAGGAACAGCATATGCCTCATATCTTGTTAGGAGACAATACGGAGCACGACAGTTTATACCTGCTACAGCTGGTCTGGATCAAGTAAATTTCACCTACGGGGAACCGCGAGTCAAGGAGCGAGTTAAAGCTATAATTGAAGCTTGGGGAGAAGTAAGAGTTGTGAACAATAAAGAATCAAATGGAGGAGTTAGTGAGGAGTATCTCATCTGGCGTGAGCAAAGAGTCAATGGTGTCGTGTTTGAAAGAAAAGATGATGATGCCGAACAAGAAGCGCCGACACACGCAGAGGGTATGGTTATAATGGAGGAAGAAAATGCCGACTTTCAGAATCAAGTAATGAAAATAGAATTAGAAGAATTAAAGATGAGGAAGGCAGCTCTAGAAAGGGAGAAGCTAATAATGGAAGCAGAAAAGTATGATTTAATGCAAAAACTTCAAGTTCAGGCAAATGAGGAAAAAGCAAAATTTCAAGCATACAACAATGAAATCCATCAATGGAGAAGCGCATATCAGCAAAGTCAAGAACATGCAAACCAGTTGTGGCAAGAACTACAGCAAAAAGAGATATTTTATCAAGAACAAATAGCTGCTAAGGAAGAAAATATAAGAAACGCCTGGGAAAATTTTCAAGCAGCAGCAGGAAGAGCACGCTCAATTGCAATCGAATTACAGCCATTGAATGATGAGCTTGAGGTGTCTCCCTTTGTCAGTGAACACATAACAGGATACCTGGGAAAGCTCATTAGGGAGATGGAGCTTTATGGAAAATTCGGATGAAGATTGAGATTTTATTAAAAGATCTGTGCCATGTAGACAGTATTAGTAATAGTATTAGTTGTAGCATTTCATATTTTGTGATCATGGGGTAGCATTTATTGAAGGTTCTACTTGTTCGTAGGAAATAGTTTGTTAATGTATCTGTTTGAATGACGTGTTTCAATGATATTAGCATGTGTGTTTGAATTACGTTTTATCTTTTATTTATTTATTTTTTTTTTATTTTTTTTTTTTTAAAAAAAAAAGAAAAAAACTTTATTTATTTATTTGTTTATTTTCATTCTCTTTTTTTATATGATCTCCTTTAAAAAGATAAAAATGATAAAAAAACTAAAATATACCTTTTTTCGTAAAATTAGAGCATTTGGATACAACACCTAGCAACAAGATCATTTCCTACTGGCTCATCCATACGGAACTAGGTTAAAAACGAGAATCATGAATGAGCATAGCCAAGAAGAAATGCGAAGGGATATGGAATTACTAAAAGAGCAGATGACTGAAATGCTAAGTATGAAGGATCAGTTGGCTCAGCTCATGGCATCTATAAAAAATAAACACACGCTCGAAAGCCCGGAAATGCCATCTTATCAAGAAACAAGTCAGTATACCCCTTCTGGGTCTCATTCCCAACACCAGAAGAATGAAAGGAAAGCAGACAAGAGATTTATTCTTATTGATTCTGAAGAAAAAGAGCAAGAAGAGCATGTGACCCCGGATTTGGACGATCCAAAAGTAATGGCAGAATTAAGAAAGGCATCGGCTGAATTAGTAAACAAAAAGGTTGGTATGCTAGAAGAAAGGTTAAAGGCGATTGAAGGTTTCAATGGAACAACTGATGCTACTCAGTTGTGTTTAGTACCTGGAGTCACAATCCCGTATAAATTCAAGTCACCCGAATTCGAGAAATATAATGGTACAGCTTGTCCTCAGAGTCACTTGATTATGTACTGTAGTAGAATGGCCGCACATGCTGACAATGATAAACTTTTAATGCATGTATTCCAAGAGAGTCTTAAGGGACCTGCCTTAAGATGGTACATGCAGTTGGACCGCGCCCATATCCGAAGATGGAAAGATTTGGCAGATGCATTCTTAAAACAATACAAACACAATATGGATATGGCTCCAAATAGGGAGGACTTGAGATCTATGGAAAAGAAAGATACGGAGACGTTTAAGGAATATGCTCAAAAATGGAGAGATAAGGCGGCCCAGGTTAATCCGCCATTAACTGAAAAGGAGATGATATCTACTTTCTTGGACACGCTAAGACCTCCATTTTATGGCATGATGCTCGCCAATACTACGACAAGTTTTTCAGACTTTGTCATGGCTGGAGAAAGGATTGAGCAAGGAATTAAGAAAGGAAGGCTTGAAAATCCTCAGCAGGATAAATTCGCTTTCCGGAAAAATGGAGCCGGAAAGAAAAAGGAGGAAGAAACACATGCGGTCCAAACTTATACGCCTAGTTTCTCTTATCCTCAGAATGGATTTGTTACTCCTACTGCGGGAGGCACTCAACCAGTGCAAGGAGTCGTGACTGATAAGACTAATCAGAGTACTCGTCCGAAGAGAGAAACGTTTGATCCCATTCCAATCCCGTATTCAGAATTATACCCTCTGTTATTACAGGCAGGCCGAGTGTGCCCGTGTCCTTTGGAACCATTGACTCCACCTTACCCGAGGTGGTATGATCCCAATGCAAAGTGCGAATATCATGCCGGGATTACAGGGCATTCCATAGACAACTGCACAGGTTTCAAAAAGAAAGTGCAGCAATTGATAAAGGCTGGTTGGATTGACTTTAATCAAAAACCAGATGTAAAAACCAACCCGTTACCAAATCATGAAAATAAGGGAGTAAATGCAGTGATAGAGGAAGATTTCTGTTTGATAAAAACTAAGGTTGATGAAATAATCATGCCTATGGAGCGATTATATGGTATTATGTGTAAAGTTGGATTAATTCAGAAAGGGTCTCATGACTTTAAAGGTATGACTTGTCAATACCATCAAGGAAAGGTTGATCACATGATTGGGGAATGCGAACAATTTAAGCAAAAAGTACAGGAATGCATGAATGCTAAGTTTCTGGTTTTTGGAAATTCAAATAAAGAAGCAGAAGAAATCAATATGATACAAGGAAATGGGCCACCCAAGCCTTTGGTAATCGATTACGTGTTGAAGAAGGATAATACAGTTGAGGCTTTTGAATCATCTTTTATGACGAAATTGATCATTCAAGCTCCGAAACCTTTTCCTTTCAAAGATACTAAAGCTGTCCCATGGAAATATGAGAACACTTTGTCATTGGGAAACAGTAATGTGAATCAAGCAGAACATCGTGAGGATATTTCTGGACTAATGGGAATGACAAGAAGCGGTAGATGTTTTAGCTCGAATGAGGTTGAAGAAAGACGTCGAGAAGCAATTGAAAGGCAAAGGAAGGGTAAGCTAAAGGAAGGAGAAAGGATCAACGATTTCTCAAGAGAGGGATCTGACGTGCTAGAAGAAATTCCAATAAAGAAGAATCTGATACCTGACCAAGAAGCATGTGAGTTCCTGAAATTGATAAAGCAAAGCGAATACAAGATAATTGAGCAATTGAATCGGACTCCTGCCCGCATATCATTATTATCATTAATCCTATCCTCTGAATCCCATCGTGAGGCATTGATGAAAATCTTGAACCAGGCTTACGTCTGTCATGACATATCTGTAGAGAATTTGAATAATATTGTGGGAAACGTGGTCTCTTCCAACTATCTCACATTCAATGATGATGAGATACCTCATGAAGGAACAGGTCACACCAAGGCCTTACATATTTCAGTCAAGTGTAAAGATTACTCAATAGCAAAAGTCTTAATCGATAATGGCTCATCACTCAACATCATGCCAAGATCCACCTTGGCCAAGTTGCCAATTGATAGTTCATATATCAAGCCGAGCAATGTTATTGTTCGAGCCTTCGATGGGACGAGAAGGGAAGTTATAGGTGATGTAGAGTTGCCAATCCAAATAGGGCCGATAACTTTTAATATTCCTTTTCAAGTCATGGATATATACCCAGCCTATAGCATGTTGCTTGGAAGACCTTGGATTCATACGTCGGGTGCAGTCCCTTCTTCTTTACATCAGAAAGTTAAGTTCATTATAGAAGGGAAGTTAATAGAGGTGTCAGGAGAAGAGGACTTGTTGATTAGTAAATGCCCGTCCATTCCCTACATTGAAGTCGCAGAGGAAGCAGTTGAAAGTTCATTCCAAACCTTTGAAATTGTAAATGCAACATATACTACTGAGGGGGCATGTTTTTTCACTCCTAGACCTTCACGAGCATCTCTAATGATGGCCAAAGAAATGATAGCAGGTTGCTATCAAATAACTAAGGGTTTAGGAAAGGATGGACAAGGAATGATTAAGTTTTTAGACCCACAACCTAACCATTTTCGGGTGGGTCTGGGATACAAGCCTACCAAAGGAGACAAATGGAGAATTCGACAGCAGAGAAAGGAAAAGCGACAAGCTAGGCTAGAAGGTAAAGAAATCAATGAAGAAGGAATGCTATTTCCTCCCATAAAGGATGTCTTTTGGAGCAAAGGAAAATTCATATTAAATCAGGACTTGACAGTAAACATTGAGGATACGGTTGCAGCAACAAGTGAAGAGGAAGAAGGACCAGAATCAATAGATTGGATTCACATTTGTAATAAGGAATTGGGCAATTGGAAAGTCTATGATCTTCCCATAGAAATGTAATAGTAACTACTAGTCTTTGTTAAATGGACATTTCGTTTCCAATGTTAAATGAATGACTATATTTAATAAAATGCAGTTTTTTTTTTAAAAAAAAAAAACAATCTTCTTAATTATTTTTTTTTTTTTTTTTATGTTATGATTTTTACTTCCTTCTTTCTTCTTCCTTTTTACTCTTCTTCATATTGTATATTCAGGAAGGATGATGAAAAACTTGACAATATTGATAATCATGAATCCATATACAATTTTGACCATCCAGTGAATGACGTCGATTCTGATAAGGAGTCAGAAGAAGAATTATCTCCCGAATTTGAAAAAATGGTAGAAGAAAAAGAAAATACCTTAGAACCCCAGGATGAGGTGGTCGAAACTGTCAATATAGGGACTGAGGAAAAACCCAACGAGGTGAGGATAAATGGATCTTTGAATTACGATCTAAAAAAGAAGCTCGTTGATTTACTAAGGGAATACAAGGATGTGTTTGCATGGTCATATCAAGATATGCCGGGATTGAATACAGATATCGTGGTACATAAGCTGCCTTTAAAGCCCGATGCTAAGCCAATCAAACAGAAACTCAGAAAAATGAAACCAGAGACGCTCTTGAAAATAAAAGATGAGGTAAAAAAGCAATTTGATGCTGGGTTTTTAGAAGTCTCGAACTATCCAGAATGGGTGGCTAATATAGTTCCGGTGCCTAAGAAAGATGGGAAAGTTCGGATGTGCGTAGATTACAGAGATCTAAACCGCGCAAGTCCAAAGGATAATTTCCCCTTGCCTCATATAGATGTGTTGGTTGATAACACCGCAGGATATCATATGTTATCCTTAATGGATGGATTTTCAGGATATAATCAAATTTTGATGGATTTATTAGATAAAGAAAAGACAACCTTTATAACGATGTGGGGAACGTTCTGTTATAAGGTCATGCCTTTTGGACTGAAGAATGCAGGGGCAACTTACCAAAGAGCAATGGTAACCCTTTTTCATGACATGATGCATAAGGAAATGGAAGTATATGTGGATGACATGGTTGCTAAATCCAAAAGAGACGAGGATCATGTAGAAGTTTTGAGGAAGGTTTTCAATCGACTTCTAAAATATAGAATCCGATTAAATCCATCCAAATGTGTGTTTGGTATTACTTCAGGGAAGTTATTGGGATTCATGGTGAGCAGAAGAGGAATTGAGATAGATCCAAACAAAATCAAAGCAATTACTGAGATGACACCTCCAAAAACAGAAAAAGAAATAAGAGGTTTCCTCAGAAGATTGAACTACATAGCTAGATTCATTTCCCAACTAACAGCCACATGTGAACCAATCTTCAAATTGCTCAGAAAAAACAATCCTTGCAAGTGGAACAAGGAATGCCAAGAGGCTTTTGACAAAATTAAAGAATACTTACAACATCCACCTGTGCTTCAACCTCCGAACCCTGATAGACCCTTACTACTGTATTTGACAGTACATGAAAATTCCATGGGGGCACTCTTGGCACAACATGACGAGATGGGTAGGAAAGAGCACGCCATTTATTACATCAGTAAAAAGTTTACTGGTTGTGAAGTAAAATATTCATCCTTAGAAAAGACATGTGCAGCATTGGCTTGGGCGACCCATAAACTGAGACATTATATGTTGAACAACACCACTCATCTAATTTCTAAAATGGATCCGATCAAATTTATCTTTGAAAAACCAGCATTAACTGGAAGAATAGCTAAGTGGCAAGTCATGCTATCTGAATATGACATTACTTATGTCACTCAAAAGGCGATAAAAGGATCAGTGATTGCAGGATTTTTGGCCGATTGCCCCTGCACAGATAATCAAATAATGGATATGGCTTTCCCAGACGGGGATATTATTACTCTTGAAGTAGAGGAAGAATCGATAGATACGTGGATCATGAAATTTGATGGAGCATCAAATGCTCTAGGGCACGGGATTGGAGTAGTGTTAGTATCTCCTAAAGGAAAACATTTCCCAATCACAGCAAAACTATGCTTCCAATGCACTAATAACATGGCTGAATATGAAGCATGCGCTTTTGGTCTTCGAGCTGCCCTAGAAATGAAAATAACAAAATTAAAAGTCTATGGGGATTCAGCATTGGTTATTAATCAGCTAAAAGGAGAATGGGAAACTCGAGATGCCAAACTCATTCCATATCAAGAATACATTTCTGTAATAGCTTAAAATTTCCAGTCCATTGAATTTGAGCACATGTCCCGATGTGAGAATCAAATAGCAGATGCATTGGCAACTTTGGCTTCGGCTTTTGATATAGAAAGATGTCAGGAAATGTCACCTATTAAAATTGAACTGCAAAAGACGCAGGCTTATTGCGGCAACGTGGAACAAGAGCCTGATGGAAAACCATGGTACTACGATATCAAGAGATACATCAAAGAGGGAGTTTACCCACCGGGGGCATCAAGTACAGATAAAAGAACCATGCGAAGGCTGGCGACGAATTTCTTTTTAAGTGGGGAAGCTTTGTACAAAAGGAATTACGACACTACACTAATACGATGTATTGATTATCCCCAAAATCAAAGGATAATGGAAGAAATACATGAAGGGTTTTGCGGTACTCACCTCGGAGGGCATGCCTTGGCAAGAAAGATACTAAGGATGGGGTATTATTGGCTAAAAATGGAGTCTGATTGCATTAGATATGTTCAGAAGTGTCACAAATGTCAGGTTTATGCCAATGACATAAATGCTCCTTCTGAACCACTGCACGTGATGGCATCACCATGGCCATTTTCGATTTGGGGAATAGATGTGATTGGACCAATTGAACCAAAAGCTTCAAATGGACACCGTTTTATTTTGGTCGCAATAGATTATTTCACTAAATGGGTGGAAGCCGTCTCGTATGCCAATGTGACCTCTGCAGTAGTGATAAAATTTATAAGAAATAATATCATTTGTAGATATGGTCTACCAGAGCGCATTATTACAGATAATGCCAAGAACTTCAACAATAAAAGCATGGAAGAGATGTGTGCGCAATTCAAGATCAAACATCACAATTCTACACCTTATAGACCAAAAATGAATGGAGCCGTTGAAGCCGCCAATAAGAATATTAAGAAAATAGTGCAGAAAATGGCAATGACATACAAGGACTGGCATGAAAAGCTCCCTTTTGCTCTACACGGATATAGAACTACTATCCGAACCTCGACTGGAGCAACCCCTTTTTCTTTGGTCTATGGAATGGAGGCAGTCATACCTATAGAGGTGGAAATTCCTTCCCTAAGGATTGTCATGGACGCGAATTTAGAAGAAACTGAATGGGTTCAAAAAAGGTATGACCAGTTGAACTTCATTGAAGAAAAACGTTTGACAGCATTATGTCATGGTCAATTGTACCAAAGAAGAATGATTAAGTCATACGGAAAAAAGGTAAGACTTAGGCAATTCAACGAGGGAGATTTAGTACTAAAAAAGATTGTATTAAAGCATCAAGACCTGCGAGGAAAATGGGCTCCTAAGTATGAAGGTCCTTATGTTGTTAAGAAGGCGTTTTCTGGGGGAGCATTAATATTAACAGATATGGATGGGAAGGATTTACCAAACCCTGTAAACTCAGATTCTGTTAAAAGATATTATGTATGAATGTACTCATGGTTATCAATAAAAAATGTTTTTGTTGTCCCAACTGAATAACGATGTTATTTTCAAATCTTTGCGCATGCATAATATTAAATGAGTAATTACATTCATCATTGGAAACTAATAAACCATTGACATGAATATTCTTGCTATTACTAAACAGGGACCATTGCGGATGGGAAAAAAAAAAAAAAAAAAAAAAAAAAAGAAAAGAGAAAAAAAAAAGAAAAAAAAGGAAAAAAGAAAGAAAAAAAAGAAAAAAGAAAAAAGGAGCAAATGAAGAAAAGTCTGAATGAAGAATTCATAATATCACCCTCGCTCGCACTTCATCAAAAGGGGATAAAGACCAGACTCTTGAAATATGAAAGCATATGTTCTGGAAAACTAGCACGGAAAATATAATCAGAATGATTCGCACAGTAGCTGAAGTCTCGAAAATCGATTACTTTATCCACAGGCCTTTTGAAACTCAAAGATGAGCTTTTCACAAAGAAAAATCGAAGGTCGGAATGTGTGAGTAATTTACATATTCAAAAACGACAGTATGCTTGCTCAGAAGTGATAATTCAAGTCTAACGCAAAGTTCGAATTGGATGGTCAAACAGAGAGATGAAGCTATTGCTGGAGCTTCTATTCAAATATTCAACAGATCTTTCCACTCAAATCAATCACTGGACAATCAATTTTAAACAAAAATGATTTTGGAGCACAGAATTCGATTAAATCAATCCGTTTTGATAAGATTTAATTTGATTACAAGAAAATCAGTTTTTGCTATTTGATTTGATTACAAGAAAATCAGTTTTTGCTATTTGATGTGATTACAAGAAAATCAGTTTTTGCTATTTGATCTGATCACAGGAAAATCAATTTTGCTATTTAATTAAGTTTTGCTTGCTAGCAAATCAATTTTACTGTGAGAATTGGTTTGATTACAAGGAAATTAGTCTGTTTGTTTGATTCGATTACGTGAAAATCGATCTTGCGTGTGAAATTCGACAGTGAATCAGTCAATTCCGATAAAATTTGATGCAGTGTTGATTACGAGAAAGTCAGTCTGTTTGTTTGATTCGATTACGTGAAAATCGATCTTGCATGTGAAATTCGACTGTGAATCAGTCAATTTCGATAAAATTTGATGCAGTGTTGATTACGAGGAAATCAGTCTGTTTGTTTGATTCGATTACGTGAAAATCGATCTTGCATGTGAAATTCGACTGTGAATCAGTCAATTTCGATAAAATTTGATGCAGTGTTGATTACGAGGAAATCAGTCTGTTTGTTTGATTCGATTACGTGAAAATCAATCTTGCGTGTGAAATTTGACTGTGAATCAGTCAATTTCGATAAAATTTGATGCAGTGTTGATTACGAGAAAAATCAGTCTGTTTGTTTGATTTATGATTCGATTACATGAAAATCTATTTTGCATGTGAAATTTGACTGTGAATCAGTCAATTTCGACAAAATTGGATACAGAATTGGTCACTAGGAAATCAATTTCTTTGCTTGATTCAGGTTTGATTATGTGAAATCGACCTCGTAAAAAATTGTTCTTCTATTTCCATAAGAAGCTTTTAATGGCTATGCTATAGTCATTTGATGATAAAATCAACAAAATCGGTTATCCAATACTACTTTGTATAACTTTAAATCCTTAAAGATATACAAAGGGGGGCAACTGTAGATACCAGATTTTGTCCAAATTAATTTTATATATATTTACGGTTTTTTTTTAACAAATGTATTGTTCTTTTCTTCTTATTCTTTTTTTTTTAGAAAAAACATAGGGGTTTTCACGAATAATATAATTCAAATAACAGGTGACATGTAATTTAATAAATAGTAGTGAATTTTTATTAAGATTTTGTGTACAAATAGGGTCAAATGGGCTTAAGCCCTATACAATTCAATTACAAGTTTACAAATACAAATTGGGAAAGTGCGGATGGGCCTAGGCCCATAAAAGAAGCCCCATTTCAAATATAGATTACAAATTACAAGTTCAGAATGGAAGAGGCAGATGGGCCTAAACCCATGAGATGGCCTAAATAATCAAATTATAGAAAGGGAAGCAGCGGATAGGCCCAAGCCCATAGAAGAGGCCCAAATGACAGTTTACAAGTTCAGAGCTACAGATGGGTTAAGGCCCGTAAAAGTTATAATTACAGAATTTGCAGCATTTTTTTACAAATGAAAAATATACAGAATGGCTGATTTGACAAGGCATGGGCGAGCATGACTTAATCCCAAATTTGCAGCAGAAAACGTGGGATTAGGAGAGCCCACTTGCCTATAAAAGGCAGTGATCTGAAGAAGGAAGGGGGCTCTTTTTCCTGCAGAAAAAACACAGTTTTCTTCTTCTCTTATTTTCTCTTCTTTCCTGAAGCTCAAACCTGCAAACAGAAAGGTTTTTCTTCCAAGTAACTCAGAGTAAGTAAGGCACCAAGTCTTTTAAATTTATTTTTCAAGTAACCCTCTTTTTCTTCCTCATTTTGCATACTGGTTATGTTGTGTTAGGGTAGCTAATGGAGCTTGGGGCCATGTAATGGCCACAGCTCCCATTAGCTACCATCATAGGGCTCAGAAGTTTATTTTTAACCAAAGACTCATTTTTTTTCTGTTCTTTATGTCTCAAAAACACTAAAAATGCACCACATTCTACTTTCCAAATCATAATGCTAAACTACACATTTCAACTCAAAAAAATGATTTCAAGACAGAAAATGCAGTTTAACAAAGGATTGGTGGCTGGAAGCAGCACTCCTTTCCAGTGTTCAAAAACAACATAGAACAGGAAAAACACTGAGTTAAAAGGTGTCTTTTTTAGGCCTCTTCATCACAGCCCTCTAATATTTAAAAAAAAAACAGTTTTTTTTACAAAACCAGCACACCATACACAACATAGAAGCCTTAATCCACGAAAATCCAGGCTCAAAACCAGCAACACAATCAAAAATCACATTTTTTTTATCCCAAAGATCAGCGCATACCATTGCATTTGAGGCCAAGCATCAAAAATCAGATTTAACACTAACACAACATAATCATGAAAGGTACACAGAGGCCTTGTAAAGCAAACACAGTTTCCATACACACCATCAACACCAACCAAAAATAAAAATACCAAACAGAGCCAACCAGCACAAATACCAGATTTCATCACCAAAAAGAAAAAACCCAGCAACTTAGCTTTTTAGGATCCACCGAAGCAGGGCTCGGTTTTGAGGCCTTTTAATCCTGTGAAACACAAACATGTATTAGAAGCAAAAAAAATAAAAAAAACAACAAGGAAAGCCAGAGAGATGTCTTGGCTTACCTAAAATCAGGCTGAAAAAAAAACGAGAGCTTGCAAACCGAGAAGGAGAGAGTGAGCTCCAGTGAACCGAAAAAGAGAGAACAAATAGTGAGCCGAGAGAGAGAGAGAGAGAGATAGGCAAAAAACCTCAAAATACCTCAAAGAAATCGAAAGAAACAGACCTGCAGAGGGCTGAAAACCCAAAGTCTTGGGGGTTTAGGGTTTCTGGAACCCTAACCCAACCTCTTTAAATTCCTGCTTGAAGGAAACCGAGAAGAGAGGCCGCGAAAACCAAGTCCAAACACAGGATTCCTTAGATCAGAGAGATCAAAATCGCGAGAGAAAGATCAGAGAAATCGAAATCGCAAGAGAGAGAAGCCCCGAGAGAAACTAAGGAAGCATCTGGTGATAAATAGAACCGAGATCGGTGGTCAGAGACCATGCGAGAGAGAAGAAAAAAGAGGAACGGCGGCCGGTGAGGAGAAGGGTGAGGCCGAGAGAAGTCTCTGGAGAGGAGAGAAAATAGTGTCGGCTGAAATGAAGTGAGATGAGTGAAGTGAGGGAGAGATGAGAGTATTAGGTTTAGAAAGGAGGGTTGGGCCGGTAAGAATAAAAAGGAAAAGAGAGAGAGCTGGGCCGGTTTCTGGGCCTGAGCTTCAGGCTTAGAAACCAGCCCAGCAATATTTTTTTTTTGTGTGTTTTAATTATTTTTTCTCTTTTCTTTCCTTTTACGTGTGAGTATAAAATGCAAAAAAGGTAAAATTTTATTTCGCAGCTATGTTATAGCTGTGAAATAGAACCCGAATTAATTAAACACTGTATTATATGCGCGAATCCTTTTTTTTTAAAAAATAAAATTAAAATAATAATATACACGATTGTGTTTTACGTCCATGGTATGGAAGTAAAATACAATTTTTTGTCATGCAATAAAAATATTTAATGTCTTTTATATCCATGTTATGGATATAAATAGATCAAAATCAATTAATCCTTTAAAAATGACATACAAAAATACATCCCAAGTATATATTTACAACTTTAGTACCAATTATGGGCGGGGTAGGGTGATTTTTATCTTCCCTACACGTAATTAGCAAACGAACCCCGGTTAATCTCTGGTTATTTAAGGTGTCCAATCGGACCAAAAATCGATTGGTGGCGACTCTAAATTATTACACGAATAACCCTAAAAATTTGAATAACGATAAATCAAAGGGAAAACACAAAAACCCAAAAGAATCTTTCTCCCAACCCGTCGGCCCGGTTCCGACAGTAAGTCCTAATGGAGCTGGAATAAATGAGAGAAGTTAAGTGGGATTAAACTTATATTAGTTGGCATAGTTTTGGTTGGATAAGAACTCCAATTGAAGTTGGTTTCTTCCCTTATATAAGGGGCTATTCAAGAACGTGAGAAGGATGATTAGAAAGGGAAAATACATTAATTTCATAAAGAAACCAGTTGGGGACGAGCTGAAGATTAGGAGCACTTCGAACATAAGAATTTCAATTGACTTCTAGTGTATGGTTTTTTCTATCTTCATCTTTTTTCTTAGAGACATGTATAGTTTTGCTTTTAACATAAGTTTGTATTTAGCTTCTAGCATAAAATAATTTCATTTTAGTTAGGGTCAATGGATCTTAACTTTATTGATTTGTGATTATTTTCTATTCTTAGTTAATTTAATTTGTATTTTCTTTTGTTATGGGTTTTGAATTATATTGTTAAGGGACATTTTTCCTTGATTACCTTCCATGGATTTATATTTTGTATATTTCTTATTTAGTGTATATCCCTATTTAAGTTTTACCTACTTTGTATTTTTGTATATATATATATATATATATATATATATATATATATATATATATATATATATATATATATATATATATATATATATATATATATATATGTATGTATGTATGTATGTATGTATGTATGTATGTATTGTATCCACTTGATTTATTCAATGAGAAATATCATCATTTACATGGTATCAGAGCTAAATCCTAACTTTATCCTATGAGTAGTGAAACTAAAAATTCCGCTCCAACAAACAACCAAAATTCCAACTCTCCCAAATCACCATCATCCTCAAGCTGCTTTTCCACTTCCTCCCTTACTTTACAAAATTTCAGCCCTAACCATGTCTCAAAATTCCAATCCTGCTTCCATCCCAACTCTCTCATCCAACCATACTTTTACTATTAAAATTACAAACCGAAACTATCTCACTTGGAGAACTCAGTTTACTCCCATCCTTCACAGCCATAACATGATGAACCATATCAATGGTGTTGTGATTCTACCAGTAGCAGTTGTAGCCTCGACTGAAAATCTGGCCACTACTGTGCCCAATCCTACTTATAACTCATGGTTTCATAAAGATCAAACTTCTTCTCTCTTGGATCTTTGCCTCTTTGACTAAAGACATGCTTCCATATGTCACTTATGTCGTAAATGCCTATGATGCATGGAGAGCACTTGCTCAAGCATTTAGGTTTGCATCTCAAAACAAACAACTGCAAATCCATATCAAACTACATGAACTTTGTCGTAATGACATCGACGTATCTATCTACCTTCAGAATGCCAAATCCCTTACTGATGAACTAGCAGCCGAGGGAGACCTTTTTCCCCAATCAAATTTAATACCATTGTCTACCATAACATCAATCATGAATATCATCCTATCATAATTTCTTGAAAATTACAACCTATTATTAGGAATTTTATGGACACTTGACTACTCATGAAGTACTTCTGAGAAGTGTACAAATACCTCTGGCTGTTCATATAGCCCAAAGACCCTCTATGCATTCTAATGGAAATAATAATTCCTTCCCAAATAATAGTTGGCACCAAAATAGTTTCCTTTCCAAGTTTGGGCAAAGGTCGAGGACCATGTCAAATTTTCAATTTGAACAATCACACAGCAAATAGGTGTCGCTGTAGATGCCAACCAATGAATAATGGATTTCGTCCTACTAGGGGAAATAATTCCTTGTAAGCTTAACATGGCATCGACATCAAACCCTAATCCTACCAATCATATGCAATAGAAACATGCATTCTTTTTCAATCCTCCACCTCTAGCTCCAATTCCTCAAGTTGTGCAGCCTTGGTATCCAGACACCAGAGCCACACACCATATGACATCTGATCTTAACCATTTGCATTCCATAACACTGTATCAAGGGTCAGATACTATTGGCATAAGTAATGGTAAGGGCTTGCCCATCACCCATACAAGTATCTCTAATTACCAAAACTTTCTGTTAAATGATGTCCTTTTTGTACCCAAAATCACTACTCTCTATTCAATAATTTACTCATGATAATTACTATTTTTTTTAATTTGGCAAAATTATTTTCTTTTGTGAAGGATTAGGGAATAAGGGAAATCTTATTGAAAGGTCCGAGTGATCATGGTCGATAGGTGCTACCATCAAGTTTGAAGCAAGCTCTTGAGGGAGAAAAGATTCCTTTTGATAATAAAATTGCATCTTCTATTTTAAAATGTCATAATTTATATTTTTTATCTTCCAATAAAAAGTGTACTTCATGTAGTTTAGGCAAATTAACCAAAATTGATTTTCCTTTAATTGTATAGAGTAGTACTACTCCTTTTGAAATCATACATTCGGATGTTTACGGTCCTACCCCTATTGAATCATTTTCTGGTCATAAATATTTTATCTTGCTTGTTAATAAGTTTACTTGTTATACTTGGTTATATTGCTTAAAATTTAAGAGTGATGTTTATTATATCTTTCTTGAATTTGAAGTTATGATTAAGAGACAATTTAATGGAACCATTAAAAGATTTTTATCTGATTTTGGTGGTGAGTTTCAAAAACTTACACCATATTTTAAGAAAAATGGCATTGTTCATCATTTTGCTTGTCCATACATATAAGTACAAAGTGGTATTTCAGAGAGAAAAGTATGACATACAATTGATACTGCTTTAACTCTATTAGCTCATACGCACGTTACATTTCAATTCTGGAACTATGATGTGGAACATAGTGTTAAATTAATCAGTAGTTATCGATTCCCATACTTCTTAATAATTCACCTTACTTCAAACTATTTCACAATCACCCCAAGTATTCTGAATTTAAAATTTTTAGCAATGCTATATTTCCATTACTTTTTCTTTATAACAAAGCCAAATTTGATTTTTGATCCCATTTATGTGTTAATCTTTGCATCTCTTCCCCATCATTTAGGTTACATTTGTTTTCATCCTTAAAATGATCGAATATATTTTTCTAAACATTTTAAATTTGATGAAAGCATTTTCCATATCATTTACAGCATCATAATGCTACTGCCACTTCCACATCAATGGCTTGCCCATGGATGACATCATATATTAATTTTCTGAATCAATTAGACCCTTTAGGTATATCTTCTCAATCTCTTTCTAATTTTTCTCCTAATTTGCTTCTTACCAAATCTAATCCACTTACAAATAATTTACCTCCTTATTTGTTCCCTTCATCACCGTCCTCATTAAAGTCTTCCACTCATATTCAATCAACAATACCTAATCAATCATCTCCTAAGTTATCTCTAAATACCTTCTTGTCTAGTCCCATTTCTCACTCCCTTCCAATTCAATAAAATGCTGCTTTCATTTCGACTAGTCTATCTCCTTCAGATTCAGACTCAACTTCTTCAGGTCTTAAGCTGTTAATCGACAATAGTAAATATTCTTCCGCAAGTAGTCCCATTGAAATACAAACCTCTCCTCCACCTAAATTGCATCCTATGGTTCTTCGCACTCCCCATTTATGCAAACATCCCTTTTGATTTGCTCTTCTCACTCAAACAACTCCTAATTTTCTCTTAACCGAACCCACAAGCTACTCTCAAGCTCGCCTTTTTCCAATATGGTGAGATGCAATGTCTCATGAAATTAATGCCCTTCTTCAAACTAATACTCAGTGTCTAGTACCTAGACCAATTAATACACATGTTATCGAGTGCAAGTGGTTATATCAGATTAACCATAACTCTAACGGGTCTATTGATCGCTACAAAGCTTGATTAGTAGTAAAAGGCTACTCTCAAAAAATAGGGGCTGGATTACAAAGAAACGTTTAGTCCAGTTATAAAGGCCACCACAAGCTTCTAGTAATAGGTGGACGATTAATCAAATTGTTGTTTAAATGCGTTCTTACACGGGAACATTAGTGAAACTGTGTACATGGATAAACCTTCGGGGTTTCTTAATCAATCAAAATCAGACATGTTTTCCCTTTTCAACATGCCTTATATAGCCTAAAGCAGGCTCTTAGGAAATGGTTTCATAAATTATGCAATTTTCTTCAATCTTATGGATTTGCAAATTCTAAAGCAGATAAATCTTTATTTCTTAAGCTAAATGGTACTGACAAACTATTTATTCTTTGCTATGTTGATGATATTTTATTTACAAGTTCTTCTCCTGTTCAAATTCGGGAAACAATAAATATTTTGTAAGCAAAATTCTCGATTCAAGACCTCGGCTGGTTATCTTATTTCTTGGGTGTTGAGGTGTCATACTTGCCTATTGGATTATTCTTAACTCAATCTAAATATGTTAATGATATTCTTGAGAAAAAAAATACAGTTGATTGCAAGCCTTATTCCACTCCTATGGTCGTGACTCCAAATTTATCAAAAGCTATGGATACTTCCCTCCCTTCTGGTGATTTATATTGTCAAATAGTTGGTGCACTATAGTATTTAATACTCACTTGTCTGGATATTTCTTTTGTTGTAAACAAATTGTGTCAATTTATGCACTTCCCTACGGATGTTCATTGGGTGGCTGTCAAATGCCTTCTTTGGTATTTATATGGTACCTCCTCTCCTGATGTTATTTAATTGAACACTATGACAAATACACTTAAAAGTTACTCCGATGCAGATTGGGGTGGTTTCCCTAATGATACAAGGTCTACCGGTGGTTATTGTATCTTTCTTGGTTCACGTTTGGTTTCGTGGGGAGCTAAGAAGTAACCCATAATTACTCGCTCAAGCAATAAGGTTGAATACAAAGCAATTGCTAATGCCACTACCACTGTCGAGCTCCTGTGGCTCAATTCTTTAATGTAAGAGCTTGGGTTTCATAATGCTAAACGTGTTACATTATGGTGTGATAACATTAAGGCTATCTATCTCACCAAAAATTAGGTTTTCTATGCTCGCACTAAACATATAGAATTGGAATATCATTTTGTTTATGAATTGGTAGCTAATGGTACCTTGGATATTCGGTTTCTAGCTAATGATAGGCAACTTGCAGATATTTTCACCAAGCCCTTGGGCGTCAGTCTGTTTCTACTACTTTGGAACAAGCTTTTATGTCATTCCTGCCCAACGGCTTGAGGGGGTGTTAAGGGATATCTTTCCTTGACAACATTCCATGTTTATATTTTGTATATTTCTTATTTAGTGTATATCCCTATTTAAGGTTTACCTACTTCATATTTACGTAATATATATGTGCTTGTATCGACTTGATTTATTCAATGAGAAGTACCTATCGTGTTAGTGTTTGTTATAAATGAATTGTCAATAACATTTTTATAGTCTCTAACTTAATTGACCAATTAGGTTAGAGACCAAACTATATAATTTGAACTTGATATAATCCATATCCTGTGGTTTACCATTCTTGTAAATAGGTTCTTCTAAGTGATTAATGCATTAAGGGTTTAGCAATTAGACTTGATCTACTTTGCTTATTAATATCTTTAATAGGTTTGCTTATTTGATTGAATAGATAAATAATATTGAGAAGAAAACAAACCCTTAGGAAGAAGAATTGAATTGATTAACTAAGGTAGATTAATTTTGCAAATTAACTGGTTAACTAAAATTGAACCCTATCTCTAAGCAATTGTTTTAATCTCAAATTTGTGTGTTAACTTAAGTTTTTAAGTCTTTATAATATTAGTTTTGACAACCAAACCTCACTCAATTTATCATCTAAATAACAGGTTAACTCTATTAGATTTGGTACATCAATAATAGTCTCTATGAGATAGACTCATGCTTGTCACGATACTACTTGATACAATAAGGTACATTTGCTCTAGGAATGGGCACATATACTGTATTTCAGCCTATCAAGTTTTTGGCGCTGTTCCTGGGGACTAATTTATTTATTATTAAATAGAATGAGTTCTTGTTGCTTTAGAAATTTTTTATATTTGTAAATTTCTTATTTTTCTTCATTTTTTAAAATTATTTTATTTTTGCCAGATGATGGCATGGAACCGTATGTTTCCTGGGGTGTTTGATCACAGATACTAATTGTTGGGGACCAATTTAAAATATAAACTGCACAATACACTACTCTCGCCATAGCTCCTTGGGCAAATTCTTACTTTTCAACATGCTTTTCACCATGTCAAGAACCGTTATGTTCTTTCTTTCTATGACACCATTCTGTTAGGGAGATCTCAAAACTGACAGAAGATGACAAATTCCGTGTTCCTTCCAAAATCTTCTACATTGTTGGATGTGAATTCTCCTCCTCTGTCAGATCTTAGTGCTTTGATATAATGGCCATTTTCTTTCTTAATGAGCACTTTGAATTTCTTGAATGCTTTAAAAATTTTTGATTTCTCCTTCAAAAAATACACCTACGCCTTTCTGCTATTCAAAAAATACACCTACGCCTTTCTGCTATGATCATTAATGAATAGATAAAAATATTTTTATTACCTAATGACATTAGAGTCATCGGTCTACAAACATCTGCACGAATGAGCTCCAGTGGTGCCTTTACTCTTAAAATGGACTCCTTTGGAAAACTGGTTCTGGATTGTTTTCCAATAAGAAATCCAACCCCAAGTTGATGTGGTTGATCAATAAGTGACCATCCATGCACCATCTTGTTTTGACTCGGGATCTTTAGCCCTCCAAAGTTGAGATGCCCAAACCTTAGATGTCAAAGCCAAATAGAACTCTTCATACAAGCTTTTAAGCATTTTTCAACGTTCATCTGGATGTTAAGTGTGCATATATATTCTTTGACATTGGAATTCTTACTAACAACTCCTTTTTCTCATTCAGCAATAACAATGTTTGGTTTCCCATATGAACTTTATAATTTTTCTCCTACAATTGTCCCAAACTCAAAATATTCCTTTTCAATTTAGGCATATAATAAACATTATTAATGAATTTGTGAGAACCATTCTTTAGGTAAATAGGAACAATTCCTTTACTTATGATGGGAACTTTTGAGGAATCTTAAAATAGAACATTGCCGCTGACAGATTGCTAAAGTTCCACGAACATCTTCCTATCACCACGCATATGATTACTTGCCCCTATGTCAAGGTACCATTTGTTGTTTTGAGAATTTGCTTCTCCTTCATATGTTAATAATATTATGCCTATAACATCCTCATTTTGAACATTGTTGATTGTTTGCTCCACTTGCTTGGGCAGACTCTAGCATTCTAATGCATAATGACTATACTTGGAGCAATTGTAGCACTGGATAATGGATTTATCTCGTCCATCATTTGATCCCTTTTCCTCCATATCCATAGCCTCTACCTTTTGTGAACAGAGTGTTTCCATCATTGTTGTCACCACTTCCTTATTGCAGATCACTGCTATGTCATCTTCCTCTTCCATCTCCTCCATAACCTCTACCAAATCCTTTTCCGGATTGGCTTCCTTCTTGACTATTTTCATTTTCTTTGAATAAGGTCTTTGTCGCCATGACTTGTTTTATTGATTCCTCTATTTTCTTCTTAAGTCTATCCTCTCTTCGTTTGCAATGAACTTATAACTTCATCCACGGTCATTGCATTTATGTCTTTTGACTCTTCCATGGCCACTACAACATAGTCAAACTTTGGATGTAGTGATCGCAAACTTTTTTTGAAAATTTTTTATTCATCTATTTTTTTTCTTTGTATTGCCACATATGATTAACAAAAGATTTAACTTGTGATGAGTAATCCATAATCTCCTCCATCTCCATCTCCTTTATCTTCATCATCTCAAATTTGGCTCTAAGCATTTGCAACTTGACCTTCTTAACTTTTTCCTCACCTTGAAAAGAAACTCGTGGTATGTCCCATGCTTGTTTAGAGGTGGCCACTTCTACCACCTTCTCAAACATAACATCATCCAATCCTTGGTGGATGAGACTAAGTGCCTTCTAGTCACTTCTGTCAGTTTATGCAGACTATTGTTCTCCACTTGAGATAGTCGCATATCATCTGTTGGGACTATGTAACCTTTTGCTCCAATATCCCAAACATCTTAGGCTCCGAGGATTTATTTCATTTTAATAAACCAATTTGTATAATTGGCTTTAGTACACTGAAGGAAGTGAAAGGAGATATTAGAATTTTCATTCATTTTTGGTAAGGTCTCTTAAACACTGAATTTAAGAAAATATACTGATAAAAACTCCCAACATTCTCTTAAACGTGGCTCAGATACCACTTTTTGGAGGAAAGAGGACTTTGAACAAAGAAATAAATAAACACTAAGAGAAATTAAACTTTAAAACACTCTTATTAATGTTTCTCTAAAACTTGATGATTTTAAACACAAACTTATGCTCTATTATAATGTACAAAAACAAATTAAAATGACATAATTAAAACCAAATAACAGCCACATATCCTATCCACTTAATAATAGCCTAAAATTTTTTATATGCCACTAATAACCACAACTTTGAGTAGTTGCCAACACCTCTTACACCATAAATTCTAATTATCATTATCAACAATTTTGTTTGCGTTCTACTAGCACCACATGACTTGTTTCATGTCTTATATGTACCACTTCAATTCACTTTAATATTTTTTTCGTTTTTTTATTTTATTAAATCTAAGTTTAACTTTTAACATCCATTAGCACTCTTATGCCATTATGGAGATAGATGAAAATCATGAAGTTCTATGCCTATTCTTTAACCCCTAAGTGATTTCTAGACTTTAAGTAAACCCAATTAGCTTTCGACCTAAACGCACCAACTCTTGTTGTGAACTAGTTGATTAACATATTATACATGGTTTTCAAGCATACATAATAAATCCAACACCTAATTGAACTTAAATCATTCATGCATTGAAATAGAATATTGTATTAATAATGATCACTCTATAAGGAAGATAATGATATCAAGATATGATACAAAGAGAAAGAGAAGAAAGAATGATTGTTAACTCCCCTATCCTTACTTCAGAAAAATACTTGAATGTTGGATGAACTCTTTGATGCCTTCCTTTTTCGCTGCTTTTTCTTTTTCTTCTTAGGCATTTTGATAGTATTTGGTAGTTACTTTCTAGTTTTTCATCTTGGTGTTTCATCCCCAAAAATGTAGTGAATAACATGTATTATAGGCCATGTAGAGATGAAATGGTTGGATAAGGATGAGTCACAACAATTTTGATGAAGATTCATAATGGTTGGACGAAAAGTTGCAATGCCTCAAGTGAAGAGTCGCAATGGTTCAAATGAAGAGTTTCCACCCTTGAGTGAAGAGTTGTCTCCACTACTTTTTCTCATGAGTTGGCATAAATGGCACAAGTTGGCACATTAATCTCAACACATTATCAACTGATGGATTCAAGTAAATCCTTCGGATGGTCCGGGTATGGGTTGCTACTCTGACCGGATCTGATACTGCTCCTGCAAGATAGAAAAGATGAGACACCGGTGACCTCTGGGGTAGACTCCGATGCCTAAGTCAGTATGCTTATTGTGGATTGTGAGTATTTATAAGAGAATAGAATAGAGTTTAATAGAATGGAATGAATCTACCTCAAAAGAACACCCTCCTTTTATAGGAGGAGTGGTAGAGTTGGATTGGTATTGAAGGAGCTTACCAATCCAACTTCTAGCCAATCTGAAAGATCAATCTCAGAGGGTCCACGTGGGGAGTGTCCTTGCCCTAGTAAAACTCAGGGAGTAGACTCCTAATTGGACACTTTCTCTTTCCTTCTAAAATCTCTCTGCGGATCGAGGGAGCTTAATCCGAATCTGTTCAGGGGAAGTTAGGATCCGGATGTGGTAACCGGCTTTTTTAACCGGGTGAAGGTATCTGAGTCCAGACTACCGAATGGCACCGGATCAGATGTCATCAGAAGTCACCCCCCCTCCGAGTCAGAGAAAAACCCTTTTAGGGTTTAACGCCTAAAACCCTGCCTAGGAGCACATGCTTACCCACTGTCTGCCACGTACTGAGTAGCTGCAGAGACGCGACCTTTGATTTGACTCCCAGTTTTCAAACATTGCAACCGTTCGATTTCCTAGCAGAAGGCTATTTAATTCGCTGATTTTGGCTCTGAGCATTATTCTGTGTTTCTTAGCATTTCCACAACCCAAAGCCAGTAAGTTTTCTCTTCCTCCCTCTGCTGCTTATTTTGTCTGCAGTTTTCTTCTGTTCCCTGTTCTTAGTTCTAGGGTGAAAGCTTCTTATTCGTTGGTTGGAGTTATGGGTTCTTCGAGTTATTCTTGGACTTCTAGTACTGCTCCTCGCCCTGTATCCCCTTCTGTGGAGGTAGATTCCGACGCCGCCAGGCTTTATTCGTCGGAGTCTTCTGAGAACTCGTACTGCTGGAGAGACTAGTGCACCGATATACCTCCTTGAGTCCTCTCAGGCGGCTGGGAATGTCATAGGGAGAACCCTTACCCCTAGGATATCAGAAATGGCCTCTTCCATGACCTTCCGTGAGATACATCAATTGGCTTCCAACTATCCCTGGTTGGAAGCCTGTGAGTGCCTTATCCCTGCTTCTAGCCAGAGGGTTCACCTTCCTCCACCTGGCTATTTCACCATCTATCTCCATCATGTTGTGGGCGGGTTCACCTACCCGCTTTCGGAGGGGATCTGTGACGTCCTGAACCAGTACAGGGTGTGTTTGGCTCAACTTCACCCGAATGTCATGGAAGATGTATGCGCCACGTATTGGTTATGCTTTAACCTAAGCATCCGGCTGACCGATGCCCTCTTCCGGCACGTCGCCACTCCTGTTCTCCAGAACACAAACAGCGACCACCTTACTATGGCTAAAGGGCCTCTCTTCTGGTTATTTTTTGACATACTTCATCGATGAAGGGGTTCAAGGGCCTTTTTTTCTTTATAAAGTTGAAGGATAATGTTCCTTCCTTTCCCACCGCCTGGTCTTTCCAGTCTGCAAGTGAGATGCGGGGGGAAAAAGATAAGCTCTCGCCCTAAGAACAGGCTCACCTGGATCTGCTGAAGGCCGTTCCGACTCAATACTGGAAGCTTCAGTATGCCACCAGGGCTTTCCGTCAAGGGTTGCCTTTAGCAGCGCTTGATGACCGGACCGGTCTTCCAGTGTTGTTTAATGATCCCTTAAAGGGCCGAGGTATTTGTTTATACTTGTTTTTGTATTTTCCCTTTATGGTAGGGATGTCACTTGCTGATACTGTTGCAGCCTTGCGTGCCCGGAGGAGTGGATCGAAGGCATCGACTGCCACAGCCGCACCGGTCCCAGCCATCTCTTCTGCCGGTCCCACGGATCCGGTGGATATTCCTAGTGGGAGCGTGGAGCCCGCCCCTATAAGTAAGAAGAGGTCTGGCGTTCCCACATCCGGTTCAGATAAAGGGAAGAACACCCGGGTGGTACGTTCTTCCTGTTCTCTTTTCTTTTTAGGTGATACCAGGTTGTGGTACTTAATTTTCCTTGCTTTACAGGAGGTAGCGCCTGATTTCTCTGGTCCCGTAAATACTGATAGCCCGATCTGGGACATCCTTCTTTCAAAATTCGGCAAGGATGCCAGTTTGGCCGATCCACTGGTACAACTGGAGCTGAGCAACGGAATGTACCTCCCAGCTGACTCCTTCTGGATGAAGAATCTGACTAACCAGACCATCGAGACTCAGGTCCTAAGCAAGCTGTACACAGTAAGTCCTGGACTTTTCTCCTCATCATCTGGTTGTATATAATTCTTTGGTTTTGTATTTGTAGGCCATCCCTTTCCTTTACGAGGAGCTGAAGAGAGTGGAAGAAAGGGATCGTATCTACGATCAGAGTATTACCGGCGCTCTAGAAAGAAAAAAGCTGGAAGAGGGATTGGCAAAGGTAAAAACAGAAGCCGAGCAACAAAGGAAGGCTCTTGATGCTGCTGCTGCTGAGCGTGCGGCCCTTAAACGTTCTCTTCAGCTGGCCGAAGCGGCCCTTGAGCAGGAGAAGAAATCCCGCGAGAGCAACCGGGTGGTGGCGGAGGAGAAGCTGAAGGAAAGGACCCTCACATACGGGCGTCTTGCCCTTTTGTATGGCAATCGCATCCTTCAGAGGTGCTCTGAGGTCCACCCTGACCTGTCTTTTGGTGACATAGAGGTGGACTTTCCTGATGAAGCGGATCTCCTTGAGGAGGAGGACGATGCTCCCCCTGTTATTCTGTGCAAGAAGAAGGATCAGTCGAACGATCCAGGGATCAAGCTAGAACGTAGGATCATTTTTGTAAATGTAATCATTTCCCTTAACGGGGTATTAATGAAATGAAAATTCTTCTTGTGATACGGTTTTATTTTAGTTTCAATATTTCTGGTGTTCGGAGGCGAACTTAATGTAAGCATTAAACGTGTTCGGAAATGAATCTGCTTGTGGCAGCTATTGATTGAAGTCGAGTTTAGATTGTCATTTGGAGTCGAATGTATAGCTAGGACTGCAATTTTACCGAAAGCAAATAAAAAATGGTCAAATATAGAAAGAATATATTCGAAAGTGAATTTCAATTAAGTATAAAGATATAGCACTAGGGCTACAGTTGCCTCATTAAAAACCTCAGCAGGGAAAACCCTGTGGGAAAAAACCGTTACCGAGGGAAAAAGAGTGCAACATGCTTTACTGGTCATATTTTCTAAGTGCTCTTGAATTCCATATGCGTGGAATGTCTCTTCCTTCCATGTGGCATAATTTGTACGTGGCCGGTCCTTCCCATTTTACAGCTAGCTTTGCTTTTCCTTCCCTAGCTTGGGAGGCTTCCGCATCTCGCAACACAAGATCTCCCGGCTGAAATGCTACCACCCTCACTTTCTTGTCATGGTATCGAGCGACTTTATTATTGTATGCTGCCATGAGGACGAAGGCCCTCTCCCTTCGTTCTTCCAGTGAGTCCAAGTGAAAGCGGAGGTTGATGTCATTCTGAGCTTCACTGTAGTAAGTCACCCGGTCACTGGGGGAGCCTATTTCCACCGGGATTACTGCTTCGGTACCGTATGTTAGGGCGAAGGGAGTCTCTCCTGTGGCTCGTCTTGGGGTGGTTCTGTATGCCCATAGTACGCTATTAAGCTCTTCAGCCCATGCTCCCTTGTGCCCCTCCAGTCTTTTCTTGATGCCATCATATATGGTGCGGTTGGTAACCTCTGTCATGCCGTTGCTCTGTAGATGTGCAACCGAGCTACATATGTGTGTGATGTGGAAGCTTTCGCAGAATTCTTTGAATTTTCTGGAGGTGAATTGGGTCCCGTTATCCGTGATGATTGCGTTCGGTATGCCGAACCTTTCTAGGATGTACTCCTTCACAAAGGTTGTTACTTTTCAGGAGTGATGGTGGAGAGAGGTTCTGCTTCCACCCATTTGGTGAAGTGATCAACCACAACAATTATCGGACCTACGAGGTCGATCCCCCATGTGGAAAAAGGCCAAGCTGTTAGGATGGGCTGTTGTTCCGCTGGGGGTTGGTTGGTTTTCTTGGCATGCACCTGGCACTGGTGACAAGCAGAAATGTAGGTGCCTGCATCTTCTTTCATTGTTTCCCAAAAGTATCCCATAAGCGTTGCTCTGCAGACTGTGGTCTGGGTGCCCTAATGTGACCCATAAATCCCCTCGTGGAGTTCTCTTAACACGTAGTTCCCTTCTTCTGACGAGACGCACTTCATCCAAGGGTGACTGAAAGACTTGCTGTAAAGCTGTCCGCCTATAATGGAATACCTGGAAGATTTTCTCGAGATTCGGCGAGCCGTTGATTCATCTTCTGGTAATATCCCCTCTTTTAGGAAGTCAATGACGGGTGTCATCCAACTCGCGCTGCTGTGGCCTATCGTCAGGGCTTTGTTTTGCTCCTTGCTAGGGTGTGATTGTACTTCGTATGGACAGTATAGATGCCGCCACTCTTCCTTGTTAGAGGCGGCTTTAGCGAGGTTATCCGCCAAGCTGTTAGCTTCCCGGGGCATGTTTTCTATCTTCCATACTGTTCCTTGCGTCTCAATCTGTTTCAACAATCTTTGGACCGTGTCCAAGTATCCTTTCATGGCCGGGTCTCACACTTCAAAGTGCTTGTTTATCTAGTTTAACACCAATCTTGAGTCGCTGAGTATCCGGACCCTGTCTGGCCCTATCTCTTTGATCAATTCGAGTCCTTTAATCATTGCCTTGTATTCTGATGCGTCATTTGTAGTTGGAAAGTCCAGCTTCACTGCATAGTGGAGTTGGATCCGGTTTGGTCCTTTGATATATATGCCTGCTCCAGCTCCTTCCTTTGATGACGCTCCGTCCACAAAGACGTCCCATTCTTCAGATGGCGGTGTTGAGTTGTGCTCGAGGTCTTTGAATTCTGTTACAAAGTCTGCCAGGATTTAAGCTTTCAAAGCTTGTCCGGTTCGAACCTGATGTCGAATTCTCCTAAACGTATCGCCCATTCCGCCAATCTCCCGGATGTCTCAGGTCTTTGTAGCACCTTTCTGAATGGGAACCCGGTTCTAACGATGATGGTATGAGCCTAGAAGTAGGGCCTTAGTCTGTTGGCTGCGGACAGCAGAGCTAGTGCCAGTTTCTCAATATTGGGATATCTTGTCTCCGCCCTTCGTAGTACCTTACTAGTGTAATACACCGGATATTACTGTCCGCCCTCTTCTCTTACTAGAACCAATCCGACGACTTCTTCAACGGCTGCTAGGTATACATATAATTTTTCTCCTGGTACTGGTCTGCTTAGCAGCGGGGGCGATGTGAGGAACTGCTTCAGTTGATCAAATGCCTCATGGCACTCCTTATCCCACCTGAAGGCCTGCCCTTTCTTAAATGCTTTGTAAAATGGCATGCATCTTTTTACGAAGAATGAGATGAACCTTCCTAGGGCGGTGACTCTTCCGTTTAGCTTTTGGATGTCGTTGAGGGTCTTGGGCGGAGTCATCTCTAATACTACTTTTATCTTCTCCGAGTTTGCTTCAATCCCCCTTTGTGAGATCATAAAACCCAGGAATTTACCGCCCCGTACTCCGAATATGCATTTTTCCGGATTGAGCTTGAGTCTATGCTTCTGGAGGATGGAGAATGCCTCCCTTAAATCTCTCGGGTGGTCATTCAGGGTCCGGCTCTTGATAATCATGTCGTCTATGTATACTTCGACCGTCCTCCCAATCAAGTCTTTAAACATACCGTTCACCAGTCTCTGGTAGGTGGCTCCTGCGTTCTTCAATCCGAAGGGCATGACCTGGTAATAGTATGTCCCTTTCTGTGTTATGAAAGAGGTTTTCTTCTGATCCGCTAGGTCCATGGGTATCTAGTGATATCCGGATGCTGCATCAAAGCACGAATATATGGCGTATCCAGCAGTCGAATTGACCAGTTGGTCAATGTTAGGAGCGGGTAGCTATCTTTGGGACATGCCTTGTTGAGGTCGGTAAAGTCGATGCACATGCGCCATTTTCCACTTGCCTTCTTTACCATTACTATGTTCGCCAGCCATTTGGGGTATTGAACTTCCCTGATGTGCCCTGCCTCAAGTAGCCTCTGGATCTCTTCCTCGATTGCCTTCTGTCTTTCCGGTGCATACTTTCGCTTCTTCTGGACCACTGGAGTTGCTTCTGGGTTTACGTTGAGTGAGTGTTTCATGATTTCTGAGGGTACTCCTTCTATGTCACTGATTTTCCAAGCGGATGTCATCATCAACATTCTTTAATTCTTCAACACAAATCCCTAAATTATGCCTTAAATCGTCCAATTGATCTTATAAAACAAAATCATGAGGAATGTAATGCCCTAACCCAATTTAACCAGATCGGGAGCAAAACTAGATTAATCACCAACTAATCTGTCAATAAGAAAAATTAGCAAAATTATTAATTAAATTATAGGAAAATATTTATAATAGTAACCAGCTCTTCATTACCACATATTAATAACATTTATTGCAATCATTCTAAACCCCTAAAATGTACATGCCTCTAGGCTCACACATAAATATTTACAACAAAAACTCAAAAGTAATTAATCTATCAAAAGTTTCTTCCTTTCCTTCTACAGCACTTCAAGCTTCGTTACCAGATCTCTTTACCTTCACCTTATCCTGCGTATAGAAACACTATAAGCTGAGTAACGAAGTACTCAGTGGTAGACTTGTTTAGAAATTACCGCATAGTTTAAACATTTAAATAATAACCATATTCAAACAAATTCAAAATGAGAAGTTATACCGGATCAAAAGATGGACAATGTCAAATGGAAATACAAAGATAAAATTCAAAACCATATACAAACTGAATTTCCCTTAAGGAATTTCAAATTGGTTGGTGGTCACTGACCGGGTACGAGAGAAAATAATAATCCAAAACACATTTCCACACAAGCTGGTCTCAATACTTGTATCATCATTACCGAATCCATTTAAACCAATATATTCAACCCAAGACCAGTTGTGGCTTAGTCACCTTGTGAATTCATCACAGTTGGTTGGATAGTACTACCACCCTCTCCTTTGTTGGATCCAACCTGCCACTACCAACCATCTGACACCTTTATAGGGCTATAACAGCATCACAAGGTAAACCGTATCTTAAAACAAAATCAAATTAGATAATATAACCAACTATTTCTCAATTCATCAGGATAAACAAATAGCATATATTATAAAGATCAAGGACTTATGTCTCAAACATATACTTTTCAAATTATCTTAAAAAAAATTCATAAACAACTTCCATAATGTTATTCCCAAAATTGCAGAATTAAATCTTCCTTTTTATCAACCAAATAACTAAACTTCATAAAAATCCAATAAACATTCAAGATTCCCAAGGCCAATATTGAAATTCAACTTCAACAACGTTATAATGAACTTGAAACTTAAAAATTCAATTTCACTTAGCATTCATATTTTTAGAGAAAAATTTAATTAGAACATAGTGACTACAATGTTCATAAATCCTCAAGAAAATCCTTTCAACATATCAAGATTTAATAATATCATACTTTGAAATTCTAAAAAGTTACATGCAAGACAAAAACTAAGAAAAAGACCAATAATAATTACCACACAAGTCTACTAACAATTTGAAGGTCCTTTAAGAACTCTCTTTCATCTCTTTTCCACTTGATCCTTAGGTTCTAAAATTTATGAATTCTTAATTAAGCTATAGAAATTTCCAGAATTCTATAGAGAAAAATGATTAGAACATAAAAATGATAAGGATTATCTTTAGAAACAATACTAATCCTCTCACACCCACTATTCTACCTACCCTCACCGTCTGAGTAAGACACCTATCCACCTAACTTTCAGATTTTATTTCAAAGAGACACGTATAATCCACTAATCTTTTACCCGAGACTGACACGTGTAACAATCCACTTATCATCTCATTCGGCTTCATATCTCTCCTCATCTCCTTGCCATCTTTCATACTCGGTCAACTAATTTTGATCCAGCCATGATTCTTCTCAATACTAAACAACACCACCTAAAATCCGGTGAAATACAGATTCAGACAAGTCCGGATCCGGACTCTTCCAGCCCTCATATCCGGTCGTTACAAGAAAAGTAGCATAAGCACGATAAATTAAACAAAATACAGAACTTAAACTTAGAAAATGACCTTAAATCAATTAGGATAATTATGCTAAATTATGTGACACCACTGCTATTTTAGAACGCTAACGAAAGCACAATTTTTAGGGGGTCCAATTTATTATCAATTAAAAATGAATTTAATATAATAAAATATACATGGAAAAATTAAGATAACATAAATATAGTCTAAAAATGATATATATATATATATATATATATATATATATATTGAAATAATTAATTTGTATCATTGATCCAGCAACTAAAAATAATTAAATTATTCAAATAATTAAATAAAAATTAGTGGAAATTGATATTTCTTTGCTACTAGCTAATATCATGTTGCTCTTATTCAATATAGTGTCAATTTTTTTTTAGTTTTAATGTAGGAATTAGTGTTGGGATTCGTCATTGGAAAAATAACATGGCGCAGCGGAAAATACACCATTTAAAATTTCCTAAAATCCACCTATCGTGTCCAATTACCATTGATTAGAGTAAAAACAATTTGAATCAACAGAGATTAACTCACCGGATTCGTCTCCTCTAGAGACTGCTGCAGAATCGTTTCTTGAAACTGCGATCTCCAAAGTCCGGTGCATGACCAACTATTGAGCGGGAACCGGTACTAACCGAAGACGCGAAGGAATGGAGGATTAATGCTGGGATTTTCGGCTATTTGGGGCTACAATTGGTGGCTAAAATTTCCAGCAATTAATTAGAGTTGAAATTATGTTTTTCTTCCTTAAGTGTGCCCTTATATAGACACCTTGTCTAATTGGGTTTTGATTAGGTTAATTAAACCCAAGACCACTAGGATTATAATTACATAAATAAACTTTAATTAAAAAGTATATACTATGTAATTTAATTCCATTTGGCTAAATTTAATTACCCCTAAATAAAATTAAATCACACTTAAATTAATACAATACATGTATTTAATTTTCCTACTTAGGAAAATTATTTAATTAATTGTTTACTTTATGTAATTCAATTAATTGATAAATTAATTAATTATATTATGTAAACTTATTAATTAAATTAAATTCAACCCAATGTCAATTAATTACCTTGACACCGAATGTCAACTAATTAATTAACGCATTCCTTCCAATGTACATTACATGTATAATTTCTATAAGTTCCAGCTCAGTTGATCTATGTGCACGATCCTATGGGTCTGTCTTTATGTTGGCAGTAGGCCCAAGGCTCACAAACTGTAAGTGGGTTCTGGTAAACCATTACAGGCCCCAATTAAGACAGAGATGCAGCAATCTTAAGAAGACAATCACCCGGTAGTAATCTCATAGTGTCCTTTGCCTAACAATATCGATATGAATAAACAAAAGGTATGGTGTCCGTCATCCTCTTCTGTTGTTTATTATATTTCTTGATCTTGAGTTGACTGATTAATCAAATAAGCAACCAACTTATTTGGGTATGGCCATACACTTATCAGTCCCACTCATCAAGTGGCCAATGATATCATCTCGGTGTTACCCGAGTGGCAATTCCATCACTTCATCATCAATATCAACATGTTCACTAGTCCACCTAATCATACCCGTATTTAGCATCCTTTTACAGACCTGTTAGGCGTATGTCAAAGTGAACCGGATTCCATATCGATATTATAATGAAATCTGGTATGAGGACAAAAGAGACCTACTCAAGAAAGACCTATGACGTGACAACCATGTGGCTTTCTTGTGCGGATCGATCCAGTCCCATGTGAACGACAAGTACCTATATTCATGACTGACTATACAAGTACTATGGCTAGTTAAGAACTACCATACAGTCATCGAATATACAAGTCTGTGGTTCTATTCGTTCCCACGATTAGAATAGACCTGGGATAGGTTTTATGATTATCAACCAATGGATACTCTACTCATATTATGGCATAAGATATAAATGAAATAGATTAATTACCTTTATTAATGTGACACAAATAATGTATTCATACAATAAGTCTTAATGTATAATACAAAATACAAAAATCCAATGCCTTAAGAACTATGGCACACCAATAATTAGATGCAGGTTTATGGCTATGGCTTAAGATTTAAGAAAAAAAAAAGCCCACTTGAAAAAAAGTTGTTTAAATAGGTAGCTTTTCATTTTCTATTTGTTTTTTTCCTCACTTATTAATACGATGCCGATTAAAATTGAAACATACAAAAAGAAAATTCAGTAACCCCCATTAACAGCTACCATTGCAAAACCATATCTTGTTTGGCCAAAATAGTAAGGGCTAACTGACGACTAGGAAAGAGAAGATAGCTAGGTTAAAAGACCGTGTTGCCCCCTGCAATTTTGTCCATGTTTTAGAGAGCAAAAATCTTAAATTGTTAAAAACCACTACAAAGGGCACTACCAATGTTTGAGACTGTTAGGACAATGGATAATTGATTATTACCCAGTTATGTATTACTCTCTTGGAATAATTTAATAACAAATGGAGAACAAAAATTAGGAACAAAAATTAGGAATAAAAAAAATAGCAATTGGACACAAGAAGTTAACGTGCTTCGACAATACTGGCAACGTCCATGGCCAGATGATCAAAATATATTTAACAAAGAATAAACCAGAGATTTACAAGACCACAAGTGTTTTCACTCTCCCAGTTGATCTAGATACATCTAGAGAAAATTCACATAGTAAACTAATCACATAGCCTATTATTCTTAGATCTCTCTAACTCTCTCATACAGAAAATTATCACTTATTTGATCATATGAATTATTAGGATCTGATATCCTTTCATGGGCAATTAGGGAGACATGAATATTAATGATTGGTTAGGAGGTACAAACCTAATTAAATGACAGCCCAATTAGATTGGCAATTTCAACTCAACCCTACAAGAGCTTGTAAATTGATAAATATAGTGTTGCAATTGTAATTGGAGCTAGACTTAATTAGTTGTTACATTTTAGTGATCTTAAGAAATGATCTTTGCTATATTTGGGCTTTTTGGTTGTCCAACAAACAAGAAGAATAAATATTAAAGATAGAGAATAAAGTCTTGCCAAATATCTAACATTTGATGTTCAGCAAGTATGATTCACTCAATAAGGGCATCCATAATGGAAAAACTCTTCAAGGGGTTTTTTCCTCCTCATACCATTTTATCAAAAATTAAAGCACAACACTTTATTTAATTTTTCATCTCCATTGCAAAAAATCCTTCAAGGTGAATTTTTTCCATTCCACATGTCTATAACGGGTCTCACCCTTAGACACAAAAAGTGATTCTCTAAAAGAGAGCTCATTTTTAAAATTATCCTGGCTTACTTGCCCACTAGGAAAAAATGGGGTGTTTACATTCATACTTTAAAAAAAAAACTCAAATGGGGATTTTTGCAAAGGATTTTTGTGAAAGTGTGTGTGAAAAACCTCTTTCACTGGCTTCTACTTTTCTTTTACTAGCTTATTTTTACCCAGCTACATCAAGGACTCCCATCGATCAATCCCAACTTGACAGCTCTGTCCTTGCTTAGAAAAAAGATGTTTGGCTCTTGTCTCTTGACTGATCTAACCAGACACTTGCTTTTTCCCCAGAGTCTTATCCTTTCTTCCCAAGAAAAAGGCCAAATGGCTGTGATTCAATATGAAAAGGCCAGCACCAACTCTATTTTTAATGTCTATCTGCTATCAAGAAAATAACCAAAGGGCCCCGCCACCAGCGTCAGATTAGGGAGGACAACTTATTATAGGCTTTTATTTACATTCTGAGGGAGACTTTACTAGAAACAGAAGAAAGATTATGAGGTACTTCGATAGAGTCAAAAAAGTACCTTCCAACTCCATTTTGTCACTTTTTCCTTTAGAGAACTAAGAGCATCTCTAATAGGGATTGTGAGCGCTGGGTTTTTTTGACCTCAATAATGATAGAATATCAAATGTTATTTATCCTTTTTGTTCATTATGAGAGTCGATTCGAGAAGCGAAGATTCATATTAGAATGAACTTGAACTTGAACTTGAAACCGACAAGAATTTGGAGAATAAGGGTTGAACTTATCACAACAGCCACATGGTTGTTGACGCAACAACCGTACAGCTATTGATGTGTTACCAGCAGCTTGCATGAAGGAGATAAGTGTTTGGATTTGTGGAAGATGCCTTAATTTCCACTAAGGTGTTGATTACAAGGTCCGTTTTTGGATTGAAGGAAGCTCAAGGAAGAGATTAACCATTAACAACAACAACAACAACAATAAGTAATTAACAAGAACATCAAAAGGAGATTAAGCAAAGCAAGAACCATAAAATTCTTAAAACTCAAAAATTCAAACTCAAAATCAAAACCACAAATTCTTTAATTCGGTCATCAAACTCATCTTTCAAACCAATCCTAAACCTTCAGAGACTTATTTAGATTGTTGGAATTGGAGAATTGTAGCTCAATTGGAGGAATTCAAGCTTTTGGTTTCAAAATTCAAGTTCAATTCAAATCCGAATTCAAGCTTCAAGAACCGGTTTTCTATCAAATTGAACCCTGGAGAGACTTCTAAAAGGTAATTCTGAGAGGCCTTAAACCTTTTTATAGCTTTCTGGGTTGATTTGTTATGCATTTCATCAATTTCAGTTTTGCTCTATTTTTCTGCTTTCTGGCGAACCAGAGCCGTAAGGCTATTGCGAGAGCCGCACATTGCACTATAGCCGTACGGCTGTGGTTCATTTCAAAATTCAGCGATTTTAAATTTTTCAAGGATTTCTCTGTTGTATTTAAAACCAAAGCCATACAGGTGTTTTAATAGCCCCACTGTTGTTGCTGCAACACCCGCACGGCTTTAGTTTTATTTTCAGAATTGATTTTTTTTTATGAATTTTTCTTATTTTTGCATATCATTTTGTCCTAGATTTATATTATGTATTTAATTTCTGTATTAATTTTCTGTAAATCAGTTCAATGATAAAAACACGAGTTTCTTGAAAACCGGCCCATTTTTGTATGCATATATATTGAACAAGATAAAATGGTTTTCAAATGAATTTCCGGTCCTATCAAAATCGCATTTCAAAAATGTTTTCCACGTCAAATTGGATAATTTATCGATTTTCCCGATTTTTCTCATTTCACTTCCCGAGATATCTTGAATTCCAATTCTAAGTCTGCTTGAGTCCTACGTGTATATATACTTATTTGTACGAACTTATTTTATAGGTAGATGTGTGTTAGGATAGATGAATATCTAGCTTTTCATTTTTAGACATTTTGTATATAGATCAATTTGTACCTCGAATCCCATTTATATAATTGTATTCCCTAGAATAGCCATTTGATCAGCTTGTATATTACAAATTTCCCGAATTTATTTATTGCTTTCAGTACTTTGTATCTCGTGTGTGAGCATCGGTTAAATAATTAAAGATAAAATCAACTATAAAAAATATAAAAGGCATTGATATAAACTGTTAAATATGTTTTGAACCGAGAAAAAATAAATGAGTTGTCCTACCCGAATCTCTAATTAAAGGTATAGCAATTCGTAACTCGTTTCGGCTGTACTGCAATTTTCTTGAATGAGCTAATCCGGGTGGCGACTCCTATCACTTTAGTGAGAGCATTTGAGTTTGTTTGTTTTCTCACTATAAAACCCCTCTTTCATAAAACCCTCATCCTAATTAAAAATCTTCTCATTCCGGTCACGAGGACGTCGTCTTTTAAAGATCGTCCCCTCACAGGGATTCTCTGCTACTAGAGCACCCCTCATTTTCCATTAGAGGGGTAGTCTTTTGGAGAATTATTTCTATCCACTTTTTTTCTCCTTTTTTTTTTACCTTTTTTTTTCTAATATTAAAAAAAAAAACAAAGAAGGAATGGCATCTTTTTCTTTTTCATTTTCTACTTCGTTTTTTTTCTTTCCTTTCACTTATTTTGTGTCTTTTTTTTCTTTTTCTTTTTTTTTTTCTACATTTCTATATTTTCTTATTACTTTTTTATTCGATTCACATGTAAATGATTTCTATTTTTTTAATAATTAAGTTTTTAATCTTACATTACACTTCTTAAATTTTTAATTTGCTCCAAAATTTACATTTTATATTTAGTTATTTCTTAATTATTTTTTTTTATCTCGTTGATTTTGTTTGTAATTATAAACAATAAATTATTCCTGTTTAATGCTTTAACTTTTTTAAATAATACATCTAGTATGCATATATATATATATATATATATATATATATAACTAGCTATATGTATTGCTTTATTTTTCATGCATTTGTACAAAATTTAATCATCTATTTTACTCTTCTTTTCTCTTCAAAACTTGTTTCTTATTTGAGAGCTTCATTGTTCAATCATCTAATAATGGATACATATCAATTTAATAATATTTTTAATATGCCTCTAAACACAACCAGCTCACCAAATTCTCCCCAGAATCAAAATTCTCCAAACATTAGAAATTCTCAATCGTAAACTTGTCGATCTTTAAATATTCAATATCCATTATTTCCCCAAAATTCTCATTATCTGCCATATTCTGCAAACTATCCAATTATCCAACCCCAATTTCACACCAAACTAACATGTTTTCCATGACTTCACTAATGAATTTCATCGATTTGAATTTGGGAATTCACACACTAGCATCGTCTAATTCGGAAACACGGTTTCTGGCAGTTTCTACCCTAGAAGAATTGGAAAGATATTTCCATCAATGAAGAAGAGTTGGATACACAAGAGGCTTGACAAAAAAAAATGATATGGAATGAAGATGCTAACACAATTTTGTTAAGTGCTTGGCTGAATGTTTCAAAGTGTCCTATTGTGGAAATTCATCAAAAGGCAACTTGTTTTTAGGAACATATAACTACTTATTTCAATCAAAATAGTGTACGTGGGGTAAAGTTAATAAGCATTGGTATTGGATAAATGCATTAATCAAGAAATTTAATGGATGATATCTCCGTGCATCTAAAGCATCTCAAAGTGGATGTTTTAATGACCAAGTCATGAAAAATGCACACAAGATGTACCAAGATGAATATAAGTCCAAATTTGTGTATGAACACGCATGGATATTGGTGAAAAATGAACCAAACTGGTCTAGTGGTAGAAGTGCTCCAAGAGAACAAAGGTATCCCAGTCTGGATTACATATTTCAACTTCTCATGAAGATGCAAGCGAAAGTCAAGAACTTGAAATTCGACCTATGGGTCAAAGGGCAGCTAAACGAAAGACAAAAGCAATTTCAAGAAGAAACACTAACGAAAAAGTTAAAACTACTTTTGCGGTTCCACTGGTTAATATATGATTTGTTAAAAAGGATATATAGTTTCCATATTTTGAGAAAAAAAAATTGAAAAAATTGTAAAAATTGCTGGTATTTTAGTGCAAAACACAATTTATATTTATCTATTTATTTAAAATATGAAATATTTATATATTTTTTTTATTGTCATTCATCTGTCTATTTCTACATCTCCTCTCTTTCTTTCTCTCTCGATCACTCTCCCTCCTCTCTTTTTCTCTCTCTACTGTAACTCATCTTCTCCAATTTTCATTTGCATCTCGTTGAACCAAAATTGGTGAATGGATCAGTGAATCAGAGGCGTCGGCGTCGGCTTATGTGGAGAGCGGGAAGAGCAAATGCGGGGCGTCGATGTCATGCATTGTCAGTGATGACCGAAGTTCAGTTCGCAGAAGGGACTATGGGGGTGGTGATGGAAGAGGAGGGGAGAACGATGGACGGCTGGGATGGAGTGGAGAAGGGAGATGATTGAATTGCTCATTAATGTTCTTTCAACCAAATTTTCCGAAATCAAGATTTTATCGACATTTAACGTGATTAATTGGTTCAACTATCTCCCTAAAAAAAAATTGGTTCAGCTATCACTATTTTGTTTAACAGTGATTATTCCCAGAATTGGAATTAACGAGATCTAATTTAAAGAAAGGCATGTAATTGTCATTAATTAAAATCATTAACTATATTTTGTCTTCGGAATGAATTCAACCCTCTTGAATTTTGTTATTGGGTAGTAGTTTGTAATAGTACCATAATTTTTTCTTTAATCCGCCAATATTTTCTTTCATTCACACAGTGTAGAGAGAAATTTTAGAGCAAATCCGTTTTATTTGAACTATTTTAATGAAAAAATAACACATAAACAACATATATATTGGAAATGAAAAAATATATTGAAAAATTAAAATATACTTATGTGTTAGGTCCACACGGATAAGTTCTACTCTAAAAGTTAGAGAGAAAAGGACGAGAGATAAAGAAAAAATATATTAATAAAAAATATATTCTATTATTTTAAATAAATAAAAACTAATAAGTTAGAAATCAAATATTTTTTGTCACGTTTTTCATTTTGATTATTTTGTTAAGAATTATTTTCAATTTTTGCAAATTATATAAATTTTTTGGATAAAAAAAATACAATTCTAGATTTATCATGGGTTGAAACCACGGAGATGGTTTTTCAACTTTCCAGGTAGAATAGAAAGCGAAATTTGAATATTCCTGGTGCAATAATTTTTAATGACAATGGAATAACATAACAAAGAGAAAAAAAGGGAAATGTTCAAAAGGTTTTTCAAGTTTTACTGCTTGAAAATTATAATGAATAGCCTTTGTAACATACCGTAAGATACAATGATTCAACAATTGCAGCGCTGTGAATATTTTTCATTGCGGCGCAGAGAATCTATTGTGGTTTTTTTGTAATACTAATATATAATTATATTGGTATATACTTGTCAAATTTAATAAAATTCATAATAGTTAGGCAGCCAACTTATATGACCCACATGTCTACTAAGATTCATGTAGACTGAAAGGAAAAAGGAAGAATTAATTGCCTTTGTATCGATAAATTATTGGATTGGCAATTTGGATTTTTCTCTTTTCTTGTGTAACTTTTAATTCATGGCACATACATAATTTTTCTTTCTTTTTTCTAACCCAAAAAAAAAAAAAAAAAAATACTTATAATAAAATAAAGAGGTACAAACATACGTATATACGTATGATATTACAACTTTTTCAACCTCCAGCCACAAACTGAAATTATGGGTTATTTGCTTGTGGTCCGTTTTATTTATTTAAAAAAATAAATAAAATGAAATTGGATCATCCCATAATTCTCATTCCTACCTACAATAGTTATACTATTTTGTTCCTTTCCTTTTCTTTTCTACTCCTGCCTTTTCTTTTCTTTTATTTTATTTTTCCCTTTTGACTACTTTCTGGAAATTTCTAACCTTAGTGACATGTAATTAATACATTTCCTCTAACAAAATTGGCAAAATAACTTTTATCACTCTGATGATGAAGTTTTGAAGTTATCTTTTAGATATCTACCCTATAGATCATTTAACCCTTTTATCCACTGTATGAGCTAAAGATGATGGGTAGAAGGATCAATAGTAATCCTACTAGGTATATATTCATATAGACCACAGGTCAAAAAATAAAATTTTGAAATAATAGGAACTAAAAGGTCAATTAGTTAATAAAACACTAAAAATTTTACCTTAATAAATTTGTTACTTGATTTTAATTTATTTATAAGGCTATTGCACCTTTCATGCTCTTAAGCAAACCGCAATTCTCCTAGGGCTGAATTGTAAAAACAAATTGAAATGAAGCAATTAGCAATATTTTTCTGGGTTTTTACTACTAACATGTTATAACAGTGTTCCATTCAACAGATATCTTTAATTTTCTTTATTTGTTGGAACCACTAAGTACTTCAAGAAATTAATTCTAAGGACAAAAATGAATAATTTCAAGAAAATTGAGAGACCAAATTATAGTTCACGCTGTTTTCATAAAATACAATATTAATTTTTGTTCGGTTCAAAATATCAACAAATTAATGTACTATTTACTCAAAAACCTGATTCATATGACTCTTCGTCTAGAAACAACTAGTAAGACATCTGATATTCATTTTGAAAAGAATGCCACATCTAATAACTTTCGTTACGGTTAAGTAATGATCAGTGACAAAATTTTGTCTGTAGCGAAAAATAACGTCATAAAAAGGCAATTATTATTATTATTATTATTTTTTTTTTTTTTTGTTTGTAGTGCCTAATGGAATTTTCCTACCTTGGCCCCTAATTCATGATGGACAACATGCCCCCACAATTTGTCAAAATGCACGTACTGCTAACTATGATTAACTTTCAGTCATTGGAGCATAACCATATCATTTTATACATTGATTTTTTTATATTAATTGTTTCTTTCGCTGTTAGTTTCTTCCCGATTGTGATGCACATTCTGTTAAAAGTAATTTAAATAAGCAGTCCAAAATATTATTTATGTGCCTTTGACAAAATTTTGAATCGCAATGAAATTATTAGTGAGTGTTAATTTAATGTCGAAAATATTTTATTAGTGGCTTTATGCATAATAATAATAATAGTAGTTTAGGAATTCAATATGGTAAAATAATTTATCAGAACTTCATGCATGAAATAAATGCGATAAAAATAATGTCAGAGAACCTATCTCCTTATGTGTTTTACCTATTTTTAAAAGAAAACTATCAAAGTTAACTTTTTTTTTTTTTTTCCTGAGAGACAATGCTTCTTTTTCAAAATATCATATTTGAAAAAGTTTTATTTCCAAAATTGTAAATTTGGTTTTGAAAACGCAAAATTCTATTGGATTAATTGTACCGATGGTCACTGAAATTTAGAGTTTTGTATTTACAATCACTTAACTTTAGTTTGTACCAATAAAGTCACTTAACTTTCATTTTGGTGTAATAAAATCACCCTTACCATATCCGTAGAAATCTAGCGCCAAAATGATGAAGCGGCAAGTCAACATCTGGTGTGACCTACTAACAGAATATCATGTGTCATCGACATAGCACCCATATGTAGAGGCACTATATGAAAAAAAATTAAAAAAAATTCGAAATGCAAAAATTTGTTGGGGTTAGTGCTAATAAGATAGACTTGGTATTGACTTGTCACGTCATCGTTTCGGCGCAAAATTTCAATAGATTTAGGCGAGAGTGACTTTATTGATAGACGAAATGAAAGTTCAGTAACTTTATTTATACAACTTATATTTTAGTGACCATAGATATATAAACCCTAAACTTCATTGTACCTGATTACAATTAACTCAATTTATTGTTTGCATTTATAGAATATTATATTTATCTACGTTCCAACTTCCATAATTCTCTATGGGATTTTAATAACAATATTGATTTTCCTTCTTTTTATTTTCTTTCGCTCTGTTTCTTTTCTTCTCTTTAATTATTTTCCCATTTCATTTTGAATTTTCTTTATAACTTGATGATCTCCACAGATGATTCCACCATGTACAGAGGAATTCAACCTGAAATTAGACAAAGTTAGAGGGAGTCAGGTGTACGGCATGTAGGGATTTTTCATAGAAAATCAACCGATAAAAGCTGAAGTTTGGATCTATTTTCTCAAATCTATGACCCAGGAGCAATTGAAATAGAAATAAAAAACACAAAACCAAAAGAAAAAGAATTAGATTCTCAGCTTTCAATGTCTCTTTTAGAGACGGCTGTAGAAACAGAAATCGATTTCCTCCACTCTCACGTACACGAATGTCTATCAAGTAGAACCCGTGCTAGCGGCGAATCGAAAGAGAAGAGGAAGAGGTTGGCCAAAATTTTCAGCCAACAAAACCATAAATAGCCGAAATTAGCTCCATTTTGGCTTAAATTAGGGCCTTAATTATTGGGAAGAATAAATTTGTTTCTATAAGTAGAATTAATACCCATAATTCCATAAATCCTAATTAATTAGTATGAGTTAAATCATAATCAATTCTAATTTAATTTCTATGCATATATTTATATAACGTCATACTATATAAGATACATGTCATTTAAATTAAATTGATTTGTCAATTAGAATTAACCAAATAAATTAATTTATGATTTAACTAGAAATAAATATATATAAACCTATATATGTATTAAATTTGCTCTAGGAAATTTATTCACAAGTTAATTTATTTAAATCAACTTTATGCAACCCAATAAAACATACATATACATCAATTAAATTATATTGATCAATGCAATTGATCTTTAATTTAATTGATTAATATTTATCTCTCCAATTAGTATACTCCAAGTTTACAGGTAACCCGACTAGTTAAAACTCAGTCATTCTATGTGTACGATCCTAAGGGCCCATCTTTATGTTGGTAGTGGGTCCAAGGCCCACAGATTGTAGTCGAGCTCTGGCAAGCCATTACAGGCCCCAATTAAGATGGTGATAGCAGTCTAACAGAAGTCTTAACCTTGTAGTTAAACTTATATATCCCATGTCGCTGATATCGGTATCTAACGGAGGCATGGTGTCATCATCCTCTTTTGTGTCCGGACATTTACTTGATCCCGAATGAACCGATGCTCGCAAATAAATTCCAACTTGTTTGAGTGTGGCCACACTCTTATCAGTTTCATTCATCAAGAGGCCAGTGATATCTTTTCAGTGGTTTATTGAGTGATATTCCCTTCTGCATGTTCATAGTCTTGCCATGCTCACAAGTATACCCGAACGTACCCATACTTGACACCCCGTTACAGGCCTTTTAGGCCTACACCAAAGTGTGTCACTGTCACTTCACATGCAAGACCATAACATGGTCAGGTCAAAGGATCCATAAAAGTACTACACGAGAATCACTTGTGATACTATACCATGTGGATTTCTCATTTAGTGGATCTATTCAGTACCATACTATTGGATATGCCCTAGTCCCGAGGCATTGGACCTCGTATTTGTATTATACATTTATTGGATTCTTGTATTATACATATTTTGTGTCATAAATAAAGGCAATAATTCATTTATTATATATCTTATGATGTATTTTAAATGAAGTATCCAATGGACATATCCATGTCCATGTTGACAAGTGTCATGCACTTGGCAGTAAGACCATCGATAGGGAAAACGATATGACCACAAAGAGATCCGTAGTCTGTTCCAGTCATGGGAATGAATGGAACTAGAGACTATCATTAACCTAGTTATATGGTGGTGTCTTACCGGCCATTGGACATGGGATGTCAACCAAGTTAATGGGTACATGCAAAAAGGGCATGGTACTGGATAGATCCACTAAACGAGAAATCCAAATGGTAAAACATCATAAGTGATTCTCAGGTAGTATTTGTATGGATCCTTCGACCTGACCATATGATGGTACCGCATGCGAAGTCACATACTTTGGTGTACGCCTAAAGGGCCTGTAAAAGGGTGCCAAGTATGGGTACGTTTGGGTATGTCACAAGGGATATGTCACTCAGTAGTCCACTGAGAGGATATCACCGGCCTCTTGATGAATGTGACTGATAAGCGTGTGGCCACACTCAAACAAGTTGAAACTTGTTTGTGAGCATCAGTACATTCGGGATCAAGTAAATATCCGAACACAAAAGAGGGTGATCAATCCATGCCTCTGTGTTGGACACTGATATCGATGACATGGGATACACAAGTTTAAACTACAGGGTTATGATTTCAGTTGGACTACCATCTCCATCTTAATTGGGGGCTGCAGTGGCTTGCTAGAGCCCACCTGCAGTCTGTTGGCCATAGGCCTACTGCCAACATAAAGATGGGCCCACAAGATCGTACATATTGAACGTCTGAACACGGACTTAAGGGATCACCTGTATGCTTGGAGTATACGCACCAGAGAGAGAGGATTATATTAATTATATTATAAGGATCAATGGACTAATCAAAATAATAAAATTAATATATGCATTGGCCTTCTCATAATTAATTCAATGAATTAATTTATGAGATTATTTCCTAGGTGGAAATATTTCACATGTATCTTAATTTTATGAATGTCAAAATTAATTCAATGGTGAAATTAATTGATCAAATTAATTTTAATTTAAATGTATGAAACATATTATTTGGAATAATATGTTAGAATACATGTTAAATAAAATTAAGTTTGATAATTAATTGGACCAAGAGAATTAATATTGGACTGGGCATTAAAAGGAGAAAAGCCCGCATAAATAAAAGAAGGAATTGGGCCGAAATTGAGGTCAAAAATTTCGGCCCCCTAGGTTAATACCTAGGAGAGAATTCGGCCAAAGTAGTGTGACAACACATAGCCGAAATTTTCAGCCTAATCTCTCTCTCTCTCACGTTCGATCTCCATGCTAGCACGGGTCGTGTTCGATAGTCATCGTGTACGTGAACGCGGAGGGAATCTAGTTTGATTTCTGCAGCCATCTTTTGAAGAGATATCTCGGGTGAGAAATCTTTTCTTTGTTATTTAATTTTGATTTTTACAATTTTCATATCAATTGCTCCTGGGCACGGATTTGAGGAAATCGCCTCATTCTTCCGATTTTATCGGGAGATTTCCGGTAAAAAATCCCAACAGTGGTATCAGAGCGGGCTTTTGATCGTTGAAAATTGTTAAAATTGGATTGAATCCCTTGGTTTTGAAATTGGAGATTTTACTATGGGATTCTTGGATTGAGGTTTGTGATTTTCCCTTTGGATTTTTGCAATTGAAAATTAATTGGCATATAGGTTTATGTTAGATTTAATTTTCTATTGTTGGATGATCTTGGTGATTTATTTTTCCATGGCTGCAATTTTTTTCTTTTCTGAAAAATCACGGGCTCTTTCCGGGCATGCGGGACTGCCGGCGGCGGAAGCAACGGCAGCAGCCGCTGCCGCTAGGTCTAGCAGCGGCTGCTACTAGGGCAACTTGGTTGCCCTAGCTGCAGCGGGCCGGGCCCAGTGTTTTGGATTTGGCAAGTTTCAGGCCCGGGGCTCAGTTGTGAAATTTTAATGGTTTTTAAAATTTTATGTGTTTAAAATTTTGTAATTTAAATGCGCATGGTTTCTTGGATGAAATTTTAATTTTATTCATGGGATATTAATTTTGGAAATTAATATGGTTAATTGAAATTGCTTCGGGTTATTTTGGCACAATTACCAGGATGGCTGATATAGACTCATGGTTTCCCAATTCTAGTAGGAGCAGTTATCTGCTTGGGTTGGAGGCCCAAAGCCCGTAAAGGGTTAGAACCATGATGGGCCAAAATTGAAGATTTCAAAATAATGGCTTTGGACATAATTGAAATGGGCTTAAATTCATGCATTATAACATGCTTATAAATTAATGTATTGGATGCATTTTATATGATTGAATGTATGTATGATTGGATGCTATTGGGCCTTATTTCAAGATGGGTTGTATTTTTCTTTTTAGGTAAATACGGTTTGCGTGTCGTTTTTCTTTTTTATATAATTTTATTTTATTTATTTATTATAAAATTTGTAAAAAAAGAAGCCCAGTGGAGTGGTGAGCCCAGTGGAGAGGCAAGCCCAGAAGGAAGGAAGATGGAGGCCCACCTGGTGTATTTTCTAGTATAGGTTTACTAGAATTATATTAGGTTGTAATATAGGCCCATAGCAGTCCATTTTACTTATTTAATTATATTTTATATTTATTTTCATGTATGTACGTATAATCCAAACCCATCCTCACCCGCCTTATGCATATAAGCCGTTATTAAATGAATCTAATAACCTAATGGAAATTACTAAGTAGCTTAAAAGTGCTTCCCTCATTCAAAACCGACTCGAAGTGGGGATAGGCCAATTGTAGACCATGCACTCGCTGGATGCACTGGAGTATCGTCATTTTGTATTGGGTTGGAGTATAGGATACTCTAACACTTGGATGGAGGTTTGACTTAGCGAGGGTAGTAGGATTCTCCTGGCCCTAAGCATAGATGGGTAAGTGCCAACAAGCCCATCAAACTGAGAGTCCCCAGGTTAGGATTGGACGGCGTTCCTACCTAAATAATTAGGGTATAGTTTTTCCAAGCCCTCGTCTGGCTATATATTAATGAACTATGGATCTCGGCCTATGAGCCCAACAACTCGGATTAATTAATAACTTGATTCACTATTAATTATATATGGGAAAATAATAATAAAGTCCTTTATTAACACTCTTAAATTTTTCAGTGTAGAATTTCTAAATGGCAAACAACAATTCACTTTCATTGCGATCTATTCTTGAGAGGCACAAGCTTTCCGGTCCTAACTTCTTAGACTGGTCTAGGAACTTAAGAATAGTTCTAAGACAAGAGTCAAAGGAGTATGTACTGGAAAGGCCTGTACCGGCTACGCCTTAAGGACGTAATCCGACAGCTACCTAGCTACAGGAATACAAGGCGCATGTTAAGGATAACAGGGATGTGACGTGCCTTATGTTGGCATGCATGGTCCTTGAGCTGCAAAAGCAGTTCATGGATCATCAAGCCTATGCTATGATAACAACTCTAAACGAGATGTTTCAAGAGCAAGCTCATCAGGAAAGGTACCTGACCAATAAGGCATTCCACTCCTGTAAGATGGGGGCTGGGACATCTGTGAGTGCTCACGTGCTCAAGATGGAGGGCTATCTGGATACTTTAGCCCATCTCATATCGCCCATCTCACAGGAGCTTGTGGTGGACACAATCCTTGCCTCTTTACCAGATTCTTACGATTAGTTCATCCTGAACTATAACATGCAAGGGATGAACCATACTGTTAGTAAGCTGCATGGGATGCTTAAGCTTACTGAACAGTCGATCAAGAAGACTCCATCGGTGCTACTGGTAAACAAGGGGAACCCTCCTCTTGCGAAGGGCAAAGCCAAGGAAAAGGCTAAGGCCAAGGCCAAGAAGCCAAAGGCCCAGCCCAAGGCCCAGCCCCCAAGGCCAGTCCTGAGGACGTCTGTTTCAGGTGCAAACAGGCAAGGCATTGGAAGAGGTCGTGTCCCAAGCTGTTGGGAGAGTAAAGGAAGACCCAGGGTGCGTCTTCTTTAGGTATTTATGTCATAGACATCAACCTCACTGTTTCAACATCCTGGATATTGGATACTAGATGTGGTTCTCACATTTTTTGCAATGTGCAGGGACTTAAGAACAGGAGGTCATTGGGATCGGGGGAGGTGGACTTGCGAGTCGGAAATGGAGCAAGGGTTACTGCCATAAAGATCGGCGAATATCACCTCATGATGCCTAGTGGATTGGTTTTGATATTGGAACATTGTTATTTTGTACCTGCTATGTGCAGGAATATTATTTCTGTTTCAATGTTGGATATTTCTGGATTTGTTTTTACTATTTCTAATAGTAGAATTTGTTTATCTAGGGAAGGATTATTTTATGGAGAACTCTGTTAAATAATGGCCTATATATCCTGGATTTAAATGAAACCAATCATGTCTATAACATAAACACTAAAAGGGTTAAGCCCAATGAACTTAATCCTGTCTACCTTTGGCATTGTCATTTAAGCCACATAAACAAGAAGCGCATAGCTAGGCTCCACAAAGCTGGAATCCTAGGGTCATTTAGTCACTTAATACAAGCGAGTCATGTTTACGAGGCAAAATGACTAAAGCGCCTTTTAGCAAGAAAGCTGAAAGGGGTACTGGCTTGTTGGACCTAATACATTCAGACATATGTGGGCCCATGAGCGCAGCTACCAGAGGTGGACATCTATACTTCGTCCTGTTCACGGATGATGTCAGCAGATATGGCTATGTCTATCTGATGAAACATAAGTCTGAGACCCTTGATAGGTTCAAGGAATTTAGGAACAAAGTACAAAATCAGCTAGGCAGAAATATCAAAACCCTTCGGTCAGACTAAGGAGGTGAGTATATGAGCCTAGAGTTTGACTCATATTTGAGAAAGCATGGAATAATTCCACAGCTCACTCCTCGAGGAACACCACAATGGAATGGGGTGTCCGAACGGAGGAATAGGACCCTGTTGGATATGGTCCACTTAATGATGAGTCATGCCTCTCTCCCAATAAGCTTCTGGGGATATGCTCTAGAGACAGCCGCTCTCATTTTAAATAACACTCCGACTAAGGCAGTGGAAAAGACCCTATATCAGATATGGATAGGCAGGGAGCCCAATGTGTCTTTCCTGTGGATTTGGGGATGCAAAGCACATGTCAAGAGATTGACTGGGGGTAAGCTAGAACCCAAAACCGATAAATGCCTGTTTATGGGCTACCCTAGGGAAATCAAAGGGTATTACTTCTACAACCCCGCCGAGAACAAGGTGTTCGTGGCAAGGAAGGGGGTCTTTCTAGAAAAGGATTTCCTTTCCAAGAAAGACAGTAGGAGCAATGTTGAACTCAGAGAAGTTCAAAGCTCACAAGCTCCTGAAGAGGATAACTCGGAGACCCGAGTAGAGCTTCCACAGGAGGAAGCACCGACCCAAGTCACTCAAAGACCTAGAAGGTCTGGTAGGGATCGTTGGGAACCGGAGAGGTATGGTTTCCTCGTCACCGATGATCACACTCTTCTCATCTTTGATGAGGAAGAACCCAAAATACCAGGAGGCTATGGTAAGCCCACAGTCTACGAATTGGCATAAAGCCGTGGAGGCAGAGATGTAATCTATGTACGATAAGTAGGTTTGGAATCTGGTTGATCCACCTCCGGGTGCTAAGGTAATAGGTTGCAAGTGGTGCTACAAGCTAAAAGCCGACAACACCTTCAAGGGGTGTCTGGTTGCAAAAGGTTTCAGATAAGTCCATGGAATAGACTATGATGAAACTTTCTTACCAGTCGCTATACTCAAATCCATTAGGATCCTACTGGCCATAGCTGCTTGGTACGACTATGAAGTCTGGTAGATGGATGTCAAAACCGCTTTCCTTAACAGAAAGCTACTCGAGGATGTGTACATGATACAACCTGAGGGTTTTATCGATCCAGAGTATCCTGGGAGGGTATGCAAACTTAAAAGGTCTATTTATGGACTGAAGCAAGCATCCAAAAGTTGGAATCTTAGATTCAATAAAGCCATAAAGGAATATGGTTTCATACAGAATCAAGATGAGCCTTGTGTGTATAAGAGGATTAGTGGGAGCATTGTCACATTCCTGGTACTATATGTGGACCACATCCTCCTCATTGGAAGCGACATACCAACACTGCAAGGGGTAAAGCAGTGTGCTTTGCAATGAAGGACTTAGGTGAAGCTGAGATGATCCTAGGGATCAGGATCTATAAGGATAGATCCAATAGGCTTTTGGGCCTAAATTAGGCTACGTACATAGACAAAGTTCTGAAAAGATTCAATATGGATCGGGCCAAGAAAGGTTTCTTGCCGATGAGCGATAGACTGAAACTTAGTAAGACGAACTATCCTAAGACAAAGGAGGATAGGGAGAACATGAAGTTGGTCCCATATGCCTCAGCTATAGGATCAATTGTGTACTCCATACTATGTATCAGACCTGATGTCCCCTTTGCACTAAGTATGACGAGCCGATACCAGCAGGATCACGGGGAGGATTACTGGCAGGCTGTCAAAGTAATGCTCAAGTACCTTAACAGGACTAAGGATAGCTTTTTAGTGTATAAAAGTCAGGAAGAGCTGTCAGTTACTGAGTATACTGATGCAGGCTTCCATACCGACCAGGATGAGTACCAGTCGCAGTCTGGTTATGTGTTTTTGCTAAATGGTGATGCTGTAAGCTGGAGGAGCTTAAAGCAACCAACCATCGTAGACTCTATAACAGAAGCTGAGTACATTGCAGCGTGTGATGCAGCTAAGGAAGCTGTATGGATAAGAAAATTTATCACTGAGTTGGGAGTAGTACCCACTATCCAAGACCCAGTTGATATCTTTTATGACAATAATGGGGTTATTGCACAAGCCAATGAGCCCCGGTCACACAAGAAAACAAAGCACGTGCTCAGGAAGTTTCACCTCAAAAGAGAAATCGCGGAGAGGGGTGACATTTCACTACATACAGTGGACACCAAGGATAATGTCGCAGATCTGTCAACCAAGGCGTTGGCTCAGCCCAAGCATGAGGGTCATACTAGATCTATAGGGATTAGGCCCATGCCTACTTGGAACTAGTGCAAGTGGGAGATTGTTGGATATGCCCTAGTCCCGAGGCATTGGACCTCATATTTGTATTGTACATTTATTGGATTCTTGTATTATACATATTTTATGTCATAAATAAAGAAATTAATTCATTTATTATATATCTTGTGCTGTATTTTAAATGAAGTATCCAATGGACATATCCATGTCCATGTTGACAAGTGTCATGTACTTGGCAGTAAGACCATCGATAGGGAAAATGATATGACCATAAAGAGATCCATAGTCTGTTCCAGTCATGGGAATGAATGGAACTAGAGACTATTATTAACCTGGTTGTATGGGGGTGTCTTACCGGCCATTGGACATGGGATGTCAACCAAGTTAATGGGTCTATGCAAAAAGGGCATGGTACTGGATAGATCCACTAAACGAGAAATCCACATGGTAAAACATCATAAGTGATTCTCAGGTAGTATTTGTATGGATCCTTTGACCTGACCATATGATGGTACCGCATGCGAAGTCACATACTTTGATGTATGCCTAAAAAGCCTATAAAAGGGTGCCAAGTATGGGTATGTCCGGGTATGTCACTAAGCATGGCAGTACTATAGATATGCAGAAGGGATATGTCACTCAGTAGTCCACTGAGAGGATATCACCGGCCTCTTGATGAATGTGACTAATAAAAGCGTGGTCACACCCAAACAAGTTGGAACTTGTTTGTGAGCATCAGTACATTCGGGATCAAGTAAATGTCCGGACACAAAAGAGGGTGATCAATCCATGCCTCTGTGTTGGACACCGATATCGATGACATGGGATATACAAGTTTAAACTACAGGGTTATGATTTCAGTTGGACTGCCATTTCCATCTTAATTAGGGGTTGCAGTGGCTCGCTAAAGCCTGCCTGTAGTCTATAGGCCATAGGCCTACTGCCAACATAAAGATGGGTCCATAGGATCGTACACATTGAACGTCTGAACACGGACTTAAGGGATCACTTGTATACTTAGAGTATACATCCCAGAGAGAGAGGATTATATTAATTATATTATAAGGATCAACTGGATTAATCAAAATAATAAAATTAATATATGCATTGGCCTTTTTATAATTAATTCAATGAATTAATTTATGAGATTATTTCCTAGTGGAAATATTTCACATGTATAGGTGTACATGTATCTTAATTTTATGAATGTCAAAATTAATTCAATGGTGAAATTAATTGATCAAATTAATTTTAATTTAAATGTATGAAACATATTATTTGGAATAATATGGTAGAATACATGTTAAATAAAATTCAGTTTGATAATTAATTGGACCAAGAGAATTAATATTGGACTGGGCATTAAAAGGAGAAAAGCCCACATAAATAAAAAAAGGAATTGGGCCGAAATTGAGGTCAAAAATTTCGGCCCCCTAGGTTAATACCTAGGAGAGAATTCAGCCAAAGTAGTGTGACAACACATAGCCGAAATTTTCATCCTAATCTCTCTCACATTTGATCTCCACGCTAGCACGGGTCGTGTTCGATAGCCGTTCGTGTACGTGAATGCGGAGGGAATCTAGTTTGATTTCTGTAACCATCTCTTGAAGAGATACCTCGGTTGAGAAATCTTTTCTTTGTTATTTAATTTTGATTTTTACAATTTTCATATCAATTGCTCCTGGGCACGGATTTGAGGAAATCACCTCGTTCTTCCGCTTTTATCGGGTGATTTTAGGTAAAAAATCCCAACACATGCCCCGTTGCATGTACCCATGAACTTGGTTGACATTCCATGTCCAATGGCCAGTAAGACACCGCCATACAACCTAGCTTGTGATAGTCTTTGGTTCAATTCATTCCCACTACTGGAACAGACTACGGATGACTTTATAGTCATATCATTTTCCCTATCTATGGTCTTACTGCCAAGTGCCTGACACTTGTCAACATGGATATGGATATATCCATTGCACAAGTTGTATATAATAAATAGATTAATGTCTTTATTCGTTGACACGAATGTATAATACATTAATCTCATTATAAGACACAAAATGTATGATACAATACAAGGACCAATGCCTTAGACTAGGGCATTCCCAACACGATGAAGCCCCTCTGATGCTCAAGTCGGCTATATTTTAGAGAGATGATAAGGATAACCTAATGTGAAGTGAGTCATAACTTAGCCTTTTGTTCTCAACCCTGCTCTAGGTAGTTATGTACGACCAAATTGTGATTGGCTCTTTGCATTGGTAATGATGAGGTCATATTTATGCTCTACACATGTAAGACCCAGATGATCAAAGTTGTTACTGCACTTACTACTTAAAGCAAGCAAAACTGCCTTTACACGTGTGTAATGATTGGGTGATTCTAAAGCTATGGCCTTTATTCGACTCATGTCTTGGTGAAGGAGTCATGGTGGATTTAGGCTCCACATGTCCGGTCAGGGTCATACTTATATTTTCCTATTATCAAATGTCCCCCAATCGGTTCGGTACCCGAATCTCTTTAGGGTTCGATTTACCGAATTTTGAAAAATTTACACAAATTACTTGTTCCCCCCAATAAGTGTATTAATGAATCTCCTTGAGGGTTCAGTTCTAAGGTCAGTGGGTTTTTCAAAGTTAAACTTATATACTCCTCCTAAGTACAATAAGGTCGAACCTCATAAGAGTTTGGTCTTGTAACGGTCATTAAGTTGTGTAATCAAATAGACTCCTACCGACACAACTTGACACATTACATCGCTCCTTGTTTTGAACAAGTATGCCCTATATAACTATCACTTTATTTAAACGTGTCTCATGTGAAGAGTCTTTAATAAGGGGCTGCAATTAATGAGGCATATGCTCGTGAATCGCAGTCATAAGTGTTCACCTAAACCAATATTTCTTGAACTTCAAAGCCTATAAATACTTACCCCTTTTTCCATTCAATTACTTTTGTGATTTCTTCCTAAAATTCTCTGAAAATCTCTTCTTGGCTCGAGATTTCTCTCTCAATTCTTCAATTTTCCAGTAAGTTCTTTTCTTTCTTTCATCTTTTTAATTTTTCTACAACAATGAGTTCTTCATCCTTGGAAGAAGTTTCTTTAATTTGATGCCTTAAGAGAAGACTCAAAACTGCCTCCCGCGAGGTTCCAGTTTCTCTTTGACTAGCAGTAGAGCAATGCCCTTCTCTTCTGCATTTTATCCTCATTCTTTGTGCAAAATCCATTATTATTATCGCTGCAAACCATTTCCCAGAATCATTGCCAAGGATGCCCTAAGATGTCTAAAATAGTAGCTTTTAAATGGGGGAAAGAAACCGAGTCGATTAGGACAAATAATCCTATCAAAACTACATTAAAGATGTAACTTTAATCCCATTTAATTTCAACCACTCTAACAAGCTTTAATAGGACTTAAAAACAATTAAACACTCATAGGAAATATGTGGAAAGAATCCTTGTGTCATTAGAAGTTGATTGAAGTAAACTAGTTTAATAATGTGCTGAAATTGTGACTCACTTATTGAGTTAGCTAGGGCACTCAGCGAGTAAGTGCCTAAATCAATGATTCTTCAATTTTCAACTAGTGTATTAGGCGAGTGGATAAAATACTCGATGAGTGATTATCAAATTCATCCCTTTTTTAGTTTATTCTCCGATTTCGGTACCTAAAACATGCACCCGAAGTTTCTAAACCTCTTCAAATGCTCCAAACTACCCAATACAAGCCTAAAAATGAGATAAAACACTTAAAAGTACAAGAACTCCAAAAACAAACTGAAATAAATTAAAAACATACTCAAATTAAAGGAAAATGCATAAAAATGACTTAGACTTAATACTTATAATGTATGAAAATACACACCTAACAACTACTCAATGACGATTTCTATAACCAGTGCATCAGCATGGGGAGACAATCTCTTCAGGTGAGAGAGAAACATGCACTATTCCTCAGTCCCTATTATTTGGAACCATAGGGAGTCTCTCTTGAGCTTTAACGAGCTTTGATTACCTCCAATAATAACATGAATAACCCCTTTATTCATTAGGGGCCCGATTGTCCTTCCTCGACGACCGAACCTCTGCTTATAAGAAATGGTTGAGTTATCCTCGACCTACCATCTTGTCCAACTCAATTGCCAGATGCTTATAATCTTCAATATCATGACCTTCAGACTTGTGAAATTCACAATATGTACCCGGCTTTCTTAGTCTACAGTGCTCAATCCAAAATAACACATCTTTACTCCTGGTGTTGAGTGGCATAAAATGAGAAGGAATTCCCTCTTCAATACATCCGGCTTGTTTCCCCAAGGATGCTACAACTTTGAAAAGGCATTCTTCTGTAGGATATTTGCCCTATGAGAGTTTGCCAACCACTTTCTATTGTGTTTATAAATCTCACACTTAACCCAGTCTCGAGCCTTTTGCATCATTAGCGCTAATGACCTTGGTCACTGGGTTGTCAACTCCTTCGCCAAATCCAAACTTCTACAATTTATCTCCATTGCATCAATAGCAACATCAACACCACACCCATGAATTTTCATGGTAGTTTTTTCGAATCTTTCCACATAATCAACTAAAGATTTATCATGATGTTGATACCAGTTGTCCTTTTTGTCATGTTGAAGAGGAAACCACTTTTCACGTGATTTGATGCTGTCCTTTTTCACAAGAATTATGGCTGAAAGCAGGATTGGGAGCTATAGATAATACCATAAACTCTTTCGGGGAATGGTTGCAGGTCCAGTTGATGCGTGGGAGAGACGAGGAGTTAAGCCAGATTGCTGTCCTCAGCTGGGCTTTATGGAAAAACAGGAATTCTTTGGTTTGGAAAGGGAAGTTTTTACCTGTTCAGGATATTATTATTCAGCAAATGGCGTATCTTAGGAATTGGAAGGATGCCCTTCATAATGGAGTCCAAGGGGGTGCTTCCAATCAAATTGTTGTTGCTGACAGATCTTGGAAATGCCCTAAGGAAGGTTGGACTAAAATAAACGTGGATGCTGCAACTAACGGCAGAGCTAGTGGTATAGGAGCAGTCTTTAGAAATGCTCAGGGGCAGTTTACCGGTGGCTTTGCTATTCCGGTGGAAGGTCAGAAGGAGGCTGAGGTGCTTGAGGCTATAGGCATCCGTGAGGTCCTTAACTGGCTCAAAGACAGAAACTGGAGCAATGTTATGGTGGAGAGTGACTGTGCTTCAATCGTGCAAGCTATCAATTTGCGATCAAACACCATATCATTAGCGAGTAGTATTATTTCTGACTGTTGTTCAATTCTGTCAACTCTTATAAATGTTCGAGTTGTTCCTATTAGAAGGTCAGCGAACTTTGCGGCTCATGCGTTAGCTAGAGAAGCAAGTTCCTTTCGTGGTCTTCATGTTTGGGGTCCAACCCCTCCAGAGTGTATTAAGCCGTCTTTGGCCATTGATATTTCTTGATGATATCTTCAGTTTATTTTCAAAAACGAGAAAAAAAAAAAAAAAGGAGAAATCAGCCGTTAAATGAAAACTTTCTTTTACTAACATATGAGTGAACCAGTTATTCTGTTAAACGAATACCTTCTTGCATACGCCTTTTTTTATTCCAATTGATGAAGCTTAAAATTGCAATATATCTGAAATGTTTGGCCCATTATTGCATTGTTTTTTTGTTTTCATAATTTTTTTAAACGTTATCCCTAATCATCAATAATATTATTTTTATCAAATATTTGTTTATTCAAAATTAATGTTGTAACAAGTAAATTTTGGAAAGATAACGTTATCAAATAATTCATTATTCTTTATGTTTTAAATAATACTAGTTAATTAACATATATCTTAAGATCCTTAAATTTTATCTAGTCTACTCTTAATCTCTCACCATTTAAATATATGTAAAAGAACAAAAGTGCACTTAGTTATACGAAAGAAATTTGTTTTTAGATTTCAAATTAAATTAAACTGATATTCATGAAGTTTTTTCACTAGATATACGTGCGCCAATAGTGTTATATTTGTATATATTAGTACTAAAAATTAAAAAAATTAGTATTTATTATTATATATTTCTATCTTATTTTCGATGATTGTTATTAATGTAGAATTTCGTCAATGATTGTGGTTTTTTTTATATCAAAAATAGGACTTATGGTTTAAAAAGTTAGCAAAAAATGATAGCTAGTATTAGATCATGACGTATAAGAGGACATTTTTATCTATTTTAAATTAAAAATTTTCGAGTTGGTTAATAAAAATAAAATAAGCATTTGTGACAAATTTTAAAATTTTTCGAGAAATGGAAATATTTTTTAATTAAATAGTGATTATAAATTAAAAAAATAAAAAAAATAAAATTTATAAAAAAATATTCAAATCTTGATGTAAAATTCTTAACTAATTAATATGGATAAACTATTGAAATGCTTAATGGACAAAAATGACATATGTCACATCATCATTTTTAAATGAAAAATGTTAGTTATCCTTTATTTTGCTAACTTTGAAATCACAAGTCTTCTTTTTGAGGAAAAAAAAAAGTTCTTGATTTGTAAAAGGGTGGAATCACATGGTGATTTTTGAAGTTTTTCCTAATAAATATTATTACAAATTTTGATAAAGTTTCAACATAGTGTTATCTTATTCATCGTATCCATAATATTTATTAGAGATAAAAAAAAAAAATTTCATGTTTATAATTTTATATAGTTTTACACCTAATTATATATTTTCTAAAATATTTTTCACTAATTTTTTTAAGGAAACAAATTTTATTTCTGGTAAATTAAAATTCAATAATCATATATATTTACACAATAGAATTTGTCGTCTACCAAAAAACTGGAAGGTGATTCAAAGAAAAAAAAAAAAAAAAAAACTCCAAGGTGATTTTTTAATTTTTTGAAAAAAAAGACTATTATGGATATCTTTTTCAAAAAGAACTTGATGAAGGACTTTTTTGATCAACTATTTAGGATAAAATATTTACGGGTCCTCCTCAACAATTGACCCACCACTTTCCATATTTGAAATGAATTTGAAAGTGCATTACTTTTGTGAAATTTTATGATTGTAAGATTTATTTATTTAAGAGGAAAGCTAAAGAAAAAAAAAAAATAAAAGTAAAAAGTAAAAATAGAGACGGCTACCTAACTAGTAATAAACCTACTGACAGGCTGTACTAAATTGGTAACACAGGCTGAATATATGGGAGAAGACTCAGGTTTGAGTCTCATTAAATACATTCGCAGGAATGGATGCCCCAAACAAAATTATTCCAATATGGAAACCCGTAGTTTATTATTCCCTCGGTTTTTTATTATATGATGTTTGAGGTTGTTCACTAAGACCAGTGAAGTATTAATTAGATTACTAAAATGACTAGTTTACTCAATACTTCTCTCCTAAAATTATATTTTCTATGCAAAAATTCTCTTTTTTTTTTTTAATTATTAAAGTTTAATGTAGCACTTTTTGCATTAAATAATGAACTCTCTCATACTTTAAATAGGGGTAAATATGAGAAAACATAGTAAAAAATATATTAGTAATGTAAAATGTCAAATATAAAAAAACAAAATGAAAAATCTAAAATATCATATAATAAAAAACAGATGGAGTAAAATCTTTCTATCTGTTCAATTGTAAATTATCCATTCATGAAAAGTGTTTATCAGCAGAATTGAATTGAACATATATATATATATATATATATATATATATCCTCCATTACCATGAGGCATCGAGAAGTTGCTGTAATAAACAAAATTTGCCGATTAACCACTATAATACATCATTTGAATTTTGAGCCAATTCTCTCTGTCCATATATTGAACAAACAATTCCATTTTGAAGGAGTAAGGGATTCTTCCAACACCCCTCGAAGTATGCTACATAACACTTATTATTTATTTTAATAAAATAGTTTATATATATATATATAATTTGTTCTTACCTAAATAGTTTTAACATTAAAGACCAGATTATTGTATTTTACGAATCGGAACGATAAAAAGTTGAATCTCATTGGTGTTGTTGAAGACCAAATGTTATGAAAATGGAAACACAAAATAATTCTAATAAATTTTTTCTTTTTGAGGTATAAATCTTAATGAGACTCAAATTCTAAACTTTCTATCTAGAGTGAGATAACCCACTGCCATAGCTTATATTTTCTAAAAAATAGCTAACAATGTAATTTTTCTTTGTGGAATTGATTTTTTTAATTCTTCCTAGGACCAAGTTTAATACTATGCCATGAACATAATTAATTTACTAAATAAACTACTAAGATATTAACCAAACGTTCAAAAGAAAAAAAAAAAAAAGGTTATAAGAAAAATATACTTTATAGTAAAGTGACATCCACAATTCCTAAATTTAGTAGCAATGATCTTTTATCCACAACTAGAATTGAAGTATAAATAAGAGATATAACCGTTAAAGAAAAATTCTCTATTCTGAACTGAATAGCCTGAACTTGTTTATGCGTGTTAAAAATATTAACAAACATTCTATAAACAACAACAAATTATCAATTCGTTCAACTGTGGTTATCTTTCCTTGGATCCAAAATTCAAGAAGATCATGATCATACATGTACGTACCCAATTTATTAAGAATAAAAACTAGGGCAAATTACAAAAAAAAAAAAAAAAAAAAAAACCCCTGTGGTTTCACTTTTTTACAAATAAAGGACTGTGGTTTTTTTTTTTTTTTTTTGTTTAAAAAAGAGGATTGTGTTTTAAAATGGTAACAAAAAAAGGATAACTAACATTTTTTCGTTAAAAATAATGATATAGCGGAGGGTATTTTTAGTTATTTAATATACTAATAATTTATGTATATTATTTAAGAATTTTACATCAAAATTTGAATATTTTTCAAAGATTTTTCAATTTGTTATATATTTTTTAAATCTATTATTATTATTTAATTTGTAAAAATATTTGCGCTTTTCAAAAATTTTCAAAATTTATCATTCATGTGTATTGTATTTTTATTAACCAACTTGAAAATTTTGAGTTCAAATTGAACAAGAATACCCTATGTAATATCATGATTTA